>OX382230.1:13203914-15603914 GCA_947507525.1 Apamea epomidion | reverse complement strand
TAAGTTGTACGTACCGTATCTACACCAGCAAACAACATATCACTAGCCATAATATGAGCCACTTCTTCGTTGATTTCTAACAGTTTACCTAAAACGCTTTTCTCGTTTTCAGATTGGTTCTTGAGCTGTTCCTTTCCTTTTTGAATGAAGTGTTTTGTTAAACTAGAACCAAGAATAATGTATTTTTTACTAATTTTTCTTAAATTATTGAATTACAGGACTTAAAAATACGAGGAATTAAACCGACATTGAACTTACTTTTCATGATGCTCATACAACTTCATAGCTTTCTTGTACACTGGTGTCGAAAACCACCTCCAAAGGCTTGGCTTGAAATCCAATTCATTAGCTGTAACGAACAGATCGTGGACGCACTGGATCAACTGCCACTCTGGAGAGTCTGCTGGCAAGTTGGGATCGAAGCAATTTAGGCGGCAGCCAAGAGCGACTGTGCCGATAGATTCCAGCGCCCATAAGTTCATTTCCTTATCAAAGTCCTTACTAATCATGTTTTTTTCGTTACGGTTTGCTTTCATCCTGCAATTGATTTTGTTAATTAAAAGAATCAATTTTAATGTCAATTTTTTGTAGTTTTTAACTTACCTTTTGACCATGTCTTGTGCTACTTCATCTAGTACTGTGGCGTACTGTTTGATCGTCTTCGGTTGTAACATCACTGGGTTCACTGTTGAGCGGAACTGTTTCCACAGCTCACCTTGGCTGAAAGCAAATGTATATATATTCATTATCTTGATCTGGGTTGTCAAACATGCTGTTCTTGATACCTCTTTTTTGGTGGTTAATACGTGTTGTTATTTCAACTTACTCAGTTATAAGGCCTGTGGCGTGAAAAGTATGGCCTTTGCTTTTTTTAACTTCTTTTCTATAGTATTCAAGGCTCTGAAATCCCGGACGGACGGGCAACGAGTTTTCACTGCGTAATATCTGTAAATATTCTTTGAGATGTAATGTAGGAAATGATTATTCAACTCAACGTCTATACTTTATTCCCTAGTAGTTAGTTTGTTTTTTGACGAGTTATCTGTCGATATTACTCCATTTATAACAAAAAGTAAGTAAACTTACGTGTTCTGAAAATTCAGGATCATAAAGTATAACCATAGGCTTTTGGCCCAACATCCCATCGAATCTAACGATTGGTCCATATGCCTCAAATAGTTTCATGGTGCCTTCAACTTGTTCGATGCCTTGAAACTGACCTAAATGAAAGGTTTCAAGTAAATAAAAATTTTCTTACGTTAATCAAATAAGTCAACGGTCCACGTGATGGGAAGCAGTTACTGCTGAGACTACATGTGACGTTGATGGGGCATGTATGGAGGAAAAAGTGGCCAAATTTCAAGACTTTTATAGTTTTAAAGCGGAGAATAGAAAAACTGCTTATAGAAAATAGTAATTGCAGTAAAAAAAATCATCCGGGCAACGTCCCAGATGATTTTTTTTCGAAAAAGTACTTCTAGGTTTGTCCCAGATATAACTCACCTCCAGGCATAAAATGGAGCATTTGCCCAATGATGGGCATAGACGAGGGTCCGGGAATCTCTTTCCATGACTTCAAGTTGGCATCTGGTTTTACAACAGCGCTTGATGCCGCTACTGTTCTGAAAACAGCATTCATCTTATTAAAAATCTTAGCTTTTATAGTTTCTGTCTGGATGTTTCTCATTTAGCTAAGTTACTTTTGTTCTTCATGAATCTACGGAAAATAATTTGGCTACCGTAAGAGTGATTTCGCACTACGTCTGATCCGAATCCGAGAAATGACGGTCCGAAGTAGCCATAGTACTATGTATTTGTATGAGGGGTGGCGTACTACATCCGAACTCAGTCCGTCTGAATTTAGAACATTCCCAATTCGGATTGAACTCGGATCTTGAATTCGGATTCGGATCGGACGTAGTGCGAAATCGCTCTTACTCATGTATGATCGCGAACGGAAAGTGTACTTTACCTTGCATAGACGTCAATGATATCGATAGTACCTATTAAATACATGCACTATTATCATGCATATCCTTATTATTTGAAAAGTAAGTATACGAAATCTGATCTTGAGACTCTTGCTTGTCAGACAGTACCTACTATTTTATTTACTTAGATATGTTATTTAAAGTTCACCTGCCACGGCTATTTTTGATGCATACCATACTTAATCTTTGCTTTTATCAAATATTTTAGGTCCCGTTTACATTATGCCGGTCAAGGAGACTTTTATAACATCATTCTACAAAAAATATGTTATGTCTGTGGGTGCTTACATACGAATGCCAAAATAATAACGACTAACTCGACACACAATAGCTAGACCTAAGAGAGGTTAGTTGTTATGTGCATCAGATACGGAATAGACCATTTTACCATTGACTTGAGCAATAAAGAAGATTGTCCAACCGCAGGGGCACCTTTGGCACTGGACTCAATCTAGACATTTACGGATCTAAACTTATTAAATGAATAAAGTCAAATAGGTCATAGTAATTTGACTGTCGCTTTGGAAAAACCATTCGCCGTTCGTTTAGGTAATAAAATAAAGGTCAACAAAAAATCACGTGACTTAGTTAACCGACTAAACGTAATACCAGTCACTTCAGTTGTCATGCTACGTTACAGTTGTACTCTTCAATTTAGTAACGTTATTAAAGAATTATAACGTTATTATAACGTTGCTCACGTGGTTTTTTTGTTTACCTTTATTTTATTACCTAAACAAATGGAGTATACAGTATAGTTTGATGGGTTGTTCCCATGCTCTCCAAAATTGTGTACCTACACAAATATATATAAACAGTAGTCGTTTTGAAAATCTTCAAAGTTTGAAAAACATACAAACTAATATCTATTTTTAGGCATATCTAATTATAAGTAGTCTAAATCTATACTATTTATATAAAAAACACGATACGCCAGATACAGAAGCCACTTATTATATTGTTATTATTAACATTGAATCTACTCTAGCATATAAAACCAACTGATTGTTAATATTATTGGTATTTAATTAACAGGAACACCTACATAACAAACAAGTTAAAATAGATACACCTGTTGATTCGTAATTTGTTATTTACATTGAAATTCAGTTTCCGATTAGGTGGAGTTAATATACCTAACCTAGCATAACCTCAAATACCCAAATATGCTGTTTAATAAAGCAGAGATAGCACTCACCTGATAAATTCCTTATTAATTGCCACTAAATTGAACAGCGGCTTGAGCTTTGTCGTCGGCATGTTGATGTTGTTGATGATACAATAACACAATCTGCCGTTTGTGTTGTTATCACAACACGCGTGTCTACAGTTGAACTAAAGATATCACTGACGGAACACTGATACACACTGTTGATCAAACGTAGTGTGATATTTTTTATCTTTGTTTAGAGCAACAACAACCTTTATATCTACGTAAATAAAGTCATGGATATTATTTATAATCACTATATCTTCACATCATGTTTCATTCGTTTACATTTCATTCATATAATAAATGAATATCGCGAAACGAGTAGTTTGCAACTATTATTTCATAGGTGGATCAGTAGAATACCAAACTGTGAATGATCTGCCGAGACGAGACTAACTAATATGTGTGTTTATAAACGCGTTTGACCTTCATGGCTCCGGACGAATCCATTTGATTTATAATTATAATGGAGCTTCAGCCATTCAAGTAACAGTCGTATCGTGTTGAGGCAGAGCCGGTTTTTGTGGTTGGACTGTTGATCAGTACGAAAACTCGTGAATCATTGTTGACGTGAGATAATTATCAAAGGTGTAGATTATTTGACACATATTAATGAAAATAATAGTGGTAAAACAATTTATTACTGAAAGTCCATTTACCGATTTCCCATTTTATATTAATGTAACAGTATTTGAGGGCTTTTTGGTAACCCACCTTTTTGGCCCCGCTACGAGTGGGAATTCGTAGTGGAGCCAAAAAGGTGGGGAAAACGCTATGAGCTCACGAAGGTCTGTACCGATGTGTTTTAGGTAGATTTTAAACAAACCTTTTTAAATAATGTCGAAGTAAATACACTTTACAATTGCACGAAATCTTCTAAAGATCTATTTCAATGTTTTCGTAACAAGATTCGCTGTCCGTCATGGACAGTTTGTAGAAGCTATAAGTGGGCCGGAACCCTCAGGCACACTCTTATTATGCTGAGGGCTATCGAAAAACGTATATTGGATGACCATAATACAGCTCTAATTTTAAAACGTAGACGTGACGTCATGTGTAGGCTTATTAATTAGTCGATACGAAATTAATTTACTCGCATGAAACGGGCGAATCGTCACTTTAATGTTATTTTTTCTATAGGATATACATATATATAGAAATATATATTAGGCAATTGGCACATTTCGTTTTATAATATTTATAACTGTTATTCTTTCTTTGCGCTGTGCGCAGTGTCCATTTTTTTATACTTTATTGAATACAATTGAAAATGTAAAAATTCCCTATACATATTTCTGGAGTTGTCGACTCGCCCACAAATAAATTAACTTCGAGCGAATAGACTAATAAGCCAATATATAGGTATTAAGTATTGTAGTGTATTCGTCGCTACCACCTTCTTTTGTTTTTTATTCAGATGTTCGGTTCATCTGTATCCGTGACTAGCGTTAAAAATGGGAGTTTAAATGTATCAATAAGCAGCAGGTACAACCTAATTATGCCATCCCCAATGTCTTGTTTCCTGGAAAACGTTGTTTTGTGTTTTTGCTTTGTCAGACAACTTTATGTGTTAGGTCAGAAGGCCAATTCTCGTAATTTAAAACGTTTAAAATCTAGTTTCAGTCTCATCTCAGCGACAAACAAAGTCAAAAACTTGTCAAAATGTAGGGATGTATGCAAATGTAGAGTCTCAATATGTCAAAGAAACCTCTTCTTTGACATATTGAGACTGAGATCAGACTGTGAACGTTCTTAAAATTACGATAATTGCCCCTCAGATGAAACCACAGGGTGAAATTTAAAACATTGGGTAAACGGTCTCATCACAAGCTAAAAGGTGTCATGTTACATAAGGTCAAGGCGTAACTCAAAAATACGTACACCTTAAAATGTCCAACCTATTATTCACGTCGTAGGCCCCGAGTCATATTTAATGAAGATCTTAGTTCTAGTCTTGTTTTAGCTAAAACAAATGCAAAATAACTTGACACGCACAATATTTTCAACTAAAAGTAAGTAGGCAATTGTCTACTTTGTTAACTTGTTAAATATTCATTTTGTGTACAAATGACACGACAATCTACTTTGAACTTCATCATAGAAATCTTTTTCGTAAATATAATCTAGCTAACATTTATTTTAGAGTGGAGAAACAAATGAAAATACTTTTGTCTGCTCCGTTCCTTAATCCATGTATACTATATTAGTGAATAAAAACAGGTTACTCAGATAGAAAAGACAAGTATACTGAATATACTTTTCATTTGCTTCATGACAACTAATAAACAATTCAGCTCAGTTCAGCTTTTGTACATAGAAAATAACGATTTTGTATGGAATGCGTACGTATCAGTTCAGTTTTACGGATGCTTACGCATTCCATACAAAATCGTTGTTTTCTATGGACAAAAGCTGAACTGAGCTGAATAAGTGTGGTTAGTCCCTTAATCCTAACTTAAACCCAATTTAGCATGTTGACTTGATACTGTAGCGGTATCTACAACGCCATATGCGAACAACGCGTCATACTGACGTCACGGAAATCCTGCATCTCGCAAGCAGAGTTTACCGCGCAACTAGCATACATACAACCGTCGGGGCAATTGCCCGCCAGACACAACACCCGTCTGGTCGGAGGATCCTCCCTTTTCTATAGAGGATGAGTGGACTTTACATCCCGTTCCTCATGCATCTATAATACCTATTTGTAGAAAATCTACTAGAGTTAGGAATAATTTTTCATCTGTATTTGTTTTTATTTATTTAAACTTTTCGCACAAAAAGGTACAAAGGCCTTAGGCATTCTCTACCAGTCTACCAAGGGTGGTGAAGAGATTAGATGGCAGGTGCTTTGGTTGAGAGGAACAATGTGTGTATTTGTACAATTTTGTCAAACAATATACCTATATTATTCCTACCAGTATTTTGTTTATACTCTCGCTTGAATCCACTCTATTCTACAAGATAAACACCGCGGAAATAAAATAAATGTCCCAAAACAATGACAAATTATGGTCATCACTCACGAAAGGAACACTCGCTGGACGAACAAAGTCGAAAATAGGGTAATCATTAATTAGAGTAATCCGAAAGGACAAAACAACTTCCGAAGGAAATCTGGTATATTTATTATCTTCAATGTTTTGTGGGAACTTTGTACCCGAAACTTGAAAGGAAAACTAATCTTTGTTAAGTTAATTTAATTGAGTCAGCTGAAAGTATCGTTTGGCTTTCAAATATATTTCGAGGTAAACTGTTTTTTTTTTAAATTTATTTATTTAATCTTTTCGCACACAAAAAGGTACAAAGGCGGACTTAATGCCTTACGCATTCTCTAGCAGTCAACCAAGGTGCTTTTGTGCTTTGGTTGAGCCGAACAATGATAAAAAACTATTAAAATTATTGAATAATAAATAAAAACTATTAAATACATTTTTGGAAACTTAAAGAACTGTTTAGAATTACATAACGTGTATCATTTAGGTAGGTATAAAATATAAATACACAATAGATTAGATAGGTAGGTAATTTATGGTAACAGTGACGACAGTTATTGCGTAACACGCCATCAATCACAATCTGAATGATTTTGTAGGATATTGCTAATCCAATGTTTCATTTGTTCAAAATATGTGTCTACTCAGCAACGTAAATAACGCAATGAATATTGTTGAACTGTCAAAATGAAAGCCATTGCTACTGTTAGTGTTTTACTCAAATCACCCGCTGAATTGTCGCTTTGTTGAAAAGTGTTGAACTGAAAAAGTCCAACAAAATGAAAAAGAATGATCGAGTGAGCCTGTCATTAGATGGCGAATTTTATCCTTTTAAGTTATAAAGAGGAAAAGAAACAAGTTACTATCAAAGTAATACAAATAAACAAAATTAATCATCAGGTTTACAATTTTTCAGCATTGATTTACTTATGTTGATCCAAATACTCATTTTGTAAGCTCAAAGAAGTGGAAAACATTATGATTTATGACTTGGTTTTTGGGCGCAGAAATTGAGTTAAAACTTGTTAGTGCGACCGAATTCGGAGGGTACCCCGTGTCAAGCACACTTCGTTAACTAGAAAATTTTATTACTCCAAATTCACCCTTATAAATTCATCACGAAGCAAATTATTCGCGCAAGAAATGTTTTCGTGGTAGAAAGGGATAAGAAATGTGGCGGTAAAAGGACAAAAAGGTTTAGATTTCTATTTTTGGGAGTATGATATTTCTTGCTGTACCCTGCGGTTTGTGTTTATACCAACTTTGAAAACTAGGTAATGTATATTTATTTTATTTCTTATTTTGATTTAATCAACTTAGCCAATTGCAGTCCACTGCTGAACATAGGCGTTTCCCAGGCTGTGCCACAACACTCTGTCCTCCACCTTCCGCATCCTGTCTGGCCCATCCAGTTTCTTTAGGTCGTCCTTTTATCTAGCTGGGGGGCGTCCCACACTGCGCTTGCCAATACGTGGTTTCCACTCTAGGAGTCGTCTGCTCCACCGGCCATCGGTCCTTCGTCCTACATGGCCAGCCCACTGTCACTTCAGTTTGCTTACTCTGCAAGCTATGTCGGTAACTCCGGTTCTTTTCCGTATAATATAATTATATTGATTGTTGTTTTTTATTTAAATTTAATCGTACGCTATACCGGTTAATGTCATCACGTCAACGCCAGCTATCACTGAAAACCAGCGTTGGGGCTCTGTCTCGTATAGGGTCTTAGCATTATGCAGAGCGATAGCCGTTTTGCGTGGATGTGGCGCATGTTTTCTCCCAACTTGTTCTTGTTCTTTTTTTGTGTTTGAGTTATGACGCGTCATGTTTACTGCATCTAATCCGACAGATAGTTCCAGAGATTAGCGTGTCGTGTAAAAGTACAGAAGCTTGTGCATTAAATAGATCGAAACGTTACTTTGACCCAAAATTCTAATATTAAATAACCTTTGATGATGCTTTTAATTTGACAATCAGGGTTAATTTCATGACCACAATAGTTTCGTTGATGATTCTTTAGTAACCATTTCATGAATGAAATGGTTACTGAAGAATCATCATTCATTATTACCATGTATTATTATTTCATTTCGAAACCAGCTCCATCGCATCTAACTGTCTGAGCTCTTCAGTCAACAGTTAACCAAGTCAGAACCGAATTGTTAACTCATTTAAACACACCTTCATGTTTATACACTTTCGTTTAATGCAATTTGTCATGTTTGGCACTTTGTATAACCTTATTTTATAATTTCCACCCATTTCTAAAGTTGAAACCTTCTAAATTAATGTGTTGAAATTGGATGTTATGATCTGAAAAAATTCATGAATTGAATTTAATTGTTGCTAATAATACCCTTTAATGAGTGATCGCACAAGAATTTCACCAGAACAAGTTTTGTTTACACTGGGTGGTTTTTGCTCTGAGTTTTGACAGTACAGAACAGATAGTTTTCTCAACATTCGCCTACATTGTACCAGGAAAACATAAGCCGTAGGGTATTTTTACGATAGTTTAGTGCTAGTAGGAGCACGAGATAACGACGTAACTCGGGACGCGTGGAGGCAAAGTTTTTAACGAACCCTGTCTCATAACAAGTGGAAATAAACGCCAACTCGCGAAAATGTTACCTAGTTAGCACCTTTTTGATGTTTCAGCAAAGGAGGTGCTGTGAAGCAATGTTCATTTTTAATAGTGGAAGACAATTTTTGATTTGTTTTACTTGATGGTTATAAATCTCTGTTAGGAGATCACTCGCCTCAGCCGCAGTTCGGCCCCTATTGGTCACCATAAGCTGCTAGCGTAAATGCTTTGAACTTACTTAGCGCTGAAGCCAAAGTTTGCACGCGCATATTTGATCAAAAATGCGAAATGCTAGTATCTTATTCGCGGTCTCCTGACTTTGATTATAATATTATTATGTAAGTTAAAACTTGTTCCCACAAAAACAACTTAATGATATCCTAAAACAGGGCTTCCTCTCTCCTATCCTTTTGCTGTGCCCTACAGGGTCCATAATGATCGAAATTATATAGTCACCACCTAAGTACACATTATGGTAAAGCAATAAAGTTATTGAGTATTGATCGTAGTACCTTTTATCCGAGAGAACATGTCCAAACAGACAGAAAAAAAAGTTGCCATGTCGAGCTTTTAGTGACCGCGACTAGTATCTGGGTTCAGTAAACAAAAGTCAAAAAAATTAACACAACTTGATTTTTACTTGTTTCTCTACTGGCAGGCACGCAATTGAGGGGGGCAATTCTCGTAATTTTATCTGTCAAAAATACCTCTAATTTCCCTACATTTTGACAAGTTTTTGACATTGGTTTGTCGCCGACATGAGACTGCGACTAGATTTTGAACGATTTAAATTACGAGAATTGACCTTCTGGTACTGTACGGTCTGGCAAAGTATTGTAAAGGTCGTCTGCAAAAGTCGAACTTATGTAGTGCAGGCTGGCAATAAAATATTATAACTCTGGTTGCATTTGAACAGTTTAGAATGTGCTTTCAAATTTTTTGTATTAGGATTTCTTTGGAAGAAGGTGTGATAACATACCCGGGGTAATGTAAAGACGCTTGGAATAAACACAGAAAATATAACGTTGTATGATTTTAACACATACCCTTGCTACAGTATTGGTATTAGGTTTTTGCAACAGGAATGTCTAAACAAGAAGCAGCCCGGAGTCGGGATTAAGGCCCGTTGATGGCAACAGGCTCGCCCCTTATTATATGGGACTTAAACATAACTAGCGAAATGTGGGTGTACTATAGGTAGGTACAGTCACGAGCGAAAGTATGTATACACTCGGCTTTATTCAAAAGCGATTTACTCTTTTATTTTTTAATTTTGCGAACCCATCGGTTTTTGTAGTGTATCGTATTTCAACGTTGCATTCGTTATTTCACGAAAAAATCGCAATTGAAAGTTGCTAAGTGTTGACATATTGGTGCTCGTGACTGTACACCTCTACCTAAGCCTTCGGGGATTACGAGTGTGGTTTTATCTTATGAAATGAACTGAAATGAAATGTTTATTTCTGTAAGTAGATCTTTTAAGACAGTTTTACTCGACCATATTTAGTTGGTCAATATTTTAAAACTACATAGATGACGCCGACATTTCATAACTGACTGATCCCTGAGAAGAAACGCTGAAACAAACTTAGAGGTCATGGTCTCTTTTAAAGTCTAAACATTATATTATAAGGATTTTATGCGAGTCTAATAATGCAGGGTCATGTCTGGAAGGGCCTTTTGAAGAAAGAGCCATTGCAGCTATATGTTATTTCAAAGTTTGCTTCAATAGAGAACGCAATGTTTAGCAAAACAGACATTCGAGTATTGCAAGCCTCCATACCTCCGTACATAAATATCACAGAATACGCTGCAGCATGTTATATCATAGAAAATTCGTAAATAAATTTTCCACAGTACACATCTAAAGAAAATAAACACGTGAAGAGCATTCAGATCTCAAGTGGTTTCCTTCACGAATGCTTATTCAAGCCTCGCTGCACCCAATCCTAAGATCTAAGACAAAGGACATAGAATGCTGTGTGGTACTGTGGGATTCCTTGCAACGGATTTAGGTAATGTAGCTATAAGCTCCTTACTGATGTGTTTACATTTAGTGAACAGAATGCTCGTCTTGTATTTTCTTCTCTAGTTTCATAGCTGTCTATGAAACTAGCGAAGAAAATACAACAAAATACAATACAATTTAACTGCAAATACTGTTATTTGCAGTTAAATTGATGGTAAATAAGTCTTCGTTGAATGACCATGTTTCTATTTCGGCGGACTTCGTTTTAACAGATTTTTATGTCCTATCTAGGATATAAAAATCTCAAATGTCATCAGCAATAGCCATACTACCAACTTATCTGACAATTTGCCAATATAGCTAACAATGTTTGTCTGTCAACTTAGCTGACAATGTTTGACTGCCAACTTAGCTGACAATGTTTGTCTGACAACTTAGCTGACAATGTTTTTCTGCCAATTTAGCTGACAATGTTTGTCTGCCAACTTAGCTGACAATGTGTGCCTGTCAATATAGCTAACAATGTTTGTCTGCCAACTAAGCTGACAACGTGTGTTCCCGCACGCGCCTACAGAAATTCGCATGCTGTTTAATGTCGAGGCTACGTAGATTATGGCTAATCGTTTTTATTTTTTAACGTTTGTCGTCCGGCTACCTACATCTAATTATTATCACAATAAAATTTGCACGTTCACATCAAGCAACGTATTTTTTCATTATTCCCGTCATTATACCTGGATCAATCCCGCACAACGTGTGTCTGCCAACTTAGCTGACAATGTTTTTCTGCCAACTTAGCTGACAACGTGTGTTTGGCCACTTAGCTGCCAATATTTTTCTGCCAACTTAGCTGACAATATTTGTTTGCCAACTTACCTGCCAATGTTTTTCTGCCAAGTTAGCTGACAACGTGTGTCTGCCAACTTAGCTGACAATGTTTGTCTGCCAACTTAGCTGCCAAAGTTTGTGTGCCAACTTAGCTGACAATGTCTGTCTGCCAACTTTGGTGACAATGTTTAAGTTACCCTCTATCGCACACATAAAAGCCTTACATTTAAACTTATTCTCAATGAGTATACATGCGTGGAATAATAAATTGGCTTTCAAACTTTTTCGTACATAGATTTATAAGCGTAGCTACGCAGTTGGCTCGCCAACAAATAAACATTGAAAGCAATTAATTCAAGTACTTAATCCCACAATGTTTTCAAGAGTAATTTAGTGGAAAAACATTTTATTTCCGGCTTTTTGTTTAAGTACATTGACAATATTTGTATTGCAGAGTTTGTTGTTGGATAGTAATGGAACATTTAACAGTTTTTGCTATCCATTTTAGGATCTTTAATGGTATATATAGGTAGTTAGGTAGGACTCTCGGATGTAAACTCTTTATTAGTGGTTGTAATGGCAATCCTAACATTTGATTTAAATAGGTTATTATATTTTTTTATGTTTTATAGATTATTTTATATTTTGTGAATTTGAGAACGTTTTCGACCTTGTAGACTGTAGATTTGTAGAACATTTTCTATTTTATTAAGTACCTGGTTCTTATTGACAGGTCTACACTGTCCTCCCATTACTATTAACACTGTCATTTGAAAACATTGTAAAAGCCAATAATTTTAAAAAGAGTAATCGTGGAGTTTCTTGGCGGCTCTTCTCCATAGGAAATGATCAATTGGAACCGTGCACCTAGCTTCTCACGTTTCATAAGTGCCCATGTAGGTTTATGTGAAATAAAATTTGATTTTGTTTTTTATTAGTCAAGTTTTTTATATGGTTTCGCTAAGTAAGTAAGTGCCTTTAAGCTTCAATCAATCTGCCTAGCATTATCCCAACTTATTGTTGGGGCCAGCTTCCAGTCTAACCTCATGCAGCTGAATACCAGTATTTTACATGGAGTGACTGCTTATTTGACCTCCACAACCCAGTTACTACTGGGAAACATGGAGAGAAAAAAACAAAAATCAATAATTAATTAGGTAGGTACCTTCTACCAAATTAATTAAATATTTCTGTTTTTTTCTTTCTCTGGAAATAAGTTATTTTGAGTAAAGTACTTTGATAGTTCATTGTGGATAAGATTCAGCCTCACAAGCTGGTCACGGACTATTTATACGAAGAAATTTTAATAGTTATTCGCTTCCTTGACGGCAATCCAAAAGATTTATATCTTCCTTTATAATATTTCACATATTCTTTATAGGTCTCGCAATGTTGAAATCTCTAGATTTTCTTGTTACCATACTGAAATATGGAGAGATGAATTTTGTGGAACACAGCTCTCAGGGGAAATTTGAAACCTGAATCCGATTTTTTCGATAGAAATAGTAAGTTTGCATTATACTCCAGTTTGGTACAGGCTAATCTGCTTCTGAAAACAAATTTTTTATGCAAATTACTAGAATACCTTTATTCGTTCCTTCCCAAAGGTCTAGCCAAAGAACATGGTCAATACTCTTGGCATTTAAAAGTGGCCTGCCTGTAAGATTAGTCTCGTATAGGTAAGGTAAGATTCATACATACACATCCAAGGGTTGTCTAGATTGTATTTCATGTTACTCAGTGATTCAGTAATCCATTACCTGCTCACTGGTTGACCATGCCATAAGCCCTAAAGGCAATACCTCACCGGGAGCATTGGCCTGTAAAGTTACAATCCTAGATTCGATTTTGCACATTACTATATCATTACCTTGGTTCTCCTCATTCACTGATGTATTGCTCGATTCTGAACTGTTACATTACAGGTGAATGCTCCCGGTGAAGAAGCGCCTGAAGACACACCACTGAGGCTGAGATCTATAAATGTTACTTGCGCGTTACTCGTTTGTGCTTTGACTTACACATGTTCCTGTTTCTTTATTACAGTTGTAGTTTAACAGCTGTCCGACAGTGACAGGAATAACGCTTAATTGCGTAACACACAATCAATCAGAATCGGTTTCATTTTGACAGTTCAACAACATTCATTGCGTTATTTAAGTGTTGAGCAGACTTTATGAAGGTAACCTTTTTCGAACTTATGAAGCAATGGATTAGCAATATCCTTCAAAATGATTCAGATTGAGATTGATTGTGTGTTTCGCAATTAGGGTGCAGGTTCTGGCGCAGTAAACGAGACACAATAGGATATTTTATTGTTATAACGGTTATAGCCATATAGTGTCCTTGAAATTGTTAAGCTAGGGTTTCCTAAGTCTACGGTAACCGCCACATATCGTTCGCAAATTACCGTCGAATGACGTATGTATGATTATGATAAGTTGAACAATAATCATGGGCAGTCATTTCACCACCACCGTCGCCGCCACTGCTGCCACCGCCGCCGCCGCCGCCGCCGCCGCCAATTGCGTTATTTACGTGTTGAGCAGACTTTATGAAGGTAACCTTTTGATTGCACAAGTCCGAGGCCATGTCCTTTCATGGGCCCCGGTACGGGCCACCTTCGGGATCCCAACTGATGGTAGGAGGGGTTCACATCAGCGTCGAGACAACGATGAGATACCTGGGTCTCGTCCTCGACAGCCGGTGGAACTTCGTCGAACATTTCCGACGTTTGGCCCCCAAACTGGAACGGACCGGGGCTGCCTTAAAGCGGCTCCTGCCCAACCTGAGGGGGCCAAACGCCTCCTGCCGGAGGCTTTACGCGGGGGTCGTGCGGTCTATGGCCCTATATGGGGCCCCGGTATGGGCGCGTTCACTGCGGCTGCGAGCCGCACACTATCTGAACGCGCCCCAAAAAGTGGTAGCCGTAAGGCTTATCCGGGGGTACCGCACGATCCTGGGCGAGGCGGCAAGCCTCCTTGCCGGACTGCCGCCATGGGATCTGGAGGCGATAGTCCTCGCGCGCCTGTATGATTAGCGCGCGGAGGCACTACGTCGGGGGGAAACTCCGCACCCGCGGCAAATCGCGGCGGAGCGGATGGATCTCCGGCGCGATCTCGCGGTGGCATGGAAGGCGCGACTATCGCAACCCAGCGCACGGCACGCCACGATAGCGGCGGTAAGACCCCTCTTTGAAGAGTGGCTAGAGAGGCGTCACGGCGTTCTCACCTACCGACGCAGGTCCTCTCCAGACACGGATGTTTCGGGAGGTTCCTGCACATCATCAGGCGGGAGGAGACGCCCGGGTGTCATCACTGCGAGGATTGCCCAGAAGACACGGTGGAGCATACGTTGGAGGTCTGCCCCGCTTGGGCAGAGCACCGCCGTGTCCTCGTAGAGGCGATCGGCAGCGGCGGCGACCTCTCGCGTCCGGCCCTGGTTCAAGCCATGGTCCGGGGCGAGAGGGAGTGGGAGGTGGTCACCTCCTTCTGCGAAGCAGTCATGCTAGCGAAGGAGGAGGCGGGATGGGTGAGGGAGACCTCCTCACGCCTCAGCCGCCGCGGGAGACGCTCCGGGCGTCGGGAGCCGCGTGACGACTCCCGGCCACCGTAGGCGCGGGCCTGCGGGTGGAGAGCAATGGTTAGCTCTCTGTCCGATCAGGACCAGGCCCGTGTCGGACGGCGCGTATGTGTTCCACGCGCGCCTCAAAGAGATGTCAGCATGATTGACGGGGCCCGACAGGGCCGAAGCCTGCCGGGGTAGCGGGATCGTCCGAAAGGGTTACCGCTGCCCTGGAACATAAAGGGCTAAGGAAGGAACACGGGTGGGTTTAGTCAGTAAGAGTCTGACACTCCCTTCCGCTCCACCCAGACCGGGAGGGGTCATTTGATGATTTCCCATCCTCAAAAAAAAAAAAAAAAACGGTCAATCATTTTATTTTTTGTCGGTTGGTAACTTAGTGTCACAGTAAAACATGAACAATAATAAAAAGTGAACTGATCGGTTACTTCATTCTACAATGTCAGTACAAAAAATACTACTAAAACAACACACATTTCAACTTAACTAAACTATTAGTTACTGTCGATCTATTTATAGTTCGGCAGTTAATAGGTTAGGCTGGAACTGTGACTAACCACGCGACAGCCGGATTGGTCGCAGTAACTAAGCCAGTGCACCCCGATCAAATTGTTTGGTTAAGTTTAACAATCGCATCGAATCGCAAATTATAACAGCGAGCGCTACTTCCAAGTTACCGAATAACTCCGATTTATTAACTGTCTACACGTTACTGCTTAATATTTATTTAATTGGCCATTTAAATACTTTTATGACTCCTTTTTATTTACTTTACTGCTCAGTTTTTACTGCCGAACTCGTTAATAAACATGCATTTCGATTTTTGCTTGCTAAGTAACGTTACGTGCACATAAAATTAAAGTCTAGGTGAAATACTTAGATTTCGCAAACACCTTCATTTTACTGTACATACCTATGTCCAAGTCAGCTTAAATCTAAAGGTCTATGCACACAGCGGGCGAGGCGGGGCGGGACGGGACGGTGATGCGGCGCTGGCGCGGCGGTAGTATTCACACTGCGGGCGCGATTACGTCCCGTCCTGCCGCGCCTTTCTTTCATCAAAAAAGATGTTGAGCGATTCAGACATGGAAACGCTATTGCTTAAAGTTGCGCTAGCTAAGAAAAAACAACGTAAACGGAAATGGGTGCATAAAATAAACCAAAAACGCGCTCGCGTCGCGGCACGCCCCGCCCCGCCGCTTCTGACTTGTATTGCCCGCTCGGCGCGGCGGCGGCGGGGCGCGACGGCTACCGTCGCGTCGAGGGGGGCGGCTCTGTGTGGCGTCGTCCGTAATATCTAGTACATCACAACTGCTCAGCGTCGCGTCGCCGTCCCGTCCTGCCCCGCCCCGCCCGCTGTGTCCAGAGACCTTAAACGAGCCTTTATCCGTACTACCCACATGCTGAAGCCTGTAGGTAAACATCGTTTGCGGCAGTGCTGACCGAACGTCTTAAATAACGACTTAGCTCTGCCTACGCTACATTGTATTAGAGACACTGCTATTAGCATTAGGTGTGTGTTTTTTGAGAATTAGGGAATTAATCATGTGAAATAAAACGTTATGTTTCCTTATGATCATGTCCAGATCGCAGGACAACAGAATTTGTGGGAAACGTCTATGCATCATCATGATCATCTGCCGAGTCTTTTTCCAACTATGTTAGGGTCGGCTTCCAGTCTAACCGGATGCAGCTGAATACCAGTATTTTACATGGAGCGACTGCCTATCTAACCTCCATAACCCACTTTTTGGGTAATACGATACCCCTTGGTAAGACTGGTCGTCAGACTTTCGGGCTTCTGATGACCCATAACGACTGTCAAAGATCTACGAATGACAGCTGGAACCAACAGTTTAATGTGCTTTCCGAGGCACGGAGGGGATATAATACGGGCTAATATAATTATTTCAAGTTCGGAACATACCCAGTATCTATATAATTGTAACAACCTTACCCTCGATCTTGAGTTTCAGCTCGTGTCGTGCGGGGATCATATTATCATTCGTCGCGCTAATAGTATTAGGAACTTTGGCGCCCAACAAGCATAACTTTTGTAACCTTGTTACCGAGTTTCGAGGTCAATGGCGAAAAGTAAGCCTACGTTACTGTTGCTGAAAATGTTGGCTTTGAAAAAAAGACGAAACGACTTTTTAAGGGTCTTTAGGAGTAAAAATAATGTTTTTGTAAAACAGAATGTTTGATGAATGAAATGAAATTGAATTGGAAAGTGACGATTCTTCTAACTGTGACTTTTTATGAGCAGCGATGCGACATTTATTTTGTAAATGTCGTAGCATCATCCTGAGATAGGAGCCTTTTGACCTCGTACAGGACCTTCGGTTTCATTTTTCTTCTTGTAACTTTTTTAATATAATTTGGTTTTGTTACTTTTTTTTTATATAATTTGTTTTTATTTTCATTTTTGATTGTGTTTAGTTTAGTTTTATGATCTTCCTGTGCGAGTCGCAATAAATACTTTTCTTTTCTTTCTTTCTTTCTTTCTTTCAGTGGTGGTTCAATAATTCGCACAAACTAAAGCGCTTGTCGGATTCCAACCTACCTAACTTGTAAGTTGCAGCTACTGGGCCAAGACTGCCCCATCCTGCCCCATCGGCAGTTATTGGTGATACGAGAGAAGATAGGTACTTTAACAAAATGCTTCTATGCTATAGTCAAACTTTGATAGTTATTTTACACCAAATCCAAACTTCGTTTCTGAATCGCAGGTCATATGAACTTCACCAATACTTATAGAAAAAAGAAAGCAAGAAAATACATTTATTTAGCACAGACTAAAAAACACACCATCCACCAGAGGGGCAATTCTCGTAATTTTAAGAACGTTCACAGTCTGATCTCAGTATTAATTTGTCAAATAAACCTCTAATTTCCCTACATTTTTACAAGTTTTTGACATTTGTTTGTCGCTGAGATGAGACTGCGACTAGATTTTGAACGTTTTAAATTACGAGAATTGGTCTTCTGATACATACATCAGATAAAAAAAAGATCAAATAAAAAGTGTAAAATCCGATGTAAGAAATTAGCAGGAAAGTGTGCCCCACGGTTGCCCCAAAAAAATATAATCTATATATAAAATTCAAAGTCCTGACTGACTGACTGAATGATACATCAACGCACAGGCTAAACCGCTGGTCCTAGAGACATGAAATTTGGAGGGTGTATTTTTCGTGAAGAGTAAGAAAGTCTTTTTCGAAATTCCACCCCTAAGAGGGTGAAATGGGGGGATTTCGTTTGTATGGCAAATCTTATTCCTTGAGTTAATAAACTTGAAAGTTGGC
The DNA here is from genome assembly GCA_947507525.1 of Apamea epomidion. Lineage (NCBI taxonomy): Eukaryota > Metazoa > Arthropoda > Insecta > Lepidoptera > Noctuidae > Apamea > Apamea epomidion. The sequence goes on along the minus strand of OX382230.1, from coordinate 15,585,449 downwards.
AGGAATACTTAACTAAATAAATTATGAAGATTGCCAGTTTTTTTTTCCCTTTTACCAAGGGATTGGGGGGTTTCAAAGTTTTTATGGAAGAAATTTAGCGCGCAGTCCGATATACTCGAAACTCAGTATTTATACCTAAGATTGAAAATAAAGAATAATGTGTATCAGGGTTTTTCAAAAATCTGCCCCTGACGGACTGTAAAGGGGTAGTCAATTATACAGGGAAGAATTTTACTGCGTGGCTTGATTAACTCGAAAATTGGTATAAATAATCTTTGAGTCAAGTTATAAACACATCCCAAACGATTTTTCAAAATTCCACCCCTGTGGGGGTGAAAAGCGGGTATATAGTTTATATGAAAAATCTTATTCTATAGGTTAATAAACTTGAAAATTGGCAAGAATACTTGCCTACGTAAGTAATAAAGTTTATCATTATAAGTATTTCAAAACTATATAAGGGGGATATAAGTGTGTTAAAGTTTGTGTGGAAGAATTTGAACGCACGGTCCAATTAACTCGAAACTCAGTGTTTATACTTAAGACCAAAAATAAAGAATTAGGATCGAAAGTAAACAATAATGTTCTCGTGGGATCATGTCCGACATCCACGCGGGCGAAGCCGCGGGCAGAAGCTAGTGCAGATATATCTGCGTACTTATGTTCATTTTATTACAAACACATTTCTTCGGTTGCAAAGTTTACCTCTTACCTTCAATAAGTTATGAATTTAACAGTAAGAAATGGATTTGTAATAGAAGTTATAAAATTTTACTCAAAATTAAATATACTTACATTATTAGGTTTTTTTTGTGTTTGTGTTGTGTAATATTGTGAATTCTTTAGAAACCCTCGATTCGCCGGATCAAAAAAAAAGTATATTGCCTGCTTATGATGTATTAAATAGTCTGTTTTCCTTTTGTCGCCTCACGGAGTCATTATGTTACCTTTAAACTACATGACTTATTTGTATATGTCGTGGGAGTCTGCTTCGCTGGTTTACATCGTACGTGAAAAATAGAACTCAGAAGGTCATGGTTCAGGGGTTTTCATCCGATGTGATTAGCGTGACATGTGGTGTGCCGCAGGGCTCAATTTTGGGCCCACTGCTTTTCGTTTTATTTATAAATGACGTAAATACATGCTTTAGAAACTGTGGTTTTCTGCTGTGTGCTGACGACCTTAAAGTGTTTCGTAAAATAAGCTCTATTGATGACTGTGTTAAACTGCAGGAGGACCTGGATCGTTTTTCTGCCTATTGTTTAGCAAATAAACTACAATTGAGTTTACCCAAGTGTAAATTTATGTCTTTTATCAAAAAAAATCATGTCGTTCATTTCACATATTCACTATGTAGCACAAATTTAGAAATAGTTTCCTTAATTAAAGACCTGGGTATACTATTTGACTCAAAGTTGCACTTTGATGCTCACGTTGACCACATCACAGCTAAGGGTTATCAATTTTATGGTTTTATAAGGCGGACCTGCAACTTATTTAGAAAACCTTCCACATATTTGCTACTATACAAGTCACTCATAAGATCTCAACTGGAATATGCCACATGTGTATGGAGTCCATTTTATGCTAAATACAGTGACCAGCTTGAATCAGTAGGTACAACGTAGATATCTTTTTTTTTTTTTTTTGGGTGGGAAATCATCAAATGACTCCTCCCGCTCTGGGCGGAGCAGAAGGGAGTGTCAGACTTTTACTGACTAAAACCCACCCGCGTTCCTTCAGTTGCCTGTGCCAGGGGCCACGGTATCTCTTTCGAACAACCTGCATCCCCGGCGGCATCGGCCCTAGCGGACCCCGTCAGTTCGTGCTGACAGCTCTTTGAGGCGCTCGTGGAACACAACGCGCCGTCGACCCGGGCCTGGTCCTTACCGGGAGGCGAGCTAGGGGCATAGCTCGCCGCCCGCAAGCCCGCGCCTACGGTGGCCGGGAGTCGGCTGTTGACTCCCGTCCAGGGCGTCTCATGCGGCGGCTACAACGTAGATATCTTTGTTTTATACACTACAATTTTTTAAGAAACGTTCTTCATATCATACTCTCTTAGAAAAGTTCTCCTTGTCAACTCTTAAACCAAGGAGACTGTATCTTGATCAATCATTCTTATATAAAGTCTGTCGAAATGAATTTGATTACATTAACCTCATAAACCAAATTTATATTCGCATACCTAGTTGCTCCAAACGTATTCGCGATACTTAATTATGCTCATAGTCTATTTGCCCCAAGACGTGCAGGACTAACGCAGGCGAACGAGCTCCTTTACGGCGTATTATGAAAAGTTACAACGATAATTTTGCTGATATCGACTTGTTTGCTTTGTCACTTACCCAATTCAAGAAATTTATCTATGAAAAAATTAATCACACTTCCTAATAATGTCAACATTTTACAGATTTGCTTGTTTATATTTTTAACCGACTTCAAAAACGGAGGAGGCTCTCAATTCGGAAAAAAAAGACAAACGTCTTTTTTTCTTTTTATTTTTTTTAAATGTGTTTTGGTCTGTTTTGTATTTTCGGACATAATTCCGTCATATACATATAGACGTATTTCCATAATTATTTTCTGTTGCTGTTTGTTAAGATCTGATGACGAGTTTCGAAGTCGGTTGATAAAAATTTGTCTCACCTATTACTAAGTATTGTGTAAATCACAATAAAACAGTTAAGTCTTTTATTTGCTTAAGTTTGCTTATACCTAATTAAGTTCCTACTGTATTATTATGTGGATAACGGTGCTGGTTGCGTTATTACCTAAATGTTCTAAAATCAATCTGTACTAGTATTAAGCATTATTACGCAATTGTCCTGAAGAAATAAAAATAAATAAATAAAATCTCATATTTTAAATGAAACGTTTATGTTCTTTATGAGAATAAATTCTTTAAGCCGAACAACAGTTGGACTTATTATATTTCTTTACTAGATACGCCCGCGGTTTCACCCCTATAAGTTTCGATCCCGTGGGAATATCGGGATAAAAAGTATCCTATGTGTTAATCCGAGTTATAAACTATTTGTGTGCCAAATTTCATCCAAATCCATTCAGTAGTTTTTGCGTGAAAGAGTATCAAAAATCCATCCACCCATCCATCCATCCATCTATCCATCCATACATACAAACTTTCGCTTGTTTATAATATTGGTAAGATAAGATACCAATAAGATTTTAAAGTAGCCGTCAATATATCACTATAAACTGCAAGATACAACGTGGACTGAAACAAAAGGAGTGCACTTAGCCAGTAATGGACATACAGCTGGCACGTGAAAGCTTGCACTTCGAAACCACGAAGTAGTAAATGGAAGGCTAATCCACAAGTAAACGTAAAGGTGCTTTTGCACAAGCGACCACACTCGTAAACCGCAAGCGGCAACGTCGCTCAATCGGTATAATAGACCGCAGCGACACGACTAGTTCCCATGTAACTCTATTAAAAGGTTGACTGGCGGCAATCTTCGGAAGTGATTTCATACAGTTACATTCCAGTCCTGTTACTTTGGCGATTGGGCGACATTGCCGCTTGCGCTTGAGTTTATTTACACGGTGCAGCCGCACGTCACGTTCTGGCGGTCGGTCAATCGGTTACAGAGTAGTACCTGCCAATAACTCGAGCAAATCACTGCAGGATTATGACTATCACAGCCAGCATGCCATTACGCTAATTATTGTGGTTTGATTAACAAAGTCGCAGCTTGATCAGCTCGTGTGTCAGGAAGGTAATGAGCTAGGCAATCTTGAACCTTATGATAGATGATGAGAACAGTACTGTAAAATTATCTGGTGAATGTAAAAACAAGACGGTAAATTATGATTTTTTTTCATCGTTCTAACAGTTGTAGTAAGCCTTCCATTTCTGCCATTCTCCGTGTTCAAAACTACAACATTTTTCTCAAATAGTAGGTATGAAGGAGAAACGGATTATGCTTTACTGTCTTCAAAGAAACTTCCAGAAAAACGTGAAGGAGTTAATGGCTCTTGTATTTTTCCACAGCTTCTCTAAAATGGGGCAGTTAATTGTGAGAAATGGTTTTGAATCACCACGTAGGCGATGTAACAATGTCATTTAGTATTGCAATGTATTTGTCTTTGTATATTTTGTAACAATTTTATGATTTAAAAGAGTATTCGTGGAGTTTCTTGCCCGTTCTCCACAGGTATCTAAGCTTTGAAATGGGCAACTAGTCAATCAGGACAATTTTTCTGACTGACCGACCCTTTGACCGTCAATTCAAAAGTGCCTGTAATTGGTTTAGTAGAATTATATGATTTGAGTTTGAGTTTGGAATTGGCCAGCTTGCAGAGAATTTCGAACGGTACGTTAGTATTTCAATGGTTTTTGCTCTGTTATATGAAATTGTTGGCATACTTGATTAAAACCTCATTCTTAGATGATTTTGATTCATGTACTAAAATGAATAGAGTCACTAGCCACACAGTGAAAAACAAGTTTAAAAAAGATCAGGGCCTGTTAAAAGGTTGGACCTGAAGGGTTGGACTCATATTATAACAATAATTCATAAGCATTATAATCGTTAAGGTGAAAGCGTCAGGACAGCCCGCGAAATTTAAATTTTCTTACGTTTTTTGCAATCCTTATCTGGTTGGCATGTTGATCTGTAAACATGATTCGCGGCATCTTAGCGGATACCCTTAAGTATTATATATAGCCTGTAAGACGTAATCTGGTCATTAGGCCATACAAATAAAACGTGTGAATCCCTAAAATTAACTAAAGGAATTAAAAGATGCTGCAAGCGTAAACAGCAATTATTATGGAAGTATCGTAAGAATCGAAATATCATAGACAAAAATAATTTTAAAAATTTTGCGAGTAGATTGCAACGTGTTATAAAACAGACAAAAAAATCTCAAAATAATGACTTTATTCATACAGCTCAAAACAAATGTAGGGCCACTTGGAATGTTATCAGTAAGACAATGTGTAATGCGCCAAAAAACGAAATCAATGAAATTGATATAGACGGTAAACATTGTACTGATGATCCTCAGACCATTGCTGATTGTTTTAATAATTTTTTTATAGACCAAATAAAAGGTAACTCAAATGATAATAATAAAACAGAGACCTTTCCTAACAACTCGGAAACATTACTCATGTATCCAACTACACCCCAAGAAGTACATAGAATAATTTTAAACTTAAAAAATACCAACAGTACTGGATATTACAGCATATCGACTAAAATACTAAAACAAGTGCCCATTAAAATATCCTGCATTTTAAGTCATCTCATTAATCTGTCAATTCTAAATGGATACTTCCCTGATAAACTAAAATTAACAATAATTAAACCTCTATTCAAGAAAGATGATCCCTACAATATGAATTGTTACAGGCCCGTAGCACTAGTACCGGTGTTCTCTAAGGTCTATGAAAGAGTTATTTATGACAGAATAAATAACTACTTTGAAAATTTCAACTTATTTGCTAAAGAGCAGATAGGCTTTAGGAAAAATAAAACCATTAATATGGCCGTCTCCGATTTTCTGACAACGGTTATGACTAGCTTAGACAATAAAATTCCTGCGTGCGCATTGTATATGGATCTTAGTAAAGCCTTTGATTACGTGGATCACCAAATTCTGTTAAATAAATTATACAGGTATGGAATTCGAGGCACTTCATTGGAGTTGATAGCTTCTTATCTTACCAACAGAAAACAGTCGACATTGGTCACTCGAGTATGCAGTAGTATCCACATTAGTTACAAGTACAGAAATTAACTACACTTCAGAATATAAAGAAATCAAACAAGGCGTCCCACAAGGAAATGTTTTGGGCCCTCTACTGTTCATCATTTATATAAATGACCTTCCCAAAGCAACTAATCATCCCACTATACTTTTTGCTGATGATAGTACTGTCACTGTACTGTGTGTGAGGACAAATTATCCTAAGAACAAGATATAAACAGCATTCTAAGTGATATTATAAAATGGCTTACTAATAACAAATTAAAAATGAACTTTGACAAAACTAAAATTATGATATTTCGCAATCGTAAAGCAAAATTTACTGACATTAATGTATATTATGCAGGAAACAAAATAAATGAAATAGCAATTACTAAATTCTTAGGCATGTCAATTGATTATAATTTGAATTGGAAGACACATATTGATTCTTTAAATCAAAAACTTAATAAGCAATCATACGCCCTACACATGCTGGCAAAAACGGTAGACACTTCTGCTGTACTTGCAGCACACCATGGCTACGTGGGGTCCTTGATAAAGTATGCTATTATATTCTGGGGCAATTCCACCAATAAAGACATTGCATTCAAAGCGGTGTATTAGGGGTATGTTTAAAATCAACCAGACTGATAGCTGTAGGCCGTATTTTGTCAAATATAATATATTGACATTGCCGTGTGTCTACATTTACGAGATTGCTAGCTTCGCAAGAACTAACAAACATCTTTTTGATAAGTATAGAAGTTAGCGGCACGGTGAAAAAATTTGTTGCAAATCTAGCAAGACGGCCTTATTTACCAAAAGTATTTTCAGTATGGCACCGCGTATATACAATCACTTACCAAAGACTATACTAGAAGCTCCTACCATCGATGAATTTAAAAATAAATTAAAAAGATACTTGCTATACAAATGTTATTATTGTATTCATGATTATTTAATAGAGGAAGTAAGGACATATTGTACTCAGAAATAATGTTGATGATGTGACATGTGATTAATACACTGACTAATTATTTATCTATTATTATTATTTTAACATTTATTTACAATTATATCTTGACATTCTCATTATTTTAATTATTCTAGAGACATTGTGATTTGCTAATTTTTAATTTAATTATTATTTACCACAGTGAAATTACCAAAATTATGTCATTAATTATAAATTATTGTTGCAATGAATTTCTATAATAAATAACAATGTTGTGATACAGTCAAAGCTTGAGATTTGCATGCTTCAAGGCGTAATATGGCTGAACTCTTTTCTATTTTAACAACTTTATGTAATTACCCATATTAGCAAATAAATGATTTTGAATTTGAATTTAAAATCCTACTTCCTACTAATATTATAAACGTGAAAGTTTGTATGGATGGCTGGATGTTTTTTACCATTTCGCGCAAAAACTACTGAACGGATTTTGATGAAAGGAGGTCAGCAAAAGCCCATACAACTTTGCTCAAACATGTACCTCGAGGTACACGTGCACCCAATCGTAGAGAAAAAATAGAGGAATTCGAAAATAATTGTGTTTTTACCCATAAATCATTTAAAACTACATAATACATTATTTAAAGTTTTGATAACCTGTAACACAACTAAATCATGTGGCAACTTTGCATGTACGGGTTGACATTAGGAGTATAAATGTGTTATGTGAACATTATTTCGTGGGTAAATGTCATTCACATGTAATTCCGTTCGTTTCTGGCTTGATCTATGATAAGCTGGGACATGACGGAGATCAGAGTCTCATCAAGTTGGAACCCTTGGATGTCGACGCTAAGGAACTCATTTATTTATCGAGTTTGTTAATCGCTCTGATAGACTTCTAACACTGCTTCTAATATTAAGTAGGTACTGTTCATCAACATTCACACCTTGTATTCAGCTACTTTTGGGTATTAGCATCCTTTCCTAAGTTAGGTAGGTATATATTAGGTTAGGTATATATGTATCTACCTAACTTAGGAAAGGATCCAATCGATTTTCGTTCGACCCAATCGATTTTCGTTAGAAAAAGTTATGACTTTGCCTAACGAAAATCGATTATACAATGAGAGTTATAATTGAATTCAGATTGAGTTATACTATAAAAATATTTGAAATGAAGCAAAAACAACAGCAGCTGAAGCCGATAGCAGACAACTGTCAACTTGACAGTTTTTTTTTTAATAGGTTAGGTAATGGACCAAGTTAGTATAATTGTGCCCAAAATGGCGAGCTTCTTATTACGTTAAAAGTTATTTTATTCTCGTCCCCGGGTAACCTAAGAAAAATATATAAATGCAATATTATTCATTGTAATCTAGTGTATTTTATGCCACTAAGTGTACCTCGGTACTTCGTTTGGGTAGATTTTGGTGACATCCTTTGGCACACAGATAACCAGGATTAACATATAGAATACTATTTATCCCCATATTGCCACGGGATGGAAACCTATGCGGGTGAAACCGCGGGGCGCAGCTAGTGTAAAATAATAACTTCTTTGAAAACTGAATATCACATGCGTACTTAGGGATGACACTGATAAATATTCTATCCGCGTAAAGCCTTAGGCTGTTAGAGTCCAAATTGCCTGTTTATGGACTCAAAGCTCAATGGTATTGCAAAACTTCTTAGAGTTCGTCCTGATAAACTTTTACGGTGGGTACTCGTGATTGTAATACTTTGGACGATATAAGTAGGTATTACCTTCATGGCTATTGAAGAATCATCGATTACAAGTTTACTAAACTTCTTAAATCTCTGTAGACGGGGAAAAGACTTGTTTAATTTTGACGAAGATATTTACTCGTATAACAGTCTAGCGAGGTTGCATAGAGATTTTTGACTCGACTTTCCAGTTAGAAGACTGTTAATATTTTCCCCGAAACCTTTTGTTTCTTTGCATAACAGCTTCTCTATCCATTTTGACGTGAATACGCCTTTTTTTTTCAAGTCACATGGCGCTGCAAGGTTAATTTGGCGCGTGGTTAAAATCGGAATTAACCGCCGTCTTGTTTTTTTTAATACATATCAAGTGACATTAAAAAAAAAACAGTACGGCACTCCGGGAGTGCCGGCAGACGTGAAAACTTGAGTATTAACGTTGTGCAATTTTGATATTTTGGAATGCGGTCTACGAATTTTCGATCAGGTCACGTGTCCTGACGCGAGCTCCGTCTTACGAATTTTCGATCAGGTCACGTGTCCTGACGCGAGTTTAACATTTTTTACTCATCACAAAAAAAGTGCACAACGCCGCTAAAGAAGTTTTCATTTCAAAAAGCAACTGTACAAATGTTTACCAATAGTCTGTCAACGTCATTCGAGCGCCAAGAAATCCTTGTATGTAGCAATGTAGGTACATGAGTGGATATCATGATCAATCCCCTCGAATCCTCACTGTCTAAGCGCCTCATTTCATTTCAACCCTCACGTCGCCGAGGTATTAAACACGTGCTCAAAGCATTAGACCCCCGTACTCTCGTTTATAACATTTTTCATTAACGTGCGGTGAGGTGTAGGTAACACAAGTTTGCAGCCTCCTGAAACCGAGATTTAGTTGAAAAAGCTTAATGTTCTGTAAATATTTTAGGGTTAGGTTAGGAGGGTAAACTTTGTTACCTATGTCTACTTTCGATCGATGACGAGGATCTCAAGGTGGCTGTTAGCACGACTCTTTTATATTTTGTTGGCATCCCTAACATTTTATTTCATATATTTTTTAGTCTTGCAGTTCTGAAGGTAGTGATTTGGCTGTCACTGTCAAATATCTCTTTGACCAGCATCCTTCACATTCAATAACAATCTGAATCATTTTGAAGGATATTGCTAATCCATTGCTTCATTGTAACATAATGTACATACTCACAGTTATCTTCATTCATTCCTCCAGGTCAGAACAAGCATTCTGTTACCGTTAGGCGCTGATCTGATTATTTCTTACGACACGTTTTATCCACAATCAGCACACAGACTCAGCTCCAACTTTAACATGAGACTACGACGATTTAGTGATATCCAAAGGTTGGTAATTTCGCCCACATTGATGGATATCATTTTTCCCATAAACACTATACTTCTAATACAAAATAACTTTAGATTTTATTGTATTTTATTAATAATATATTTTATTATGACAGCTTTGACAACGACGTTTAATACGTCGCCATGGCAACATTCCTTTCAAATCCTTATCGGCCTGTATCTTTTTAGCGGATTATATATGCAAACTTATGCAAAATTAGTCACTGGCCACTTTCATATCTCAAATTCATATTTTCTACATGATTTATTCCACGAGTTGACTTAATAGATCCACGCAATGCAAGGATCAGTTCGAGTTTCGCCTCTAAAGCGAATACTACAAAAAGCCTGATACTCCAGGGTCACCTATCCCGGGAACACCCAGTGTACCTGCACCTGCAACTATACCTGCACCTGCACCTGGACCTGCACCTGTACCCGCACCTGTCGCTAGCACCTGGCTCGCGTCGGTCTACTCCTCAGCTCCACCTGCATCTCCAACTCAGCCTCCTCAACCCACCTAACGAGCATCGTCACCCATACACTTCACCTCCACATACTATACACGACTCTTCATTCCATCTCCTTCCTTACCTTGTAAATATACCTTTAATTTCTACCTCCCTTTCTTTAATTTAATTTTACCCTTGGTTTTATAAGTTAAGTTTTCTTGTCGCTACACGACATCATATTATGTTCAAAAAATTGTCTGGTCAACAACGTAAATCATCATTTGCCGAGCCTTTTCCCAACTATGTTAGGGTCGGCTTCCAGTCTAACCGGATACAGCTGAATACCAGTCAACAACGGTCTCGTCAACAACGTAAATACCGCAATGAATGTTGTTGAACTGTGAACATAAAAGCCATTGCTACTATTAGTGTGTTACGCAATTACCCGGCACGACACGTTTTTTATTCACTGATCCTCTTTCTCAACTTTATCAGTCAACAACCCATGAAATATAAAGTTCAACATTTATTTTAGAAACAAAAGTTCGACCATACAAAAAAAAGTTAACGTCTATACCAGGATCGTCTATACCGTCTATGTCAGTGACCTGCGAATGCAGTATAACAATACGTTCAGGATGCTGATGGGGCTGCCGCGGTATTGCAATGCTTCCGGCATGTTTGCCGAGGCCAACGTCGACAGTTTTGCGACAATCATGCGTAAACGTTGCACCTCGACTCTAACTCGCATGCGAGCTAGACCGGTGGGATTCTCCGATGCTTGAGCGCTGGATGCGGCTGCACGCAGTGAAGTAGCATACATGCGTTCTGGTGTCGGATTGTCCTAAAATCTATGTTTTATTAATATTTGTTTTGTTTACTAACATTAGCTCTTAAGTATTTTCGTGTTACTAACAATTTATATGGACAAATCTGAAATAAATTATTATTATTATACATTCGGTACATAATAATACATACACCGTCTATTTCACGCTAATAGAATCCCTTTCAAACCAAACTCCACCCTTACGTCAAATAGTTAGGAAATGTTCTAAATTGTTTCACCGTATCTCATCAGCTGGTACTTGGCAAGATAACCGTCCAGATTTACAACGTACTTATCGTGGCAAATGTTTAGGATTAGCATTACAAATTAGACCTGTTCTGGTGCTAGTACTTTGTGAATCCTTTTTAACTGTACATAAATTGAAACTGTGACGGTATCTGTTTTATGCGCCTGAGTTATGGGGGATTATTTAGGGAAATAAAGGGTGAAAGGGTTAAGTTTTAGTTTGTTTTGTTGTCATGCGGTGTTTTATAGAGAAAACATTGTTTCTAGTTTAGATACCTAATTTGTATTGTCATATTTGCCTCCAAATACAGAACCGGTCGAAGTGGCGGTGCTTGTGGGAGGCCTATGTCCAGCAGTGGACGTTTTTCGGTTGAAATTATGATGATGATGATTTGCTTTTTACAAATATATAAATAACTAGCTGCGCCCCGCGGTTTCACCCGCATAAGTTTCGATCCCGTGGGAATATCGGGATAAAATGTATCCTATGTGTTAATCCTGATTATCTGTGTGCCAAATTTCATCCGAATCCGTTCAGTAGTTTTTGCGTGAAAGAGTAACAAACATCCATCTATCCATCGATCCATCCGTCCATACAGACTTTCACATTTATAATATTAGTAGGATACAGCCTATTATTGTTCCAGTGCAGGGCAAATATGTCTTCTCATATAGAGAAGGTACGAGCATTGATCACTACGCTTGCTCAGGACGTGTTGTGATTTCAGACTTATATTAACTATAAGTTCAGGTTTCCCCACGATGTTTTCCTTCAGTAATATCCAAGATAAACTCAGGAAGTACATACCCCGCCTCGTGCATGAAAGGCGGGGCTTTAACCACTGGGCCATTACGACAACGAGTATAGTTTATGTTAAAACCGTTCAATTATCGATAATGAATTAATATAAAATAATGAAATTAGAATTCTATTAGTTAAGTAACACCTAGCTACTAAAGCCAAGTCTAGGTATATGTATATCGACTTGTTTCATTAAGTCTTTCGCTCTGAGATTCCTCTGACATTTCACTATTTAAATGAACTCATCTATGATGGAGATTAATTAAGTCAATATAATTTATCAGGATAAGAAAAATTAAGCAGTTACGATAAAAAAAACATTGAAATACTACCGTACCGCTCGATTTTCTGCAAGCTGATCAATTCTACATCATTCGTGGATCTTTGACAGTCGTTACGGTTCGTCAGAAGCCCGAAAGTCTGACAACCAGTCTTACCGAGGGGTATCGTATTACCCAGTGACTGGGTTGTGGCGGTCAGATAGGCAGTCGCTCCATGGAAAATACTCGTATTCAGCTGCATCCGGTTAGACTGGAAGTGGACCCCAAAGATGACTATGTAAAACTATATTCTAACAAATGAATAAATTCTGAATCTGATTTTGATACCAAAGACAAAAACATTGCAATACCTAATATATACCATTGTTACAACGTCTGTGTTTCAGAACCTTTTCTCACAATTAACTGCGCCATTGCTGCCCATGCCCCAGAAGCACACGTCTTTCTGGAACTGTATTTGAAAGACAGACAGACAGTAAAGCATAATCCGTTTCTCATTCATACTGTGAGAGAAAGATGTTTTAGTTTTGAACACGGAGTATGAAATAAATGGAACGTTAATGCACCATATGAATGCAACTGATATAGATATGAAAAAGGTATGTTTTTTATTCACTTGATACGACTGTTTACGGATTTATCTTAGTATACGGATTTATCCTAGTCATCTAGTGTTTCAAAGATTACCCAAATATTTGGGACTCAATAACTCTGCAGCAAGCGAGCAGTAGCGAGTTTGGTAGTCAAACCACAATAATTAGCGCAGTCGCATGCTGGCTGTGTTCTCATAATGCTGCAGTGATTTGCGCTAGCGATTGACAAGAACTACTACTCTGTAACCGATTGAACTACCGGCAGAACGCAACGTGCGGCTACGCGGTGTAAATTAAAGTACTCTTCCGAAGGCGAACGCAACTGGAAAGCGCAATAGGCAACGTCGCCCAATAGCCAAAGTGACAAGACTGGTTTCTATGTAACTATATGAAAACGCTTCCGAAGATGGTGACATGGCTGCCTGTCACCGTTTTCATAGAAACCAGTCGTGTCACTGCGGTCTATCACAGCGATTGGGCGACATTGCCGCTTGCGGTTTGCGGTTGCGGTCGCCTTCAGAAGAGCACATTTACGTTTACTTGTGGATTAGCTTTCCATTTACTACTTCGTAGTTTTGAAGTGCAAGCTTTCACGTGCTAACTGTATGTCCATTACTGGCTAAGTGCACTCGTTTTGTTTCAGTCCACGTTGTATCTTGCAGTTTATAGTGAAGTATTAAAGTTTAAGGGCTAATTTCCAACGCCAGATAACTTTGGCGGAATTTTGAATTTTTAACAGTTTTTCCAAAAAAAACGTCTATTTTATTTCACGAATAAAAATTATAGGTCGATTGAAAAAATAGCCTTTAGTGGTTTAAAGAAACATAATTAGTACTAAGATATTGTTTAATTGATCCGGCATGGGATAACAGCTTCCTAGTTTCAGCTTTATTCCAAATGCGTCGTCTAGGAATACGTAAGTGACTGTCTTCAAATCGAGGGTTTCTAAAGAACTCACACTTACAAGTTTACAATACAAAAAACCGGCCAAGTGCACAATGAAGGGTTACATAGTTGAGCACGGGAGGCTCAGTGAGCCCTCGCCGTGACCAAAATACGGCCGCTGCTAAAAGAAAGGCCCATAGCAAGCGGCCAAGGTCAGTGGACGGCCAGGGATCGTCCTCTGACGGGGAGCTGGCTTCGGCCAGGAAGATCCCCACCAGTAGGCGGGGAGGAGCCCGAGAGCGGGGCATAGGGAGGGGGCTCACTGCTCGGGAGGCCGCAGAGAAAGCGGAAGAGCCCGCAAAGAAGGAGGGGGGGTCTGGTCGCGCGGTCGCATCGGAGCCCTCAAGTGACGAGGCGGCGGAGGTAGGCGGCCCTGATGCGGACCGCATAAAGACGTTTGCGGCGGTCGTGGAGGCCGCGATCCGGGACGTGGCCCTAAAGAAGTTACAGACTTCGAAAAACAGGGCCATAGTCTCGGCAAAGGCCTCCATCATGGCGGCAGCGGAGGCCATCCACTTCGGGCCTCCGCCAGACGGAATGTCCGAGATGCGGGCGGAGGTGGCCCGCCTGACGGCTGCCATGGAGCTCCTCCGAAAGGAGAACGAGGAGCTCCGAGCGGACCTGGCCGGGCTGCGAGCGGCCGGCCTAGCGCAGACATCAACACCACCAAGCCAGCCCGTGACGGTGGAGAACCAGGTCCTGAACCTGGTTCGGCAGGAGCTGGCGCCCTTCCAGGCGCGGTTTGACGTCTTGGAGGGTATTGTCTTGCGCCCCCACTTGGCGGGTAGAACGGCCCCAGGGCCGAAGGCGGCCTCGTACGCGGCCGCTGCCGCCCCTAAGCCCGGGCCGTCTGGCCGGGCCCAGGCTCCGGCCAAACCGGCGTCGGCTAGAGGAGCCCCGGCGCCGGCGAAACTGACGTCGGCTGGCGGAGCCTCGGCGCCCGCAAAATCGGCGCCTGCCGCCAAACCCGCGGCTCCGGCCCACAAAAAGGGCAGAACGGCTGGGGAGGGGAAGGCCCCAGAGCCTACGCCTCCCCCAATCAAATCTCTCACGACCAACGCCGAGTGGCAGGTGGTCGGGGAGAAAAAGAAGGCGGCCAAGGCGGCCAGGAAAAAGGCGCAGAGGAGGCGCCGCAAGGAGCGAGCCGTTGCGGCTAGGCTTCGCTCCCCTAAGACCGCGGCTGTAGTCATTACGCTACAGCCGGACGCGGTCAAGAGGGGGGTGACCTACTGCGACGTGCTCACCAAGGCGAGAGTAACGGTGGATCTCCAGGAGTTGGGGATCACCGGAGGCCTCCGGCATAGGGTGATCACCACTGGTGCCCGCATGCTGGAGATCCCCGGTGCGACGAGTGGCCCCACCGCTGACGCCCTGGCTGAAAAGCTAAGGGCGTCCCTCAATGCGGACGAGGCTCGAGTCTCCAGGCCCGTCAAGTGCACGGATATGCGCATTGTGCCGGCGCCGCCGCCGCCACCACTGCCGAGGGGGCCCGGGAGGGGGCTGAAATGGAGGAGTAACGTCTCCTCCTCTACGCCTCCTCCAGGCGAACATCAACCACTGCGCCTGCGCTCAGGACCTGTTGCTCCAGAGCATGGCGCAGTGGTCGATTAACTTCGCCGTGGTCGCTGAGCCGTACTTTGTCCCGCCCAGGGATGACTGGGTGGAGGACCTAAACGGCTCAGTGGCCATAATTTCGTCGGCCGCCGCCGGTACCCCGTCCCTCGAAGGTGTCACGAGGGGACAGGGGTGCGTAGCAGCACGGTTCGGAGAGATTGTAGTAGTGGGAGTATACTTCTCTCCGAGCCGAACTCTCGCCGAGTTCCAGAACTCTTTAACAGAGTTGAGTGTCGTCGTCGCGAGAAACCACGCCTTCTCCGTGCTGGTGCTCGGGGACTTCAACGCCAAGAATTTGGCCTGGGGTTCCCGTTGCACCGATGTGCGGGGCAGGATGGTGGAGGACTGGGCTCTGGAAACAGGCCTGGTCGTCCTAAATCGGGGTTCTGTTCCTACGTGTGTGCGGATGCGGGGCGAGTCGGTGGTGGACATCTCGTTCGCCAGCCCCGCTCTGTCACAGCGTGTCATTGACTGGCGCGTCATGGAGGAGGTGGAGACCTACTCCGATCATCGGTATATCCGGTTTGAGGTCTCCACCCAGACCTCTAGCGCGCTGGTCCAACAGGCCCCGAGTGGTCCGCGGTGGGCGCTGAAGCAGCTGGACCGGGAGCTTCTCCTGGAAGCCTCGATCGTGCAGGCCTGGGTGTTTTCACCGGACAGGCCTGCTGATATTGACGATGAGGTGGAGTGGTTCCGGGAGGCCATGTCCGAGATTTGTGACGTGGCAATGCCCCGAGTCCAGCCAGGATGCGCCCGACGTCAGGTGTACTGGTTGTCGCAGGAGGTTGGGGCGCTACGCAAGGCGTGCGTCGACGCGCGACACCGGTACACCAGGCACCGCAGGCTCCGCATCCGCCCTCCGGATGCGGAAGCCACGGAGATGGAGCTGTACGAGGGGTACAGAGCGGCGAAGACCGCCCTCCAAGAGGCTGTTCAGCGGGCCAAGGATATGGCCCGCGAGGAAATGCTGGAGACTCTGAACAGAGATCCATGGGGGCGCCCCTACAGAATGGTGCAAAATAAACTCCGCACATGGGCCCCCCCGCTGACGCAGAGTCTCCGCCCACAGCTGGTGGGGGAGGTGGTGAGCGCTCTGTTCCCTTCACGGGGGGAGCATACTCCCCCGCCTATGGCTCCGCCACTTGCGGTGCCCGAAGCGGACCACGCGGACGACGACGACGACACCCCTGAAGTGACCGGGGTAGATCTGAGAGCGGCGGTAGGCAGGCTCAAGGCCAAAAATACCGCCCCGGGACCCGACGGCTTGCCGGGTAAAGCCTGGGTCCTGGCCTCGAGGGCTCTCGGGCCTCGACTGGAGGCGCTCTTAAGCGCATGCATGGAGAGAGGCCAGTTTCCACTCCGTTGGAAGACGGGGAAGCTGGTCCTCATTCAGAAGCCAGGGCGCCCTGCGGACTCTCCGTCCGCATACCGGCCCATAGTGCTGCTCGACGAGGTCGGCAAGCTCTTTGAGAGAGTGATTGCGGGCCGCCTCGTCGGGCACCTGGTGAGGACGGGACCGGATCTTGCGGAGTGCCAGTTTGGCTTCCGCAAGGGGCGCTCGACGGTGGACGCCATCATGCGCGTGAGAGCCCTCACGACGGGGGACGCGGTGTCCCGGGGTGGGGTGGTCGTGGCGGTGTCACTCGACATCGCCAACGCGTTCAACACCCTGCCCTGGAGCTGCATAGGGGAGGCACTCCGGTATCACCGGGTGCCGACTTACCTCCGTCGAATAGTCGGGGCGTATTTGACGGACAGAGCCGTCATCTACCCCGGTCGCGACGGGAATTGGAACCGGCGAGAGATGTCGTGCGGTGTCCCACAGGGATCGGTTCTGGGGCCGCTCCTGTGGGACATCGGTTACGACTGGGTGCTGCGGGCCGACCTCCCTGATGGCGTCAGCGTAGTTTGCTACGCTGACGACACGCTGGTCCTGGCGCAGGGGAGGTCGCATCAGGCGGCGGCCGACGCGATGACACGCGGGGTTGCGATAGTCGTAGAAAGGATCCGGCAGTTGGGTCTCGAGGTGGCATTGCACAAGTCCGAGTCCATGTCCTTTCATGGGCCCCGGTACGGACCACCTTCGGGATCCCAACTGATGGTAGGAGGGGTTCACATCGGCGTCGAGACAACGATGAGATACCTGGGTCTCGTCCTCGACAGCCGGTGGAACTTCGTCGAGCATTTCCGACGTTTGGCCCCCAAACTGGAACGGACCGGGGCCGCCTTAAAGCGGCTCCTGCCCAACCTGAGGGGGCCAAACGCCTCCTGCCGGAGGCTTTACGCAGGGGTCGTGCGGTCCATGGCCCTTTACGGGGCCCCGGTGTGGGCGCGTTCACTGCGGCTTCGAGCCGCACACTATCTGAACGCGCCCCAAAAGGTGGTTGCCGTAAGGCTAATCCGGGGGTATCGCACGATCTCGGGCGAGGCAGCAAGCCTCCTTGCCGGACTGCCACCATGGGATCTGGAGGCGATAGTCCTCGCGCGCCTGTATGACTGGCGCGCGGAGGCACTACGTCGGGGGGAAACTCCGCACCCGCGGCAAATTGCTGCGGAGCGGACGGACCTCCGGCGCGGTCTCATGGTGGAATGGAAGGCGCGACTATCGCAACCCAGCGCAGGGCACGCCACGATAGCGGCGGTAAGACCCCTCTTTGAGGAGTGGCTAGAGAGGCGTCACGGCGCTCTCACCTACCGCCTGACGCAGGTCCTCTCCGGACACGGATGTTTCGGGAGGTTCCTGCACATCATCAGGCGGGAGGAGACGCCCGGGTGTCACCACTGCGAGGATCGCCCAGAGGACACGGTGGAGCATACGGTGGAGGTCTGCCCCGCTTGGGCAGAGCACCGCCGTGTCCTCGTAGAGGCGATCGGCAGCGGCGGCGACCTCTCGCGCCCGGCCCTGGTGCAAGCCATGGTCCGGGGCGAGAGGGAGTGGGAGGCGGTCACCTCCTTCTGCGAAGCAGTCATGCTAGCGAAGGAGGTGGCGGGATGGGCGAGGGAGAGATCCTCACGCCTCAGCCGCCGAGGGAGACGCTCCGGGCGTCGGGAGCAGCGTGACGACTCCCGGCCACCGTAGGCACGGGCCTGCGGGCGGAGAGCAATGGGTAGCTCTCCGTCCGATCAGGACCAGGCCCGTGCCGGACGGCGTGTTTGTGTTCCACGCGCGCCTCAAAGAGATGTCAGCGTAGTTGACGGGGCCCGACAGGGCCGAAGCCTGCCGGGGTAGCGGGATCGTCCGTAAGGGTTACCGCTGCCCTGGTACATAAAGGGCTAAGGAAGGAACACGGGTGGGTTTTAGTCAGTAAGAGTCTGACACTCCCTTCTGGTCCACCCAGAGCGGGAGGGGTCATTTGATGATTTCCCATCCTCAAAAAAAAAAAAAAAAAAGGTTTACATAGTTGGAATGAATTTATCCCAAGAACAAGCTTAACATTGTAGTTGAAAAACATGTCCTCCCATACATCCATATACGTTCTGGTCAATTCTCCATCTGCAAATGTAAGTTTGTAATCGCAAAAATATTTTTTTTACGATATAACTAAAAACAAAAAATTGTTTCCTCAGTGGTCCTTATAGGTTTTGATTTATTGCGAGTATTAAAATATGTCGCGTAAATGATGCGTATTTTTTTTTGGCGTTGACTTAGAAGCTTGGTTCTCACTTTATCTCCAAGGGACCGTTAACAACGTTTCAACTTGATGCCTCCACGCGTTACTGAGAAAATGGGTTTTGACAGACTGACATCCGGACGGATGGACAACGAAGTGTTCCTATAAGGGTTTTGTTTTTTTCTTTTGAGGTACGGAACCCTAAAAACAAAACAAACTAATGAGTCACCTATAATGTAAGTAAATATATTTAATTTAGAGTGAAATTTTATTACTTCTATAACAAATCCATTTCTTACTTTAAAAACCAAAATTTATTGAAGATGAGAGGTAAACTTTTCAATCGAAGAAAATAATGTGTTTGCTATAAACTGAACTTAGCTACGTAGATATTTCTGCATTATAAGTATTGGCAAAGTTCAATATTACCTGCGACTTAGAAACGCATAAGATTGGATTTTGTTTGCAGTAAGTTTTACTGCTGCAACTAAGGCACTCTCTTAAATTAACCTTTAAAAATAAGACTATTTTTTAAGCATTTTATCAAGTTCCTACCTTCTTTTGCGCCGGCACGTGAAATGCGGTTTACTCATGCTTTGGTAGAAAAGATGAGCAGCACCCTAATTGCCTAACACACTATCAATCACAATCTGAATCATTTTGAAGGATATTGCTAATCCATTGCTTCATATGTTCGAAAAATTTGTCTGCTCAACTATGTAAATAACGCAATGAATGTTGTTGAACTGTCAAAATGAAAGCCATTCCTACTGTCAGTGTGTTACGAACTTACCCCGCCGGGCTGCAAAGCATGTTTTTGTTCATGGTGGGCCCATGCATGCCTGCTTGCGGAGCGGAACGGATGCGCAAACGTCTCTTGCTTTATCCGATGAACTTTTGGATCGGATAAGGCAACATCGCGTTCTTCCGGTCGATTGGCCGTGAGGGGGTCATTAATCATAATGTTCACCACTTCTTTGGACTTACAAAATAGGCATCTGGATCAACATAAGTTTAATCAATGATCTTGTAAGCCTGATGATTAATTTTATTTTCGTTATTAGCTGCGCCCCGCGGTTTTTATCCGCATAGGTTTCGATCCCATGGGAATATCGGGATAAAAAGTATCCTATATGTTAATCCTGGATATAAACCATTTGTGTGCCAAATTTCATCAAAATCCCTTTAGTAGTTTTTGCGTAAAAGAGTAATAAACATCCATCCATCCATCACGTTTATAATATTAGTAGGAATAGGATTTTTGTCTGCCTTGGTCGTAACTTGTTTCTTTTCCTCTTTGTAACCTAAGAGCAAAAAATTGGCGAAGGGACCGTCTGATCACAATGCTGACTCGATCATTCTTTTTCATTTTGTTAGACTTTTTCAGTTCAGACAATTCATCTCACTTAATTACAATCGTCACTTCCATAAATAAAATAAGCCTATCTTTTGAATATTTATAACCTAAATTATACGTCATCTCGACATCTCTTCCTGAGCCGGCTTTGGACGCAATCCGCGAGGGCAGGTTCGAGATGGCGCGGGAAAAGAGTTCCTGGAAGGATTTGGGGGAGTATGCCTTAGCCCAGCAGTGGGTTTTACCGGTTTTCCTAGTTTATGAATACAAATAAAAAAAATAAAAAAAACATTTAACATACACATTTGGAAACCATGAAAGTAAGCGTACTTTCAGCTCATTCGATTAAATTCCCGTTACAAAAGTTCAATTTCCCTTTCAACGTTCGGGTACAAAGCTCCCACAAAACATTGTAGGTAATAAATATACCAGATTTACTACGGAAGTTGTTTTGTCATTTCGGATTACTCTAATTAATGGTATTTTCGACTTTGTTCGTCCAGCGAGTGTTCCTTTCGTGACCGATGACCATAATTTGTCATTGTTTTAGGACATTTATTTGATTTTCGCGGTGTTTTATCTTTTAGAATAGAGTGGATTCAAGCGGCTGTATAAATAAAATAATGATACTCTGAATAATAATAATATACTGGCTGACTATAGTTTAATTCCAGTCAATTTTCGACAGTGAATTGGGATAAAGGCAGGTTGATACGTTGTCATAAAGCAAAATAAACATTAATTCAGTCTACTTATACAAAGTAGACAAAAGCAATTATCTTTTGTTTTTCCACTAAAAAAATAATGTTAGCTTGGATTATATTTATAAAAAATATTTCTATGATGAAGTTCAAAGTAGATTGTCGTGTCATTTATACATGAAAATGTTTTTTTTATAAATAAGTTAAGAAAGTAGACAGTTGCCTACTTACTTTTAGTTGAAATTGTGCGTGTCAAGATATTTTCCATTTGTTTAAGCTAGAACAAGGCTAGGCGCAATATCTTCATTAAATATCACTTGGGACCTACGACATGAACATTTTAAAGTGTACGTGTTTTTGAGTTACGTCTTAACATTATTTAATCATCTTTTAGCTTGTGATGAGACCGTTTACCCAATGTTTTAATATTAAGTCTAGTTATTCGTGAAGTCAAAGTTTCACCTGACCTAACACAAAGTTAAGCAAAACACCCACTAAGGTTTTTCAAGAAACAAGACATTTTGGATGACAAAATTAGGTTGAGGAACCTGCTGCTTACTGGTACATTTAAACGACTATTTTTAACGCTAGTCACGGAATTAGATGAAATGGAACATCTGGACGAAAAACAAAAGAAGACACAGAAAGAAAAAACAAACATCGTTCATATTTCTGAGTATTGGGTAGATACTTATAAACCGTTCCACGAATGGCTGCTAATAGAATTTGGTATCGGTGCCATAAGTGGAATGGTACACACGACGATACATCAAGCTATACATCTCCAGTTTAAGTCGACCTCACATTGTATAGGCTTTTCGTACGATGTGAGAAGTCTGTATGTACACTGGAAAGTGTAGCTTGATATGTACGTATGTACGAGTAGCACATCAAGCTACTACAATCTATCAAATTTCCTTAATAGATTTTCTACTTTATCGATGAAGCATTAAGGTTCAAGGTTGATTGGGAAAATTTTTCAGTTTCGGGACCTGCTGGCGTCTGTACATTGATCACAATACTTTTCTTCTACGTAGTACATCCGTTCTACAGATAGGGTCACATTAAAGTATGACTCAACTATCACAACACTTTTGACAGTTTCGGGATCTGCTGGCGTCTGTACATTGATCACAATACTTTTCTTCTACGTAATACACCCGTTCTACAGATGGCGCCACATTAAAGTATGACTCAACTATATCCACTTTTAATCTTGGCACTGTATTATGGTCACCTAATATATCTACCATTTTCGATAGCCCTCAGCATAATAGGAGTGCGCTCTGAGGACCCTGTGCCCTCCGAGCCCTGTTCTAGCCCTCAACAAAAAGTCTATATGACAGTCAGCAAATCTTGTTACGAAAGTCCACTAAGGCTAGGAGTTCACCAAGATTCTGTATTGGGACCTCTATTGTTTGTTAGACAAAAGCCCTCAAAATACTCTTACATTAGTATTAAGTGGGAAATAAATGGACTTTTAGTAATTATTTGTCAAACAATCTACGCCTTTGATCATTTCACCTCAACAAAGATTCACGAGTTTTCTTTACTCAACAACAAACATCCAACTCTGCCACAATACGACTGTTATTGGAATCAAACGATTTCGTCCGGAGCTAGTTTAATAAAATGAAGGTCAACCGCTTTTACAAACACACATAGTGTGCTAGTCTCAGTTAGCAGATCATTCGCAGTTCGGTATTCTACTGATCCATCTTTTTAGACCACTCGTTCCGGGATATTAATTTATTGTATGATTGAAATGTAGACGAATTAAAGATGTAGTGATTTTAAATAATATCTAATAAGTACTCTATTTATATAGATATAAAAGCCGGTATTGCTGTAAACAAAGATAAAAGATATAACACACGTTTATACAACAGTATATACCAGTGATCGGTCAGTGATATCTCTAGTTCAACTGTAGACACGCGTGTTGTGATAACAACACAACCGGCTGATTGTATTATTGTGTCATCAACAACATCAACATGCAGACGACTAAGTTCAAGCCGCTGTTCAATTTAGTGGCAATTAATAAGGAATTTATCAGGTGAGTGTTATTTTTGGATTATTAAACACCATATTTGGGTACTTGTAGTTATTCTAGGTGTATTGACTCCACCTAATCTGAATTTCTTCATTCCATGTAAATAACAAATTAGGTACGTATCAACAGGTGTATTTATTGTTACTTGTTAGGTAATAAATGTATGGTTTTCCTGTTCATTAGAGAGTAGATTAGTAGATTTGATGTAAATAAAATTGTAACAACCGACTGCTGTATCTTGAGTATCGTATTTTTTTAATAGTACAGTAGATACTAATAATAAAGCTGAAGAGTTTGTTTGTTTGTTTGTACGCGCTAATCTGAAACTACCAGTCGGATCTGAAAAACTTTGCAATTGATAGCCCAATTCTTGAGGAAGGCTATTTAACATGACGATAGGATACTTAGGAGCTGAGCATAAAGAAAAAATATTAAGAAAGAACGCTAAACAAAAACGAAGTAATAGCGTGGGCAGGCGATGCGATGCGACGGGGAGGGTCGGGGGAACAAGAAATTTCACGAGGACAGAAGCTAATCCTACTAATATTATAAACGCGAAAGTTTGTGTGGATGGATGGATGGATGTTTGTTACTCTTTCACGCCAAAACTACTGAATGGATTTGAATGAAATTTGGCACACAGATAGTTTATAACCAGGATAAACACATGAAATACTTTTTATTCCGATATTCCCACGGGATCGAAACGTATGCGAGTGAAACCGCGGGGCGCAGCTAGTTTAATATAATTGGAAATGTAAAAAGGTGTACTAGATCTACATCAGTATTAATAATTGTATTTAGCTGTAAGTCTTCCAAAGTCCTTAAATAAATAAATAAATAAATAAATTTCCCAAAAAAAGCAGTTTGTTTGTTTTGTAGCGTCGCTCAGAATAAGCTGAAAGAGAAAGTAAACTGTAGGTACTTTGAAATCTTTGAAGCTTTTCAGTACGACTTCAACTATTTATACAGGGTGTCAGGGACAACGACCGCGTTTTTCCTAAAAATATCGTCTGATATAAAAAAAAAAAAATCTACTATTCCATACATCTGACCGCGTATGTATTGCACTTTTGTATGAAACAGCAGATTTTTAAAAAAATAACTGAGGAATAATTTCATCGCCATCCAGAATCATGTTCTAAATCCATGGTAACAGGTTACTCGTCGATGTCCCTGCCACCCTATACACATTTGTTAATCAAAATTTTAGGGCGTATTTGCTTTAACCATAGCAACAGTCAAATAAGTCATCTATTTGACTTTATTCATTTATGTTTAGATCTGTCAATTGGTCAATATCTGTATTGTCTAGTGCCAAAGATGTCACTAATAAACTAATCCTCTTTCTGTGGTGCATCCCGTGCAGCTGCGGTCAGGAAATGTTTTTTTACCAAAAGTCAATTGCAAAAATGGTCTCTATCGTATCTGCTGCTACATAACATCTAACTTTATTACGTCTAACTATTGTGTGTCGAGTTAGTCACTATTGTTGTCGCGTTTGTCTAAGAACCCATATAGACACATACCATAGTTTTTGTGGAATGATGTTATAAAAATATTCTTCTTGACTGGCATAATGTAAACGGGTCCTAAAAGGATGTCTGATAAAAGTGAAAATTATGTCTTAACAATATAGCTATGCAAGGTTGTCTTTAGATTACATATCTCAATAAATATAAATAGTAGGTACCTACTGTGTGACAAGCAATAGTCTCAAGGTCAGATATCGTATGCTTCTCTTATGATAAGGATATGCACGCTCATTGTGCACGTTTGACGACACGGTTGGCGCAGTGGTTAAGCGATCGACTGCTGCGCTGCGTGTCGCGGGTTCGATTCCCGCAGTCAACAAATATTTGTATGACCTACAAGTAGTTATTCCGGGTTTGGCTGTTTGTGTATGTGAGTTTAAATGTCTGCAAACGCACCCACGATACAGGAGAAATTCCTAGTGTGGGGCAACGTTTAAAAAAAAATTATATATATATATATTATCGTCATCATTGACGTATATACAAAATAAAGTGTATTGTTATATCGGTATGTATATGAGTTATGATAGTAAAACGATTTTAAGTAGGTTCCTAAGAAAAAAAAAACAGTAGCATCCAAATCAAATCAGAAACTATTAAAGCTAAGATTTTCAATAAGATGAATGTTGTTTTCAGAACGGTAGCGGTAGCAAGCGCTGATGCCAACTTGAAGTCATGGCAAGAGATTCCCGGACCCTCGTCTTTGCCCATCATTGGGCAAATGCATCATTTTATGCCTGGAGGTGAGTTATATTAGGAACAGATCTAGTAGTGACCTCTTTTGAAAATTATTCGTCCGGGAAATGGTACCGCCATTTGTATTTTCTATAAGCAACATTTCTCTGGTCCGGCTTAAAGGGAAACCAAAGGAGACTGTAAAATTTTGAGATTTTTATTTTGTGTGCTTATGTTCTTTTTTATATTTGCCGCAAATAAATGCATTTTCTTTCTTTTTTTTTTTAAATCTTTAATATTGACCTGTTTCATCTCAGTACAGAGTGGCAGGGACATCGACACAAAACCTGAAAAAAAAAAAAAAAAAAAAAATGCTGTTCCATACATTTTGATCGCGTAGGTTATTGTACTTTTGCAGGTAAATTGCATGGGGGTCCAGAATAATGTACTGAATCCACGGTATCAGGTTGCGCGTCGATATTCCTGCCACCCTGTACATATATTACATATGCATCACGTCATATGTATAGTCTCGGCAGTAGTTACTTGCCATCAGGCGAACCGTTGACTAATTTGAATAGCATAAGAATCATTTTATTTATTTGAAATCTTCCATTTAGGTCAGTTTCAAGGCATCGAACAAGTTGATGGCACCATGAAACTATTTGAGCTATATGGGCCAATCGTTAGATTCGATGGAATGTTGGGCCAGAAGCCTATGGTCTTACTTGCTGATCCTGAATGTTCAGAACACGTAAGTAGTTTTACTTACTTTTTTATTTTAAGTGGAGTAAAATCGGCAGATAACACGTTGAAAATCGAATAACTACAAGACAAAAAGTGTATACTTTGAGTTTCAATAATCATTTCATATATTACATCTTAAAGTATATCTACAGATATTACGCAACGAAAATACGTTGCCCGTCCGTCCGGGGTTCCAGAGCCTTGAATACTATAGAAAAGAATTTAAGGAAAGTAAAGGACATACTTTTCACGCCACGGGCCTTGTAACTGAGTAAGTTGAAATATCGGCACGTGCTAAGCAACAAAATGATTAGTTGTCAGAAACATCATGCTTAGCAATCCCGATCAAGATAATAAATGAAAACTTATAAATATATAGTAAATATATATAGTAAATAATAGTGGCCTAAGTTAGTTAACATATTTCCACTTCAGCTGTGTCACACTACATTATCATTTAAAATTCTAGTGATCCAAATTTTTAAACTGCTGTAACGTTTTTATTGACTAATTCAATTCATTCTTTAATATCATTAAAAATAATCAAGTATTACCTTAGGAGTACCAGCTTATTTTTTTAGCTTATTTGAAGTCATAATGTGGCATCACAGCTGAGGCGTAGAATTGTCACCTAATTTTTGGAGGTCACTGTATATTATTTGCTTCCAGCCATGGTGAGACGTGGAAAGAGTTCCGTTCAACAGTAAACCCAGTGATGTTACAACCGAAGACGATTAAACAGTATGCCACAGTACTTGATGAAGTAGCACAAGACATGATCCAAAGGTAAATTATGAACAGCAAGAAATTAACACTGAAATATTTTTTCTTAAATAAACAAAATCATTTGCAGGATGAAAGCCAACCGCGACGAAAAGAACATGATTAGTAACGACTTTGATAAAGAAATGAACTTATGGGCCCTGGAATCTATAGGCACAGTCGCCCTTGGCTGCCGCCTGAACTGCTTCGATCCAAAATTGTCCGCAGACTCTCCAGAGTGGCAGTTAATCCAGTGTGTCAACGAAATATTTGTTACAGCTAATGAACTGGACTTCAAGCCAAGTCTTTGGAGATGGTTTTCGACGCCATTGTTCAAGAAAGCTATGAAATTGTATGAGCATCACGAAAAGTAAGTTCAATGTCGATTTAAATACTAGGGAGAATTAAATAGCTTAATAAAAAATAGTGAACGATATGTAAATACTGTGAAATTATTCTTGATTTCAGTTTAACAAAACACTTCATTAAAAAAGGAAAGGAACAGCTCAAGAACAAATCTGAGAACGAAACAAGCGTTTTAGGAAAACTGTTAGACATCAACGAAGAAATAGCGCATATTATGGCTAGTGATATGTTGTTAGCTGGTGTTGATACGGTATGCATAACTAAGACACAATTCGATATAGAAAATTGAGCAGCTTACTGAAATGTATGAAACTTTCACTAAAAAAACTTTTTTATTTTATTCAGGCCGCCAACACAGTAACAGCAACCCTCTACCTTCTGGCTAAACACCCGGACAAACAAGCCAAGCTAAGGGAGGAGATAATGTCAAACTCAGAACGAAGACCATACTTGAGGGCTTGTGTCAAAGAATCGTTAAGAATAATGCCGGTAGTATCCGGAAATATGCGGAAAATATCAAAGGAATATAATATTTTGGGCTATAAGATACCTAAAGATGTAAGTATGTAATATTTTTAAGTATTCAACATTATTTCCCGGCTGTTGAAAGCTTGCGCCAAATAGTTTACTATAATTATTATCAAAACGACGACGAGGCGATTGTTGTATTAACTATTCTTGTCTCGGTTAGGAAATAGTACGCGTTTCTTT
Source organism: Apamea epomidion (assembly GCA_947507525.1). Taxonomy (NCBI): domain Eukaryota; kingdom Metazoa; phylum Arthropoda; class Insecta; order Lepidoptera; family Noctuidae; genus Apamea; species Apamea epomidion. The sequence continues at coordinate 15,557,409 of OX382230.1, read as the reverse complement.
AAATTGTGCTTGGTTTACCATTTTAGATGCAGGTTGTATTCGCCCACCGAGATATGTCCCTGATGGACAAAAACTACCCCAAGCCTCGAGAGTACATTCCGGAGCGGTGGTTAGCAAGTAAAGATGACCCACTTTACTATGGGAATGCAAATCCATTTGCCCATCTACCCTTTGGCTTCGGAGTCCGTAGTTGTATAGGTAAATAACATAACTCCAATTGGATTAGAATTCGGATTGCATTGTAATGTTTATTTGAGGTGCAAATATTTATAGAAGAGACAATTCTCGACGCTTTTTTTTTTGTTACATATTTCTGGTGTACAATAAAGTATATATAATTAAACAAATGCCAGCTGAAAATAATAACGTATGCACGAATGAAAATGCATGCGCAGACGCGTACGCATCGTTAGGCATACAGATGTTGTACAAAGTTGTACAGACTACAGAACCAAGAAATTCAATCGCGAGTATTCTTAATCAAATTTTTTCGTCTCCAGGTCGTCGCATAGCTGAACTAGAAATGGATACATTTGTGGCGAGGATAATAGAAAACTTCCAAGTGGAATGGTTCGGGCTACCACCGAAGATACATCAGGTGTCTCTCAATTATATCAAGGGACCTTTCAATTTCGTATTTAAAGATGTAAAATGAGGTGTTGCAAACTTTTATCCTGACCTCACAAAGCATTCGATTACGTATGTCACAAAATTTCATTTTTAAATAAGCATACTCACATAGCATAAGGTTTAGTAAAGTATTATTCTAGAAATGAGTTCCCAAAGAACTCTTCTAGGACTTCTTTTGTTTAATACTCTACAGCAAGTTTATCATTTCACTATAAAAATAGAAAATAGTAAAGTACAGTATTGTTTTCATTGTAAAATAAGTACAGTCAAGTTGCAATTTTGATTATAAATATATACGTAAAAAATGTTTTATAAAACTTTTTTTTAAAGTAAATACTTTTAGAAAAAAATATATAGGACCATTTCGCGGGCGTCTTCTACCAAATGAAAACCAATCATATAAATCAGCCCAGTAAACACTGAAAAATCGGTGAAAAAAGTTTTTTTTAAAATTCACTATTTAAAAAAAAACTCGCCGCTCTCTTTTTGAAGTCGGTTAAAAATAAACACACACTCCATAATCGTTATTGGTTCGAGATTCTCAGTTTCAAGTGATGAGTAGTTATTGTTATGTTTAGATAATGTAGTGATATAAGATATTGTTATGTTTTAATAATATAGTTGTTATTATGTTTGTTTCTGTTTGTACCCATAGGCAATACAATAATCTACATTTCAATCATTATAATAACTAAATTATACTACATAAAAGACAATAATATTGGCGCCGATTCCCTTGTTCACAAACTAAACTAAATTTAAGTTCAATGCATCTTTTTCTTTCTATTTCATTAAAAAAAGGACAGAAGATAAATATTAGTTTAGTCCCGAATTTCGGTCACGGCGACCAATCTGAATGGAGATTAGCCAAGTGAGCGGGAGATCAAGACACTACAGATGTCCCTTTTTGCCTCGATAGTAGTTCACACATGTTCATGTTGATAAATAATAATTTCATTGATGTGCCGAATACGCTCTGACATTTTTCATACTATTTGTGAGGGCTGTCTCACCCGGGACCCCTGTGACATAACGCTAAGTTATTGTACAGACGCCAGCAGGCCAAGCTACCCAAAACTGTCAAATTTTCCCAATCAACCTTGAACCTAGTGGGTTGCAGACCAAGAGCTAAGCTATGCCGAAGCTAAAAATATGTCCTGTGCACACCAAAAACTAAGCGAAAGCTCAGTCAGTGTTGCGAAGTTCAATTCGACGGACGCTCGCCATGAATAATATCGATGAAGAAAGTTCCGATGATGAATACGTTACACATAGAAAAAGAAGATTAATAATGATTATTAAAAAAAAAAACATTCCAGTCCTTGGATATGTCAACACATTCAATCTCGGCAAACAAGTGGAGAGATTTATTTTACGAGTTAGATGATGACAATTTTCTGTTATGTTATCGTCGTGCGCACGACACAAGCCACTGGACAGCACTGGCGAAGGAAGTGCGGAAGGGGTGCGGGAGGGTCTTAGCTTTCACCGCGTAGCTTCGCATCGGCATACACAACTAACTTGGCTGCGCATATTTTAGTTAGCTCACATAGCTTAGCTTGCATGGTTTACAGTCTGCACACAAGTATGAAAAACTGTGTCGGCTATGCGAGCTAAGCTAAACTAACTTAGCTTAGCTCTTGGTCTGCAACCTGGATAATACTTCAGCAATAAAGTTGAAAATGTATTAAAGAAATTTGACATATTGTAGTAGTATTGAAGTTCTTGCGTTTGTACACACAGGGTGGTATCGACGCGTAAACTGTAACCATGAATTCAGCACATGATTCTAGACTCTAGCGTAGAAACTTTGAGACGGGTGTTAAAAAAGAATCTGCTGTTTCATAGAAAAGTGACTTTGAGTTTGACCTACGCGGTCAAAATGTATGGAACAGCAAATTTTATTTTAATAACCGAGGAAAAATTTCTACGTCTAGAATCATGTGCTGCATCCATGGTAATAGGTTTAGCGTCGATGTCCCTGCCAACCTGTATAATAGCTATGACAACAGTAATAATATTTAAAAAATATTCATATTCACATTCACAACAATTGTATCTAGACACCAAATTGAAGCATTATCCACGTCTGAACGCTGTGTCCCAAAATACAAGCGACAGCTTAGTTTGGGAACCAGTATCACCAACTCCTGCGATTAATGTACCTTTAATTTAGAAATAATAATATTGTGAATGTCTTTTTCTGGTAGCAATAAACAACTTTTTTTTTTTTTTAAATCTATATACAGATATAAAAATGAATCCTAATTTCTCTTGGTCACGCCATAACTGGAGAACGACTTCACCGATTTCATCCATTTCTTTTTTTAAGTTTTCTATTACTTTGTAAAAGGTTCTTACGGAAAAAAAAAATAAGAAAGTGGCTTTACGCGGACGAAGTCGCGGGCAGAAGCTAGTTATTTTACAGTAAGTGAACTAGCTAGTAACGATAAATAACCTTTACAATATTGCAGCACTTAAAAGCTTAAAATTCTCTGCAACTCTGTTAATTCCAAAGACATAAACATTGCAATACTACATAACATTGTTACATCGTCTACGTGGTATTTAAAAACCATTTCTCACAATCAACTGCCCCTTCATGTCTTTCTTGAAGTTTCTTTGAAGACAGTAAAGCATACCGTTTCTCTTTCATTCTGTTTGAGTAAAATGTTGTAATTCCAACACGGACTATAGAAGAAATGGAACGCTAATGTACCATATTAAAGCAACAGACAGAGCCCAAAACTCTCTAATCTTTAAAACTTTCGAATGTAATTTCTGCAGTACTATCAAAGTTTTTTGAAAGTACATGGATAATTTAGAAGGATTGGAAGGAGTTTCTCCGATAAAATTTCCCTATAATCGATTACGGTGATGTGTACTACTATGATCTGAATGCAGATCTCCATGACAAACTTGACCGTCTTCTCAATTACTGCATACGATTTGTTTTCAATCTACACAAGTATGATCATGTCTCCTCGCATCGGTCGCTTCTAAAGTGGTTACCATACGCCAGCCCAGAGAGCAAAGGGCGTTGACCACCTTTTTTCATTTCTTGACTCTTCTTTGACTGCTCTTAGTATAATTAAAATAATGAAAACACATAAAATAATGTAAGTGACTTTGTATCTTTTTTGAGAATAAATATCTTTAAACCTATAATTATATTGCAGTAGGTACTCAAACTGAAAACCCCGGAAGACAGTCGTCCGAGTTGTTGTTATATCACACGTTACCTACACTCAGGTACTATATAATAAGTGGGCACTAATGATAAAATGAGTGAGTGGTGTTTGATAAACAAACGTGTATAAATTGTAAAATCATTACCATCACCGCATTTTCTGTTCACCGTTTGATATAACTTGTCTACCAGATTAAAAATGAGTTTTAACGACAAAGTGGTTATTGTGACGGGGGCCAGTTCAGGCATCGGTGCTGCTACAGCCATCAAATTCGCGGAAGTAGGTGCTAAAGTGGTTCTCGTGGCGCGAAATCAAGCTAAGCTGAAAGAAGTGGCCGCAAAATGTCAAGAACACGGCGCGAAATCCATCATGATTATCGCTGACGTCACTAAAAAACGAAGATGTCAAGAAAATAATATCCAACACCATCGCCCAGTTTGAAACAATCGACGTGTTGGTAAACAATGCTGGAATAGCTGGAAAGGCGGCAATCTGGGATGGGAAAGCGATGGAGGTCTTCGACAAAGTCATGTCGACTAATCTGCGCTCCGTAGTCTACTTGACCAACCTGGCGGCTCCTCACTTAATTCAATCTAGAGGTAATATTGTCAACATTTCTAGTATTGCCGCCGTAGATGTTATTTCACCTGAACACTTCGCTTACTGCACTTCAAAGGCCGGAATGGACCATTTCATGAGGTCTATAGCTCTTGACTTTGCGTCCAAAGGCGTCAGGGTCAACAATGTGAATCCTGGGCCCGTACATACAGACATTGTACAAAGTCTTGGTGTAGACAAATCTGACTTGGGTAGCTTCTGGAAAAAGATGGAGGGCATGACTGCTTTAGGCAGGGTTTCGGATCCTGCAGAAATAGGCGACTGGGTGCTGTTCCTGGCTAGCGACAAAGCAAGAGCTATTACGGGATCTGCTTACATTACCGATAATGGTGCATTGTTGAAGAGAAATATGGCAATATAATGCAGTGCAAGTGATTTTTGCAAAAATTATTAGGTAGGTGACTTATAATGTTTTTTGTACCTAGGTACACCACAAGATGTTTTTATTCGATTCAGTGAATTTTAACATTTTATAATCATCGTTTGTTTAATTTTAAAATTAGTTATTTATTGACGGCTTATAACATCGCTAGTTAGGTATATAGGTACTAACTAGCGATATAATAAGGCGTCTTTAATACCTAAGTACTCTTAATTAGGTATGTAAAGTGCTGTTATTTATTATACCTATACGAAATCCTATCCTATCCTATACCTATACGGTATCTATAAAAAATAATACTAATTAATTAAAGTCGACGTAATATACTAATTATTAATTCTATTTAATGATTAATAACACTAATTAAGCACTTTACATACCTAATCAAGAGTTAAAAGCTATAATAAAATTAATACACCACAATAGGTAAAAGAATAAAAAATGAAGCCATGACAGATAAATTAATTATGTAATTGGTACTCACATATTTGCAAGCAAAAAGTAGACGATTTTCCCAAAGAAATTAACAAGTAATATCACCCTGTAAACGTCATATTTAATCGTTCCACGTTTTTCACGTAGAAAATTCAGGCAAAACGTGACTCACAAACAACCACCAAGCAGCTAAATGACTGTCATTACACTATGCATCACGCTGAGTACGAATATTAGATGGAACTACGCTTTCAGGGAAGCCTAAAAGGTTTTCTCACTGAAGCTTCTCGGGATATTAAGACTTTCTCATTGCCATAAATAGGGTATTTTAGTGGAACAAGTAAATTATTTTACTGGCGTATAAAATCTGGTACTTTCGTTAAGTTTCTTGTTTACGCTTGTTTTTAAGATTGATTTGCCTAACAGCTTTTTTGTTGGGTATATCCCACTTTCTTTCTTTTTTTGTTAGCCCATTCTGTCCCACTGTTGGGCAAAGGCCTCCCCAAAATCCTTCCCGGAACTCTTGGGACGCCTTTCATATTAAAAATAAATGAAAACAACGATACGAAAAAAGCAAAATTATTCGTTTAATTTTTTTTAACAAAACTCGCTGTTGACTACGGAAACGAGAGCCAGGATGTAAGTAAGTAATTAATAATTTATTCAGGAAGGATTCTGAATTATATAAGACATTTGTTTACTTCTATACTAAATTGGATAAAAATATACTTTTTACACGATGTAAAGAAAAACTTCTTGAAATAAAATATATTTTACCAAAGAATATCATCCAAGTTAACTCCTATATAATTCTGAATTTGTGATATTCTTGTCTAGTACACACAGATGCGGCTGAAGAAGTTCTGCATTTTACATGAAGCGTACCACGTGGCTATCACAACCCAACCAATAGGAAATATCTTATTCAGTACTTCTTGGCACTGATATTCGGTTATCGTAATATTGTAGTGTAAACTGCCGCTGTAGAAACATACATAATCAATAGTTTGACATATACTTTCCTATTCTATGCGTTGAGCCCACAGTTAACTATTGCTCGGTTCCTACAAAAAAAAAACGAATCGTTTTGCTTAACAACGGTAGCATATTTTATTGCCAAATTGGGCATATAAATAGACGCGTAAGTTAATTTTACCTGTGATGGCTTCTTCCATATGGAAGGTAGGCCCTTCTATATGGAAGTGGCTATGAGGTCTTTGCTTCATTGTTGGTAAAGATACAAGAGTCTTAATTTTAACCAGTAACGTTCCGTAAGTTATAAGAATCGGCAATTAGTCAATGAGATTATACTATCCTATGCCTGGAGGGAACTCGTAATGGTATGCGTTAAACCCACGTGGTCAACTAAGACGTTATGCAGAGCGGATATGTATACGTATTGTGATTTCATCTGCAGTCGGTAAATATATGCAGCTACCGGAATGAAAATCAACACAAAAATTTGCTAACAAAAATGGTCAAGCGTGTGTAAACTGTTGTGATTGGTTGAATGAGTGATGAATTATCAACAATCGGATAACTTGACTTGTGTTTAATTTTGACACCTCCATAATTTTCGTATCAGAAACCGGGATACACACTTACGTGTGGAAACGTATCTACCATCTAGGATACGAATCGAACTCCTTTTGAAAATGCTCCGTAGTTGTTATCAGCCAGTTAGCCATTGAATACGCCGGAAACCAACAAAGTTCATTATAACCTAACAAGTTATAACACCATAGTCGAAGTTAGGATATTGTTTAAAAGCAATCTTGTTTCGTTGTCAGGAGTCCGTATTTTTTTATAACAAATGCAATTTTAGAAGCGTATCAAAGTTTGTCTGTTGCCTCTTTTTTGGTAACTTGACAGTTATTAACTTTAAAGCAGGTATTTATAACAAGGTTATACAGGGTGGCAGGGACATCGACGCGCAACCCGATACCAGTAAATAAATTCTGAACAAATTTCAACGCAGGCGGGGGGGTGCGTTGAATTTCTCGTCGGTATAAATAACTGACCGCATAGTTATTGCACTTTGACCGCGTAGTTATTGCACCTTGACCGCGTAGTTATTGCACTTTGACCGCGTAGTTATTGCACTTTGACCGCGTAGTTATTGAACTTTTCTATAAGACTTACAACGAATAGTTTCTACGCTAGAATCATGAGGTTCTTCTTTATCGTGACGCTGCCACGACAGTTATTAAAATTTTGTTGGCCCAAAAATTCGCCACTTCTACGGCATTATCGGTGGCAGCCCAGAGATCACTTTGGCTATATGTTCGAATTAAATTACTTACTGAGTGTACCGAACTCATGTTGAACTGTCAAAATTAAACCCATTGCTACTGATAGTGTGTAACGTAGGTGCGTGCCCCGTTGGTCAATGTGAAATAACACACACAACTTGGTCACTATGTTCTGTCCACTTTCGTTGTTGCTTATTCATATGCTGCATTTTAAGACACTACCGTGAAAAACATTACCTTCCTTCTGGGGCAGTCGGGTCTTCTTCTTAGAGTTTCGATTTTTTTCTTAAATTTGTTTGGCGCAAAATTCAGCAACGCGGATAGCATTCACCGACGCAGCCATTAGGTCCTCACGTGTGCAGGTGACAGGGCGGTGCAAGATGGGAGGTGAGCTATTGTGTGTGGAGAGACATCGCATACACACCGGAGGTCATAGCCTTCCATGAACCCCCACTTTTGGAGGTTGTCCTTGCTGCGGCCTACTTGGGTACGAAGTCTATAAGTAGGCAGCGGTAACTTATGCCCGAATGAGAGACTCTCTGATGGTTTAAAATAGAGATCAGGAGGATTAAGTTATTCTTTCCAAAGATCACATTTTTCCGTCGTTCATGGCAGTCGGGTAAAAAGGTAGTAATGTAAAATATAGTAATGGACCGACCATTACTATATTTTACATTACTACCTTTACTCGGAATACTAACTTTAATTGAGCGATAAAAACAAGTCCGACTTCTTCCACTAACATTATCTTAAGCCTTCCATACTATTTCTAAGGATTAAAGCTATAAACAACTTAGTTGATACGAAGACTAGTACTTAATTGGCTCGACTACAATGTTCACGGATAACCGCAGAACTTAGGTCGAAGCAATGTATAAGGTACTGAGATACCAAATTAAATTAATGTCGAATATTTGATCTTGAATTCGGAATGAATTTATTAGATACGTTTAATTAATGGAGGATTCGGATATTGGTTTACTCTTTATAAGTATGTACAATGTTGAATGCAAATATTGAAGCTTTACTGACATCAAGCAATGGACGAAATTGTCAACATTTTACATGCTTGAGTACGTGGCTTTTGACTACGTTGTATGTGTATATTTTGTCTTTTTTATTTATATTGGTAATGTGCGTTTTTTTTGTGCGGAATAAACAATGTTTCTTTCTTCTACTTTAAACAAGAAATTAAACCAGTGCATCTTGACAAATTATTATCTAATATCCAACAATTTTTTTAGTGTCCACATAGATTTTCGATACATTGCCAAGCGGTTGGTCGAGTCTTCACGTGACCACACGGCTGCCCTATGTTTTGGCCAAAGAATCAGCATTGTCATACAGTGTGCCAATGCTGCCAGACTTTTGGGCACTTTCTTATTGACGACGATGCGGATTTTTTTGATGCCTTATGATTCTTTTCTTTTTTATATACTTGTATATATTAATATTAGCTTTTAAAGTTAGTAAATATTTTAAGATAACTAAATAAAATGTTAGTGATAAAAAACAATTATACATCCTAAAAAAAGACGAAATTTAAATAGCATTAAGTACAAAAAAACAAATAAGACGCATATTATAAGAATCCTAAATCCTGAGATTGTATTTGATATTATAGAATATTTAGGTACACACGGCTACACATCAAGCTATGCAAAACCAGTATTGGCTGACCGTTCATTGTGAGAAAATATCATACAAAGTGAGGCCAAGACAAACTGGTTTTGTATAGCTTGACGTGTAGCCGTGTGTACAAAAATATTATCATACCTACTTACTTGAAATCCTTTCAAAGCGATAACTGAGAAGTTCTGTGAACAAAAAATGAACCCCTTTTCCTCCAAACGATTTTATTACTTAGCTACATACGAAGTTTGACGTGTTGTCGGCCTGAGTCACACGCAACAACCGTAAAAAGTACGCGAACATGTTGAATTAATTGTTTCATAAACCTTTTCGTTGAGAATAAAAGAAACAGTACAATTGAAGGGATTTGAGGCTTTGTTACGCTGTAAGCGATTGTTAGCGCGATGTAAGTAATATGAGCGGAAGTTTGCAAATAAGAACTTTTTCGTAAAAAGTTAAAATGAACCGTTGTCTAAGTCTCTTTGGGCTGGAATGACGAAAGTTACGTTTGGTTCATAAAAAAAAACTATAAACGCATAAGGAAATCTTAGCTCCCCATGACGCAAAAGAATTTTAAACTAGTTCAGTTTTTCAGACTATGAAGATATATATTGGTAAACGATTGAATATAGTTTTCTTATAGGTCTTTGTAACCAACCAACAAAAATAAAAAAACAAACAATAATATACTACTAGAATGTTGGCAGCGCCGCGATAATCGTACGCCCGTATTGCCGCGATTCAGCAAAGTCTACCGGGAAAGAAAAAGCAAGCTTGGCTAACTGAACCTTTGATTAAACAAACGGTAATCCACAAGGGACACTTTATGTTTACAGAAACAATTACTACGGTCGTGTTCAAGAATTGAATTATTAATGCCTTCAAACACGGGCTGTTTGATTTGAAAGCGGCTCAAATTGAGGAATCAGCAGAATTACAGTCACGTGTAGTGTGTTCAACGAACCAGTGATAGCGGACCGTCGAGGTACTAGCGTTGAAAACATTGGAAAAAGGTGTTAGAATTTTTGGGGTAGTTTTCGCGCCAATGCTCGCTCTGTTTTGTCGATTGTGACAAAAAATGGTAATTTGATTTACGAATTCGTAGTTTTTTGTTGTCACTGAATGCCAGCAGAGCGTTAGAAGTGAATAAAACAGTTTTCTGTAATGTAAACTCGATTTGATGCGATTTTCAGTTTTCAAGCTAACTTATTTTGACTCCCAGGTCAAAATTAAAAGTAGCTGGTACGAAAAGGAGAAAAAAAACTTACTTTGGACAACCATGATCCCTTCCATGATTCGTTTTGTTCGAATAAAACGTAATTACCATCATCAGCTAATATTGCTGGACACAAACCTTTTCAATCACACGCCATCCAGAACCGCTCTCATTCAATTTCTGCAAAAATTTGTACACTTTTTATAACTGTCTCATCTATTAGTCATTCCTGTAAGTACTCATTAAGAGTATCTAATGGGTTATGGGCTGCACTGCGGTGCATTCATAAGATAATGGCTGTAGCTGGTGGCTGTTTAATTGCATCGCTTTCTGTCACTGTATTGTTGTGTACAATGGTCGATGCCGTTTTGTTTGTCATCTGGGAATGAAAGGGCTAGAATGATATTTAAGGGGAAATAGTCTAATGAAAATATAGTATTTTTCTTTGGACATGATCACATGACCAATAAAGAGTTTAAAAAATTACCATGGAAATAAGAAGGGCAAGAAACGGGGTGACTACCGAGATGTCGACTAATAGAGGGATAAAAAAACATGTTGCGCGGATCCCAAATAAATTGAGAGAATGGCAGGATAGTTATGATGGAGTGGTGAGTGCTTGGAGCGGTGAATGTTTGGAGTGGTGAATGATTGGAGCGGTGAATGTTTGGAGTGGTGAATGATTGGAGCGGTGAATGTTTGGAGTGGTGAATGATTGGAGTGGTGAGTGATTGGAGCGGTGAATATTTGGAGTGGTGAATGATTGGAGCGGTGAGTGCTTGGAGCGGTGAATGTTTGGAGCGGTTAGATGTTTGGAGCGGGGAATGATTGGAGCGGTGAATGTTTGCAGTGGTGAATGATTGGAGTGGTGAATGTTTGGAGTGGTGAATGATTGGAGCGGTGAATGATTGGAGCGGTGAATGTTTGGAGTGGTGAATGATTGGAGCGGTTAATGCTTATGCAAATCCCGCACCTCCGGCCATAGGCAGAGGTGGAACACCACGGTGGTTTTAGCCGGTAAGAGTCCGGCATACCCCTCTGTCACCCCCACGATGGAGGGAGTCCATGAGGATTTCCACCGCGCAGCAAAGAAAAACGGACAATGATGATGATGATATAATTGTGGAAATAGCCAAGAAGTCGATGGTATGCGTTCTGTAAATATTTAGGATACGTATTAAGGGCCAAAACACGTTACTGACGCACAACCTGCACCCTAATTGCAAAACACACAATCAATCTTAATCTGAATCATTTTGAAGGATATTGCTAATCCATTGCTTCATAAGTTCGAAAAAGGTTACCTTCATAAAGTCTGCTCAACACGTAAAATATCGCAATTGAATGTTATTGAACTGTCAAAACGAAACCGATTCTGATTGATTGTGTGTTACGCAATTAGGGTGCTGTTTAATAATTTTGCGTTTGCGAAAGACTTATTTCATTATTCATGCCTCCATTACACAAAGAACTACTTTCTTGAGCAGATTCCGAAGCTACGAGATGTCTTTGTATAAGGTCTCTCATCGTAAGAAGGCCGTAAGAATTGATTCTATCTATGCTAAATCAAATTTGAGTTTTATAGAAGTGACCTAGGTACATAACCTTATCTGCAAGCTATAAGCATAATCAGCCCAGAATATTCCCACTGCTGGGATACAGGCTTCCTCTTTGTTAGAGGGAATGGGCCGTAATGCACCACGCGGACCCATTGCGGGTTGGTGGATCGGGCCCAGTGCATGTTGACGGCAACTTATAAGTATGTACCAAATAACCACAGCCGGGTAAGAAGTATCGGTTACTGGCAGGTCCTATATGTCGAACTGTTGCACACTCCATAACACATATACTTCTGAAACAAGCTGCGCTTAATGTTCTCCTGGATTCCCACAAACACAGATTTTAATAGAAGACGATACTGTCAGAATGAATTAAATTTTGTGAGAAGAATGTGTGTCTGTATATAATGTGTGTATCTCTAAGTAGTAGTAGGTACATACTACGTCCTACGTGGAATATGTTTGCTTTTTACTTTTCTTTTTTGTTCTTATATTGTTCTTATTTGTAATTTGCTTCGGACGATCTATAAAAAAAAAAAAACATTCCTACCGTACCTAAATGTACCTACATCTGTTTATGTTATGAAATAGTAATATCGATGTGGTTTTGGTCAACCGTTTAGGCTTGCATATTATTACATATATTCCTTGCGTTGATAATGAAATCTAATTAATGGAAAAAAACAAACCATTCCATAAAGAACGTAGTACATTACGGTGGACAGCAGTTAGCGCCAGGTTCTCTTAAACGTTCTGAAGATAAATAGTAGCTCGCACACTGTCGTTAATTGCATCTGGCAGAGCACGTGGCCTTAAGTGCAGCACAAAATGTAGCTTTTTATCATAGCTCCTAACTAATGAGTTGTATGCCGTTGTGCACTAAGAAGAGTTTTTATTTTTCTGTTTATTTCCTGGTGGGAATCAAGACGTGTAGCTATGATGCCAAAACCTTAATCTATATAAGATGAGATTGAGTGGGGTTTGTGGCTGAGTAATAGCAGACGCACGGGTCCATCGATCGGGTTAAGCTACTCTTGCCGCGGTTGGTCCGTGGACGATTGACCATCTTTACATATCAGGACCCCTCCGTGCTTCGGAAAGCACTTTAAGCCGTCAGTCCCGGCTGTTATACGTGACTCTTTGGCAGTCATTACGAATCGTCAGAAACCCGAAACTCTGACAACCAGTCTTACCAAGGGGAATAGTATTACCCAGTAACTGAGTTGTGGAGGTCAGGTAGGCAGTCGCTCCATGTAAAATACTGGTACTTAGCTGCATCCGGTCAGACTGAAAACCGACCTCAACATAGCTGGGAAAAGGCTAGGCAGATGATATAAGATGAGATTGCGTGGTAATTTGAAGGGTATTGTGATTTTGCCAAATATTAATGTACACTTCTTTGTAATGTGGTCTGAGGTTGGTTCTCATGAAGACACGTTGCAGGAAACTAAATGGATATAGAAGTGATAACAGTCAAATCTCTATTACGTCTCGTTTAAAGATATTTCGTATCGTGTTAAAGAAGAAACTAACTGTAAGTTCCATACTGAGTTAAAACATTTTATTCGTTTTCCACTGTTAAAATAAAGGTAGAACTAAAATAGAAATGTTATTTCCTGCTAAGCACTACTTATACGCTTTAAATGTTAAATCCAGTTCGTTATGCGGTTACACACGGATGTTATCCGAGTCGTGGAGCGTTCTAATGCCTGGTCACGTCTCTAGTGCGCTCGGAAAAATTATGATAATGAAAAAAGTACCTGCGCGAACATTATCTACAAACTGTTTTATGTAGATGGGAATTTTTGTTGAGAAAGTAGATTTTTATTACAATCGGATATTTTCGATCCGCTTAAAATTTTGCAGACCTTTGAAACTTTTCTTTTTAAACGATTTATGAAACTTAGCTAGCTCAATGAGGCTCTTATCCTGAACCTTAAAAAAATATTTTTAAATTTGAATGTTCTTACTTAGGATGGGTTGTTTCACGTCCGTATGCGTCAAAAATCGCGCTAACTATCATCAAACCAAAAAAAGCGTTGTTTCAAATTACAATTACAAAAATTATGGCCTTGCCGTACGTTAAATAATAACGAGTACGAAATCGTTACCTATTATTTGACGTACGTATGTAACGTTAACCAACCGTTTGAAAGAATGCGAAAGTGTATGTCACACACTATTGTTATTATTTATTTTATTCAGACACAGTGATCCATATTCATGTTAGTATAATAAAAAAATATGTTAGTAACCAAAGGTATATGCCAAAATAATACTATTATAACTAAAACTAAAATTAAATAACCAGAACACATAAAATAAAATTGTAAAATAAATTCATTAGCCAAAATCGCAATCATCTTTCAATTCATTAAAATCCTTAAAATAATTTACATCTTTAAATTAATTACGAGTATAATGAATATAAATTAATATCAAGAATTTAAATTTTCATAAAGCAAAATAATAGAAATATAAAATAATTATCGTGTCATAGCATCGCATTGTGTGCCAATAAGAACTGACTCTTAATGACATGCAACTGCACACAATGTCACAACATTTTTATTTTAACCCCGTACGAGTATTACAATAGCAATATAATAATGAAAATAAAATGATTATTACATTATGATTCTTGTTTATTAATCTATAAAAAACGAATAACAAAATAAGCGATAATGATTATTGTTGGAAAAAAGAAAAAGTCCCGACTCGAGATTGGAACCCAAACATGCGTTCAATAATCCAATACGTAAGACTACCCGCTATCGGTACTTGAAGTAATGAGTTCAATTTTAGCAATGGTATGAACCAACCAAGATCATACGTAGCCTGTGTGCAAAAGCGACTGTATGTTTTTTGTTTCGTTCGACGCCAGCCAGTGTGCGAATTATGAGGTGAGCGTTCTGTGTTGATACATCACTTTATGCACACAGACGTAGGTACGGCCTTTACCGCGCGTTCACAGCAATACAGTCCTTAAGGTGATACTACATTAATGACCGAGACCGTACATGGGTGACCTTATGACCTGGTGATTGGAACACCAAAAGCTCGCTCTTTTTTACATTATACCTGAGCCCATGAGCCTTGGCGTACTCAACACATATACAGCGGGAAATTTTCGAGCGGCACTTATGGAGGGGCCCAACAACATATCGTCAGCGTAGCTGATGTTGTTGACATATTTTCCGTCTATAGAGCAGCCGATTTTGGTGCTGCTGAGCCCCTCGATGAGTCCGTTTACATACAGATTGAAGAGACGAGGCGAAGTTAAACCTCCGTGCCTTATGCCACACCTCAGTCTGTACTTATCGGAGATCGCGCCCGCCCACTTTATCAGATTGATTTGGTTGTAATACCAATAATCAAAAATGCTAACGACTTCTTCAGGGAGGTTGGTTTCTATCCTCAATTTGTACCATAGCACATCATAGGACACCAAATCGAAAGCTTTCGAACGGTCTAAAAAAGAGGCGTAGACCGCAGTCTTGGGCACGCCACGATAGCGGCGGTAAGACCCCTCTTTGAGGAGTGGCTAGAGAGGCGTCACGGCGCTCTCACCTACCGCCTGACGCAGGTCCTCTCCGGACACGGATGTTTCGGGAGGTTCCTGCACATCATCAGGCGGGAGGAGACGCCCGGGTGTCACCACTGCGAGGATCGCCCAGAGGACACGGTGGAGCATACGGTGGAGGTCTGCCCCGCTTGGGCAGAGCACCGCCGTGTCCTCGTAGAGGCGATCGGCAGCGGCGGCGACCTCTCGCGTCCGGCCCTGGTGCAAGCCATGGTCCGGGGCGAGAGGGAGTGGGAGGCGGTCACCTCCTTCTGCGAAGCAGTCATGCTAGCGAAGGAGGTGGCGGGATGGGCGAGGGAGAGATCCTCACGCCTCAGCCGCCGAGGGAGACGCTCCGGGCGTCGGGAGCCGCGTGACGACTCCCGGCCACCGTAGGCGCGGGCCTGCGGGCGGAGAGCAATGGGTAGCTCTCCGTCCGATCAGGACCAGGCCCGTGCCGGACGGCGCGTAAGTGTTCCACGTGCGCCTCAAAGAGATGTCAGCATAGATGACGGGGCCCGATAGGGCCGAAGCCTGCCGGGGTAGCGGGATCGTCCGAAAGGGTTACCGCTGCCCTGGTACATAAAGGGCTAAGGAAGGAACACGGGTGGGTTTTAGTCAGTAAGAGTCTGACACTCCCTTCTGCTCCACCCAGAGCGGGAGGAGTCATTTGATGATTTCCCATCCACAAAAAAAAAAAAAAAAACCGCAGTCTTTCTATCGGTGTAGTACCGGACAGTGTGCTTGAGGCATAGAACTGCCGTTTCTGTTGACAGCCCGCGTCTGAACCCAAATTGAGCGCCATTCAGCTTTATGTGACTTAAAAATACGATCAAGCAGACTGTCCAGCACCTTCGCCACGGTATTAGCTAGCGAAACGGGCTTGAAATTGCTGTTGTCTGACGCATCACCAGTTTTATTTTTGATTATTGTCACAACCACGGTCTTCATACATTCATCCGGCAGATATGAGTGTCTTAAACAAAATGTATAAAACATAGCCAGAACCCTTGGCAGATGAAGCCCCGCATGCTGGAAATGCTCAATAGTAATTCCATCGTGGCCGGGGCACTTACCCTTCGTCATATATTTTATATCGGCAGATACATGCTTAGCAGTAAAAGCTGGGCATACTCCGTTAACATTTAGAGGGACAGAAGGTCTACTATTTAGTTTTCTTGTGCCTTTCCAAAGCTTTTAAAATTTTTGTCTGCGTGGTGTGATGCGAGAATATCCATCTTAATTTGCTCGGCGTGATCAAACTCAAAGTCAAAGTCAAATCATTTATTTCAAATAGGCACATAAAAAACACATTTGACGTCAAAAATAAAATAAAAATAAAATTGATTCTAGTCGCCCCTTCCAAAAGGTAGTTTTCGTATGGAGAAGAATGGGCAAGAAACTCCACCGTTACTCTTTTAAAATGTTTTACAATATTATGCATACATTAATTATATGTGAAGACGATGCACCTAAAAATATAATTACTATACCACAATAGGTAAAAGAATTAAAATGGATTAATGGATCCATGACATATAAATTAACTATGTGATAGATACAAGACATGGTGCTCACATATTTACAAACATTCCAAAAGTAGACGATTTTCATAAATAAATAAGGAGTAATAAGTCCGGGTGTGACTTTAAGTAATTACAGAATGTAAATCAACGTCAAAGAAAGAAAAAAAAATTATATATTATAATTATAATATTACACTAGCAACCAGTTTAATTTTGTCTAGACCCTAGAGATTGTCCTATGGAGCAGGACCAGCATGTCACCATTATTATTATTATTAGTTTGACACCATCTTAGCTTATATTTGAAATGACGCCGAGACTCCACCATGTTATTATAGATAGGTCCACTTGCAGGCTTACCGTATAGTAACCAGGTTTGAAAGTTAGACTATTATGTCCACGTGACACCTAGTCTACATAAAAGAACTATGAAAATCACTTTTGTAGGTATTGGCAAAAACTCACAACCATAATCTATTGGTCACGCTAGCACTCTAGGTGAGTGTGCTATGCATTACTCACTTTTATCTTCTTCTTTGCATGATTCCCCAAAGGGCAGAGCTACCATTTGCCGAGTACTATGTCCTCCATTGGGTTGAATGTGTCAAAAGTCTCGCTGACGGTGGTGCGTGTGTTGGATCAATTATAAACAAATTACTTAACCAGCTTTGGTTTGATTTTGGAAACCAACCATAATAATCTCATGCTAGTACAGAACCTTAATTACACTTTGTTCGTGTTATCATCATGACATGACATTTTAATATCATCATTTATGACGACACACAAGAGTCAAGACATTATGATTGTATTGGTTGCCGTGTAATAAGGTAACTAACCCGTTAATAAGCTACGGGTTTTACTATGGTAATTACGGGTATTTTTCAGATAATATTACACTTTACAGTCAAAAATAAATAGCCGTTGGAAAGGTTAATTAACCACCCAAAAACCTACGAGTTTACCTATTTTTACCACCACAAGTATTCAATCACTCTCTCTCCGTTTTTTTGTATCTGCAAAATACGTGTAATGCACATCAGGGTATCCTCACATGCTATTAACACTTAGTATCTGAAGGACTATCTGCTAATTATGTCACTTTATCATAATTTTCCTGCCCCTATCCCTACTATCTTTACTATACCTAATCAAATCAAAATCTGACCTTTAACGCAATCTTACGATGAATTTGCTCAGATCCCTGCCAGGATTTGCTAAAACCACGACGAGCTACGAAATTATTCTAAAATTAATTGAGCCGAACTTGGGCAGATTCTGTCCCCGACCTTATTCTTTAAATATGAACCCTTTCGACATTGATAAGGTTTAACAAAAGAAGATCTATGGTGACCGGTCTACGAAGTCAAATAAATGAGCCGGGTCCAGCAGAGATTAATGATGGGACTAACAACAGTACATATTTTAAGTGTTAGCCTATTTTTGTGTTAAAGATGGCGGTGGATATTATTGTGAGGAACCTTCAATTGATTTCCTGAGGGATAGACTGAACGATAACTGCTGATACAAATTGTTTACTCAAAGTAAGACGATTCATTATTGAATGATTTAATCTATTTCTGTTGCTGTGAAACGAGGTGATTCAATTCTGTTCATAACCATATCAATTTTTTAAGGAAAATGATCAGTTATACTGACATTAGGGACTGCCAAACTATCGCAATTTTTAAAAGACGAGTGAAAGAACACTATCTGTCCACTTCATCATAGTTGTGTATGTATTTATTATTTTGAGTATGATATAATTATTATCATTCGTGTAATATTTATTTCAGAAGTATTTATGTATGTTTATTTGTATGTATGTTAATATATTCTCGTAATTTTTGTTTAGTTTTTAAGTGAATTGTTTTTTTTGATTCTATGTATTATTTTTTGTCTCCTTTGCTCTATCACACGCTGTCTACATCTCTGTATCTATTGTCCTATCTCAGGTATGCTGGAAGAGATTTCTTATGAAATAAGCATTACCTCTGTACCTATTTTTGCTGTTCTGTTTTTCATTGTCTGTTTATATAATTATGTGTGTACATAAATGGTAAAATAAAAAATAATATATTTCATTGAGTTTATTATGATCATGACTTCAAACAACGATTCCAACACGATTCAAACTTCAAACAACGGTTGTACAACAGTTGGAGTATTTTGAATTAAGGAGGCAGGTACTAAAATCAACAGCGCGGAAATTCTCGTAATTTTAAGAACGTTCACAGTCTGCTCAGTCTCACTCTCTCGAAAATACTTCTAATTTCCCTACATTTATGATAGGTTTTTGACATTGATTGTCGCTGAGATGAGATTGCGACTAGATTTGGAACGTTTTTAATCACGGGAATTTGCCTTCAGACCGACCACCTGCTCGCACTAAATTCTGACTATTACAACTGCAATATCTTGTTCACTTTTTGTTGCACCTGAAAATTGAACCACTTTTTTTGCTTTCGCAGTCTTAAGACAAAATAGGAGTTTCATCTGATAGAATTAGGAATTGGGATAAAAATCCTAAATCAGAATTAAAAAACAAAACACAAAAATAAATAATTCTAATTTTCATTTTCTAACAAAAAAAAAACATCGACAAAGTCTCTATGGTAAATAAATATTTTGACTCTAGAATAAAGTGTTTCTATTGTAGACGAATGACTATTTTGATTGATTGTATGTACTTGGGTCTTTCAGAATTCTAGGTACATACCTCCACTTCGAATTAATCATACCATTCAGCCAAGCTGCGAGCAAGTAGACAAACAAAGAAGATAGGTAGATTAGAAATTTCCATTTTTTTTGTAAATTTTGCTTGAAGGTAAAATAAATATTTAAAGGACGTGTACGCAAAGTATTGTTTGATCATTGCGTATGTCAAATTGAATGGTGTTTTAATAATTATTAGTAAATTATTATATAACTATTTACACTAGGTACTAAATTAAATAACTAACTGAGTATTCAATTAGTGGGGTGCCAGGGCAGAAAACCTCCACGTGTGCCTGGGGACTGGAGTTCCCTTCTGGATACGTCCGGGGGGAAGACCAGTTTTCGGGCCGGTGCATCCTGGGGTGCGGGCAGCTATTTCTCATTGGGATTTTTTCCCAATGAGATCTCGCTGCCCGCATGCTAATGTTCTGCCAAGAGGAACGCTCCACACAAGCCGCTATGAGGAGCAGAGCGGCAACTGTGTGGAGTAAGAGCGGGCCTGGTGTGCACTTACCCTGCAGCCGGGCAGGCAGGAGGGGATAACCCCCCCTCCTGCCACCGTTAATATCGTAGCCCCGAAGATTGTCAAGGTCATGTCTCTGACTTTTGACGGGGGTCGAGGGTCTTGGCTTAACCGCCCGGACCGCGAGGAAGATTAACCTCTATAAAAAATTCCCCAAACCTCCAAGCGGCGGCGCACCGTGAGGGAGGTAGTAAGCTAGGCTAATGGGTAGCTTGATTTAGTTACTAGTGCGAACCACAGAATTTTGAGCAGGTACCTAAAGTATAATACTCGTGGGAACAAATATGGATTCATTTTTAAAACACAAAAACCCAACAGACGAAAGGAGGAGTGATGCGGTGTCGGAGTCCGATGCTGCATCGGGAGGAGCGAGCACGGCAGGCTCAGTGAGCCCTCGCCGTGACCAGAAGACGGCCGCTGCTAAAAGAAAGGCCCATAGCAAGCGGCCAAGAACAGTGGACGGCCAGGGGTCGTCCTCTGACGGGGAGCTGGCTTCGGCCAGAAAGATCCCGACCAGCAGGCGGGGAGGAGCCCGAGAGCGAGGCGCAGGGAGGGGGCTCACTGCTCGGGAGGCCGCAGAAAAAGCGGAGGAGCCCGCAAAGGAGGGGGGTTCTGGTCGCGTGTCCGCATCAGAGACCTCAAGCGACGAGGCGGCTGAGGTAGGCGGCCCTGATGCGGACCGCAAAGAGAGGTTTGCGGCGGTCGTGGAGGCCGCGATCCGGGACGTGGCCCTGAAGAAGTTACAGACTTCTAAAAACAGGGCCATAGTCTCGGCCAAGGCCTCCATCATGGCGGCGGCGGAAACCATTCACATCGGGCCCCCGCCGGACGTAACGTCCGATATGCGGGCGGAGGTGGCCCGCTTGACGGCTGCCATGGAGCTCCTCCGAAAGGAGAACGAGGAGCTCCGAGCGGACCTGGCCGGGATGCGAGCGGCCGCCAGAGCGCAGACAATCCCACCACCAAGCCAGCCCGTGCCGGTGGAGAACCAGGTCCTGAACCTGGTTCGGCAGGAGCTGGCGACCTTCCAGGCGCGGTTCGCCGTCCTGGAGGGTATTGTTCTGCGCCCTCCCTTGGCGGGTAGGACGCCCCAGGGCCTAAGGCTGCCTCGTACGCGGCCGCTGCCGCCCCTAAACCCGGGCCGTCTGGCCGGGCCCAGGCGCCGGCCAAACCGGCGTCGGCTAGAGGAGCCCCGGCGCCGGCGAAACCGACGTCGTCTGGTGGAGCCTCGGCGCCGGCAAAATCGGCGCCGGCCGCGAAACCCGCGGCGGCACCGGCCCAGAAAAAGGGCAGAACGGCTGGGGAGGGGAAGGCCCCAGAGCCTACGCCTCCCCAGAACAAAACTCCTACGACCAACACCGAGTGGCAGGTGGTCGGGGAGAAAAAGAAGGCGGCCAAGGCGGCCAGAAAAAAGGCGCAGAGGAGGCGCCGCAAGGAGCGAGCCGTTGCGGCTAGGCTTCGCTCCCCCAAGACCGCGGCTGTAGTCATCACACTTCAGCCGGACGCGGTCAAGAGGGGGGTGACCTACGGCGACGTGCTCGCCAAAGCGAGAGCGACGGTGGATCTCCAGGAGCTGGGGATCACCGGAGGCCTCCGGCATAGGGTGACCGCCATTGGTGCCCGCATGCTGGAGGTCCCCGGTGCGACGAGTGGCCCCACCGCTGACGCCCTGGCTGAAAAGCTAAGGGCGTCCCTCAATGCGGACGAGGCTCGAGTCTCCAGGCCCGTCAAGTGCGCGGATATGCGCATTATGGGCCTGGATGACTCGGTGACGGGGGCAGAGGTGGTAGCCGCCGTCGTCAGGACGGGCGGGTGTCTGGCCGACCAGGTGAAGGCGGGCACCATACGTCCTGACTTCACGGGTATGCGAACCGTAACGGTAAGCTGTCCCGTGACGGCGGCGAGGAAGGTAATGGAGGGCGGAAGGCTCCTGGTGGGCTGGGTGTCAGCGCAGGTCTAGCTGCTGGAGCCCAGACCTCTAAGGTGCTATCGATGCCTCGTGGGGCACCACGTGGGCGTCCAGTGCACCTTGGAGGACCGCAGCACTCTGTGCTTTCGCTGCGGTAAGCCCGGACATACGGCCGGCTCGTGCAACGCCGCGCCGCACTGCGTCGTATGTGCGGCTGCTGGCAAGCCGGCCGATCACCGGGCGGGGAGCACGTCCTGCGCTCCACCCGCCGAAGCCAGGAGGAAAGGCAGGCCCTCCGTCGCCGTCGCCACCACCACCATCGCCGCCACTGTCGCCGCCACCGCCACCGCCGCCGCCGCCGCCGCCACCACCGCCGCCACCGCCGCCGCCGCCGCCGCCACCACCACTGCCGATAGGGCCCGGGAGGGGGCTGAAATGGAGGAGTTATGACTCCTCCTCTACGCCTCCTCCAGGCGAACATCAACCACTGCGCCTGCGCTCAGGACCTGTTGCTCCAGAGCATGGCGCAGTGGTCGATTAACATCGCCGTGGTCGCTGAGCCGTACTTTGTCCCGCCCAGGGATGACTGGGTGGAGGACCTGAACGGCTCAGTGGCCATAATTTCGTCGGCTGCCGCCGGTACCCCGTCCCTCGAAGGTGTCACGACGGGACAGGGGTGCGTAGCAGCACGGTTCGGAGAGATTGTAGTAGTGGGAGTATACTTCTCTCCGAGCCGAACTCTCGCCGAGTTCCAGAACTCTTTAACAGAGTTGAGTGTCGTCGTCGCCAGAAACCATGCCTTCTCCGTGCTAGTGCTCGGGGACTTCAATGCCAAGAATTTGGCCTGGTGTTCCCGTTGCACGGATGTGCGGGGCAGGATGGTGGAGGACTGGGCTCTGGAAACAGGCCTGGTCGTCCTAAATCGGGGTTCTGTTCCTACGTGTGTGCGGATGCGGGGCGAGTCGGTGGTGGACATCTCGTTCGCCAGCCCCGCTCTGTCACAGCGTGTCATTGACTAGCGCGTCATGGAGGAGGTGGAGACCTACTCCGATCATCGGTATATCCGGTTTGAGGTCTCCACCCAGACCTCTGGCGCGCTGGTCCAACAGGCCCCGAGTGGTTCGCGGTGGGCGCTGAAGCAGCTGGACCGGGAGCTTCTCCTGGAAGCCTCGATCGTGCAGGCCTGGGTGTTTTCACCGGACAGGCCTGCTGATATTGACGATGAGGTGGAGTGGTTCCGGGAGGCTATGTCCGAGATTTGTGACGTGGCAATGCCCCGAGTCCGGCCAGGATGCGCCCGACGTCAGGTGTACTGGTGGTCGCAGCAGGTTGGGGCGCTACGCAAGGCGTGCGTCGACGCGCGACACCGGTACACCAGGCACCGCAGGCTCCGCATCCGCCCTCCGGATGCGGAAGCCACGGAGGTGGAGCTATACGAGGGGTACAGAGCGGCGAAGACCGCCCTCCAACAGGCTGTTCAGCGGGCCAAGGATATGGCCCGCGAGGAGATGCTGGAGACTCTGAACAGAGATCCATGGGGGCGCCCCTACAGAATGGTGCGGAATAAACTCCGCACATGGGCCCCCCCGCTGACGCAGAGTCTCCGCCCACAGCTGGTGGAGGAGGTGGTGAGCGCTCTGTTCCCTTCACGGGGGAAGCATACTCCCCCGCCTATGGCTCCGCCACTTGCGGTGCCCGAAGCGGACCACGCGGACGACGACGACGACACCCCTGAAGTGACCGGGGTAGATCTGAGAGCGGCGGTAGGCAGGCTGAAGGCCAAAAATACCGCCCCGGGACCCGACGGCTTGCCGGGTAAAGCCTGGGTCCTGGCCTTGAGGGCTGTCGGGCCTTGACTGGAGGCGCTCTTAAGCGCATGCATGGAGAGAGGCCAGTTTCCACTCCGTTGGAAGACGGGGAAGCTGGTCCTCATTCAGAAGCCAGGGCGCCCTGCGGACTCTCCGTCCGCATACCGGCCCATAGTGCTGCTCGACGAGGTCGGCAAGCTCTTTGAGAGAGTTATTGCGGGCCGCCTCGTCGGGCACCTGGTGAGGACGGGGCCGGATCTTGCGGAGTGCCAGTTTGGCTTCCGCAAGGGGCGCTCGACGGTGGACGCCATCATGCGCGTGAGAGCCCTCACGACGGGGGACGCGGTGTCCCGGGGTGGGGTAGTCGTGGCGGTGTCACTCGACATCGCCAACGCGTTCAACACCCGGAGACAACCGGGTTCAACACGCGTTCACACCTGGAGCTGCATAGGGGAGGCACTCCGGTATCACCGGGTGCCGACTTACCTCCGTCGAATAGTCGGGGCGTATTTGACGGACAGAGCCGTCATCTACCCCGGTCGCGACGGGAACTGGAACCGGCGAGAGATGTCGTGCGGTGTCCCACAGGGATCGGTTCTGGGGCCGCTCCTGTGGGACATCGGTTACGACTGGGTGCTGCGGGCCGACCTCCCTGATGGCGTCAGCGTAGTTTGCTACGCTGACGACACGCTGGTCCTGGCGCAGGGGAGGTCGCATCAGGCGGCGGCTGACGCGATGACACGCGGGGTTGCGATAGTCGTGGAAAGGATCCGGCAGTTGGGTCTCGAGGTGGCATTGCACAAGTCCGAGGCCATGTCTTTTCATGGGCCCCGGTACGGGCCACCTTCGGGATCCCAACTGATGGTAGGAGGGGTTCACATCGGCGTCGAAAAGACGATGAGATACCTGGGTCTCGTCCTCGACAGCCGGTGGAACTTCGTCGAGCATTTCCGACGTTTGGCCCCCAAACTGGAACGGACCGGGGCCGCCTTAAAGCGGCTCCTGCCCAACCTGAGGGGGCCAAACGCCTCCTGCCGGAGGCTTTACGCGGGGGTCGTGCGGTCCATGGCCCTATATGGGGCCCCGGTATGGGTGCGTTCACTGCGGCTTCGAGCCGCACACTACCTGAACGCGCCCCAAAAGGTGGTAGCCGTAAGGCTAATCCGGGGGTACCGCACGATCTCGTGCGAGGCAGCAAGCCTCCTTGCCGGACTGCCACCATGGGATCTGGAGGCGATAGTCCTCGCGCGCCTGTATGACTGGCGCGCGGAGGCACTACGTTGGGGGGAAACTCTGCACCCGCGGCAAATCGCTGCGGAGCGGACGGACCTCCGGCGCGGTCTCATGGTGGAATGGAAGGCGCGACTATCGCAACCCAGCGCAGGGCACGCCACGATAGCGGCGGTAAGACCCCTCTTTGAGGAGTGGCTAGAGAGGCGTCACGGCGCTCTCACCTACCGCCTGACGTAGGTCCTCTCCGGACACGGATGTTTCGGGAGGTTCCTGCACATAATCAGGCGGGAGGAGACGCCCGGGTGTCACCACTGCGAGGATCGCCCAGAGGACACGGTGGAGCATACGGTGGAGGTCTGCCCCGCTTGGGCAGAGCACCGCCGTGTCCTCGTAGAGGCGATCGGCAGCGGCGGCGACCTTTCGCGCCCGGCCCTGGTGCAAGCCATGGTCCGGGGCGAGAGGGAGTGGGAGGCGGTCACCTCCTTCTGCGAAGCAGTCATGCTAGCGAAGGAGGTGGCGGGATGGGCGAGGGAGAGATCCTCACGCCTCAGCCGCCGAGGGAGACGCTCCGGGCGTCGGGAGCCGCGTGACGACTCCCGGCCACCGTAGGCGCGGGCCTGCGGGCGGAGAGCAATGGGTAGCTCTCCGTCCGATCAGGACCAGGCCCGTGCCGGACGGCGCGTAAGTGTTCCACGTGCGCCTCAAAGAGATGTCAGCATAGATGACGGGGCCCGATAGGGCCGAAGCCTGCCGGGGTAGCGGGATCGTCCGAAAGGGTTACCGCTGCCCTGGTACATAAAGGGCTAAGGAAGGAACACGGGTGGGTTTTAGTCAGTAAGAGTCTGACACTCCCTTCTGCTCCACCCAGAGCGGGAGGAGTCATTTGATGATTTCCCATACAAAAAAAAAAAAAAAGAGTATTCAATTAGTTATTTATTCAATACAAAAAGTGTTCTTAATCGCTGTCATCCGGAAACGTGTCCAGAAGACTGGTAGTGTTGTCATGTTGAATGGCAATGCTGCTGACAATTTTATTTTTTATCCAAATAAAGCTCAAGTCAGAGTGTGACATGATTCTCATAAGAAAAGCAAATTGATATTTCTAATTTCGTGGTTGTGTGATTGTTCAATTCTGAAATGAAACATCACAGTTTTGTTTTCTGACTTGTATTGTTTTACCTTGATTAATAGCGTTGCTGTGTCGGTATTTATTAGACACATGATACATCTCAGCAGGATTGCAATATACCTGCAAACTCTCTGATGTGTTGAAACCATTTCAACTGTGTACCATCATCATATTTGCCTCTGAATCACATAAATAATGTTCCCTACTTTTATAAACGTAAACGAACCATTACGTAAAATGACGTGTCGTTAAAGCAAGTGCTATAATTTGTCCCATTAAACTCATTGCCAGTCGTTACCTACCGACGTGCCACGTTAATTGAAATAAAAAACCAGGTCACATACTTCTACATATATTAAACAACATATAATAAACAACATGTATTAAACAACATATATTAAACAACATATATTAAACAACATAAACATAATGTATTAAAGACCAATGAAAATACAGCCTGTCTTACAGGCAATGTTTCAGTGGTGATAGCACTCAAACCACCTGACCGGTTTCAGGAACGCATTCGGTGACTGTAGATGTAAATAACTTTTAGTTGGGGTCAACTATTAAAACCATTATCGCTATGTTCTATGTTATGGGTTTGGTTTCCGCACTTAGTCCCTCAAGTGGACCATTGTGTGTGGGACATGGCGGCCGTCGGTGGTTATTTCAACCAGCCCACCTCCCTCCAGAAGTTGATTACGTCTCCTGGCATGTTGAGAACATTTGTGTAGGATCTGGGTGTCCCGAGGGTTCTTGAGCTAATCTGGGTGACGCCTGTACACTCAAAAAGCACAAGCGCAACGGTTTCCTCAGTCTCCAAGGAAGCCCTGCACAAGGGACTGTCCGTAAGTGTTTATTTAGCGAGCAGTGACCCCAAGCATCATCCCTTAAAGATTGCCCATTCATTCAAAGTCAGCCTGTACAAGTAGCCAAAGTTACATTGAAAAGGATTTCAGTACTGTTTACGAAAACCGTTTGTCAAGGTATGGTATACAGATGAAGCGAGAGAATGTAGACCATAATATCAGAAAAGAGTAAGGAATACCACACATGTTATGTAGTAAAATTTTATAAATATGTCGGAGATGGTATATCTGTCTCACGTTAGCATCAGGCATATTTTAATTACTGTAGGCGTACTATGGGTAGTGTTGGCTATGGCACGATAGAAAAACGGTTTACAGTTCAAATTAGATTAGAACTTATGAACTAGTTAGTCACACTAGCGAATCACACACTCACACAACTCAATGATTCGGGACGCAATTGACAGTTTCTGAGCACATGTTGTTCGCACGATGTCCAATGTTTCGATCCTTGTCGAGAGCTCTGCTCACACCGCTTTTGTAGCTGTTACCCTCGTCCCACCACGAACTCTGGCTAGACTCTGTCTAGCGCCACGAGATGGCGCTAACGTTCCGAATAGTAAAACGAATGACTCCGACAAATATATTCGAGTATATAAAAGAAAGTCATCTTAGTTACACTATTTATAACTCAAGAACGGCTGAACCGATTTGGCTGAAAATTGGTGGGGAGGTAGCTTAGAACCAGGAGACGGACATAGGATACTTTTTATTTTTTTCTAAAGCAATTATATTTTATAGTGGCACAGTGAGTATTATCTTGCTCATCTATATTAGCCTGGTACTTTGATTCCCAGATATGTAAAAGAAAGTCGTGTTAGTTACACTATTTATAGCTCAAGAACGGCTGAACCGATTTGGCTGAAAATTGTAGTAAAAAAAAGAAAAAAAAAGAAGTAGAGTAGTAGTAGGGTAGGAGTAGTGTAGGAGTAGGGTAGGAGTAGGGTAGGAGTAGGGTAGGAGTAGGGTAGGAGTAGAGTAGGAGTAGGGTAAGGGGTAGGACACCACGCGAACGAAGTAGCGCAGGGCAGCTAGAAATAATTTACATGGCAAAACAACGTTTGCCGGGTATCAGCTAGCTAGATGAATAATGCTAATAATGCTATCAATTTATTGCTAATAATGCATTATATACATTCATAATAATCATTAGCTGCATTCAGAATCGTTGCAAAGTCAGACGCCGCTGGGGATTCGCATAGATTTACTTTCACATAAAATGTTTAAAAAACCGGAAATTAGGTATAAATTACCTCTTTCGCGTAGGTGAACAAAGTTGGATTAAAGAAAACAGTAGTGTAGGTAGCTGGCAGTGCAGGAGTTGTTCAGTAGGACTTGCAAGGCAGGAAAACGAACAGAAACTCGTTGTTTCGTTTTCAGAGCAAAACTTTAACCGATGTAACTAACCCAAACCAAGTATTTACAACTCGCAACGAAACATCTCGAGCTACGAAGATACATTCGTAACTAACCAATTTAGTTATAAAGAAAGTGGCGCCGATATTCTTGTTCACAAACAAAACTAAATTTAAGTGTTTAATTAATTTACAAATAACATAGTGTCGTATTCATAGATCTTAATGTTCTCTTTCATTTTATATAATATACACAGATTAAATACTATTTTTACAAGCTAACACTAATAAATACAATTTAAGTTTAGTGCATATTTTTCTTTCTATTTCGTTAAGATAGGGACAGAAGATAAATATTAGTTTAGTCCTGTCAAATTAAGATACTCCATAGACATTTTAGACGCGATTAAAAACGTGGCGACAAAAATACGTCAATTTACGTCAGGCGCTGACTAATTTGACAGGACTAATCTAATAATTATCTTCTGTCCTTTTCTTAATGAAATAGAAAGAAAAGGATGCACTGAACTTAAATTTGTTAGTTTAGTTTGTGAACAAGGGAATCGGCGTCAGTGTATAACGTTGAAAACAGATCCACTAACGATAAGTTAATTACCGATTTTAACTGCCCTGTTGGTCTCGTCGTCGCAAGCGCGACTGTTCAGCGTGGGGTTTTGGGATCGATTCCCGGGTTGGGCAAAGTGTTATTTTTCAGTAGCAGAGAGTTTGGAAGTGGCTGGTGTGATGCCCCCGTGCCTTAGATAGCACGTATCACCGTTGGTCATGAGCCCGATCTCTCCCCGGTCGTGTCAGATCAAACTCAAACTCAAACCTAAATCATTTATTTCAATTAAACCATTTACGGGCACTTTTGAATTGTCAAAATTAAATAGTCGGTCAGTTAGTCAGAAAGTTGAAGCTAGTTGCCTATTCCAAAACGTAGATCTCTATGGAGAAGAACGGGCAAGAAACTCCAAGGACACTCTTTTAAATCAAGATATGATTAGCATTGTCGTCCCATCGGGCTATGAGAGTACAGAAAAGGAAGCGCCCGTGTGTTTACGCACATACTTGTGCACTATAATATCTCCTGCGTACTTAACTAATCCCCGTTGTGATAAGCCACCGTGGCCGAAATTCGGTCGGAGGATTTATACGTCAAAGTTTCAGTCATAAACAACACTAGCTGTAAGTCAAGGTGACACCAAAGAGCAATTATTCATATTAAACTAAGATATAAACAACATACTCCACTCACAAACTTCACAGGTAAACCCGCCAAGAATATCATCGTTTATTACATTACATACTGTACCGAAATGGAACCATTAACATATTAAAAGCCTGTCGTTTATTCTTGGAAGTGCGTGTTTAATGCCAGTCATAACCAGCGCACAATGGGTACTGCTATAAGTTAATCGTGTTACTATTATGATTAGTTTTATGATATGAGTTCAGTGTAATGTGTGGCAGGAAAGTGGAATAATGGGTACGGTTGTGGCCAAAGTCATATGTGGTGGTTTTACTGAAAGTCTGAAATAGCATTTGTAGAGGGTCGATATTCGGAGGAGGAAATAAAAATAATTAACCAGAATTTTTAAAAAATGTGCTACATTTCACAGTGGATACACAATTTTCTTTTTTTTCTGTTAGCCTATATTGTCCCACTGCTGGGCAATGGCCTCCCCCATATTCTTCCACATTTCCTTGTGCTGTGCCTTCTCCGTCCAATCGGTTAGGAGCCAGTCCAAATCGTCACGCCAGCGTTCCTTAGTTTCCAGGCTCGGTGACGACGCCCGTCTTCAGGCACCCACTGTGTGACGATTTTGGCCCATCTGTCTGTATGCATCCTATAAGTGTGACCCGTGTATTTTATTATGATAAAATCTAGTCTAAGTACATAGATAAAAACTCAATTGATCGTTTTAAAATGGGATTCTAGAAGAAGATCTTTATATGGAGCCTGGCATACCTACAGTGTCCGCCATTTTGTCTTTTTTTTAGTTAAAAAAATATGGAAGTCATTGTAAACGTTAATATCTCGGAAAAGTGACGCTTTTTAGTGTTTGGTCCTAGTATGTTTTCTGTTTGCATTGATGTTAGCTATCGATTTATATAGGGGTTTCAAGCGTGGCCGCCATTTAAAAAAGTGGCGGACAGTAGATATGCCGCGGACCTTCAAAGCCCTTTCATTATTTTTAATCACACGAGGTGAAACGAAATAATCGCACTGAGGGTCAAAGTCAAAGCATTTATTTCAAATAGGGACATAAAAGGCACTTTTGAACGTCAAAAATTACAGTCAATTAAAATTGGTTCTAGTCGCCCCTTCCAAATGGTAGTTTTCGAATAGAGAAGAATGGAAAATTCATTATCCGAACAATTCAGTCTTGAATTTTTTCACGACCGGATTTCCTAAACAGCCCCGCGGTTTTTTTCAAGATCTTTGAGGAAACGTGTCCTTGAGATTTCTTTAATAAACGAGTATTATAGACCTCTGTATATAATGTACAGTGTGCAGAGGGTGAAATCATTAACTTCCCTTGATCTTACAGACCCTTTGGGGAACCCTTATCTACCTACTTCAAATTCTTTTCGTATTTTTGGCTACCAAATATATTAAAGTCATATTAGAATAGAAAATAATGTATATGTATATAATGTATGTATGTGTGTGTATGTGAGTGTATCTCGTGTGAGTGATCATGTGTATTATGATACTAATATTATGTGAGTCTATGTATGTGTGTGTGTATTACATGGGACTTTAACATAACTGGCGAAATGTGGGTGTACTATAGATATAGTCACGAGCAAAAATATGTCAACACTAAGTAAAGTTTCTTCATCGAAATTCTCTTATTTTAATCATTGAAATTATGGGGTTTTGTGCAGACAGGATCTATTAGAACATAATATTATGATTTTCTTTGTATTTGATCACTTGAACCTATAGTGTACGTACAAGAGAAAATCAATTTTGAAATTCACAAAGTGTATCCCATTTTATACTCCAGACTGTACACCTCTGCCAAACCCTTCGGTGAAAGAAGCCGTGATGTTAACCACGCCTAAACATAGATGTTTAGGTATGTATATTTCAGTTATAAAGTACAAAGAAACCACGTCATTATCATAACTGGCACTCACAGTAGGTAAGCTCCATTATATTACGTTGATTTACTGCACCCCAGGTAACCTTAAACCAAGACTTTGCTGTTTGGTAGTAAAACAGGATATCACATCACGTACACACAGACACATAGGAACACACTCCTTATACATTAAAGGCACATCCCTGGACGAACGCACTTTCAGGAAACTGTAATTTTCAAGGTTTTATTGTACTGCCTAAGTTTTCAAGGTATTTAAGGTAGGAGAGCCTTTACCAGAAGGGGTCAGCGTATTAGTGGTTTAGCAGCTTTAATACCATCAGAATTGTGCCGGAATACAGCAGTTCGTCGTGAACGTGGTAGGACTGCGGCTCCCGTGACACATCCGGGATCAGGAGACAGCCAACACATAACCATCGATGCGTCGCACTTCTAGAGCAACAGGAATCAGCCAGTGTCACTCTAATCCGACCTCTTCGGTGATTCCAGTAACTTCGTAAGAAAACTACACGGTTCTACTTACTGCGCTGTCATATTAATATCTCGGCTACATTTTTCCAATGAAAATTAACTTCGAAGAAACTCGCCAGTGAAACCACCGTCATTCTTGGCTTAGTAAAATAAAACGTGGCTTGCCCTTCATGACATTTATGATTATTAGCTACAGTTGTTAATTTTGCGCACAAATTGGTATTCTACTTAATGACTGGAATACCTTTAATCCGCAAATTTAGTATAATAGACCTCGAAAGGAAGTGTTTTCAGCGACGATTCATTTTAATGCTATAATAAATTGTTACCACGGCGAGCATTTTTCAATATAGAATTGTCTTTTTGGTTTTATTTCTCATGATTTATAGTCATGCAATCTTTAACATCGTTGAGCATTTTATAACTACATTGGTATTATGCTTATAGGAAACGCCGTTAAGGGACGCCCCAGAAAGACAGAGTGACCTTATTGGTGATGTTTTTCATAAAGGTCAGCCGAGTGATTCTGTATAAACCTCACCGTGAAAACTTAGGTGAAGTGAGCTGTCAATAGTGTCACTCCCTAGCATACGGTGGAATGACAGCTCACTTCAGCTAA
This sequence comes from Apamea epomidion, assembly GCA_947507525.1. Taxonomy (NCBI): domain Eukaryota; kingdom Metazoa; phylum Arthropoda; class Insecta; order Lepidoptera; family Noctuidae; genus Apamea; species Apamea epomidion. The sequence goes on along the minus strand of OX382230.1, from coordinate 15,524,659 downwards.
GTTTTCACGGTGAGGTTTTTACAGAATAGACCGGCAGGTGCGTAGTACACGCAACCGGCGCGTGTATAACCAGTTGTATAAACATAAACGAAGCAAAAGGAGTATGGATCGTAACAGGTGGTGTTCTGTAAATTCTGCCTACCTCCATAGGAAGAAGGCGAGAGTACGTAGTAGGTACTTTAAATAGAAAAGGCCAATCAAGATTTCTCAATTATTCAAAAAAGTTTAGCTGTGGTTACCTACCCCACGAATGGGTGGTATGGTCATGGGTTATGATACAACTGCAATTCTCCTTGATAAACACATCAAACTGTACTGGCTACTAAGAACCTTCGCCACAGGAATTGCAACCAACGAAGTCCAATTATGTAATTTCTTATACATATATTTACCTTCTAGCAATTTATATACTTGCTAACGAGACGTATTTTCTTGTCTGACCCCAAATAAATTGTACTGTGGAATGAATGAAATGAATTCTCAAGTTTTGATTAAAAGTAACAGAAAAATTTCGCCGTTTTGAATAATTTAAAATATTATTATTTCTTTGACATGCAAAAGTGATTTCTACAACCAATTTAAATAAATAAAGTATAATTTACCATATCATTCCTATTGAAATGAGCTAAAATTCGATTGCACTAATTTTCTCAGCTGTTGACAAAATTCTTCGCCTTAGTTGGTCAATAGAAGAGATTTTCTAAAGAAGTCAAAAAGTCCGCGGCTTAAGTCAAAATCCAGGATTTATCTGTGTGTTTCCAACCAAATATAATCTCAAACAACGACGAAGACGCGACGCCTGCAGCCAAGGCAACGGGTGCAAAAGCTGCACCCTGCATGCGCAGCGCCCCAGGCCCCAAGCGCGACGCGTCGCAGTCGTCAACAGATGAAAATTTCGTAGTGACATTTTGTAAACAATGGAAATAGTATTTTTAGTTAATTTTTTTGAGCGCGTGTATATATAGTTTATTAATTATTATTTTTTAGGTAAGTTTTATTGTAAGTTTGTGTTTTTATATATATTATGTTCAATGACGGCTGTAGCGACGCCGGAAACTGTGCTAGTCAACCTGCCACATCGCTTGATGTTCAGCTGGTAAGGTGTCCACATTGCTCACAGGCACGCTTTTTTAAAGGCGAACGGGGGCTGAAGATACACTATGGCAAGATCCACTAATCGCATAGTGTACCATTGTGCCCCCCAGCTGCATCCCCAACATCAACACTACTAGTACAAATATTATGGAAAAAATTAGCAAAATAAAAAAATTCTACCCCTGTATTAAAGAGAGTTCCCCAGGGCGCGAGACGATCTGTTGCAGCGAGTTTGGCGCAATATATCCGTCTTGCGACCCAGGAGAACTCACAAAGTGCCTGGGAGCAATTACTTACCTTCACTTATAGGATTCTGCATGTCCAAAAAAAAATTTCAACTAAAAGAACATTAACGAACCAAATTAAAGAAAATTATAACAATTCGGCCCTAATTTTAGATCCAAAATTACCTGCATTCCATAACCTATCTCAAAAAGGATTAAGTTCACATGTGGAATCCAAATTAAGTGAAGGTGATATCAGGGGTCCGGCCAGGATACTTTTCAGCAGTGATGTGGTGGCGCCTTACTCTCCAGAAACACTAACAGCTCTAGAGAGTAAACATCCAGCGCCTGCGGATGGTCTCACCTTCCCTGAAACCTTGAATTTAGGTTAACCTTCCTCAACTCTCAACTCATTTACTGGACAGGTCCAGTCAAATCTGTGTGGTTCTATGCTCAAAAGACCATTTTAGACACTAATCTACGTGGACCAAGATTATTTAAGTCTGGACTTTTAAAGAGTCTGTGACCTCCGAGTTTGTTTCAGCCTTTCTTCTCAGACTAATCGAATAGGAAATCCCTAACTCATCTAGTTTTAAACCATTTATTTTTTTGACGTGATTTTATTTCTGTAAGTAGTATTAGTGTACCTACAAACACTTTTCTGTAGAAACGTACTTACAGAATTAAAATAATTTATCATTTATATAACTGACGATAAAACACCGCTATCTTTCGCAGCGATCCGAAAATAAACCAAAGCTAATCGACTGACAAACACTCCCTTGTGATTATGCGCGTATAATTTAGAAGCCAAAGCATCTGTTCCTTGGGTATTGATTAGCACGCTGACCGACCAGGCAGTGCAGTGGCCGTGAAACGTTTACTCGACACCACCTTAACACTAAAAAACCTACCTTATCTTGATATCTATAAGGTTAGTTATTGTTGAATGATAGAACAAGTTATGCACTCGGCTGAGAAATGCAAAGGTCACAATCCTCTTGGAAAATTGCTTGTTGATATTAAACGGGACGTTGACAAATAGAAATATTAATGGTCATGTGTGATGAGTCATACGTTTTCTCATATAGAATAGAGTTCAGGCCGTAAACTTTGAAATGTGTGCGCATATTTCATGTTGGGATACGGAATAATTGAGAATAATTTGTTATTCGTAATCGGTGGGGTTGTCCGCGTGATTTAAATGGGGACGATTGCTTATATCAGGTAAGTGGGGAATCTCGCTTATACAGGGGAAAATACTGGAATATTTATTGCGGGACGGAGACATGGAAATGTACCGTAGGGTATCCGTTTCAGTCACTTGATTGTCGATTAAAAATATGAATGGATATCCATATTATAAAAATATTCGGCTTATTCGATGATCGAGCTTTTTTTTAATATTTAATGCCCATGTTTGAATTATGATTTTGGACTGTGATAATATGATTGATAATGAATGAATGATAATATGGTTAGAAAGGGGGTCACTACTGAGATGAGACTAATAGAGAAGTATGGAAGAAAAAGGCATGATGCACCGACCCTGTATAAATTGGAATAAGGGAAGGAGTATGTTGATGATTTGAATGTAAGAATTAGAGATAATTTTCAAGTTAAGGAAACAAAAATCTGAATGTCATAATAAAGTTTTAACAAAGTTCAAGTTCCATTGTAACCAAAAACTTATTAGGACCTTTTAGTTACAAATGGTCATACAAAAGTCAACTACAATATAAATACATTTCTCTAAAGTAGATAACTGATTGGCGAGTGGCGATGAAGTGTAAATTATCTGTGATTATAAATACTGCTATAGATAAAAAACTCAAATGTTTTCTAGAATCTGTCATGATAAGGTTAAAGTACAAAGTGATAAGGTGAAATATTAAAATCATTTTCACGGGCACACAATGTCAGTGCCGCTCCGATTCCCGAAACTTAAAGTTAAAAAATCCCAAAATAATGATATTTCAGTTTTTGGAAAACTTAATCTAATCCAAACTTCGTGCGTTCACAGTGTAGGAACTTGATTAAAATCTAACGCACCTCCTTGATAAACCTTATTATTAGTCTAGGTAAAGGTACATTTTTAATTATTATAAAACAAAGTCGCTTTTCGTGTCTGTCTTTATGGCCGGTTTTTTCTTCTGAACTGTGGCAACGGATTTTGATGCGGTTTTTATCATCATTTAGAGAACTGATTTAGGAAGGTTTATGTGTATAATACATTAATATTAAACTGATTTATAACTAGCTGCACCCCGCAGTTTCACCCGAATACGTTTCGATCCCGTGGGAATATCGGGATAAAAAGTATTCTATATGTTAATCCTGGTTATAAACTATTTGTGTGCCAAATTTCATCCACATCCGTTTAGTAGTTTTTGCGTGAAAGAGAACAAACATCTGTCCAACCATCCATCCATCCATCCATCCATACATACTTTCACGTTTCTAATATTATATTTAATATTTATAATAAAGAAAACCGTGCGAGGCAAGGGCAGGTCGCTAGTATCATATAAAAGAACAATTTAGTTTGAGTCACGAAGAAAATCTGCACTTTGAACCCTACCTAAATCCAGCACAAATATAATAGGAACGCCAATACATAGATCAATTTGCATTCATAAAGGAAGCACTACGTGAGTTACGAACACAAATCGAATCAGTCGCGACCGGGAAATGTAAAAAAATCATATCGACGTTTAAATGACGTCATTCATCTTTGCCTCGAGAACATTTTGTATGGAAACGTTCGGTATCAATAAACGTCACGGAGCGCAATAGACCGTATCTATCCAGTTTATTTATTATAGACAAGCTGTGGTCCGCGGTTTCACTTGTATTCTCGGGAACTATATTGTAAAGGTTCTCTGATAAAAAGCAAAATGGTAATCTGAGAGTAAATCTTAAGTTTTTCTTTACTAAACAAAGTTAGGTTACTTTCAGTTAGAAACAGTTTTTTTTTGGCTGGGCGGAACTTGGTATTTTTGGGTATGATACGAATAATATCTTTTGTCAAAGCCTCTACAGCGTGTATATTTTAAGAGTGTTGCAAGTTCAACTGCGGTGAAGGAAAACATCGCGAGGAAACCGGCATGTCCTAGAACCGAAAATTCGGATACATGTGACATCTACCAACACGCAAAGGGCCCGCGCGGTAGATCATGGCCCACCCTCTTTTGAAGAAGGGAGGCCTGTGTCCCAGCAGTGGGAAAATTTATAGGCTGATTACATGATTAGCCTATAAATGTGTCACATGTGTGTTTTCACATATGTGTGTGAAAACTTTAATATCTACTCGAACCAAATTTATTTGAAGGTTGATTATTTTACCGCGATTACGATGTTGGTCCCATGGAGAAAGTTGTTCAGTTTGACCCTGACCCTTAAATATGACCCCTCCTTACTGATACATGCTGTATAGAGAGTAACGTGGCCTGTCTCCTCGTTTTGTAAACAGGATTTGTATAACGTAAGATGCACATGATTCAGACACCGGTGTAAACTCGGGCATTCTCTTGCTTCAATGCTCCGGGAATGCTGACAATGCATCGTCAAAATAGCTCTGACTAGGATCGCTTCAATGTGGTCAAATTCCTATTCATTGTGCTTTCAATTAAAGGAGAAAAGGTATTGACGATGTCGTGAAAAATACGGTATGAAAAGGTGATTGCAAACCAATTTATTGGACAATTTATCTTGCATAAGAAGGTCTGAAGATTTTTTTTTTTCACAACTTACATCGCATCATCATCTAGCCTTTTCCCAACCATTTTGGGGTCGACTTCTAGTCTAACTGGATGCAGCTGAATACCAGTATTTTACATGAAGCGACTGCCTATCTGACCTTCACCTACGATGGGAAATACGATACCAATTGTTAAGACTGGTTCTCAGACTTTCGGGCTTTTGACGACCCGTAACGACTGTCAAAGATCCACGAATGAGCACCCGCGGCAAAAGTAGCTTAACCTGAACGATCAACCCATGCGGCTGTTATTACTTAACCACAAGCCCTTCACAACCTACGTCTAAACTCTTAAGTTCATGGACTGACAGACAAGGCACAGCCTAAGCTGCTGAGTCCAGAAGCATGAGATTTGGCACAAGAGTTCCTCGTGTAATGGGAGTGAGCACTAAAAAAGGACTTTTGTTCAATAGGGGATAAAAGTGTCTGTAGAAGTTCTTTGCCGATGGGAACCCATCGGGCGCGCGGCTTTTACTGTAAAGGTTGTCCGCCAAAGTCAACCTTATGTAGTGCAGGCTGGCTATAATTTAGCGCGGGTTCCATTCGAACATTCAAGCAAGTTTAGAATAAGATATCAAATATTTTATCAGGATTTTCGTTTAGGAAAAGTCAGTGCTAGTTTAGTCGGAAATATGTAAAGTCCATATAAACTTAAAGGAATCGTATGGTTGTGTGATTCCTCCCGGTACCAAAGGGCTCGTCTAGCCCTTCACAGTACACACATAAATGTCTTAGTTTGTACTGAAGTACTGAGACATATCGTAAAACATGTTAATAAAACACTTAAGTTACAATTTTCTTCACGAACTCATACACTTGGAGCATTTACAGTCTGTCTGCCGTTTAAGTACCACTAACCCGAGTCAACCTAACAGGATTTAAACGTTTAGAGTCTTTAGTCTAGGTTGGCCAAGGCTAACCTATAAAGTGAGAAGTGTAAAGCGATGCTTAAGTGTCTTTATTTTGTCTTATCTTTATCGCAAACCTTATAAGTTTAAAACCTTGCTTGTAAGTAATTTTTATGATATAAAGTCAGAAATGAGCAAAAAATATGTAGCTTAGTATTTAGTCATTAGAATATTCAGAAAGTCCTTAAATCCAAGTAATGTACAATATCTATTAAAAATACATTTCGAACCAGAATAAACGACCGCCATCGTTTAATTCTCAAGTGTCGGATATTGTTCGGGAGGCGAGGATTCGAGCAAACTTTGATGAAGCCCGGATATTGAAACTGTGGTTGCATGTTGTCGACTCGAGAACGACTTTCGATAAGTGAGCGATAAGAAAAAAAAAACCACGAAAAATATGTTTGCTGCGTAGGTACCTACCGTTTAAAATAATGGGTATGTAATCTTCTGATAATGAATATCCGTAAAGTTGATGTTTTATTCAATGTAAACTGTTTATTTTCTTTATTTCTTTTGTGTTTAAAGTTTGTGTCTATTACTGAATTCATTATCTAAATATCTTGATTTGTGGTCGCTTGAACATAAAAAAGCTATTTCTTTCATGAGTTTCATGGCGAGTGGTTTCCTGTTAAGTTGTATTTTACCTTTTTATATTTTTTCCTTCTGAGAAGAGAAGTTCCCTAGTAGTGAAGCCTTTTACATAAATATTTAACTCAATGGTTTCTCGGAAGTCACGGTTAATTAGTATGCTAACGATGAAAAACAAAAACTTTTTCTCATTTCAACATTTTACTTGTAAGACAAACTTGTAAGTTTAAAGTTCATTCATTGGCAAAATTCCATTTCTTAAGAAGACAGTCCACAAAAAGAAGTTCGAAACAAACGCGGTTTAATTAAGAGCGCTGCAGAAATTTTCTTCGAAAATCGCAACTAGTCAATAGTTTCGGAGCGTGAGTATCGAAAATGGGAATATACTCGTATAGTTTCGAGGCACGCCACTGCAACTGCATTGCTCTGAGAATCACGTGGCCAGAGTACGTGAAGTATATCCGAAATTGATCGTCGGCTTTATTCGCGAACCGTTCTATATAAGTCCCGATATTGGTTTCGACTTCCAATATTGCAGTTTTTAAGTTTGATGGAAACGTGCCGGCTGTATGGAAGCTGCCGCAACGTAGAATTTTGGAACAGTAAAAAAGGAGTTCGGTGGGATTGGCTAGATGGTATATCGGAAAATGTTGGTTAGGTTTCAGAATTGGCGAATATTTTTCCAAATAAAATTTCGTTTACGTAAAAAGATTAGAAAGCAGCAACGCAGCAGTCGGTACCGTATACAGTAACATTTCCAGTTTATGTTTTTCATAGAAAGCAATGAATAACTCATAACCCGATAGATATCTATGTACCTAACTATAAGCGTGTATTAGAAATGTGTGATCATATTTAAGGGTGTGTACACCATCAAACTGAACAACTTTCTCCATACGACCAACATCGTGATCGTGAACAAATTATCAGCTGTCCCATACATTTGGGTCGAATGGGTATTGAAGTTTAGTATGGGACAGCTGATAACTTTTTCGCTGTTACGATGTTGGATGACCAAATCTTACTGATATACCCTTTCATGTAGGTTAGGTATCCTATTAATTTTGCAAGTCAATTTATAAACCCCTAACCTCAAATAATGCATTTGTATTTCAACAGAACAGCTAAAATTCGTAAATGCTCTAATTCTAAGCACGTCCATCTGCACTAACCCGTTCCTGCTTTACATTTTATGATATTACCATTTATATGCACTGACGTAGATACGAGCAACCATTAATATACGAGGGGCGAAACCATGTTACAGATTACGGGTTAATTTCGCTGGGATGAAAATCGGTTGTGTAGCGAATATAGGCGCGCGCAGTGACCATAGCTGAATAAAAAAAAAAAAAGAAGAGTACTGCTCTGCGGTCTTTCTGGACATTTTGCAGGCTTTTGATCGTGTATCGCACCAGGGTCTACTGAACAAAATAAAAACCTATCTCCCAACTAATTTCTACCTGTTTCTCCGCTCCGCTCCTACCTCAGCAAGAGATTCTTCCTAGTGAAGCAGGGAGATGAGGTCACAAATCTACGTGCGATTCAGGCCGGAGTGCCTCAGAGCAGTGTCTTGGGTCCCACAATGCACCTGTTATTTACTGTCGACTTGCCGTTAGATAGAAATGTCCTAACAGGCACTTTTGCCGATGATACGGCTATACTGGCTACTGACCCTGTCTTCCCGAGAGAGGCTTCTGAAAAACTGCAAAACAGCCTCAAGCTGATCTCCGAACGGCTTAGAGATTGGAAGATAAAAGCCAACGAAACAAAGTCAGTCCAGGTGACTTTCACCACACGCAAAGAAACATGCCCACCTGTGACCTTAAATGACATAGAAGTACCACAAGCAGAGGTCACGCGATACCTTGGAATATACCCTGTGGGGACACCACATATTTACTAAACGCAAAGACCTAGGACCAAAACTCCGTATCTTACACTGGATGATTAACAGAAAGTCACAAATGTCTTTGGAAAGCAAACTACTCCTATACAAATGTATTCTCAAGCCTATCTGGTGCTATAGTATCCAGCTTTGGGGAACTGCAGCTTATTTTACAATCTGTCGCAATGCTCCCTGGTACGTCACAAACGATAAAAACTGTTAAAGAGGAAGTCAAAATATACTCTACCATATACATACTGGTATCATAACATACTCTACCAGGTTAAAAGTTAATCCAAATCAATTGGCAAGGAGACTAAATGACAAACCCAGATACCTTCACAGACTTCACAAGACTGAAAACAAGGGCACCCCAAGACCTATATTACAACCAGCATGACTATCGATTGAGTATCGACGAGCTTTAGCATCGATCGGATGGTGCAGGGGCTTCATACCGTGCAAGATCGGAAACCATCATATATCTATTGCTGAATGTCTCAGGAAAGATTGCATTAAAAAGAAGAAGATAAAAAAAAATTGTCTGGCAGAAGGATTCGTAATCTATATATATAAAAATGAATCCCTATTTTCCTTGGTCACGCCATAACTTGAGAACGACCTTTGTACTTTGTAGAAGGGTCTTACAGAAAAAAAAAATAAGAAAGTTGCGCAGAAAATTAGAAAAATTAAGAATTAAGCTTTTACGCTAAAACAGCTGAATGGATTTAGACAAAATTTGACACATGGGTAGACCATGATCTGGAGAAGGACATAGGCTACTTTTCATCCTGGATCGCAGACGAGGTCGCGGGGAACAGCTAGTAGTATATAATGGAGAATGTGACAACAAATCTGACAACTGACATGATGTTAGCGTAGTCCTTTTAAGTTAAGTAGAATTATAACATCTAGAGTAATCAGATAAGAAAATAAAAGCGTTTGTCGTTACGCGATAATGCCACAGAATAAATAGGTACATTTTCTAAACAGAGCCACTGACTCCGTCTCTAACACTATGATTCCGACTGAATTATTAGCATGCCTCCCAAAAGCAGCTCAGCGTTAAAATGATTCACTCCCGCCAGTAAATGTTCATGCATTATTCACTGGCCGACGTTTTGTCTTTAGTACTACCGAGCCTAACTCGGCTGCTTCTAGTTAGGGATGTTACAAAAGTTATTTTTTAAGTAGTATTCGCACGTAGTCTTTTGTAAAAATAAAGAATTGCAATACATTATTAAGTCCATTGTTACAGTATTTCTTTAAAAACACCTTGTCTGGAAGAATGAAGAATGTGACAAGCTGTGCTCAAAAAATTTACAATAGTTTAAATCAGGTTCGTCAGCGGGAAAATTTCCTAAGACACTTACACTGCACAGTACAGTTTTGTAGGTAATTCGAATAGGTAGGTACTAGGGTATGCTATTTCAATCTTGACATACGTAATTCCGTTTTAAGCTTCTAAGATTTCGAATCAAAGTAATGTCATGGTTTTTCTTTATTATGAATATTGCCACCAAAACATCATAATTTAATGAAAAGTTTCGACAATCCGAAGTTACTACATCCCTACATCAAATATACACAGCTTATGCTTTTAAACGAAGCATCTGTCGGCTTTCACAATAAAATTGTTGTGTATTAATTTTATGTAATTTCCTCGTCAGTTTGTCTCGTTAACGTTAATCTGTAGTGTTAATGTATTATAATTAATATTTTGCTGGTAAACGTGTGAATAAATAATGTTGTTGTTTCACCGAATTATAACAGCACTTGTTTTCATTAAATACATTTCCATCGTGTGTTTTGTCAGATAATGTAATAATTTTATGCAATTTCATTTAAATGACACATGAATGCTACTTGATGGCATTATAAACAGTATGATAAATATGTCATACGGTAAAGGAACAAGCATTTTTACCTAGATTATGACTCCTGCATGGGTTGTTTACTAAAAGGCTTTATAGTGTTATCACAGTGATGATTTGCCAGCGTGTTTCCACCAAAACGATTTGCGAGCTTGCTTCCCGCGGGTGTGACGCGAGCTAGCTGCGACTACGCGACGTGTTCTCCGCGTTTCCGCAATATTGCACACCCATTTGTATCGCTCTCTCTTGTACACTCATATCAACCGCTCTTGTTACGCAAACGTTTTGAACACGTTACCCATATGTGGCGTGCTCGCTACGCACACGTTGCGAGCGCGCTGAACAATCGCATCGCTAGAAATACGCTCGTAAATCGCCAGTGTTGTAAGGCCTTTATACGCGTAACCCATGTACGGTTTGTTAAAACCCACCCACTTAACCTAACCCACGCTCTCCCCTGCATAAATGCGCAAACCAAACTTCTTCACCCGCACAAAATTATTTATCAATACAAACAGATTAGGCTCTTAACAAAAGCTGTCCTATAGTGTAAATTCAATTGTCTTGACGCAGCCTTGCGTGCCCTAACTGAGTTACAGCCACAGAGCGACGGTGGCGCCGCCATGAATTATTCAACATATGTTTTGTACTTTCGCCGATAAAGGTACCTACATGTGAGTAAATAAGGCTGGAGTCAAATACTTTTCAGGTTCTGGGACAGGTGTACTACGTGCAGTACCTACTAGTCTTGGTGTAATATCTTTAAAAATGTGTAAATTGCAAGAAAATATACCAACTTAGTTTGAACGGTGTTTATGTGCGGTAACGAAACATAAGATGGCAAACGGTGACAAACGAGTAACCGGCCTGTATAATGCCAAATTAAAATAGATACAAAACATTATCATACTGCATAAAATCCTAATAACTTTAGGGTAAGCAAAATGTGAAAGATTTGTCAGAAGAAACAGTCTATACTAACTTTATCCAAAATCGTGATGCAAAATATCGAACACTCAAAACAAAAAAAAAAAAAAAAAAAATTATGTAATAGCTTGGCAAGTGGTTAGACTGTAATTCCCTGATTATTGCCATCAAATAATAAATGAACATCTTTCTCAAGAAATATTTTTTAAAAACACTCTTTCAAAATCTCACAGAAAACACGCAAACAAAATGGCCGTCACCTTGAAGGGGGTACAAGATTGTAGCAGCACAATGGTAGTTCAACAGGGCTAGTCTATTTTAGTCCGTAATGCGCGACCCTGACCACAGCCAACTGATACGTGATTTTATATTGTTTAGAATGATGCAAAAGTATTGATCGCTTTTCTTATATTACAGGGTGTGAAAATACCCATCGCACAGCCACTGTTTTAGCTACAAGAAAACAATATTCAAGAAAGCCTACTGTTGGAGTTATTTGCATTTGAATGAACTAATTTTGAGAAAATAAATAATGAAAAGACAATTCTCACTTTTCTCACAATTCTAAAGGATGCAACTCTGACAAGGATGAAAAGACTAGACCAAATGAGGACTCCTAGAAAAGTTACAAATTATATTTTTTCTCGTATCATGTCTACGTACTATTACAAAATACCCACATATTCCTTTCTGCTAATATCTGTAAAGGAAATGTAGCTTCCATGAGGCCAAGATAAATGCATTCTTCATTTAATATCTCGGATCACGATTTCACTCGCGCGGAAATTCGATAAAAGTGTCTCATAGACCTAAAACTTTCTTTATTACCGCCCGTCTCCATGTAAAATGCAAACCGCGATTCTCATCTTAAGCCATTTTAGGTAATCAAAATCTTAGCTGAATTGAAATCCTTAAAGGCCTTTATTTAAATCCAACACCGTTATCATTGTGGTAATGTAGCCAAGATTGAAAATAATAATTTTAATAGTTGTTAACTTTAAGTCTGCAATTGTTATTAAAACTTTCGTTACTGGAGCAGTCGTTCACACATTTCTATCCTTATGTAAGTGTATTCTTATTAATATTATAAATGCGAAAGTAACTCTGTCTATCTACCTGTTACCTTTTCACGCCTTAATGGCTGAACGAATTTGGATGACTTGACCTGGGTTAGGACATGGGATAATTTTTGTACCAGTAGTACATTGGTATTATTTCCGAACTTTACAATGGGCGAAACGGGCAAAGATAGTGTACAAATAAAGGATTGCATGACTGCTACGTCGTAGCTTACGCGATGGTATCACCGCTACGCCGTAGCTACTCCATAGCTACGGCGTAGCTACACTATTGCACACAATTATTTACATCTGATTGTTGGATACGTTCCATGATTAGTGACTTTGTTTATTTTTATTATTTATTTACTTTAGTAATGCTTTGATTTTTTACTGCAGTCAAAGGCAAAGCATTTATTTCAAATATCAGGCACTTTTGAACTGTCAAGGAGTCGGTCAGTTATTCAGAAAGTTAAAGCTAGTTAGTGCCAAAGCGAATTTTAAAATAAAAGGTTTAAAGAGTTTTTTTTGTACTCATTCATTCAGTGATAAAACAATAATGTCACTGATGAGTAAATAATAAACTAAAAGTAAACAGTAAAAAGTAAAAGTAAAGACAAGTTTCACAAACCGTGAAAATGCTCGCTCAAAATACATCGTTTCATTCCAACTCGAGAATCGACAATCGCATTTGATATACAAAGAAAACAAAACACACTCTGATCACCTTCGCCAGGCACGTGTAGTCGTGTAGACTTGTAGTGTAGTTCAATCTCACTCAGACACTACTCAGACGTAACAACATGTGCATACTTGTGACGAGAACAGTATTTGTGTTGCGACGTCGACTGCATTTACATACATGCGGCTGTAGGTACTTGTTACTTACCCACGACGGTTTGGATTAAAGTAGAACGTAGTAATGTTAATTTATCGTTTTAATTTTGTTTTAGCTTATAAATTCTGTTCAAAAGTCTTAGTTTTGATTAGTTTAGGTATCTGATGAAGATGGTAACAGCTTTCCGTTTTCTCGTATTTATGTTAATCCGCAATTAAAAGAAAAAAAACAGACGCTTAAGTTTTTAAAACACTGAAGGACACTGAAAGAGACACATTTCACAAATGCCAAAACTGCTTGTAAACACGACATTCATAGAGATTCGTTATATTCGCCGCATCATAACAAATTAAGTTTGTTATAGTATTGAAAAATCAGTCCTTTTAATAGTTAAGTTAAAGTGTATCAACACCAAAGAGTAATACCAGACACTTAATCAAACGTCATCTGGTTGTCATGACAACGCCCGCGCTCAACTCGCGCTGCATTTAACATTTGCACTCAGTGTCACGATAGCTCATGTCCGCCGCATGTCCCACTTACTGGCGACCATCTGTCACTCGCGACGGGTCATTACAGCCGCCATTTCGTTAAGTATTAAGGCTGGCTTGCTTAATGACCCGCTTAATACAGCAGCCATAATTAATGCGTCATTCAAATTCATACAACTTACATACATAACATTACGTCTGTGTTCCCCAAAGGGTTAGACAAAGATTCACCTATAGTACACCCACACATTTCCCCCGTTATGTACAAGTCCCATGTAATAGGGACGAACCTACTGCCATCAACCGGCCTCTTATGACCCAGTAATTGGATTGTCGGGTTCAGATACGCAGTCGCTCCATGTAAAATACTGGTATTCAGCTGCATCCGGTTTGACTGGAAGCCAACCCCAACATAGTTGGGAAAAGGCTAGGCAGATGATCAGATAATGTTTTCATTTTATGTTCTTGTTGTAGATAGAATTTACAACGGTTAGATAAATTCTAAGGTGAACAATGTGTGGTAAACAATGGTGTTGTTTTTACAGTTAGAGCATGTGTAGTTGTGTTTCTTAACAAGAACGTGAAGTAGTAAAAGTGTAGTCAAAAAATATTTCCTAAAATAATTCGTAATGTCTCTCTCCAAAACTTCGTTCACGGATCCAATTTCGCGAGCACTAAGCACATCAAGGCATAGTCACGTTTGTCGAATGTTTGTGTGTCAAATCGGATTCAATATGATCCGTTTTAGGTCACTGCCGATAATAGAAAATATACCTTGCCTTTGTGATGATAATACTCCTTTGATTCTCAGAAAAGGGCAAACTAGTTTGTACAACGGCCTACTCCAATTTCAGTAGTTTGTACAATTTGCAAAGGTTTTTGCGGATCAGCTTTTATGCAAATTGAACAGAACCTTTAGTTTTGGTAAGAAAAAGCTATAAAATCTTTGAGAAGAAAATCTGATTCTGATTCTGAAAATTTTTGTCTCGTTACAGAATCACTTGAAAATTTTTCACGAGAACTTTTAGGCAAATGACATAGTTCATATTCGAAAACTTTAAAAAGATATGTAAAACTGCATATTCGAAGCAAGTTGTGGCAACTTGTTAGTGCTTATTTGAAGTTGGGAGCCTCTGGATATAACAGTTTGACCTAGCTTAGAGTTGGACAACTCGAAATGTTTCTCTGAAAGTTTCTTAGCCCATAAGTCTAATAAAAATACATGAAGAAACCGCAGTATTTTTGAAGAACCATTAAAAATTTATCGACTCAGCCTATCGCAGTCCACTGCTGGACATAGGCCTCTCCCAGATCGCGCCACAAAACCCTGTCCTCCGCCTTCCGCATCCAGTCTACCCCAGCCACCTTCAAAAATTTATAGCTAAAGCAATACAAACTTGTTAACCCACCAAATGTCGTATGAACCGGCGTTTGTTCATAAGAAAAATACATTCGAAACGACACTAAAAATAATCGTGAAAACCATTGAGCGCTTGCATGCAAACGGCTTTTAGTGGGCGATCGTTTGACGGGGTAAAATTGTTTATATTGTCAAAACTGTTACCTACAGTTTAGACAACAACATAGCTAACAGTTTAATACTAATTTGGCTAGCCATTACATAGCCAAATTAGTTATAAACCGGCTATTTTCCTATTTAAAAAGTATCATAACATCTCATTCATAACACATAAGATTATCTGAGTTCCGAGACACCTTGAATATTCACCCTCAAATAAGATATTACATGCATATATACGAATATGTGAGTGTAGCTAAATTCCAAGACTTATCATTTTCTGATCTGTCTCATTATTCATTAGCAAGAGATAGAGGTCACAGTTTCTCCTTAAGAGGACAGAGGTCAGCCGCTAATATACACAGCTAAGGAGGTTGTATATCAGTTAGATAATTAACTAGAACGGTCGAAAATTAACCGTCAATAATTATAGGCCACTGAAGACTAATTGGCTTCATTTTACAAAGGTGATAAAGTGTTATTGATAGTTGCGTTTAGAAATCATTGATCATTTGCCATTACTAGCCTGTTTTCATTTCAATAATGGTTATTAGGGTGGATAGTTAAATTACAAGCAATATTATTGTCCGCTACTCTTGAATCAGTTAGTTACTCGTTACATCAGTTGCAGAGAAAGCTTTACTGCTGCACTTTTACTTTTAATGTGGTATTATTGCAACTTTTAATGGCACTGACTGCAGCAAGCTGGCATCTGGTTCACAAGCGCAATATAAAGACCATTTTGGGTTAAGGTTTCACCAACACCCCAATTGCGAAACACACTTTCTATCACAATCCGTAGGATTTTGAGGGTTTCTAGTCCATAGCTTCATAAGTTTGAAAAATTGGTCTGTTCGACAATATGAAAAACGCAATGAACGTTGTAGAATTGTCAAAATGAATGGCGTTGCCATTGTGATTGCATTACACAATTATGACGCAGAAAACCCCCGACCAAAGTGACCAATGTAGATCAGTTAAGTAATCGTTCAAACGTATACTAACAACATAGAATGTTTTTGAAATAATCTATGTGTCGGAGTTATTCGTTTACTCGGAACGCCAGCGCCATCGTAGCGTTCGACAGAATCTAGCCTGAGTTCGTGGGGGGACGAGAGCTACAAATACAAGAGCGGTGTGAGCAGAGCTCTCGAGATCATCGAAACATTGGACATCGTAGGAACAACATGTGCTTAGAAACTGTCTCGCGTCCCGTATAGTTGAGTTGTGTACCTACAGTGTGTGATTCGCTAGTCTGACTAACTTGTTCGTAAATTATAATCTGATTTAAACTGCAAACCGTTGCACTATAACCAACACTACCCATAGTACGCCCACAGTAATTAAAATATGCCTGATGGTAACGAGAGACAGACATACCTTCTCCGACATATATATATTATCTGTCTATTAATCTAGGATTTAATATCTTAAACCCAAAAATCTGTTTAAATAAGGTCGTCCAAATCTAATGACAACTAATCCTTAAAGTTCATCAACTCAACACACAATGAGAACAATTTCTACTCAGTGCTTTACTTAAAGTAAGTGACTTTCTTTGTTTCCGTTTGCCAAATCTTCATTGGTACCTAAAGTAATGGTAATGCTCTTCTTGAATCTTTGTTGAAACAATTTTAATATATATTAGCTTATCATACTGAATTATTTTTCCATATAATTTAAGATTATTGATTATAGTAATTAAATTTTTGTTAAGGTGTGTAGAATTGATTGATTAACAGAGCTGTTGATATTGTTTTTACCCTGTACATTTCTGCAAACAGTTTTTTCTCACAGATGGCCATCGCTGTTATAAACAAGCTGAGTGAAAATGCAGAATGCTAAAAACACTACATGCCTACGTTGTTGCCAAGCAGCATAACACTGATGAAATACTGCCGGCAATTTCACTCACATTTATCCCAAGCGATGACTTCGGCTTGTATTATACAAAATTTACCTATCTTTTACTACCACTGCACTTGCAATATCTGGCCCCGTAAGCAATTCCTTACCTTCCTTTGTATGTCCAAATTACATGCCCATTGCAATGCTAACTGCAGTCGTGGTATGGTTTTGGAAGAAGTATGGAGGGTTCAGGTTTAGTGCTAAATAAAAATAATTGTTCTATTCACTAATGCTGAGTGTGTTCCCTTAGCGCCAACAACACGTACACCCACTAGGACTACAACTACATAGCTGTAGTAGTAGGTATACATCTGCACACAAAACGAACAACAATGATGACTTAAAAAAGTCCTTAAAGTCTCTTAAAAACCTCTTTGTTTATTATTATTTTTTGTGTAAACTACCATCATTAACATTCAATTTCCCAAGCACGGTGATTAAGTAAGTATTTCTTTATTTTAAAAAAAAATATTTTTTATAATATTTATTTGTAAGAAATACATTTTTACAAGGAAGATCTTATAGCCTAAAAGTCACTATATTCGGCCTGCAAGCAAGCGTGTAAATTATTAAAATTCATGTCGTTATCATAGAATATGTAATTGATACATTTTTACAATACTATATACAATTATATACAAAATTTAAATCGTTATACTAATAGAGATTTACATTAAAGTCCTTACAATCCTTAAGTACCTTAAGTACAAAGTTCCTTAAGTACAACCGTGAATTTTTGTAGCTAACAATTCCTTACGACCGTTTCTTATAGCGACAATTAGAAATCGGAAACCGTAAACTATCGAGCATGCGTGACCGTATAACAAAATACGAAAACTTTCCCGACTTGGTCCAAAAATAAAAAAATAAAACGCGAAATTAACTACGGTTCATAGTTTAGTCCGTATTTGTATTGAATCGAGACTGATTTGTTGATCGGGTGGCGATAACGATAACACATGAATGCCGTGGCCTTGGGTAACACGCGATCTGCGTCTTTGACCCTCACTACTGTTTCGACCTTTAAGTTCATACTGGCACGGCTTATTGTGTATGCTAGTATCGGCCAGACATTCGTCAATAGTTATTAACTATCGTATTTTGAGTTATATTGCAAGAACTTGAATTTAATAAACCCGATAGCAGACGCGAAGCGAAGTACCTAATATTGTTATCAAAAATGCTAACTTTTTTCATTTAATCAAACGGACGTCAAGTGACACAAAATAAAAAATACCTATTATAAGCATTTTATTTGAAACATCAACATGGCTTTGAAATGTCAATCCCGGAGTGAGCGTATATCCTGCAGTGAACTAGATTGCCACAAAAGACATTTTCATTGGCCTATTATATTTAGGTACACGCCAATGCAACAATACGCACATCTGACGCCGTTTTAGAATATAAACATTTCGCTAAAGAGACACCACACCATCCCTTCAAAGGTTAAAGCTTTATAACATCATGAATCACACCCAAAACACCACATACCATGTAATCACATATTACACGAAGGTAAGGTACAATTTAGCACGGGTACTAATTTTCAGTGAAAATATCTCGTACCCCTATTCCACAGAGGTAACCGCAAATATGTCGATTAATCTCTCCCCTTCGCTGAATAGAGACTTAAATGGGACACGGTATAAAATTGCTCGAACAAAGTACTCGTACGTCTAAATGAATCAGCTTAGTTTACAGAAGTGCATGAAGAGGAAAACTGAACAAAAGTTTTTGTTAAAATCTTACAAAAAGGGAAAATATTGAAAGACAACACAAAGACTTCCAAAGAAACACTACATTGTGAAAAATAACTTTAATTTCGTAAGTCGGTATCGTTGGTTCCGCATTTTCGTTTTTTGTCACCGACTTCCGAAATTAAAGTTATTTTTCACCTTGTAGTGTTTTTTTGTAAACAAGTTTTTATTTTTCAGTTTTTAGTTGTACCTACCCCACACTAATTCATGTAACACTACTTGCTATGTAAATATCAGTGACAGGAAGCTATTAAAATATCATCAATATAAACTAAGTGGAAAAAAATCGTGTTATTGAAGCTAACTCAAAAACTACCCAAGCAAAGCTAAAAAAAATACTAAGGGACCTCTGAGGCATACCTTATCCATTAAAAGAGGAATTTTGAAAATCCGCCTATATATGAAGGAGTTATGCCCAAACATACACTAAAACAAACATCCAAATTGAGAACCTCCTCCCTTTTTTGAAGTCGGTTAAAAATACTTTTATTTGCCGTCAACATGACGCAGAGAAAGAAACAAAACGCAAAACAAAATTTATAAATGATAAGGGGTTTTTGGTTATCTACAATAAAATACATAACAATTCTGACAAAGATATTTTAGGGAGCCAAATTGAAAGTATTTCACATTAGAATTATGTTGTAATGTTAATTCATATCGATTTTGTTTTAAAAATTAATGCGTATATAAATATAACTATGTAGCCCTTTACATCCCTTTAACCAGACAAGCTACCTTGCCAAACGAGACCAACTAAATTGTTTTTTTTTTTATTCAGCAGTAATTTTAAGACCAACCCAATCAACCGCTAAATCCGTTCAGTGAACGACTCTTTTTGTTTGTTCTAAAAATCCTTTAGCTTTAAATTCGCCAACAATTCGGCTGGCTGGTGCATAAAACATATTTTCGGACTTTACCGCGCCCGGAAAGTAATTTAAGGGGATTTGTGACTTAAAAGCCGTCTTACTGATTTAATTATTTATGAGCGGACATCCTTTTTTTTTTTTTTTTTTTTTTTGTGGATGGGAAATCATCAAATGACTCCTCCCGCTCTGGGTGGAGCAGAAGGGAGTGTCAGACTCTTACTGACTAAAACCCACCCGTGTTCCTTCCTTAGCCCTTTACGTACCAGGGCAGCGGTAACCCTTTCGGACAATCCCGCTACCCGAGCGGACATCCTCAATGTGGATTTACACACGGAGACAATTCGTAAGGTGTCATGATTCAATAGTGGAATTCGATCAAAGTGCATTCTATCACAGAAGCGCTTTGAACGTATCAATGAAACTGTACCTATTTAAAGGGTTTCTTTAATGAAAATTATATATTTTTGTTTTTGTTCAACACTCTTGACTTAACTAAGCAACTATCAGTGGCTGATCGTCACTTTTTTAAAATGGTAAATGGTATTGCATAATGCCATACTTTACATAGTAATATGTGTGTGTAGTATAATCTTCCTATTTATTTTCAAGATAACTGTTCTCAACGACCTGATTATATGATTTCGATAATTACGTGTTTAAAATTGATGGTCTACTGAAATCTAGTGTTGTACAAACAACCCTATTACTAACATTCTCTCGTAAGCGTGACATTTTAAACGAGTAATCAGTGAGAACTTACAGTAGTCCGACGGGGTAGGGTTGTCCATTAGCAGTATTAAACTCGAACCTTGGCCTTCAAGCAATATGTGCACAGACGTTACAAAGATGACGATGTGTCACCGGATTGCGTTTCGTGACGTCACACTAAAGGCGATGACGCACTGAAGGTGGAGAAAGTTCGAGCAAGCATTATTGATATCAGGTGTATTTTTGGGTTGTGTTTGGATTGCTAGATTATGAGCAATCGATAACATATTGGCCGGTGTTATTGTTATAATTAACTAAATAAATAAATATAATTTATCTATGCAAGATTACAAAAACAATGTAAATAGGTACTGACTTTTGAAACACAATAAAACGAAGAAATATTAGCTATTTCAGGTTTTTCAATTTAAGACAAATTGGTTTTTTACTACATATGAGTTGAAGTTGCATCTTATAACCATTAAACACATTGACTGTAGTTACTATTCATCAAGTATATAGTAGATACTAATTCCATGTATTTTTCTTTCAGGTTAACTAAAATAGATAGCCGTATTATAATTTCCGTCCCTTTTTTATTTTCTTAGAGAGGATAAGATGGACAAAGCCTAAATTAAGTTATAATAGGTACATCTTTAAAATGCGTCGAGATCTTATTAATACTAGGAATAGCAGTTGAAAGTCTTTCTAACAGCCATTCTACCTGATTGTAGCAGCCATTTTAATCAGAGCGGTAGTAACAAAATATACATAACAATTCACTATGGACCTTTCATTCAATAAGACAAAACTATATATTTTCAATACAATGAATATAATTTTATTCCGTACCTGTAATACAATACTAGTGATTAGACCCTTTATATGTTACCAAAGATAATAAGATAAAGATCATAAAACTTCGGATCAAAATCAGAAGCAACATTGTTAAACAATATGTCTATATTCAATTTTTATTTGTTTCAAATTGACGTTATTTCAATTTAAACCAATATCAACTTTATTTTAATGGTTATTAATTTGATTTCAGGGTGACTATTGAAAAAGTAATAAAAATGTTTGAAGTTGTAGCGTAAACTGAACTTTATTGTGTAGGAATTAAAGTTATTTTTCCATATAATCATATCTGTTTACATTTTTGGCGAATATGTCGCGATATTAGATTAATTCCGAACTTCAGCCGTGATTGTGAGTACAGGCTGATTATCATTGAAGGATCTCGGACCACGGAAAGTCGTTACAGTACTGTTGATGAAATTTTCCTCAATTTGTTCAAACACGCGGCACGTCTCGTTTGGTATCCACCCTGGCAATAGAAAAAACAGTTTGTAAGTTAATTTTATTATTGTCAATCATCATCCATCATCATAGAAAGAAAACAAAGAAAAATATTTTATTCTGCACAAACACAACGCACAATTACAAATAAAAAATAATGATAATAAAAAAGACATAAAATACACATAGTCAAAAGACTCAACACAAGAATAAAAAAATAAATAAAAAAAAACAAAATATAAAACATCAAATCAAATCATCTGCTCGACCTTTCTAAACTATTATTGTAGTCGGCTTTATTATTAAGCGCAGGCCACATATAAATGGCGTCGGTCGCAGACATGGAAAGGGCGGCTTCCTATTCCATTTAAACTCAGGCGCGGGCGCCGAAATGGCGCGTCATAACCACGTCCGAGCAACGACATACCGTGTGTCCTAAATTGCGGTTTATTTCCATACATTTTGTATGAAATTTGAATGGAATAGGAAGTCGTCCGTGCCATGTCCGCGCCCGACGCCATTTATATGTGGCCTGCGCTTAACCAGATACAGCTAAAGCCAGTTTTTTACATGGAAAGACTGGCGACCGGGTGGCTGTAAGTGCTAGACTATCATTTACAGCTTGCTACTTAAGAAAGTTTCTATTACCACTGCCACTGGTAGTTTAGAAACAACTTTGAAAAAGGACGAGGCCAGTCATCAGTCTTTTGTGCACCGACAGCACTGTCGTCATCTTGTTAGCTGTATCCATACAGTCCGTACATATTTATTTTACCTCTGACAGCAGCAACCCATCAGCAAACTTAGAGGGTTAACACACTGGGACGCAAAGGCGACGTCGCCGGTAACGTATTCAAACAGTTCGTATTGAAATGAACACTTAAATCACTTGGCTACAGTCTGGCGACGTCGCCAATTTGGTAGCGTGGCCACGACTGACCGGCCCCTACGTGGAGACTGGAGACTCTGGCGACCTGGCAACGCGTAGCCAAGTCGCTAGTATTTTGAATACAAGTAAATTACGCCTCCCTCACGCAGTGGCTAACTGATCGCCAGGACTGAGAGTAAGTAGCTACTGGCTAATTATTTGGCAACCTCATTTGGCTACGGTAGGTAGCCAGAGGTAGCCATGGCTTTCCAGTGTGTTAGCGCTCTTAGTGTAATAAGAACAAAGATCACTTAAATTTTGACAGACTTGTCCGTAGAAGCAACCCAAAATCAACCTTTTTGTTACGAGAACAAACATCACCGTGATTCTCATGGACTTGTCAGTGTCACAAACCTAACAGCAACCTTATTGTAATGAAAACAACTAACCACTAATGTGATTTTGCCAGATTTGTAAGTGACAGCAACCCAAAAGCAACCTTATTGTATCGAGAAGAAAGATCAATGTGATTTTGACAGTGACGCAATATCAGAGGTAAAATATCTACGAAAGGATCAATCCGGTCGTTGAAAAGGCATGTGGAGTTTTGGCTGAGGTTTTCACACAGATGATGGAGACGAAGCTCTGCATAGCCGACTTATTTTTAATACTCCGTATGCCATTTCAGTAGCCGGGTATTGGTAAACAGGAATGGGCATCTGATGCGAGTAAACATTTTTTTTTGTATGAATGCCTTTAAGAGTAGAAAACCAAAAAAAATGATGGATACAATGCGTGAAAAATGATGTGGAGATGACTGATAGAGATAACTGGAAGAAGCTGAAATGAAATCCCCAAGTACATTGGGTTAGTGGTAGAATGGATTATGATAATATACATCTTTAATTTACTTACGGTGCTAGTAATTTCAGTGCAGGTTCGAGTTATTGGACCAGCGATGACCACCAACACTTCCGCCATCAATATTGCAAGAGTCACGAATTGGAACATTTTCCGACTTTGGTTGCTGATTAAAAAATAACAATGATTGAAACAATACATAAACATAGAAAGTGCGATAATTATCAATGTCACTTGATAGGGAGGCAGAGGAAGACCAAACAAAAGATGAACGGATTGTGTGAGGGTGGATGTAACAGAGAAAGAAGTGAATGATACAGTGACGACTGACAGGGAAGAAAAAAGACGTGTTGAGCTCACACCAAGTAACAAGGGACAAGAGCAGGACGGTGATGATGATGAATGTCTTCTTCAACCACAATCGCATTAAAATCTGAACAATAGAGTATGCTGGCCTTTGACTACTATCTCACCTGATGTTAAGGGATGATGCGGTCGACGATCGTGCACGCTTGCCAAGAAGTAACCTTGACTGTCGATTTGAAGACCCAGGTTATAGTTTTCGTAGTAGTAGTTCCTCTTAGCTATTCGCACAGTGAACCGTTCCAATGGCAGACAGCTAAAGCGATAAGTTTCTCAGAGACGATTTTGCTTAAATACCCGATATCTGAAAAGAAAACACAGCTTATCAATATTTTGTTGTTTCGGGAACTCCGGTCGTGCTTAGGTCAGTGAGGTCGAAGGTGCCTGTGTTATCAATGCCGCTTAGATAAACTCAAACGGGTATCGAGTATATAAGCGATAGCATTCCTGGCTTCTTTTATTCCTTGCTTGGCTTCGGGAGCAGCCATACAAAGAGAAACAGGAGTGAGTACACTTATTATTTTTGTTCTTTTGTTATGAGTCTTTTGGTGATTTTATGAAATGTATTGAAAACATAGCAAAACAGCGTTACTTCTGATTCGACGCCGCTATCTTGTTTTTCTCGATACATTTTCACCCAGTCCTTTCACAGTTGTTTTACCTCTTACAGTTGCAAACCAACAGCAACCTTATTTTAAAGAGAATAAAGTTAACTGTGATTTAGACAGTGATGCAAAATCAGAGGTAAACAACTGTGAATGGGCTGTAAACAATTTCACAAATGTTTACTGTCCTTTTACAGTCAACAACGCCCCTAATTGCGTAACACACTATCAATCTCAATCTGAATCATTTTAAAGTATATTGCTAATCCATTGCTTCATATTTAAAAATGGTTACCCAATCGCCACCGAAGAGAGTTGAGGGCTCTGTCTACGTAGTTCTCTATTCTCGACAAACCTACTGCTCCTTCTTACATGACTTCCCAAATTCAATATTTATGCTCTGCTCATGCTAAAAATCTTCGTTCGTCTTCTACGCTGTCCTTCTCACCCTTCTGGTTTCAGTCATCTTTCTTTTTTATCCAGGCGGTCTTTCTTTGGAATGCGATCCCTCTGTACATTAGGACGGCAACCAGTCGGTTATCTTTTAAAGTGAAGGCTCGTAAACATATCTGTCAGAAGATGGCCGTAACATCCCACCGCTGATTTGTTGGATTCGTTTTCTCCTCTACCGATTTTTTTCCTCCTGACAGTTCATTTTGTTTATATGTATTAATCTATCTATTAGTATTTATTCATGTATTTTATAGTCTTTTCCTAGCTATTTATCCCGTATGTTGCTCCTGTCATGTTTTGTCTCTGCATCACCCTAAGGTTGACTGGTAGAAAATGCCTCAGGCATTAAGTTCGCCTTTGTACAGTATTTTTTTACTTGTGCATAAAGTTTTAATAAATAAATAAATATGTTCGATACATTTGTGTACTCAACAACGTAAATAATGCAATGAATGTTGTTTAACTGTCAAAATGAAACCCATTGCTACTGAGAGTGCGTTACGCAATAACACCGCAAGACAAATATTTCTAGGAACGTTGTCAATAATAATTGTTTTCCTTTTTTCAGCAACCAAAGACGAGAAATGCTCCGGTTCGTGACTCTAGCAATTTTGATGGCGGGAGTGTTAATGGTCACTACTGGACTAATCACACAAACTTGCACTGAAACAACTGACCAAGTAAGTAAATTATTATTACTACAAGCCGTGCGCCCGATGGGATATCCCATGATGAAATGATGCATTCTCAAAAATACTTCGTTAGTGCTCACCTCCATTATAATAAGGAAATCTTGTGTAGCATTTCATGCTTCTAGACCCAGTGGTTTAGGCTGTGCGTTGTCTATCATTGAATTCATGATTTTTTCAAGTAGAATACTAGTCTAGAGACATCTACGAGTGCATACTCTTTCTGCTACCACCTTATAATAGAACTACTAGATTTTAAAATTATGATTGTATTCTTTTCTCTGCGTCTTGTTACCGAAGTGCTCGGTGATGTCAAGACGTCATACTTACGCACAATTTGCAAAAATTGAGCAATTTATTGCACGTCTGACTGCATCTCAAGTGTTTACTGTTAGTCACATGAAGTAAAGTAATACGATTGGTTCCGTTATTTCAAAGTTTTATTGTACAATATTGGTACTAACCACTGGCTCAAAAGTGACGATGTGAAGAAGACTTCACATAGTTAGTTTTGGGTTAGTGATTAATAGGTACTAGTTTAACATACTGATGCTCTATCTTCTATTGGCAGAACGGAGACAAAACAGCGACGTGCCGGGATGCTGGAATAGTTATAACGAGGGATGATGGAATAGAAGTGGTACTACACGAATCGACCAGAAATATTAATTTATCCTACTTTCCCGGTGCAGTTAGCATTCGACTTGGGAATACATACATACATTTACCATCGCAAACGCAATGCTGATCGCGAATAAATGTAATAATAGTTATCTAGTGGATAACGAAAATAGGAATCAAATAAAATTATATCTATTGTATTAGTTTGTTTCATTCAATAAAAGTTGTATTATTTACACATCATGTACGAGTATCCAGGAACAGACATTCAAATATTGATAAAACTGCAAAAAGTGTATAATTTAACAAAAACAGGCATGGGGATACCAGAAGGCCAATTCCCGTAATTAAAAACGTTCTAAATCTAGTCGCAATCTCATCTCAGCGACAACCAATGTCAAAAACTTCTTAAAATGTAGGGAAATCAGATATATTTATGACAAATTGAGACTGAAATCACACTGAAAACGTTCATAAAATTATGAGAATTGCCCCTCTGATCAATTAGTTTTGAGAGCTTTTGCAAATATAATTAGTGCTTATTTTAATTAATCCGAATAAGCTATATAAGGTCTCGATATTATATTTTATCTTCTACTAACTTCTGCCCGCTACTGCTTCCGAGTGGAATTTGCGCCCTCGACCACCGCGCCATCGCATCGCATCCCATCGCCCGCCCGCACTATTACCTCGTTCTCGCTTAGCGTTCTTTCTGACTTTTTTTCTTTTTGCTTGGCTTCTAAGCAGAGCAAAAAGAAAAAACTTCGGCTTTACTATTTGTAGGAATTTCAGATAATACTTATATTACTTATGTATAAGCACTTGAGTGAGATACCTGAGATACAGGTTTATTCTTAGTTCAGGTAGAATACAATTATTTCTTACCGACTTATCGTTTAAGGCCCTAGTTTGTAAATATTGATGTAAATCAATTATTTCAATAAATCAATAAGGGTCGTATGTCGATGGTACCCATGTAATGAATTGGGCTATCAAATGCAAAAAGATTTCAAAACCTACTGGTAGTTCCGAAGTCTAGCGCGCTCAAACAAAGAAAAAAACAAACAAACTCTTCAGCGTTATTATTAGTATAGATAAAATGTCAAAAAAACATCCTTTTCACGTTTTATTTTATAGTAAATAAATTGGATATTATTTAAAGGCGTTGAGTCTAAAACACATCAAACTCAAATCATTTATTTCAATTAAACCATTTCCAGGCACTTTTGAATTGTGAAATAGTCGGTCAGTTAGGCAGTAAATTGAAGCTAGTTGCCCATTTCAAAAAGAATGGTCGAGAAGAAACTTCAAGGACCCTCTTTTAAGTCAAGGTATTACAAAATCCTGGATATCTACATTATTCTTGTTGCTTCTATATGTGAGAACTATGTAAAAAAAAACAAATGAAAAAACAATTCAAAATATAAGATTAAAAATAAGCTCTGGCAGTTAAGAGATAACCAATCACAACCGACGGCGCCCGTTCACGAACATGACGCGTGGATCAGCACTATCCAGCTCAACGAACCACCAAAATTGTGTTTCTAAGAATCAGCCTAATAAGTACGATCTCTATCCGTTATTACTAATTTCCTATTAACTTATCTGGTAAATGAAGACTCAACTCAGACTCATTTTTCAATTATTGTTACTAACGTAATATTCTCAGATTTTCCATCGTGTCTCACTTTTCAAGAAAAATGGTCAGCTTATTAGAAAAGGACACACTGCAGAGCTGTTTTCTGTTTCAAAACCGGCTTTTTGGTTTACGTGAGCATTTAAACGACTCACAAAGTCTATTCAAACTTATGTTTCAAATTGATGTTATTTTAAGCTAAACAAATATCAACTTTATTATAATAACAATTAAGTTGATTTCAGAGTGACTAGCATTATTGAAACAGTTATAAAAATGTTTGAAGTTGTAGCGTAAACTGAACTTTATTTTGAAGCATGTAAAGTTCTTTTTCCATAAACTCATATTTGTTTACATTTTGCAAAGAAATCGCGGATGCAAATTAAATGAAAATTATGGAATTAGTATGTACTGTATAATACATATTACATTAAAAGTAGTTTTTAAATTGGAATCCAAAAAGTACTATATTCGGAAGTCTTGCTTATTTACTGATACTACCCCCAGTGTTTATCCTTGTCAGCCAGTCCTAGATTTTTATGATGATCGTGAAAAAATAAAGACTTTTTATAACAAGTAGCCGTTTTATGACCTGAAAATAGTCAAGACGGCAGCTGTAAAATGTAGACTTGTTTTACGACATCGACAACCCACGAGACTTTGAAATTTCACGACCGACGTCTGTTTGAGTTTACACCCCTAGAAGTTTCAGGGAACCTAGATACGAGGATGTTGGAATATCTTCGTCATAGCATCTAGTTGTTTTTATATTCATGGCTTATCTTACCGTCCATGATTATGAAAACTACAATGTGGGTAAAAATAAAAGAAGTAAATGGAAAAAACTGTTTTCGTTTAGAAAAAACCGATCAAGTGCGAGTCGGACTCGCGCACCGAAGGTTCCGTACAAATTTGTAGGTATTCTTACTAAAAATTTACGGTTTTCGGATTTTTTCCTTTACTTGTGCTTCATGACATTGCTTCTTGCCAAATTTCATGATTCTAGGTCATCGCGAAGTACCCTATAGGTTTGATTCCCTTGCCAGTGTCAAAATATGCGGCATAAATCCGTTTGTGCCGACATAAACACCCGTATCTTTTGATTGCGTTTACTTAGAATTTTGATTTTTTCATTGGTTCAAGGGATTATAGCCCTGAGTATTTGATATTCATTTCAACCTGATAACTCTAC
Organism: Apamea epomidion; assembly: GCA_947507525.1. Classification (NCBI taxonomy): domain Eukaryota; kingdom Metazoa; phylum Arthropoda; class Insecta; order Lepidoptera; family Noctuidae; genus Apamea; species Apamea epomidion. The sequence goes on along the minus strand of OX382230.1, from coordinate 15,495,654 downwards.
TTACGCGTTCCTGAGAAAAAAGGTCTTGACAGACGGACGGACAGACAGACGGACAACGAAGTGATCTTATAAGGGTTCCGTTTTTCCTTCTGAGGTACGGAACCCTAAAAATCAAAATGAAAATGTCGAAAGATTTTTCTTCATAAATGGTTGGTTCAAACAGATTGTGCTTTGATTCTAAAGTGAAACAACCAATCGTTTTGTTTACCAATCGCATTTTTGCAAGTGCCACTTGTATTTAAAAACGTTTCAATTTCAAATTATTTTATTTCACATCGGCATTTATGAAACTCCAGAAGCTAGGTGCACGGTTCTAATTCGTCGTTTCCTATGGAGAAGAGCCGGCAAGACACACCACGGTTACTCTTTTGAAATAAAAATAATGTGCTTGTACAATATTTTCTAATGACAGTGTCAATAGGCATGGGAGGACAGTGTAACTCTCACTGTCCTCCCATGCTGACTACTGACACCACTTTTGTCTTAAGAACTTCTAAAATAATTTAATCATTTGTAAGCAGGACAGATTCGTGTTAGGCCAGATTCGTTTAAAGACAGAATATGTACAGACTGCAACATAAAACAGTCCACAGTTTGTTCCAAAAATACGTTTCGATTTAGCGAAGACACTACACGTGCTTGTCCTTAATAATCATTAAGTCATTTGGAACCGGGGCTTAGCCGTGAATAGCACAGTTAATCCCAAACTTTCAGAACAAATCTCTCCTGGCACCAACCGAATCTAAAGGTCACCCATCCCTAATAAATCCTCATTACACAGTACAGTAATGACTTACAGAATGATTAACTACAGTACGACAAACTTTAACCAGGTTACAACTAGATTAGATTTTAGACTTTAATTAGATTAAACACTTAATTGGACGAAAACAAGAATGATTAATATTGTTATCGTGAAGATTTGGAAATAACAGGAAGGCGACGCATTTGACTGATCAGTTTCCTTGGATATATTTTCTGCATGATATAGTTTTGGCATAATAATCACGTTTGACAAAAGTTTTGGTGATCGCAGACACTATTTATTCGCAAAACATAATCGACTCGCGTAAAACTTAGATCGAAGCAGACGATAATATATTATATCCCAAACAATTGCCTATTATTCCTACGATTTAAAGGAGATATGTACTGAAACTATATTGGTACGTACCTATACAATTTCTCATTACACTATGTCATCAATGCCCGACTTATAGTTTCACATCAAACTAAACCCGAAACATAATGATACGTAGAAGTGTCATGTTCTATGTACCTTTGTTCAGAGGTTGAATAGGTACTAAAACAACATCCCAGTCTATCAGCGCATACAGACAATCAGAGCACATCATTAACTAGCTACAGTGATTGTAGACAGTGTATTATGTATGTAGGTGTAGAACAAACAGGCTGTGTTTGTACTGAATACCATTACTGTAAGTCAATACACTGTCAGATTCAGATAAGCATGGTGTTGCATATAGTAATTTATGTGAAATGGAATCATAAATATATTTGCTAAAATTCCTACAAAATTATTTTATTAGGTTTTTAAGTTTCAAAAAAGTATAAAATAATAAGTAGTACCATTGAACTAAACAAATGCCGTTTATTTAAGAAAACGGCAATTGTTTTGTCAAATAGTGAGCAATCGTAGTTTAAGTAAGTAAGTTTCACAAACCGCCAGCTAAAAGTTAAAAAATAGCCTCATGTTTTAAACAGACAGAGGTAACTTTACTTACATAAGTAGAATACCATCCAATAAAATAAATCAAGGCCAGCAGACCATCCACAAAATCAAGCAGCCCGGATTCAGACAATATCCCACATTTCTCCACAACAATATCAATAAAAATTCAGGGCTCGATAGCGACCGCAATGCAATCAAAGTAGCCACTCGGCGATCGCATTGTGGACCGACGGCCCAATGGGCCGGGCCAAAAGAATGGCGCGCTTTCTCAAACTTTGGGCTTATCACGATTTCACGAAACACGATTGTCCCGAATCGGGAAACTTATTTCAGAAAATCGACTTCGTTTGTTAAACGTCGTCTTGCAGCACGTAGAACATCTGTCTTGGCGCTAAAAATTAGATCAAGGAATAAAAGATAGAACATTCTAAGAATGATTTCGTGTTCGGTATTTTATGAAAAGTGGGGTTTTCTTGATTCAACAGATGCCTTGTGATCACTTGTTTATAGATTTTTTTGTTCATTTGTCTATAGATTCCTTAGTCTGCTAAAATCTGTTTATAAAACCGCGCTTTTCCTATGGACCCCAAGATTGATTAAATTGGAGGAATTTATTGGACGTATTAAAATAATCGATTTCAATTTCTCTAAATCGCCCTTAATAGCTAACATTTAAAACGCCCACGAAACAGTGACGCCAACCATCAATTTAATTAAAAATCCAGCATCGAACTCATTTTCTCGTCACTAAACCGAACCTGTCCTAGTAAATTGCTTACTTAATTGGAAAAGCTTAAAACCCTTTGATTAAACAACGGATCTGTTCCATTAGTTCGACTATATTCTATAGTGTTTACGATGGATACGATGGTTTGTGTTTTATCTACCGGAAAAGTGCTTAAAACCTCTTGACCCGTTGTAAAATATGCAGCAGGTATGGCCGGTGTAACAATGTTCGGCCATTTATCGCTGTGAGGCGGCGAAGCGGCGCGAACTGTTTCGAAAACCTCTGGGGAAGCTAGTATTTGAACTAGCATTCTATTTTGTGTGTCTGATTTCTGTTGGAAAACAAAATGGTTGGCAGATAGTTGGTGGTAGTGTTACAGGATTCGAAACCGCAAAGTTTTTTGACTGCCTAACATGGTATTCTTTGTACCTACTTAGTTGTGGCAAGACGACAACGCTTTGAGTGCTTTTAAAGACACTGGAATAGGGTTCCACTTTACAATTATTTTAAATCTACATCCTATCAGAATAAATTACCTTCTCCTGAATGTTCAGTTATGTACAAATGGGTCAAGTGCAATCAAACTTGTCCAATACACTTCAACGTGACTTCATTCACTTGAACGTGATTTCCAAGTTACAAATCACTTATGTAGGACTTACGTAACACCCAAGAATAACTATGAAGTTGATTTAATTACACTATGTCATATAGTAACAAAGGTAAGATTTACGCAAACTGGAACCCCAAAAGAAAGCATGATCAAACAATTAACCAACTTCTATAGGAATCTAATCAGGAAACCCGATTCGTAAATACTGCTCATCGGACAATATGTAAGAGTTATAATACGTAATATTAGGGTTTGATACGGAGCAATATTGCTCGATTGGTTCCTTTTATAGTTCCGGAACAGTCATAGTGAAGAATAATAGATTTGTTACTCCTTACAGCTTTCTTGAGGAGTGTATCTCCGTGGCAATTAAGAAACTTGACCTTATAGGTTCAACCGTGGAGTTGCCGGCTCTTCTCCATAGGAAACGACCGATTGGAACCGTGCACCTAGCTTCTGACGTTTCATAAGTGCCTATGTACGAGTAGGTTTATGAGAAATAAAATAGTTTGATTTTGTTTTGAACCTCTATAATATCTCTCTGTTAGTTTGACTCTGTGGGGGGGGTACGTATCAAAATCCCGAATTTTAAAAGACCGAATTTTAAAATACCGATGGACGAAATCCCGATAATTGAAACGCCGAATGGTTGTTTGGTCGAAAGTTTAAAATCCCGAAAGTTCATTTGCCCGAAAGTTTAAAATCCCGAAGATCCATAATCCCGAAATTACATCCCAAAGCCTAAAATCTCTAAGACAATGACAAAAAAGGAGCTTAACATAATAGGTATGTATGATAGGGTACATATTTGAACGTCGAAATTAAAATACCTACGGCAAAAATGTCAATATTCAAAACATAATCATGCTTAAAATGTTTGGTTTTATATTCAAAAATATGTTTCTGCCACTCGCCGGCCGCTGCCGCGGCACCGCTCGCTTCGCTCGCTCGGCTCGTGCGTTGTGTGGTCACAGTTCTACCCTAACCTAACCTAGCTGTTTCGATGTAAAAAAGATATATGCGTGTTACGCATGCGGGTACATAAACATATTTTTAATTATTAAAAAACAACGACAACGTGTAATTATTAAAAATGTTTGGTTTTACATTCAAAACTATGTTTCTGTACCCGCATGCGTAACATGCATATATCTTTTAAAATCAAAACAGCTAGGTTAGGTTACAACTGTGACCACACAACGCACGAGCCGAGCGAGCGCAGCGAGCGGTGCCGCGGTAGCGGCCAGCGAGTGCCAGAAACATATTAATCGCGGGAACTACGTCGCCGTTCTTTGGGATTTCATCCATCGGAATTACGTCCATTCGGGATTTCATCCATTCGGGATTTCGTCCTTTCGGGCATTTGAACATCGGCATTTTGTGTTTCGATATAACGACTATCGGCATTTAAAACTTTCGGTATTTTGAATTTCGGTGTTTTGCACGTCGGTATTATGAATTATAATCATAGGTATTATGAACTTTTGGGATTTTGATATGTACCCCTGTGGGTGTATGTTTGGTATATTCCGGCTCCCAAGTGAATGCCTTCCTGACACCTGTCAGTTGGACACGATAGAAACGAATAAAGTTTAAATTCGTAAAACACGTTTTCTTTTGTACTCAGCGTTTGCAGTCTGTTCCCATTTATTGTACCTGATATGATGATTTTGCACCACAGCGATCTTTTTTATTGTTGCTTAAATACTTACATAGTCAGCCTTTAATTTTCCCACTGCTGGGACCACCATTTTGAGAGCAGTGGTGATGAAATAATTTACACAAAGTAAAGCGCCTGGGTACGAACCCGGGACCTACTACTCGTAAGTAGCGGCCGTTACCACTGGACCACTGGGCGCACATAAATACTATCAGATGTAAAATAAATGTTTGTATACCTATATAACTCAGGAACGTATTCTCTCACCGGAAGGCACTTTAAGCTAAATTACGTAACAGATTTTCTAATTTTTTTTGCAAATAAATCGTGTATAAATGGCTAATCTATTTTGATCTTTTTAATGATACATCGTATATTTACAAAGACAAGCTAGCGTTTGTCACAACATTGCCCGCTGGCTCCATGTCATCAGATTATTTCTTCACTTGACCTGCTTCTTACGCTTCATGGAATCTCACCAGAATCTATTTGACCGAGCCTTTCCCACCGATGTTATATGAAAGATAATTTTAGTATTGACCTATAAATCTTACAACGATACTTTGTTAGTAGTAGGTTGTTTTTATTATTTCAAGTAAATAATAGAATCACTAAATGAGCCACCTGATAAACTCTGCCGGCTACCTACCATAGAAATTACCACGCAAATTCACGTTTACTCAACATGTAGGTACAACCTTACAATATGTCACTATTTATTTTAATTATATTTAATAACAAGTAACAAAGGATTCAAATATGTTATTAAAATTATTTTTTAACCACTACGAGTACGTTAGTAAACTTACACTAACTACACACTACTACCTAACTATATTGCACTTAACCCTACAATATACTCGTAGTTCATGCGAATCCCTGCTGCAAGTTCAACACCGATGTGGAAAGATTGCAGTAGCGATTCACATACAAGCAGTCCAGTCTGCTCGCGGTACACCGCAATATAATTTAGGGGCTGGCCCGCACCTGGCGCACCAGGGATTATCAATCACTCATTGAGTGCTCATCATTCCATTGTCATGTCGTTGGACAAGATCAAAATAACCATACCGTAATTAAATAGACTGGAACCCGTATCCTTCAAACTTGACCACATCAACTTGCTTTCAGAAATAGGTAATACTTAGGAAAAGTTGCAACACAAATCCCGAAAAAGTACGTGTAATTGTTATAAATTGAACTGTGGGGTCGCTAAATCTCAATTATAAAGCATACTAAACAAAATTATCAAAGTATCGTTTCACTATCACTAATTATATATCCAACAAAAAAAAAAAGTAAGAAAACACTAACCTACATTTCACCTGTCTAACCAGATGGCTTCCAGTCTTACCAGACGCAGCTGAATACCAATATTTAACATGGAGCAACTGCCTATCTGACCTCCACAACCCAGTTACTGGGTAATACGATACCTCTTGGTAAGACTGGTTTTGTCAACTTTTGGGCTTCTGACTACCTGTAACGACTGTCAAAGATCCACGAATGACCACCGGGACCAACGGCTTAACGTGCTTTCCGACGCATGGAGGGGTCTCGGTATGTAAAAATGGTCACCTATCCACAGACCAACCGCGGCAAGCGTAGCTTAACTTGATCGATCGACCTGACTGTGTGGCTATTATCATTTAGCCACGGGCCCCTCCAAACACCCCAGAGGCAAATATGATATTATTATTTAGATGAAATACAAAGTGCTTAACTTTGTAACTCATTGTAAGTGAACAGTTATTTAAGTTCTTATGAGGAATAAATTCCCTTTAAACCTATTACGTCCCCAAAAGAGCTCTTTCACAGAAAGTGTACTATAATTTCATATTTCTTTTATATTATCTCTCCTTGGAACGAAATAATTGAGGTGAAAGTCGCAAAAAATGGACTCCATATAGATAAATAGACAGAATACCCTTTATTGTACACCATACAAATTACAGAAACATAAATATATAACATTTTACAAAGGGTGACACAATGGGCGGTCTTATCGCTAAGAGCGATCTTTTAAAGACAACAGACAAAATGAAACACAGACAGACAGATAAAATGTAGAGCACTATAAGGAAACTGAAAAAGCTGTTTACCCTTGACCATCACTGAAGCAGTTTTTTCATTAAAGTTCAACCAAACTAACTAGCTTATTTAAGCAACTTGCGTTCTAAGAATTTCCCAGATAGTAACAAAAATTTTAATTTTTAACGTTGCTTCATTAACGTCGTCGTCGTCGTCGTTACGTCGTCGTGTCGTCTTAACGTTCGTCGTTTATTATTATTATTATTTGTTGGTATACATATACGGGCCGAAGCCAAGTGCTAACCTATGCGATAGGTGATAACATATTATGGTGTGATGATATGTTTAGACTTTGTGTTCTTGATGATGTTTGTGGGTGTGATGATATTTGGGCATCATTGTCGTTCTGAAGGAATTTCCGGACAATTCTTATTATTATTAAATTTTTATACCGCACTCGCTTTTGTCTGCGACTTCGTCCGCGTGAAATTTCTTGTTACCCTGACCCATCCCGTCGGATTGCATTGCCTGCGCGCGCTAACTTCGCTTTCGCTAAGCGCTCTGTCTTACTTTTTTCTCAGGCCCTAAGAGTCCTAGCGTGATGTTATAATATGTTTTCCTCAAGATCAAGATTGGGCTATAAAATGCAAACATTTTTTTTTTAAATCTGACGGTCAGTTCCCGAGATTGGCGCGTTCAAACAAACAAACTCTTCAGCTTTATTATTAGTATAGATAAATCTAGATTAAAATGTCGGAACCTTTTTTAATAATAAGGTACTATGATATACACAAGCAAAACATCTCATTACCACGCGCGAACAGTAATATTAACTTTATCTTTATAACAAAAACATCTAACAAGGGGAAAGCTAAGAACTTTTTGTTAGCACGACACGCTGCAAAGTAAACGTGTGCGCCAAGCCTAGGTCAAATAACAGTAACCCTCAGCTGAACAAATAAAGTGGAATTTGCATGTCTGATTAGGAATAATGCTAGGTGCAATTTGAAAATTGTTTTAGTGAACTTGTAGGTTTTTTTCGTTAAATTTTCCAATAAGAAAACGTTTTAACATTGATCTATAAAAAAATATTCGTTGAAAACCTATAAGCCTTTGCAATTACAGGTACAAAGTTCGGAAGTGGATGCAAAGCCTTTCGACAATTATTCTATTTAAAACTGTATATTTACATAATTTAAAAAGCTAACAGTCTTAAAATATTAATATTATGTACATAAGAAGGTATGTAAAAAGGAGGGGAAATAATCAAAGGGCATCAAAAAATTCGTCGGCATCGCTGTCAATAGGAAACGTGCCCAAAAGGCTGGCAGCATTGCCACGTTGTATGGCAATGCTGATTCTTTGGCAAAAAATAGGTACTTACAAAGGTGTTCATTAATGGGTGAGGATCAAGTTGAATGGCGTGCGAATGGAGGGAGCTATGTCCAGCAGTGGCACTATAGGATGATGCGATGATGATAAATAATTTAAGGAGTAAGAAAAATCTAACAATAACACAATCTCAGTAAACTTTCATAGCTGTTGTAGCATCTACTTCATTTGCAAAGCAGAAAGAAAAAAAATCTTTAAATGATGAAGAACATGCACTCATAAAATCTGCGATAGTAACCTAATTAATGCATAAATAATTCAATAATAATTCAAGATATTATCGAGTTTTTAGTATCAATCAATTTAGAGTAGGTATCTCTTTGACCAGGCATCTGTTTTGGAGTCAAAACTACCGACTTGTCTATCCTGTAATTGGTTTAGGCATAGTTCTGAGTTTCTGAGCCCTTTTTTGTTTGCTGGTACTTTACGTGGGCTTGGCTAACAAGTATTACGATGATCTATATGATAAAGATAATAATTTTCTTTTAAAATGCTAAGGTATCGTTGTCCGAAGTTTTTTTATTATTTATAAGTACTTAGGTACTGTCTATTTTATGAAAAGATTTTAGATAAAATATAGACTTATGTGCGGTCTTAGCGATAAGACCGGCCATTGTGTCACCCTTTGTAAAGTTTCTATATTTATGTCTGTAATTTATAATAAAGAGTATTCTATTCTATTATGTTTTAAACTACATAACTTTCGGCAGTTTTAAACCTGAGAAAGTGTTAAATGTTACTGTTACAAAAGTCTTGTGCTTAAAATACCAAGATATGATTTGGAGCTTGCAACTTCATAATATCATAACACGTGTCATATATGTCATATAATATCGTTCATAAACTCACGACTTTTTCCCATGGGGGTAGGCAGAAACAAAACAGAAAGTCACCTGCTATGATCTTTACATACTCCTTTTGCTTCGTTTACGTTCATACATCTGGTCATACACGCATGCCGCATGAGTACTACGCTAGTATCTTACAATAATAATGTATAAAAATACCTTATCAGAAAATCCGTGATGAAAATGCGCAGTAAGAATGAGAAATAAAACATGGTTATCTCAAGAATATCGAGAGAAGGTCATCAATGTGAAAAGTAGCGATACAGCGCTATCCTTCCGACGCGAGTGTCGTCAAATAATAAGCAATGTCATTACCGCTATCATTCGAAACTTCGGTACGGATTATATCGCCGCCTCTCACACCGAAATGTGACAACTATTTATACCAGGGTTATTCTTTCACGTTTTCAAGAAAGCTTTTGCACGAAGTCGAATTTGGCGTTTTTTTTTATAGGGTATTTCCAATTCGCTAAAAGTTCTCTGATCGTAAGTAAATAGGAGCATAATACTTAGTGTCCGTTCACGCAGACCGGCTCGGAGAGCAGAGTATATTTTAATCGCGTCTAAAAAGAGTTTTGGGTCATTGAAATAAGGTTGATTCTTTCATGTCACTGCGTGTTAGGTCGGCTCTTAAGCATTCTCATTTAAAAAAGAAGTGGCATGAAAAAATTTCCTTATTTCAACGACCCAAAACTGTTTTTTTAAAGCGATAAAAATATTCTCTCCTCTCCGAGCCGGTCTGCGTGAACGGACACTTAGTCATTCTGAGGAAACTGGCACAGTCAGAAAAGCACATGCTAAAACCATGAAATAAAAATGCGACAAAGTGGACATTTCATTGGTTATTCGTTTAAAAGTATAATTATAAGCACCGGCAAATCATGCAATTCCATGGATTGACTTGGTGCCTATTAATTAAGTAAGAAAGAAAGAAAATATGTTTATGTTTCCGATATCATCAGACCATTTATTTAAACTGTTCTCACACAATACACAATCAGCCCATAATAGCCACACTGCTGGGACACAGGCCTCCTGTCGGTGAGAGGGAGTGGACCGTAATCTACTACGCGGGCCCAGTGCGGGTTGGTATATGTCACATGTCTGCGAATTATTAGTTCTAGGCCATGTCGGTTTCCTCACGATGTTTTTCTTCACCGTTTTGAGAGCAGTGGTGATGAAAATAATTTTTACAAAGTAAAGCGCATGTTTGGGTTCGAACTTACGAATTCCAACTCGAAAGTCGCGGCCGTTATCACTGGGTCACCACTCCTCCTCCTAAACTGTCCTCGCTCTCCGCCAATTCTGATTAAATCAACTGACGGTGTAAATGAAGCCAAGCACATTAAGCTGAAAAGCGACGTGAGCGGCATGTGGAAGTGCTAAATGTTTTCCAATAACTATTGGAGCATAACTCGAAACCGACGAGGAACCAGGTCAACTGTTTTAGTGTAAAGGTATTTTTTTTATCAAATCAAATCGAATCAAAAATGTTTATTTGTCAGAATATGGTACAATAGATGTTACAATTTTGGTTCCAGCATATCCTGCCATACTATGGCGTACAAATATTTCTATTAAAATGAAGGCTTATTTATTAATATTTGAATTAGTAAACATGAATCACTTAATAAAATATAAATATTATTGTAATAAAGATCGAAATTGTATTGTGTTTATAATAAGTCATGTCATTAATATTGAATAATTATGTCAAAAATATAATATTAAAGATATGTTAGTGTTGGATATGGTAGAATAATTTTTATTTTATATCCTAGCGACTTATCCTCTAAATATTCTTTAACACTGTAATAATTTTTTGCCCAATAACAGTCTAAATAACACCATTTTGAACAGCGACGATGGCAAATCTTGAATGTTATTTGGCAAATGGTTAAAAATAATAATTGCCATGCAGTAAATATTTCTTTTGTATAACATTAATTTTTTAGGGCAGTTTCAATTTGTCTTTGTGACGTACTCGACTATTTATTTTGTAACTGCTTTTTTCAAATAAATTATATTTTCTTTTTACAAACATGCAAGTTTTAAATATATAAAGACATGGTAAAGACAGTATTTTAAGTTTTTGGAATAGCGGTTTACAGCTATCTAAAAAGTGTCCTTTAAAAACTCTTTCCACGTCTACTGAGTTGCCCCAAATAATAAGGCCGTATCTCAGTAAAGATGCTACATATGCATGGTAAGTAACCGTTGCGGTATTTAAGTCAACCGTTTTACTTCTTCTTTTCAGGACATATACAAATCGATCTATTTTTTTAAGTATCTTATCTATGTGTGGTTTCCAGTTATGTATTTACTATGCAGATGCGCTTGTATTGAATGTTATCGAAAATCGACTGTGCCAAAAATACCTAGCTGTTTCGTGATACGGTCATGAGCGTAAATAAAATAAACGCAGACATATAAAAAATTGAAAAGTGAAAAATACACATATGGATTTAAAATATTTAACGTCACGTTCTACTGATACAACAAAAAATATGTTAATGTCTTACCTTCTTTTAAAGTAGTGCCTGCAAAATCTGCCGTCCATTCCACACCGTAAAGTTACGATTACTGTAAGAAAAAAGTTTCAAAACAACATTGTTTTTCTCACAAAAAGGCACTTTAGAAACAAAAATAATGTAAATGAGCACGAAAGTATTTCAACTTAAACAATCTTAACTAGAAACTTCAAATTAACGATAGTATCAGGCCTTCACAGAGAGGTATTCCCGTTCTTTTCTCACCTTTTGATAACAACTCCTTGATTACAAAGCGAACGCTGTTCATAATTAAATATTTGTCGGAGTCATTTGTTTGATTATTCGGAACGCTAGCGCCATCTCGTGGCGCTAGACAGAGTCTAGCCTGAGTTCGTGGGGGTGGACGGAGAGCTACAGCTACAAGAACGGTGTGAGCAGAGCTCTCGGGATCATCGAAACATTGGACATCGTACGGACAACATGTGTTAGAAACTGTCTGCGTTCCGTATCGTTGAATTGGGTACCTACAGTGTGGGATTCGCTAGTGTGACTAACTTGTTCGTAAATTGTAATCTGATTTGAACTGGAAACCGTTATTCTATTGTGCTATAACCAACATTACCCATAGTACGCCCACAGCAATTAAAATATGCCTGATATTAACGAGAGACAGACATACCTTCTCCGACATATTTTTAAAGTTGAAAAGCGACTCTAAGAATTTATAGACTAATAAAATGGGGTTCATTTGCGTTAGGATAAGATCTAATTTTATTGTTTCTAGAGTAGATATCTATCTCACAACTCTGTTGACAGTTTTCTTTAAAAATCGCAGACATCTTGGGCCAAAAAAATCTGTTGATATACAAAATAAAAAATCTCTAGGCAACACCAATCTTAGGTTCCATTACTTTTATCAAGGCAACTTAATCGTTTCTTAACATAACATAAACTCACACATTCTTCCCATGGGGATAGGCAGAAACTATAGAGGGCCACCTGCTACGATCCATACATGCCTACTCCTTTTACTTCATTTACGCACGTCGGTTGCAAGTATTACGCACCTGACCTTTCTAAAGAACATCACCTCGTTTCTAAAGTTGTATTTATTAAAGTTAACAAAAGATTAAAGTGTCTTTTATTTAATTCTATTCTGGCTTAGCCCGATAAGCTCCTTTTTCTCACTAACAAAAATGTTTAATAAAACTTCTTAAAGGACATTGTTCGGCGTCCATACATCGTTTTCTTAAGAACCAGCAGGGACGTGAATATACTTTCTGTGTTCTAAATAATGCATATATTCGATTGAAACTAAATTAAAATCACGGACACTACTGAGAATTGTAAAAAATCGAACTTCGGAATCGAATCACTTTCGGATTTTAAGGTTATAATTAGCTGTCATTACTATCAAATATCGAAGTGTCATCTATCAAATCATCGACTGTCAGTGTCGATGTTGCTCGTTTTACACGCAATTTCAAGCGCTTTATTTAGTTTGTAACTAAAAAAACTTATTCATGGATCAAGCGTTGAGGGTGTTGAGTTTTGTAATTACAGTCCGCTGCGCACGAAGACTTGGCTGAATGAGCTAAATACCCTTTGTCTATCCAAAACGTCACATTGAAACAAAAAGTAATGACGCCGGGGAATAAGATCGAAATGAATTACTTTTTTAAATGTTTTCGAAATTATGAAGTGTCCGTTCTATTGTAATAATAGTAATATAAATTGTAATAAAAACTAGTAATTTATTATTTTAAAGGTTTTATACGTGCTGATTCATAGGTCATTTTTTACCATTTCCTTTATCACATGACCTCTCGACTCGACTCAAACATTAACTAAAAATCCTTTAAATATGCAAATCTAATTTTCTGCACAAAAAATTCATACAAACCTAAGAAGCCGAAAAAGTAGAGAGAGTTTCTAAACATTGGCTATAAAAAGGATTGCATTCATTTATTTAGAAGATTGATTGAAACGATCAACTTAACTTTTCTCATTAACTTTAGAAGCAAAAAGGCTGAATATGAAAATACCTTTGCCTGATAGAAAATTGGCTCGTAAAATTTAAGCACCTCATTTATTTAGTCAAATATCTAATTATTGGTTTTGACCATGAAACGTAAAACATTTTTTTAAGTAAGTATGTACAAGTTATAAAGCTTAATTTAAGAAAAAAGTTTTAGACATTTAAAATAATAATTTCTTTAAGTGAATTTAGGAGGAAAGCACATCTTTTATGTAGGAAAGTGGTTACCGCGGCGAAATAATGTCGGAATACACGAAAACGGAAACGATACTTCGTGTGTCGTTTGGATAGATATTAAACTCAACCTATTTCAAATAAACCAATTACAGACACTTTTGAATTGCCAAGGGGTCGGTAAGTCAGAAAGATGAAGTTAGTTGCCCATTCCAAAGCATAGTACCTACTACGGTTTAGATATCTAAGGTAAACGTACTCGTCGGGTTTCGAAATTCACTAGTTTAGAGGAACTGCTGTGTGAAAAGTGTTTCATTTATAATGAAACTTTTAACATAAAGAAATAGATAATTAATCCGTTATTCTAAATACGTAGTTAATTTCTATAATTTTCAGTGATAATTAATACTTATTTAAGCAAATGTTAAAAAAAGGCGATCTGTACCAGTCGTCGTTAGATTTGTACTATTAGTCATCAAAAGGACCCAGTAGACGTCAATTTTTGATGCTAATATGAACTCTCATATCTTAAACATAGAGTTCAAATCAAGTACACATTTTAAAAAATTGTGATCGTTTTTGTTAAGAGTAAGGTTAATGTAGTTAGAAGATTAAATCCCAAGAAATTATTAAAGTTGGTAAGCGGTTAGCAGAGCAGGTAATATAAACTACGGAATACAGGAAACAGGCAATATAAACGGCTAGATAACTTTAATTCTAATATATTTTTGCTTAGAATCGTCAATTGACGTGAAAACGTGTGTTCTGTAGCTGTTCTGCCCGATGTAAATGTTGAACTGGCCAAAAAATTTAATATTTCTGACCAACAACAACATGTAAGACAATTTGAATGCTACAGTAATGGTTGAGCATTTAAAATATAGGTCATATTTGTACCAATGTTGAGGCAGGATATAATTTACTTATAACGTCACAGCGCATGTGCAAACGCATGCGAGCAACCCTCTTTTTCACGATGTGTCGAAATTTTAATTCATATAGTGCATAAAAACATTTAGTAGTAGTTAGTTAGAACGGTGATTCTGGTGCCATTGTCAAGAGTTGACAAAGCACTACCAAAAAATAAAGGCAAACGACAAAAATATTGGCCAAAATAGGGTTAAAACTATATTTGAAGTTGAGTTCCATAACAAAATAATTTCAGAAATCGTCTCATATAGGCCGTAAATCTGACCAAAAATGTAAAATATCCCAATCAAAGTATGTTTGCATCATAATGAATGCAACGAGCTTCACAAGTCTACTGCCAAGCCAATATAATACCTAGGCTACGACAGTATCAGAAAATAGTTAAGTATATAGGTTTACTATTTATGTTTAAGATAAATATTATGTTTAAGCCTCATATCGGTTGTCGTGCGGTGTCCCACAGGGATCGTTTCTGGGGCCGCTCCTGTGGGACATTGGTTACGACTGGGTGCTGCGGGCCGACCTCCCTGATGGCGTCAGCGTAGTTTGCTACGCTGACGACACGCTGGTCCTGGCGCAGGGGAGGTCGCATCAGGCGGCGGCCAACGCGATGACACGCGGGGTTGCGATAGTCGTGGAAAGGATCCGGCAGTTGGGTCTCGAGGTGGCATTGCACAAGTCCGAGGCCATGTCTTTTCATGGGCCCCGGTACGGGCCACCTTCGGGATCCCAACTGATGGTAGGAGGGGTTCACATCGGCGTCGAGAAGACGATGAGATACCTGGGTCTCGTCCTCGACAGCCGGTGGAACTTCGTCGAGCATTTCCGACGTTTGGCCCCCAAACTGGAACGGACCGGGGCCGCCTTAAAGCGGCTCCTGCCCAACCTGAGGGGGCCAAACGCCTCCTGCCGGAGGCTTTACGCGGGGGTCGTGCGGTCCATGGCCCTATATGGGGCCCCGGTATGGGCGCGTTCACTGCGGCTTCGAGCCGCACATTACCTGAACGCGCCCCAAAAGGTAGTAGCCGTAAGGCTAATCCGGGGGTACCTACCGCACGATCTCGCGCGAGGCAGCAAGCCTCCTTGCCGGACTGCCACCATGGGATCTGGAGGCGATAGTCCTCGCGCGCCTGTATGACTGGCGCGCGGAGGCACTACGTCGGGGGGAAACTCTGCACCCGCGGCAAATCGCTGCGGAGCGGACGGACCTCCGGCGCGGTGTCATGGTGGAATGGAAGGCGCGACTATCGCAACCCAGCGCAGGGCACGCCACGATAGCGGCGGTAAGACCCCTCTTTGAGGAGTGGCTAGAGAGGCGTCACGGCGCTCTCACCTACCGCCTGACGCAGGTCCTCTCCGGACACGGATGTTTCGGGAGGTTCCTGCACATAATCAGGCGGGAGGAGACGCCCGGGTGTCACCACTGCGAGGATCGCCCAGAGGACACGGTGGAGTATACGGTGGAGGTCTGCCCCGCTTGGGCAGAGCACCGCCGTGTCCTCGTAGAGGCGATCGGCAGCGGCGGCGACCTCTCGCGCCCGGCCCTGGTGCAAGCCATGGTCCGGGGTGAGAGGGAGTGGGAGGCGGTCACCTCCTTCTGCGAAGCAGTCATGCTAGCGAAGGAGGTGGCGGGATGGGCGAGGGAGAGATCCTCACGCCTCAGCCGCCGAGGGAGACGCTCCGGGCGTCGGGAGCCGCGTGACGACTCCCGGCCACCGTAGGCGCGGGCCTGCGGGCGGAGAGCAATGGGTAGCTCTCCGTCCGATCAGGACCAGGCCCGTGCCGGACGGCGCGTAAGTGTTCCACGTGCGCCTCAAAGAGATGTCAGCATAGATGACGGGCCCCGACAGGGCCGAAGCCTACCGGGGTAGCGGGATCGTCCGAAAGGGTTACCGCTGCCCTGGTACATAAAGGGCTAAGGAAGGAACACGGGTGGGTTTTAGTCAGTAAGAGTCTGACACTCCCTTCTGCTCCACCCAGAGCGGGAGGAGTCATTTGATGATTTCCCATCCACAAAAAAAAAAAAAAAAAAAAAAAAGCCTCATATCGGTCGTGTATTTGCCTAGAACTGAAAAATACGATAAAAAGTTACTTCAAAAGGAAGATTTTTTTTCATAAAAGTCTATAATAGGTATAATAAGTTTTCGCCTCATATCGGTTGTAAATCTATTCTTAATTGTAAAAAACTGGCCAAGTGCATGTCGGACCACGCACAATGAAGGATCCCGTAGTTGGAATGAATTTATCCCGAGAACAAACTTAACATTTTAGTTGAACATCATGTTACCCATACATTGCAACTGCAAATGTAAGTTGGTCGCACTATTGCTCGTAACTCGTAAACTTGCACAGCCTACTTACCCGTGATAGTTTTCCTCTTAACTTCGTTATACATATGTATATATATGAAAAAACAACCTTTTAGTTGGACACACACACACACACACTTGACTCATGCTTGACTCTAACAAAAATTAGCACTTTAAAGCTTAATATTTCACAAGCGGATCCCTGAATCCTAAATTGTTTTCACACACCCGCAATATTTTTAAAATACCTATCCTACCCCACACCATTGGGTAGACGAGAAAAAAAAAACATCCCCAGTTTACGTGTAAAAATAAAAATAATGTAAATGTACCTAAAAATGTTTTTTTCATGATTTCATTTTGCCACTTTGCCGGCGTGATTAATACGTATATCCATGCCAAATTATAGCTTTCTAGTACTAAGAGTCTCTGAGCTAAGCTGCGGACGGACGGACAGATGGACACGATAAAATTAGCAAAGCCGGCCCACTCATGTCACGAATGAGTAGAGCGCGCTTTATCACACGATGAAAAAGCTCTTAAGTGCGTAACACACTTTCAATTACAATCTGAATCATTTTGAAGGATATTGCTAATCCATTGCTTCATATGTTCGAAAAATTTGTCTGCTCATCAACGTGAATAACGCAATGAATGTTGTTACAAGTATTAAGCATGACCCATACATGACCAACTCGTTAAAATAGTACTAAATATGAGTTCTGGATCAAGTTGGATTTTTTAAGTACCAATAGATGTCACATTCGAAAAAAAAATACTTTTATGATAAAAGTGTTACAAATGCCAATTTATATCGTTAGCAAATTAACCTAACTAATTCATCAAACAATCAAACTTACAGTAGACCCCACTGAAGTTTCACAAATCGGTACACAAGACTACGTGCTGTGTGTCACGTTTAGCAGCTAAAATAGCAATAAAATAAAAAAATTGTGGGGGACACTTTCTAAGTAATTAATTACCATTTTGCTCAACTAGACCAGAAATTCCAACTGAAACGGTTCGGATATCCTCAAACAGAATCGGAAAAGGGCCATATTCGTAGAACTCTACATTCTTTGTTGACAGATTTATAGCACTTTGTAATTAAGTGGCAAACCCTTTTGATAACGGACCATTTATATACATACATGTACTTAAATGTCGACTATGTTGCTATTGCCTATGACTTCGTCCACTTATAGACTTACCTCCCGCTGAACCCACATAGGACGGTTTAAAAAAATCCTTCCTTAGTACAGACGCACATCAAGCTACTACAATCTGTCGAATTTCTTTTATAGATTTTCAACTTTATAACTAAATGGATGCTGAAGGTAGATGACAGGGTGTTGTGGCGCAGCCTGGTAGAGGCTTATGTCCAGCATTGGACTACGATAGGATAAGTTTATTGATTGATTGATATGACGTCAGTGATTCCTAGCCGACGAAACAAACTTAGAGGTTAATCAAAGTATCTCTCTAATCATGTTTGTGTCTTTAGTGGTTAAACCTGTGCTGGTGATTCAGGCTTGAGACTGTGCGTAGTCTACCAGTTAATCAGACAGTCAACTTAGCTTATTAGTCGATTAGCACAAATTTACTCGCCCGTACTCGTTGTATAGAAAAAAGAACACTAGCGCACAGAAGTGATAGGAGTTAAATATTATGAAACGTGTACTTATTTCTTAACGCGTTGACTGCCAGACAACAGATACAATAGAAAATCTATTGTTGGCGATCACCGGTGACCGCGGTGGCAGCCAATGCTACTTCATTGCATACAATTCTAAATGTGTTGATTGTCCGATTCATATTTCTGGAGATGTCGACTCGCCCACAAATAAATTAACTTCGTGCGAGTCGCCTAGAAAAAATAATATTATTTAAAACTGACGATTCGCCAGTTTCAGGCGAGTAAATTCGCGCGAATCAACTACAAAGCCATCAGCTTCACATAACTAGACACAAACCGGCCTACGATCTTTTTGTAACTTTACCTACCTAATCTAGGTAAAGTTACAAAAAGGCCGCTCATAAAAATGTCAGACGAATATGGCCCTATAAAACAGCTGACCATAAAATAATGTGAGGTTTTTTTTAACCTTCATAAATCGCCACTGGAAATGTGCCGTAATGGATACTTAAAATAGTCCTAAAACACTCTAGACAGTGATTTTATGAAGTATTGCGAAGATAAACATCAGGCCTTACCGTGAAATGTTGTAAAACCTTTTACTTTGAGCTGACATAAAAATATTTTCAGTGTTTTTACAATTATTTTAAGAAAGTGTCGGGACTCAAGGTGCTTATGCCGCTGTTTTACGCTGAAATAAACATTGTTTAGTCATTTAATGGAACTTTTTTCTGTTTAAAAGAAGTGTGACTGTTTCCAAGAAGGTGTCGGGACTCAAAGTGCTAATACCGCTTGTTTACGCCAAAATAAACTATGTTGAGGGCTGATTTTTCCAACGCCAAATAACTTTATCCGAAGAATAATTTTGAATTTTTGACAGTTCTTCCATACCGAAACTGTCAGACGTCAATTTTATTACACGAATAAAAAATATTTGTCGGTTGAAAACTCAACCCTAAAAGAAATATGACGAAATCATTTCATTAAGTTCAAGTCAGTTTAGTTTTCAAAATGTACAGTAAACTACGTACCTACCACGTTTTATTTATTTAAGGATTCAGCATGTATTATGGTGTATGCTTTGTTGGTTACAAAGCATACACCATAATACATGCTGAAGATTCCATGTTTTATTATTCCATTTAAAAAAAATTAGTAATAGTACTCCTGTTCTTCAATAAATCTGCCCAGCCCTTTGCTAACTACGTTAGGGTCGGCTTCCAGCCTAACCGGATGCAGCTGAATACCAGTATTTTAGATGAAGCGCCTGTCTATCTGACCTCCACAACCCAGTTATTGGGTACATTACCATAATTTAAGCTTCGTTTACGTTCATATATCTGATCATATGTACCATACACGTACCATGCCATACCTGAAATCACCTTTCTAGTCTCCATTCTGGAATTTGTACTCCGACCCCCAAGATACAGACTACGTAACAGTGTAGTTTGTGGCTCACTAGCAAATACTATATTGTAACCTAGATGTAGGTAATATTTTAAGCTAAGTACTCATGTCGTCTTAACTTGCTGTTAACCAGTGGACCTGCTTACTGTGTGTGTACTGTACCTGGACAATATATATTTTCTATTTCTATTTTCTATACACGCACGCCCCACGTAGTACTTAATATTCTTTGGTAATTCTCAAAAATATTTAATCAATAAGCAAATTGTTTATTCCGCGACAACAGCAGCGGTTCGCAGATATTTATCGCTCAACATAAATCGAATACACGGCTCCTCTAGTAATACGTATTCCTATAAATTCTCACATATTGACATTGAACCAGCCCCTTACATTGAAAACCCTCGTATCTTTTGTCGAATGTTTCCCCCAAATATAACGAAAAATTCCTAAAATGCTTCGGCAAGATTCAATATCGGGTAAACGGCTAAAGGGTCACTCGTAAGTCATTGTATAGGAGAATAATAGTCGTTATTGATTCCCTAAATCCGTCTTTGCTGTTTCTAATCTTCTTTTATTTAAGATCTCGTTTGTAAATGACATTCGTCAGATGTTTCTTTCAATAAGGTCGTTTTTGTCTGTTCTTTGCTGTTTCTTAATTAAATTAGTAATTGAATTAATTTAAAGTGTATTGTTCATTGAGATCAATTCCACTGAGTTGTCTTTATGTGGCGCAGTAAATTAATACCATGGCGTGCCTTTGTTTGGAACATAAAGAAAAGCTAATAAATGTTAAGGATTTATTTAATTTAATAAGAATGGCACAGTAAGTATGAAACAGAATCTAATATTTGAAGAGAATTTAATTAATCACTTGCTGATTTTTACGAAACCAATGTAGGTAGCTACGGTAGGTAGATACAATTTGAAATATACATTTCGTTGTTATCTAACTGTGCATAGACACGAGCGGCACGCGTCAACACGCGGCACGTGGCACCAGTTGTCTCTGCCGTGCGTATGAGCGCTAAAGCCGTATCTCCCGTGCGTGTTTTTTCGAAACATTACAGAAAAAAACCCTACACTTAAACATTTGTTTTCATACACAAGCTGTCTCCTACGTATTAAAATATTTTTAGACTAGTGTCAACCTTTCATAAGACAATATAACCTCAAACCCTGTGTCAGTTGGAATTAGCTTTCAAAATGTTAAATGCTAGATGTGCGCGGTGCGCGTGGCGGTTGAAAATGAAACAAACCCTTTCCTTCACCCGCGCGGGGAGTGTTATCTATGCAGCTCGGAAAACAAAAACATCGTGTGCCTCTTTTTTGTGATGTTTTTGTATAATGTTTCAAAAAAACACGCGCAGGAGACACGGCTTAAGGTACACACCAGCTCAGAATAATGATCACTGAATTTATTTTCAACGACAGCAGTGTCTTTATGTTCCAAATACATTCGGTAACCGCGGTATTCAGCAAGCAGGCCCACCCGTTGCACTATTGACTTTATTACCCATTCCTGGCATCAGAATAATGATGACGTACGTATACACGTTACACGTACGCACGCAAATACGTATGTATTGCATGTTGAAAAGATTTTAAAAGATCATTGCCTACTAGGAGTCCTAGTAGGCAATGATCTTTTAAAATCTTCCTTCAATCAATTAATCAACTATGTTAGGGTCGGCTTCTAGTCTAACGGGATGCAGCTGAATAATAATAATTTACTTAGAACGACTGCCTATCTGCCCCTTACAACCCGGTTACTGGTAACATGGTACCCCTTGGTAAAGTTGGACTGGACTTGGACAGACATTTGGGCTTCTGACTACCCGAAACGACTATCAGCCGTGA
The DNA here is from genome assembly GCA_947507525.1 of Apamea epomidion. NCBI lineage: Eukaryota > Metazoa > Arthropoda > Insecta > Lepidoptera > Noctuidae > Apamea > Apamea epomidion. The sequence goes on along the minus strand of OX382230.1, from coordinate 15,473,841 downwards.
CCAACGATTTATATATACTTTTCGAAGTAATGGATGGTCACCCATCCACGAACCAACCGCGGCAGGCGTAGCTTCATCTTCGATCAACCCGTGTGGCTGTTATTATTTGGCCATGAGTCCCACTTTTCCTTATTACCAAAACTTGTAATAAAAGCTATTCTTATAAGTGCACATTTGCCATTAGCAGCCGCTGCGTACGAGTGTCGAGCGGTGCCCGTAATGAAAATGTAAATCTACCTCTGTAATTCCTTAATGTAAGCTTGGAGCAATATCGTTCTTTACCCTAGAGGGAAACGTCCGGGTTATTAATTCTTGGAAACCAATTTTATTAGGGAAAATACCTTTGAGGTTAGTTTCAATCTGGTTTTTAATTAACTCTGAGTGTTATGTTAATACGCTGTAAACAAGAGGTGAAAACCACTTAATTCGGCCTTTTGTAAGCTTTTTAGTATTCCCCTAGTGAGGGTTATGCACGATAGTTGTCAATACGTTAACGGAACTCGACTGAATAAAATTGCTACCTAATCATTTTGTAAGTAGTACAAACAGCCAAAGCTATGGAATTGCGGAGTCTCCTAACACAGGCGTCATCATGCTTAAAAGGAGACTCCAATCATAAACTAATGTAAACTAGTTGGTACTAAAATAAACATTTTTGTATTTTGTATTTGTATTTTGTATATCGTAAGTTTGAATAAAGTTAATTTACTTAATTCGTTGTGACTCTGTTGTTTGCATTAATAGTGCATAATAAGTACCTACGGGACAAAACTGATAAACTTTCTCTTCAATATGCATCACAAAACTGTACATATAGATAAGCACTGCTGTTATTAGAACCCGTGGACCTTGACAAAGGGGCAAGGGGGGGGGGGGGTATTGGTCAAATAGCAACCCGACGCCACATAATCTATGCCTCTTCTCGTATACATGATTGATATATTTTTATTTTATTTTATAACTACAACTATCCTTTTATAAGTGCAACTAAATAATATTACCCTTTATTTTGTACCGGTGCTGATAATTCATGTAATTGTTGATCAAAATGTTATATCAGCTTTTTGTTGCTTAGCTGTATTTTAACTTCTTTTTTCTCGAGGTCCCAAAATACTACTCAAAAATAATGATTGTATCTATAGGTGGAATACGGGACCGCGGCCTCGGTCCCGAAACCCAAAAAATGAGCAATAGTAGCATTTAAAAAAACAAATAGTTGCTAATACCTTCGATCTTAATGCAACAAATTAAGTTCCCTTATCAATGTTATTTTGTAACAAGCGCATCCACCTTTTCACAACATATTCACATTTCAGGTGAGCACGATTTGTTTTAAGAAACGTCGACCAAAGTTCTCAATTTTATTTTACCCGTATTCCAAATTATCGGCGAGATTCTAAGGCCGAAACAGGCAAACAAGATCAAACTCAATCAATAACTAAACCAACCATCGCCAATCTCCAATTCCCGACCACAACAAACCGTTATTGACACCCGACCTTATCAACAAATACACCTTTCTATCACCCAACTTCGGAACAAGAACAAACTTCTCAGATTGATCACCTATACCAACCGAAATGGGGCTCCAAGTTTTTCGTTTCCAAACAAATCCACTCAGTTTGGTAATCGGAATACAGCGGTGTACTACGTACATAGATTACCCCCTTTTTTTTTTTTTTTTTCAGGATGGGAAATCATCAAATGACTCCTCCCGCTCTGGGTGGAGCAGAAGGGAGTGTCAGACTCTTACTGACTAAAACCCACCCGTGTTCCTTCCTTAGCCCTTTACGTACCAGGGCAGCGGTAACCCTTTCGGACAATCCCGCTACCCCGGCAGGCTTCGGCCCTGTCGGGCCCCGTCAACTACGCTGACATCTCTTTGAGGCGCGCGTGGAACACATACACGCCGTCCGGCACGGGCCTGGTCCTGATCGGACGGAGAGCTACCCATTGCTCTCCGCCCGCAGGCCCGCGCCTACGGTGGCCGGGAGTCGTCACGCGGCTCCCGACGCCCGGAGCGTCTCCCTCGGCGGCTGAGGCGTGAGGATCTTTCCCTCGCCCATCCCGCCACCTCCTTCGCTAGCATGACTGCTTCGCAGAAGGAGGTGACCGCCTCCCACTCCCTCTCGCCCCGGACCATGGCTTGCACCAGGGCCGGGCGCGAGAGGTCGCCGCCGCTGCCGATCGCCTCTACGAGGACACGGCGGTGCTCTGCCCAAGCGGGGCAGACCTCCACCGTATGCTCCACCGTGTCCTCTGGGCGATCCTCGCAGTGGTGACACCCGGGCGTCTCCTCCCGCCTGATGATGTGCAGGAACCTCCCGAAACATCCGTGTCCGGAGAGGACCTGCGTCAGGCGGTAGGTGAGAGCGCCGTGACGCCTCTCTAGCCACTCCTCAAAGAGGGGTCTTATCGCCGCTATCGTGGCGTGCCCTGCGCTGGGTTGCGTTAGTCGCGCCTTCCATTCCACCATGAGACCGCGCCGGAGGTCCGTCCGCTCCGTAGCGATTTGCCGCGGGTGCAGAGTTTCCCCCCGACGTAGTGCCTCCGCGCGCCAGTCATACAGGCGCGCGAGGACTATCGCCTCCAGATCCCATGGTGGCAGTCCGGCAAGGAGGCTTGCTGCCTCGCGCGAGATCGTGCGGTACCCCCGGATCAGCCTTACGGCTACCACCTTTTGGGGCGCGTTCAGGTAGTGTGCGGCTCGAAGCCGCAGTGAACGCGCCCATACCGGGGCCCCATATAGGGCCATGGACCGCACGACCCCCGCGTAAAGCCTCCGGCAGGAGGCGTTTGGCCCCCTCAGGTTGGGCAGGAGCCGCCTTAAGGCGGCCCCGGCCCGTTCCAGTTTTGGGGCCAAACGTCGGAAATGCTCGACGAAGTTCCACCGGCTGTCGAGGACGAGACCCAGGTATCTCATCGTCTTCTCGACGCCGATGTGAACCCCTCCTACCATCAGTTGGGATCCCGAAGGTGGCCCGTACCGGGGCCCATGAAAAGACATGGCCTCGGACTTGTGCAATGCCACCTCGAGACCCAACTGCCGGATCCTTTCCACGACTATCGCAACCCCGCGTGTCATCGCGTCGGCCGCCGCCTGATGCGACCTCCCCTGCGCCAGGACCAGCGTGTCGTCAGCGTAGCAAACTACGCTGACGCCATCAGGGAGGTCGGCCCGCAGCACCCAGTCGTAACCGATGTCCCACAGGAGCGGCCCCAGAACCGATCCCTGTGGGACACCGCACGACATCTCTCGCCGGTTCCAATTCCCGTCGCGACCGGGGTAGATGACGGCTCTGTCCGTCAAATACGCCCCGACTATTCGACGGAGGTAAGTCGGCACCCGGTGATACCGGAGTGCCTCCCCTATGCAGCTCCAGGGCAGGGTGTTGAACGCGTTGGCGATGTCGAGTGACACCGCCACGACCACCCCACCCCGGGACACCGCGTCCCCCGTCGTGAGGGCTCTCACGCGCATGATGGCGTCCACCGTCGAGCGCCCCTTGCGGAAGCCAAACTGGCACTCCGCAAGATCCGGCTCCGTCCTCACCAGGTGCCCGACGAGGCGGCCCGCAATCACTCTCTCAAAGAGCTTGCCGACCTCGTCGAGCAGCACTATGGGCCGGTATGCGGACGGAGAGTCCGCAGGGCGCCCTGGCTTCTGAATGAGGACCAGCTTCCCCGTCTTCCAACGGAGTGGAAACTGGCCTCTCTCCATGCATGCGCTTAAGAGCGCCTCCAGTCGAGGCCCGAGAGCCCTCGAGGCCAAGACCCAGGCTTTACCCGGCAAGCCGTCGGGTCCCGGGGCGGTATTTTTGGCCTTCAGCCTGCCTACCGCCGCTCTCAGATCTACCCCGGTCACTTCAGGGGTGTCGTCGTCGTCCGTGTGGTCCGCTTCGGGCACCGCAAGTGGCGGAGCCATAGGCGGGGGAGTATGCTCCCCCCGTGAAGGGAACAGAGCGCTCACCACTTCCTCCACCAGCTGGGGTCGGAGACTCTGCGTCAGCGGGGGGGCCCAGGTGCGGAGTTTATTCCGCACCATTCTGTAAGGGCGCCCCCATGGATCTCGGTTCAGAGTCTCCAACATCTCCTCGCGGGCCGTATCCTTGGCCCGCTTGACAGCCTCTTGGAGGGTGGTCTTCGCCGCTCTGTACCCCTCGTACAACTCCACCTCCGTGGCTTCCGCATCCGGAGGGCGGATGCGGAGCCGGCGGTGCCTGGTGTACCGATGTCGCGCGTCGACGTACGCCTTGCGTAGCGCCCCAACCTCCTGCGACCACCAGTAGACCTGACGTCGGGCGCGTCCTGGCCGGACTCGGGGCATTGCCACGTCACAGATCTCGGACATGGCCTCCCGGAACCACTCCGCCTCATCGTCAATGTCAGCAGGCCTGTCCGGTGAAAACACCCAAGCCTGCACGATCGAGGCTTCCAGGAGAAGCTCCCGGTCCAGCTGCTTCAGCGCCCACCGTGGACCACTCGGGGCCTGTTGGACCAGCGCGCTAGAGGTCTGGGTGGAGACATCAAACCGGATATACCGATGATCGGAGTATGTCTCCACCTCCTCCATGACGCGCCAGTCAATGACACGCTGTGACAGAGCGGGGCTGGCGAACGAGATGTCCACTACCGACTCGCCCCGCATCCGCACACACGTAGGAACAGAACCCCGATTTAGGACGACCAGGCCTGTTTCCAGAGCCCAGTCCTCCACCATCCTGCCCCGCACATCCGTGCAACGGGAACCCCAGGCCAAATTCTTGGCGTTGAAGTCCCCGAGCACTAGCACGGAGAAGGCGTGGTTTCTGGCGACGACGACACTCAACTCTGTTAAAGAGTTCTGGAACTCGGCGAGAGTTCGGCTCGGAGAGAAGTATACTCCCACTACTACAATCTCTCCGAACCGTGCTGCTACGCACCCCTGTCCCCTCGTGACACCTTCGAGGGACGGGGTACCGGCGGCAGCCGACGAAATTATGGCCACTGAGCCGTTCAGGTCCTCCACCCAGTCATCCCTGGGCGGGACAAAGTACGGCTCAGCGACCACGGCGATGTTAATCGACCACTGCGCCATGTTCTGGAGCAACAGGTCCTGAGCGCAGGCGCAGTGGTTGATGTTCGCCTGGAGAAGGCGTAGTGGAGGAGTTATTACTCCTCCATTTCAGCCCCCTCCCGGGCCCCCTCGGCAGTGGTGGCGGCGGCGGCGGCGGCGGCGGCGGCGGCGGCGGTGGTGGCGGCGGCGGCGGCGGCGGTGGCGGTGGCGGCGACAGTGGCGGCGACGGTGGTGGTGGCGACGACGGCGGAGGGCCTGCCTTTCCTCCTGGCTTCGGCGGGTGGAGCGCAGGACTTGCTCCCCGCCCGGTGATCGGCCGGCTTGCCAGCAGCCGCACATGCGACGCAGTGCGGCGCGGCGTTGCACGAGCCGGCCGTGTGTCCGGGCTTGCCGCAGCGGAAGCACAGAGTGCTGCGGTCCTCTAAGGTGCACTGGACGCTCACGTGGTGCCCCACGAGGCATCGATAGCACCTTAGAGGTCTGGGCTCCAGCAGCTTGACCTGCGCTGACACCCAGCCCACCAGGAGCCTTCCGCCCTCCACTATCTTCCTCGCCGCCGTCACGGGGCAGCTAACCGTTATGGTTCGCATACCCGTGAAGTCAGGACGTAGGGTGCCCGCCTTCACCTGGTCGGTCAGACACCCGCCCGTCCTGACGACGGCGGCTACCACCTCGGCCCCCGTCACCGAGTCATCCAGGCCCACAATGCGCATATCCGCGCACTTGACGGGCCTGGAGACTCGAGCCTCGTCCGCATTGAGGGACGCCCTTAGCTTTTCAGCCAGGGCGTCAGCGGTGGGGCCACTCGTCGCACCGGGGACCTCCAGCATGCGGGCACCAGTGGCGGTCACCCTATGCCGGAGGCCTCCGGTGATCCCCAGCTCCTGGAGATCCACCGTCGCTCTCGCTTTGGCGAGCACGTCGCCGTAGGTCACCCCCCTCTTGACCGCGTCCGGCTGTAGCGTAATGACTACAGCCGCGGTCTTAGGGGGGCGAAGCCTAGCCGCAACGGCTCGCTCCTTGCGGCGCCTCCTCTGCGCCTTTTTCCTGGCCGCCTTGGCCGCCTTCTTTTTCTCCCCGACCACCTGCCACTCGGCGTTGGTCGTGGGAGATTTGATTGGGGGAGGCGTAGGCTCTGGGGCCTTCCCCTCCCCAGCCGTTCTGCCCTTTTTGTGGGCCGGAGCCGCGGGTTTGGCGGCAGGCGCCAATTTTGCCGGCGCCGAGGCTCCGCCAGCCGACGTCGGTTTCGCCGGCGCTGGGGCTCCTCTAGCCGACGCCGGTTTGGCCGGCGCCTGGGCCCGGCCAGACGGCCCGGGTTTAGGGGCGGCCGCGGCCGCGTACGAGGCCGCCTTAGGCCCTGGGGCCGTCCTACCCGCCAAGGGAGGGCGCAGAACAATACCCTCCAGGACGGCGAACCGCGCCTGGAAGGTCGCCAGCTCCTGCCGAACCAGGTTCAGGACCTGGTTCTCCACCGGCACGGGCTGGCTTGGTGGTGGGATGTTCTGCGCTGTGCCGGCCGCTCGCATCCCGGCCAGGTCCGCTCGGAGCTCCTCGTTCTCCTTTCGGAGGAGCTCCATGGCAGCCGTCAAGCGGGCCACCTCCGCCCGCATTTCGGACATGCCGTCCGGCGGAGGCCCGAAGTGGATGGCCTCCGCTGCCGCCAAGATGGAGGCCTTGGCCGAGACTATGGCCCTGTTTTTCGAAGTCTGTAACTTCTTTAGGGCCACGTCCCGGATCGCGGCCTCCACGACCTCCGCGAACCTCTTTTTGCGGTCCGCATCAGGGCCGCCAACCTCCGCCGCCTCGTCACTTGAGGTCTCTGATGCGGACGCGCGACCAGAACCCCCCTCCTTTGCGGGTTCCTCCGCTTTCTCCGCCGCCTCCCGAGCAGTGAGCCCCCTCCCTACGCCTCGCTCTCGGGCTCCTCCCCGCCTGCTGGTCGGGATTTTTCTGGCCGAAGCCAGCTCCCAGTCAGAGGACGACCCCTGGCCGTCCACTGACCTTGGCCGCTTGCTCTGTGCCTTTCTCTTGGCAGCGGCCGTCTTCTGGTCACGGCGAGGCCTCACTGAGCCTCCCGTGCTCGCTCCTCCAGATGCAGCGTCGGACTCCGACCCCGCATCACTCCTCACTACGTCTATTGGGTTTTTGGGTGTTTTTAAAAAAAATTCCATATTGTTCCCACGAGTAAAAACTTTGTGTACCTGCTCAAAAAATGCGTGGTTCGCACTAGTGACTAAATCAAGCTACCCATTAGCCAAGCTTACTACCTCCCTCACGGTGCGCCGCCGCTTGGAGGTTTGGGGAATTTTTTATAGAGGTTAATCTTCCTCGCGGTCCGGGCGGTTAAGCCAAGACCCTCGACCCCCGTCAAAAGTCAGAGACATGACCTTGACAATCTTTGGGGCTACGATATTAACGGTCTGACTGCCCGGTCGTAACTGCCCGGCGGCAGGGTAAGTGCACACCAGGCCCGCTCTTACTCCACACAGTAGCCGCTCTGCTCCTCATAGCGGCTTGTGTGGAGCGTTCCTCTTGGCAGAACATTAGCATGCGAGCAGCGAGATCTCATTGGGAAAAAATCCCACTGAGAAATAGCTGCCCGCACCCCAGGATGCACCGGCCCGAAAACTGGTCTTCCCCCCGGACGTATCCAGAAAGGAACTCCAGTCCCCAGGCACACGTGGAGGTTTTCTGCCCTGGCACCCCTAGATTACCCCCTTAACATGGAATAGAATACGGAATTAGTTTATACAGCGTGCCGCTTACTAAACTTAATTATAGAAGGTAGAAAGTTGCGCTATGCTCACAAAGGCGGGACATTAGTTTTGTGTAACTTATAATGTAACATCTTACGATTTGGATCGTAAGATGTTACATTATAACTTTATAAGTTACAAAAAACGTTATCAAACTTAAGTCATACAAATAAATATCTGGTAGATATACAACGTGCCGCTACAATGGCGATATTAATTTAACACACGTGTACGGTTTCGTGTTTTCGTTTTTGCAACATATTTTTATTTCAATAAACATTATTTATTTATAATTTTCTAACATCTTGGAATAACCGGGGGTCTACTCCGAAGTAGTATCGGCCGAATGTTGGGCCGTTTCCTGCTACAAAGTTACTATTTGGTTCGGTCGGTTCCGATCTTACACGCCTACACTCTTTCGAATATTGACTACGGTCTCGACCCAACTGAGCCCGAACTTTTTTCGCATTTTTCAATAATATTCGGTTCGGCCATGTGTCGGCCCGATTCGAAAATTCGCACTTTGCACTTCGGAGTAGGCCCCCTGTACCTGGCAATAACCTGTAGCGCAGAAGTTATTGCCGGGGTCACGGATCATAAAATCGCATCGATGAAATTAAAACGAATAACGTGCAAAGAGTAGGCGAATTGAAGGAAAGAGTGAGAGAGAGGCCTGTGTCGGTGAGCGGCGCAGGCGGTAATTTTCAAATTACTAATTATTTTAACTTGTTATAATTATATTTTTATTTTACTTGTGTGTTAAATTAATGTCGCCATTGTAGCGGCACGTTGTATATCTACCAGATATTTATTTGTATGACTTAAGTTTGATAAAGTTTTTTGTAACTTATAAAGTTATAATGTAACATCTTACGATCCAAATCGTAAGATGTTACATTATAAGTTACACAAAACTAATGTCCCGCCTTTGTGAGCATAGCGCAACTTTCTACCTTCTATAATTAAGTTTCCTCGAGCGTCCAAGAACGTAACGTGATCACTAGAACCAATATTACATAAGTAAGTGTTGTGTACAGCATAACATTAGCGCTATGCCAAAATACACACTATGGACGACCTCGTTGGAATAACCCAATAGGTACACATAGAAATAACCAACGAACTGCTGCTTGTATGCAGATGTTTGTGACAAAAACATATTTCTTTATTTTCTTTCAACTGGTACTAGTCAGTAGTAGAATTGGCGGGAAGACGTCACATACTGCTTTATTGCAAAACTAATACTGTAACCATTCGTTGTACGAAACCCGATATATCGGTACCCAATGTGATGTAATTTTGTTCGTGTGTACCGAACACACGAACAAAACTACAGCTGAACAATCAACGCATAAAGCGATTCGTATTTCGAACGGATTTTCCGCACCATTCGAAGTTGAAACCGCGTTCCTCGTGATTGTGTATGCAGCCATTCACTGATCGATCTCCAGTATTTGATGGTCTATCATAGTACCCTCGTCGTATTGGCGAAAGTGTGGTGATTCTTGAACAAGAGCCAATTAGAAACGAAGAATTGTAGTTGAATGTGTACGGAGCCTCATAGATATACCTAATTGATTATACATACAAGAAAAGTATAAGATAAAAGTATTATAACTAACGAGACTCAAGAAAGTTCTGAATGTACTTTGGTACTTATCATCGCTTACACGTTTCTCTACTTGTATTTATCGCTAAATAAACTTAAGTCAAGTTTGATAACTTTCATATTTTATTAATGTTGATCCTCTTTCATGAAGTTCTCAGCCTAATGTATGTTTATGAGAGTTTAAAGTTAGTAAAATTATTAAAATTTCTTTATGTATGTTTAATATAAGATATTCTAAGATATAACTCTTTGGTTTTTTAGGCAGACCTTTGGCCATTCCTTGCGCCATCCCATCTTCCTAGCACGGTGGGCTGTGCTGGAGTGGCTGCTGCTGGTGCAGAAAACCTCAAACGGCGAAAATATTCCAACCTGATTAGGAGTTATATGTTCGAGACATTTGGGGTTGAAACACTAGGGCCATGGGGTCCGAGTGCCCACTTGGTTTTTCGAGATATCGCCAAGCGGTTAGTCGACTCTTCACGTGATCAGAGGGCTGGCCTGTTTCTTGGCCAAAGAATTAGCATCGCCATACAACGTGGCAATGCTGCCAGCCTTTTGGGCACTGTTCCTGTGATTATTTTGCTTATTTTTTCACCTGTACATATCATTATTTTAAATGTTAGCTTATATAATGTAAACAAATACTGTTTGGTTTATTACATCTAGAAGACATTTGAACAGAAAATATTTCGCTTTTACATCGGAATTTATAAGTTGAATGAATGACTAATCTCACGGTTTTGATTGTCAATATATTTGGTTTCCACTGTACATTTATGTTGATTAGAATAAGGGAATAACACTCCTTGTTTTGGGCAGTCATGTAACAAAAATCGAACACGATTTATATTATAATATTTGCTAAGGAATTTAATCAGAACTTTTCCGGAGGTGGTGAAATAAACTCCAACACTGTTGTATGTGATAGATTTCCTTGTGGTAATTCTTCGTGAGAATTAGTGAAGAGTAGGGCTTTTGGCTAAGTAATAACAGCCGCACGGGTCGATCGATCAGGTTAAGTGGATGGGTGACTATCTTTACATACCAAGACCCCTCCGTGCCTCGGAAAGCACGTTAAGCTGTTGGTTCCGCCAATCATTCGTGGATCTTTGATAGTCGTTACGGGTCTTCCGAAGCCCGAAAGTCTGACAAGCAGTCTTACTAAGGGGTATTGTATTACCCAGTAACTGGGTTGTGGAGGTCAGTTAGGCAGTCGCTCCATGTAAAATACTAGTATTCGGCTGCATCTAGTTATACTGGAAGCCGACCCCAACATAGTTGGGAAAAAGCTAGGCAGTTGGTAAACAAACATGGTAATGAACAATGTCACTTCTAATCTTGTTTGTCTCGTAACAAATACAATAACAAACACAGGATTCAGATGCATCCTGTTAGATTGGAATGTGACCCAAACGTAGTACAAGTTCTACCAAGCTTCGTCGATGTAGTGGTCGCAAGCACTACTGCCGAGCGAATGAGTTATTGGATTTTTTCATCAAGAATTTCTCGGAAGTAGCCCGGAGACTGGATTTGACACGGTCGATCGCAATAGGCTCGGCCATTATTACATGGGACTTAAACATAGCTGTCGAAATGTGGGCGAACTTTAGATGCTTCTCTGCCTAACCTTTTGGGAAATACAGGCGTGATGCTATGTTATGTTCATATAAAGCCCGATGATATTCAACCATGAACTTTGGTTAACAAAGAAAATAATAAGAATAAATCTGCCAGAAATCTTTTGAAAGTCACGTTTCTTATGAAAAAAACTTCTCGTTTGTCATTTAGTAAGAGATTAGAGTATTCCTTTAATATTCATTGACTTGATTTAGTACTGGCACGTCGACGCTACAGCAACATAAGTAGTAGGTTTTATTTTTGTATTTTTGCTTGTCACATTAATATACAGTTTTATAGGTTTTGTTCCATGCCTGCTTTGAGGGTAGCATATACATGCCGGGGCTGCGGGTTGTTCGAAAGAGATACCGTGGCCTCTGGCACAGGCAACTGAAAGAACACGGGTGGGTTTTAGTCAGTAAAAGTCTGACACTCCCTTCTGCTCCGCCCAGAGCGGGAGGAGTCATTTGATGATTTCCCACCCAGAGAAAAAAAAAAAAAAAAAAGGGTAGCATATACATTAAATAAAGTATAAACGTCTTGTGTGTCAATTACAAACAAGAAAAGTCTACTATTGATAATTATGATTTGCGATTCTTATCACAAAAGAAACAATGGATTAGCAATATCATTCAAAATGATTCAGATTGAGGTTTATAGTGTGTTACGCTATTTGGGTGCTGGTGCATGAGAGGCGAGGTTTTAACCACTGGGCCATCACGACATCTCGAGGAACTAAACAATTATTATAAGTATCATTCACACAATTCTTCTGATAGACAAAGTGTGGGAAGTATAACCGGACTTAAACAGACTGACTCATGCAAAGAAGTGTCTAGGAGGTTAAAAATTTTAACTCTGCGTTCATTATATATTTATGAAGCGGCAAGAATGATAAAAAGCGATATAAGAAAATATGAAACACTTAGAAGTGCACGACATAAAAATGAGCTATCCGGAATTAGATGTAGAACAGTTAAAAAATCTAGTATATTTGGAATGGGAGTAAAATTTTATAACAAACTACCAAACTGACTTAAAAATATTTCAGCCATCAATATATTTAAACTTAAGCTCAAGGAATTCTTGATTGGTAAAGCGTACTACACAATAAATGATTTTATAATGACAAAAACTTGGGTTAATGTATTTTACACATACACAGATTAATTACTATGTTTACAAGCTAACACTAATATATACTATATGCAATTATATACAAGTATATAATACGAAAAAATATAGAAAAAGGCAGGAGCTCATTGGGAATCAAAAAATTCGTCCGCATCATTGTCAATGGGATAAGTGCCCAAAAGGCTGGCAGCATTACCACGTTGGATGGCAACACTGATTCTTTGGGCTAAAATTACGCCAGCCTTCTGGTCACGTGAAGAGTCAACCAACCGCTTGGCAAAGTCTCGAAAAATTCGATGAGCACTCGGACCCCAAGGCCCTAGTGTTTCAACCCCAAACGGCTCAAACATATAGCTCCCAATAAGGTTGTTATATTTGCGCTGTTTGAGGTTTTCTGCTCCTGCTGCAGCCGCCCCAGCACAGCCCATCGTGCTAGGAAGATGGGATGGCGCGAGGGTGTCGACACAGGTTGCATCCCACACCAAAGACCTACCCAACTTCCAAAGCATTATGGTCATTCCATCGGGCCTCATTCCATCGTCGCGTGCAATCCATTGGGTTCTAAAACAGCTGGCACCCCGGCGGAGACAAGAGCCCGACGGATGATGTCGTTAATGCTGGCGTGTCTTGCCATCCGTCCAGCGCTCTTGCTGCAGGATAGGCCATGGTGTCCGAGGCAGTCGACTGCTTCACCGCATTGACAGCGATGTGGAGCTCTGCAAGGAGCGCCCAGACTCGGCTCGCAAACATGCAGCGAGCCGGAATGTGGTGTGGTGATTGGGTGCCGGTAGCGCCTGAAGCCAGAGGCCCGACTCCCATTCACCCACAGCCAGCAGGCGGGTACGCTCAGCAGTATTGGTGGACGTATTAATAAGTTTATTCCATACCAACCTGCAGAGCGGCTCATCCCACTGTATCTGGGAAGACGGGTTCTCGTGCTGAACCGTGTCCGGGCAAGCCACTTTCCAGGCATTCGCCGCGTCGGTCAAACACGGCACTTATGTAAGTATATTATTTTTTATAATATTTTTAAGGTATAATTTGATTAATGTAAAGAGTGACTAGACCAACTGTAAGAATGTTTATAATAATAATAACGTAATAGAATACCGTACGGTACGGTACGGTATGTTACAGTGCTAATAACTATTATAATAACTATAAGATCTTTTTCTACATGTAACAAACAATAAACGTATTTGAATTTGAATCATTCATCACAAGTCTTTCCACCATAATTACAAAGTCAATATCGAAACTTAACTCAATGCACCCTTAACAGTGAGTTAAGATTCCAGCAAACAGTTTGTTCAGAGCATGAAGTTCGTCGTTAAGTCTAACGGAAGCTTACTAGAATGCTACACTCTTTTTGTTGGAAATAATCGTTTTAGTTGCAGCTTATAAAAAGAGTATGTTGACTTTTACTGTTGTAGAAATTTACTTCAAGTTTCATCGTTTTATTTAAGAGAAAACTGTGGTTCTCATTTTAATTATATAATAACTTTATGTATCGGTAAACGTAAGGTAAGGCCCTCAGGCTAGGTGGAGCGATGATCTTAGCAGGATGGCTGGTAGCAGCTGCATGAGAGTTGCCGAAAATTTAATTGAATGGCGTGCAACAGTAGAGGCGTATGTCCAGCAGTGGACTGCTTTAGGCTGATGATGATGATGATATATCGTAGCGAGGGTGGCAGGTCGCCATCATTGGATACGCAATATAAGGAATGGTCTATCATTTTCATGGTGGTCAATGGTCATGACGACACGGTTGGCGTAGTGGCTGAGTGATCGACTGCTGCGCTGCGTATCGCGGGTTCGATTCCCGCACGGAACACATATTTGTATTGCCCACAGTTGATTGTTCCGGGTCTGACGCTTTGTGTATGTGAGTTTAAATGTTTGTAAACGCACCCACGATACAGGAGTAACTCATAGTGTGGGGCAACGTTTAAAAAAAAAAACAGTTCAATACTTGATTGGTTCAAGTTTGGTTAAGCTTGGCTACTGTTTTTTTGTTTGTCCAAGGTTTAATTCTGTCATTTAACTCTGCGTTCGAAAAATCAAAAATTACTTTATGACTAGTAGAAGTTAAAATGCTTCGTAATCCGCTTAGTGAAAAAACGAATCAATTTTTTTTATAAAAAATTCAGACTTAAGTAAATGAACCTATTTGGAGTTTTTTGGAACTAACTTAAAAGGTTGTTCAAAATACTTGAATTATTACAAAAAAAAAGCTTTTATGCTCACAGGTCTTCAAACTCAATCCTTATTCACTCAGTTCCCTAAGAATTTTCTTAATGTTTGTACAAACATAGCCCATACAAGAAACACAAAGAGGAAACTACCTCAAACCGCGGAAATGTCCACAAAAGTTAGCGTAATATGAACTCGCTCCGGTCAAACTAGAGTGCTCGCGGGCCAGGATAAGTTCAGGAGAGTACTTACTCATTTCTGCACCCACGCATCCAGGTTAAAGCAAAGTGTGCACTGTACAGGTGGCAACGCTTGGGAAACTTAACAGCTATTTGATATTCTTCTTTTCCCTAGTGAAAACAGATCGGCTAGCTAGCAAAATAGTGATACTGTAAAAATAATAAATGAAAATCAAAAGTCATTAATTCAAATCAGACTGAGAATCAGCACTTTTCGAACGTCAAAACTACAAAAGACAGTCCCCCAAAAACGCCCGCCCTTCACCACTTCCTAGTGCTATCACTGGGAAGAAAAAGGGGCGCAACAAACTCCCCAGCAGCACAGCTGTCTGTTCAGTTAGAAAATACTTGATACTTGATTATATACAATACTAAGTGTTAAGTTATTAACATTACAAGACACAGAACATCAAATTAAATTATTTGCCATATGTCATTTACAATATGAGTTGTTTCCAAAGATGCTGACAAACCCGTAATAAAATAAAAGTTAGTGTCATTTTAAAGATCTGAAAGGTTGAGAAGCTGCTGATACTTATGCAATTGTCAATTATCGAAACGTTTGTTACAAATACAATTTAAGCCTGATTGCACCAAAGATCACTAAATGCGTTTAGTATTTAAAACATAGTTCTGATTCCGTCGATCGTTTGAAAATTACAGAGACAGTATGACGTTTTAAATCTGTTTAGCGCTGAAGCGCATTTAATGATTAGTGGTGCAAGTGGGTTCTAAGTGTAGATTAGCTAATCTATTCTGCTGTTTACCAATGCAGACACAGCCTAAACCCGACTAAATCCGGCTAAGTAAGCCACCTGCTATCTAAACGTAGCCTGACTGTCGCGCAAATACTTGATAATACGACCATTTACCTGAATAATAACGATTAATCGCGTGAGTACCTATGTCGTACTCATATAAAAGGGCACGATTATCGCTTTTCGTTAGTACGCGGCCTTAGGACTCATTCACGGCCTCGAGCGATGCGACTTGCGACGGAACTTCAAGAGACACGCGCGCGTCACCTGTCCATCACTCCTCAACTAGTGTCGCGGTGACTCGTGGCATGCTCTAAACAGCTTTTTACATTTGTTTTCCCCGCAGTCCTTGTCGCAAGACGCGTGTCGCTTGATCATGTAGCTCGAGTCACGGAGTAAATATCTCTATACACCTGCCTACTTATTAACAATCTTCCCTACTTGCGTACGACAAATTGAATTATAACCCACTGAAGCTCCTAAGTTTGAGTAAATTGAATAAAACTCAATTTGATCATGTACCTGCTCAGTTACTCACTCGGTTCGGGGTAATTAATTCTGTTTGTGTGTTTGGCTAGGTGAGCTTAATTTTGACGTGCTTTAAGTACATTGATATAGTTTGTAATGTATTAAAGCAGAATGTAGAACTACGCATTGGTGCGTAAAACAGTAATTAATTGTCTTTGTGTATAAAAGGGTTTGAAGATCCGTGGCATATCTACTGTCGCGCCATGTTGAAAATGGCAGCAGTACGTACTGTAAAAGTTCGAACGAAATTTTACAGTACGTGATATGAAATCTATGAAATCTCTCTTCTATCTTTTGTTACGGATGTTTTTGCTACGTTGAGTGTAGCTCAATGGCGTTCGACAGTGTTCTCAAGATACCTAAATATATTGGATGATATTTTGGTTTGTCATGAGCATGTTTTTCAAATGCGTATAAACAACACCCTTAATTTCGTAACACACTTTTAATCACAATCCGAGGGTTTTGAAAAATCAATCTTATCCATTGCTTCATAGATTTGAAAAATTCGTCTGTTTAGTACCGTAAATAACGCAATGAATGTGGCTGAACTGTCACTACACGCTACACTATATCTAGTATTTATAGTTTCTGGCAAGTAATTTGTTATTAGGAGGGCCTCAGGAAAAAGTCACTATCGCCTTCATAAAAGGCTCAATCAATCTGGCTAGCCATTTCTCAACTATGTTGCGGTCCAACCAAATGCAGCTGAATATCAGTATTTTACATGGAGCGACTGCCTGTCTGACCTCCACAACCTAGTTACTGGATAACATGACACCCCTTGGTAATAAGACTTGCTGTCAGACTTTTGGGCGTCTGACTGTCAGCGATCTACGAGTGACAGACGGTACAAACGGCTTAACATAATTTCGGAGGCCCTGCCCCTCCGTGCCTAGGAAAGCACGTTAAGCCCTTTGTAATATCCCGATATGTAATGCATGGCCACCCATCTACGAACCGGCCGCGCCAAGTGTAGTACCTTCGATCGACGCGTGTGGCTTCATAAGACTGCATTTCCTAAACTACAGTTAACTACAGCAGTAATGTAGAATCATATTTCCAGTGCTGCGAACGTATGTAATACATGACCAATAATTGTCATTATAAATCTATATAAATATATAAAATTCAAAGTCCTGACTGACTGACTGATACATCAACGCACAACCTGAACCGCTGGTCCTAGAGACATGAAATTTGGAGGGTGTGTTTTTAGTGAAGAGTAGGTATCCACTGAGAAAGGGTTTTTCGAAATTCCACCCCTAAGAGGGTGAAATGGGGGGATTTTGTTTGCATGGAAAATCTTATTCCTTGAGTTAATAAACTTGAAACTTGGCAACAATACAATACTAAGCAAATTCAGAAGTTTGCCATTTTATATTTTTCTAAACTACCTCCTAAACGGGGATTGGGGGTTTCAAAGTTTGTATGTAAGAATTTTGGCGCGCGGTCCGATTATATCGAAACTCAGTATTTATACCTAGGATCGAAAGTAAAGAATAATGTGTATCAGAGTTTTTTGAAAATTACCCCTGACGGGCTTAAAAGGGGTAGTCAATTTTACAGGGGAGGATTTTACTGCATGGCTTGATTAACTCGAAAATTAGTTTAAATAATCTTTGAGTCAAGTTATGAATACATCCCAAACGATTTTTCGAAATTCTACCCCTGTGGGGATGAAAAGGGAAGAAGGGATACAGTTAATATGAAAAATCTTTTTTCTTTGGTTAATAAACTTGATACTTGGCAATATTTGCTACATTAATTAATATAGATGGTCACTTTTAGTTTTAAAAAAATCCTCACTGAGGGTTAAAAAGTTAATAGGTAAGAATAAATAATAAACCGCTCGGTCGGATTAATTCGAAACTCGGTACTAATATTTAAAACAAAAAGTATGTGTTTAAGGGTTTTTCAAAAATCGTCACTTACCGGAGTGGAAAAGGGTAATTAAGTTTAAGGGGTGGATTTTACTGCTTGCTTCCATTAACTCGAAAACGTGTATAAATAATCTTTAAGTCATACAATGGGAACGTATCAAACGCTTTTTTTAAAAACAAAGCCTGTCGTGGTAAAAGGGGACGACAAGGTTTATTTCAAAAATCTTATTCATTTTATCTGTAAACTTTAAAATTAGCCCGAATTAAAGAAATAAATGACAAAATTCGTAAACACACACACATTCGTACACCTTCAAAATTTTTAGAGTAAATTACGCGGACGAAATCTACGCTATACTATATAAAATTATAAATTCTGTCTGTATGTATGTATACATTTGCACGCCTAAACCACTGAACGGATTTCGATAAAATTGCCTGCCAGCAGATGCCAAAGAGATAGATGGCATCCGGGAGAAGGACATACTTCTTATCCTTCCTGAAATCCACGCGGGCGAAGCCGCGGGCAGAAGCTAGCATCAAATAATGGTCATGTATTAAAATATACAACGTCTTTTCCTTATATCTAGCTCTCAGTAACGAAGTTGCTACTAGCATGCTCTAACAATTATCCTAAATACATAATATATTGTCGTGTAGTGACAAGAAAAGCTTAACATTAAAGTCAAAGGTAATTAAATTAAATTAAGGGAAGTAGAAATCAATTAAAGATTTATTTACAAGGTAAGGATGGAGATGGAATGACAGTGGTGTGTATAATGTGGAGGTGGGGTGTATGGATGACGATACACGATAGGCGGGTTAAGAAGACTGAGGTGGAGTTGCAGATGGAGCTGAAGAGGTAGACGAACGCGATGCAGGTGCCGGTGATCAGGTGCAAGTGCAGGTGAGGGCAGGTGCTGGTGCATGCGCGGCACGTATTATACGGGTAGGGGGCCCACGCAGCAGAAGCAGGACGCAGCATGGCAGCAGGAGAGAGCATGCACGGTGGGAACGCTGTCAGCCCGCCAGGTGAGGCGGCTCTCGGATGAGGCGCGGCCCAATAGATACAGGAGTGAATTCTGGGGCGGCCCTCGGATGAGGCGCAGCCCAATACGTACAGAAGGGTCTTCGGAGTCCTCCGTTAACTCGTAGAATAATATCATGTAGAAAATATTAATTTGAGATATGTTAGTGGCCATGACCAATTTTGGAGAAGTATGAATGTATAATCCGCTAAAAAGTCACAGGCCACTAAGAATTTAAAAGAAAAGTTGTCATGGCGATAGCGCTGTCAAAACTGTCATGATAGAATAAATATGTATAAAATACAATAACACCTAACGTTATATTGTGTTTAATGATGTGGTGTTTATACGAAAAAGTGATATCAACCAATATCGACGACGGCACGGTTGGCGCAGTGGTTAAGCGATTGACTGCTGCGCTGTGTGTCGCGGGTTCGATTCCCGCACGGAACAAAAATTTGTATGGCCTACAAGTAGTTGTTCCGGGTCTGGCTGTTTATGTATGTGAGTTTAAATGTTTGTAAACGCACCCACGATACAGAAGAAATTCCTAGTGTGGGGCAACGTTTTATAAAAATAGATAGAAATAGAATATAGACGAAATTCCGAGCCTTTTGATGTCACTAAATCGTCGTAGCCTTGTGTTGAAGTTGATGGCTGTGTATTTATACTGATTGTGGATAAAACGTGGCCTGGTGTCGTGAGGGATAATCAGAATAGCGCCTAACAGTAACGGAAAGCTTGTTCTGACCTGGCGGAATGAATGAAGATAACTGTGAGTATGTACAATAGTATGTTACAATATGTTTTAAAAGTTTCTATAAATATTACCTAACATTACTGTATACAAAACTAGAGAGCACGGTTGGCGCAGTGGTTAAGCGATTGACTGCTGCGCTGCGTGTCGCGGGTTCGATTCCCGCACGGGACAAATATTTGTATGGCCTACAAGTAGTTTGTTCCGGGTCTGGCTGTTTGTGTATGTGAGTTTAAATGTTTGTAAACGCACCCACGATACAGGATAAATACCTAGTGAGGAGCAAAGTTTAAAAAAAGAAAAAAAATTGAACTAAAATGTACATCAAGACTAATATACATGATGTACATTTTATTCCTAACTATACTAAAATAAAAAAAAAACAACAATACCAACGACATAATTATCACTAAACATTATCATCAACTCATTCATTGTAGCATTCAACAACCAGATGACAACTCGTCCATATAAAAATTACAATGTAATAGTTCAACACGCATAATTATCAAGCTATTCACAACAGAATTTACTCATGTTGACATCCAAAGTTGAACCGGCGATAATAACTTCCTCGTTAGTATTGAGCCGACT
This sequence comes from Apamea epomidion, assembly GCA_947507525.1. Classification (NCBI taxonomy): domain Eukaryota; kingdom Metazoa; phylum Arthropoda; class Insecta; order Lepidoptera; family Noctuidae; genus Apamea; species Apamea epomidion. The sequence goes on along the minus strand of OX382230.1, from coordinate 15,453,689 downwards.
GCGGCACAGTCAACTATGGAGATCTTATTAAAAATAATTTTTATTTTTAGTGCAATAATTACTGTGGTAGTGGATGCAAGTGTTGTTATCAATCGATATGATGATGAGTGTGAACTGGATGCAGAATTAGTAAAAGAAATAGCATCGTATGAAAATGTGACGAAGCGAATTATGGAAGAAGTTAGAACGAGTTTTGGACTGACGATGTATAAAGAGTAAGCCAATATTTTAACAGAAAAAAAAAACAATTACATAATACTGAAATGACTGGAAAAATAAAACTGAACACTTAACAATATACACGACGTACATTTTATTCCGAACTATATATAGTACCAATGCTATTAGTGTTTATTGCTGTCCATGATTGTAGTTTTGATTGAGTATCAGAATTCATAGATGACATTAAGTGTAAAAACGTTAATAATATTCATGAATCCAGCATTAAATTTTTGTTGGTAAAAATTTTACTAGCTTTTTCCCAATATTCGCATAATTCCAATATTATTTTACTTTCAGATATACACGATTCATTGACACATTCGGCGCCCGTCCCTCAGGTACAGAAGTTTTAGAAAGGTCAATAGATCATATGATAAACTTAACAAAACATAATGGTCTAAATGACGTCACGACTGAGGAATTAGAGGTAAATTGTTACAAGTAATATAACGCCGTATATCGTGAAAAGATCGCCACTATTATTAGTAGACTAGGTCACTAGTTTTCAATATTAAACATTTACATAGGTTTTATCATCTACGTGTTATCTCCCATATATATACATATCTCTTTAAATTAGTAATTGACTTCTCGTCTACTCGACCTACTGAACTCGTCTTCATTCTTGAATATTTAAATAAAAAAGTCTTAAAATATGTAAAAAAAGAAACTGTTTTCAATATCGTATTATGTATTGAGATTAAACTGAATTGGACACTTACAAGGAAATTGCTATACGTGCCGCGACAAAGCAATTTCAATAATGATGACCAATTTCCAATACTTGGCCCAATACTTAAATTCCTACTGTTACTCTCCCAGTCAATTTAAATGTTCGTACTTAGCACAACCAGCCTTTTATTTTCCCACTGCTGTGACATAGGCCTCTCTCTTTGATAGGGGAGCTGGGCTGTAAGATACCACCCGAACCCAGTACAAGGTCCGTCCCAATACGGGTTTGTTTTTCGTACTTGCTCAGAGTTTATAATATTTTTCTTAATATTTTCAGGTGCCACACTGGGCGCGCGTACACGAATCTGCCAAAATGCTACAACCTCGTGCCAAAAACATTGCTATTCTAGGGTTTGGTTCTAGTGTAAGCACACCACCAGAAGGCATCACCTCTGAAGCAATAGTGATAAACAGTTTTGATGAACTTGACAAAACTGATAGTAAATCCATTGAAGGAAAAATAGTAGTGTTTGACGCTCATTATGTAACTTATGGCGAAACCGTTGTTTATAGAAGTCAAGGTGCTTCAAAAGCAGCTAAAAAAGGTGCTATAGCTACTCTAGTTAGGAGCATAACGCCCTTTTCAATATATTCCCCACACACAGGACACCAGGGTTACGAAGATAATGTCCCAAAAATTCCAACAGCTGCGATTACTTTAGAAGATGCAGACTTACTGAGAAGATTACAAGATGCTGGAGAAACCATTGTTCTACAAATAAACGCGTCTTATACATCTGGTACAAAGAAATCTCGGAATACATTAATAGATCTAAAAGGTAGATTACATCCTGAGAAACAAGTCATCGTATCTGGTCACATAGACAGTTGGGATGTAGGACAAGGAGCGATGGATGATGGTGGAGGCATGATGATAAGCTGGTTGGTACCAGTTGTACTAAATATTCTAAAACAGAAACCTAAGAGAACCATCCGAGCAATTTTATGGACTGCAGAAGAACCTGGCTTGATTGGAGCTCAAGCGTATCTAAAGAAACATCAGAATGAACTAGAAAATATAAATTTCATAATGGAATCCGATGAAGGGACGTTCAAACCTTTAGGATTAGAAATGGCTGGGTCTCCAAAAGCACGTTGTATTGTAAAAGAAGTGCTCAAGCAATTTACACCGATAAACAAACTGACATACAGTGCGTACCCTGGATCTGATATAGTTATGTTTGTGGGGCAGGGAATACCCGGGGCGTCACTACTGAATGAAAATGAGCGGTACTTTTGGTACCATCATAGTGAGGGTGATACAATGAATGTTCAGAATATGAAAGATGTGGTGGACTGTGCCGCGTTTTGGGCAGCATTTTCATTTGTTATTGCTGATTTATCTGTAGATATACCTCGTCAATAGAAAATCTAAATTAATTGACATTTGTATAAGTGAATCTAGTAACTGAAAAAGCTAACGGTGACGCTATTGCCAGCCGCTGAGCACGTCACCGAATATTATAATATTTACAAGTTGTCAGGCATTCGTTAGAGATAAAGAAAAATATGATAAATAATTTCAACAGGTTATTAAATAAAAAGGTACCTATTGAAATGAGTGATCACTTATATATTTCTTCTCATACTTAGCTTCCATTGTGAATCCTACCTACTTCATATTTGTGTTAGATAGGTATATTTTCTATATCGCAATCAAAAATCGTAAGCCCCAGGCGTCTCTTTATACATTCGAGACGGGAATTGTGCTTCCGCAGCAATGCATTGAAATTCAATAAATTGTAACGATTGCCACAAAAAATGCCATATCATTGGACGCCTGTTTCGATGTGTTTTTGTTTATGTTATCTGGCAGCCAGATATTTGCTTTGTCATTTTAGAGACATTGCAGCCACCTTGTACCTTTTACCGATGATTTCAAAATATTAGATTTCAACATCTTTGTTGACTCACTGGCTGAAAATAAATTATTATTAATCTTATTGCTGAAAGAATGTTTGCACAAAACACACAGCTACCTACAAATCTATGAATCTATCTTTTGATGGATCTGGCTTACTAACTTTTGGTTAAACTTAAGTGAATATTAATAATATAAACATTACATGCCGAATGGTGAAATTTGGCTGAGCTTTAATGTATTTTAACACCTAATGAGTATTACTCATATTTGCAAAATAAATGTCTATTCCATTCTATTCAAAAATTCAAAAATAATGGTTATTCTTAAGAAATATTATGCCATATCAGAGGGGCAATTCTCGTAATTTTCAGAACGTTCACAGTCTGATCTCAGTCTCAATATGTCACAAATACGTCTAATTTCCCTACATTTTGACAAGTGACTGCGACTAGATTTTGACCGATTTAAATTACGAGAATTGGCCTTCAGTTTCAAATGCGACACATCTCTTCGAAGAGGGAGGCATGACGAAGCCGTATTTTCCCTTGTTCGTGTAAAAAACCATTGTATTATAGTAAAGTAGTACTAGTAAGCCACAAACCCCTTCTCATGGTCACAGTCCATGAGAAGGGGTTTGTGGCTTACTAGTAACAGCCGCACGGGTCGATCGATCAGGTTAAGCTACGCTTGCCGCGGTTGGTCCGTGGATGGGTGACCATCTTTACATACCAAGACCCCACCGTGCCTCGGAAAGCACTTTAAGCCGTTGGTCCCGGCTGTCATTCGTGAATCTATGACAGTCGTTACGGGTCGTCAGAATCCCGAAAGTCTGACAACCAGTCTTACCAAGGGGTTTCGTATTACTCAGTAACTGGATTGTGAAGGTCAGATAGGCAGTCGCTCTATGTAAAATACTGGTACTCAGCTGTATCCGGTTAGACTGGACGCCGACCCCAACATAGTTGGGAAAAGGCTATGTAGATGATGATGAAAGAACTGTTATCATACTTAGCATATTTTTTCTAAATTCTTGTTGGCGTCTTTGAAAACATTTCGCGGTAAGCCTTTTTCGCACTACAAGTATACATTGGTGTGACACCGATCCAGGTGTGTTGGGGTGAAACTGTCGGTTTGCGGCTTGAAATGTGCTCATGTCGGTTACAAGTCTGAAAGCGACATTAAAATGCACGATACCGGTGGTAGGTGTCTTTCAAAGATTTTGGCGTGATGTTTTTCTATTGTTGAAATGCGTTTTGTTGGGAAATTAAATAAAATGATGTTATTTTCTGTAAGTTGATATTTAAATAAACTTTTACACGTAATTTTTTTTGGCAATATTTTGAAATTTGACGACTCTGGCATTTCCTTACTCTGAGAAGAAATGCCGTAACAAACTCATGGTCTATTTTAAAGTGCATATATTATATAATTTGAATTTTATGTGAGAACAATGCAGGGCCATGTCTGGAAGGGAATTTTGAAGAAAGAGGCATTGCACCATAGAGATGCCCTGTCCCAAGAGACGTCCTGGATGCGTCAGACATCGTGTAGCTTACCCTATTTTAAGGAACTCAACGATCAATCACATGACGCTACCAGATCTGCTGGAGATCTGCATAGGCCATCAAAAAAATCCTCAAAACTACCAAACAGTCATACAGTCAGAACCATATATTTAATCTAGCCTGCATGGTACTCACATTCACAATTCGTTTTCTCTTTAAATGACATCAAAAATATCAAATACGGAGATTAATTTCACTCTCTTCTTCTAAGCGAGCCGATGGCAATCTAAATTGAATTTTCCCAGAATTTGGTTACAAGATTTAATCTCTGAAATAATAAGAACCAATCTGTTTCACCTAATTATTATTATAAATCAGCATCGCCACGCGGTTTCACCCGCATAAGTTTCAATCCCGTAAGAATATCGGGATAAAAAGTATCTTATGTGTTATTCTAACGTATAAGCTACTTGTATATAACTGTAAAGTTTCATCAAAATCCATACAGGAGTTTTTGCGTGAAAAAGTAACAAACAGCCATATCCATCCATCCTTACAAACGTTTTGCTTTTTTGTTTTGCAAAACGTTAACAATACATTACAAAATCCACTGATAAATAACTCTTATCTCAGCCCAACACATAATTTGATGAGAAAAGTTCCCATTTAGTTTAGTTGAAGCGAGGGTGATCATTCATCTTTATCTGATTTGTAGTTTACAGAGCTTTGTAGTGGCTCGTGACTCATTTGTTTCACGATACTATAGTTGGGTGACACAGGAACAAAATGAGATGTGGGAATACTCGAGAATATTATCAAGTGCAATTTATTACTGGTTATGTATTATGTATGTATTTATTTATGTATTTCAGATGCCACCAGAGTAAAATAAGGTGGTTCTTTGTCCTTATCGAAGGTAAGTGTTAGCGCGGGCTGAAATAAACTGACTGTATTTTAGGAGCGAGGCTTATTGCCGTTCTTAATAACAAATATAAACTTTCCCGGACTAACTATTAATAAATTTAGTTAGAAAAGAGTATTGTCTGTCGCGGTGGAATCCGTGGAAGCGATTGGTTATCGGGACGAGTCGTGTCGCCGTCGCGTCGCGCCTCAAATGCCGATGACGCGTTGATCATGCTGTCTGCGTGTGTGCTGACCGTGCGAAAGTCGGTCCTAAGAGTAAGAAAATACCTGACGGAAGATATGAATACCTGCAACGATGCAGGCGACAGCCTGCCGATGTGATATCGCCCTTAAAGACGAAGTTGAAAAGCCGTATGTGCCTTTAATATCATTATCATCACCCTACAGCCACCCACTGCTGGACATAGGCCTCTCCCATTACACGCCATTGAACTCGATCTTCGGCAACTCTCATCCAGCAACTACCAGCCATCCTGCGAAGATCGTCGCTCCACCTAGCCCGAGGGCGTACCGCCTTACGTTTACCGATTCGCGGTTTCCACTCAAGAACATGTCTACCCCAACGGTCATCGGTTCTACTTCTAATATGGCCGGCCAATTGCCACTTCAGCTTGTTTATTCTGTGAGCTATGTTGACAACTTTCGTTCTCTGCAGTTCTCTGCTCTTTAATATCAATATTTTGGAAAATGAGTGTAGCTTAAAAAGTATCCTTAGAAGATTCTGCATCTCGCTTGCCTCATCACTTTACATGCCAATACTATGGAAGAAGAAAATACCATGTTTTAAAGTGAAGGTCTACGGGCTGAATCGTACACGTGTATTATTATATTCCACATTCAAAGTAATTAGTGGAGCAGTAATTGTCCGGAACACGCCGTAAATTAGGAGCTCATCTGCTGTACAAGCAATTAATTCTGTTTACACTCACAACAACGTTATGGCGTTGTTACTGTTCACATCATAGCGAGCTTTGATTGTTATGAGTAATAGGTCTGTTAAGATTTTTATAGTTTACATGTGGGAAGTGGTTTAATATTTAAGTAGGCTGCAATTGAAGGTTGAAGGGTAGTTTGATTGATTGAAGCCAATAGGTTTTGTATGTTTTGTTTGTCAATAGTTTAGTATTAAAGCTTTAGAAACAACTAGCTGTTATGGAGTTAGCTGTAGTTTAAATTGAAAGAGGCTGAGAAGACTGAGTCATAGATAAGTAGTGGAAACACTATTGGGTCCAGGGCCTATGAAATCTAAGAAGATCTGTCGGCGTCGATAAGAAAAATGGAGACTAGCCACCTCCGAAAATCTGGCCACTTTCTCGTGATCATTATCAAATCTCTAGACGTGACCTATCGAACTGCATCTCAGATGCTAAGTCAAGTCATCTTCTTACTCTATTCGCACCATGTTGTTAGTAACATGAGTTAAGTACTTGAGTATATTTTTTCATCGTATGATACATGTTACGATGTAGTTAAGTTAGGTAATATTTATTGTTTAGCAAAATTACACCCTACGTCATTTTGTCGTGTTAGAACATGTCCATGTATGGTACATGGACATGTTCTACAATGGTTCCAGGACTATCTGTCCGCCAGGGAGCAGCGAGTGAGGGTAGAAAAGTACCTAAATGACGCTGCGACGTGCTCGTTCGGTATTCCGCAAGGAAGTACGACTGGCCCGGCTCTTTTCTTGACATATATAAATAGTCTTGCGGAGCTTGCTATCTACAATGCCGAAACGATCATGTTCGCAGACGATACTGTCATTTTATTTCATGGACGTACTTGGGAGCAAGTACGCACGATAACTGAAAACGGTCTTGCAATAGTCACGCGGCGGCTTGAGGATAGCCTGTTAACACTAAACACGTCCAAGACAAAGTACATATGCTTCACAAAAACTACCACTTCTCGTCCTAAAGATAATGAGCTTATTATTAAAATACATACTTTCCCATGTAATCAACAACCAGAAGCATGTTTGCAATGTACATGTGATGTTCTCACTAGGTCTAACAATATAAAATACTTCAGCATTATAGTTGATGAGAACTTAAACTGGCATCGGCATATCTCTAGTCGAAGTTCCCGACTTCGTAAGTTGATTTACATTTTTAAGCAACTGATATCAATCTACAAGGCATTATGCGAGTGTATACTTAGTTATGCCATCTGTTGTTGGGGTGTTGCAGCATGCAGCAGCAACTATGATTGAACTGGAACGTGCACAGCACGCAATTACTAAAGTTTTTATGTTTCTAACATACCGCCACCCCACAACGGACGTACATAATCGCACTGGTGTCCTATCAGTTCGCAAACTTTACGTAAGTCAGGTGCTCCGTCGATATCACCGCATTACAATTCCACAGCTACTACCGACCAGCAAGAGACGCTTTAATTGTCCAACACCCCGTGTAAAATCTTTTTTTGCAAAACGACACTATAACTCAATCGCACCGGGTATTTATAACAAACTCATAGCAAAGGATAATCATAAATTAAATAACCACGATTTCGGTAAAAGTATTCACGATTGGTTAACCAAGCTAGATTATGAGCAAGTGGAAAGCCTACTTTTATTAAATATCTGGCTGGACTGTGATACATTACAACATCACTAATCCGTACACACATATTAACAGTGCCAATACACAAGCACCCTTTCACACTCCCTCACTGACACTACACCTACATCATTTAGCACAATCAACACCACACTACGTGCTCACTCAGTTAAATTAACCTTGAACTGTATAATTTAATTTTATTTAAATTTATCTTTTTGTGTTTAGTTTCAACTACTTGAGAACGCTGTAAGAACCTAGTAATTATGTAAACTGGAAGGGAACTGTCTCCTGAGATACAGGCTTACAACCTAGTTCAGGAGGCAGTGCACTTATGTAACTGTGTACTTACTTTGTTTTCAATAAAGCATTATTATTATTACACAACTTACCATAGACCATACACCAAACAACTGTCAAAGAATGACAGTTGTGATTTGAATATACGGACAATTTAAGTTGGTAGTCAATTTCATAAACAATTATTATCCGACTTTACCTACATCGTAAAATGTATCATATTTTATAAACAATATACTCAAGTACATAAGTAAAATTACAACCAACTGAGCTATATTTATGGCCGACGGCTAAATAAATAAGCTCACACTATTTCTAATTAGGTTGTGAGAGAATTTATTAGAAGTCCGCGAACAGGCTGACTGATAGAGGCTGGTTTGTTAATATGAGCCTATTACGTCAAGGCTCTAGTCTTTGACTTATTAAATTACCACTGAATAAACCTCCCTTTATCAAACGTCTTCGGTTTGTTTGGTAGATATCTAGCCGTTTTTTTCCTTTTTCTTTAAATGCGTGAAATGTGTGTGACCAGCATTTGATGTCAGTTTATTTGTTTCCATATAACAAGACTCTTGTTTTGCTGAAACAAATCGTGACAGAAAACTTACCCCCTACATAAAACCTACAAACAAGGAGTATAAACATATTAGTATGAAATATTAATACCATTCTACTTCATTCTCATTAAAAGAACAGAGAATGGCGACCCGCCCTTGCTTTGCACGGTTGTTGTACACGTACAGCATGATTTAGAAAATGGAAGGTGTATATACCTTCCGGAATAAATTCTCTAAATGATGGTGAAATCCGCTTCAAAATCAGTTGCGTAATTTAGAAGAACAACGCGGTCACATAGACAGACCCAAAAAGCTACTTTTATTTATAATAATTATGCAAAGAATTTAAGGTAGCTGCCCAACATTATTAACGTTATTAATCTGTTGAATATTCTCTAAAACTGCCTGAACAAATTCTTCTCTAAATAAATCCATCCCAGAAAACTAGTACATCAATAGTCTCCCACAAATCCTAACATTTATTTATGAAGATCCAGAGAATTGGTCTAGCTGATTCAATTATTGGAAAAGGGTAAATTACGGATCAAAATATTCTTTACTTACATGAAAGATACCATCATATCTAATATGATACCCTCTTTCGGGTCTTTTTTGAAAACTAGATTGGAAATAATATTTACAAGCTGCGCCCCGCGGTTTTACCCGCATAAGTTTCGATCCCGCGGAAATATCGGGATAAAAAGTATCCTATGCGTTAATCTTTATTATAAACCATATGTGTGCTAAATTTAAACCAAATCCATTCAGTAGTTTTTGCGTGCGTTGCGCGTTTAAAGAGTAACAAACATCAATCCATCCATTCATATAAACTTTCACGTTTAAAATATAGTAGGATTTATAGAGAAAACTGCAAATGCTAGCAATATTAATCCTAGTTTTGGTTGGTCATTTTATTTGGGTGTTTATCATAATCATCATGAATCATAATTTTATTAATAGTTGCTAAAACGTAAAAAAAAAACAATAAAACAGGCAAAAAAGGCTTAAATTTGTGGCAAAGTCAAGTTACTTTTGCAAGAAAATTCTTAACCGAGCAATGGTGGCCCAGTGGTAACGGGCGCGACTCACGAGTTGTAGGTCGTAGGTTCGAACCCTTAAAGGTGCTTTACGTTGTGTAAATTATTTCATTACCACTGCTCTCGAAACGGTAAAGGTAAAGTTTACTTTACCTTTACCGTTTTACTTTAGTAAAACATCTTTAGAAAACCGGCATGTCCTACAACAAAAACTTGAAGACATGTGACATCTACCAACCCTCACTGGGCCCGCGTGGTGGATTGTGGCCCACTCTCACCAAGAGGAGGCCTGTGTCCCAGCAGTGGGAACATTGTAGGCTGCTTATGCTAAGAAAACTCTTAAAGTTATATTCTTTGACCACTTTTCATTATAAAATCTCATATCAATAAAATTTAGAACGACAGGTCTAGATATTGCGCTTCACCTGAAATTCTAAAACCTTACAGGCTTTTTTTTTTTTTAACCCTTTCGGACGTTCCCGGTACCCCAACCTTACATGCTTTGATGTAGTTTACCTAAATTGAGTTTGAGACTGTTAAGCATGTATGTACCTCTTTGTAAATGGATGTACAGTACAGACTATCAAAGCCGAGATAATTACATAAGCCTCACGTGGACACATCGACTGCCCAATCCCGGTTGATTAAGTAGTTAATAGCTGTACATGCAATCATGCAGGTCTATTTGACTATACAGCGTGTATCAGAATTGCGTGGTTTTGGTACAGACGATCAAATACGTTTGTATGGGACATCTGATAATTTTTTCGCGTATATTTATTTATTTATCATCCTTACAACTGTCACAGGCCTTACACGAATGCGACAGTATAGTTATCAACTTAAAAATAACTTATATAACCTTACATACTTATCAACAAATAACATAACTTTTTACCTTACATAACTAATTACATTTAATAAAACTCTTAGGAATTCACTTAAAGACCATGAAAACATATTATGATGAATATGAATATTTATATTTCTAAAATTATAATATGTTTATAAGTAAGTCTGACTGTTAACACGAACAATAAGTTGGCACAGTCCGCAGTTGTATAAACCCTAATTCTAAGTAACCTCACAGCTGAATACTGTCTCTTAAGATACAGGTTATCCTAGTTTAACAGGCAGGGTTCACAAAATCTGTATACAGACTTCTGCAGCGTAGTTAGCAACCTGTTAATCAGTGTATACTAATGTATGTTTCTTTGTGACAATAAATATATTATTATTTAATATAATATGATGTTGGCCCCATGGAGAAAGTTGCCCAGTTTGATGGTCTGGACCACACCCTTAAATATGATTAGACATGAGTAAAGGGTATGATGAAATTGCGATAGTATAGTTCCTTCCTCGCGTTAGTACGAGTTAAGAGGTTTTAGCCCGAAAGTTGGCAACGTCGCCAATATTATTAAATGATCATGAAATATCGCACTATAGTGCACTAAAATATTGAATAATGTATTGCAATCATTAATATCGTAACAATGTTGATCTTTTTTTTTTTTTTTTTTTCAGGATGGGAAATCATCAAATGACTCCTCCCGCTCTGGGTGGAGCAGAAGGGAGTGTCAGACTCTTACTGACTAAAACCCACCCGTGTTCCTTCCTTAGCCCTTTATGTACCAGGGCAGCGGTAACCTTTTCGGACGATCCCGCTACCCCGGCAGGCTTCGGCCCTGTCGGGCCCCGTCATCTATGCTGACATCTCTTTGAGGCGCACGTGGAACACTTACGCGCCGTCCGGCACGGGCCTGGTCCTGATCGGACGGAGAGCTACCCATTGCTCTCCGCCCGCAGGCCCGCGCCTACGGTGGCCGGGAGTCGTCACGCGGCTCCCGACGCCCGGAGCGTCTCCCTCGGCGGCTGAGGCGTGAGGATCTCTCCCTCGCCCATCCCGCCACCTCCTTCGCTAGCATGACTGCTTCGCAGAAGGAGGTGACCGCCTCCCACTCCCTCTCGCCCCGGATCATGGCTTGCACCAGGGCCGGACGCGAGAGGTCGCCTCCGCTGCCGATCGCCTCTACGAGGACACGGCGGTGCTCTGCCCAAGCGGGGCAGACCTCCACCGTATGCTCCACCGTGTCCTCTGGGCGATCCTCGCAGTGGTGACACCCGGGCGTCTCCTCCCGCCTGATGATGTGCAGGAACCTCCCGAAACATCCGTGTCCGGAGAGGACCTGCGTCAGGCGGTAGGTGAGAGCGCCGTGACGCCTCTCTAGCCACTCCTCAAAGAGGGGTCTTATCGCCGCTATCGTGGCGTGCCCTGCGCTGGGTTGCGATAGTCGCGCCTTCCATTCCACCACGAGACCGCGCCGGAGGTCCGTCCGCTCCGCAGCGATTTGCCGCGGGTGCAGAGTTTCCCCCCGACGTAGTGCCTCCGCGCGCCAGTCATACAGGCGCGCGAGGACTATCGCCTTCAGATCCCATGGTGGCAGTCCGGCAAGGAGGCTTGCTGCCTCGCGCGAGATCGTGCGGTACCCCCGGATCAGCCTTACGGCTACCACCTTTTGGGGCGCGTTCAGGTAGTGTGCGGCTCGAAGCCGCAGTGAACGCGCCCATACCGGGGCCCCATATAGGGCCATGGACCGCACGACCCCCGCGTAAAGCCTCCGGCAGGAGGCGTTTGGCCCCCTCAGGTTGGGCAGGAGCCGCCTTAAGGCGGCCCCGGCCCGTTCCAGTTTTGGGGCCAAACGTCGGAAATGCTCGACGAAGTTCCACCGGCTGTCGAGGACGAGACCCAGGTATCTCATCGTCTTCTCGACGCCGATGTGAACCCCTCCTACCATCAGTTGGGATCCCAAAGGTGGCCCGTACCGGGGCCCATGAAAAGACATGGCCTCGGACTTGTGCAATGCCACCTCGAGACCCAACTGCCGGATCCTTTCCACGACTATCGCAACCCCGCGTGTCATCGCGTCGGCCGCCGCCTGATGCGACCTCCCCTGCGCCAGGACCAGCGTGTCGTCAGCGTAGCAAACTACGCTGACGCCATCAGGTAGGTCGGCCCGCAGCACCCAGTCGTAACCGATGTCCCACAGGAGCGGCCCCAGAACCGATCCCTGTGGGACACCGCACGACATCTCTCGCCGGTTCCAATTCCCGTCGCGACCGGGGTAGATGACGGCTCTGTCCGTCAAATACGCCCCGACTATTCGACGGAGGTAAGTCGGCACCCGGTGGTACCGGAGTGCCTCCCCTATGCAGCTCCAGGGCAGGGTGTTGAACGCGTTGGCGATGTCGAGTGACACCGCCACGACCACCCCACCCCGGGACACCGCGTCCCCCGTCGTGAGGGCTCTCACGCGCATGATGGCGTCCACCGTCGAGCGCCCCTTGCGGAAGCCAAACTGGCACTCCGCAAGATCCGGCCCCGTCCTCACCAGGTGCCCGACGAGGCGGCCCGCAATCACTCTCTCAAAGAGCTTGCCGACCTCGTCGAGCAGCACTATGGGCCGGTATGCGGACGGAGAGTCCGCAGGGCGCCCTGGCTTCTGAATGAGGACCAGCTTCCCCGTCTTCCAACGGAGTGGAAACTGGCCTCTCTCCATGCATGCGCTTAAGAGCGCCTCCAGTCGAGGCCCGAGAGCCCTCGAGGCCAGGACCCAGGCTTTACCCGGCAAGCCGTCGGGTCCCGGGGCGGTATTTTTGGCCTTCAGCCTGCCTACCGCCGCTCTCAGATCTACCCCGGTCACTTCAGGGGTGTCGTCGTCGTCGTCCGTGTGGTCCGCTTCGGGCACCGCAAGTGGCGGAGCCATAGGCGGGGGAGTATGCTCCCCCCGTGAAGGGAACAGAGCGCTCACCACTTCCTCCACCAGCTGGGGTCGGAGACTTTGCGTCAGCGGGGGGGCCCAGGTGCGGAGTTTATTCCGCACCATTCTGTAAGGGCGCCCCCATGGATCTCGGTTCAGAGTCTCCAGCATCTCCTCGCGGGCCGTATCCTTGGCCCGCTTGACAGCCTCTTGGAGGGTGGTCTTCGCCGCTCTGTACCCCTCGTACAACTCCACCTCCGTGGCTTCCGCATCCGGAGGGCGGATGCGGAGCCTGCGGTGCCTGGTGTACCGATGTCGCGCGTCGACGCACGCCTTGCGTAGCGCCCCAACCTCCTGCGACCACCAGTACACCTGACGTCGGGCGCGTCCTGGCCGGACTCGGGGCATTACCACGTCACAGATCTCGGACATGGCCTCCCGGAACCACTCCGCCTCATCGTCAATGTCAGCAGGCCTGTCCGGTGAAAACACCCAGGCCTGCACGATCGAGGCTTCCAGGAGAAGCTCCCGGTCCAGCTGCTTCAGCGCCCACCGTGGACCACTCGGGGCCTGTTGGACCAGCGCGCTAGAGGTCTGGGTGGAGACATCAAACCGGATATACCGATGATCGGAGTATGTCTCCACCTCCTCCATGACGCGCCAGTCAATGACACGTTGTGACAGAGCGGGGCTGGCGAACGAGATGTCCACTACCGACTCGCCCCGCATCCGCACACGCGTAGGAACAGAACCCCGATTTAGGACGACCAGGCCTGTTTCCAGAGCCCAGTCCTCCACCATCCTGCCCCGCACATCCATGCAACGGGAACCCCAGGCCAAATTCTTGGCGTTGAAGTCCCCGAGCACTAGCACGGAGAAGGCGTGGTTTCTGGCGACGACGACACTTAACTTTGTTAAAGAGTTCTGGAACTCGGCGAGAGTTCGGCTCGGAGAGAAGTATACTCCCACTACTACAATCTCTCCGAACCGTGCTGCTACGCACCCCTGTCCCCTCGTGACACCTTCGAGGGACGGGGTACCGGCGGCAGCCGACGAAGTTATGGCCACTGAGCCGTTCAGGTCCTCCACCCAGTCATCCCTGGGCGGGACAAAGTACGGCTCAGCGACCACGGCGATGTTAATCGACCACTGCGCCATGCTCTGGAGCAACAGGTCCTGAGCGCAGGCGCAGTGGTTGATGTTCGCCTGGAGAAGGCGTAGTGGAGGAGTTATTACTCCTCCATTTCAGCCCCCTCCCGGGCCCCCTCGGCAGTGGTGGCGGCGGCGGCGGCGGCGGCGGTGGTGGCGGCGGCGGCGGCGGCGGTGGCGGTGGCGGCGACAGTGGCGGCGACGGTGGTGGTGGCGACGACGGCGGAGGGCCTGCCTTTCCTCCTGGCTTCGGCGGGTGGAGCGCAGGACTTGCTCCCCGCCCGGTGATCGGCCGGCTTGCCAGCAGCCGCACATGCGACGCAGTGCGGCGCGGCGTTGCACGAGCCAGCCGTATGTCCGGGCTTGCCGCAGCGGAAGCACAGAGTGCTGCGGTCCTCTAAGGTGCACTGGACGCTCACGTGGTGCCCCACGAGGCATCGATAGCACCTTAGAGGTCTGGGCTCCAGCAGCTTGACCTGCGCTGACACCCAGCCCACCAGGAGCCTTCCGCCCTCCACTATCTTCCTCGCCGCCGTCACGGGGCAGCTAACCGTTATGGTTCGCATACCCGTGAAGTCAGGACGTAGGGTGCCCGCCTTCACCTGGTCGGTCAGACACCCGCCCGTCCTGACGACGGCGGCTACCACCTCGGCCCCCGTCACCGAGTCATCCAGGCCCACAATGCGCATATCCGCGCACTTGACGGGCCTGGAGACTCGAGCCTCGTCCGCATTGAGGGACGCCCTTAGCTTTTCAGCCAGGGCGTCAGCGGTGGGGCCACTCGTCGCACCGGGGACCTCCAGCATGCGGGCACCAGTGGCGGTCACCCTATGCCGGAGGCCTCCGGTGATCCCCAGCTCCTGGAGGTCCACCGTCGCTCTCGCTTTGGCGAGCACGTCGCCGTAGGTCACCCCCCTCTTGACCGCGTCCGGCTGTAGCGTAATGACTACAGCCGCGGTCTTAGGGGGGCGAAGCCTAGCCGCAACGGCTCGCTCCTTGCGGCGCCTCCTCTGCGCCTTTTTCCTGGCCGCCTTGGCCGCCTTCTTTTTCTCCCCGACCACCTGCCACTCGGCGTTGGTCGTGGGAGATTTGATTGGGGGAGGCGTAGGCTCTGGGGCCTTCCCCTCCCCAGCCGTTCTGCCCTTTTTGTGGGCCGGAGCCGCGGGTTTGGCGGCAGGCGCCGATTTCGCCGGCGCCGAGGCTCCGCCAGCCGACGTCGGTTTCGCCGGCGCCGGGGCTCCTCTAGCCGACGCCGGTTTGGCCGGCGCCTGGGCCCGGCCAGACGGCCCGGGTTTAGGGGCGGCCGCGGCCGCGTACGAGGCCGCCTTAGGCCCTGGGGCCGTCCTACCTGCCAAGGGAGGGCGCAGAACAATACCCTCCAGGACGGCGAACCGTGCCTGGAAGGTCGCCAGCTCCTGCCGAACCAGGTTCAGGACCTGGTTCTCCACCGGCACGGGCTGGCTTGGTGGTGGGATGTTCTGCGCTGTGCCGGCCGCTCGCATCCCGGCCAGGTCCGCTCGGAGCTCCTCGTTCTCCTTTCGGAGGAGCTCCATGGCAGCCGTCAAGCGGGCCACCTCCGCCCGCATTTCGGACATGCCGTCCGGCGGAGGCCCGAAGTGGATGGCCTCCGCTGCCGCCAAGATGGAGGCCTTGGCCGAGACTATGGCCCTGTTTTTCGAAGTCTGTAACTTCTTCAGGGCCACGTCCCGGATCGCGGCCTCCACGACCGCCGCAAACCTCTTTTTGCGGTCCGCATCAGGGCCGCCAACCTCCGCCGCCTCGTCACTTGAGGGCTCCGATGCGACCGCGCGATCAGACCCCCCCTCCTTCTTTGCGGGCACAATGTTGATCTTGACTTATAATACAAGCATTTGGGAATTTCTGTTTGCGTTTTATACACCTCCTACAAAAAAAAGAAAAAAAAAAATGTTCAGATAAAAGTTCAGTTCGAAAAAAAAGGTCCAATCAACAAATATCTTTATCTCGTCGCGTTCCTTAATCGTAATTACTGTCGTGGGTGATAAAATTAAGCCTAAAGACGACAGAAGGCATTTTATCCTACCTTCAGGTATGAAAAAGATTAGTATTCCGCGGTAGTTTCGCGAACTATGCTTAATATTGTGTGTGCACCCCCGTGCCGGAGCACACCGCGCGCGAATTAGTAACGACGCACTGTGGGCCCTGAGAAGTAGCTAGCTGTACAAAAATTGTTCAGTAAAGAAAGAAAATAAGATTATTTGACCCAGACACTAAAGGAATACAGAAAAAATTTAACAGAAAAACCTGAACCTCACTAGCAAAATTAAGAGACTGACTTTTAAGCTAACTTTCTGTCTGTAAGAACGGGTTTCATTTTGGAAACATACATAACATTTTATACGTGGGGATATCTTCATAAGTTCCGTCTGCGGTAAAGGATGTGGCACTCCAACCGTCAATACTCCATGGTGTTCCTAGCAGAACCGGGAGACCGGAATCTGACGATATTCATCTTCATCATCTGCCTAGTCGTTTCGTATGTGGGGGTCGGCTGCCAGTCTAACAGGATGCAGCTGAATATTAATAATTTTACCATTATTTATTTGGAATCTGGATAATATTACCAAGTATTTAAGAAATAACTGCAGCATTCCAATCTTCAAACCTCTATTTAGAGTACATTCTACCAAAAAGTTGTAAAATGAGACAGCCGTTACAAAATAATAGCAAAATTTCACTTTAAACACACGAATGCAATAAACGTCATGTTTCACCAGATTTTCGCCCCGAGAGTTTGCTGAAACGGAAACACTGTGCGACGACAACGTTATTGCTTTATATCAGGAACTTTTCTCTTTTCTCTCCAGCTTCTGAGCTTTATGGCTCATCGTTTTAGAGAAATGTAAATATAGTTTGTGCACGACGTCGCTGGCTTGAAGAAGGTTGTAAGTACGAGTATTATTATATATTTGTTTATTTCTGTAACTGCCCGTGACATCACAGCGGGCCCTATTAGAATACCAGCGCTGCGACATTTATTTTTTAAATGTCAAAGCATCATGCTGAGATAGGACCCTTTTGGCCTCGTATAGGACTTTGTTTCATTTTTCTTTTTATTAGGTACTTTTTTTATATAATTTGCTTCTTATTGTTGACTGTGTTTAGTTTAATTTGTGATCTTCCTATTCGAGTCGCAATAAATACTTTTTCTTTCTTTCTAAGTCAGTTGAATAATTTGTGGCATTTTTCCTTACTTTATTAACATCTTTTAATTAGCCGTATGTAAGGCGGATCTCGCACTACCATGCGACACGCTCTGGTACGTGGGGCACGTGTCCGAGCGTGGTTTCTACATACAAATTCATTAAAAACGCGTTTCGGAGCGGGACATTTGGCTCCGTTACCCGCGCTCGTTGCGTGACACGTTGTTGTGTGAGATTTGGGTTAGGTCGTTAAGGCAAAAATAGTTCTAGGATAGTACAAAACAAAGCCTATAATCGTAGCTGCAACTAATCAGCTCTGATTTGGTCAGATTTGAAGGATGACGGTGAGATAATGAATCTTCTCAACTTTTTCTAGCCCAAAATAGTGATACATGGGACAATGCTTCGCATTTCAAGCAATATTGCAAAAGTAATTAACAGATAAATGTTTTATTAAGTAAGATCATTAAGGGCTGATTTTTCAATATTCAAATAATTTTTATTCGTGGAATAAAATTGACGTGTGACAGTTTTTGTGTGGAAGAACTGTCAGAAATTTAAAATTATTTCTCCGATAAAATTATCTAGCGTTGACAAAATCAGCCCTAAGTTCCATTACATTCGTCGGCAGTAAGTAGTTACTACTTGATATTATACCAACCCCTCAAATTCTATATAACATGATGTAACTTCAACGCGTGTCGTCGCATATTCCGCGGGTATTAGTTAGTGAACGTAATTGCTCCATCACCGAGGAGCTCCCCACTGACTTAAAACAAGGTAAACAAAGTAGAAGCTCCTGTAGACAGCCTATCGATGAATATTGAATAATAATTACTACTTACTGCTACCTACTAACATTATTTTAATCAATGAATTTGCCTAGCCTTTTCTCAACTATGTTGGGGTTGGCTTTCAGTCTAACCAAGTGCACCTGACAAGTGTAAAATACACGACTATTTTACGTGGAGCGACTGCCTGTCTGACCTCCACAACCCAGTTACTAGGTAACACGATACCATGACTGGTTGAGACATTTTTGATATCGGTAAGTAATTATTTCCAACGTGATCAATACAATGATTGTCTGTTAATCCAACTTCTGCCGGTTAGCTCAATCGCCAGATCATTAATAAAACGTTCCGTTTTTCAATTTATCTGGTAGATAAATAGAGCATATTTATACCTGCTACGATCCTTACATACTCCTTTTGCTTCGTTTACGTTCATACCTCTTATCATACATGCATGCCATTCCGAGTAATACGCACCAGACCTTTTTGAAGTCCTTCTAGGGCGGCCCCTCCGGCGTTACAGCTCATATCTGCCTTTTAAATACTCTAACATGACCAAAGTACCTACACTATTGAACGAATTAATGGACACAATATACACACAGCACGTGTAGCCTTTTAAACTAACAACGGCTTTAAAAACAAACGACCATCCACCAGGGCTTGCCATTTCGTATAAAAATTATAACAAAAACATCCCATGGTAAACATTATTTTTCATAACCACGTGTGCAAAATAACACTGACCACAACTGACTGAAAACAAATTTAAAATTCATCCCTGTAACCCTTACTTCATTTTTAAATAGCAAGCGAAATATTTTAACCTTGATGAAATTAATTAAAACCGCGTTTGCACAGAACTACATTGAAACTGGAGATTAAAAACAAAAGGTGGGATTCAGTGAATCGAGTAACTAATGAATAAAATATTTTTAATTAGTTTGTGCAATATAAAACCTACACTACAATACATTATGTCAAAATAAAGTTGTCAAAAAATATTTGAGACGATGTCGCCTTCGGAAAATTCCTAGTATCTGAAACAAAAGGTAGCTGAATCTAGTTGGTGCTGTCAAAACGTACTGTTGGAAAATTCTTCGTATTCTAATGTAGTCGTGTATTGAAGACTACATTGGACTGAATCTTGGTCTCTTCTTTAAATCTTTTTAAGCTATAGGTGTGTGGAACATTTAATGCTGTCCTAACATAAAGTCACACAAGGATTTTCCTAACGGGAAAGCTGGAGGTGTATCCCAGGATTCGAAGCCAACATTTCATCGAGAAAGTTTTATTTACAACTAGACGAGCCTATTAGCCGGATCAGACAAAATTCTAGATTCTTTTGACTTGCACACCAATTCCGTAACACACTTTCTTTCACAATTTGAAGGGTCTTAAAGGAAATTCCGAATCCATTACTTCATATGTCTGAAGAGTTCGTCTCCTCGACAACGGCAATGTAAACAACGCAATAAATGTTTCGGAATTGTCAAAATGAAAGGCATTGCAATTGTTAGTGCGTATTTACCACGCTGCTTTGATAATTTTCTATTGACAATTAAATGACAATTTTCCTAACCTAACCAGGACCAAGATGTTTTAATATTTTGAGAAATATACAAATAGATCAGCGGCAGTCTAATAAAATACTTATCAACAATCAACTCAATCTATTGCAGTCCACTGCTGGACATAGGCTTCTCCCAGGCTGCGCCACAACACCCTTTCCTCCGCGTTCCGCATCAAGTCTGTCCCAGCCACCTCCTTAAGGAGGCCGTCCGTCCATCTTGCTCGGTTTAGCTGGTTTGGTTTAAAAAAAACTTACCCAATAAAAATACAGTTCAACTATATTCAAAGGAGGTTGTATAAAACTCTCACGTCTATGGTGATTTATGGACGCTTAGCTCTCCAAATAAATACGATCCCATACATCATCTCAATATAGGATTTATTGCTTATTCCTCGCGCCAACGAAACGATACGTTTTATATAAGCTCGCGTTTTTGGTAGCAACAAACTATGTTTGATTGTTATTGGGATTTTGAAAAATGACCAAACAATTGATTTCGTTTTCAGCTAAATATTTGATAGCTTGATACAATTTAGATTTCAATTTAGTATCATCTACCCAGCCTTTTCCAAACCATATTGGGGTCGGTTTCCAGTCTAACAGGATGCAGCTGAATACCAGTATTTTACATGGAGCGACTGCCTATCTGACCTCCACATTCCAGATCTTGCGTAATATGATACCCCTTGGTAAGGCTGGTTGTCAGACTTTCGGGCTTCTGACGACCCGTAACGACTGTCAAAGATCCACGAATGACAGCCGGGACAAACGGCTTTACGTGCCAACCGTACCAACCACGGACCAACCGCGGCAAGCGTAGCTTAACCTGATCGATCGACCCGTGCGGCTAGTTTTATTACTTAGCCACAAGCTGCTCCAATTTCAATTAAGTATATAAAAGTGAAAACGTAAATAATGTATGAAATATTGAGCAATCTTCATGCTCCCCAGCCTGTGTCACACATGTCTTCTAAATATTTGCGGTCTTTCCTATTCACGGTTTATATCTTAGGCTCGCGTTTTTCGTAGCGACAAACTTTGCTAGATAGGATAAAAGAATTTTGAAAAATGACCAAAATGTTTTCATTCTCAGCTAAATTGATTCGGTCAAAATGTGTGTTCAATATTGGCGCCGATTCCTTTGTTCACGAACTAAACTAAACTAATATTTATCTTCTATCCTTTTCTGAAATATAAAGAAAAAGATGCACTGAACTTAAATTTAGTTTAGTTTGTGAACAAGGGAATCGGCGCCATTACCTTGGTATAAAGTTTTTTTTTTTTTTTTTAAACAACAAAACATCACGCCCGTATTCCCCTAAGCAGAGGTGTTGGCGTTTCTGCGTCAGGTCGTCATCTTGTCAGCGTCGTGGGTTGGAATTAGACACAAGGCTCCTTAAGATAACGTGTAATATCTATAAATACAGTATTAGATTGGTTTCTTCACGATTTATGAAAATAGGTTACAATTTTGTGTGTGTTCGTTGGCGGGTCACCAAGACAGTGAAAATCCGTAGCGCGTCGCTAGTGTCACGCTGATGTCCTTGCTAACTGCATTCATACGGGTCGTGTCACTTGTCGTTAATAGATGGCGCTGTTGGTTGTCAACAGAGTTGTACCTTTAGTACATCCACATTGCGCCAGTTATGTAATAGGAGAAGCCTATTCCATTAACTGGGCACTAATCCAGATTCCGGCCTGCTATTTAGAAGTTTTATTTTAGTTTTATATTACTCTAAAATACTCTAAAGTATATTTTACCTCTAAATTAAGAAAGAAAGAAAGAAAGAAAGAAAATACATTTATTTAGCACAGACTAAATGACACACAATACACCAGATACATACATCAGATAACAACTAGTAAAAAAACAAATATATAGTATAAAGTCCGATGTAAGAAGTTAGGTACAGACACCATTTAAGGTACAGACACCAGCAGGTTAAGCTACCCAAAACTGTCAAATTTTGCCAATCACCCTTGAACCTTAATGCTTTAGCGATAAAGTTGAAAATCCATTAAAGAAATTTGACAGATTGTAGTAGCTTGATGTGTTGGCGTCTGAACAATGAGTATTCTTCGATTCTATAGGTCTATGTCTTTACAATCTTGTCATCTTAGTTAATAGCAAGACTACATTTAAGATACTACATACTCATATAGTACGTAAGTACGCTGTATCAGTACAGCGTCCTAATAATTGTTTCTTGGGTTCTAATAATTGTTTGCGGACGACGTCATTGAGTCGGCACCGGCTGTCGCTGAAAACCAGCGCTGGGGCTCTGTCTTGCATAGGGTCGCAGCATAATGCTGAGCGATAGCTGTTTTGCGTGGATGTGACGCATGTTTCGCCCAAATCTTTCTTTTTTTTTGTACACTATGTTTTTTTTTTGCATTTTTACCGAAAATAAAAGTATTTTCTTTCTTTCTTTCTTTCTTATATTTTCACTCGTTGGAGCTCTTTTAATGCATAATTCAGCGCTTAATACTACCACACAAAACATTTACGGCTATTAGCAGTTATCCAGCATAATATACTGGTACTGACCATTTTGCATAAAAATGTAATCATTTACTATGGCATTAATTAGATTTTTATGCAAAACATAATTAGCAATAACTTCAGCCATCAGCATGAACGTTGCCTCGTTACAGAGAGAGCTAATAGCCGCATTGCTTTTATGTGGTCATCCAGTGTAGACTAGCCCTTTCAAACTACATGGAATCTACCGCCAGGAACTATTCTAGGTTTCAAAGCTGAGTTATTGCTTGTTTCATATTTGATGGAGTTGCATTTGAACAAAAAGACCCCATTTGCAAATTTCTGAATACCAATTCCCGTAATTAAAAACGTTCAAAAGCTAGTCGCAATCTCATCTCAGTGACAATCAATGTCAAAAACTTGTCAAAGAAGTATTTTTGACAGATTGAGACAGATCATTGTGAACGTTCTTAAAATTACGGGAATTTCCCCTTTGGTTGGTCCATTTGCACTCTGGGTCAAATATGTAGGTAAGTAAAATCAAGGAAATTAATTGTTATGCGAACTGACTACCAACTTAAATGGGTTTAAAGAACTTTATTTCTCATAAGAACTTTCTAAATAACAGTTCGCTTAGAATGGGATACAAGTGATTATAACTAGCATGTATTGGTTACCTCTAGGGTGTTGGAGATATCATAATAACTTATGTTACTACATTCGAAATAACATGAAACAGAATGTACACTCTGTGTCATGTCATCTCCAATGTAGTTATGTATTGCCTTAATCTACGTTTAAATGTGTTTATACCGTCACATTTTTTTACATCCTCCGGTAAACTATTGAACAGCCGTGCTCCCTCAACCAATATTGTTTTTTTTTTGCCATAATTAGTGCGAGCTTGTGCTGGTTGTCACTGGATTTTGTTTTTATTCCTTACGTTGTATGTTATATTATTTCTATATAGTTGTATGCTTGATTGAACAGATTTGGTGATGATTTTTTTAATAAGGATACAAGTGTAGTATTTGTAAAGATGAGTAATATTGAGCAGTTTGGTTTTTTTGTATAGTATTCTTGTCGGAGTTAAATAATGATAGTGAAATAATGTTTTTATAATTTTGTTTTGTGTTCTTTGTAGTGAGTCTAGGTAAGTTTTCGCGGCTGACCCCCATAGTTCAACTAAATATTCAAGATGTGATTTAACCAGAGAGTTATATATTATTTTACGTACTTTTTTTGGAATGCAGTTTGAGACTTTACGCAATGCTGCCAGTAATGACATTAACTTTGTTTTGGTATGGTTGATGTGAAGTTTCCAAGTAAGTTTGTCGTCTAAATGTAATCCTAGATATTTTTCATAGGTTGATCGTTTGAGAACTTCTTTATCTATTGTGAGTGGTGTGAACTCGGGTAACGATTTGTTTTTGGCACAAAAAATCATAAAAGATGTTTTTGCGGCGTTAATAGTTAGTAGATTACATTTTAGCCATTCGTTGAGCAGGTCAAGGTCGTTTTGTGCGGCTGTTATATTGTGATGAATAGATTTATTAAAGTAAAATAGACATGTGTCATCTGCGTATAAAGTTAAGTGCCCTTTAAGCCCTATTTTAGTGATGTTATTAACATAGATTAGAAAGAGTAATAAGCTAATAACCGATCCTTGGGGACAGCCATATGTAATGTTTTGGACGGAGCTAGCGAAATTGTCTAATTTAACTACTTGCCGCCTATTTTGTAAATATGATGTAAACATATCGAGGGCGCTGCCTGTGACACCTATATTATTTAATTTCTGGATGAGCTTTTGGTGACTTACTGTATCAAACGCTTTTTTTAAGTCGACAAAAATCCCTAAAACAACATTTTTTTCATCAATACTTGTTTTTATTTTTGTTATTAAGTCTACTGCAGCTGTTAGAGTGCTTGACTTAGCTCGAAAGCCGTACTGTTGGTCTATCAAGAAATTCTTATCATTTAGGTATTTACTAAGACGATTATATAGAACTCGCTCGAATATCTTTGATATCACTGGTAGGACTGATACCGGCCTATAGTTACTCGGATCAGTCCTACTTCCGGATTTATAAATAGGACTGACCCTAGCAATTTTAAGCGTGTCGGGAAAAATACCTTGTGATAAGCACATGTTTATACAGTCAGTTAATCTCCCAATTATGATAAGTTTTAAACATTTGATCGCTTTAGTGCTGATGCCATCTAGGCCTGTGCTTGTGTTGCTGTCCAGGTCATCAACAATTCTAGATATCTCATCTGTACTACAGGGGGGAAGCTCGTTTAGTGTTATGTTATGTGTGTAATTATCATCGTACATAAAAATATTACCGGTGTTTACATGGTATGTGATGGGTATTTTGTTAGCTAGGTCTGCGCCTATTGATGAAAAGAATGTGTTAAATAAATCACATATTTCATTACCTTCTGTAATCAGGCCTGAGTTCGACATTAGTTTAGGGGGGGCACGGCTGTTGTCCTTAATTTTATTTAACGCTAAATTATTTATAAGGTCCCACATTTTCTTCGGTTGATTGAAATTAATTTTAAATAAGTTAAGGTAGTATTTCTTCTTTTGTGTCTTGATTAGGTTTATTACTCTTTGTTGTTCTTCGTTGAAATTTTTCATTAGGTCTTCGTTTTTGGGATGTGATTTTGTTTGTTGCCATAGTATGTTTCGTGAGTATATTGAATCGATAATATCTCGGTTTATCCAGTCTTTTTGTGGTAGGTTTGATATTTTTGTTTTGTCTATTTTGCTCTTATTGACTTGTTCCGAAATAAATCTCTCCAGATAATTATAGTCATTATTTTCATTGCTGTAGGTAGCTGTTAGAGCGCAGTTATATAATTTTGTGTAATCCAGTGCTTTGTAATGTTTTTCCTTGTTTATTTGCAGCTCCAATCTGCCTATTTCCAGAAATATTTGTTTGTGATCTGATAGACTCGATTCCACTATAGACATGCTGAATGAATGGTTGCTTATATTTGTACATATGTGGTCCAGTATAGTGTTTGTCGTATGAGTTTCACGTGTGCTATATAGTCTATTTATATTATTTAATATTTCGTAACCAGTTTCTTTTATTTCATTTAGGTATTTTGTGCCTTGACTGTCCTTGTTCAGAAGGTCTATATTGAAGTCGCCAAACACTATTGTTCTTCTTCGCTGTTCTAATTGTGAGGTGTACGTTTCTAAGAAGCTATTTATATTTGACTCACCAGGTTTGTATATTACTCCTACGTTCAGCGACAACTTCTCTATGTATATCCATAAGTAGTGGTTTTCATTTTCACATAAGTCTTCTGTTGGTTCGTACATTATACTGTTGTGCACGTATATGGAAACGCCACCGCCTTTGCGATTTTGCCTGTAGTTGTAGACATGACTGTAGTTTGGTAATTGGTATAATTTTGCGTCGTTTTCTGAAGTGATCCAAGTCTCGGTAAATATTAATAAATGAACGGTCCGTGGAATTGATTTTAATATGCATTTAATCTCATCTATTTTGCCAGTTTTCCGTATGCTACGTAAGTTGGCATAGAAGAATCTTAACGACGACGGGTGAAGTGGAATGTCTTCGTAGTTTTTTGCTAAATGATGGCTTAGTCTACTCGTATGTTTTGTATTTAGTGTTGGAGCAGTCACTGGTTTTTTTGGTAGGTTTTGTTTTCAATGATGGTTGGTGTTCTTTTAATATATTTAATGACAATGTTATTTTCGCCGTTTGATACACGTTTGTTGAATTCCTCCTTCAAGGACTGTAAATATCGTTTTTGTGTTGGAGTTTGGTCAGAGTAAATGTTTATATTCTCAGGTACTTTTTTCTTATTCTTTAGTAGGTATCTCGGAGTTTCAGTCGCTGAAGCAAGCTTTTATAGGCCTGTTTTTATCTGGTACATATTTTCCTAGTCTAATGGTTTTAATCGGCTTAGGACAATCCTCATAAAGTGCTAACAATACTTTCATGACTTCATCGTTATCGTAATTTCTCCTCGAGTTGAAATCTTTATTGTTTTTTTCCAATATACCCACAACTACAATATTTTTTTCGCGTTCGCATCGGTCCTTGAGTTCAAGGATGAGGTCTTGGTGACTTAAGACGGGCGATTCCGATGATGTACTTTTTATATTATGTTGTTGATTTTTAATCTGGGACATTTCACTTTCTATTATTTGAATTTTATTTTCGATTTCGGTATTTTTGGATTTAATTTGTTCTATTTCGTTGCTTATTTGATCAAATCTTGGTGCAAAATTCTCTACGGCTGATTTTACTGTCTTTATTTCAATTTTTATCTCTGATATTTCCTCTTGTATGCGGTTTAGGTTTTGGTTTTGAGTTTCACCAAAGTTCTCCAAGAAGTTCATCATATCTTTACGGAAGTCATCAAAGTCCTTTTTGTAGTCTGTGTCCTCAGTGCGCTCCTTTCTTTTTCTTATGTTTACGTTTGTGTGGAAGTCACTATTATCGCCGTGGGTGGATAAGTTTGGTACGGACCCGCTGGCGCTTCCGCTACTGCTTATCAATAACGCATTAGGCGTTGGTGGGGTTCTGTGCATTGTGTCGCGTGAGTAGGTTTTGCGTATGCGTGAGAGTGAGACGAAAAATAGCAACGGCTCTCTTTACTCGCGGGGGTGAGCGGTGCTGCGCACTCGCAGATGTATAACGTCGCGCACTAGCACAAGGTTTTTATATAATAGGCACTGTAGCAAATTTGAGTTTAACACCACATTCACAAGACTGACTTTTGGGGGTTGCGATTTTAGTAAAATTATTATATTTTTCGATAATCAACTGACACGTCTGCTTCCAACAGCGCTAGAGGCATATATGTTATGTAAATTGTTCGTATATTCAAATCAGAACTGTAATTCTTTGACAGTTGTGTGAAATGGCTAATTATCCTGGCTGTATAAGCATAAACTGGTTGGTCCAAAAGAGCTTTTGAGGAAATGATATATTTTATTTATATTTATTTTTTATCTCTTCAGGGCGAGAGTAAATAGGCTTCTTCTGAGCAAGTTCGTTCCACCGTAGATCTCATCCCTGCCTCTGGGCTGGATTGAGGTCAAGAGTGATCCCATTGTCAATAAAAAAAAATGGTTAGTCTAAAAATCTGGTTTGTCAAGTAAAATGATAATTAGTTAATTTGATTCTTTGATACCCAATGAGCTCCTCCTTTTTTTTTTCATTATATACTTGTACTAGCTGCGCCCCGCGGTTTTACCCGCATAAATTTCGATCCTGTCGGAATATCTGGATAAAAAGTATCCTATGTATTAATTCTGGTTATATACTATCTGTGTGCCAAATTTTATCCAAATCCGTTCATTCGTTTTGGCGTGAAAGAGTAACAAACATCCATCCATCCATCCATACAAATTTTCACGTTTATAATATTAGTAGGATATATATTTTTTTAAAATTATTTAAGTGTTAGCTCATATATTGTAAATAAGGCTCTTTGTTTGTATCGATAAACTAAATAAATACCGAGGCAAAACTAAAAAAAAAAACATAATATATTTAAGTCATCGTTGCTTCTTATGAATGCGTACATTTATAGAGGACTAGCTGTGCCCTGCGGTTTCACCCGCATAAGTTTCGATCCCGTGGGAATATCGGAATAAAAAGTATCCTATGTGTTAATCCTGGTTATAAACTATCTGTGTGCCAAATTTCATCCAAATCCGTTTTGTACTTTTTGCGTGAAAAAGTAACAAATATCCATTTATCCAAACTTTCGCATTTATAATATTGGTAGGATAAAAAAAAACGGCATTAGAACTAAAATATTTGTTTCATGCATGTAGGTATATCTACTATTTATCGATAGTATTTTCCAACAAAGGAATTTCACAAACTGAATGGAAAAAGCCTCTATTGTATTCAAAGCTAAGCCGATCAGCCGGAGCGGTGTAACAGTATTTATTTCATATTTAATCCATCCGCTCGTATCCGATGAAAGTACTAACAAAAGACATATCGATGATTTTTTACTGGCACAGAAATTAACGCATTCAATATGAATTTATTTATCGCAACTATGAAAATTTTTCGAACTAAAAATTGCTGTGGATCCATAATTAATGAGATTTTTATGATCTATTCTATGACTTCGATACATGAAATGAGTGGCCTCTAAAAATGCTATCTACATTATTTTATTTATTAATTCTTTTATTTATGCCTGTCGGTGGTTATGCCCGACGTATTCCACATTGGGCACCCGCTTAAATGGCATCTGGGGTATTCCACATACGGTACCTATCGATATTTTTCGCAGGTGCCATTAGTGGAATAATTTATTATTTAACATTTTATTAATGACCATGTCTACCAACCGTGACCTTATAACTCACGTACCTATTACACTTACGTCGAGTGCCAGTGTGACCAATAGATTACGTTCATTTGTTCTATGCCAATATCGCAATGTTGTTATTGAGATTAATAAGCTTTTCACCCTTTGCCATAATCTTTTAGGAGCATTCCCATAGCTAGTCAGGTCGTATTGGGCTAACCAGATCTAATTCTGCAAAATTGTAAAGGGATAGAAAATATCCGATTGTGATAAAAACCTAGTTACTCAACAAAAAATCCTACCTACCCAAAACAGTTTGTAAAGAATGTCCGCGTACTTATATTTCATTATCATAATTTTTCCGAGCGCACTAGACGAGAGACGTGACCAGGCATTAGAACGCTCCACGACTCGGATAACATCCGTGTGTAACCGCATAACGAAGCGGATTTAACTCTTCAAGTGTATAAGTTTAGTGCTTAGCAGGAAATTACGTTTTTATTTTAGTTCTACCTTTGTAGTACCTACCTCCTTTACATTTTTACTATAGTGAATAAGGATTACGACATTTTTATCGAAGTAAGCATAGAAAATAATAAACATGCAATTCCGCTTGCACCAAAATTAACACATACGTTTAGCGCCTAACGACAATCTGCATCATCTTCTGTATGTAGACAGAATGATGTTTTAAATATGTTATCATTTGACTTTGACTTTGACAAAATGTTCGTATATTATACCAAATCTCGAGTGAGCTTCAGGATTTAGTTTTGTCGCTGTGTGCATGTCGCTTATTTTCAAAGAAATATGTAATTTAAGATAAACAATCCTGCAGATAATTCGCAATACATCTTACAGAAAAGTCATCATCTGCATCATGCATCTGCAACTATGTTTGGGTTGGCTTGCAGTCTAACCAGATACAGCTGAATACCAGTATTTTATATGGAGCGGCTGCCTATCTGACCTCCACAACCCGGTTACTGGGTAATACGGTACCCTTTGGTAAGACTGGTTGTCAGACTTTCGGGCTACTGACGACCCGTAACGACTGTGATAGATCCATGAATGACAGCCGGGACCAACTGCTTAACGTGCTTTCCGAGGCATCGAGGGGACTTGGTATGTTTAACGTTTAAGAGAAATTGGTGCTAACTGCCGGTCAGCGTGATTTACTAGGTTTTTTCTGGAATGAATTATAGAATTGTTTTATATGAATTGATGAATTTTTTAGGACAAAGACAGGTGTTAGCTGTAAGTTGTTATTGGTTAACCGAAAGAACATCGATATTAAAATGTCCTATAGGTATAAGGGGTGTAGCGGTATGTACAAAATGCCACATGCGAACAACGCGTCATAGTGATGTCACGCAAAATCCTGCATCTCGCAAGCAGAGTTTACCGCGCAATTAGCATATATACAACAGCCCGACATGTTTCATCGGGCAGTAGCCCGCGAGACACAACACCCGTTTAGTCGGAGGATCCTCCCTTTTGTATGGAGGATGAGTGAATTTTACACCCTGTTCCTCATACCTCTATAAGGGGTATAAAACTTAGGATTAATTCAACATAGGTAGACTCAATTCTTACGATAACGAGACCTTATATAAAGACATCTTGTACTTCGTTATCTGCTCAAGAAAGTAGTTCTTCGTGTAATGGAGGGATGAATAATGAAATAAGTCTTTCGCGGACGCAAAATTATTAAACAGCATTCTAATTGCGTAACACACGATCAATCAGAATCGGTTACATTTTGACAGTTCAACAACATTCATTGCGTTATTTACGTGTTGAGCAGACTTTATGAAGGTAAGCTTTTTCGAACTTATGAATCAACAGATTAGCAATATCCTTCAAAATGATTCAGATTAAGATTAATTGTGTGTTTCGCAATTAGGGTGCAGGTTGTGCGTCAGTAACATGGGTTTGCCTTTAATACATATCCTAAAAATTACAGAACACCTACCTTCTTACTCCTTGGCTATTTCCATAAGTATTTGTGAAACTCTTTATTAGTCATGTCCAAGACATTACTAGATACATTTTGTGTTACAGTCCGACCGTCGAGAGAATGCGCTCCTTACATTTGTCAGTGCGACAATTCTAGTAACTAATAAAGATCAAATTCGCAAAACACGTATTCGTTTGTATGAAACTGACGGGTTTCAAGAACGCATTCCCTCGAGGGCCGGACAGTAAACTATTTCCCATTAAATATCATTCTAGCTCTTTAATTCCCAGAATGACAACCAAACTAGCAGCGACCATAATACAGTCATAGCCAGCGATGCAATTCAACAGCCGCCAGCTACAGCCATTATCTTATGAATGCACCGCAGTGCAGCCCATAACCAATTAGATACTCTTAATGAGTACTTACAGGAATGACAAATAAAAGAGCCAGTTATGAAAAGTGTATTTTCTTTTTCAGAAATTGAATGGTGCTGCATGGCGGTGGCGTGTGATTGAAGATTGTGTCCTGCAGCATGCATTTATCAAAATGCATCATGCATTGATCATCTATCTAAAAATGCTGTGTTAGATGTGTAGATGATAAATGCATGGTGCATTTTTTTACTCCTTTTGGTACCACCCTCTTTTAATTTTGATCTGGGTGTCAAAAATAAGAATTTTGTAAGTTAGCTAGACCTGAAAACTGAAAGTTACATCAAATCGAGTTTATATTACAGAAAAGTGTTTTTCTCACTTCTTAACGCTCTGCTGGCATCCAGTGACAACAAAAAACTTCGAATTCATAAATCACATCACCCTTTTTTGTCACAATCAACAAAACAAAGCGAGCAGTGACGCGACTACCCCAAATATTCTAACACCTTTTCCCAATGTTTTCAACATTAGTACCCTTGTCGTCAGTCCGCTATCACCAGTTCGTTGAACACACTACACGTGACTGTAATTCTGCTGAATCTTTAGTTTGAGCCGCTTTAAAATCAAACAACCCGTGTTTGAAGGCTTTAATAATTCAATTCTCGAACAAGAACATAGTTTTAGTTATAAACTTTAAGCAGGCAATTGTTTCTGTAAATATAAAGTGTCCCTTGTGGTTTATCGTTTGTTTAATAAATGTTTCAGTTAGTTAAGCTTTGTTTTTTCTTTCCCTGTAGACCTAGGCGTGAGATTATCGCGGCACTGCCGACGTTCTAGTAGTCTAGCAAATCTTTTTGTTCTTGGTTACAAAGACCTATAGACATAATAAAACCATAATCAATCGTAATTAGCAATATTATTCTTCATAACTGAACTAGTTCCAAATTCTTACGCGAAATGGGGAGCAAAGATTTTCTTATGCGTTTATAATTTTTTTTTTTTATAATCCTCTCAGATACACTACATTTTTTATCCTCAAAGAATAGGTTTATGGAAGATATAATTCAACATGTTTACTTACTCTTTACGGTTGCTGCGTGAGACTGACAGGCCGACAACACGCCAAAACTTCGTATGTAAAATTAATACAATCTTTTCGAGGAAAAGGGGTTGATTATTTGTTCATACAAAGAGCGTGTCAGGTGCCTTTTGGAAAAGATTTTCGTGTTTGTTTATTTGCCATAAAATCTTCACATGTAAATCTTCAGGAATATAATGTTAACAAGGCTGACTTTATAGTTTCAGGGTTGCTCAGAAAATGAGCATAGTAATAAAGGAATTTATTTTAAGGTCAGAACCCTAATTTTGTAACACACTTTCAATCACAATTCAAGGGTTTTGAAGAAAATTTCCAATCCATTGCTTCATAGGTTTAAAATTACATTCAAATTCGTCTGTTCAACAATGTATATATATAAAGCAATGAACGTGTCTGAACTATCAAAATGAAAGTAATTGCGATCCATTTATATTTATTTATTTTATTTTAAATAGAACGGCCGAAGCCAATTACACTATTTAAACATATAGCTGTGCCCCGCGGTTTCACCCGCATAAGTTTCGATCCCGTGGGAATAGCGGGATAAAAATTATCCTATATATTAATCCTAGTTATAAACCATCTGTGTGCCAAATTTCATCCAAATCCGTTCAGTAGTTTTTGCGTGAAAGATTAACAAGCATCCATCCATCCATCCATACAAACTTTCACGTTTATAATATTATTAGGATAGTAGGATTTAACACAGTCATGCATTCTTCTATCTTCCTTTCATTTTGACATTATCATCTTCCATTCATTCGCAAATATATCAAGATCTCCTTTGTCATTTTATGCAGGTTGCTTTTAATGCTGGTTGTACATATCAAAGAGGATACTATCTATACCTACCTTTTTTGTTCACAGGTTTTCAGATCAATCATTTGCTAATTTAAAAACTTCGTATCGTTTGTTTTTAAACTGAATTTGAATGATTGCAAATTCCTTGTAGTATTAAATTGTAAGCTAACAAAGCTACAAGGTCATTTGCTAAATTGTACACCACGTGTGACTAATCACCTACTTAATACGTCCACTAACTTGACTCCTACGTTTTATTTAATTTTATTTTGGAAAATAAACGGTTACACATTACAATGTTATGGTGTAGAACTTAAAACTAAAATGGGAGTATAAATGTATAACCAACAACATTTTCCACATAATATAAAAAAGTTAAGCTAACACGAACGGCGTGCGAAGTAAATTACCTACATTGAATATAGAGTATGGTTAAATATAAAAAAATAAAACTAAACTGAAACATATACTATACAGGTAAAAATAATAAAAAGAGAAAAAAGATATAATAGAATATTTAAAATATAAATTATGATTTTAGGATTGTTATGTACCTAATTCTGTTATGATTTTAAGCGTAATACTTCTAAATTTTCTAGCGGAAATAGCAAAGAACTCGGTATTCCGGAAAATCTTATTGTACTGAGTAGTAGGACGCCGTAAGGGTGCTCGCGATCCTGCGTTTGATCGACAAGAGGTTACAGCAAACAGCGGTCGTGCGCGCACACCTCGACATATAGTAGTTCTGGGTACTACATAACTTATTCTATTGCTTATGTCTATACAATCATATGAGTTGTTACATAAATCAAACAGAAACGTCGAATCCAACATTATACGTCTAGATTTTAGGTTTTGAAGTTTAT
The DNA here is from genome assembly GCA_947507525.1 of Apamea epomidion. Taxonomy (NCBI): domain Eukaryota; kingdom Metazoa; phylum Arthropoda; class Insecta; order Lepidoptera; family Noctuidae; genus Apamea; species Apamea epomidion. The sequence goes on along the minus strand of OX382230.1, from coordinate 15,419,613 downwards.
AGTTATTCAGTAAGTCGCTGTAAGCATGCATACGTACCTACGAAAACAACGGAACTGCATGGCGTTTAAAAATTTGCGTTGTACTTTTTCTATCATATTAGAATATTTTACATAGAAGGGATTCCACACCGGAACCGCGTATTCCAACTGAGACCTGACCAACGTTTTATATAGGTATAAATAAGTACCAGGGCGCTTAAATTCCTGAGCCGATCTCATCACGAAACCGTACATACGAAAAGCATTGTTCACAATTTTAGAAACATGAGCATCAGCATGGAGTTTATCATCCAACAAAACACAAAGATCACGACCACTGTTTCTCTTGCCAGATCTATGTATATTGTTCAATGAATATCCATATTTAATTACGTTTTTATTTTTAGTAAAACGAATGCAATACTTTCATTTATTTGCATAAAACATGGTATACAAAGGTGTTACATGAGTTGAGGATGAGATCATACATGTTTTGCTTAAGACTAAAGCATGCAAAATGGTTAACACAACTTATGTTCCAGGTATTCCTTAATGCTATAAAAGTTACTATCATTTAGCCATTTAAACAAGTGAGTTTTAAACAGTCTGCTATTTAGTAATTTAAGTTTACACGGTAAATTGTTATAAATACGTACAGCCATAGCTACACAGCTTTTACTATATTTTGTTAATTGAGGCATAGATAGTAGTAGTAGATCTCAACTAACTGGTCGGTAATTATCATAGTTTGTATTCGTAACGTTCGTAAGACATTTCGCATGCTTAATGGAACACTGACCCATTAGTAGATAGGTCTGATGTGATTTCCGTTTTTTTTTTACTCAGATCTTTTCAATAGTTAATCATAGACGTTCAAAATACAAGCATTCATGATTAATATAAATCAATTTTATTTTTATGCATCAACAAGTAGGTTAAGTCCTCATAGCAAGATCTCCGTTTGCGATTTCCCAAAAATCGTCTTTTTTGAGTTAAGTCAGTATTCCATTAAGCATGCGATTTGTGGTCGGTAAGTTCAAAAGTTTCAGCGAATGTATTGAAACTATTTTATTATAATGTACAGATTTTAACATTTGTATGGAGGTAACTCGAATACGTACCGGAAGACGTAGCGTTGGAAGGCCCGATGGACCGATCACTTTGTGAAGGCCGCAAGAATCCGCTGGATGCGGGAAACACACAACCGGTCGATGTGGAGATGCTTGGAGGAGGCCTTTGTCCAGCAGTGAACGTCTTTCGGCTGAAATGATGATGATGACAAACTCGAATGAGGCCTCTCTTGAAAAATAAACAACCTCCACCCTTTTAATTTGGCTAAACGTATTTAACCTCATCACACGAACAGACTAAACAGTGAAATAATGACAGACTTTACCAAAAGCGTTTTAAAGATATTCTTTTGTTTTCAATCTCCAGTTTCAATGTATTTCTGTGCAATCGTGGTTTTAATTAATTTCATCAAGGCTAAATTATTTCGCTTACTTTTTAAAAATGAAGCAAGGGTGATGAATTTTAAATTTGTCTTCATGTGGTCGGTGTTATTTTGCAAACGACATTATGAATAACAATATTTACCATGGGACGTTTTTGTTATAATTTTAATTCGAAATGGCACTCCCTAGTGGATGGGTCGTTTGTTTTCTTAAAGCGGTTGTTAGTTTGAAACCCTACCGCCTACTAGCCGTGCTGTGGATAATTATTGTAGGCATTAATTAGTACAATAGTGTAGATGGCTTGGTCGTGTTGATTCGCTTTTGCACACTTTTTTTCAACACACTGTTTTTTTTTTTTGTTACGTAACTAAAGTTTCGTAACAAACCCACCACCCCCAAATATTGTAACATTTGGACTGTCTCCAAATGTTACAATATTTGGGGGTGGTGGGTTGTTACCCAGGATTTAGGTTAAGGAGGTCAGATAGGCAGTCACTCCATGTAACATACTGGTATTCAACTACACTCGCTTAGACTGTCACAATGTCACTGTGACAATATAGTTGGGAAAGACTAGGCAGTTTGATTTATTCTAATAATATTAGTAGCTAGTAATTATTATTAAATATTAGCCTAAAATAAGCTGTCTACATGCTTCTACTTTGATTGCCTTGCTTTAAGTCAATGGGGAGTTGCTCGGTTATGAAACAATAACGTTGACTATAATACCCGCGGAATATGCGATGACACGCGTTGTAGACTTGAGGGGTAGGTACAGTCAACAGCAAAAGAAGATGAACAAAATCAGAAATTCAATACTAATGAACGGAGTTCGCGTCAGAACTGTGTGGCTGTACTGGTAGTAAATGTTTGGTATTATTTACAATCACATATTTTTGAATCACTTCGACGCCACACAGTTCTAACGCGAACTCCGTTCATTAGTATTGAATTTCTGATTTTTGATCATCTACTTTTGCTGTTGACTGTACAATATCAAGTAGTACCTACTTACTGCCTACGAATGTTATGGAACTTAGTGGTCTAACTCTAAAATACATTTGCCTATTAATGACTTCTGCAATAGAACGTTAAATCTAAAGGCTACTTTGAACTAGAAAAAAGTTGAGAAGATTCATCATCATTGAAGACCAAACAGACCAAATCAGAGCTGATTAGTGGCAGTAAGTAATTTTGTCGACAAAAGAGATAAGTATGCAGGGTCGTCGGATATAGTTGAAGTTTAGTAAAAAACTTAGATATTTTCGGATTTTTTTTAAATTTAATTAATAGAAAACAAACAGTTCATTTACCAAACTAAATTTCATTCGAAAACACCCATCGGTTTCTTACTAAACTTCAACTATTTCCGACGACCCTGCATACTTATCTCTATTCTAGATGAGCTATACACTTGACGACCTTACCCTGCCAATTACTATCTAGTGACACATTAAAGAGCAGTGGTCGTCCAGTGGTAACAATCACGACTTCAGTGTTAGGCCGTGGGTTTGAACGCAAGCAGGGACCTTACTTTGTGTAAATGATTTTATCACTGCTCTAAAAACGGCGAAGGAAAATATCGTGGGGAAACCGGCATATCATAGAACCAAAAATTTAAAGGCATGTGACATCCGCCAACTGACACTGGCCCGCGGGGTGGATTATGGCCCAGTCCCTCTCACAGGGAGGAGGCCCGTGCAGGGGGAATATTATAGGCTGATTGTGCCAAGTTAAGTAATATGTAAGTAAAGTAAGGAAGAATGACACAATTTATTCATCTGACTTACAACCTTCTATAAGCCAGTCACATCCTGCAGAAGCTATATCTCTTTACATTTCTCTAAAACTATGAGCCATAATGATAAATGATTTTATTTTGTAAGTAGGCTTGTACAAACACTTTTACACGTCAATCATATTTTAAAACTAGATGAGGTCGGCGTTTCCTATCTGACCAGTCTGAGATGAAAGGCCGAAACAAACTCAGAGGTCACAGTCTCTTTTAAAGTCCAGACATAATCTTGGTCAGATCATATGAAGACCATGTACTCGTAGATCGATGTCTGATGTGGTCTTTTGAGGAAAGAATCACACAGATTGAGAGGACCTGTCCAGTCAGTGAAACTTAAAGATCTCAACGATTTGACGAACAATACCAAAGAAAGGACATTTGGGTTGGCCACATTAATTACTCCAACTGCCAGACCATGACAAAACTATCAGAACAGAGAGAAAATAAAAAATAAATGACATAGTCTTGACATTCACAATAATTAAAATAATAGAATATGTACTTTACAAAGTAAGCAAATGTCATTGTATGTATATTGTATTGACTATGTTTGCTGAAGAGCGGACGGATGATTTCTTTGCAATCATTCGGAAGCGGAGCGCTTCACTATTAACTCGCCTTCGAAGCAGCTAGAACAGCCTCCTGAAGGTTTTGTCCGAGCGGTGGGACCTGTGCCTGATAAGGAGGTGGATGCAGCTTCATGTTAGCGCTTCTCCACATTACTTTTGACATGGGTGTATTATACGTTATTTTATTTTTTGTAATTATTGTATGTTTGACATTTTGTAATTATTTTTCGTGTTTGTGCTGTTTATGTTATTCTTATTTAATTTAATGGTTTTTATTTAATTTTAAAATGTTTGTATTTGATTTTGATTTTAAATGTATTTCTAATGTATGGACAATGTCTGAAATAAGTGAATATATATATATATATATATTGTATATAGAACATTCATTAATGTCAAAGTGTAAAAAGAAAAAACAACAGCACAAGAGAAAAAAAAAAAAAAAAAAACATTCAATATATAAAAATTGGAAGCAGCTCGATCCCAAGCCTTTTTGTCCTCGATATAATCCTTAACGGTATAAAATGCTTTCTGGCACAACTTACGTTTAATGAATGATTTGAATTTATTAAAGCTTATATATTGAATAAGCTATATGAGATTGGTCATAAAGCTCAGAAGCTTGAGAGACAAGAGAAAAGTTCCTGCAATAAAGCAATAAGGTTGTCATCGCACAGTGGTTCCGTTTCAGCAAACTGTCTGGGCGAAAATCTGGTGAAACATGACGTTTATTGCATTCGTGTGTTTAAAGTGAAATTGTGCTATTACTTTGTAACAACTGTCTTATTTTACAACTTTTTGGTAGAATGAACCTTTTGAGAGATTATGTAGATGTGCTGCAGCCATTTTTTAAATACATTAAAAAAATATCGTCCAGATTCTAGTCTCCTGGTTCTGCTAGGAACTCCATCGAGTCCTACATCGGTCTTCGCAGACGGAGTACGTCAGCATCATTCGCCTGCCCTTATCCCTATTTATTTCGGATTGACACACGTCTTTTTTAACATATATGCTCACGAAAAAGTCACGACAAGTCATGTATGTTTCCAGAACCCTTCCTTGCAAGTAGAAGGTCAAGAAGGCCATTTTAAAAGTGAGTCTCTTCATTTTACTGGTGAAGTTCAAGTCTTTCTGTACCGTTTTTTTTTTGTGTACCTATATTGTGTGCCTTCATCTGGGTCAAGTAAAGTAATATTCTTTCTTAATTGAACATTTTGTACAATACCTACTTCTCAGTGCCCACAGTGCGTCGTCACTAATTCGCGAGTGGCGTGCTCCGGCACGCGGGCGCACACACAATATTGAGCATAGTTCGCGAAACTACCGCGGCATATTAATCTTTTTCGTACCTGAAGGCAGGACGAAATGCCTTTTGTCGTCTTTAGGCTTAATTTTATGCCTCACGAGTCACGACAGTAATTACGATTAAGACACGCGAGGAGATAATAGATATTTGTTGATTGAGGTTTTTTTCGAATCAAACTTAAATAATATGTATGTAGGTATAAAAAACGCATCTGGAAAGTGATTTTTCTTTTATTGTAGATGTTAATTATTGCAATACAAAATTTAATATTTTAGTGCAGTTTAGAGCGATATTTCATTCAGTAATTTTGACAGATATTTGCGATGTTGCCAACTTTCGGGATGCGAACGCGAGGAAACTACTATGCTATCGCAATTTTATTATACTCTTTACTTACGGAATATACAGCGTGATCAGATCAGAAAATATGTGAGTCATATTAAAGGATGTGGTACAGGCTATCAAACTGAACAACTTTCTCCAAGGGACCAACATCATAATCGCGAAAAAATATTCAGCTGTCCCATACAAACATATTTTATGGTTCCTTAGTCCCACCATACCCTTAAATATAACCACACAATTTGATACAAGCTGTATAGTCAAATAGAGCTGCGTGATTGCATGCATAGCTATCTACAACTACTTAATCAACCCGGATTGGGCAGTCGATGTGTCCACGTGAGGCTTATGTAATTATCTCGGCTTGATACTCTGTACTGTACATTCGTTTACAAATAGGCACATACACGTTTAACAGTCTCAAACACAATTTAGGTAAACTACATCGAACTAGAGAGAGCACTGTTGGCCCAATGGTAACGGACGCGACTTACCGAGTTGTAGGTCGTAGGTTGTATACCCAGCCAGGCGCTTTACTTTGTGTAAATTATTTCATCACCACGCTCTCTTATATAATTTGTTTTATTTTTTATTGTGTTTAGTTTAGTTTTATGATCTTCCTGTACGAGTCGCAATAAATACTTTTTCTTTCTTTTTTCTCTCAAATCGTGAGGAAACCGGCATGTTCTAGAACCAAAAATTTGAAGACATGTGACATCTACGCACTGGGCCCGCGCGGTGGATTACGGCCGGCTCCCTGTCGCTGAGAGGAGGCCTACGTCCCAGCAGTGGGAATATTATATGCTGATTATGGATAAGAACGGATAGTCTTAAACATATTAGAAAATCTGTCTTAATCAGTTTTGGCTATTATTTTTTTTTTACATCGAACTATGTAAGTTTGTAGAAATTCCGGTGAAGCTTATTGTCGCTTCACCTAAAATTAACAAATCTTTAGAATTGTTTTTTTTTTTTTGACATAAGCATGCCGTGAATGACGTCAATCAATTTGCCTAGCCCTATCCCAACTATTTTGGGGTCAGCTTCCAGTCTACCAGATGCAGCTGAATACCAGTATTTGTATTACATTTTTTTACTGCCGTGAATAACATACCGAACAAATTAGTTTTGAATATATTTGAAGTATTTTTCCATGTATAAATCCTAAATAATGTAACTTTCAATCTGGTTTTCTAATAAATCATATCATTATATCTACAAAAGAGCCGAAAAAGGGTATCATATTAGACATGATATATTTCATAAATATAATAAAAGAATATTTTGATCCGTGACTTCCGCCTTTTCGAATAATTGAATCAGCTAGACCAAACCTCGGGGTCTTCATAAATAAATGTTAGGATTGGCTGGAGACTATTGATAAACTAGTTTTCTGGAACAGATTTGTCTAATCTAATATCGCGACATATTCACCAAAAATGTAAACAAATATGAGTTTATGGAAAAATAACTTTAATTACTATACAATAAAGTTCAGTTTACGCTACAACTTCAAACATTTTTGTAACTTTTTCAATAGTGCAAGTCACTCTGAAATCAACTTAATTGACATTATAATAAAGTGGATATTTGTTTAATTTGAAATAAAGTCAATTCGAAACATAAATATATAATTTGTATATGGAGAAGAATTTGTTCAGACAGTTTCAGAGAACATTCAACATATGAAAAGGGTTAATGTTAAGGTAGCCGTCCTTAAATTCTGAGCATATTTATAAATCTTTACATATTATAAATTACAGCTGTTTTAAGTGTCTGTCTCTACGCCCGCAGGCCCGCGCCTACGGTGCCCGGGAGTCGTCACGCGGCTCCCGACGCCCGGAGCGTCTCCCTCGGCGGCTGAGGCGTGAGGATCTCTCCCTCGCCCATCCCGCCACCTCCTTCGCTAGCATGACTGCTTCGCAGAAGGAGGTGACCGCCTCCCACTCCCTCTCGCCCCGGACCATGACTTGAACCAGGGCCGGACGCGAGAGGTCGCCGCCGCTGCCGATCGCCTCTACGAGGACACGGCGGTGCTCTGCCCAAGCGGGGCAGACCTCCACCGTATGCTCCACCGAGTCCTCTGGGCGATCCTTGCAGTGGTGACACCCGGGCGTCTCCTCCCGCCTGATTATGTGCAGGAACCTCCCGAAACATCCGTGTCCGAAGAGGACCTGCGTCAGGCGGTAGGTGAGAGCGCCGTGACACGTGTCTTACCGCCGCTATCTTCCGCCTTATCCGGTCTTATCGCCTGCGCTGGGTTGCGATAGTCGCGCCTTCCATTCCGCCATGAGATCGCGCCGGAGGTCCGTCCGCTCCGCCGCGATTTGCCGCGGGTGCAGAGTTTCCCCCCGACGTAGTGCCTCCGCGCGCCAGTCATACAGGCGCGCGAGGACTATCGCCTCCAGATCCCATGGCGGCAGTCCGGCAAGGAGGCCTGCTGCCTCGCCCGAGATAGTGCGGTACTCCCTTATAAGCCTTACGGCTACCACCTTTTGGGGCGCGTTCAGATAGTGTGCGGCTCGAAGCCGCAGTAAACGCGCCCACACCGGGGCCCCATAACTGTCTCTGTGACTGCGTTATTTTTCTAAACTACGCAACGGATTCTGAAGTGGTTTTTACCATCATTTGTAGAATTTATTCCGGAAGGTATACCAAACCATTTCCATCTATTCACTAAATTATAGTTCAAGTATATCCTATCCTACTAATTCTACTAATATTATAAACGTGAAAGTTTGTATGGATGGATGGATAGATGTTTGTTACTCTTTTACGCAAAAACTACTGAACGGATTGGATGAAATTGGGCACACAGATGAAATTGGTTTATAACCAGGATTAACATGTAGGATACTTTTTACCCTGATATTCCCACGGGATCGAAACTTACGCGGGTGAAACCGGGGGCGCTGCTAGTATTAAATACATTAAAATACATTTATATTATTATAATACATCATTTTTTTAATACATTAAAAACCGCACGTAGCGTGGTTGGGCTGCTAGTTCTTTACAAGTAAATAATATTTTGCGTTCATTTAATGAGAATGAAGTAGAAAGGTATTAATTTTCCATACTAATACGTTTATAATACACCTTGTTTGTAGGTATTGGGTAAAGGGTTCCCCCTTACACAATACCGACAGACAGTTTTCTGTCACGATTTTTTCAGTAAAACAAAACATAATATATGAATAATATAAAGTACGCAAAATACGCGCATTGTCGTGGAGTTGCGGACACCAGCCCGTATTACCCATTACCTATTACCTATGAATAATATATATAAAAACACAACACACAATACACAATATATACGACACAATACACAACACAAAACACAATATACACACAACACATAAACACAATACATAATATAATATGTATGATGATATGGATCTATTTGGAAAAAAATAAAATGACATAAAATGTTGGACAATAATTGGGAAAATATTTAAAGAGTAGATAAGAAAAAAGCGCTGGATATTTACCAAACAAATCTAATAAGTTTGATAAAGGAAGGGTTGATTCAGCGGTAATTTAATAAGTCAAAGGAACTTTGACGTAATAGGCTCATATTAACAAACCAGCCTCATATCAGTCAGCCTGTTCGCGGACTTCTAATAAATCCTCTCACAACCTAATTAGAACTAGTGTGAGCTTATTTAATTAGCCGTCTTCCATAAATATAGCTCAGTTGGTTGTAATTTTAGTAGATACTTTAGGTACTTGGGTATATTGTTTCATCGTATAAAATATGAAAGAAGACGTGACTGAGCATCTGAGATATAGTTCAGGCTTTGGCTAACACCTACTTTCGATTAGGCCAAAGAACCGCCGTGTTTTACTCTGACGGCATCAAAAATACATACGTACCTACGTAACCAGTAATAAATTGCACTTGATAATATTCTCGGGTATTCCCACATCTCATTTTGTTCCTGTGTCACCCAACTATAGTATCGTAAAACGAATGAGTCACGAGCCACTACAAAGCTCTGTAAACTACAAATCAGATAAAGATGCATGATCACCCTCACTTTAACTAAACTAAATGGGAACTTTTCTCATCGAATTATGTGTTGGGCTGAGATTAGAGTTATTTATCAGTAGATTTTGTAATGTTTAGTTAACGTTTTGCTTTACATTTGGGAAATGTTTTTGCTAGAACTTCAGTTAATTGGGTCTGTTTTATAAAGGGATCATTTCAAACTCAGAAATATACTCGCGACGGAAGTACCCTACTTAGGGCGGATTTCAGCAACAAAACTGAACGCAATCATCATATTATTGTCTAAACCGCGAGTTTAAGACCTGTCGCTGTCATCATTGTTGTGAAATATTGACACTGACAGCTGTTGAACGCAGTTTAGATGTACTGATCGCGTTTGGCTGATTTTTCCATCGCCAGATAACTTTTATTCGAGGAATAAAATTGACGTTTGACAGTTTTTGTATGAAATAACTGTCAAAATTATTCCTCGAATAAAGTGATCAGATGATTGAAAAATCAGCCCTTGTTTTTTTTTTTGTGGATGGGAAATCATCAAATGACTCCTCCCGCTCTGGGTGGAGCAGAAGGGAGTGTCAGACTCTTACTGACTAAAACCCACCCGTGTTCCTTCCTTAGCCCTTTATGTACCAGGGCAGCGGTAACCCTTTCGGACGATCCCGCTACCCCGGCAGGCTTCGGCCCTGTCGGGCCCCGTCATCTATGCTGACATCTCTTTGAGGCGCACGTGGAACACTTACGCGCCGTCCGGCACGGGCCTGGTCCTGATCGGACGGAGACCTACCCATTGCTCTCCGCCCGCAGGCCCGCGCCTACGGTGGCCGGGAGTCGTCACGCGGCTCCCGACGCCCGGAGCGTCTCCCTCGGCGGCTGAGGCGTGAGGATCTCTCCCTCGCCCATCCCGCCACCTCCTTCGCTAGCATGACTGCTTCGCAGAAGGAGGTGACCGCCTCCCACTCCCTCTCGCCCCGGACCATGGCTTGCACCAGGGCCGGACGCGAGAGGTCGCCGCCGCTGCCGATCGCCTCTACGAGGACACGGCGGTGCTCTGCCCAAGCGGGGCAGACCTCCACCGTGTGCTCCACCGTGTCCTCGGGGCGACCCTCGCAGTGATGACACCCGGGCGTCTCCTCCCGCCTGATTATGTGCAGGAACCTCCCGAAACATCCGTGTCCGGAGAGGACCTGCGTCAGGCGGTAGGTGAGAGCGCCGTGACGCCTCTCTAGCCACTCCTCAAAGAGGGGTCTCACCGCCGCTATCGTGGCGTGCCCTGCGCTGGGTTGCGATAGTCGCGCCTTCCATTCCACCATGAGACCGCGCCGGAGGTCCGTCCGCTCCGCAGCGATTTGCCGCGGGTGCAGAGTTTCCCCCCGACGTAGTGCCTCCGCGCGCCAGTCATACAGGCGCGCGAGGACTATCGCCTCCAGATCCCATGGTGGCAGTCCGGCAAGGAGTCTTGCTGCCTCGCGCGAGATCGTGCGGTACCCCCGGATTAGCCTTACGGCTACCACCTTTTGGGGCGCGTTCAGGTAGTGTGCGGCTCGAAGCCGCAGTGAACGCGCCCATACCGGGGCCCCATATAGGGCCATGGACCGCACGACCCCCGCGTAAAGCCTCCGGCAGGAGGCTATGGCCCCCTTAGGTTGGGCAGGAGCCGCTTTAAGGCGGCCCCGGCCCGTTCCAGTTTGGGGGCCAAACGTCGGAAATGCTCGACGAAGTTCCACCGGCTGTCGAGGACGAGACCCAGGTATCTCATCGCCTTCTCGACGCCGATGTGAACCCCTCCTACCATCAGTTGGGATCCCGAAGGTGGCCCGTACCGGGGCCCATGAAAAGACATGGCCTCGGACTTGTGCAATGCCACCTCGAGACCCAACTGCCGGATCCTTTCCACGACTATCGCAACCCCGCGTGTCATCGCGTCGGCCGCCGCCTGATGCGACCTCCCCTGCGCCAGGACCAGCGCGTCGTCAGCGTAGCAAACTACGCTGACGCCATCAGGGAGGTCGGCCCGCAGCACCCAGTCGTAACCGATGTCCCACAGGAGCGGCCCCAGAACCGATCCCTGTGGGACACCGCACGACATCTCTCGCCGGTTCCAGTTCTCGTCGCGACCGGGGTAGATGACGGCTCTGTCCGTCAAATACGCCCCGACTATTCGACGGAGGTAAGTCGGCACCCGGTGATACCGGAGTGCCTCCCCTATGCAGCTACAGGGCAGGGTGTTGAACGCGTTGGCGATGTCGAGTGACACCGCCACGACCACCCCACCCCGGGACACCGCGTCCCCCGTCGTGAGGGCTCTCACGCGCATGATGGCGTCCACCGTCGAGCGCCCCTTGCGGAAGCCAAACTGGCACTCCGCAATTTCCGGCCCCGTCCTCATCAGGTGCCCGACGAGGCGGCCCGCAATAACTCTCTCAAAGAGCTTGCCGACCTCGTCGAGCAGCACTATGGGCCGGTATGCGGACGGAGAGTCCGCAGGGCGCCCTGGCTTCTGAATGAGGACCAGCTTTCCCGTCTTCCAACGGAGTGGAAACTGGCCTCTCTCCATGCATGCGCTTAAGAGCGCCTCCAGTCGAGGCCCGACAGCCCTCGAGGCCAGGACCTAGGCTTTACCCGGCAAGCCGTCGGGTCCCGGGGCGGTATTTTTGGCCTTCAGCCTGCCTACCGCCGCTCTCAGATCTACCCCGGTCACTTCAGGGGTGTCGTCGTCGTCGTCCGTGTGGTCCGCTTCGGGCACCGCAAGTGGCGGAGCCATAGGCGGGGGAGTGTGCTCCCCCCTTGAAAGGAACAGAGCGCTCACCACTTCTTCCACCAGCTGGGGTCGGAGACTCTGCGTCAGCGGGGGGCCCAGGTGCGGAGTTTATTCCGCACCATTCTGTAAGGGCGCCCCCATGGATCTCGGTTCAGAGTCTCCAACATCTCCTCGCGGGCCGTATCTTTGGCCCGCTGGACAGCCTCTTGGAGGGCGGTCTTCGCCGCTCTGTACCCCTCGTACACCTCCACATCCGTGGCTTCCGCATCCGGAGGGCGGATGCGGAGCCTGCGGTGCCTGGTGTACCGGTGTCGCGCGTCGACGCACGCCTTGCGTAGCGCCCCAACCTCCTGCGACCACCAGTACATCTGACGTCGGGCGCATCCTGGCCGGACTCGGGGCATTGCCACGTCACAAATCTCGGACATGGCCTCCCGGAACCACTCCGCCTCACCGTTGATGTCAGCAGGCCTGTCCGGTGAAAACACCCAGGCCTGCACGATTGAGGCTTCCAGGAGAAGCTCCCGGTCCAGCTGCTTCAGCGCCCACCGCGGACCACTCGGGGCCTGTTGGACTAGCGCGCTAGAGGTCTGGGTGGAGACATCAAACCGGATATACCGATGATCGGAGTATGTCTCCACCTCCTCCATGACGCGCCAGTCAATGACACGCTGTGACAGAGCGGGGCTGGCGAACGAGATGTCCACTACCGACTCGCCCCGCATCCGCACACACGTAGGAACAGAACCCCGATTTAGGACGACCAGGCCTGTTTCCAGAGCCCAGTCCTCCACCATCCTGCCCCGCACATCCGTGCAACGGGAACCCCAGGCCAAATTCTTGGCGTTGAAGTCCCCGAGCACTAGCACGGAGAAGGCATGGTTTCTGGCGACGACGACACTCAACTCTGTTAAAGAGTTCTGGAACTCGGCGAGAGTTCGGCTTGGAGAGAAGTATACTCCCACTACTACAATCTCTCCGAACCGTGCTGCTACGCACCCCTGTCCCCTCGTGACACCTTCGAGGGACGGGGTACCGGCGGCAGCCGACGAAATTATGGCCACTGAGCCGTTCAGGTCCTCCACCCAGTCATCCCTGGGCGGGACAAAGTACGGCTCGGCGACCACGGCGATGTTAATCGACCACTGCGCCATGCTCTGGAGCAACAGGTCCTGAGCGCAGGCGCAGTGGTTGATGTTCGCCTGGAGAAGGCGTAGTGGAGGAGTTATTACTCCTCCATTTCAGCCCCCTCCCGGGCCCCCTCGGCAGTGGTGGCGGCGGCGGCGGCGGCGGCGGCGGCGGCGGCGGCGGCGGCGGCGGCGGCGGCGGCGGCGACGGTGGTGGTGGCGGCAGCAGTGGCAGCGACGGTGGTGGTGGCGACGGCGGCGGAGGGCCTGCCTTTCCTCCTGGCTTCGGCGGGTGGAGCGCAGGACTTGCTCCCCGCCCGGTGATCGGCCGGCTTGCCAGCAGCCGCACATGCGACGCAGTGCGGCGCGGCGTTGCACGAGCCGGCCGTATGTCCGGGCTTGCCGCAGCGGAAGCACAGAGTGCTGCGGTCCTCTAAGGTGCACTGGACGCCCACGTGGTGCCCCACGAGGCATCGATAGCACCTTAGAGGTCTGGGCTCCAGCAGCTTGACCTGCGCTGACACCCAGCCTACCAGGAGCCTTCCGCCCTCCACTATCTTCCTCGCCGCCGTCACGGGACAGCTTACCGTTATGGTTCGCATACCCGTGAAGTCAGGACGTAGGGTGCCCGCCTTCACCTGGTCGGCCAGACACCCGCCCGTCCTGACGACGGCGGCTACCACCTCTGCCCCCGTCACCGAGTCATCCACGCCCACAATGCGCATATCCGCGCACTTGACGGGCCTGGAGACTCGAGCCTCGTCCGCATTGAGGGACGCCCTTAGCTTTTCAGCCAGGGCGTCAGCGGTGGGGCCACTCGTCGCACCGGGGATCTCCAGCATGCGGGCACCAGTGGCGGTCACCCTATGCCGGAGGCCTCCGGTGATCCCCAACTCCTGGAGATCCACCGTCGCTCTCGCCTTGGTGGGCACGTCGCAGTAGGTCACCCCCCTCTTGACCGCGTCCGGCTGTAGCGTAATGACTACAGCCGCGGTCTTAGGGGAGCGAAGCCTAGCCGCAACGGCTCGCTCCTTGCGGCGCCTCCTCTGCGCCTTTTTCCTGGCCGCCTTGGCCGCCTTCTTTTTCTCCCCGACCACCTGCCACACGGCGTTGGTCGTGGGAGATTTGATTGGGGGAGGCGTAGGCTCTGGGGCCTTCCCCTCCCCAGCCGTTCTGCCCTTTTTTTGGGCCGGCGCCGCAGGGTTGGCGGCAGGTGCCGATTTTGCCGGCGCCGAGGCTCCACCAGCCGACGTCGGTTTCGCCGGCGCCGGGGCTCCTCTAGCCGACGCCGGTTTGGCCGGCGCTTGGGCCCGGCCAGACGGCCCGGGTTTAGGGGCGGCAGCGGCCGCGTACGAGGCCGCCTTAGGCTCTGGGGCCGTCCTACCCGCCAAGGGGGGGCGCAGAACAATACCCTCCAGGACGGCGAACCGCGCCTGGAAGGTCGCCAGCTCCTGCCGAACCAGGTTTAGTACCTGGTTCTCCACCGGCTCGGGCTGGCTTGGTGGTGTTGTTGTCTGCGCTGTGCCGGCCGCTCGCAGCCCGGCCAGGTCCGCTCGGAGCTCCTCGTTCTCCTTTCGGAGGAGCTCCATGGCAGCCGTCAAGCGGGCTACCTCCGCCCGCATTTCGGACGTTACGTCTGGCGAGGGCCCAAAGTGGATGGCCTCCGCTGCCGCCATGATGGAGGCCTTGGCCGAGACTATGGCCCTGTTTTTAGAAGTCTGTAACTTCTTCAGGGCCACGTCCCGGATCGCGGCCTCCACGACCGCCGCAAACCTCTCTATGCGGTCCGCTTCAGGGCCGCCTACCTCAGCCGCCTCGTCGCTTGAGGTCTCTGATGCGACCGAGCGACCAGAACCCCCCCCCCTTTGCGGGCTCCTCCGCTTTTTCAGCGGCCTCCCGAGCGGTGAGCCCCCTCCCTATGCCTCGCTCTCGGGCACCTCCCCGCCTGCTGGTGGGGATTTTTCTGGCCGAAGCCAGCTCCCCGTCAGAGGACGACGCCTGGCCGTCCACTGACCTTGGCCGCTTGCTATGGGCCTTTCTTTTAGCAGCGGCCGTCTTCTGGTCCCGGCGAGGGCTCACTGAGCCTCCCGTGCTCGCTCCTCCAGATGCAGCATCGGACTCCGACACCGCATCACTCCTCCCTTCGTCTTTTGTTGTTTTTAGTTTTAAGTATTTTTCCATAATTGTTCCCACGAGTATAAAACTTTAGGTACCTGCTCAAAAATCCGTGGTTCGCACTAGTGACTAAATCAAGCTACCCATTAGCCAAGCTTACTACCTCCCTCACGGTGCGCCGCCGCTTGGAGGTTTGGGGAATTTTTTATAGAGGTTAATCTTCCTCGCGGTCCGGGTGGTTAAGCCAAGACCCTCAACCCCCGTCAAAAGTCAGAGACATGACCTTGACAATCTTCGGGGCTACGATATTAACGGTGGCAGGAGGGGGGGGTTATCCCCTCCTGCCTGCCCGGCGGCAGGGTAAGTGCACACCAGGCACGCTCTTACTCCACACAGTTGCCGCTCTGCTCCTCATAGCGGCTTGTGTGGAGCGTTCCTCTTGGCAGAACATTAGCATGCGGGCAGCGAGATCTCATTGGGAAAAAATCCCAATGAGAAATAGCTGCCCGCACCCCAGGATGCACCGGCCCGAAAACTGGTCTTCCCCCCGGACGTATCCAGAAGGGAACTCCAGTCCCCAGGCACACGTGGAGGTTTTCTGCCCTGGCACCCCAAAAAAAAAAAAAAACAGCCCTTAGCATGTAGCTACGTCGGTGATATACCTTGTGTTGTCATCTGACATTATGCTGAGCTGTGGCCCCTTTGGCGTTACAGTGTTATCTTTCCGTTCTCATAGCTTTAAAGGGTTTTTGTTTTAATGTCACTTTACACAGTTTCCTTTATTTTCCTTCATTACAATGTATTTATTTAAAAATAAAAAATGTTATGAAATAGAATTTGCATAAATTAATTGGTTGCGTGCTTAGTAAGTAATGAGCTTTTCTTGCTCATTAGTTATTAACATGGCAATACGCTCAGGTCGAGGAAGCATGGCACGAAGCATGCCTATACTCAGGAGTGGGTGGAACGAGGCGGCCAATGATGATGAGGAAGAGGGCAATACTTGGCAAAATATAAATATGCAAAAAAAATGCTACATTTTATGGGCAAATATTCACCGCACTTCCATTTCTTTTTCGAAAGAAATATATGAACTAAGTAAGTAAACATGCCAAAGTAACAACAAAGTAACCTCACAGTGATAAAATTTGAAGAGTCCATTGCTTTTGATAGGCCGTAACCCTTTATTTGATTTGCCAAGTTTATGCAGAGCCCTCACGACTTTGGGGTGTTTTGCTATAAAATCTCACATCGCTTTCATTTTCGACTGATTTTAAGGAGGATAAACAAAGGCGTCTCATATTGACTTTCAAGAATAACCATTGATGAGATTGCTGAAGAGAAATACTTCTCAGCATTCCGTTAGAATATAGAGTAGGTATACATTTAGGTAGGCTGCCTCGTTGGTCTACTGGTTGCAAGCTCTGCTGCTGAGCATGAGGTCCTGGGTTTGATTCCCGGGTCGGACAAATTGTTAATGGGTTTTTCCATCTGGAATTTCTCAGTAGTAGCCCAGGGTCTGGATTTGTGCCAGGTTGATGGCAATAGGCTCACCCCTATTATGTATGTATGTATTAAATGCCGAAATGTGGGTGTTGGTACAGTCACGAGCACCAATATGTCAACACTTTCAATTGCGATTTTTTCGTGAAATAACGAATGCAATATTGAAATACGACATATTACATAAACATACCGTTTCGACAATGCTATGTCAGTAACAACATAAAATTTAATTAAAAAATAAAGGAGTAAATCGCTTTTGAATAAGGCCGAGTGTATACATACTTTTGCTCGTGACTGTACTATAGATACACCTCTACCCATTCACTAGGGGATTCCAGGCGTGATTTTATGTATTATTTTTATTTAAGCAAATGTTAAGCAAAAGGTAAACAAATCTTTTTGCAAAAAAATATTTTATAATATTTTTTGGATGAAACAGATACCTATTATTTTAGTTATTTATTCTCGTAATCAAATTCTGGACCGTTTCAATTGTCATTGACACGCATACAAAGAAGAGGTTGAAATAATCTCCGTATTCCCCAACAAAACACATTTCAACAATAGAAAAACATCACGCCAAAATCTTTGAAAGAAACCTACCGTACCACCGGTATCGTGCATTTCAATGTCGCTTTCAGACTTGTACCCGACATGAGCACATTTCAAGCCGCAAACCGACAGTTTCACCCCAACACACCCGGATCGGTGTCACACCAATGTACGCTTGTAACGCGAAAAAGGCTTATCGGGAAATGTTTCAAACACGCCAACAAGAATTTAGAAAAAATACGCTAAGTATGGTAACACTTCTTTATTGTAATACAATGCTTTTCTTGCAAGATTAAGAGAAAATGCAGATGAGGAGCAGTAGCCTAGGTAAAGACCACGACTTACAAGATGTACGTCGTAGGTTCTAACCCGGCGCTTTACTTTGTGTAAATTATTTCCTCACCACTGCTCTCAAAACGGTGAAGGAAAACATCGTGAAAGAAACCGGCATATCCTAGAACCAAAAATTCGAAGACATGTGACATCTAGCAACCTGCACTGGGCCCGCGTGGTGGATTACGGCCCATTTCCTCTCACCGAGAGGAGGCCTGTGTCCCAGCAGTTGGGAACGTTATATGCTGATTTCATAATCAGCATAATTTTCTCGTCATCATCATTGATGATGAGAAAGTGTGGCTTCATTGTGCCTCTGAAGAAATGTGTCACATTTTAAACTGATGTGGCAAAATATTTCTTGGGGAGAATAACCATTATTTTTTAATTTTGTGGGTAGCTGTGTGTTTTCTGTAAGCACTCTTTCAGCAACGAGGCTCACAATAATTTATTTTCAGCCAGTGTATCAACAAACATGTCGAAACCTAATATTTTGAAATCATCGGTAAAAGTTACAAGGTGGCTGAAACGTCTCCAAAATGAAAAAGCAAATATTTGGCTGCCGGATAACGTAAACAAAAACACATCGAAGCAGGCATCCAATGACATGGCATTTTTTGTGGCAACAGTTACAATTTATTGAATTTCAAAGGATTGCTGCGGCAGCACAATTCCCGTCTCGAATGTACAAAGAGACGCCTGGGGCTTACGTTTTGATTATAGAAAATATACAAAAGAAAGAGGTAGAAAAGATTTCGCGGGATTGTTATTTTTGAAAACATTTGTTTCACAAAATTAGGTATGACTAGAAAGGTACTACGGTACTCAGGTACCTGTTGAAACGATTGATCATCTTTGTCTTTCTTCTTTAACTAATGACTGACAACTTTAAATAATAGTTGAACTCAGCGGCTGGTAATAGCGTTACCGACGCGGCACAGTCCACCACGTCTTTCATATTCTGAACATTCATTGTATCACCTTCACTATGATGGTACCAAAAGTACTGTTCATTTTCATTCAGTAGTGATGCCCCGGGTGTTCCCTGTCCTACGAATTCAACGATATCAGATCCAGGGTACGCACTGTATTACAGTTTGTTTATTGGTGTAAATTGCTTGAGCACTTCTTTTACGATACAACGTGCTTTCGGAGAGCTAGCCACTTCTAATCCTAAAAGTTTAAATGTCCCTTCATCGGATTCCATAATGAAATTTATATTCTCTAGTTCATTCTGATGCTTCTTTTGATACGCTTTAGCTCCAATCAGGTTCTTCTGCAGTCCATAAAATTGCTCGAATGGTTTTTTTTAGGTTTCAGTTTTAGAATATTTAGTACAACTGGTACAAACCAGCTTATCATCATGCCTCCACCAACATCCGTTGCTCCTTGTCCTACAACTCAACTGTTTATGTGACCAGATACGATGACTTGTTTCTCAGGATGTAATCTACCTTTTAGATCTATTTATTACGAGATTTCTTTGTATCATATGTATAAGACATGTTTATGTGTAAAACCATAGTTTCTCCATCATCTTATAATCTTCTCAGTAAGTCTGCATCTTCTAAAGTAATCGCAGCTGTTGGTATTTTTGGGACATTATCTTCGTAAACCTGGTATCCTGTGTGTGGAGAATATATTGAAAAGGGTGTTGTGCTCCTAACTAGAGTAGCCATACCGTCTATTTAGCCGCTTTTGAAGCACCTTGAGTTCTATAACCAACGGTTTTGCCATAAGATAATTATATAATCAATGGATTTTCTATCAGTTTTGTCAAGCTCATCAAAACTGTTTATCACTGTTGCTTCAGCGGTGATACCTTCTGGTGGTGTGCTTACACTAGAACCAAACCAAGAATAGCAATGTTTTCGGCTTAAGGTTGTAGCATTTTGGCAGAATCGTGTACGCGTAACCATTGTGGTACCTGAAAATATTAAGAAAGATATTATTACGAACATTTAAGTTGACTGAGATAGTAGCAGTATAAGTTTTGGGCCAAGCGTTGGATATCATTATTGATACCGCTTTGTAGCGGCACGTATAGCAATTTCCTAATACGTGTCCAATTCAGCTTAATCTCAATACGTAATACGAGTTTGGGAACAGAAAATATTTATATTTTTTACTTTAGGACTGATTCTATTTTAATATTCAAGAATGTATTACTAAGACGAGTTAACTACGTCACGTAGATGATGAAATCTACGTTAATGTTTAATATTGAAACTTAATATGGCTACGAATGATAGTCGCGATCTTGTTCGCGATATAAAGCGTTATATAATAAAATAAAGTACCTACAGTAGCTGTAGTAGTGGTATAGTAACAAATTACCTCTAATTCCTCAGTTGTGACGTTATTTAGACCATTATGTTTTGTTAGGGTTATCATATAATCTATCGACTTTTCTAAAACTTCTGTGCCCGAGGGACGAGCGCCGAATGTGTCAATCAATCGTGTATATGTGAAAGTAAAAATGATACTGGAGTTATGCGAATAACGGGGAAAAGCTAGTTGAATTTTTATCAACAAAAATTGAATGTTGGATTCATGAATATTTTTAACGTTTATAAACTCAATGTCATCTATGAATTCTGATGCTCAATCAAAACTACAATCATGGTCAGAAACACAATTTGCATAGGCATAAACACTATTTGCATAGGTTATAGTTATGTTCAGTTTTATTTTTCCAGTCTATTCAATATTATCCAACTGTTATTTTTATATTACAATATTAGCTTACTCTTGATACATCGTCAGTTCAAAACTCGTTCCAACTTCTTCCATAATTCGCTTCGTCACATTTTCGTACGATGCTATTTCTTTCATTAAGGCTGCGTCCAGTTCAATCCAATCAGTCCAATCTCTGCGCCCTCACGCCCCTAGTCGCCGCAGGTGACGCCCTGGACGGGAGTCAACAGCCGTAGCCGCTACCGTAGCCACGGGCTTGCGGGCGGTGAGCAATGGGCAGCTCGCCACCCGGTAAGGACCAGGCCCGGGTCGACGGCGCGTTGTGTTCCACGCGCGCCTCAAAGAGATGTCAACACGAACTGACGGGGTCCGCTAGGGCCGATGCCTGCCAGGGCCGCTGGGTTGTTCGAAAGAGATACCGTGGCCCCTGGCACAGGCAACTGAAGGAACATGGGTGGGTTTTAGTCAGTAAAAGTCTGACACGCCCTTCCGCTCAGCCCAGAGCGGGAGAGGTAATTTGATGATATACCACCCAAAAAAAAAGGCTCCAGTTCACACTCTTATCGATTGATAACAACATTTGCATTCACTATCACTGTAGTTATTGCACTTAAAATAATAATATTTTTTAATAAGGTCTCCATAGTTGCCTGTGCCACAGTCGGCTAACTAACTAGGAGGAAGTTATTATCACCGGTTCAACTTTAGATGTCAACTTGAGTAAATTCTGCTGTGAATAGCTTGATAATTATGCGTGTTGAACGATTACACTGTTATTTATACATATATGGCCGAGTTGTCAACTGGTTGTTAAATCCTATAATGAATGAGTTGATGATAATATTTAGTGATGATTAATTGTAGGTATTATTGTTTTTTTTTTTTGTTAATCTAGATATGTTTAGGAATAAAATGTACATCGTGTATAATACATAATCTTCTGATCCTTATGTACTTACTCCTTTCTCCTCGTTTACGTTCATACATCATCATTACGGCCATACACGCACGCCGGTTATGAGTAGGTACTACGCACCAAAATCTTTAGGTAAAAATGATTTAGGTATCTTCAGAACTCTGTCGAGATACACTCAACGTAGCAAAAGCATCCGTAGCAAAAGATAGAAGAGAATTATTAGATTTCATATCACGTACTGTAAAATTTCGTTCGAATCCGCTGTGGACGCGTCACAAAGATGCCGATCGACATTCAATATTATTCCGATATGAGATCGGAATATTTAACAAATGATTTTTTTATCTGAAAAATGATTTTGTGAAGAACATTCTCTATACATATGGATTACTTTATAAGGAGGTGTTTCTACAGTTCATCATCAAAGTAATAATTATAAACTTAATATATAACATCACGCCTTGTTTCGAATGCCGGCGGCAGTAATAAGCTCGTATCTAGTTTGCACGTTAGGCAATTGACATAAAGTTCATATTGCTATGTATAATATCGCTACCAAAACTCGCTTCCACTCCGTTCCGCGGCAGTATAAATTGGGCCTAACTTCCGTGTAATAGGGGGCGAGTGTATTGCCATCACCCGGGCACAAATCTTTGGCTCCGGGCTACTGCGAAATTTCAGATGGAAAAATCAAATAACACTGCCTGACCTGGGTATCGAACCTAGCACCTCATGCTCAGCAGTAGCGATTGTGACCACTAGGCCAACGAGGCAGTCAGTAATAATCATGTCAAAACGTATTGTAGAAGAGAAGTTATAAACATACGTAACTGATATCAGCCTTGCTAAGTAATATATTATGTAAGCTGTCAAGTGAAGTTTTAGCAGCAGGTGTGATATCTTTCGCAAAGAGATCGCATTTCTTACGAAGCCTAAGTGGCATACAATCTTCGAGTTAATTTATATGACGTAACAAAAGAATCTAATCTACTATAAACACGGTTTCTTTTGTGTTTTGATGTGCACTCGTCTAATTTAGGAAATATGTTCCTGTTCTGTAACTAGGTTTTATATCGTTACTAGTTGTTACTCAAGATATCGCTCCATTGGTCTACCCCACAGGAACCATGCATTTTTCCGGGATTAAGTACTCTTAATCCCGGAAAACGGGTCGGAGCGTGACGTAGGCTACTGCCTAAGTCACTCTCCGGCCCGTAAATTATATATAAGCAAAATATCATGTCCAGTGTTTGCTCCATGAAAGAAGGTCACACCCATATTAATAATTAAAGGTGAAGAAATGGATACACAAAGGTTTAAAGGTATAAAGGGTTTATGCAACAATGCGTTGTAAATTGCATATATACACTGAAACCTGAGGGGTGATTCTCGTAATTTCAAGAACATTCACAGTCTGATCTCAGTTTCAATCTGCCAAAAATACCTCTAATTTCCCTACATTTTGACAAGTTTTTGACATTTGCTTGTCGCCGAGATGAGACAGCGACTAGATTTTGAACGTTTTAAATTACGAGAATTGGCCTTCTGTTTTAATGTACTTATTACAAATTATATCAATGCACTTACAAGCACCTCAAAATTAAGCTCACTTCGCCAAACACACAAACAGAATTAATTACCCCGAACTGAGTAAGTAACTGAGTAGGTACATCATCAAATTGAGTTTTGTTCAATTTACTCAAACTTAGAAGCTTCAGTGGGTTATAACTCAATTTGTCGTACGCGAGCAGGGAAGATTGTTAAGTAGGCAGGTGTACAGAGATATTTACTCCGTGGCTACGAGCTACGAACTCAAGCGACACGTCTACACGAGTTTTGCGAAAACGACTGCGGAGAAAACAAATGTAAGAAATTGTTTAGAGTCACCGCGACACGAGTTGAGGAGCGACGGACAGGTGACGTGCGCGTGTGCGGTGCACCCAGAGACTGGCCTTCTCCCCGGACGTATCCATAAGGGAATTCCAGTCCACGGGCACACGGGGAGGTTTCCTGTCGAAGCACCCCAGCAGGCCAGCACCCTCGGTCCGGACACCTTCTTGTAAAAGCTCTGAAAATATTTTTATGTCAGCTCAAAGTAAAAGGTTATACACCTTTTTACAGTATTGACCTGATAGCAATACTTCATAAACTGACTGTCCAGAGTGCCTTAGGACTATTTTAAGTATCCATTACGGAACATTTTCAGTGGTGATTAATGAAGGTTAAAAAACCTCACATTCTTTTATGGTCGCGTATGAGCGGTCTTATTGTAACTTTACCTAGGTAGGTAGGTTTGTATGCAGTTACGTGACTAAATAGACCAGAAGGTCAATTTTTATAATTTAAACGTTCAAAATCTAGTTGCAGTCTCATTTCATTGACAAAGAAATGTCAAAAACTTCCCAAAAATGTAGGGAAATTAGAGGTATTTTTGACAGATTGAGACTGAGATCAGACTGTCAATGTTCTTAATATTACGAGAATTGCACCTAAGAAACAGCCAAATTTTTTTTTTGTTCCTTGCCGATATCCTCATGTACTTAATGTACTTATACGGTCCGGGGAGAACGGGTCATGAAACGACACAAACATAAGTGTTTATGAAAGAAATGTACTGTCAACGCACATGAGTGATAACACTTTGATGTTGATAGCATCTTTATGTTATAACAGTAAGGTTGTTGTTGTTAAAAAAAAAAAGGTTGTTATTTTTAGTACAAGTGTTACCATTGATATACGGTTGACTGAACCTTAAGTGGTTAAACCAACAACATTTAAACTCCAGCTAGACCCGAAACAACTACCTGTAGGCAATACAAATATTTGTTCCGTGCGGGAATCGAACCCACGACACGCAGCGCAGCAGTCGATCGCTCAGCCGCTGCGCTAACCGTGTGTCGTCGAAATCCGAAGAATCCTATGAATACGTCCCTTTTTCCGTGCCAGTTTGAGGGTATGCGGACTCCGAGCGGACCTGGCCGGGATGCGAGCGGCCGGCAGAGCGCAGACAATCCCACCACCTGGCTTGGTGGTGGGATTGTCTGCGCCCGTGCCGGTGGAGAACCAGGTCCTGAACCTGGTTCGGCAGGAGCTGGCGACCTTCCAGGCGCGGTTCGCCATCCTGGAGGGTATTGTTCTGCGCCCTCCCTTGGCGGGTAGGACGGCCCCAGGGCCTAAGGCGGCCTCGTACGCGGCCGCTGCCGCCCCTAAGCCCGGGCCGTCTGGCCGGGCCCAGGCGCCGGCCAAACCGGCGTCGGCTAGAGGAGCCCCGGCGCCGGCGAAACCGACGTCGGCTGGTGGAGCCTCGGCGCCGGCAAAATCGGCGCCGGCCGCCAAACCCGCGGCGGCGCCGGCCCAGAAAAAGGGCAGAACGGCTGGGGAGGGGAAGGCCCCAGAGCCTACGCCTCCCCAGAACAAATCTCCCACGACCAACACCGAGTGGCAGGTGGTCGGGGAGAAAAAGAAGGCGGCCAAGGCGGCCAGAAAAAAGGCGCAGAGGAGGCGCCGCAAGGAGCGAGCCGTTGCGGCTAGGCTTCGCTCCCCCAAGACCGCGGCTGTAGTCATTACACTACAGCCGGACGCGGTCAAGAGGGGGGTGACCTACGGCGACGTGCTCGCCAAAGCGAGAGCGACGGTGGATCTCCAGGAGCTGGGAATCACCGGAGGCCTGCGGCATAGGGTGACCGCCACTGGTGCCCGCATGCTGGAGGTCCCCGGTGCGACGAGTGGCCCCACCGCTGACGCCCTGGCTGAAAAGCTAAGGGCGTCCCTCAATGCGGACGAGGCTCGAGTCTCCAGGCCCGTCAAGTGCGCGGATATGCGCATTATGGGCCTGGATGACTCGGTGACGGGGGCAGAGGTGGTAGCCGCCGTCGTCAGGACGGGCGGGTGTCTGGCCGACCAGGTGAAGGCGGGCACCATACGTCCTGACTTCACGGGTATGCGAACCGTAACGGTAAGCTGTCCCGTGACGGCGGCGAGGAAGGTAATAGAGGGCGGAAGGCTCCTGGTGGGCGGGTGTAAGCGCAGGTCAAGCTGCTGGAGCCCAGATCTCTAAGGTGCTATCGATGCCTCGTGAGGCACCACGTGGGCGTCCAGTGCACCTTGGAGGACCGCAGCACTCTGTGCTTTCGCTGCGGTAAGCCCGGACATACGGCCGGCTCGTGCAACGCCGCGCCGCACTGCGTTGTATGTGCGGCTGCTGGCAAGCCGGCCGATCACCGGGCGGGGAGCAAGTCCTGCGCTCCACCCGCCGAAGCCAGGAGGAAAGGCAGGCCCTCCGTCGCCGTCGCCACCACCACCGTCGCCACCACTGTCGCCGCCACCGCCACCGCCGCCGCCGCCGCCGCCACCACCGCCGCCGCCGCCGCCGCCGCCGCCGCCACCACTGCCGATAGGGCCCGGGGGGGGGGCTGAAATGGAGGAGTAATGACTCCTCCTCTACGCTTCCTCCAGGCGAACATCAACCACTGCGCCTGTGCTCAGGACCTGTTGCTCCAGAGCATGGCGCAGTGGTCGATTAACATCGCCGTGGTCGCTGAGCCGTACTTTGTCCCGCCCAGGGATGACTGGGTGGAGGACCTGAACGGCTCAGTGGCCATAATTTCGTCGGCCGCCGCCGGTACCCCGTCCCTCGAAGGTGTCACGAGGGGACAGGGGTGCGTAGCAGCACGGTTCGGAGAGATTGTAGTAGTGGGAGTATACTTCTCTCCGAGCCGAACTCTCGCCGAGTTCCAGAACTCTTTAACAGAGTTGAGTGTCGTCGTCGCCAAAAACCATGCCTTATCCGTGCTAGTGCTCGGGGACTTCAACGCCAAGAATTTGGCCTGGGGTTCCCGTTGCACGGATGTGCGGGGCAGGATGGTGGAGGACTGGGCTCTGGAAACAGGCCTGGTCGTCCTAAATCGGGGTTCTGTTCCTACGTGTGTGCGGATGCGGGGCGAGTCGGTGGTGGACATCTCGTTCACCAGCCCCGCTCTGTCACAGCGTGTCATTGACTGGCGCGTCATGGAGGAGGTGGAGACCTACTCCGATCATCGGTATATCCGGTTTGAGGTCTCCACCCAGACCTCTAGCGCGCTGGTCCAACAGGCCCCGAGTGGTCCGCGGTGGGCGCTGAAGCAGCTGGACCGGGAGCTTCTCCTGGAAGCCTCGATCGTGCAGGCCTGGGTGTTTTCACCGGACAGGCCTGCTGACATTGACGATGAGGTGGAGTGGTTCCGGGAGGCCATGTCCGAGATTTGTGACGTGGCAATGCCCCGAGTCCGGCCAGGATGCGCCCGACGTCAGGTGTACTGGTGGTCGCAGGAGGTTGGGGCGCTACGCAAGGTGTGCGTCGACGCGCGACACCGGTACACCAGGCACCGCAGGCTCCGCATCCGCCCTCCGGATGCGGAAGCCACGGAGGTGGAGCTATACGAGGGGTACAGAGCGGCGAAGACCGCCCTCCAACAGGCTGTTCAGCGGGCCAAGGATATGGCCCGCGAGGAGATGCTGGAGACTCTGAACAGAGATCCATGGGGGCGCCCCTACAGAATGGTGCGGAATAAACTCCGCACATGGGCCCCCCCGCTGACGCAGAGTCTCCGCCCACAGCTTGTGGAGGAGGTGGTGAGCGCTCTGTTCCCTTCACGGGGGGAGCATACTCCCCCGCCTATGGCTCCGCCACTTGCGGTGCCCGAAGCGGACCACACGGACGACGACGACGACATCCCTGAAGTGACCGGGGTAGATCTGAGAGCGGCGGTAGGCAGGCTGAAGGCCAAAAATACCGCCCCGGGACCCGACGGCTTGCCGAGTAAAGCCTGGGTCCTGGCCTCGAGGGCTCTCGGGCCTCGACTGGAGGCGCTCTTAAGCGCATGCATGGAGAGAGGCCAGTTTCCACTCCATTGGAAGACGGGGAAGCTGGTCCTCATTCAGAAGCCAGGGCGCCCTGCGGACTCTCCGTCCGCATACCGGCCCATAGTGCTGCTCGACGAGGTCGGCAAGCTCTTTGAGAGAGTGATTGCGGGCCGCCTCGTCGGGCACCTGGTGAGGACGGGGCCGGATCTTGCGGAGTGCCAGTTTGGCTTCCGCAAGGGGCGCTCGACGGTGGACGCCATCATGCGCGTGAGAGCCCTCACGACGGGGGACGCGGTGTCCCGGGGTGGGGTGGTCGTGGCGGTGTCACTCGACATCGCCAACGCGTTCAACACCCTGCCCTGGAGCTGCATAGGGGAGGCACTCCGGTATCACCGGGTGCCGACTTACCTCCGTCGAATAGTCGGGGCGTATTTGACGGACAGAGCCGTCATCTACCCCGGTCGCGACGGGAACTGGAACCGGCGAGAGATGTCGTGCGGTGTCCCACAGGGATCGGTTCTGGGGTCGCTCCTGTGGGACATCGGTTACGACTGGGTGCTGCGGGCCGACCTCCCTGATGGCGTCAGCGTAGTTTGCTACGCTGACGACACGCTGGTGCTGGCGCAGGGGAGGTCGCATCAGGCGGCGGCCGACGCGATGACACGCGGGGTTGCGATAGTCGTGGAAAGGATCCGGCAGTTGGGTCTCGAGGTGGCATTGCACAAGTCCGAGGCCATGTCTTTTCATGGGCCTCGGTACGGGCCACCTTCGGGATCCCAACTAATGGTAGGAGGGGTTCACATCGGCGTCGAGAAGACGATGAGATACGTGGGTCTCGTCCTCGACAGCCGGTGGAACTTCGTCGAGCATTTCCGACGTTTGGCCCCCAAACTGGAACGGACCGGGGCCGCCCTAAAGCGGCCCCTGCCCAACCTGAGGGGGCCAAACGCCTCCTGCCGGAGGCTTTACGCGGGGGTCGTGCGGTCCATGGCCCTATATGGGGCCCCGGTATGGGCGCGTTCACTGCGGCTTCGAGCCGCACACTACCTGAACGCGCCCCAAAAGGTGGTAGCCATAAGGCTTATCCGGGGATACCGCACGATCTCGGGCGAGGCAGCAAGCCTCCTTGCCGGACTGCCGCCATGGGATCTGGAGGCGATAGTCCTCGCGCGCCTGTATGACTGGCGCGCGGAGGCACTCCGTCGGGGGGAAACTCTGCACCCGCGGCAAATCGCGGCGGAGCGGACGGACCTCCGGCGCGATCTCATGGCGGAATGGAAGGCGCGACTATCGCAACCCAGCGCAGGGCACGCCACGATAGCGGCGGTAAGACCCCTCTTTGAGGAGTGGCTAGAGAGGCGTCACGGCGCTCTCACCTACCGCCTGACGCAGGTCCTCTCCGGACACGGATGTTTCGGGAGGTTCCTGCACATAATCAGGCGGGAGGAGACGCCCGGGTGTCACCACTGCGAGGATCGCCCAGAGGACACGGTGGAGCATACGGTGGAGGTTTGCCCCGCTTGGGCAGAGCACCGCCGTGTCCTCGTAGAGGCGATAGGCAGCGGCGGCGACCTCTCGCGTCCGGCCCTGGTGCAAGCCATGGTCCGGGGCGAGAGGGAGTGGGAGGCGGTCACCTCCTTCTGCGAAGCAGTCATGCTAGCGAAGGAGGTGGCGGGATGGGCGAGGGAGAGATCCTCACGCCTCAGCCGCCGAGGGAGACGCTCCGGGCGTCGGGAGCCGCGTGACGACTCCCGGCCACCGTAGGCGCGGGCCTGCGGGCGGAGAGCAATGGGTAGCTCTCCGTCCGATCAGGACCAGGCCCGTGTCGGACGGCGTGTTTGTGTTCCACGCGCGCCTCAAAGAGATGTCAGCGTAGTTGAAGGGGCCCGACAGGGCCGAAGCCTGCCGGGGTAGCGGGATCGTCCGAAAGGGTTAAAGGGTATGCGGATCTTTTTAGTCGGAATTCCTAGTCTAGTTGAGCTAAATGGTAATTTTTTGCAAATACCTAATGCTTCAAGTTTTCCTTTTAAAGGTAGGTAAAGAGCGACGCGTATATATATTTTTTTCTTTTTATGTTTGACCACGCATAACTTTTTACAGAATACTCCGATTTTGATCATTCTTTTTTTATTGGAAGGGTATACCCCAAAAAATTCCAACCCTAACGATGGGAAAATGCCTCAGCCGCCGCGGGAGATGCTCCGGGCGTCGGGAGCCGCGTGACGACTCCCGGCCACCGTAGGCGCGGGCCTGCGGGTGGAGAGCAATGGGTAGCTCACCGTCCTATCAGGACCAGGCCCGTGCCGGACGGCGCGTATGTGTTCCACGCGCGCCTCAAAGAGATGTCAGCAGGAATGACGGGGCCCGACAGGGCCGAAGCCTGCCGGGGTAGCGGGATCTTCCGAAAGGGTTACTGCACAAATGTTTTCCTTCACCGTTTTGAGAGCAGTGGTGATGAAACAATTTACACAAAAAAAAATCCTATCCATAACTTCTTGTTATAATATTATCTTCTATCGTTTGGACACATTTAAAATTTATAGCTTACTGTATATCCGTAAAAGTTATAAGAAATATTAGCAAAACAAGCGTCGTTTACGTATTCCGAATAAATATTGTCGTCGTAAGAATTTTCTTTAATAAAAGTAAGTGCTTTTATCCCAATTGCAGTGAATGAAACTAAAATTATGTTAGACTAGCTGCGCTCCGCGGTTTCACCCGCATAAGGTTTGATCCCGTGGGAATATCGGGATAAAAAGTATCCTGTATATTAGTCCTGGTTATAAACCATCTGTATGCCAAATTTTATCTAAATCCGTTTAGTAGTGTTTGCGTGAAAGACTAACAAGCATCCATCCATCCATCCATACAAACTTTCACGTTTATAATATTAGTAGGATGTCTGAAACCTCTTTCCTGAATTAAGTTCAATAACTTGCACTTACAAATTGTTCTCCGTTTCATGGTCAAAACTAATTGGTGCTTAGGTGCCTACTTCAGTAAATGAGGTGCTAAAATTTTATGAATTAATTTTCTATCAGGCAAAGGCATTTTCATATTCAGCCTTCTTGCTCCTAAAGTTAATGAGAAAAGTTAAGTTGATCGTTTCAATCAATCTTCTAAACAAATGAATGCAATCCTTTTTTAAAGCCAACGTTTAGAAGCTGTGTTTTCTTTGATCGGTGGATCAAAGAAAACACAGCTTCTAAACGACCCTAAAAAACCCTTAATCTAATTTCTTTTACTTTAAAATACATATCTAAGACACCTCTTAGATATGTATTTTAAAGTAAAAGAAATTAGATTAAGGGTTTTTTTGTCAATGTTTGAGTTTATCAAGAGGTGATTAGAGTGAAATATTTAAGAAGTTTTAATAACAATGGTGTTAAGGAGAAAAAGGAGCTTATCGGGCTAAGCCAGAATAGAATGAAATAAAAGACACTTCTTCTTTTGTTAACTTTAATTAATGAGACTTTAGAAACTAGGTAATGTTCTTTGGAAATATCAACACTGCGATTCTGTAACCATCTCACCGTGAACACTTAGGTGAAGTGAGCGTGGACTGAGCTGTCATTCCGACTAATGCTAGAGATTGACACTATTGACAGCTGACTCTAAGCTCACTTCACCTAACTTTTCACTGTGAGATTTTTACAGAGACGATCGGCTGCCGATCGATTCTGTAAAAATCTCGGTCCGTTTTACTCGGAATCTGCGTGTATGTGTAGATGTATGAAAATAAACGAAACAACATGAGTCGGTATGTAAGGGGAGTTGTATGTAAGGATCGTAGCAGGTGGCCGTCTGCAATGTTTACCTATCCCCATGGGAAGAGGGCGAGAGCTTATGTTATGTTTAGAAACTAGTAAGTTGCCTTAATAAAAGTAATGGATCTTAAGGTTGGTGTTGACAAGCTTAATGTTATCCATTGAAAATTGTTTGGTTCTGACATTAACTATGTGCAAACTGTTAGCTAAGTCGTGAGATAGATATCCACGCTAGAAACAATAAAATTAGATCTTATCCTAACGTAAATGAACCTTATTTTCATTAGACTATAAATCTGTAGAGTCGCTATTCAACTTTAAAAATATTTTAAGTAAGAACAGCGTTCGCTTTGTTATCAAGGAGTTGTTATCAAAAGGCGAGAAAAGAATGGGAATACCTCTTTGTGAAGATTTGATACTATCGTTAATTTGAAGTTTCTAGTTAAGATTGTTTAAGTTGAAATACTTTCGTGCTGATTTACATTATGTTTGTCTAGAGTGGCTTTTTGTGAGAAAAACAATGTTGTTTTGAAAAACTTTTTTTAAATAGATCGGAACTTTACTGTTTTGTTTGCAGGTATGGAAGGGAGGTCTTGCAGATGCCGCCGCTTTAAAAAAATTTAAGATATTAATATCGTTTTTGTTTTCGCAGTGGTACGTGACGTCAAATATTTTAAATCGAGTTGGTGTATCATAACATATTTTCCATTTTCCAATGTATGTAATACTACCTACATTTATTCTATTTACGCTCATAACCATATCATAAAACAACCGGAATTCTATTATGTTCGATTGGTACCATCGATTTTCGATAACATTCAATACAACCGCATCTACATAGTAAATACATAAAAAAGATACCTTTACACTAAAACAGTTGACCTGGTTACTCGTCGACTTCGAGTTGTGCTCCAATAGTTATTGGAAAACATTTAGCACTTCCACATGCCGCTCACGTCGCTTTTCAGCTTAATGTGCTTGGCTTCATTTACACCGTCAGTTGATTTAATCAGAATTGGCAGAGAGAGAGGACCGTTTAAATAAATGTTCTGATGATACCGGAAGCATGTTTTATTTTTTCTTTTTTAGTTAATAGGTGCCGTTCATCTTTAGGCACCTATTGTGTAGAGACTTTGACCCAGCGGTCATTGTGGCCGAGACCGGCCCAGAAAGAGATGGCGAGATAACTTGGACACGTACCGCGAAGGCTGGTTCGAGGTGGCGCGGGAAAACGGTTCCTGGAAGGATTTGGGGGAGGCCTTTGCCCAGCAGTGGGACAGATCAGGCAAAAATAGGTACCAAGTCATGCCATGGAACTCGTAGCGGGATCGTCCGAAAGGGTTACCGCTGCCCTGGAACATAAAGGGCTAAGGAAGGAACACGGGTGGGTTTTAGTCAGTAAGAGTCTGACACTCCCTTCTGCTCCACCCAGAGCGGGAGGGGTCATTTGATGATTTCCCATCCTGAAAAAAAAAAAAAAAAAAAAGCCATGGAACTCCGTGATTTACCGCTGCTTATAATTATAATTTTAAACAAATAGTAAATTTTTACCATTATATGATTGCTTATACGCTTCAACATATCTGATGACAAGGAGTTAGACCGGTTCCTTGTCAGCACCACCGTACGGAGTAGCTACGGACCTCCCGAATAGTAAATTAATTAATGTCCAGTTTATCGCACTTTTATTTAAAAAAAAACAAAATTACATCTACGTTCAGAGTAATTTTATCGAATTTAAAATACCCTACACACCACTAGTGCAAATAAATACTTGAAAAGTATGCCTTGAAAACGAGAAAGAATAACCTTTAGTATAAATAGTTACCACATTTCGGTGTCAGAGACGTCTAAGTAATCCGTATCCGCTGATTATTTGACGACACTCGCATCGGAAGGACAGCGCTGTACGATACTTCACTTTGATGACCTTCTCTCGCTATTCTTGAGAAAACTTTGTTTCGTATCTCGTTCTTACTGCACATTTTCATCACGGGTTCTCCGATAAATTAGTTTTATACATTATTATTGTAAGATACTAGCGTAGGACTCGCAACCATGCGTGTATGACCAGATGTATGAACGTAAACGAAGCAAAAGGAGTATGTAAGGATCACGTACCCTCATGGGAAAAAGGCGCGAGAATATGTATATATGTGTTGTAAGATATTATGAAGTTCACGAGTAAGACTCATATCCTGATATTTTAAGCACAAGACTTTAGTACCAGACCGATCTAACATTTTTACAGGTAAAAAGCTGCCTAAAGTTATGAAGTTTCAAATGTAAGAGCATTTTTTATATATAATCGTAAAATGTGACTGTGAAACTTCTGACAACTTTACCTAATGATAACATTTTAAAAGAAAATTATTAACATATAAATCATCCTAAAACTTGTAAGCCAAACGACTACCACTTATATAACTTAGGTAGACTTGCAGGTCCTTTGCGTGGAAGCCCACGAACAGTACCAGCAAATCTATCTAAGTTATCAAACAAAAAAGGGCTCAGAAACTCAGAACTATGCCTAAACCAATTACAGGATAGACAAGTCGGTAGTTTTGGCTCCTGAACAGCGGGGCAATTGTGTAACACATTACCAATCGGAATCGGTTTCATTTTGACAGTTCAACAATATTCATTGCGTTATTTACGTTTTGAGCAGACAAATTTTTCAAACTTATAAAGCAATGGTTTAGCAATTTGCTTCAAAATTATTCAGATTCCGATAGTGTCTTACGCAATTAGGTTGCAGATGCCAGTCGGAAGAGTAACTCGAAATTGATGATACTTAAAACTTATCTTGAACTTTTGTTTATGGAATTGGCAATACAGTCGTTACTGGTCGTCAAAAGCCCAAAAGTCTGACAATCCAAGCGTTACCAAGCCTATCTGACCTCCACAATCCAGTTATATGGAGGTCAGATAGGCAGTCGCTCCATGTAAAATACTGGTATTCAGCTGCATCCGGTTAGACTGGAAGCTGACCCTAACATAGCTGGGAAAAAGTTAAGGAGATAATTATATGCAAATTCCACTTTATTTGTTCAGCTGAGGTTTACTATTATTTTAACTTGGGTTAGCACATGCTGTTAACTTTGCAGCGTGTTGTGCTCACAAAAAGTTCTTCGCTTTTCCCTTGTTTGACGTTTTCGGTGCAAAAGTTAAATTGACGTGTTTGAACATGGTAGTGAGCTGTTTTGGTCCTACCTTATTATTTCTTTTTTAAATCCGGGATTTTTTCATAATGTATAAAAATTCAATAAAGTAACGTTAAAAGGTAAAATCTAAGGAATTCGCTAAAATAAGCTTTTATACTCTTATTTTATGTCGATACTGTTGGACCTATAATTTAATGAAAAATTGCTTCAGCGATGATCAAAGAAAAACTGCTTTTGCAATTTTCCTACGGTCTACATTTTTACACTGAAGCGAGTTTTTGTGACTTTTACCGTAGATATTTTATTCCAAGGAGAAGTATCATAAAATAAATATGATGTTGAAGAGTTTCGTTTGGAACTACGAGTATAAGTAGATACATATGTCTACCGCCTTTTTTTTTTTTTTTTCAGAATGGCAAATCATCAAATGACCCCTCCTGCTCTGGGTAGAGCAGAAGGGAGTGTCAGACTCTTACTGACTAAAGCCCACCCGTGTTCCTTCCTTAGCCCTTTATGTACCAGGGCAGCGGTAACCCTTTCGGACGATCCCGCTACCCCGGATGTCTACCGCCTAAAAGCATGTTGATGTGGTCAAGCTGAAGGATACAGGTTCCAGTGTAATTACGGGCAAACGTGCGATGGTTCAGCAGTGGACTGCGATAGGCTGAGTTGATGTGCTATGGTGACGTGACCTACCTGGTAATTTCAGACGTTGCAAAGATTATCAGGTGGCCAATTTTCTAGCTATCAATTATTTAAATAAATGTGGAACAAATGGTAAAGTATCTGTCTAAGATTAATAGGTCGATCTGTGCTTAAATTATCTTTTACATAACATCGGTGAGAAGACCTCGGTCAAATAGATTCTGGTGAGATTCCATGATGCGTAAGAAACAGGTCATGTGAAGAAATAATCTGATGACATGGAGCCAGTGGACAATGTTGTGACAAAGGGTTGCTTGTCTTTGTAAGTATACGATATATCATTAAAAAAATAAAAGAGAGTAGTCATGTTTACAAAAAAATAATGCAAAAAGTAACATAAAAAAAAAATTGAAAAATCGGTTGTGTAGTTTCCTCTAAAATGTAAAGTCAGGAAAGTTAATTGTTTATCAAATTAATTGATTGAGTCTTTAAACAGACTACAGGCCCAGGTTGGCCGAAGCAAGAAAAACCTGTTCTGGTGGAGATTTATACACGCCATGGAGTGTAGATGTCGTACTGTTCCACAAACGATGGGATACTTAATATCGTGCCTTGCGTGTCCTGTCAGCTGCACGTTACAGGAACTGATGGGCGCTGGTGATGGCGCCAAACAAGTAGCAAAATTCTGGGCCGAGTCCATTTAGATTGCTATCGACACGCTAAGAAGATCAAATTGACACACAAACTTAGACCATATATGTATTTAAATCACATTGTATGAAATGGTTATAACACGGGAAATTGACGGAGCGTGTCAATGTATTAAACAATGATTAAATTACAATTACTCACCGAATCCTGAAGTCACATTGTATTTTTACTTTTTGATGAATAAACATTAAACTTTAATTAATTTCCCTTACTTTACTTTCCAAACAAATAAAAACAGAGTCAAAATAACAGAAAGATATTATAGAGGCAAAACCGTTAAGATTGAGTTTTTAAATTGAGACACAGACACATTCTTCATGAAATCTATAAAGAGTAAAAAATCCATTATTCTGCAATATGACTGTTCCGGAATTCCGATTAGTCCGATACTCGAGCTATATTCCGTATTCGTATCAATCCCTAATATTGTGTATTAAATCTCTTATACATATATTGCCCGATGAGCAGTATTTACGAATCAGCATTCCTGATTGGATTCCTATAAAAGTTGGGTAACTGGTTGATCGTGTATTCTTTTTGGGGTACAGTATTACCTTTGCTACTAAATGGCATACTGTAATTAAAACTAACTTCATAGTTATTCTTGAATGTTACGCAAGTCCCAAGTGATTCATATCTTCGAAATCATATTCAAACGAACGTCATTACGTTCGCTTGGATGTGATCATGGATCATGTTGTAGTGTATTGGACAAGTTTGATTGTTCATAACTGAACATTCTAGGAAAAGGGGAAGGTACTTGTTCATCACTGAACACTCTAGGACAAGGGGACTATTCTCTGATAGGATAAAGATTTAATAGCATTGTAAGTTGAAACATTTGAAACCTTATTCCAGTGTCTTTAAAGATGGGGTAGCGGGATCGTCTGGGGTAGCGGGATCGCCCGAAAGGGTTACCGCTGCCCTGGAACATAAAGGGCTAAGGAAGGAACACGGGTGGGTTTTAGTCAGTAAAAGGATCTTTAAAGATTTTGTGTAACTTTTTTTGCGTTGTCTTCTTGCAACAACTAAGTAGGTCTGCCAAAGAATACTACTCTGTGGAGAGTTACAAAAACCTATTATAATATATAATCCTGTAACGCTACCACCAACTATCTGCCAACCATTTGGTTTTCTAACAGAAGTTAGAAACACAAAATAGAATGCTAATTAAAATACTAGCTTCCTTAGAGGTTTTTCGGAACAGTTCGTTCCGCTTCGCTGCTTCACAGCGACAAATGGCCGAATATTCACCGGCCATTCCTGCTGCATATTTTAGAACGGATCAAGAGGTTTTAAGCACTTTTCCGGCAGATAAAACACAAACCAATGTATCCATTGTAAAAACTGTAGGATATAGTCGAACTAATGGAACAGATCCGTTGTATAACCAAAGGGTTTTAAGTTTTTCCAATTAAGTAAGCAATTTACTAGGACAGGTTTAGTGACGAGAAAATGATTTCGATGCTGGATTTTTAATTAAATTGATGTTTGGCGTCACTGTTTCGTGGGCGTTTTAAATGTTAGCTATTAAGGGCGATTTAGGGAATTTGAATTCGATTATTTTAATACAGGGTTCGTAAAATGAAGTCCTTCAATTTAATCTTAACCTGATACTAGCGTGGTTTTATGAACACATTTTGGCAGACATGACATATCTTTAGACAAACGAATCTAAAGTATCTATCGAACCAAGGAAGCGCCACCAGTCATAAAATACCGAGCACGAAAGCATTCTTAGGATTTCTATCTTTTATTCCTTGATCAAATTTTTTGCGCCAAGACAGATATTCTACATGCAAAACGACGTTTAACAAACGAAGTCGATTTTCTGAAATAAGTTTCCCGATTCGGGACAATCGTGTTTCGTGAAATCGTGATATGCCCCTAGTTTGAGAAAGCGCGCCATTCTTTTGGCCTGGACCATTGGGCCGTCGGTCCACAATGCGATCGCCGAGTGGCTACTTTAATTGCATTGAGGTCGCTATCTAGCCCTGAATTTTTATTGAAATTTTTGTGGAGAAATGTGGGGTATTGTCTGAATCCGGCCTGCTGTATTTTTGTGTATTGTCGGCTGACCGTGATTGATTTTATTTGGATGGTATTCTACCTATGTAAGTTATATTTAGCCAAACAATTGCCTTAACTTACTTAAAGTAAACGGCAATTGTTTACTCTGTATTATTATTATTGTATACCTTTTTGTTACATAAAAACAAAATAAAATAAAATAAATAAATAAATATAAAATAATTTTGTGAGATTTTTAGCAAATAATTGTTATCACTCTCCATAACCCCATTGTATA
Source organism: Apamea epomidion (assembly GCA_947507525.1). Taxonomy (NCBI): domain Eukaryota; kingdom Metazoa; phylum Arthropoda; class Insecta; order Lepidoptera; family Noctuidae; genus Apamea; species Apamea epomidion. The sequence goes on along the minus strand of OX382230.1, from coordinate 15,381,710 downwards.
TAAATTACTATCTCCAACATCATGCACATCTGCATCTGACTGTATATTAACTTACAGTAATGGTATTCAGTACAAACACAGTCTGTTTGTTCTACACCTACCTACATACATAATACACAGTCTACAATCACTGTAGGTAGTTAATTATGTGCTCTGATTGTCTGTCTGCGCTGATAAACTGGGATATTGTTTTAGTACCTATTCAACCTCTGAACATAGGAAAAGACGCCAGCACATCAAACTACTACAATCAGTCAATTTTTTTAAATAGATTTGCAACATTATCGCTAAAGCATTAAGGTTCAAGGTTGATTGGGAAAAGTTACCAGTTTCGGGTAGCTAGACCTGCTGGCGTCAGTACATGGAACACGACATTTAATAGGTATCATTATATTTCAGGTTTATTTTGATGGGAAACTATAAATCGAGCATTGTTGGCATAGTGTAATGAAAAATTGTATAGGTACGTACCAACATAGTTTTAGTACATATTTGCCTACCTTAAGAATCTTCAAAGAAATACTATTAAGAAATAATATCCTATCTTAACACAAGTTAAACAATCAATGCGTGGTTCATGGGACAGGGAATGGATTAAGAATAGTAGGCAATTGTTTTAAATATAATAATTATATTATCGTTTGCTTCGATCTAATTAATTTTAAGTTTTTCGAATAAAAAAAGTCTGCGATCACCAACACTTTTGTCAAACGTGATTATTATGCCAAAACTCCTCCATAAGGGCTTGCGTGCAATATAGAAAATATCTCCAAGAAAACTATTAAAAATAGATTAGTCAAATCCTTCGCCTTCCTATTATTTCCAAATCGTCACAACAATATTAATCATTTTTGTTTTCGTCCATTTAAGTGTGCTTGGAGTTGTAATTTAGTTAAAATGTCGTACTCTACTTAATCAATCTGTAAGTTATTACTGTGCTGTGTAATAAGGATGTATTAGGGATGGGTGACCTCTATATTCGGTTGAATACAGGAGAGTTTTCTTCTAATAGTTTGGGATTAACTGAGCTATTGACGGCTAAGCCTCGGTTGCAAATGACTTAATGATTATTGAGGACAAACACGTGTGGAGTCTTCGCTAAATCGAAACGTATTTTTGGAACAAACCGTGGACTGTTTACTTCTTTTAGAAGTTATTAAGATAAAGTGGTATCAGAAACAGCTAATTCGGATTCATTAAAACAAGCACAAATTAAGTCTGCAGAAAACTCTCAAAACAAATTGATCTGTTGTCCCCATGCCCGTTTTTGTTAAATTGTACTTTTACTAGCTGCGCCCCGCGGTTTCACCTGCATAAGTTTCGATTCCGTGGGAATATCGTGATGAGAAGTATCTTATGTTAATCCTGGTTATAGACTTTCTCTGTGCCAAATTTCATCCAAATCCGTTCAATCGTTTTTGCGTGAAAGAGTAACAAACATCCATCCATCCCTCCGTACAAACTTTAGCGTTTATAATATTAGTAGGATTTTGAACAATGAACAATTAAGTTGAATCGATAATTGAATGTCTGTTCCTGGTTACATGATGTGTAAATAATACAACTTTAATTGAATAAAACATACAAATAAAATAAGTATAATTTTATTGGAGACGTGTTTTCATTATCTACTAATGATTATTTTTACATATATAGGCGAACATCACTGACTTTGCCACGGTAAGTGTATGTAATGCTAACTGCACCTTGAAAGTCGGATAAATTAATATTGGTCGATTCGGGTAGTACCACTTCTGTGCCATCTGCCCTTGTTATAATTATTCCAGTATCCCGGCACGTCACTGTTATGTCTCCATTCTGCCAATAGAAGATAAAGCATTAGTATGTTAACCTAGTACCTACCTATTAACCACTAACCCAAAACTAACTTTGTGAAGAAGAATATATTCATTAGTATGTTAACCTAGTACCTACCTATTAACCACTAACCCAAAACTAACTTTGTGAAGAAGAATATATTCATTAGTATGTTAACCTAGTACCTACCTATTAACCACTAACCCAAAACTAACTTTGTGAAGAAGAATATATTCATTAGTATGTTAACCTAGTACCTACCTATTAACCACTAACCCAAAACTAACTTTGTGAAGAAGAATATATTCATTAGTATGTTAACCTAGTACCTACCTATTAACCACTAACCCAAAACTAACTTTGTGAAGAAGAATATATTCATTAGTATGTTAACCTAGTACCTACCTATTAACCACTAACCCAAAACTAACTATGTGAAGAAGAATATATTCATTAGTATGTTAACCTAGTACCTACCTATTAACCACTAACCCAAAACTAACTATGTGAAGAAGAATATATTCATTAGTATGTTAAACTAGTACCTACCTATTAACCACTAAACCAAAACTAACTATGTGAAGAAGAATATATTATCAAAACTTCGAAATAGCCGACGCAATCATTACTTCACTCCATGTGACTAACAGTAAACACTTGAGATGCAGTCAGACGTGCAATAAATTGCTCAATTCTTGCAAATTGTGCGTAAGTATGACGTTTTGACATCACCGAGCAATTCGGTAACAAGAGGCAGAGAAAAGAATACAATCACAATTTTAAAATCTAGTAGTTCTACTATAAGGTGGTAGCAGAAAGAGTATGCACTCGTAGATGTCTCTAGACTAGTATTCTACTTGAAAAAAAACATGAATTCAATGATAGACAACGCACAGCCTAAACCACTGGGTCTAGAAGCATGCTACACAAGAGTTCCTTATTATAATGGAGGTGAGCACTAACGAAGTATTTTTGAGTATGCATCATTTCATCATGGGATATCCCATCGGGCGCACGGCTTGTAGTAATAATAATTTACTTACTTGGTCAGTCGTTTCAGTGCAAGTTTGTGGGATTAGTCCAGTAGTGACCACCAAAACTCCCGCCATCAAAATTGCTAGAGTCACGAACGGGAACATTTCTCGTCTTTGGTTGCTGAAAAAAAGGAAAACAATTATTATTGACAACGTTCCTAGAAATATTTGTCTTGCGGTGTTATTGCGTAACGCACTCTCAGTAGCAATGGGTTTCATTTTGACAGTTAAACAACATTCATTGCGTTATTTACGTTGTTGAGTAGACAAATTTTTCGAACATTTATGAAGCAATGAATTAGCAATGGCCTTCAAAATGATCCCGATTGAGATTGGTAGTGTGTTACGCAATTAGGGACGTTGTTGACCGTAAAAGGACAGTAAACATTTATGAAATTGTTTACAGCCCATTCACAGTCGTGTACCTCTGATTTTTTATCACTGTCTAAATCACAGTTATCTTTATGCTCGTTAAAATAAGGTTGCTTTTGGTTTGCACCTGTCAGAAGTAAAACAACTGTGAAAGGACTGTAATGAAAATGTATCGAGAAAAACAAGATATGGGCGTCGAATCGAAAGTAACGCCGTTTTGCTATGTTTTCAATACATTTCATAAAATCACCAGAAGACGCATAACAAAAGAATAAAAATAATAAGTGTACTTACTCCTGTTTCTCTTTGTATCGCTGCTCCCGAAGCCAAGCAGGGAATAAAAGATGTCAGGTATGCTATCGCTTATATACCCGATAGTGGCAGCTGGTCCATTATTTTTCTTAAAAACAAAATATCTTTTGGGTAGGTATTCCCGGAATTATATAAAAAACATTGAGTGCCTAATTATTCCTAACAAAACTCATACTATGAGCGGCATTGATAACACATGTATATTGGATCTTATGTATATATCTGGTGTATTGTGTGTTTCTTAGTTTGTGCCAAATAAATGTATTTTTTTTCTTTTCTTCTTTCTTTCTTTCTCACTGACCTAAGCACGACTGGAGTTCCCAAAACAAGAAAATATTGATAAGCTGTGTGTTCTTTTCAGATATCGAGTATTTAAGCAAAATCGTCCGTGAGAAACTTATTGCTTTGGCTATCTTCCAATGGAACGGTTCACTGTGGTTATAGCTGAGAGGAACTACTGCCGTAGTCCGTGCTTCCCGAAAGCTATAACCTGGGAGTCTTTAGGTGAGATAGTAGTCAAAGGCCAGCATACTCCATTGTTAAAATTTTAATGCGATTATGGTTGAAGAAGACATTCATCATCATAATCGTCCTGTTCTTGTCCCTTGTTACTTGTGGTGAGCGCAACACGTATTTTTTCTTCCCTGTCAGTCGTCACTGTATCATTCATTCTTTCTCTGTTACATCTACCCTCACACAATCCGTTCATCTTTTGTTTGGTCTTCCTCTGCCCCCCAATCAAGTAACAATTATAATTATCACTCTTTTACATGCGTTTCATCGTAGATTGAAGAAGAAATTAATACTTAATAACAATTGTTATTTTTGTATTAGCAACCAAAGTCGAAAAATGTGCCGGTTCATGACTCTTGCAATATTGATGGCGGGAGTGTTGGTGGTGATCGCTGGTCCAATCACGCGAACCTGCACTGAAACGACTAACCCCGTAAGTAAATTAAAGATGTATATTATCATAATCCATTCTACCAATAACCCAATTTATTTGGGGATTTCATTTCGGGTTCTCCGAGTTGCACTTCCAGCCGTCATCTCCACATCAATTTTCACGCATCGTATCCATCATTTCTTTTGGTGTTCTACTCTTAAAGGCATTCATACTAAAAAGTTTTTTTACTCTCATCACCTGCCCATTTCTGTTTACCAGTACCCGGCTGCTGAAATGGCATACGGAGTATTGAAAATGAGTCGGCTATGCAGAGCTTCGTCTCTGTCATCTGTGTGAAAACCTCAGCGAAAACTCCACGTGGTTTTTCAACGACTGGGTAGATAAAGTCCTTTCACAGTCATTATACCTCTGATATTGCATCACTGTCAAAATTGCAATGATCTTTGTTATCGTATAATAAGATTGCTGTTGGGTTGCTTCTGTTAAAGGTAAAATTGCTATGAAAAGACTAGACTTCTAACTGAACAGACAACTGTGCTGCTGGAGAGTTTGTTGCGCTACTTATTTTTTCCAGCTAAACTACTAAGAAGTGGTGAAGGGCGGCCGTTTGATTATTGATTTTATGGGTACAGCCAACAAGTCCGTCTGGCCCGATGACGACATTGCTGTCGGTAAACAAAGAATGACAGGCCTTGTCACTTTTCAAAGTAGTTTCTATATTTCTTCTTTCAGCCACCTGCACCCTAATTGTGAAACACACAATCAATCTGAATCTGAATCATTTTGAAGGATATTGCTAATCCATTGCTTCATAAGTTCGAAAAAGGTTACCATTATAAAGTCTGCTCAACACGTAAATAACGCAATGAATGTTGTTGAACTGTCAAAATAAAATCGATTCTGATTGATTGTGTGTTACGCAATTAGGGTGCGGGATAGAAAAGTTTGTGGCACTGTACCTAGTCTTATTGGCAGCAATAAAGTTGAGTAGGGAAATCGTGTTGCCCAGTAAGGAGGTTGTGGAGGTCAAATAGGCAGTCGCTTGTAAAATCCTGGTTTTCCACTGCATCAGGTTAGAATAAAGCGGACCACAACATAGTTTAGAAAGGTCAGGCAGATGATGATTGACCATTATATAATTAACTTACAAATTGTTTTTTTCTTTTGCCAGGCAGGAGAAATCACGTAGACGTGCCGCGTGGTTGAACAAAATGGGAAGAGCCACATCGACACGACTAAAATAACCATCCGAGGTCCGGGATCCCTCTATATTAATAAGCCTGGATACACGCTTGAAGTTGGGAATAGACATATTGTTTATGGAAACAACGTTGTTTCTGACTTTGATCAGAAGCTTTTTGACGATGTCTTTGATAACTTGTTAAGAGTCTAATCAGTAGTATTGTATGACAGGTTAATAAAATTATGTTCATTGTGTTTGTTTGTCTTATTGAATGAAAGATCCATAGTGAATTATTATTTGTATGTTTTGTTACTACCGCTCTCACTAAAATGGCTAATAGAATCAAATAGAATCGCTGTTGGAAAGATGTCCAACGGCTATTCTGTTTATTCCGTAACAATAAGATCTCGATGCATTTTAAAGATGTACCTATTGTAACTTAATTTAGGCTATTTCCATCTTATTCTTTCTAATAAACTAAGAAAGGGACGGAAATTATATTACGGCTATCAATGTTAGTTAACCTGAAAGCTTCCATACATGTAATTAATAAATATGTACTAGGTATGTACTTGATGAAAAAAGACAAAAAAGTAACTACAGTCTATGTGTGTAATGGTTGTAAGCTGCAACTTTAACTAAAAAATTAATTTGTCTCAAATTGAAAAACCTGAAATAGCTACGATTTTTGGTTTTATTGCGTTTCAAAAATCAGTATCTACTTACATTTGGTTTTTGTAATCTTGCATAAATAAATTATATTTATTTATTTGGTTTATTTTATTTAGGTTATATAAATAACACCAGCCAATATGTTATCGGTTGCTCATAATCTAGCAATCCAAACACAACTCAAAAATACATCTTATATCAATAATGCTTGCACGAACTTTCTCCGCCTTCAGTGCGTCATCGCCCTTAGTGTGACGTCACGAAACGCAATCCGGTGACACACCGTCATCTTTGTAACGGCTGTGCACCTATTATTTGAAGGCCAAGGTTCGAGTTTAATATTGCTAATGGACAACCCTACCCCGTTGGACTACTGTAAGTTCTCACTGATTTCTCGTATAAAGTGACAACCTTTTTTTTTTTTTTTTTTTCTGGGTGGTAAATCATCAAATGACTCCTCCCGCTCTGGGCGGAGCAGAAGGGAGTGTCAGACTTTTACTGACTAAAACCCACCCGTGTTCCTTCAGTTGCCTGTGCCAGGGGCCACGGTATCTCTTTCGAACAACCCGCAGCCCCGGCGGCATCGGCCCTAGCGGACCCCGTCAGTTCGTGCTGACAGCTCTTTGAGGCGCGCGTGGAACACAACGCGCCGTCGACCCGGGCCTGGTCCTTACCGGGCGGCGAGCTGCCCATAGCTCGCCGCCCGCAAGCCCGCGCCTACGGTGGCCGGGAGTCGGCTGTTGACTCCCGTCCAGGGCGTCTCCTGCGGCGGCTAGGAGCGCGAGGGTGCAGTGATTGCCTCTCCCTCGCGCGCTCCGCCTCCTCCTTCGCGAGCATTACTGCTTCGCAGAAGGAGGTGACGGCCTCCCATTCACTCTCGCTCCGGACCATGGCCTGTATGAGGGCCGGACGCGAGAGGTCACCGCCGCCGATCGCCGCCAAGAGGACACGGCGGGGTCCCGCCCAAGCCGGGCAGACCTCCACCGTATGCTCCACCGTGTCCTCCGGGTGATCCCCACAGTGGTGACACCCTGGCGTTTCCTCTCGCTTTATCCTGAACAGGAACCTCCCGAAACAACCGTGTCCGGTGAGGACCTGCGTCAGGCGGAAGGTGAGGGCGCCGTGGCGCCTCTCTAGCCACTCCTCAAAGAGGGGACTTATCGCCGCAATTGTGGCGTGCCCAGCGCTGGGTTGCGACAATCGCACTCTCCATGCCGCTATGAGATCCCGCCGGAGCTCTGTCCGCTGTGCCGTGATTTCTCGCGGCAGCGGAGCAACGCCCCGGCGTTTTGCCTCCTCTCGCCACTCCCATATGTGGGCGAGGACTTTGGCCTCCAGATCCCATGGCGGCAATCCGGCAAGGAGGCTCGCCGTCTCAGCGGAGACCGTGCGGTATCCTCGAATGAGCCGGACAGCCATGACCCTTTGGGACGCGATCAACCGGCGGGCTGGTCGCCGCCTCAAAGATCGCGCCCATACCGGTGCCCCGTAAAGGGCCATGGCCCGCACGACCCCCGCATAGAGCCTCCGGCAGGAGGAAAGAAACAACCTTACGAGAGATTGTTAGCAATAGGGTTGTTTGTGCAACATTGGATTTCAGTAGACCATCAATTTTAAACACGTAATTATCGAGATCATATAATCAGCTCGTTGAGAACAGTTATCTTGAAAAATAAATAGGAACATTATACTACACACACATTACTATGTAAAGTCAATACTTTACAAAAAAAAGTAAAAGGCAAAGTTACGGGAAAATGATATCGCATAATGCAATTATTATGCCATATCATTTTCCCGTAACTTTACCCTTAAAAAGTGGCGCTCAGCCACTGATAGTTGCTTAGGTAAGTCAAGAGTGTTGAACAAAGACAAAAATATACAATTTTCATTAAAGAAACCCTTTAAATAGGTACAGTTTCATTGGTGCGTTGAAAGCGCTTCTGTGATAGAATGTACTTTGATCGAATTCCACTATTGAATCATGACACCTTTCGAATTGTCGCCTTGTGTAAATCCACCTTGAAGATGTTTACCCGTGAATAATTTAATCAGCAGGACGGCTTTTAAGTCGCAAATCCTCTTAAATTACTTTCTAGACACGGCAGAGTCGGTAAATATGTTTATTTATGCATCAGCCAGCCGAATTGTTGACGAATTCAGTTGCTAAAGAACAAAAAGAGTCGTTCACTGAACGGATTTAGCGGCTGATTGGGTTGGTCTTAAAATTACTGTTGAATATAAGAAGTACAATTTAGTTGGTCTGATTAGGCGAGTAAGCTTGCAGTTTAAAAAAAAATGATACTTGGTCATAATATCTGTCACGGGTAGTAATTTTTATACCAAGCTGTTTTATTTAGATTCTTTTTATACCAAAAACGTTCACAACTTTCTTTACGATTCACTTCAACTGTGTAACAATCCTTTCAATTTGGCTCCCTAAACAATCTTTAAACTGTATTTTATAGTGACAATGAGGCCATCATTATTTACAACTTTTGTTAAGCCTTAAACAGTATTCTGCAGTTTGAAAGTCTGACAACCAGTCTTACCAAGGGGTATCGTAATGCCCAATAAGTGGGTTGTGGGGTCAGACGGACAGTCGATCCATCAAAATACACTAGTACTTTGATGGATCAACTGCCTGTATGACTATCGCATTCGGTTAGACTGGAAGTCGACCCCAACATATGTAGTTGGAAAAAAGCTAAGCAGTTGATGATGAGTTTTGTGCAGTTTTTCTCTTCATGTTCTTCTGTAAACTAAGCTGATTCATTTAGACGTACTTTGTTCGGGCAATTTTATACCGTGTCCCATTTAAGTCTCTATTCAGCGAAGGGGAGAGATTAATCGACATATTTGCGGTTACCTCTCTGTGGAATAGGGGTACGAGATATTTTCATTGAAAATTAGTACCAGTACTAAATTGTACTTTACCTTCGTGTAATATGTGATTGCATGGTATGTGGTGTTTTGTGTGCGACTGATGATATTGTAAAGCGTTAACCTTTGAAGGGATGATGTATGGAATCTGATGTGTTTATTATATTGCATTGGCGTGTTATTGGAGACGCTTATGTCCAGCTGGGAGGCTTATGATGACGTCTATTGTAGCACTTCAGTCTAAACAGGATATACGCTCTCTCGGGATTGACGTTTTATAACCATGCCTATGGGTAATGCTATAATGCTTTTATGGATAATTAGCAACGCCCCGCGGTTTCACCCGCATAAGTTGCGATCCCATGGGAATATCAGGATAAAAAGTATTCTATGTGTTAATGCTGATTATAAACTATCTGTGCGCAAAAATTCATCCAATTCTGTTCTGTAGTTTTTACGTGAAAGAGTTACAAACATCCATCCATCCGTCCTCACAAACTTTCGAGTTTATAATATTAGTAGGATTCTTAGGTATTTTTAATTCTATGAAAATGTAATTTAATGACAATAAAGGCTGGGCATTGTCTGTTAGTTACTCAAGTTTTTTATTAAGTAGATATTTCACTTCGCGTTACAGGGCTCTAGCTGCTACCGAGTTTATTTGAATCATGTTCTTGCAATAGCTAGATAAAAATAACAACGCACATGTGAACGATAGTAGCATACACAATAAGCCGAGCCAGTATGAACTAAAAGGTCGAACCAGTAGTAAGGGTCAAAGACACAAATCGCGTGTGTTACCCAAGGACACGGCATTCATGTGTTATCGTTATCGCCACCCGATCAACAAATCAGTCTCGATTCTCTACAAATACGGACTAAACTAAGAACCGTAGTTCATTACTCGTTTTTTTTGCTTATTTTTGGACCAAGTCGGGTAAGTTTTCGTATTTTGTTTTACGGTCACGCATGCTCGATAGTTTACGGTTTCCGATTTATAATTGTCGCTACAAGAAACGTTCGTAAGGAAATATTAGCTACAAAAATCACATTATATTTATGGAAATATCCTTAGTCACCTTGCTTGGGAAATTGAATGTAGATTTACAGGTAGATTAGACAAAAATTCGTAGTAACACGAGTATTATAAACTCGACAGTAACCCTGTATGTTACTTACCATTTCATGCCTAAGCCACTAAACGGATTTCTATAAAATTTGGCAAGGAGATAGATGACATCCTGGGGAAAGACGTGGGCTATTTTGTGTCCCGCGTTCCCGCGGGATCATTTCCTACATCCACGCAGAAGCTGCAGCCGCGGCCAGAAGGTACTTGGTTAATAGCTAACAAAGAGGTTTTTAAGAGACGTATTTGTATGTATTTTAGGATTTTTCTTAAATCATCATTGTTGTTCGTTTTGTACGCACACGTAGTGTACGTCTGCGTACAATACGTACATACGTTACCTAACGTAGTACTCAAACTACCTAGTTTTTTTACTACGTTTTAGTAGGTACGTGTCAAAGGGCGCTAAGGGAAAACACATCCTCAGTAAATAGAACAATGATTTTTATTTAGCACTAAAGTTGAACCCTCTAACATCGCCCAAAACCATACCCACTGCAGTCTTAATTATGCAATGGGTAGTAAAGATCTGTGTTCGACTTGGCTTGGAACACAAGTCAAGCAAAGAGCGTTTGGCATGTAATTTGAACATACAAAGGCTTACGGGCACAGATATTGCAAATGCAGCGGCATTAAGAGGTATATATATATAGCGAAATCTTGTATAATACAGGGCGAACTCATCGCGAGGTAAGGCTTGGGATAAACGTAAGTGAAATTGACGGTAGTATTTTACGAGCGTTATGCTCTTTAGCGTTATCTTTAGGTCGTCCGTCCGTCTAGCTCAGGCGTCCCACACTATGCTTGCCGATACGCGGTTCATTTCAGGACTCATTTGCTTCACCGGCCATCGGTAGCTGGAACAGACTGTATGCGGAAGGCAGAGGACAGCGTGTTGTGGCACAGCCTGGGAGAGGCCTATGTCCAGTAGTGGACTGCGATAGGCTGAGTTGATATGCTGATTTTAGCAACAACGTAGGTACGTGTTTTTACATTCTCCAATTTTGTGCAGATTAGTCCCTAGCTACGAGTAAATATAGCTAGTTTATGACGCGATGCCTATCTGTGAGAAATGACAGTTAGCAGAACTATATAGGGCAAATGCAATATAAACAGCTCTGTTAATCAATCAATATGTACCTACACACCTTAACGAAAATTTAATTATTACGAGTATCCTTAACAATCGTGAAATAAATGGAAAAATAATTGGGTATCATAAGCTAATAATTATATTTACCCAAGTTGTTTCAACAAAGATTCAAGAGCATTGACATTATTTTAGGTAAGTTTTGGCAAAATGAAAACAAAGAAAGGCTCTTAGTAAAGCTGTGAGTAGAAGATATTGTTCTCATTGTGTGTCGAGTTGATGAACTTTAAGGATTAGTTTGTCACTAGATTATGACGACGTTACTTAAACAGATTTTTGGTTTAAGATATTAATACCAGATTAATTGATTGTATTAATAACCTGAGTGTGTGTTAAATAAATTATAGTTAATTAAAAAAAAAAGTCCTATGGTATTAGAATGCGTTTTTACTTACCTACATTGATCACGTTGGTCGTAACACACTTACAATGGCAGTAAACTGTGGATTCGGAATTTTATTCAAAATCCTTCGGATTGTGATAGAAAGTCTGTTGCGCAATTTGGGGGTTGGTAAAACTTTATTTTATCCCAAAATTGCTTTATATATTGCGGTTGTGTACCAGTACCAGATGCCGGCTCGTTGCAGTCAGTGCCAATAAAAGTTGCAATAATACCGCAGTTACAGTAAAAGTGCAGTGTTTCTTTTCCACAGTGGGCCTTATATATGAGGTAGACTTTTTTTTGGGTGGCATATCATCATATGACTTCTCCCGCTCTGGGTGGGGTGGCAGTTGGACTTTTACTGACCCACCCGTGTTCCTTCAGTTGCCTGTGCCAGGGTCCACGGTATCTCTTTCGAACAACCCGCGGCCCTGGCGGCATCGGCCCTAGCGGACCCGTCAGTTCGTGCTGACATCTCTTTAAGGCGCACGTGGAACACAACGCGCCGTCAACCCGGGCCTGGTCCCTACCGCGCGCCTACGGTGGCCTGGAGTCGGCTGTTGACTCCTGAAGTCCAGGGCGTCTCCTGCGGCGATTAAGGGCGTGAGGGCGCAGAGATTGCCTCTTCCTCACGCACTCCGCCTCCTCCTTTGCAAGCATTACTGCTTCGCAGAAGGAGGTGACGGCTTCCCATGCACTCTCGCTCCGTACCATGGCCTGGACCAGGGCTGGAGGCGAGAGATCGCCGCCACCGATCGCCACCACGAGGACGCGGTGGTGCTCTGCCCAAGCCGGGCAGACCTCCACCGTATGCTCCACCGTGTCCTCCGGACGATCCACACAGTGGTGACATCCTGGCGTTTTCTCCCGCCTTATCCTGACCAGGAAATGAGGTAGACATCCGTTAACTTTTAATATTAAAATTGTCTTCTCACAGATGTGAAATTCTTAGTCTTGGCACAAGTTTTGTGAGAATAGGTCGTGCTGTCCGACGCAGCGTATTTTTTTATTGTGTAAGTATTGTTTTTAACTTTTAGTCCGTCTTTTTTTGTCAGTACAGATATTGTAACTAGAAGGGATCCTATACAAATTTGAATACAGATGTTAAAACTGGGGTCTGTCTGGCTACACGCCGACTGCGACCGCAGGTCGGTCGCAGGTCAGTCGCAGCGCCCGTGCAGGTATTTACAAATATAGCATTCGTGCTGTATTTGTAAAAACCTACACGGGCGCGGTAGTGCTTGCACGCCGCCCGCGACCGTCAAGTGTGACGGCGGCGGCAACGAACGTTTTTGCAACTGGCGCAGCGCGCGGCGTGTCAGTAGGTAGAGTGTGACGTTTTAAAGAGACCGTATCCTAAGTAATAGATGATAGAAGTAAGCTTGTTCTGCAACTGATATACTTACTGTACCTACTATTCTAAAATGATCCAAGAGTAACGGACGGGATAATATCCCTTGTAATTTTACTATCGATACTAAAAACCATTATTGAAATGAAAACAGGCTAGTAATGGCCAATGATCTATGATTTCTAAACGCAACTATCAATAACACTTTATCACATTTGTAAAATGAAGCCAATTTATTTTCTGTAGCCTATAATTATCGAAGCTTAATTTTCGACGTTTCTAGTTAATAGTCTGACCGATATACAACCTTCTTAGCTGTGTATTTAAGCGGCTGATCTCTATGACCTCTAACCCTTGTTGTTGAATAATGAAACAGATCAGTCTTAGTCTTAGGTACATTGACATACATATTCATGAAGTATCTTATTTAAGGATGAATATTCAAGGTGTCTCGGAACTCCGGCCCATCGTGCTGCTCGACGAGGTGGGCAAGCTCTTTGAAAGAGTAATTGCAGACCGCCTTGCCGGGCAGCTGGTGCGGGTGGGGCCGGATTTGGCGGATAGCCAGTTTGGTTTCCGCAGGGGGCGCTCTACGGTGGATGCCATCATGCGCGTGCGAGCCCTCACGACGGGGGATGCTGAGGCCCGGGGTGGGGTTGCCTTGGCGGTGTCTCTAGACATCGCCAATGCCTTCATTACCCTGCCCTGGAGTTGCATCAGGGAGGCACTCGGGTATCACCGGATGCTGGCCTACCTCCGTCGCATTGTCGAGGCCTATTTGACGGACAGGGCCGTCATCTACCCCGGTCACCGGGGAGAGTGGAACCGGCGAGAGATGTCGTGCGGTGTCCCACAGGGATCGGTCCTAGGGCCGCATCTGTGGGATATCGGGTACGACTGGGTGCTGCGCGCCGACCTCCCTGATGGCGTCAGCGTAGCTTGCTACGCTGACGACACGCTGGTCCTGGCGCAGGGGAGGTCGCACCAGGCGGCGGCCGAAGCAGCGACACGCGGGGTTGCGACAATCGTCGAGAGGATCCGGCAATTGGGACTCGAGGTGGCATTGCACAAATCTGAGGCCATGTGTTTTCATGGTCCTCGGGACGCGCCACCGTCGGGTTCACAAATAACGGCGGGAGGGGTTCACATCGGCGTCGAGCTGACGATGAAGTACCTGGGACTCGTCCTCGACAGCCGGTGGAATTTCGTGGAGCACTTCCGACGTTTGGCTCCCAGACTGGATCGGGCCGGGGCTGCCTTGAGGCGGCTCCTTCCCAATCTAGGGGGACCAAACGCCTCCTGCCGGAGGCTCTATGCGGGGGTCGTGCGGGCCATGGCCCTTTACGGGGCACCGGTATGGGCGCGATCCCTGAGGCGGCGACCAGCCCGCCGGTTGATCGCGTCCCAAAGGGTCATGGGTGTCCGGCTCATTCGAGGATACCGCACGGTCTCCGCTGAGGCGGCGAGCCTCCTTGCCGGATTGCCGCCATGGGATCTGGAGGCCAAAGTCCTCGCCCACATATGGGAGTGGCGAGAGGAGGCAAAACGCCGGGGCGTTGCTCCGCTGCCGCGAGAAATCACGGCACAGCGGACAGAGCTCCGGCGGGATCTCATAGCGGCATGGAGAGTGCGATTGTCGCAACCCAGCGCTGGGCACGCCACAATTGCGGCGATAAGTCCCCTCTTTGAGGAGTGGCTAGAGAGGCGCCACGGCGCCCTCACCTTCCGCCTGACGCAGGTCCTCACCGGACACGGTTGTTTCGGGAGGTTCCTGTTCAGGATAAAGCGGGAGGAAACGCCAGGTTGTCACCACTGTGGGGATCGCCCGGAGGACACGGTGGAGCATACGGTGGAGGTCTGCCCGGCTTGGGCGGGGCCCGCCGTGTCCTCGTGGCGGCGATCGGCGGTGGCGACCTCTCGCGTCCGGCCCTCATCCGGGCCATGGTACGGAGCGAGAGTGAATGGGAGGCCGTCACCTCCTTCTGCGAAGCAGTAATGCTCGCGAAGGCGGAGCGCGTGAGGGAGAGGCAATCGCTGCACCCTCGCGCGCCTAGCCGCCGCAGGACACCGTGGGCGCGGGCTTGCGGGCGGCGAGCTATGGGCAGCTCGCCGCCCGGTAAGGACCAGGCCCGGGTCGACGGCGCGTTGTGTTCCACGCGCGCCTCAAAGAGCTGTCAGCATGAACTGACGGGGTCCGCTAGGGCCGATGCCGCCGGGGCTGCGGGTTGTTCGAAAGAGATACCGTGGCCCCTGGCACAGGCAACTGAAGGAACACGGGTGGGTTTTAGTCAGTAAAAGTCTGACACTCCCTTCTGCTCCGCCCAGAGCGGGAGGAGTCATTTGATGATTTCCCACCCAGAAAAAAAAAAAAAAAAAAAAGGTGTCTCGGAAATCAAATGAACTTATATGTTATGAATGAGATGTTACGATACTTTTTAAATATCAGCAGCAGGTTTATAACTAATTTTCAGTTTCTCTTATTGAATAACTAAACTACAGTATATTAATGTATTTTCTGTAAGATTAAACACAATTGTAAATGTTGGCTAAATTTTTTCCAGTCTAATAGCATAGTGGTATGGCGCTGTATGCCGAGATTCAGGTTTTTCACCTAGTTCGTCTACAGTTGGACAACATGCTCCATGTTGGGTTATTTTTAGTATAGCCTATAAATTTATTTTTAAGCAATATAGTTGTTATAATGTTAATATCTTTGGTGTCAATAAATAAATGATTATATTACAATTATTATATTATTTTTACTGTTTGTAAACGTAAAACAATCTTGATTGTATCATATCATGTATTGTATTGTCAAACTGTATGCAACAACAAATGTTTTGAAAATTTAATCCGTTAGACAATTGCCTACTAGAAGCGATTTTGCATGTAAGCGTTCAATGGTTTTTACAAGCTTTTATTTAACTTGCGATGTATGTATGTAGGTATGTATGTATGTTCGGGTGGACTCTTGCAACTCAATTTTGAAGCAGATATCTTCAACCGATTGAGCTGAAATTTTGCATGCATGTGTAAATCACAATGCAAAATTATTATGACATGGAACTAATCTGATGATGAAACCGGAAGGTGGCCATAGGAACTCGGTACTTAAACGACACAACCGCATCGAGTTTGGACTCGTTAGATCCGGCTTGACGAGAGCTTTGGTGCTAGACGGTAACCAGGGTCTGATGATAGAGCTGGAAGATGGCCATAGGAACTCGGTCGTTAAACGACACAACCTCATCGAGTTTGGGCTCGTATGATTCGTCTTGACGAGTACTTTGGTGCTAGATGGTAAAAACTTTTAAAAAACAAGCTTTTATTACTTGTTAATAAAAACAACTAAAAAGTTTAAAATAATTTAAACCTGATAAGAAATAAATAAAAGCGTGTTATTACGATTATTGTTGGAATCGTTTCGAATGTATTTTTCTTACGAAAAGTCACGGTTCATACGAAATTCGTCGGGTTAACAAGTTTGTCTTACTTTAGGTAAAATTTAATACTCGTTTTTCAAAAAAGACTGCGCTTTCTAGATCTATTTTTATTAGACTTACTTACTTAGACTAAGAAACGTTGAGAGAAACATTTCGAGTTATCCAACTCTAAGCTAGGTCAAACTGTAATATCCAGAGACTTCCATCGTTAAATAAACACTGACAAGTTCTTGCTTCGAATATGTAGTTTTACATAATTATGTATCTTTAAACTTATGAATAAAATAAGTTTACGAATATTAACTAAAGTATGCCTTAAGTTCTCGTGAAAAATTTTCAAGTGATTCTGTAACGAGTCAAAAAAATTATATTCAACGATTTGATAACTTTTTCTTACCAAAACCAAAGGGTACTGTTCAATTTACATAAAAGCTGTTCCGTAAAAACCTTTGCAAATTGTACAAACTACTCAAATTGGAGTGGGCCGTTGTACAAACTAGTATGCCCTTTTTCGGAGAATCAAAGGAGTATTGTCGTCAAAAAGGCAAGGTATATTTTCTATTATCGGAGACTGTGACCATAAAACGGATCATTTCGGATCCAATTTAACGCACAAACATTTGACAAACGTGACTATGGCCCGATGTGCTTAGTGTTCGCGAAATTGGATCCGTGAGTAGAGTTTTGGAGATAGACATTATGGATTCTTTTTGGGAAATATTGTTGTATTTTTTTTTAACTACGTTCGAGCCAAACGTTGGGCTTATTAGTTTGTAACTAGATGGAAGGATTACGTATGTGTACTCGCTTCTTGTTTTTTTTTTCTTCTTCCATTTTTGTTCGTCATCAAGTCAATACATGGGTCACTAACTATCAGCATATTTGGAGTTTTTTTGACCAGTCACCTAAAATTCCCCAACAACACTTTTACTAGGTCACGTCCTTCTAAAGCAATATAGCGAAACATGCTCTCACTGTAAAAAAAACAATAACATCTTGTATTACTTTCGATTTTCGCTAGTCGTTGTAAATTCCAGCTAGAACAGCACCCTAATTGCGTAACACACGATCAATCAGAGTCTGAATCATTTTGAAGCAAATTGCTAATCCATTGTTTCATAAGTTCGAAAAATTTGTCTGCTGAATACGTACATATCGCAATGAATGTTGTTGAACTGTCAAAATGAAACCGATTCCGATTGATCGTGAGTCGTAACACACCATTCCATTCCATTTTATAAGTACTGCACCCTAATTGCGTACAATTAGGGTGCAGTACTTCTAAAATGGAAACACTGAGCGGACTGCCTCGTTGATGTAGTGGTCGCAAGCACTACTGCTGACCATGGGGTTCGATTCCCGGGTCGGGCAAAGTGTCATTGGATTTTACCATCTGGATTTTCTCAGTAGCAGCCCTGAGTCTAGATTTGTGCTCGGTTCATGGCATATGTATTAATTTTAATTAAATTTTTTTTTTTTTTGCTTTTTAATTATATTTTTAAATTTAAGTTTGATTTTATAAATTTTATTTTATATTTTATTTTTGTAATTCTATTTTGTACTTTCATTTTAAGTGTTTTTACCTATGGATATTTATCTGAAAATAAAAATCATTTGATTTGAATATGCTCACACCAATGCATGTGATGACATAACTGGTGAAATGTGAGTGTGCCAGAACCTCTGCTTAACCCTTCGGGGAATACAGGCTTGATGTTATGTGGGTGTGTGTGTGTATTATATAGCTCTTCTTTATAGAATACTAACTAAGACCTACTAGATCTAAAAGATACTAGATCTAGAATAAAAAAAATCTGAACAGAAAAATAGTTACAGAGGTGACTCTGTAACTATTTTTCTGTTCAGATTTTTTTCTTGTCTTTTTATATACATATGTGTGTACACAAATGGTTTTTTTTTTTTTTTTTTCAGGATGGGAGATCATCAAATGGCCCCTCCCGCTCTGGGTGGAGCAGAAGGGAGTGCCAGACTCTTATTGACTAAAACCCACCCGTGTTCCTTCCTTAGCCCTTTATGTATCAGGGCAGCGGTAACCCTTTCGGCCGATCCCGCTACCCCGGCAGGGGAAAATGGTTAAATATATAAATAAAACTTGCTTATACCACAAACACTTATACCACCAACTTACAAAATAATTCATAAACATCCTTCATTATTTTTGTCAATAATTTGCATGGCGTTCCACATTAATTGTGGCTGCTGTATTAAGCGGGTCATTAAGCAAGCCAGCCTTAATACTTAACAAAATGGCGGCTGTAATGTCCCGTCGCGAGTGACAGATGGTCGCCAGCAGTAAGTGTGACATGCGGCGGACATGAGCTATCGCGACATTGAGTACAAATGTTAAATGCAGCGTTGAGCGCGGGCGTTGTCATGACAACCAGATGACGCTTCATTAAGTGGTGGTTTTACGCTTTGGCGTTGATGTTATGTCACTTTAACTTAACTATTATAATGGACTGCTTATCAATAGTCAGATAACTTGTATAAAGAATAGTTTTATAATCTTATAAAGAGTCTTCCCCTTAACTTATAGTGAGCAAGAAAGACGTTATTGGACGATTTCTTAATTTTATAGTTACTTAGAAGTTTAAGTTATATTTAAATTACTTATTAGCTAACAGGCTAGATTGTAATGTAAATAAAGTATCACCAATTGTGTTACTTTATAAAGGAGAAAAAATTGTTAACTTTAATCTAAAAGTAGGGAGGGAGGGTGAGGGGTTAAGCAGAGGTGCACTTTTAGGACCACCACCACTTTACCTTAGAAACGTTATATTCAGAAAGAAAGAAAGAAATAAAGAAAAAGAAAAAAAAGAAAGAAAAATGCGTTTAATTCGATACTAGCAACCCGCCCCTGCTTCACACGGTTTTTACGACTAGATAAAACAACGAGATTTCTATAACATAATAAATGTGAGTACCTAATATTAATGTATTATGCACATACACCTTCTTAAAATTTTCTAAATGATGGTGTAAACTGCTTCAAAATCGGTTGCGAAGTTTATCCTCTTTATTATGTACACCATATAAATCACAGACGTAAATATAGAAATTTTACCATGGGCGGCCTCATCGCAAAGAGCGATCTTTTAAAAACAACCTTTAGATGGATTAAAAAGGGGAAGGAGAGACCAATACTGCAGGTGTACCACTTAAATAATACAATAAATATATACATAAAGTATATACTTACTCTATTTTGTTATTATACGACGAATGTAACGAATTTCTCTCGTCTTTCTCGTGTCTACTAACAGTTTTGGCATTCGAGAAATGTGCTGTAGGCACTCACTCACAAACTAACAATTAAATATTTGTTTAAAAACTTAAACGGATTCTTTTGGCATTCAATTTCCGATTAACATAAATACGAGAAGACGGAAAGCTGTTACCATCTTTGTCAAAGGGGCAATCCTCGTAATTTTAAGAACGTTCACAGTCTGATCTCAGTCTCAATCTGTCAAAAAATACTTCTAATTTCCCTACATTTTGACAAATTTTTGACATTTGTTTGTTGCTGAGATGAGACTGCGACTAGTTTTTGAACGTTTAAATTAAGAGAATTAAATTGGCCTTCAGATATCTAATCTATACTTTGTCCACTAGGTTAACTGTTTTTTGACAGATCGAACTAGTGAGTATTCATAAAACTGATATACGTACGGATTAGGCATTAGGACATGGTATAATCAAAACCAAGACTGTCTTTGCAGAGTATTTATAAGCTAAAACAAAATCGAAACGATAAGTTAACATTACTACGTTCTACTTCAATCTAAACCGTCGTGGGTAAGTAACAAGTACCTACAGCCGCATGTATGTAAATGCAGTCGACGTCGCAACACAAATACTGTTCCCGTCACTAGTATGCATATATTGTTACGTCTGAGTAGTGTCTGAGTGAGATTGAACTACACTACAAGGCTACACGACTACACGGGCCTGGCGAAGGTGAGCGCATTGGCGTGTTTGGTTTTCATTGTATACCAAATGCGATTGTCGATTGTCGAGTTGGAATGAAATGATGCATTTTGAGCAAACATTTACACGGTGGGTGCAGATAATAAAAAACGTTTATTCAACTCATGGTGCCATTTACTGGGAGATTAGCATTCATATTATATATTCTATAGAAATTATTGTTCAATCACAAGATAAAGAGAAAAAAAAAACAAAATTTTAGTTTTTAATAACGGTTCCTAACTTTTAGCTAACAGTTTTAAAATTCTTATTTTCAATCTTGGCTACATTACCACAATATTTAATAGTAGATAACGGCGTAGAATTTAAATAATGGCCTTTAAGAATTTAAATTCAGCTAAGATTTTGACTATCTAAAATGGCTTAAGATGAGAATCGCGGCTTACATTTTACATAGAGAGGGGCGGTAATAAAGAAAGGTTTAGTTCTATGAGACAGTTTTATCGAATTTCCGTGCGAGTGTAATCGTGGTCCTTCATAAAGAATGCATTTATCTTGGCCTCAAGGTAACCTATATTTCCTTTACAGATATTAGCAGAAAGGAATATGTGGGTATTTTGGACGTACAGAATTGGTACGAGAAAATGTGTGAAAATGGTGCGGTTTGTAACTTTTCTAGGTCTCTAATCTCTTTTGATCTAGTCTTTTCAATTGATTGATTGGAAAAGTGAGAATTGTCATTTCGCTGTCGTACATTCAAATGGAATAACTCTAATAACTCTATGAGTCAAGTCTTCCTGAATATCGTTTTCTTGTAAAGTCGTGATGTTAGGGGCAATTCTGGTAATTTTAACAAAGTTCACAGTGTGGTCTCAGTCTCAATCTGTCAAAAATACCTATAATTTCCCAACATTTTTGACAAGTTTTTCACATTTGTTTGTCGCCGAGATGAGACTGCGACTAGATTTTGAACGTTTTAATTTACGAGTATTGGCCTTATCTTAGCGACTCAGTGTTTAATATGTATCTACATTATTAATTTTTATGAAAACTATAAATTTTTTATTGTATTTGTTGGTATAATGGCGTGGCTAGCTGACATATGGCAAATAATTAAATTAAATTTAATGTTCTGTGTCTTGTAATGTACACACCTAGTATTGTATACAATCAAGAATTTTCTAACTGAACAGACAGCTGTGCTGCTGGGGAGCTTGTTGCGCCACTTCTTCTTTCCAGCGAAAGCACTAGGAAGTGGTGAAGGGCAGGCGTTATGGGGGACTGTCTTCTGTAATTTTGACGTTCGAAAAGTGCTGATTCTAAGCCTAATTTGAATAAATGACTTTTGATTTTGATTTTATATAAAGCAAAGTATAATCAATACTCATACTCATGCATCATGCTACAGAAACATAAAATCACATAACAGTTGGCTGTGGTCAGGGTCGCGCATTACTGACTGAAATAGACTAGCCTTGTTGAACTACCATTATGCTGCTACAATCTTGTGAAGGCTTCAAGGTGACGGCCATTTTGTTTTCTGTGAGATTTAGGGAGTATTAAAAATAATAGATGACTAGTTCATTTCTTATTTTGATAGCAATAATCAGGGAATTATAGTGCTTCTCCTTACTTTTCAAGAATATAAATTGATACTTTTTTGTTTTGGCCGTTTGAAATTTCGCATCATGATTGTTTTAGACCTGTTTTAGACGACTTATTTTAGACTCTTCAGTCTTCTGCTGTTACAAATCTATCAAACTTTACTAACCCCAGAGTTATTAGGATTTTTTGCAGTGTGTCAATATTTTGTATCTATTTTGATTTGGCATTATAGAGGCCGGTTTCTCGTTTGCCGTCCATCTGCCGCCTTGTGCTTTGTGTACATAAACACCGTTTAACTATTATTATTATTTATTTAATTCAGACAAAGTGATCCATATTCATGTTAGTATAATTAAAAATTATAAATTATGTTAGTAATCAAAGATCAATACATGCCAAAATAATACTAATATAACTAAAACTAAAATTGAATAACCAGAATACATAAAATCAAATTGTAAAATAAATTCATTAGCCAAAATCGCAATCATCTTTAAATTCATTAACATCTTTAAAATCATTTAGTTTAAACTAGGTTGAAACCTTTTTTAAAGATATCACACCAAGACTAGTAGATACTGCACGTAGCACCTATCTCAGAACCTGAAAATTATTTGTGACCAGTATTATTTAATCTATTATTTTTATCGCCTCTGTGGATTATTCCAAAGCTTTATCACCCATAGCTCAATTTTTAACGCCCTGCAGAATCAAGACATAGACACCACTTACATTAATCTTCTACAAAGTATTTATAAGAACAGCACTGGAGGATTAAGATCAGTTCCATGACGGGACCGTCCTTCAAGATTGGGAAAAAAGTTAAGTAAGGAGACCCGCTGTCTCCGAAACTATTCACGGCTGTGCTGGAGGAAGTATTCCGAAAGCTGGCAGCGGGCTGAACGGAAAGAGGCATTTTGGTTGGCCATAAGAGATTATCTAAACTCCGTTTTGCCGACGATATTGTCCTTTTTTCGTCTTCAGCCTCCGAGTTGACTCAGATGTTAGACGATCTTAGCACGGCAAGCCTAGACGTCGGATTTCAGATGAATATGTCAAAGACCAAGTTGCTGACGAACAGCCCGAATCTCAGGATCACATTGGCAGGTGGGGAGGTTGAATACGTCGATGAGTATCTCTGTCTTGGTCAAATAGTCTCTTTCCAGGCAAGACAAAACAAAGAGAATGCCTGGAAGAGCTATTGGGCCATGAAATATCTAATGAAAGGTGATCTTCCTTTGTCCCTTAAGAGGAGACTGATTGACGTCTGCATACTTCCCATCCTCACACTTAAGGTGGACAAACATGGTCTTTGATAAATCACCAGAGGTACATGCTCGAGGTTTTCCAGAGGGCTATGGAACGGAGTATTCTGGGTATCAAACTAACAGACCGGGTTAGGAATACGACCATCCGTTCCATAACAAAAATAACTGATGTCACTTGGAAAGCTGCCACGCTAAAATGGAATCGGGCTGGACACATTTGCCGCATGTCAGATGTCCAATGGGCCAAACTTACGACCCAATGGGTCCCTCGTATTGGCAGCGACATCGCGGCAGGCCCAGACGGAGATGGCGGGATGAGCTGGACTCCTTCAATTAGAACTGGTCCTTAACAGCTTTAAACAGAGAGAAGTGGAAAGAGAGTAGGGAAGCCTTTGTCCTGCAATGGGTCATCACAAGATTTTAATAATAATAATTAATAATAATTATTTACTCCAATGTAAGTACTTTCACAGGCGAAGGTACAAAACATACGTTGAATACTTCATGGTGGAGCCACCGTCGCTCTGTGGCTATAATTCAGTTAGGGTACGCGAAGCTGGGTTAAGATACTTGAATTTACACTTTAGGACAGCTTTAATTATTAATTAGGGCCTAATCTGTTTGTATTGATAAATAATGTTAATTTTGTGCGAGTGAGAAAGTTTCTCCCGCGCTTGTTTTTCAGGGAGTACGAGGGTTAGGTTGGTTAAGTGGGTGCGTTTTAACAAACCATACATGGGTTACACGCATAAGGGCCATATAACACTGGTGATTTACGAGTGTGTTTCCAGCGAGGCGATTGCTTAACTTGCTCGCTGCGTGTGCGTAGCGAGCACGCCACGAGTGCGCAACGTGTTCGAAACGCGTGCGAAAACGCGGAGAACACGTCGCGTAGTCGCACACCCGCGGGGAGCACGCTAACAAATCCCTTCGGTTAAAATACGCTGGCAAATCGTCACTGTGATAACGCTCTAACGCATTTTGGCGAACAACTTATGCAAGAGTCATAATCGAAATCAGATTTCAAACTAGGTAACAATGCTCGATTCTTTATTGTATGCCATGATTAACAGACTGTTCATAATGCCATCAAGTAGCATTCATGTGTAATTTAAAGTAAATTATCGATGAAATGACTAAAAACAAGTGCTGTTACAATTCGGTGGAACAACATCATTATTTATGCACACGTTTACCAGCGAAATATTAATTTTAATACATTAACACTACAGATGAACGTTAACGGGACAAACTGACGAGGAATTTACATAAAATTAATACACAGCAATTTACTTGTGAAAGCAGACAGATGCTTCGTTTAAATGCATAAGCTGTGTACATTTGATGTAGGGATGTAGCAACTTCGTATTATCGAAACTTTTCTTTCAATCATGGTGTTTGGTGGCAATATTCATAGTAAAGAAAAGCCGTAAAGAGATTCCAAATCATAATGCTTCAAACGGCATTACGTATGTCAAGATTGAAACAGTGTACCCTAGTACCTACCTATTCAAATTACATACAAAGCTGCACTATACACTTGACAGCGCTCACCAATCAATTGAGAAGTTCATTTATTGCTGTCATAACTGCGTTGAAGATGACTTGACCTGCACCCTAATTGTGTAACACCCTTGCAATCACCATCCGAAGGGTTTGAAAGGAAATTGCTGTTTCATAATTATGTTTGTAAAATTCGTCTGCACAACAACGTAAGTACCTCAATGAATGTTGTTGAACGGTCAACATAAAGAGCATTCTCATTGCCTGTCAGTGTCTCAGTGACTGTTGTAAATATTCTAAGCACAGCTTGATGAATTCTACAACTAAATTGCAAAGACTTTTAGACATGGTGTTTTTAAGGTAATGCTGTAACAATGGACTAAGTAATTGAGTCCTATTCTTTATTCTCACAAAAGATATCTTGCAAATGCGATTACAAAAAACTTTTGTAACATCCCTAACTCGAACCAGTCGAGTTAGGATCAGTAGTACCAAAGACAAAACGTCGGCCAGTGAATAATGCACGAACATTTACTGGCGGGAGTGAATCATTTTAACGCTGAGCTGCGTTTGGGAGGCATGCTAATAATTCAGTCGGAATCATAGTGTTAGAGATGGAATGAGTGGCTCTGTTTTAGTGGGTTATTCTGTTCTGAAATGTATCAAAGTACTGTGTAGAAATGTAGGCTCTGGTGTTATTGCGGAATACACTCCTAATGACAAACGTTTATATGTAGTTTTTTTTTTTTACTTTTACTCATCGATATCTGCATCCGGCCCGTCCTAACCTACGGTGCACAAAGTTGGTCACTTACTGAACAACAGAATTCCAAACTCAAGATTTGCCAACGGGCAATGGAGCGCAGCATAATAGGTTTTAAGCGTACAGATCGAGTTAGAAACACCACGCGTTCCATAACTCAATTAGCGGATGCTGGAGAAAAAACAGCCAGGCTGACATGGGAGTGGACCGGACACGATTCACGAGCGATGGGCAAAAATCGTCACTCACTGGACGCCGGAGGGAGGACATCCCCGTCGAGGTAGACCACGGCGAAGGTGGTGCGACGATGTGGTAACATTTGCGGGGCCAACATGGCCAGAGATCGCACAAGACAGGGAGATTGGGGAGAAACAAGCAGGCCTTTGCCCAGCAGTGGGACACAAAAAAAAACAATATCTGTTCTTCCAGTAGTTAAAGTAAATCCAATTATTATTATCAGAATACGCCATTTACGATCCTTATCTGATTATTCTGGATGTTATAATTCTACTTAACTTAAAAGGGTTAGGGTTAAATCATGTGGTTTCCAGATTCGGGGTTTCATCTCCCACTACTTAGAACCCTTGAGCTAAAAAAATAAATGATTTATGAAGGGAGTTAACTGAAATTTTTGTTTTTTTTTAGTTAGCTTATATATTATGCCCACTGCTGGGGAAAGAGCTCTCTTTTTTTCTTCCATACCTTTCTAGAGGTGGTGGCCCAGTGGTAATGGCCGCGACTTATGAGTTGCAGGTCATAGGTTCGAACCCAGACAGGCGCTTAACTTTACGTAAATAAATTCATCACCACTGCTCTGAAAACGGTGAAGGAAAACATAGTGAAAGAAACCGGCACGTCCTAGAACCAAAAATTCGAAGACAGGTGACATCTACCAACCCACACTGGACCCGCGTGGTAGATTACGGCCCACTCCCTCTCACCGAGAGGAGGCCTGTGTCCCAGCAGTGGGAACATTATAGGCTGATTATATACCTCTCTATTTAGTCCGATCTCCGGCGAAATATGAAATATTTTATCTAAAAATAAAGTCTTGTCTAACAGCGCAGACGGCCAGACAAATCCAGGATTAATAAATGTATAAAATCACTCAATTTTGAGCGATTACACCGAATCAAACGAATCCAAATCTGTATTTTATTAAATTATTTGATTGAACCCAATAATTCATTTTCAATTTTACCTGATCAGATATTCAGCTTTGGTCACTGCGCTCGCCCATTATTCGCCACACAACTGGTTTTCGTCCCAGTGAATTTAACCCGTAATCTGTAACATGGTTTCGCCCCTCGTATATTAATGGTTGCTCGTATCTACGTCAGTGCATGTAAATGGTAATATCATAAAATGTAAAGCAGGAACGGGTTAGTGCAGATGGACGTGCTTAGAATTAGAGCATTCACGAATTTTAGCTGCTCTGTTGAAATACATATGCATTATTTAAGGTTTGTTAACTTGCAAAATTAATAGGATACGTAACCTACATGAAAGGGTAATACATCATGTATTGGTAATCCAACATCGTAATCGAAAAAAGTTATGAGCCATCGCATACTAAACTTCAATACTTACTTGACCCAAATGTACGACAGCTGATAATTGGTTCACGATTACGACGTTGGTCCTATGGAGAAAGTTGTTCGGACACCCTTAAATATGATCACGCATTTCTGATACACGCTGATAGTTAGATAAATAGATGTCCATCGGCTTATGAGTTATTCATTTCTTTATGAAAAAGATAAACTGTAAATGTTACTGTATAGGGTACCGTCCGCGGTGCTAATGCTTTCCAATCTTTTTACGTAATCAACATTTTATTTGGAAAAATATTCGCCAATTCTGAAACATAACCAACATTTTCCGATATTCCATCTAGCCAATCCCACTAAACTCCTTTTTTACTGTTTCAAAATTCTACGTTACGACAGCTTCCATACAGCCGGTACGTTTCCATTAAACTTAAAAACTGCAATATTGGAAGTCGAAACCAATATCGGGACTTATATAGAACGGTTCGCGAATAAAGTCGACGATCAATTTCGGATATACTTCACGTACTCCGGCCACGTGATTCGCCGAGCAATGCAGTTGCAGTGGCGTGCATCGAAACTATACATTCCCATTTTCGATACTCACGCTCCGAAGCTTTTGATTAGTTGCGAATTTCTAAGAAAATTTCTACAACGCTCTTAATTAAACCGCGTTTGTTTTGAACGTCTTTTAGTGAACTGTCTACTTAAGAAATTGAATTTCGCAAATAAATGGAGCTTAAAGTTAGAAGTTTGTCTTGCTAGTAAAATGGTGAAATGAGCAATAGCTTCTGTTTTTGATAGGCAGCAACAATTGAATGCTAATAAAACTAGGTACTTTGGTACCAATATTTTAATAATAACCGCCGTATCTCTACGTTGACGTCGTGGTGGGGCTCGCGCGCTCCGTACTTTAGGCCTATGCCGGTAGAATTTACTTTGCCGGAACAGGTGCAGGGTGAGGAGGCACTTGCATAGTGCGTATAGGGATAATTGTCGGTTAGTGCCTCATTTAATTATAGGCGTCTAAGGGGCCTCTGCGAGTTGGCTTCGGCCCCTCGTACGCCTTCCTAAGGTCCGCGACCCTAGGGTCCCGAGATATGTTAACATAATAATATTAATAAATAATTTATTTGCATAAAACATGGTATACAGGGTGACAGGGAAACTTGACGTATTCCTTGAAAGGGGTTATACTAGAGGTGATTAGCAACAAATTTAGTCCAGTCAACTAGGGCTCAAAACAGGATGGTAAAAAAATAAAAATTTTGCTGTTAAAGACCTTTTATTTCTGAGATTATGTAAGTTTTGCAAGCATTTTTTTTTAAATGATCACTATGTTTTCATTTTTCAGAAAAGTATGAATTAAATGTTTGGAGTGGAGTAGTTTTTTCTCATACTTAATTGTTTTTGGTAACAAGTCAGAAAATTTCAAAATAATCGATGAACCGACACAGCTCGGTAACCATCCAGTTTTGAACCCTAGTTAACTGGACTAAATTTGTTGCTAATGACCTTTAGTATAACGCCTTTCAAGGAATACGTCGAGTTTTCCTGTCACCTGTTTTATTATTATACTAACTGCGCCTTGCGAGTTCACCCGCATATCGGGATAAAGTGTCCTATGTGTTAATCCAGGGTGTCAGCTACGTCCATACCAAATTTCATCAAAATTTATCCAGCCGTTTGAGCGTGAAAAATTAACAAATACACACTCACACACCCTCTCACTCACAAACTTCCGCCTTTATAATATTAGTGTGATATAGTAGGAGGTAGGAATAGTATACCATTAAAGTCTCGCTTTCGCACCAATAACTAAAATCCTAAACAAAAAAATGTCTATCCCAGAAAAATATTGCAACCATGACTTCCGAAAAACTATTGAGTTAAAAATTCACGTAGAAGGCACCACTAGTTGGGAACTTCTCTTCTAAGAAGGAAAAAATATAAGATAGTAAAATACAACATAACAAGAAACCGCCGACATTGTCATGAAAGAAAAAGCTGTTTTATGTTGAAGCGATCACAACTCAAGTTTAAGATATTTATAATATTAATTTCAGTAATAGATGCAAACATAAAAGAAATAAACAGTTTATATTTAAATTAAATAAAATGTCAACTTTACGAATCATCATTATTATTATTAGAAGATTACCTACTCATACCTACACCGCAAACATATATTTTCTTAAACTATCATTACCTTAACTAGTCGCTCACTTATCGAAAGTCGTCCTCAAGTCGAACAACATGCAACCCCAGTTTCAATATCCGGGCTTTATCAAAGTTTGTTCGAATCCTCGCCTCCCGAACAATATCCGACACTTGAGAATTAAACGAAAGCGGTCGTTTATTCTGGCTCGAAATGTGTTCTTAATAGATATTGTTCGGTTTTTTGATTTCTGACTCAAACTCAAATAATTTATTTCAATTAGGCCATTAACAGGCACTTTTGAATTGTCAAAATTAAATAGTTGGTCAGTTAGTCAGAACGTTGATCTCAAAACGTAGATCTCTATGGAGAAGAACGGGCAAGAAACTCCACGGACACTCTTTTAAATCAAGATATTATTACAAAATCCTGGGTACATTATTCTTATTGCTTCATTAGGTGAGAACAATGTAAAAAAAAAACAATTTAAAATATAAAATTAAAAATAAGCCCTGGCAGTTAAGAGATGACCAGTCTCAATCGACGGCGCCCGTTCACGAACATGACGCGTGTATCAGCACCAACCAGCTCAACCATTTCGTAGGGAACCGAATGATTCAACGCGCGCCACCACCAGTGAGACATTTAAGTGAGCATAACATATTCTCAACTGCCATGCTCTTTCAAGTCAACATCAAAATAGCATAAAAAACGGATCCATGGTTCTTACATTTACAAAATTAAATTAATGCTTCTAAATTATACAAAACTATAGTTTGCAAATTATTTAAGAGATGAGAAAAAAAAATTAAAAAAAAAAAGGGGAAGCATCTCTTCCATCTGCCTAGCCTTTTCCCAACTATGTTGGGGTCGGCTTCCAGTCCAACCGGATGCAGCTGAGTACCATTATTTTACATGGAGCGACTGCCTATCTGACCTCCACAACCCAGTTACTGGGTAATAAGATACCCCTTGGTAAGACTGGTTGTCAGACTCCGGCTACTGACGACCCGTAACGACTGTCAAAGGTCCACGAATGACAGCCGGGACCAATGGCTTAACGTGCTTTCCGAGGCACGGAGGGGTCTTGGTATGTGAAAATGGTCACCCATCCACGGACCAACCGCGGCAAGCGTAGCTTAACCTTATTGATCGACCCGTGCGGCTGTTATTACTTAGCCACAAGCCCCTCTTCCAAATATTGAAATTGTGATCAACTAGTGAGCCCAAGTGCCTGTGGAGCAGGACCAGCATTTTTATCTACGATATACTCATCCAACTTATAATATGGTTGTCTACCTAATGTGCGTTTAATGCATGTTTTAAATTTCTTCTCATTTAGTTGAAGAATATCGAGTGGTATTTTATTATAATATTCTACACAGTGCCCCATAAAAGAAGTTTTTACTTTAGACTATCTGAAGCGCGGTTGATCTAGTTTGTTCCTATTCCTAGTGTTAAAATTATGCCTGTCACTTATCTTACTAAAAAGATGTAGGTTTTTTCGAACGTACATAATGTTTTCGTATATATATATATTGACAAGGAACCGTCATGAAGTTATTTTTTTTAAACAGTTCCCTTAGATGTTCGCGTCTGCTGAGATTGTAGATGGCTCTGACAGCCCTCTTTTGCAGAATGAAGATAGAATCAATATCTGCAGCCCGTCCCCACAGCAAAATACCGTAAGACATGATGCTATGGAAGTAACTAAAATAGACAAGTCTCGCAGTATCCACGTCTGTTAATTGACGGATTTTCCAAACAGCGTAAGCGGCTGAACTTAGCCGCCCTGTAAATGATGTTAGGTGAAGAAATAAGTGATGTGTTATCAGCAAATAACACCATTTGTAGTCGGATTTTTAGTAAATGAGGTAAATCATTTATATATACTAAAGATAGGAACAGCCCCAATATTGAGCCCTGCGGTACACCCATTTTGACTTTTAAACCCAATGAATTCACACCGTTTATTTGAACTTGCTGAAATCTATCATTTAAATATGATTTTATTAAGCTAAGAGCTAGTTTACCCAGTCCGTAATGCCCAAGTTTCAAGGGCAGTGTTTCGTAATTCACTCAGTCAAATGCCTTGGATAGGTCGCAAAAGATGCCTATTATATCTTGTGCCTCTTCCCATGCGTTAAATATGTGTTTTAATAAGGTGACACCGGCGTCAGTTGTACAACGTCCTTTGGTGAAATCAAACTGTTGATCGTGTAAGATGTCGTTACGATTAAAATGATGGAGCATTTGATGTACCATTACTTTTTCAAACGCCTTGCTGAAAACCGGCAAAACCGATACGGGTCTATAATTATTTGTGTCTTTGCTGTCCCCCGATTTGAAAAGTGGAATAACTATACTGAACTTCATTAAATCCGGGAATACCCCTTGATCTACACACAAATAAATATTAAAGCTAAGTAGGGTGCAGTTGTCTCAATAATGGATTGATAAACTTTAGTAGACATGCCCCACAGATCTTCGGTAATTTAGATCTTAAGTTGCTTAAATGCCTTTATAATGACTATAGGGTTAATATGTTTAAATTTAAATTCCACAGTACAGGCTGAGACATTCGCTCTTAATAATTCTATAGCTAGTGCGGGCGAGGAATTTAAAGTTTCTGTAGTTTTAACTGGGATATTGGTAAAGAAAGTTGTAAATTCCTGAGCAACATCGATGTTATCGCTAATGAGACCGCGGGAAGTGTTAAGTGTGTAATCAGTATTACGTGTTTAGTTACTGTTCATTTCATTGTTAATAATCTTCCAAACTGTCTTTATTTTGTTGTCTGCTGATTTAACCTTGTTACTAATGAATGCAGCTTTAGCTGCTTTGCAGATATTTTTAAAAGTTTTAGAATAAGTAGCAGCATACTTATTAAAAGTATCCGTGTTAATATACAGCTTAAGGCCATGCAGTTCAAATAATATTTCC
Organism: Apamea epomidion; assembly: GCA_947507525.1. Taxonomy (NCBI): domain Eukaryota; kingdom Metazoa; phylum Arthropoda; class Insecta; order Lepidoptera; family Noctuidae; genus Apamea; species Apamea epomidion. The sequence goes on along the minus strand of OX382230.1, from coordinate 15,349,339 downwards.
CTACTTTTTCAGATTCCTTTAGTTGCCCAGGCACTGAATAAAAACTTAGGGCAAATAGTTTTAGAGTTCTTCTTAAAATAATGTTTGAACTCTGTTTGTACTAATGAAAATAATACAACATACATAATATTACCATTAGTCATACTTAGGCCCTAAGCACTTAACTTGCTATTTAAAGTTATATTAAACTTATTCAAATTACTGGATGGTCTAGTTTGAATCTGCACTTTTTGTATCGGTGTGTTGGACTTAAAATAAACGGTTTGACCACTGTGATCAGAAGGGAGATAATTTACAATGGCCTTCTCTAGATATTCGCAGCAACAGAAAACATTATCAATACATGTAGCAGTAGCCGTAGTTATACGTGTTGGTTCTGAATATGTAAAAGACTGAATACTAATTTTTGGTAATGTGAATATAATTTTTTGGTAATGTGAATATAATTTTTTTGGTAATTTCCGATTTTATAACCTAGACTAAAGAATCTAAACATTTACATTCTGTTAGGTCGACTCGGGTTAGTGGTATTTAAATGTTTAAATTACAATAATTAATTTGTTACCCTCGTTTTACAAATAGCATCATTATTGCGAAACACCTAGATACTTTACAGGCCTCCTTCCGTCCTCCGTCCTGTGTCCCAGCAGTGGGAATATTATAGGCTGATTATTATTTTTATTTAACCATATAATTACACACAGACAAGAAGAAAGGAAAAGAAAAATACATACAACAGTGATGCTTATTTCTAAAGATACCTGTGATAGGACAAAAGATAAAAAGACACGTAGTCACCGTGTCTAAAAGAGAAAATAAAGTACAAATAATCAAAAAAACGATTCACTTACTTAAATACTACATACATTCTTATAAAATAATTATCACTAAAATAATAATAATTACGTTAGTTACGTTAATTTTAAATTAAAGAAATTTTTAATTAATGAAAGAGAGTTTTCGTAATTATAGTGTCGTACTTATCTTTTAAATTTTGTAATACTAGTTTGGCAGTCCCTATGTGAATGTGGGTGGGAAGTGAGATATCTTTTTATCCGAAATTTCTGGAAGGAAGTTTCGTTTCTTTTTGCAGTTGGTTTGTAAACGCCTTTTAAATTGTATTGTTCACGAAATCACGACATCGTCATTACCTTTTCTCTTTTTGATTGATAGCAAAGTTACTAGGAATTTGACTCACCACATTGAAGTGAACTTAGTGAGCTATTTTGACGATGCAATGTCAGCATTCCCGAGCCATTGAAGCAAGAATTCCTCGAGGTTACACTGGTGTATGAATCATAGGGTACTTCTCACGTAATACAAATTCTACACTATAATTACGCTATACACTAACAATCTTTCAGATTTTGAAGGACATTCCAAATCTATTGCTTCATATGTTTGAACAAATCATCTGCTGACCCCGTCAATAGCACAATTAATGATGTTGAATTGTCACAATTAAAGGCATTGCCATTGTATGTAAGTGTGTTACACGGCATCATCGGGACATCGGCAAGCGTAGCGTAGGACGCCCCCCACCGACGGCCTTAAGAAGATGTCTGGGACAGACTGGATGCTGGAGGCGGAAGGTCAGGGTGTTGTGGCGCTACCTGAGAGAGGCCTATGTTCAGAAGTGAACTGCAATAGTTTGAGTTTTATTACGAAATGAGGCTGCTGTTTTAAAAACGAGGATGACGAATGAACTCTCTATATGTATACATATAGAGAGTTAATTCGTCATCCTCGTTTTGACTACGATTTTACTGAAATCGTACCCAAAAATATCAAACGCCTTACGGCCAGAAAAAAACTGGTGTCTTACGGGAAATAACGTCCTGAACTTTGTTAATTAAAGATAAAGTTACGATTGATTCTTAGGCTGGCATTTGAAAGCTTTTTATCAGAGTACTTTTATAAAATAGTTCCCCAATGATGTGCGTGAAACCGCGTTTAACAGCTTGTCTATATTTACAGAAAGGTGTGGTTAAATTTTAGGGTGAGGTACAGCGGTGCTATTCTGTAAAAATATCGCCGTGATAACTAAGGTGAAGTGAGCGGTCCTTCCATCCATCAAAATGAACAACTTTCTACATGGAACCAACTTCTTAATTGAGGAAAAATAATCAGGTGTCCCATACGTTTGGGTCAAGTAGGTATGAAGTTTTGTATAGGATTTTTTTTTGGATTACGATGTTCGTCCCATGAAGAAAGTAGTACAGTTTGATGGTCTGTACCATAGATATAGGAAAGAACAAGATATGCCCTGGTAGTTGAAAATGTATCAGAATTCCATGTCGTTAAGACGATCCCACTACCGCGCCACTACTATACATGTAGCAATAGATACAAAATCGCGCACACACTTGCAATTCATCAATCAGAACGTACTACACAGTCAATTAGAAACCATAACTCATCAAACATAGCGTGCATTTACCATGTACCGTGCTGTGCAAAAGCCATTTATTTTACATATACCCTAGTGATTGACTAAGTCGGAAAGTTCTCGATTCTCCCATTTATTTTTGGACTAAAAAAAATTTGGGGTTCTGAAAATAAAATTGTAGCGGTACCTATCTACAACGCCACATGTGTACATCGCATCATACTGACGTCACGCCAATCCTGCATCTCCCAAACAGAGTTTACCGCGCGATTAGCATATATACAATTTCCCAACATCAATCGTTGGGCAATTGCCCGCCAGATACAACACCCTTCTGGGCGGAGGATCCTCCCTTTTATATATAGGATGAGTGGACTTTACACCCTGTGCCTCATACCTCTATAAAATAAATAAAAAACGATATGTCCAAAAAATATAAATATATTATAAATCAATAAAAACAAAACAAAAAAAAAATGAAAGTAAATTAAAAAAATTAAATGTTATTTTACATCTTCTCTTCCAACCGGATTTCAGCGCCATCTTTTTAGGTCTTCCAACCGGGTTAAACCGATTGACAAATTGTAAAATTAACTATATATTCGTTGGGTAATCGACATTGTTTTCGATAGCCTACGTTAGTGGATTTGCACAGCCACATCACTAGCTGGCCGCAAGAAGCAGCGACCGTACCATGCGATGCACCGCATGATTTTGATTTTATGATTTTTAACTTGCTTGTCTAGTCACTTAGCGACATTCTTAAGAAGTGGTTAAGGAGCACTGTATTTACTGCGAAAATAGTACAGTTGCTGCAATATTCGAAAAAAAGAAACTAACGTGGCAAAAGCAAGAAATATTTTACAATTTGTTGTTTTTCATGATTTTATATACAAAAATAGTAAAATACTTTTATTTATATATGATAAGTGATTCCATGATTTACAAAGTTTTGGTTTTGGCTTCGGTTTTTACAAGAAACCACTCACCAAAACGGCATTCTTATATTTTTTCACGATCACGGTCAAAAGCGCACTAGTTCGCGGAGACGGCCATTAGACAAGAACATGGTCATTTTGAACATTCCGCGACGGCACAGGCACGCCCCCTTGCCACTTCTGTTTTTTAAATTTCTATGATCTGTACCCTTAAATTCGGCTACACCTTTATGATAAATGCCCTATGTAAACAAAATAGATAGGTACGCTCCATGACGTGATATCGAACGTTTCCATACAAAATACTCTCGAAGAAAGAAAGAAAGAAAGAATCATTTTAACGTCGATATGAATTTTTACATTTCCCGGTTGCGACTGATTCGATTTGTGATCGTAACTCACTCAGTGCTTCCTTTATGAATGCAAATTGATCTATGTATTGGCGTTCCTATCATATTTGTGCTAGATTTATGAAGAATTCAAAGCGCAGGTTTTCAACCAAATTGTTTCTTTTATATGATACTAGCGACTCGCCCCTGCAACGCACGGTTTTCTTTATTATAAGTAAGTTTAATATTAATATATTATACACATAAACCTTCCGGAATCAATTATCTAAATGATGGTAAAAACCGCATCAAAATCGGTTGCCCAGTTCAGAAGAACGACGCGGTCACAAAGACAGACACGAAAATCGACTTTGTTGTATAATATGTATAGATGTAATTTTACCTAGACTAATAGTAAGATTTATCATGGTGCGTTAGATTTTAATCAAGTCACTAGACTGTCAACGTACGACGTTGGATTAAATAAAATTTAGCAAAAACTGAAATATTTATATTCATCGTAATTATGTCATAATTTCTCATTAACAGCACAGAGTGGAATTGTGCCCTGTTAATGGCAATAGGCTCGCTCCCTATTACATGGGACTTCAATGGGATCCCTTCTTTTCGTGTAATATTCTTTTTCCTAATATACTTTGGCATAACAATTTTGGTATAATTAGTTTTGCCATATTTCTTTTTGGCATACAGTTTATGTCGGCATAATTATCTTGAAGACTAATTTGTTTTGGCATAAATTTAATTCGCATAATGTTACTAGGCCTAATGAATATTAGCGTAGTAGTATTTAAGCATACAGTTATTAGGTATGATATTTCCTGATATTTACTACTGTTATTGAATCATATGGGTTAGGTTAGGTTAGAACAGTGACCATTAGCAGCGGCCGCCGAGCGTTAGATCCCCTCTATTGTTGGTGAATCATTTGAGTTAGATGAGGTTATAACAGTATTATGTATCCTGATATTTACTTATTCATTACAGAATTTTGAATTTTTTTTAAAGGATTAAATAAAAAATTTTCAATAATACACCTAGTGACACAATAGTTTTATGATACCGTCCACTAAGAAAAATTAACAAATTATTTGTTCTTCCTACAATGTAAAGTGCCTACAAATTTCATTAGAGCAATATTGTATAAAAATGTGTATTAGTGTCTAACATTTTAGGAGTTAATTATTATGCTTATTTGTTATGCCATAAAAAATATGTTTTAATATCATTATGCGGAAATAAATTTATGCTTTAGACTGTTATGCTTCATCATTATTATGATTAGAGAAATTATGCATAAAACATTATGCGTAAGCTGTTATGCGTAAATAATGTTATGCGAAAATATAATTAGGAGAAACAAAAGTATGCCAAGTAATATTAGGTCTTAAAATTTTATGCAAATGGATAGGGAACCGACTTCAATATAATTGGCTAAATGTGGGTGTACTAAATAGGTTACCTCTGGCTAACCCTTCGGGGAAAACGGGCGTGATGTTTTGAATATCATTATTTTAGAATTTATCAACTTTTAGTTTCGAGAATCAGAGCCGAACAGACATTTTGTGCCTACAAAAATGATTCCAATACCTATTTAAGTCGGTCGAAAATAGAGTCCATCACTTTGTCAATTAAGTAACGTTGCCTGGACAGGTGTTAAGTCATTCACATTTTTACTCACCAACCAAGTGACTGAAATGAAAATTCTGTCCAGTACCTATAAAACTCTGTCTTGTTATAAATATTCCAGTACTTTTCCCCATGTATAAGTGAGATTTTCCATTTATTTGATAAAAGCAATCATCCCCATTTAAACCACGCGAACAACCCTAAAGATTACGAAAAACAAGTTATTCTCAGTTATGGCGTGTCCCATCATAAAATATGCGCATATATTTAAGATCATACTACCGGAGCTCTATTATGAGGAAACATATGACTCATCACACATGACCATTAATACCACTATTTGTCAACGTCCCGTTTAATATCAGCAAGCAATTTTCCAAGAGGATTGTGACCTTTGCGTTTCTCAGCCGAGTGCATAACTTGTTTTATCTTCTAACAATAACAGTCCTTATGATTATCAAGATAAGGTAGATTTTATTGTGTTAAGTTGGTATTGAGTAAGCGTTTCACGGCCACTGCACTGCCGAGTCGGTCAGCGTGCTAATCAATACCCAAGGAACAGATGCTTATAAATTATACGCCGATAATCACAAGGGATCGTTCGTCAGTCTATTAGCTCTGGTTTATTTTTAGATTGCTGCGAAATATACCGGTGTTTTATCGTCAGTTATATAAATGATAAATGATTTTATTTCTGTACGTAGGTTCGTATAAAAAGTGTTTCTACTAATATTTTTACAGAAATAAATACACGTCAACAAAATAAATGTGTTAAAATTACATAGACGAGTTCGGTGTTTCCTATCGGACTACTCTGAGAAGAAAGACCGAAAGAAACTCACAAGGTTGCAGTCCCTTTAAAAATCCAGACCATGTAGATTATTGTCTGAAATGGTCTTTTGAAGAAAGAACCACGCAGATTTGAGTGGACCTGTCCAGTTTGTGCACGCAATTGTCAGAAATCGCGTGTGTTTTAGTAGGACCTACTAATATGTAGATGGGTTAATTATAATGTATGTGTAATTATGTACGTCTAGGTCAACCCTTCAAAACGGAGTCTATTAATGGATATTTGTGTATTCAATATGTTACATAACGATTCATATAAAACTCAATAATTTCAAGAAACACCTCGTCGGACAAACCATTTAGCTAACCAGCAGCTTTATATGTGGCGTGCATTTCAAAACATTTAATTGCGCGTAAGACTGTGATCTCATTCATCTCTATGAGCTACAATAGTGAGTGACCCAGTTTCCTCCATTGAACTGGTCATGCATGGAAACTATCGAGTTAATTACCATTTAATTATTTGTGGCTGTAATATTGGTCCAAACCTGTCAAACTAGACCGGTGAACACTCTTGGGACTCTGCATAGTTTTACACCACCCATGTGAGGTCCATCGCCTATGTAAAGTTAAGGAAATGAATTGCTTATCAAATTAACTAAAATCTTAAAATGTCATTCTTTGACAGTAGTAGGTATGAAATTGTCATTCTTTGACAGTGGTAGGTATAACTATCACACGGCAAATCAATTTGATAAATGATTTCCCTGGCCGTACTTGTTCTGTGTTCAATCTTTTGAGAGCTTTTATCGCAGCATGCTACCCATTCCTGTGTACAAGTAATTTTCCCTTAACAACATTAACATCGTTCCCATCTCGTTTAATATAACTAAGTGATTGATAATGATAACACAGAAGGCCGTTATGACGTAATAATGAGCCGAAAACAATTAAGTTGATAACACACTCCCTGTTATTATAATCCACTTTAAGAGACCCTCCTATGTTTAGACGAACGAAGCACTTATCGATTTCATGAATGAGTTTTCCAAATATCCATTATTTATTATGTAATGTAACAGGACGATCAATAATAATAATAATAATAAATAAATATAAATATAATAAATATAAACTTGTCGACTCAGAGGTACCGTATTACAAGTATGCGCCCGACCCAGTTCTCGAAAATGACCATGTCACGTTGTACTGGGATCGGTCTATCATCACTGACAGGACTGTTGTCGCCAACAAACCTGATATAGTGGTGATAGATCGATTAGTGCGCCGCGCAATGATTGTTGATGTTACCATTCCACATGACGGGAACCTCGTGAAAGCTGAGAAAGATAAACAAATGAAATATCTTGACTTAGCACGCGAGGTTGTTGACATGTGGAATGTGAGCTCAACTGTCATTGTGCCGATTGTCGTATCGGCCAATGGCCTGATGGCCGACAGCCTCGATCAACATCTATCGAGGCTCTCGTTAGGCGGTTGGATCAAGGGCCTGATTCAGAAGGCAGTACTCCTCGATACGGCTCGCATTGTGAGGAGGTTTCTATCTCTGGAGCCCTAACCACCGGTAGCTTGGACCCTGCTCCCGACACCGGTGGATCACTATTTTTTTATATTTTTAAATGTTTTTTATTTTTATTTTTTTATTTAATCATACTAATATTTAAAAATGTAACAAAATAAGACGACTAAATAAATAAACGACATAATAATAAGCCCCCTAAACAACCACACGTCCTGATTGACCATCTAATCACGTGGGGGGCGGACACACGATAGAAAAATTACTGGCGTGGCTAACGTGGCTCTGGAAACCCATTTATCATGGAGACTAGATCAAAGAAAATTCGAACAGGACCGCTACCCGAGGGCAATCGTCGGGGCACACCCGGGGCCGATGCTGGGTGTCTCAGCATGCGACCCATCGGCGGTGGGGTACTGAGCAGGCGGGTTCTCCCCGACAAAAATACTACAGCCGAAACAACAGACAGACCTGACGATAGTGATGATAGCAGAGCAGTTGCATCCGCCTTGGATGTTTCGCATGCAGCGTCAGCTACTCAGCCTGCGACCACCAAAACGGGAAAACCCCGAGTGCGCATGAAATGGACTGAAGATATGAACATATTCATCATGCGCACTTACTATCATATCACGAATCTTGAAGAGGACAGAACCATGTACTGCACACAATTATTCAATAAATTTAAATTACAATACCCAGAAATTAATGTAACAGAACAAACAATAGCTGACCAAAGACGGGTTATTATCAGAAACAAGCTGCTATTAGACGAAACTTTAAATAGAATTAGATTTGAAGTAGGAGAACAACTAAAAATTGAAGAAGAAAGTATAAATGTCACACAAGTAACAAACACCTTAGAGATAACGCAATCGCTTACAACATACAATCCTTCCTTAGAACACGATACTAGCTCAGAGATTGAATATGTTGCTACAGAACTAACCACACTCACACAGTACAGCAATCAATCTACTACAAATAATGTCACATTAACACAAACAGAGAATAACATTGAGTTTGACCCTTCCATAGTAGAATCGTTAAGTAACGAATTAGAAACAAATATGTCAAAATACAACGGAATGGATCCTGCGTGTAGACCTTTATTACCAAAAATGAGACCATCTCGCCAATTGTCAGATATCGTTAGTATGTTTAATCAAAAAATTATTCCTCCCAAACTATCAACACTAGAAAACTTAAGCGACACGCATTCTTTAATCTATTCTGTAGCTATTACAGTTGCAATTCACTTTAAACTAAAAATAAATATAGATAGAACTAGTAATAATAACAAAGTAATAAACGACCCACCATGGCAAAAAAGATTACAAACGGACATAGATCAGCTACGAAAAGACATTAACAGACTAACGCAATATAAAAACGGCAACACATCAAAAAAACTTGTAAATAAAGTCAAACTGATCATTAAAAATACTAAACATCATAGTTGACATGAAAACTTTAATAAGAGAATAGAAGATCACTTAGATACATTAAAACAAAAACTTCTAGTGAAAAGTCATAGACTAGCACGATATAAAAAAGCCAAAGAAAGAAATGATAACAATAGATTATTTAAAACAAGTGAGAAACAATTTTATAGAAAGCTTAAAGGAAATAATACAACAATCCTTAACCCTCCATCTGAAGAGTCTTTAAAAGAATTCTGGCAAGGAATCTGGTCAGACAGCACTGAACATACCAAAGAAGCTGGATGAATACAAGAAGAAATAGTCCGCTCAGAAACAATAGACGAAATGCCGTTTGAAGATATAGATGCTCTTGAAATAAATACAATTATAAATAAAACACATAACTAGAAAGCAGCAGGAATAGATGGTATACACAATTTCTGGATAAAAAGACTTAATTCACTTCACAGCACATTAGCAAAACAAATAAATGATATTTTAAAAGGCAATCAAAATATTCCAGAATTTTTGTCTAAAGGAATCACATATATATTCCCAAAATCAAGTAGAACCCAGGATCCTTCACAGTATAGACCAATCACTTGCCTACCAACCTTATATAAAATCATAACGTCATGTATCACTAACAAAATTATTAAACACACTGAAAAATACAATATCTTGACTGAAGAACAGAAAGGATGTAGGCGCGGTCATATGGGGTGTAAAGAGCAATTAATTATCGATTCCACTATTTTAAAATACGATCAGAGATCTAGAAAGAACTTATAAATAGCATACATAGATTACAAGAAGGCATTCGACAGCGTTCCTCACTCATGGTTGATCGAAGTATTAAACATTTATAAAATCAATCCATTAATTATAAATTTTCTTAAGAATACAATGGCATCCTGGAGAACTACACTAAAATTACACAGTAAAACAACAAACTTATCCGTAGACGAAATAGCGATTAAAAATGGTATTTTCCAAGGGGACTCAAGCCCTTTATGGTTTTGTCTAGCCCTGAATCCACTCTCCCGAGCATTAATCGAATCGAAATTAGGCTTTGATATTAAGAACGGTAGGTCAATATTACACCAAATTACACATTTACTATATATGGATGATTTAAAACTATATGCTAATAAAAATACAGATTTAAACGATTTATTAAACATAACAACAACATTTTCGAAAGATATAAGAATGGATTTTGGACTAGATAAATGCCGGAAACTAAATATAATGAAAGGTAAGATTATAGAAGGAAACTACTCAACGAAAACCGAAGAAGTAATAGAAGCGATGAAAGACGAAGAACTATATAAATATTTAGGTTACAATCAAGCACGATTAGAACATAACATTATTAAGGATAAACTTAAAAAATAATACAATAGCAGAATACATTCGTTATGCAAAATGCACCTATCTAGTAAAAACCTATTTAAATCCATAAATACATACGCAATTCCTATACTTACTTATTCTTTCGGTGTAATGAAATGGTCTAACACAGAATTACATGCTCTCGAAGTAAAAACAAGAACCACACTAACACAACATAGATATCACCATCCCAAATCAGCAACAGAAAGAGATATAATGTCCAGAAAAGAAGGTGGCAGGGGACTAATCGAAATATCACATCTTCATAAAAGACAAGTCATAAATTTAAAACCATTTTTCTGGCGGAAGAGAAACAACAGTCAGTTACACAAAACAATTATAGAGATAGACAAACAATATACACCATTGAACCTTAGCGATGATAGCAATATTGAGGCAGTAGATAAAGCGAGACATATGGAAGAGATACACAGAAAGTGGAGGCAAAAAGAACTACATGGAAGACATCCCAATGATTTATACCAAACATACATAGATAAAGAGGCTTCTAACAAATGGCTATAATTAAGTGAGCTATTTCCTGAAACAGAAGGGTTTATGTTAGCAATCCAAGACCAAGTCATTAATACGAAAAATTATAGAAAATACATAATAAAAGACAGTACAGTAAGAAATGATTTATGCAGAAAATGTCACAGCAAACCTGAAACAATACAACATATCACAGGAGCGTGTATCACACTAACCCAAAACGACTATACGCATAGACATAATCAACTTGTTAATATCATACACCAAAAACTCGCAACTAAACTTAAACTCATGCAGGATCCCTACACACCATATTACAAGTACACGCCTAGAGCTGTATTAGAAAACCAATCCTACAAAATATATTATGACCGCACTATAATTGCAGACCACACCATATATAACAACAGACCTGATATAACACTAGTTGATAAAGTAAGCAAACACACATTTATAATAGATATAGCAGTCCCAAACACTAATAACATTCAAAAAACTATCACAGAAAAAATCAGGAAGTATACAGAATTACAAGAGGAAATTACCAGAGTTTGGAAAATGAATAGAGTCACTATAGTCCCAATAGTTATATCAACAACAGGTGTTATCCCGAAACAAATATTCAATAGTTTTAATGCACTAAATCTTTCCAAATACACGTACTTAACACTACAAAAAGCTGCCATATTAAACACTTGCCGCATAGTAAGAAAATTTTTACAACTAGACTTGGATAATAATTTCACTGCAGTACAGAGCAATTTACCTTCTCAAAACAATAACTAGAATCTCACCTTGGTTCACACCCGTGAGATTCTGAAAATACCAGGTAATAATAACCTGAGAAAATTAAATTTAAAAACCATAATAATAATACCTGTAGTACTTACTACCGATGACCGCAAGAAGGTATGGCAAAGCAAGGAGCTTCACGGGCGCTTCTATCGGGCTCTTCATGAGCCCGGTGTAGATTTCTTAGCGTCCGTATCCTCGCTGCGTTTCAGTGACCTCTTCGGGGAAACTGAAGGTTTTGTCTGTGCAATTATGGACGAAGTTATCTTGACGAATAACTACCGGAGACATATTATGAGGGACGGGACGGCTGACGTGTGTCGGGCATGCCACCGTCCGCGTGAGTCCATCAGACATATTATCTCTGGTTGTTCTCGTCTGGCTAACAGCGAGTACTTGCACAGGCATAACCAAGTAGCCAGGATTATTCACCAGCAACTTGCTTTGAAATATAAACTGGTCGACTCTGAGGTATCATATTACAAGTATGTGCCCGACCCAGTTCTCGAAAATGACCATGTCACGTTGTATTGGGATCGGTCTATCATCACTGACAGGACTGTTGTCGCCAACAAAACTGATATAGTGGTGATAGATCGATTAGTGCGCCGCGCAATGATTGTTGATGTTACCATTCCACATGATGGGAACCTCGTGAAAGCTGAGAAAGATAAACAAATCAAATATCTTGACTTAGCACGCGAGGTTGTTGACATGTGGAATGTGAGCTCGACTGTCATTGTGCCGATTGTCGTATCGGCCAATGGGCTGATGGCCGAAAGCCTCGATCAACATCTATCGAGGCTCTCGTTAGGCGGTTGGATCAAGGGCCTGATTCAGAAGGCAGTACTCCTCGATACGGCTCGCATTGTGAGGAGGTCTCTCTGGAGCCCTAACCATCGGTAGCTTGGACCCTGCTCCCGACACCGGTGGATCACTATTTTTTTATATTTTTAAATGTTTTTTTTATTTAGTCATACTAATATTTAAAAATGTAATAAAATAAGACGACTAAATAAATAAACGACATAATAATAATAAAAATATTTATTACTAGAAGAATGGGTACAGTAAATCTCCTTAAAAACAAACAAATTTGGTCTTACGTAATAATGTGCACTTAGATGTCAAAGGAGTTCTTTGGCATTCGTACTAGGATTACCCTGTATCACGAAAGCCATCACCTTCCTCCGGACCAGCTAGGATAGTTCTAAAGAAATAAATTTTTTAATAAATCCTAAACTAAAGAAGATGATTATATTAGTAATTAACTTATAATTTACAAACAAAAATATATAAGAATAAAATAAGAAAAAAAAAAGCAAAAAGAGTTTGTGTGTGTATGTGTATTAGGGTGTGTTAGGAAGTATGTGTGTGTTTGTGTGTGGGGAGGGGGTGAGTGTGTGTGTGTGAGGGTGTGTGTGTGTGGGGTGGGGGGGTATTGTGTGTCCAAACTCCAGAAGGTATGAGTGAGTATGCGTTGATGAAATAGTCAGTTAACCCACTAATTGTATAAGTCTCTCAGATTCTTCGTAGGTGAGACTCTTCAGCCAGTCACTCACAGCGTTCTTGCATTGGTGTCGGGAATATTTAGAACAGCATTGAGTTTATTGTAAGCCCGTGAACCCAGTATCCAATAATGCCTCTGAGCAAGGGCAGTTCTATGTCTCTCCGTGCTACACAGTCTCGTTCTTTTGCGCTTACCTTCTCGAAGCCGTAGGGAGTGTGGTATAGTGGCATGTTTGCGTAATGTTATCTGGAGCACAAAGAGTTGCCTAACAGTTAATACCTCACACTCTTTATAGAGAAGTGTGGTAGGATACCTGAAGGGTTTCCTGCACATGACTTTAAGGACTGCTCTTGATCTAATGATTCGTAACATACTGACTGCAAAGGTGCCACCCCAGACAGAGATACAGTAGCCTAGCAAAGATTGGGCAAGCGCAAATTAAACTGTTTTCAGTGTTTTAAGATCTGCCACTGATCTGAGTTTCTTGAACACAAAAATTAGTTTACGAATGCGGGGGACGAGTTCATCAATGTGCCTTTTCCAATTTAGCAGACAATCGACCTGAACTCCAAGGTATTTTATATTTGAGGTCCTCTTAATGCGGAGTCAGTCACAATAGGCGTTGGCAGAGTCACAGCGATGCGCCTGAATTGTATACGTCTCTGGTTGAGGTTGGCTTCTTTGCGAAAGGGAGACAGTTATGAATGCTGTTTTGTCTAGATTAAGTGTTAAGAGATTGCCAGATAGTCAATTCATAACAATTCTAAAGGTGTTTTCTGCATAAACTTTAACCTGGTCCCAGTTCGGACCAGCAATGAGCAGTGCTGTATCATCGGCATATGACAAGAGTTTAGTATGAGGTAGGGCTAACGTGCATAAATTGTTAATGTAGATTAAGAACAGCGTTGGACCCAGCACGCTGCCCTGGGGCACACCGTAACTGACAAACTACTCACTGCTGACAAGAGTACCAATCTTAACAGACTGACTGCGTTCCTGTAGATAGTTACGAAAAATATCAAGAGCAATTCCTCTAATGCCTATGGATTCTAGTCTATCGACAAGGATGGGCACCGAGACAGTGTCAAAGGCCTTAGACAAATCAAGAAACAAGCCAATGCATTTGTTGCCATAATCTAGTGTCTTACTGATATGCTCAGTCAGATCCATAATTGCATCTTCAGCCGACTTACCACGTCTAAATCCAAATTGATTTTGTGCTAAAACCTTATTCGTGTTCAGGAAGTTAACCAGACGTGCATTGAGTACTTTCTCTATAACTTTAGAAATTGTGGTCAATACTGAAATTGGCCTGTAGTTCGTGACACTGCCTCTATCCCCACTCTTGAAGATAGGATACACAAGAGCTCTTTTGAATACCCTAGGAAATTTGCCATGCAAAAAGCACAAATTAATAACATGTGTCAGGGAAGGTAAAATAAACGTGCGTATTTCCTTCCAGAAATTGGCCGAAATTCCGTCCCATCCTCTGGCAAAATCGTTGCGAAGTCCCATGATGATTGTCTAAACCTCTCTCTCATTGACATCTAGAAGAGCTATCGAGGTACCTGGCAAATTTGGATCCTGGCTATTCTTTGTCGAGGGTAGGGGAATTTGTGAGGAATTTGAATTAGCCTCATTTTGCTTACGCATGATAGACACAGCTAGATTTTTCCCTATGTTAACAAAGAAGTCATTAACTGTATTTATAGAAGAGGTAGGATCATCTGAAATATTCACTAGTTCATCAGGTGTAGATTTTTGTTGTTTAAGTTGGGCAATAGTCTTAATAACATCCCACGTAGCCTTAGGATCACCCTTTGCTTTTCCAAATTCATTCTGGTTATAAACTCACTTTAGTTTTTTTAAAAGTTCGTTCCAAAAGTTGCGATATCGGGTATAGGTGATTCTTTTGATCATATTTTTACTATCTTTTTCTGATTCTATGTGTAATTTATCGCGATTTCTGATACATTTTAAAAGGCCTGGTGTTATCCATGGTTTGATGATTATATTTCTATGCGAAATTGTGACAATTTTTAGTATTTGTTTTGACTATATTTGATTAAATGGTAACAAAGTTTTCGGCCGCGAAATTGGCATCGTTTGATGAAAGAATTGAAGTGAAATCTGTATTTTTAACATCACCTATTGCGGATTGAGTGTCGAGTCTATTAACAATTTTCGTATTTTTAGTCTGGTTCATCTTTAGATCAACACAGAGCAAGGTTGGAGAATGATCAGTAATACACGTATCCAACACAAAGACCGTTGAAATATTATTTGTTTTGAGCATTACATGATCGAGAGAACTCTCACCCCGGGTAGGTATCTTATGTGCCGGTAGGAGGCCATGAGAGGCTGTCAGACTAAGGTACTCATCAGGTATCGGGGTCAATGTAAGGTGTATTTATCAGTAATATGATAATTATTTCTGGTTATACGTGCTTCTCATTTCATATCATGACGCGCGCTGTCAGCTCTTTAAGCTGATACCAAATCTGTCAATTCAAAATATATTCGGAAAGGTTGCATGGTAAAGCCGGCTAAAACCTCCAGGCTACGTACGCACTGACAAGTGACTTGCTTAGCGCATAGAGCCTAGATACACGCTAGGCAACTAGCGAAGGCATCAAGTACGTATTGCGGCCAGTTGCAAAAATTGTAGAGCGTTCGTTTCACTTCGCTACTCGCGCTAGACTCTAGGCGCTAATAAATAAGCCACCTGTCAGTACGCACGTAACCTTACAGTACTGTATTTTGTTATCTGTTGAATGGTAAGCTTAGCTAGCTTAAACGGATAATGTGATTTTTTTTGTTGATTTTAAGCAGGATTCCGTAATACTTTCCTTCATTCCGTAATTCTGTCACTCATCCGCGTTTCGACCATTTAAGAGTTAGGTTTTCTCACATATGATATTTCTTTGTCCTAGTCAGTTATTTCATAGTACTCGTACTAACGGGTACTTAAATTCTGTTGTTGAGAAAGTCAATAGATGGTTTGTTTTGATCCAGAAGTTTTGTACGTCAGAAGTCAACTTTTCAGGGTGGGCAAGAAACTAAAGAGTAAACGAAACACGTTCCTTCACGTTAGCAGAGACTTTTCCTCCGCAAATTGTAACCAAAACATAAAGGGCAAATAATTCCGCCCGAGTAAGGTAATTTACCGGTCTGTCTTTTAATTAACTCCACGGTACAATTTATTTGGGGTCAGACAAGAAAATACGTCTCGTTAGCAAGTATATAAATACACAGGTATTACCAGAAAATAAAGGAAGAAGAAATTACATAATTGGACATCGTCAGTCTTGTGGTTACAATTCCTGTGGCGAGGGAAGCTTCTTAGTAACCCGTATATTTGGCCGTGTTCGCCGAAGCAAGGAGGATCGCAGTTGTATAATACATTCATGGACTCATAGGGTAGGTGACCACAGCTTGTATAGTCAGTCTGTAATGTTTCCACTGCTGGGATATAGGTCTCCTCTATCTGTAGGAGAGTGGGCAATAATCCACCACGCGGGCCCAGTGCGAGTTGGTAGATGTCACATGTCTTCGAATTTTTGGGTCTAGGACATGGCCGGTTTCTTTCCGATATTTTCTTTCAGTGTTTTGAGAGCAGTTGTGATGAAACAAGTTACACAAAGTAAAGTGCCTGCTTGGTTTCAAACTCACGCCCTAGCACTTATAAGTCGCGGCCGTGACCACTGGACCACCACTGCGCACAGCTTAACAACTCAGAATAATTGAAAAAAAGTAACCGTCCTTTTCTTTTTAAAGTACTTACCCTACTCCTTATGTTCATAAAACCACTAACACATCATAACACAATACTAGAATTTTTTTTTGAGTATGTATTTTAGAGGAATGAGGAACAGGGTGTAAAGTTCACTCATACTCCATACAAAAGGGAGGACCCTCCGACCCGACGGGTGTTGTGTCTGGCGGGCAATTGCCCAACGATTGATGTTGGGAAGTTTGTATATATGCTAATTGCGCGGTAAACTCTGCTTGCGAGATGCAGGATTTGCGTGACGTCAGTATGACGCGTTGTACGCATGTGCCGTCGTAGATACCGCTACATCACTGCCCTCCGGAGACCGGAGGTCGATAGTGGGCTGAGTCTTGTATCTTGCGATGCTTGCCAAGCCAGCTGAGGTTCCAGTAAGTCGAAACCGATATCCGCATAGTTCACGGTGAGTTGGAACTGTCTGCGGAGATGCCCCAGTGAGTCGAGGTGGCGCATAGTTTGCGGTGAGTCGAAACTGTCTGCGAAGATGTCCCCACTGAGTCGGGACGGCGCTGCGTTATACTCCTGTGCGTTGAATGTCGTACAGCGCCGGATTGAAGCCGGCTGCTGCGTCGACCAGGAGAGGAAGCTCTTCTTGTTGACCGGCCGAAAGTGCATTGTGCTGTGCCGAGGTTGCTAATGAGGCTGAGGGTGATGACCAGGTATGCGCGGACGCTGCATGCTGGTGGTTAGGATACCCGTTGAAGCCGTGAATGCTGGCTAACTGGGTAACTAGCCGCTAGAGCTCGCGAGAGTGATGATGATGACGTCACGCTGAATTATTTGCACGAAGGCTGCGCTGACGATCACGTCGGGGTCACCAGTATACAGGCGTGAGGAACAGGGTGTAAAGTCCACTCATCCTCTATAAAAAACGGAGGATCCTCCGACCAGACAGGTGTTGTGACTGGCGGGCAATTGCCCAACGATTGATGTCGGAAAGTTTGTATATATGCTAATTGCGTGATAAACTCTGCTTGCGAGATGCAGGATTTGCGTGATGTCAGTATGACGCGTTGTTCGCATGTGGCGTTGTAGATACCGCTACACTATATTATCAACTACCATAATAGGCGTCCAACAGGAATCAATGAGAAAAACGGATTGTTAAGTATATTGAATATCTTGGCGATGTCAGAAATAGATTCGCTCAGATAAAACAAGGTTACAGAGAGCCAGTCATTTTTAAGTTTTAAACTAGTATCCGATAAAGTTAAAGTTCTTGTTACAAAAGCCGACCGTTAACCCGAGTCTAAGTTGTCAATTTTGCATTAACAACTTTACGTTTGTTGGAATAAAGTTCAAAGTAAAGTACCTGGTTCGAAGGTTTAGGCTAGATCTAAAGGTAGAACTCGTTTTGTAATAAGACGGAATGTGTCTAAAATCAACATTGTTGCGAGAGCAAAGCAGCGATAAAAGTTTGTAAAGACGGTCGTCAGTTTCGCCAATTAGAAATCCCATCTGGCGCATGACTTGTTACATTTAACACGCTAATATAATCGTCTAGATAGTACCTATTATTTGTAGTCAAGTTGAAACGGCTAAGGAACTTTGTACTTGAACTTGGTAAACATTGTATTCTTGAGAATTATGATAGGGCACGTACGTTGGCCTTGGGGAGCAACGTAAATTACTTGACATTCGAAGCATTATCGATGAGTGGCGGTCAATTTAATGTTACCGGGGCCTATCGACAATGTTGATATCGAAATACGAGTAATAGATATTTGATCTACTGACAAAAAAATTGAGGCCTCCTGAATTACCGTGTGTGGGGTTTAATATGACTAGGAGTAGTGTGTAAAACTGTAGGGGGCTTGTGGCTAAGTAATAACAGCCGCACGGGTAGATCGATCAGGTTAAGCTACGCTTGTCGCGGTTGGTCAGTGGAAGAGTGACCATCTTCACATACCAACACCCCTCTGTACCTGGGAAAGCTCATTATGCCGTTGGTCCTGGCTGTCATTCGTGGATCTTTGACAGTCGTTACGCGTCGTCAGAAGCCCGAAGTCGGACGAACAGTCTTACCAAGGGGTATCGTATTACCCAGTAATTGGGTTGTGGAGGTCAGATAGGTAGTCGCTCCAAGTAAAATACTAGTATTCAGCTGCATCCGGTTAGACTGGAAGCCGACCCTAACATAGATGGGAAATGGCTACGCAGATGATGATAGTGGGATCTAAACCTCTTTTATTACCAAGGTAAGTAGTTGCCAAGTAAGTACTAGAAGAAATTGTTGCCTTGTCCTATGGTCATAATAACGCACAGAACCGGTTGAAGTGGCGGTGGTTGGGGGAGGCCTATGTCCAGCAGTGGACGTCTTTTGGCTGAAATAATGATGTTGATGATAGTCATAATAAACTAATACATACATAAATAAACTCATGCCTTCTTCCCATGGGGTTAGGCAGAAATTACAGAACGCCACGGCTATACACGCACGTCGGTTGCGAATAATAGGCAATTGACTTTTCTGAAAAACATCACCAATAAAGTCACTATATTTCTTTCTAGGGCGTACCTTCCCGGTGTTTCCTATAAGCATGTTACCAATTAAATTATAAAATTCCCGACGACGTAAAATATTGCATGACTATAAATCATGAGGAATAAAACCAAAAAGGTAATTTTAGATTGAAGAATGCTCGCCGTGGTAACAATTTATTACAGCATTGAAATTAATCGTCGCTGAAAACACTTCCCTTCGAGGTTTATTATACTAAATTTGAAGATTAAAGGTATTTCAGTCATTAATTTGAATACCAATTTGTGCGCAAAATTAACAACTGTAGGTAATAATCATAAATGTCATGGAGGGAAATTAACTTTTTATTTTATTGAGCCAAGAATGAGGGTGGTTTCACTGGCGAGTTTCCTCAAAGTTAATTTTAATTTGAAAATTGAGACTGAGATATTAATATGACAGCGGAGTAAGTCTAATTTTGTTACGAAGTTACTGGAATCACCAAAGAGGTAAGATAAGAGTGACACTGAGTGATTACTGTCACTCTAGTAGAGCGTCTCATCGATGGTTATGTGGCGGTTATATTCTAATACCAGATGGTTAGCTTGCTACTAATACTAATCTATGCAGATGGTGTCAGGGAATCCTGAAGACAGTGAAGCTGCTGAACCACTAATACGCTGACCCCTTCTGGTGAAGGCTTTTCTATACCGTTAAATACATTGAAAACTTAGGTAGTACAATAAAACCTTGAAAATGGCAGTTTCCTGAAATAGGGTTTTGTACGACTGAACACTGAACAGCATTGCTGTGGTCTCAGTTTTAGGGTATATAAACCCGGGTAGGGTAATGGTACCGTGTGGTTACTGTAATAATACAATCACAACATTGCAACTAAATTTTTAGAAAGATACTAGGTAGATAATAATTAATAAATGTGAATTACGTTTAAATTAAATAATATTTAGAAACTTTAAAGTAATCACACATTAATTGGGATTTGTAGGGACTTATGTTAAACAGATAAATGTAAAAATAATTTACATTTATCTGTTTCATTAGTCTATTCTCCTTGCTCTCTATAGGTATGATAACATAAGTCACTACATAACCTATTAATGTGTGATTGCTTTAAAGTTTCTAAAGATTATTTAATATTCTTTGCCACTAAAGCTAAACATTATAAAATGACTTTCATTTTGACAGTTCTACAACATTCATTTCGTTATGTACGGTCACCAAAGGACATAAGTAACCGGGGTCGTCGGATATAGTTGAAGTTTTGTAAGAAACGGATTGATATTTTCGGATAAAATTTAATTGAATTAATAGAAAACTAACATTTCATTTATCAAACTAAATTTCATTCGAAAACATCTATCGGTTTCTTATCTACTAAACTTCAACTATATCCGACGACCCCGGTTACCTACTTATCTCCTTTGGTGTACGTTGTTGAGCAGACAATTATTTTGAACATTATGAATCCATTGGGATTAGCAATATCTTTAAAAATGATTCAGATTGTGATATGGAAATTTTCACAGATGTCAAATTCAATGAGGCGTTAGAATATTCAGCGTTGGCGTGGAGTAACCCAATTGTCCTCAATTTTAATGTTCGAGTCGACTTCTTAAATAAAATTACAAAGTTCTTTAGTTGGTTTTGTAAATTGAATTATCAGGGAAAATATTACAACTTTTTCTTGAAGTAAGAAGTTTGTTCCAATTGTTTTTAGGGGAATAAGGCAAAAATGTTTCTTTTCCCTTAACAGCCTGTTTTCAAGTATAACAAAATTATTATAATTTTGAGCACTTGTTATAAAAACGGTCGCCTCTATTTTAAGTTAAACATGTTTTCTTATTTAAGATTGGGTGTTTATTTTCGAATATTGGCTAGTTCAACTTTATTTTTACCGGGTTTACGACGTACATGTCTCTTATATACACGTACAAGTATATACCTATTCTTCTAGACCGAATTTCGACCATCGCTGCTAATCTCAGCGAAGACTAGCCATCTACGCGGAAGATATTAAAGTGCACAAGTGTGTGCGCAGACACAAGTGCACTCTCTATTCCTTTACTCTCATAGTTTGACAGGCCTGTTGGTCTAGTGGTTAGTGACCCTGACTGCTATGCCGGAGGTCGTGGGTTCGATTCCCACCCAGGACAAATGTTTGTGTAATAAGCACGATCATTTGTTCTGTGTCTGGGTGTAATTTATCTATAATATTTATGTATTTAGAAATATATAAGTATGTTTATCAGTTGTCTAGTACCCATAACACAAGCTCTGCTTAGCTTGGGACTAGATGGCGTTGTGTGATAGTTGTGGAATTTTTATTTTTTTATTTTTTTTTATAGTGCGATGGGACGGCAATCCGACACGACCGGGGAGAGATCAGGACGTGCAGGACCAACGGCTTTACGTGTTTTCCGGGGCACGGGGGTATTAAATCGCCAACTTCTAATCTCCGAACTGTTACTAAGACATTCCTAATGGGAAACCCAATAACAATTTGTCCGACCTGGGAATCGAACCCAGGTATGCACAGCAGTGGTGCTTGCGACCACGGGACCAACACGGGGCAGTTGGGCCAGTGATTATAACGTACATGTAAATACTTATAACTTTATTATTCGGTAGCCAAAAATATGAAAAGAATTTGAAGTAGGTAGACAAGGGTTTCTCAAAGGGTCTGTAAGATCAAGGAAAGTGAATGATTTCGCCCTCTGCACACTGTAAGTTATATTCAGAGGTCTATTAATAGTCGTTTATTAAAGAAATGTCAAGGACACGTTTCCTCAAGGATCTCCAAAAAATCCCCTGCTCTCTTTAGGAAATCCGGTCGCAATAAAAATTCAGGGCTGAAATGTAAGGATAAAGAGTTCTTTCTTATAGCGAGGTTTTATAATGTATTACTGAAATGATGTAGGATTGCTTATATTTTATTCAGTGCGATTTATTTTGTTTTGCCTCGTGAAATTTAAAATGTATTTATGTATATTTATTTGTGCTTATATTTATATATAATTGGGTGTATATTATATTTATAGTTTTAGTAATAGGTTTGTAGTCATAGGTTTATGTGTATGTTTATATTTAAAATATTAATTCTTCAATTTTCATAATTGCACCTACCACAGTTTGCCTCTGCATCACCCAAAGGTTGACTGGTAGAAAATGCCTATGGCATTAAGTCCGCCCTGTACATGTATGTGCTTGAAGTATTTGTAGCGGTATATCTACAACGCCACACGCAAACAACGCGTCATACGGACGCCACGAAAATCCTGCATCTCGCAAGCAGAGTTTACCGTGCAATTAGCATATATGCAAACTTCCCAACATCAATCGTTGGGCAATTGCCCGCCAGACACAACATCCGTCTGGTCGGAGGATCCTCCCTTTTCTATGGAGGATGAGTGAACTTTACAGCCTGTTCCTCATACCTCCATATATTAAATAAATAAATAAACGATTTAACAAAACGATCAAATCAACTAAGTTTTAACTTAACTAAAACTATTCACAAAGTATATATAGCGTCGAAAAATTAATTCGCATCGCTGCCGAGTGGTAATGTACCCAAGAGACTGGCGGCATTACCACGTTGTCTCTGGCCAAGGTAAAAGCCAGCCCTTGGGTCACGGAAAGTGTCAACCAGTTTTAGTTAAGTTACAATATAATTTTGATATTTTTATTAATTCATTACCTAGGTATTAATTGTTATTCACTTGCATATTATTTTAATTCTAAATAAATATTTTCTACTAAGTTTTGTATCTACTTAGATCATTATTTATTTCGAGAAAAAGCACATTCACAGCTAACTAGCTTTTGTCCGAGGCTTCGCTCCCGTGGAGATCAGTAATCATCTCTAAAAATTAAAGCCTAATTAAAGTGTTATTATGATGTAGCTTAGTATATTACTGTAAAGTTTCACCAAATTCCGTGCATTAGTTTTTGCGGGAAAAAGTAACAAACATCCACGCTTTTACATTTATAATTACATATTATGATAGTAAGATGTTTTCCGTTGTGTTTAGTATCCACCTGCATTTTCAGGGTACCCTGTTTTTTTTTTTAATTCAAACTACCTTACCTCCTCTAAATATCGATCCTTTACAAATTCTAGTTTAGACTTTTTAGTAAAAGCATCACAAATGACTTTGTCCATAACCGTACCCATTATTCCACATTCCTGCCACACGTTACATTGAACTAATATCATAAAACTAATCATAATAGTCACACGATTAAGTTATGACAGTACCCATTGTACGCTGGTTATGACTGGCATTAAACACGCACTTCCAAGAATAAATGACCGGCTTTTAATATTGTAATGGATTCATTTCGGTACAGTAATGTAGACGATGATATTCTTGGCGGGTTTACCTGTGCGTTTATAAGTGGAGGATGTTGCTTATATCTTAGTTAATATGGATGACTGCTTTTCGGTGTCACCTTGGCTTATAGCTAGTGTTGTTTATGTCTGAAACTTTGATGTACAAATCCTCTTGACTGAATTCGGCGACGGTGGCCAATCTCAACGGAGATTAGCCAAGTACGCAGGAGATAATTATAGCACCTAATAGCGGTGCACTTTCGGTTTCTTTACTCTCATAGTCTGATGGGACGGCAATCTGATACGACCAGGGAGAGATCAGGTGCAGGTTCACAACTTCACGTGCTATCTGAGGCACGAGGTCTTCTCACCAGCAATTTCGAAATATAAATTAATGATCCTATCATCGGTATATAGGTAAGACAGGATCTGTTACTTTTAACTTTTCTTATGGACATGCAACTGCACACAATGCCACAATATTGGATAGTCAATTGAATGCGCAGGGCGTTGATTGTCTTCTGCGTATATTTGACCCATAGACTGCACGTATAAAAAGATTGGCAAAACGCTCGAAACAATGTTATTTTTACTGTCTTATTGCAGCGTGCAAATCTACGGGCCAACATATTGCATCGGACAGCCAACGCCCGGTACTCCCCTCAATATCCTCTTGGTCTGACAGGTCATCTGAGACCCAGTGGCCCAGGTATTTGAAACGCGAAACTCTGCGTAGGGAAATACCGTCTATAAGGACGGGTGGTACGTGAGTGACCTTATGACCCGGTGATTTGAACACCAGGTCAGGTCGGGTGGTTTCGGGGGGAAACTCCGCACCCGCGGCAAATTGCTGCGGAGCGGACGGACCTCCGGCGCGGTCTCATGATGGAATGGAAGGCGCGACTATCGCAACCCAGCGCAGGGCACGCCACGATAGCGGCGGTAAGACCCCTCTTTGAGGAGTGGCTAGAGAGGCGTCACGGCGCTCTCATCTACCGCCTGACGCAGGTCCTCTCCGGACACGGATGTTTCGGGAGGTTCCTGCACATAATCAGGCGGGAGGAGACACCCGGGTGTCATCACTGCGAGGATCGCCCCGAGGACACGGTGGAGCATACGGTGGAGGTCTGCCCCGCTTGGGCAGAGCACCGCCGTGTCCTCGTAGAGGCGATCGGCAGCGGCGGCGACCTCTCGCGTCCGGCCCTGGTGCAAGCCATGGTCCGGGGCGGGAGGGAGTGGGAGGCGGTCACCTTCTTCTGCGAAGCAGTCATGCTAGCGAAGGAGGTGGCGGGATGGGCGAGGTAGAGATCCTCACGCCTCAGCCGCCGAGGGAGACGCTCCGGGCGTCGGGAGCCGCGTGACGACTCCCGGCCACCGTAGGCGCGGGCCTGCGG
Organism: Apamea epomidion; assembly: GCA_947507525.1. Classification (NCBI taxonomy): domain Eukaryota; kingdom Metazoa; phylum Arthropoda; class Insecta; order Lepidoptera; family Noctuidae; genus Apamea; species Apamea epomidion. Next base: position 15,324,095 of record OX382230.1, on the reverse strand, counting down.
GCGGAGAGCAATGGGTAGCTCTCCGTCCGATCAGGACCAGGCCCGTGCCGGACGGCGCGTATGTGTTCCACGTGCGCCTCAGAGAGATGTCAGCGTAGTTGACGGGGCCCGACAGGGCCGAAGCCTGCCGGGGTAGCGGGATCGTCCGAAAGGGTTACCGCTGCCTTGGTACATAAAGGGCTAAGGAAGGAACACGGGTGGGTTTTAGTCAGTAAGAGTCTGACACTCCCTTCTGCTCTCCACCCAGAGCGGGAGGAGTCATTTGATGATTTCCCATCCACAAAAAAAAAAAAAAAGGTCGGGTGGTTTTCCCGCGTTGCTAGTCCTACTGAAAAACTTAACTACCTACACTACTATTTTCTTTTATTCAAGTTTGTTAACCTACACGAGAGTAGTAATTTGTACCTATTTTCCGACTTTGCAACGATTCTGAAAGCAGATAATGAGCAGCTTCGAGTTACGTACGCGTATTCAGTTACAGTTTAAAATGAAAACAAGAAGTCTTTACTGTATATATCTTTAAAAATCACTACGAGAAAATACATGTATAGCTGGCAACTAAACATGTGCTGTATTTTAATCTTTTCTGATATTATGGTCTGCATTTCTATACCTCATCTGTCCATATCGCGACAAATAGTTTTCTTAAACAGTACCAAAATCATCAGTACTAAAATAAAATCCTTCTAAGTGTAAATTTGGCTACTTATACAGAATGACTATGAATGCATTGGCAACTTTTTAGGGCTGATGTTTATAATTGTTGACCCCTACTAATTTTGTTTACATCAACAGTCTGGCCATCGTGAGAATGCGTTCCTGACACCTGTCAGTTACATACAAACGAATACGTGTTTTGCGAATTTGATCTTTATTAGCGACTAGAATTTTCACACTGACAGGAGTCAGAAATGCATGCTCTCGACGGCCGGAATGTATGAGTGCTATCACTCATCAAAAATTGTCCATAAGGCAGGCTGTAATTTCAGGAGGTATTTAAAACAAGTAGTGTTGCTACGAGTACGTCATCTGGTTTTTTAGTTCAATTAACGCGAAACATTAGTCGGTAACGACTGGCAATATGTTTAGTGGGACAAATTACATATAGTACTTGCTTTAACGACACGTAATTATACAAAATGGTTCGTTTACGTTCATAAAAGTAACCACATTATTTATGTGGTTCAGAGGCAATATGATGATGGTGCCCAGTTGAAATGGTTACTGCTGCCATATCAGAGGATTCGCAGGTATATTGTAATCCTGCTGAGATCTATCATCATCATCATTTCAGGCGAAAGACGTCCACTGCTTGACATAGGCCTCCACTTCGACCGGTTCTCTGCATCCAACGGGATTCAACGGGGAGATATATCATGTGTCTAAAATTACACCAGCAACACAGTGACGCTATTCATCAAAATAAAATAATGTAGTCAGAAAAAAAAACTGTGTTGTTTCGTTTCAGAATCGAAGAATGACACAACCAAGGCGTTAAAAATATCAATTTGCTTTTCAAATGAGAATCGGTTTTCATAAGGATGAAAAATAACATTATCAGTCAGCATTAACATTACGTGGAAATAATGCTGCCAGTCTTCTGGACACGTTTCCGGATGACAGCGATGTAGAGGAGTACTTCGAGATCGACGAAGTGTTCTTTTGTTTTTGTATTGCATAGCCAGTTATTTATTTAATTTAGTACCTATATTCAAATTTTATTTATGTTTTAAATTGACGTTATTTCAAGTAAACAAAAATCAACTTTATAAAAATGGTTATTAACTTGATTTCAGAGTGACTAGCACTATTGAAAAAGTTATAAAAATGTTTAAAGTTGTAGCGTAAACTGAACTTTATAGTGTAGGAATTAAAGTTATTTTTTCATAAACTTATATTAGTTCACCTTATTGGCGAATATGTCGCGATTAAAATTTAGTCTAAATAATTGTATAATAATTTACTATTTTATACAAGGTTGAGACGACAGTAAATTACTTTCGTATATTTAACGACGTTCCTAGTCTGCATACAAACATTCAACCAAATATATCCAATAATTTAATCACAACAGCTAGTCAAAGATTGGCAAAACTCATAGGCTGCCCATGACTACTTTTTAGTTTGTTTGAAAAATCACTTTTTTTCATTTTGATGTTACTGATTCATTTGATAGCTTTAAAATACTCATAGGCATTATTATAATTGCCAGTGTTTGCGTTCATTGTCGTCTTCACACTATAAACCACTTATGTAAACACTATTAAATTTTAAAAAGGTACTCAATGATGAATGAATATGAATGATGATATACTACCAACTTTGTGTAGACGTCCGTTATACCAAAATTGACGAAAAAAATGGTAATATCTAATATGAGAAGATTTGTCTACCTGCTCGCAGCTTCGCTGAATATTATGATTGATTCGAAGTGGTACCTTGTTAGAATTCTGAAAGAACCAAGTACATACAATCAATCAAAACAGATGTCCGTCTGGAGTAGACACGCTTTATTCTAGTGTCAAAATATTTAGCATGGAGACAATTTGGTTGCTGTAATAACGGTTTTTTTTTGTGAACAAAAATTCATCATCTTTTCCCAACTATGTTGGGGTCGGCTTCCAGTCTAACGTCTAACCGGATGCAGCTGAATACCAGTACTTTACATGAAACGACTACCTTTTTTTTTTTTAATCGTTGCCCCATACTAGGAATTTCTCGTGTATCGTGCGTGCATTTACATACATAACTCACATACACAAACAGCCAGACCCGGAACAACTACTTGTAGGCCATACAAATATTTGTTCCGTGCGGGAATCGAACCCGCGACACGCAGCGCAGCAGTCAATCGCTTAACCACTGCGCCAACTGTGCCGTCAACCGTATCTGACCTCCACAACCCAGTTACTGGGTAATACGATAAGTGGGAAGACTGGTTGTCAGACTTTCGGGCTACTTACGACCCGTAACGACTGTCAAAGATCCACGAATGACAGCTGGGAGCAACGGCTTAACGTGCTTTCCGAGGCACGGTCTTGGTATGTAAAGACCCATTCACGGACCAACCGCGGCAACCGTAGCTTACCCTGATCGATCGACCTGTGCAGCTGTTATTATTTAGCCACGGAACCTCTTTTTGTGAACGAAAATTAGCATTAAGTATTTCTGTTTTGTTTTTCAATTCTGTTCAAGGACAGTAATTCGATTCTTTATTCCGATCACACGGAACTCCAATTTCGTCATTACCTAAGTGATAAAAGCAATAAACAGGTATTCCTATATTATAGTTCAGTCATGTACCGATATCGACAAGATATAGGTACAATTAGTATCTGTTGTATAGGCAGAATTTAGCGCGAAAACGTGGTTTTATCCTTTATGGTGATGTAAGTACAGACGCCAGCAAATCAAGCTATTACAATCTGTCAAATTTATTTAATAGATTTCCAACTTTATACCGAAAGCAGTAAGGTTCAAGGTTGATTGGGAAAATTTTACAGTTTCGGGTAGCATGAGGTGCTGGCGTCTGTACCTGCTTGTGGAATACAAAATACTCTAAATTTTGGAATCGTCGTTTGAAGTCATAATCATAAACTCAAAGGAAATATAACTGATAATTTTCCTTGAAAATTGATAAGATTATAAACAGATTTGAATCACGTCGGCTCACAGCAACATAAATAGATTATCATTCAATACAAATCGTTTTGGTAGCAAACACTTTGTATCAGCAGTTATCGTTCAATCTATCCCTCAGGAAATCAGTTGAAGGTTCCTCACAATACTAGTATCCACCGCCATCTTTATAGGCTAGGAGCTAACACTTCAATAGAGTGTTGATAGTCGCATCATTAATCTCTGCTGGACCCGGCTCATTTACTATTTGACTTCGTAGACCGGTCACCATAGATCTTCTTTTGTTAAACCTTATCAATGTCAAAAGGGTAGGATATTTAAAGAATGAGGTCGGGGACTGGATCAGTCCAAGTACGGCTTGATTAATTTTAGATTAATTTCGTAGCTAGCTATTTTTAGAGAGGGACGTGGTTTATTAAAGTCCTGGCAGGGATTTGAGCAACTTTGCCGTTAGGTTGCGTTAAAGGTCAGATTTTGATTTGATAAGTAGTAAGCATAGTAGGGATAAAAGCAGGACAATTATTATAAAGTGAGATAATTAGCAGATAGCCCTTCTAAAATTAGCTTTTTTTTTCAAGATATCGATGTGCATTCCACACGTATTTTGCAGGGACAAGAAACAGAGAGAGAGTGATTGAACACTTGTGGTGGTAAAAGTGAGTAAAATCGTTGGTTTTTAGTTGGTCAATTAACTTTTTACCTCGTTATTTCGAGGAGAAGTGGTAGCCCAGTGATAACAGCCCTGACTTTCGAGTTGTAGGTCATGGGTTCGAAACCAGGCAGGTGCTTTACTTTGTGTAAATAATTTCATCGCCACTGCTCTCAAAACGGTGAAAGAAAACATGTTCAGGAAACGGGCATGTTCTAGAAGCAAGAATTCGAAGACACGTTGTGACATCTACCAACGCGCACTGGGCCCGCGTGGTAGATTACAGGCAACTCGCTCTCGAAAAGAGGAAGCCTCTGTCCTAGCAGTGGGAACATTAGGGGCTCCGTAATTTATGATGGTAAGAACCGTAGTTTACTAAATGCTAAATTAACTTATTAAAATACAACCAATCAATAATGTCTTGTTTTCATAAATGTTGATATCGACGCTTGAAAGGCAAATAATTATTAATTTTCGTCGATATTAATATGTCATGTCACGATGATAACTCGAACAAAATGTAAATAAGTTCCTCTACTAGCAAGAGATTAGTATCGTTGGTTTCAAATCAAACCAGAGCTGGTTAGCTAATTTGCTTGTCCTAGATAAATACGATAGCTTTAAATGAATTAGATTAGACATGCAAACTAATTCTATGACGTCACAATAATGAGGTTAGTACTTAGTATCAGACTGTAACTGGCGACGTTGTTTCAATGTTGAAAGTTTAGACCATAGATTTATGGAAAAGAATTTTGAATGTAGTATTTTAGTTTTGAAACAATATATGGCTTAGTTTCAATTACTTACTGCTAGTAGTTTTAGGGCTGATTTTTTGCAACTCCAGATAATTTCATCTGAGGAATAATTTTGAATTTTTGACAGTTCTTTCATACAAAAATTGTCACACATCAATTTTATTCCACGAATAAAAAATATCTGTTGATTGAAAAATCAGCCCTTTTTTTTTTTTTTTTGAGGATGGGAAATCATCAAATGACCCCTCCCGTTCTGGGTGGAGCAGAAGGGAGTGTCAGACTCTTACTGACTAAAACCCACCCGTGTTCCTTCCCTAGCCCTTTATGTACCAGGGCAGCGGTAACCCTTTCGGACGATCCCGCTACCCCGGCAGGCTTCGGCCCTGTCGGGCCCCGTCAACTACGCTGACATCTCTTTGAGGCGCACGTGGAACACATACGCGCCGTCCGGCACGGGCCTGGTCCTGATCGGACGGAGAGCTACCCATTGCTCTCCGCCCGCAGGCCCGCGCTTACGGTGGCCGGGAGTCGTCACGCGGCTCCCGACGCCCGGAGCGTCTCCCTCGGCGGCTGAGGCGTGAGGATCTCTCCCTCGCCCATCGCGCCACCTCCTTCGCTAGCATGACTGCTTCGCAGAAGGAGGTGACCGCCTCCCACTCCCTCTCGCCCCGGACCATGGCTTGCACCAGGGCCGGACGGGAAAGGTCGCCGCCGCTGCCGATCGCCTCTACGAGGACACGGCGGTGCTCTGCCCAAGCGGGGCAGACCTCCACCGTATGTTCCACCGTGTCCTCTGGGCGATCCTCGCAGTGGTGAAAAATCAGCCCTTAGGTAATATTCGTATTATAAACCTATTTCTCTTTTATTTTGCAACAAATAATTTTCAAACGGGAATGTCGATGATTAATTCAAATAATTTAAAGACCATATATTTTTCGCGTGTTTAATCTTTTAAAATGGTTTTTGTTTGATACTTGTCATAATTAACAACCTTAAGTTTTAAAAATTAGCATATCCCTAAAAAAAAAATTAAGATGATGTGGTGGACTTTTCACCATCTGAAATAGTTGAGGTAGATTCTGAAAGCAGGTAGGGAGCATTAATAAAAATAATTAAATAGTGAAGAAATTCCGGACCGGTACATGAAACCATATTTTTGCTCCTAACTCCTTTCCTTCAATACAGTATAATTATCCAACATGAATCTTTGTACTAAGAAATACATCTTAATTTACCGATCCCCTTTACAGCAATAGACAGTTTTAATCTACGGTTCAGCTTCTCGTACAAAGGCTTGGCGGCGTTATCGCGTGACGTCATCGCTTTTATTGTCGTATCGGATTTACAAAGCATCTTAATTCTTCGAGGTCGAATATCGTTCCGTTTAATCTTTTAGATATAAATCAGAGAGTAACGTGACTGTATCATTTTCAGTAGAAGGTTGTTTGACCTCTTATTTTATAAAAAGAAAACTTGCATCTTCAATTTATAGGTAAATACAAATATAAACAACTCATCATGATCATTTGCCTGCCTTTTTCTACCTATGTTGGGGGCTTCCAGTCGGCTTCCAGTCTAACCGGATGCAGCTGAATACCGGTATTTTACATGGAGCGACTGCCTATCTGACCTCCATAATCCAGTTACTGGGTAATGCGATACCCATTGGTAAGACTGGTTGTCAGACTTTCGGGCTTCTGACGACCCGTAACGACTGTCAAAGATCTAAGAATGACAGCCGGGACCAACGGCTTAACGTGCTTTTACACGGGGGGTTTCGGTATGTAAATATGGTCACCCATGCACGGACCAACCGCGGCAAGCATAGCTTAACCCCGACTCGACCCTATCGACCCGTGCGGCTGTTATTACTAGCCACGAGCACCCCAACTAATCTATAGGTACATAACATAACAAAACCTGCCTACCTATATTGTTCCCACTGCTGCGACACAGGCCGAATTCTTGTTTCTAGTACATACCGGTTTCCTCTCCATGTTGTTTTTCTTCACCGTATTGAGCCGCACCATTTGAACTACATAATTTACACGTAGTCTAAAAAAGTAGCTTTTTGTGTTTATCAGTGTTTCCGCTTAGATCTTCTAAATTATACAATGGATTTTGATGCGGTTATACTGTCATTGAGAGCATTTATTTCGGTAGGTTTATATGAATGTATAGTCTGGAGATCCCAGAGGGGCAATTCTCGTAATTTTAAGAACACAGTCTGAGCTTAGTCTCAATCTGTCAAAAATACCTCTAATTTCCCTACATTTTAGACAGGTTTTTGACATTGATTGTCGCTGAGGTGAGATTGCGACTAGATTTTGAACGTTTTAAATTACGGAATTTGGCCTTTTGAAATCTTAATGTTTTGATATTTCACCATAGCAACCATGCGAAATAGGAGTAGCTAGTAACAGATTTATTTTTATTCGATAGTTCAGAGTTGGTCCCAATTTTAATGATCATGAGTAGGTAGGTAATTTAACCCCATTAAAAAAACCCAAATGAACTCAAACTCAGCGGGTAGTAAGGTTTGCACACCAAATGACATTATTGAACATTTTCTGACAATATTCCGTTCGTAGAACTTTTGCTTAGCGTGATTCGAAGAGCATAGGTAACTATGTTAGCTGAAGTAACTCATTTATTATCAACGACGCTCGCTTTTAATTATACTCTTTGACTGTCTGTGAAAATCAATACTGATTGTGTGTGTATTGCTTTTTAGAACTCTGAATGTTTGCATTCAGAGCGGTCAGTCCAGTATTCGGGATAATATAATAGTTTATTTTGTATTTGTAGCTTCAATGAAAACGCTTTGGTTGAAGTAAAATGGCAACATTTGCCGTTTACCGTCGGGTATTAAGATTGTCACAGAAACTTCTTATACTAAAATAATTTCTGTATGCTATTTGCAAGAAAAAGAGCAGCTTTAAAATTAACTAAGTCAATAGTATCAATCCGCAATGGGTCCACGAGGTGGATTACGGCCCACTCCCTCTGGAAGAGAGGATGTCTGTGTCCCAGCAGTGGGAACATTATAAGCTGAAGCATTTTCCTGCCTGAAAAGCAATAAAAACTAAACTACAGCAAACTTGATTAGGCCATTATCTTTTCATTGTTTTTTCCGTTTTTTTTTTAAGCTGTCTGTAATTGTAGGTCGTGGAAATTGATTGTGAAACAAATTGAAACCCGGTGTAAATTTGCCATGTTGTAGCCGTTTCATGCAATTGTCTTAAAATGGCAGTTGTGATTTGAATATGCGGACAATTTAATTTGGTAGTAAAGTTGCTGAACAAATAATATCCTTGAATTTACAACACTGAAATAAGCGACTTTTCTTTTATTAAGGCAAATGTATTGTACACTGTAGCGGTGTTATGGGAATAAATATTGAATGTAATCAAAATTTTTATTTCGAGCAAAGACCACTTAGGGCTGATTTTTTAATAGTCACCCAATTTTTATCTGAAGAATAAATATGGCAGTTTGACATATTTTCTATATAGAAGCTGTCAAACTGCAATATTTATTCAGAACACCACCAAAATCAGGCCTATTTCATCAAACTATAACCTATAATTAGCCTTATCTTGAGAATAAATGTTGAATTTTTGTCCGTTTTTCCATACAAGAACTCTCAGACGTTAATTTTATTTCACGGATAAAAGAAATCTGACTTTGGTAAAATCAGCCCCTAATCAAATACAGTAAATACATATAATATACATTAAAAGCTGATTTTTCAATCACCTGATAACTTTATTCGAGGAATAATTTTGACAGTTATTTCATACAAAAACTGTCAAACATCAATTTTATTCCTCGAATAAAAGTTATCTGGCGATGGTAAAATCAGCCCAAAGGATTATATTTACCTATAGGTACATTAGGATATCACTTTATATCTATTCTTTTCCACAATGTTAAGCACGTCACTTGCAAACGACGCAAAGAAAATAGAAGAGATGTCATTCTGCGGTCTCTTACATAATATTTCTCGGTTCGCGCCAAGAATAGTTTAGACGGATTTTATATTGAAAATTGAGTTCAATTTTCATTTTGCAGATCGAATTTTATTTTATGCAGTAATATTACAGCCATTGTTTTAATAAAGTTTAAAGACTTATGTATAATGTTCAATTTTATAAGATTAGCAGTGAAATGTTGCCATTTAATTAAATATTTTATTAAAGGAAGAATTAGGAAGAAAATTATGTTTTGGTACTTTCTTAATTAAGCAGTGGTGGCCCAGTGATAATGGCCGCGACTTACGACTTGTAAGTCGCAGGTTCGAACCCAGACAGGCGCATTACTTTATGTAATTTATTTCATCACCACTGCACTCAAAACGGTGAAGAAAAACATCGTGAGAAAATATATATATAAAATATCCTAGAACCAAAATGCGAAGACATGACATCTACCAACCTGCACTGGGCCCGCGTGGTGGATTACTGCCCACTTCATCTCACAGAGAGGAGGCCTGTGTCCCAGCAGTGGGAACATTATTAGGCTGATTATGCTTATGCTACTTTGATAATTACCTATGTGCGATGTACATACAATATATCCTACAGACGCTCTAAAGAATAGAATAGGTTCCTATATTATCTAGTGGTATACCATGGGACTTAAACAGAACTGGCAAAATGTGGGTGTTACTATACGTATATTCAAATTTTATTTATGTTTTCAATTGACGTTATTTCAAGTTAAACAAATATCAACTTTATTTTTATAGCAAATTAAGTTGATTTCAGAGTGACTAGCACTATTGAAAAAGTTATAAAAATGTTTGAAGTTGTAGCGTAAATTGAACTTTATTATGTAGGAATTAAAGTTATTTTTCCTTAAACTCGTATTTGTTTACATTTTTGGCGATTATGTCGCGAATGCAGATTACACCCTAACCCTTCTAACCCTTCGGGATTACAGGCGTGATAATATGATATTCTCAAGTTGATTATACTGTTAAATGTAATTGACAACTCCATTATCGTATACCTTGGCAACTTATTGAAAAACAGTAAGTATATTTTATTTTAAGCGTAGGTATGTCGTTTTGCGTTGCGTTTATTTTTTTAGTAGCCGCGCCCCGCGATTTCACCCGCATAAGTTTCGATCCCGTGGGAATATCGTGATAAAAAGTATCCTATGTGTTAATTCTGGTTATAAACTATCTGTGTATCAAATTTCATCCAAGTGCGTTTAGTGGTTTTGGCGTGAAAGAGTAACAAACATCCATCCATCCATTCATCCATACAAACTTTCGCGTTTATAATATTATAGTAGGATCTGCTGGCATATTCCCTTGCGGGCTGCACGGCTACAGACTCTTATGGGTACTAATGTGTTATAAAAATATCAGTTTTGTACTGTAAAATATTGTTTTAAGATAAGAGTTTAACAAGTCCCTTAGCGGTCCACAGCGAGTGTATCTTCCACTGCGAAAATATACAGCGTGATATTGACAAAATTAAAGTGATGAATCTTTAGGTTATGTCGTCCCAAAAATATCCGTGATAACAATATTAGTAGAGAAATGTGTTAAAAGGTAAAAATTGATTGTTAAAAAAAAAATACGTTCTTTCTAATATCTATTGGCGTCTCGTCCTTCATAATCATCACCTGCCTAGCATTTACCCAACTATGTTAAAGTCGGCTTCCAGTCTTACCGGATGTAGCTGAATACAAGTATTTTACATGGAGTGGCTGCCTATCTGACCTCCACAACCCACTTATTGGATAATACGATACCCCTAAGACTGGCTTGTCAAACTTTTGGGCTTCAGACGACCCGTAACGACTGTCATAGATCAAAGAATGACAGCCGGGACCAACGATTAACGTGCTTTCAGAGGCACGGAGGGGTCTTGGTATGTGAAGACGGTCACCCATCCACTGTTATTTCAACATTTTTATAACTTTTTCAATAATGCTGGTCACTCTGAAATCAACTTAATTACCATTAGGATAAAGTTAATATTTGTGGCAAGCGTAGCTTAACAGTGCGGCTGTTATTTCTTAGTGGCAAACTTAAAAATCATACGTAGGTAATAGCAGTACGTTTTGGCTTCTGTTTGCCAAATAAGCATTTGCTTACGCCTTTAACACTCACCCCTTAGGCATATACAACAAGGCGCATGTAGCAGTGTAAACTCGGAATTTCTGAACAAGTTTTCGTCTTTTCCTAACAATGTTCGAAGCAAGTTTTCAAGCTCAAACTTTCCTAAGAATAATGTGTAATTAACCATTGAAGTTTCAATAGCTGAAACTTTTGAACTTACCGACCGCTAAATGTTTACGAACGTTCGAATACAAATTATGATAATTACTGACCAGTTATTTGAGACCCGTGATCTAATGGAGATTGGCAGAACATAGGGGTCAAGTTACGTGGATGTGTTAAGCAGGTGCTTAGTCACACATGGGGTACCTATAGTTCTACAATTGAGAAAATTTTCTTGTAGCTTTAAGTTTGTTGCGAGTTATAATTAAGGTTTCTGACGGTACCTAGGTACAAATTGTAAGAGATTTTTTTTTTATTTAAAGGGTTTTTTATTGCACTGTTAATTTGTGTTCAGAATTAAGGTGAATTCAGCTGCTAGTGCCGTCGACCTTGAAACAGGACAAAACGACGGTACTTTTAATTAATTAAATTTGAATAAACATTTCAATAATAGCAATGATATAGGTAGCATTAAGTTGTGAGGGGCCCGTGGTTAAATAATAACAGCCGCACAGGTCGATCGATCAGGTTAAGCTACACTTGCCGCGGTTGGGCTGTGGATAGGTGACCATCTTTACATACCGAGACCTCTCCGTGCCTCGGAAAGCGCGTTAAACCGTTGGTCCCGGCTGTCATTCGTGGATCTTTGATTGTCGTTACGGGTAGTCAGAAGCCCGAAAGTCTGACAACGAGTCTTACCAAGGGGTATCGTATTACGCAGTAACTGGGTTGTGGCGGTCAGATAGGCAGTCGCTTCATGTAAAATACTAGTATTCAGCTGAATCCGGTTACAATGGAAGCCGACCCCTACATAGTTGGGAAAAGGCTAGGCAGATGTTGGTAGCTTTATGTTCTGGTTTTAAAGGTATAATGCAGACTTCCAATTCTAAATTAGTTGAACCTTTTTTGTTCACTGGTGCATAACTCTTTTGTCTGTCACCTATAACACCCCAAACAATGCAGGTAGAGAGGTGCTTCAAACTTGTCGAAATTTTGGGTGAACGTGTTCATTAAAATGAACAACGATTGTTTTGGAAACTTTTTGTTTCGCAGCTCTGTTTTCGCTGAATATTTTTAATTAAAAATCGTATCATATCTCAGAGGAATTACTGTAACCAAGCATATTAGCCTACGAGTAATTTTCTGCGCTATAGGTAGACTTGATTCATAGATCAATCTAATGCGTAGGAAGATTTTCTAGTAGGTGTGGGGTACAAACACCCAAAAAAAAAAAAAACTCGTCAAAGTCACCACCACCAGCACCAGCCTTTTTCTCTCTCCACCACCCTTGGTTCACTGGTAAAATGACTGGCATTAAGTCCGACTTTGAGCAAAAATATTAATAAATAAAGTCGGAATCTGAACTTATTTGTAATGTTTCGTTTCAGCCTTTGATAGACAAACGTGCCAGACCTATCGTTTTTTATCCATTCGCCGTAACATTCATAATATTATATATCAAAGCCCAGAAATCCTTTAGCATAGTTTCATCAACAAAAAGATTCCACTGAACATCTAGGGTCCTTCCATTTCCTTCGTTATTTGTATCGGAAATGAAACTATCGATACATGTCGAAACAGTTTGTTCATTTGTTGTATCAGGCCTAACTTTATTAGCAACGAGGATAGGGGCTTGTGATAGCGCCTAAAAGGGTATTCGTTTGTAGGTACTGTACGTGTAGGCTGAATCAGTTTTTCTAGGATTGGATTGTAGTTTATCTCAAATCGGGTTTTCTAGGAATCTATGTATATGATTGTGCTAGTTACAGTACTCAAATGTCTGATTTGATTACCATCTACTTACCACGTCTTTAATAATAATAATAATCTTTATTTCACGGACAACAATTGATCCAAAGACATAAAAAAAAAACAATAAACAACAATACTACAAGAAAAACTTACTATTCTAGATGTTAGTAGATAATTTAACTTATAAACTACATATGTTAGTACCTATATTCTACTAAAGACAGGGTGGTTTTCATAAGATGCCTCATAATAGGGCTTTGATCATGCCTATCAGCAATAACTGTCAAGAGGCTGTTGATACTGGCCCGCAATCTGGCGAGAAAAGACGCATTCTTTTTGCGCACGACAGCTGAGAAGCTGTCTGCTTTGGCGTGTGCAAACATTGCAGATGCACTGCAATATCGTGGCAGACGCAACAGCGCCCTGAAAGCATTGTTGTATTGAACACGCACCGCATTGGCGGCACGTTTAGTACAGTTGATCCATAGGGCGCTCGAGTACAGAGATGTGCAGTATGCTTTAAATAGTGTGATTTTGACTGCAACTGTACATCGAGCGATCCTACGAGCCAACATATTCGCCCGCACCGCCAATACCCCGCGCTCTCATTCAACATCCTCATCATCCCTAAGATCATTAGCAATGAAATGTCCTAGGTATTTGAACTGCTGCATCCGACGAATCGGGACGTCGCTAATTTTAATAGGCGGGAGATTTTCCGGACACTTCTTGCCAACAGCCTTAAAAACCATGAGTTCCGACTTTTTCACATTATACAGTAACCCATGGTTAGCAGCATAGTTCTCACAAATCTTAACCAATTTTCTGAGTGCACTGACCGAGGGAGCCAGCAACACCATGTCATCGTCGTAGCTAATATTGTTGAAACATAACCCGTCAATAAAGCAGCCTACATGCGCGGTGCTGAGTTCCTTGATCAATGCATTCAGATATAGATTAAAAAGATTAGGGGAGTTTAAGCCTCCCTGCCTCACGCCACATTCCAACCTGTATGGTACAGACGACTCATTCCCCCACCGCACAACGTTAGTTTGGTTATCAAACCAGTACCTTAAAACGTTCAGCAACTCGTTGGGGACATCTGTCGCCTTTAGTTTATCCCAAAGTATGCCATATGAGACCAAGTCGAAGGCCTTGGAGAGAGAGCCAGAAACGCCCCGTAAACTGGCGTACTCCTGTCAGTATAGTACCTGCACAGTGTGCGCAAGACAAGCGATTGCACTTTCGGTGGATAAACCAGGTCAAAAACCGAACTGCGCATCGTGCAAATTAAAGGTCTGGTCTTTTGTCAACGTCATCTATCAAGCAGTGTCAGAATTTCAACACCATTCACATGCATTGGTGGTTCGACTCCCAGTGTACACAAAACAACTGCCACAAAATTAGTGGGCTACTTCAGAGTAGCCAAACAACAAGAGAGAGAGAGAGTAAAACATCAGTGTTTTAAGGGTTAAAGTCTCAGTTTTGTGATCTTCCAACTACTTGCAAGTTGTAACACGACTTGCAACGGCAAACAATATCCTCATCTATGCATATTATAGAAAGTTTGCTTTTCGTGTCTTTCTGTGTGACCGTGTTGTTCTTCTAAACCTATGCAACGGATTTTGATGCAGTTTTCCACGTCATTTAGGGTAATAGATACATCATTAAGATACATCATCTAAGGTAAATAGATACCTTAGATATAATCAAGAAATGTTCATATTTTGTCAAGTTGTAAAAACTGTACGGGTCTCTAGTTTTGTAAATAAATCCATTATTCTTCTGCTCCACTCATTCAGAACTCACGTAACAACAGTTTCTTTGTCTTGACCAATATTAAATTAACGGTAACCGTAGCCAAACATATTGTAAGTCATTCTTCAGTGTATCTGTGTAAGCATTTCATTTCCGAGTCATTACAAACGACTGACTAGAATGTGGGACGTTCAAATGATGAGAAGTCAAATGGTTTTGCATCACGCATGATTGGTGGTGGTCGGTGGTGCTCTCAAGTATTGTTATCTTTAGGCTGCGGATTTTGTTACGTTAGGAAGATTCGGATAAATACTTAATTGTTTAAAATTTAATTGCTTAAGAACTATCCTAGTTGGTCCGGAGGAAGGTGGCATTCGTGATACCGGGTAATCCTAGTACGAGTGCCAAATCACTCCTTTGAAATCTAAGTGCAGATTACATTAGATCAAATTTGTTTGTTTCTAAGGAGATTTACTGTACCCATTCTTCTAGTAATAAAAATTTCTGTTATTTATTATTTAATATTCTTGGTGAAGAATCTGGTCGGTCTTGCTAAGAGGTATCGTATTACCCAGTAACTGGGTTGTGGAAGTCAGATAGGCAGTCGCTCCATGTAAAATACTTGTGTTCAGCTACATCCGGTTAGACTGAAAGCCAACCTCAACAAAGTTGGCAAAGGGCTAGGATGATGATGGTGAAAATATTTTTGTTTTTAGTGCCAAACGCTAGCAGTCATGAAACTTATTCAAAAAGTGTTTGGGCTAAGGCCCAGAGAATAGGCTATTCGTAAAAAAATCTAATTAGTCCGTCAGTTAAATTATCAAAAAATATTGGACCCGTATTTTTTCTTTTGTCAATTATATAAAAAATGATGAAGATATCGCCCGTTAAATTTCCGCGTTACGTCACTTGCTTGCGACACTTTTGCAAGCAAGTGACATCACGACCCCCCACTCCTAAATTTTGACACGCTTTATCTTTGTCATTTTTTGTTTGATTGACAAAAGAAAAAATACGTGTCCATTATTTTTTGATAATCTAACTGACGGTCTAAATATAATTATTTTTTTTTTACCCAGGCAACTACCCTAATACTAGTCAAAGTTGTAATCAGTGCAATGAGTCAGCTTCGACCACTCGCTTTACAGTTCGACACATTCACTGTTAGAAGACTTAAATATTCATGTGAGAATGAAAGTTGTGAAGGCGTATGGCACCGTGAAATGGTGTTACTACACTGGACATAATCGGTCACTCAGGATTTCTTAGGAAGACCTGTAAAATGAATACATACTGCCGTGATGATGATCGTTGATTCATAAATCGATTCATCGTCCTTCGTTGGACTTTGATAAGCTACATCACAACTGCACCCAGTAGGTACTGTGAACGGCTGATGAGCCCTTCAAAGGTATCAAACAACGATACGATTTCTTTACGATTCCTTATATTGACTGAACGTTTTTACATAATTACTAAACTAGCACTGTCTTTTCCTAAACAAAAAAAAACCTGATAAAATATTTGAAACCCCATTCTAAACATGCTTGAATGTTCGAATGGAACGCGCACTAAATTATAGTCAGCCTGCACTACATAAGGTTGACTTTAGTGGACAACCTTTACAGTACTATCCGCTTGTTATTCGGGCGGGAATCTTTGAGAGTTTTTAATAAATTTTAGAACCATTATTTAACGTCAGCCCTCAGGCTGCGCTAGTTTATCTAAAACTAAATCAGTTTAATATACGTCTAAAAAAGGGTCAGAATGATTGATATTGTAGAAGGAATTCCGGTGTTCCCATTTTTATGATAAATTCTTATATTTTTACCTTTATATTTACCTAAAGTAAGATTGATGATAAAATAAAGTTTAAAACGGATCTTGTTTCGGTAGTATTTTCAGTAACACGGGAAAAACTTTACAGATAGATAGTGGTGTCAATGGCTGTCCTCTCAATAACTTAGGGAGAAAGTATTGGTAGAGCTGTGGTCACACAACAAGCATTTAGCGGGTTCTACTCTCAGAGGAATTCACGTAGCCTATACGTGTGGCGATACTCAATTATAAAATCAAGAAAATTTAAGCCTATTGACCACCAACATAAATTGTCAGTGTATTTAAAAAAAAATGTTTTTACCGTTTTTCAATTTCCCTGACTTTAATTCGGCTCAGGCAGCACTCAGCTCTACCAGAAAGAAAGAAGAAGAAAGAAAATACATTTGTTTACGACAAAAATGACGCATAAAAGACCACAAAAAGAAAAAAAAAAACAAGTTGGGGGAAAACATGCGTCACATCCACGCAAAACGGCCATCGCTCAGCATAATGCTAAGACCCTATATGAGACAGAGCCCCAGCCCTGGTTTTCAGTGATAACCGGCGTTGACGTGATGACGTCAACCAGTGCAGCATACGATTAGATTTATGTAAATAAAAACAACAATCAAACTACCTAACCTTCTAACTACCGCTGCAAGCAAGGTTCCTCATTTGATAATATTTTAACCATAGCTAGTTTAGTTAAAGAAACGGAAAAAAAATAAGGCTTCTCCTTTTTGTTTTCCTGCAAGGCTAACATGCTATACGCGAGAAAATAACTCACCGAGACTTCGATTTCTTCGACTAAGGTGGATTAATCTACCCACATTTGGCAGCTTAAGTACATTTTTCTACGTTTGGTTATGTGACAGTGGTATGCCAAGAGATTTTACCTTATTATAAAGACCTGCCGTATTTATTCTACAAACGTATTATGACCGCAATAAAAGTTGAAATAATACTTGGCCCGGAGTGCGTGTGATTTGGAACTTATCCAGCAGAACAGGACTTGAGCTCGTTTGTACCACAAATAATTAAATGCATTTTGCGCTAAACGTATTTCAAACTAGCTGGTGTCTTCGGTCACGTGACTGTGTTTCCGTGTGTGATAATGGGAACGTAAAGTCATAGTCTTCTTTTTCGTGTCGCTGGCACGACTGAATTTTATATCTTGTTGGCTCTAAACCTTGCAACTTCCACGGCGTCATCAGTGGCCGCGCAGAGGTCACTTTGACTGCATATTTTAGGACACAGAGAGCAGGATAGGAGGTGGAGCATGGTTTGCGACATAGCTCCACAATCACACCCCACCGCCGTTCCGTCGAGGTAGCCCCACTTTAACAGGTAGGACGTACATCTTCCCAATTGTGTCCGGAGACGGTTCAGTGACTTCCAAGTAGACCACGGAAGGTTACACCCTGTAGGGAGATGCTCCTTTGGTGGTAGATAGTAAGTAGGAGGGGGAAGAATATCCTGCCACAGTTTACAACGGGCGTCGGCCGGGTTTCCTAGCAGAGACGCTGTCGATTTTAAGAAGCTGTGCCTGCTTTTTAGCCGTTGCGTTGGTAGCTGTGCGCTAGTTTTGTATTTTTGTAAGACACGTATTTATTAGTAGCCATTGGTGGTGCAAGAGACGATGACTGATACATCCATGCCGTCTGTTGGTACAGGTCAACTCAAAGCTGCAATGGCTCTTTCTTCAAACTCACAGACTCACATAAAATCTATATGTACTAATAATAAAGCTGAAGAGTTTGTTTGTTTGTTTGAACGCGTTAATCTCTGGAACCATTAGTCCAATTTGAAAAATAGCCCAATTCTTGAGGACGGCTTTATAAGATATTTAGAAGCCGAGCAGAAACAAAAAAGTCTGAAAGAACACAGTAATAGCGCAGGCAGGCTATGCGATGCGATAGAGTGGATCGGGGAACAAGAAATTTCACCCGAACGAACTCGCGGGCAGAAGCTAGTGCTAATAATATAGAAAGAAAAAGTATTTATTGCGACTCGTACAGGAAAATCATAAAACTAAACTAAACACAACCAAAAATAAAAATACCAAAATAAATAAAAAAAAGTAACAAAAAGAAAAATGAAACAGAAAGTCCTATACGAGGCCAAAAGGCAGTCCTATCTCAGCATGATGCTGCGACATAAAAAAAAAAATAAATAATAATAATATATAATAATTCATTTATTTGTCAAGTAACAAGGACTCATTAATACACAGAAATTAAATATAGCACAAATCTTACACTAGAACATCCTGAATACATTATACATTACATTACAATAGGTACAACACAAAACAATAACCACACAAAACATTTTCATATTGACAGCCGACGACTGTAGGTGACGTGCAAGTCACTGCACCGTCTGATATACGGACAGTCGAGCCTGCCGGCTATCATCACCAGCACGCTGTTGGAGCTGCCGCGAACTCTGCGTACCAGGGACGCGCTTCGCTTACGCATT
Source organism: Apamea epomidion (assembly GCA_947507525.1). Classification (NCBI taxonomy): domain Eukaryota; kingdom Metazoa; phylum Arthropoda; class Insecta; order Lepidoptera; family Noctuidae; genus Apamea; species Apamea epomidion. The sequence goes on along the minus strand of OX382230.1, from coordinate 15,305,002 downwards.
GTTGCATAGAAGCAGTCGACGCTAGCGACGGCGAACATGCCCGAGGCACTACAATGTCGCGGCAGCCCCATCACCGCTCTGAATGCGTTGTTATATTGGATGCGGAGGGCTTCGTATGCTTTTTGAGTGTGATTTACCCACAGGCTGCACGTGTACACAGAGGTACAATAAGCCCCGAAAAGGGTCTGCTTGACCGACCCTGAACAACGCGCATACCTGCGAGCTATCATGTTACCTCTTACAGCCAAGGCCCTCCGCTCCCTCTCGATATCCGCATCATCTCTGAGACCGGATGTTACTACATGCCCCAAGTATTTGAAATGGTCCACTCTGACCAAGGGAACCCCGTATAGTTTGCTGGGAGGTACTGCTATAGGACATTTAGAGCCGGCCTCAAAAACCATGAACTGACTTTTCGCCACATTATATTTAAGACCATGTTCTCGTGCATATGCCTCACAAATCTGTAACAATGTTCTCATGCCACAAACCGATGCGCTCAGCAGCACCATGTCGTCCGCATAGCTAAGATTATTTAGGCAAACTCCATCAATATGACAGCCGACATGATGACTGCTGAGAGCAATAATCAGAGCATTCATATATAGGTTAAAAAGTGCGGGGGAGCTCAACCCCCCCTGCCTCACCCCGCACTCCAACCCATAAGGTTCCGACAGCGACCCGGCCCACTTAACACTATTTATCTGGCCTCCATACCAACATTTAAATAAGTTTACAAGTTCTTTGGGAAAGTTAATCTCCTTCAACTTCTTCCAAAGAATGTCATAAGAGACCAGATCAAAAGCCCTGGACAAGTCGAGGAAGCACGCGTACACAGGAAAATGCCTGTCCGTATAGTACCTGCCGGCATGCTTGAGACACAATATAGCACTTTCTGTGGAGAGTCCTGGCCGAAAACCAAACTGGTTATCGTGCAGATGTAGGTATTGATTTAACTGTGTGTCAAGCAAACCATCAAGCACTTTCGCAATGACAGTTGCTAATGAGATGGGCCTATAATTATTTTATTATATTACTTTTATTATATAATGTCTGTACTTTAACCTCTGAGTTTGTTTCGGCATTACTTATCAGGGATCAGTCAGCTAGGAAATGCCGGCGCTATCTAGTTTTTTTTTTTAAATACTGACCAACAAAATATTGACGTGGCTTAAAAAGATCTACTTACATAAATAAACATTTCATTTAAAGCTGGCCTTAAGTAGGTACTTAAGGCCAGCTTTAAATAGCGATAGCATTTTTTTAAATGTATGTTTAGATTCAGGTGAACCTAAACATACATTTTTTTAAATGCTATCGCTTGTCATGTAGCCTTACCTTTATAGAAGCACGATGTATCTTTTTAGATAGCAGATAAAATCAGGTACCGGAGCTAGCCACTCGAAATATGGGATTGGATGGCTGTCTCTCGAATAACATAGGAAACTCCTCGACTATAAAATCTATTATCGGAAATCTTTGGTACAAAATGTTAGCCTTTTGAGGATTGTTTCATTCAGGCCTGTTAGTGAAATATTTGGATAAGGTAAAATACTTTAAAAAAAAATATTTAACCAAACTTAAGTAATTCTTAATACTTTTTAATCTCTGTAGTGACCTTCATAACATAAGATTTTAAGTTATACATAATGAAGACTTACATTTTCATTATAAAAACTAAACAACATTAAATTTATAAGTTTCTACTTAAATCTCTAACAAACCTAACATACCTTTTAAAAAGTTTAAAAACAACTTTTAAGAGAATAAACAATCCAAAAAAACTTTACTCAAACACATTTTTTACGGCACGTTTCGTGAAGAATTTAAGTAAATTCTAATTTGGAAGCAACAGAGAGAATGCGTGATGTAATAAATGAAGCGTAAATAAATAAAGGGATATCTCTATCTCATTCTAGCACGATACAATTTGGGATCGGTCCTTATGACGTAAAGCCAATGCGAGACAAACGGATTTACACGGTCAAATTGATAACTACGAAAGCAATATTACGGAGAATGCTTAGATGCTTCTCTATGCAAAATTATTTTTCTTGGGATTACGTCAATCTCTACTAATCTGTTTATTTGCATGGGAAGGTCTATCATGCAGTGGTCTCACTTCTTTATTTATCAGTACTTTTTTTTTTTTTTTTTTGTAATGTTACTCAATATCTATTTAGACATATGCACATATTCGTTACTGTTTTTTATCTAATACAAATTTATTTTATTTAGATATTGAAGTATGCATACACACGTCACGTTGCAGTATAAATCTGATTTACATCCTTCACCTCACACATCTGCCGGTCGATTGTGTAAAAATCTCATCGTGAAAAGTTAGATGAAGTGAGTTTTTGAGTGAGCTGTCAATAGTATCAATCCCTTAGCATTAATCGGAATGACCGCTCACTCCACGCTCACTTCACCTAAGTTTTCACGGTGAGATTGTTACAGAATCGCACTGCAGGTCCAATTGAAAACCAGCGTCAGGCACTAGTTGTCTGGCATTTTTGCTGAACTGGGCCTTTTTGGCGCAGCACACTTTCCTGACACTTTTCACTTCACACTTCTTATTTAATCTTTTTTTAAATTTTATTGTTTGTTTTATCTGAAGGCCAATTCCCGTAATTAAAAACGTTCAAAATCTAGTCGCAATCTCATCTCAGCGACAATCAATGTCAAAAACTTATAAAAAATGTAGGGAAATTAGGCATATTTTTGACAGATTGAGACTGAGATCAGACTGTGAACGTTCTTATAATTACAGGAATTTCCCGTCTGATGTATGTATCGGGTATATTGTGTGTCTTTTAGTTTGTGCCAAATAAATGTATTTTCTTTCTTTCTTTCTTACTATGTTTTTAATTTTAACATCACACTAGTAATCCCCAAAGGGTTAAGCAGAGGCGTATCTATAGAACACCAACATTTCGCCAATTATGTTTAAGTTCTATGCAATAGGGATCGAGCATATTGCCGTTAATCGGGCATAAATTCAAACTTCAAACTGCTACTGAAAAAATCGTGATGAAACAACCAAAAAATATTTTGCCGGACCACCGAATCAAACCCAACACCTCATGCTCAACAGTACCGCTAGCGAGCCCTAAACCAATTTTACTTATTATTTAATTGTAGAGACTTAAAAAAAGATTTGTATATAATAATGTTTATTAAATACTTCTTTTTACACAGTACAAAATAAGTCATTAATCAGAGGGGGCAATTCCTGTATTTTTAAAAACGTTTGAATTCTACTCTCAGTCTCAATCTGTCAAAACAACCTCTAACTTACCCACATTTTTGACAAGTTATTGATTGCCGTTTAGATTAGATTGCGACTTAAATTTAAACGTTTGTTAGGTACAAAAATTGGCCTAGGGTTGGACTATGCACCTGACCATTCTGAAGAACATCACCAATAAGGTCGTTATATGTATGTCCCCCTAGGGCATCCTCTCCTCGGCGTTTCCACTGACATCTGCCTTATATACCTTTGGTAAGTCACCTTTTATTCATCTTATCAACATGACCCTACCATCTAAGCATAATCTTTTTAATTGTTGTCACTAAATCTTCTTTTGCTCCCGCACATGCTTCGTAAGGAAAGCATTTTTACAGCTGCTGTCATTAAGTATTTCTTAACTACTTATATATTTATTTATTTAATACCTCAAGCACATACATGTACCGGGTGGACTTAATGCCATAGGCATTTTCTACAAGTCAACCTTTGGGTGATGCAGGGACAAACAGTGGTAGTGCAATCATGAAAATTGAGGAATAAATATATTAAATATAAAGATACGCAGAAACCTATTAAAACTATGAATATAATATATACCTGATTACATATAAATATAATCACAAATAAATATACATAAACACATGAATATATTACAACTGAATATACTATATAAAATATTTTTTTTATTTACATGAAGTTTTGTATGGACCTTCGATCAAAATGATCACCTTAAGTCCATTTCGCAGTTACACCTAAAGGATCTTTTAAGGTACGATACTGATCCGAGCCTTAGAGGCTTATTCTAATGATTTACATCGGTATAAAGGCCGTTTTCAGTCTGACTGAATTTATGACTAGTTCACATAAGCCTGTGATCAGGCCGTTCACACCTGAACGGTTTTTGGGAACCTCGTTACAGAGGTTTATAGTAGTTTGCGAAATGCTGGCGAATTTATTGTTTGTAACGATTATATTGATTTGGGTATTTCAGAAATAGGTTTATTTGAAGAGTTTTTATAGAAGCAATTTTTTTTTAGAAACGTATGGTCTAGGGACTACGAAATACGTACTTTTGTATGCCATAAGCAAACGTCATAACATGAAATATGCGATAGCGAACAAAAAAACTTTCAAACGTGACAAGTCCATAATGAACCACTCGAAATGTTGATTGTTCTTGGCGACGCTGACTACGCTATCGTAACGTCATGTGCTACGGCGTAGCCAATATAATATAACTACACCTACGTCGTAGCAACAGTACTTAAAATCTGGCAGGCATCATATCATATTTTCATATAATATCATCATATTTTACTGTACTTTAAATAATGTGTTCTTTTATAAGTTCTAACGTGACAATAATATCCATACCCAGGGAGGTAAAAGGTATGGAAATAAATGAAGACGCTTTTAAATGTCCGTCCACGATAACGTTATAACGTGCACGTATTTCCATACATTTCATGGACGTGGATGTCCACGATAATACCGTAACGTTAAAAATTATAAAAGCGCACATTATCAGGTACTCTTAGGGAAGGCACCCACGAGCAACTTTTGTCTCAGCAACTAATTTTTCTCTGACATCAAAAGTATGAAAGTTCTGTCTTTGTCGCGTCGCTACATGCGCGCACTTACATACAACCCTGTCTGTAAACTTGATATGAGAGACAAATTAGTTGCTGGGACAAAAGTTGCTCGTGGGCGCCCTCCCTTATTGATTAACTCACCTTCAAAATGAGATAATATATAACAAACTATTTACAATTTTACCTATAGCAAAGTATTATAAAGCAAAATGTAACCGCTCATAACAATACGAAATGTGAAATTGTGTCGAAACACAACAGCGCGTCGTTTTGAAGCTGAAAATCAATAGTAATATATATTCCACTGAAATAAATTATTGAAAAGCAATTTGTGTCGAATCTCCAACGGTGTCGGTGAGAGGTTATTGACATCACTGAAACCGCATGCTGGGGTTATTTATTGGTTTCATATTTTCGTGACGTTTACTTGTAACTTGCCGGTTGGCGACGTATTTAATTAAGGGTTAAGTCAAAATAATGACGATAAACCTTCTCCTTTTTAGACGAAAATGCGAAATTATCGCTTTGAAAAATGTATTGAATGGTCATTTTAAAAATCTAGGTATTGAATACAGATTTCGTATTATGTTGGGAATGTTGGTTAGCCAGTTTATTTATTTGTTGTTCCTTTTCTTCCGTTAACCTATACCGGGTGGCAGGGACATCGACGCGCAACCTGTAACCATGAATTCAGTACATGATTTTAGACCCCTTAGCGTAATTTTTTTTTCTCGATTATCAAAAAAAATATCTGCTGTTTCATCGACGTGAGGGTGTTTAGAATCATGTGCTGAATCCATGGTAACAGGTTGCGCGTCGATGTCCCTGCCACCCTGTATTGTCCCGCTGCTGGGCAAAGGGCTTCCCCATATTTTTCCACTTTTCTTTGTTTGCCTTTTCCGTCCAATCGGTTAGGAATGAGTTAAAATCGTCACGCGTTTCTTAGGCCTGCCTCGGTGACGACGCCCGTCTTCAGCTAACCAAAGTGTGACGACTTTAGCCCATGTGTCTAGATGCATCGTATAGCCGTGCTTTATTCAATAAAAATAAAAAATATTGTGAAACAGTTTGAAGCAGAAATTAAACTGCTGGCATGATTGGTTGAAAAATGTTTTTTTTACTGAACAGTTGTGCTGCTGGGAAGTCTCTTTTTCTCAGCTAAAGCACTAGGAAGTGGTAAAGAGGGTGCGTTGTCCGGGCCTGTCTTATGTAATTTAGACGTTCGAAAAGTGTTGATTCTCAGCCTTGATTAAAATAAATGAATTGGATTTTGATTTTGAATCAATCTTATTTAAAGTTCTCAGAATATTGAAATAAATACAGTCGGTGATGAAACCCAATACCGGAATACAAATATGTAATTACATAAAAACAAAATACCGATTGAAAATAGATATGTTTGAAAAATCATTAAAATGGAAACTATTTCGCCGGATTTTGTTTTGTCCGGATTTAATAAATTATTCGATCGTTGCCGACATTTGATTCCAGTCAAATAAAACAAATGACGTTGTTCATTTGGAAACGATTTCATATGTTTATTTCATTCGTTTGCGTTAGAACCTTCAACTCGAACTCAAAGCATTTATTTCAGCGAACCTTTTACAGGCACTTTTGAATTGTAAAAATTAAATAGTCGGTCAGTTAGTCAGAAAGTTGAAGCTAATTGCGCATTCTGAAACGTAGATCTCTATGGAGAAGAACGGTCAAGAAACTCCAAGGACACTCTGTTAAATCAAGATGTTACAAAATCCGGGGTACATTATTCTTGTTGCTTCTATATGTGAGATCTATGTAAAAAAAACAAATGAAGAAACAATTCGAAATATAAGATTAAAAATAAGCCCTGGTAGTTAAAAGACCCCGAGCCCTGAGCCCTGAGTCTCAACCGTCTGTACACAAGTCCTAGTCCTATCCAAGTTTGACGCCTACAGACAGGATTGATCTACACTAGCTAGGGCCCTAAGGGGCCAAGCAAAAAGAAGAGTCAGAAAAAACGACGCTATGCGATGCGATGGGGTGGGTCGGGGGAACAAGAATTTTCACGCGGACGAAGTCGCGTGCTGAAACTAGTTAATAATAAGTCCTATTGCTACGATGAAAAGTAAATTGAATAATTGAGTAACTTCTATCACTCTAATTGATTAAAACCATTATCATTGATAACAGAACGATCAGTTACTTGTTGATGTAAAAGGAACCTAACAAAACACGCCCACAATTTTAATTAAAACTAACATATCAACAAATTGAGAACCCCAGAATTTCCACATTACTAGACTATTGTATTGACCCAAAAACAATACCCACACACACACACACTCACATACGTACTCACACACAAACACATCTACATAAACATAACGTTCATCCAACACACATTAGCAAATGAAAGTAAAAGATTGATCGGCCTCATTAGCAGAGCAATGCGATGATTAAATCGGATAATCACGCTATTAAGTGCTGATAAGTAAGCTTTGTGCCTACTTAGTTGTGTTCTACTTGTTTGGCCTCGATTTGTTAGGAAAGTAAGTTGACAAGATAAATGTTAGATTCTGAGAGTTATTACTTAATATTTGAATATCAGCCACTTTAACAATAAGGTTTTATGGTCATTTTACAGCATTGGCGTGTCCTATCGAATTCAAACATGGCGGGGCAATTATATTACTGGTAATCAGGTGCATCCGCTTAGACTGGAAGCCGACCACAATTAGTTGGGCAAAGGCTAGGCATTTGACGATGACGATGAACGTTAGACTTCTAATATCAGTCTCAGGATAATCAGCCTATAATGTTCCCACTGCTGGGACACAGGCCTCCTCTCTGTGAGAAGGGGTGGGCTGTAGCCCACTTTTTTCACAGAGAGGAGGCCTGTGTGTCCACGCGAGCCCAGTGCGGTTTGGTAGATGTCACATGTCTTTGAATTTTTGGTTCTAGAACATGCCAGTTCCCTTACCTCTCTCTAACCCTTTAGAGAATACTGGTGTGATGTTATATTATGCGTATATTCTGTCAAATCACATGCTGTTGTGATTGGTCGACATAAATAACAGAAGCCAATCCAATCTTTTAACTAGTTATTTGAAAACGATCGAACCTATCTATCACCAGTTTTGGCATACTGGAGGTAGAAAACCTCTCTCTGGTTTTAACGTCCCAATAATCTATATCAGTAGCGATCTGTATGATTATATTATACTGGCAGTTATAATTTGTAAGGGCTACCATCAGTAACGATCTGTCAGTAGGTTATTGGGTTCGGCCGTTAATCAGTACGCTTCCAAAAGTAGGGGTAGTAGCGTGTCACTGAATTCCTGCGCCACGTTGCATGTTATTAACCGTCTGCTTGCTACCACTCCGGAGTTTTCAGTAAGAGCTTCTTCTTAAGCGTATCGATAACAAAAAGTTGAAACATCTTTAGCCCAAAATTTAGCTGCACGAACTCCGCTCACTGACACAGTCATAAGATCATCAAGTGCACAGGTGAGCTGTATTTATCATGAATAATTAAGACATATTTGGGTCTTCTTTGAACCCTTGTTCCCAAAACTAACGATCGTTTATTTAGGTCTTGTAGTTATAAGTCCGCGTACCGGAAGACGTAGCGTTGGAAGGCCTCCCACAAGGTGGACCGACGACCTTGTGAAGGCCGCAGGAACCCGTTGGATGCGAGAAGCACAGAACCGGTCGAAGTGGAAGTGCTTGGCCTATGTCCAGCAGTGGACGTCTTTCGGCTGAAATGATAATGATAATGATGAGTTTAAAAAAATAACAATCAACCAGAATTTTTAACAGCTATATCAAAGTTAAAGGATTATGTAAAACGTAGGCCACAAACAACATACTAAAAAAGTTGATAAATAATGATAGGTACGAAGCTTAAGAAGGTATTTTATATGATGAACGAAAACATCAGTAGCTTCAGACCATAAAACTGAACAAAATATTGTTGTGTATAAACTTTGCAACACTCGACTAACCTCCAAGTAGAAAATTGTTTGAACACAGGTGTGTTATATATGAGGATATTTTAAGTGCGGAAGTACCTATCATTTTTACAAACCTCGAAAAACCTCGAAAAAATAAACGGTAAATAGGGTACCTATTTACCGTTTATTTTTTCCCATGGTTTTCTCCCAGCACATTACGAGTATAAGCACATGTTTAAAATCTGATTTTGTGTTTTTCGTCAATAAATTCTTTATCTTTCTTTTTTGCTTCTACAGAATGTTCACAGTTTTTGTTCAGTTTTTATATAACAGATGACTTAATGTTATGTCATCAATAAAAAACCATAAATCCATTCATTGACCGATAACGCACAGCCTAAACCGGTGGGTGGGTCTAGAAGCACGAAATTTTGCACATGAGTTCCTTTTATAACGAAAGTGGGCACTAAGAGAGGATACTAAAAGGGGTTAAGTATGGGATGAATGTGTCATCAAAATTCATCATTTTTGCCGATAGAAACCCATCGGAAGCACGCCTTGTTAATACGATAATAATCGCCCAAAAATCAACTTCCTGAATCTCATAACTTTTTCTTTACAAATTCTACAATTAGGCCACAGAAGGACGTATAAAGTCTCCAATATCCATTTTTATAACAAAGTTATTGCCATAAATCATAAACTTATTCAACGGAGTCTGATCCACGAGATAGGCACTTAAACTTAGTTTAATGTAGTATTCAGTGCAAGTTGAGCTAAGTTGGTTCCGAGTTTCAGCCAGATAAGGGCGCTACTATAGTACGGTAATGGGACTTTGGTGTAGGCAGATGTAGGAGTAGGAGTGTGTGGGGTAAACTAAGATATGATGATACTGAACTACTTATACAATGCATAATTATGTTCTACAGTTAAGATTATAAAAGTGGCAAGTTTTATACTCTGCTGACAAAACGTTGTGCTGTTTTTTAGCGACGCACAGAATGAGAAATAGGAAGCGTACTAACTTTTTTGAAATCGACACCACGCACCGCCATTGGAATTTCTGTCAAAGTTATTTTACTTCTAAGTTCTGACAGCAGCATCCTAACAGTGACCTTATTATAATGAAAATAAGGATCACTGTGATTTTGGGCTGTGGAGGTCAGATAGGCAGTCCGTCCATGTAAAATACTGGTACTCAGCTGCATCCGGTTAGACTGGGAAGCCAACCCCAACATAGTTGGGAAAAGGCTAAGCGGATGATGATAAAAATGTTTGAAGTTGTAGCGTAAACTGAACTTTATTGTGTAGGAATTTAAGTTATTTTCCATAAACTCATATTTGTTTACATTTTTGGCGAATATGTCGCGAATGCAGATTAGATATTGGTAGTCATTGTCATTAGTTCAAATCTTCAGTTAGTGTTCTATCCAGTACAAAGTGCAGTATTCATCAATCTTCCAGTATCATGTACTTCATCATTTTCATCTGTGTACATCTATCAGTTGTTGAAAATAGTCCTCTACTCTGGCGCTACAGCTTAAAATGCCTTGTGCTCTACACATCACAATACAGCTCAAATTGGCGCGGTACGGATATCCGCCTCTTTCCAGCTGGCCTAGCAATGTCTACTTAGCTTTGTTCATTCTGGCCATTTTCAGAACATTTATAAGTATAAAAAGTATGTATTAGGTATGCTGAACCTGTTTTTACTTTTCGTCACTTGTCGCTAAAGGTTCATTAGAAAACCAGCGTCGGACAGCATCTGTTAGGGCAGCCTTGAGGCGTACACTATTGTTGTTTGAAATATTATTTTGATTTAGTTAAAGGACATTGCTCTGCGCCCATACATTATTCGCCCTGGAACCAAGAGCATCGGAAAATTATGTGTTGTATTGTCGATCATTAGTAAACTCCTATAAGATCTTATTTGTATAGCGGACTAGCTGCAGAATAGATATATTTCAAAGAAAGTATTAGATTTTGAGGTTATTATCGAACCTCAACAACGAATATTAGGGATAGTTTTTCATAGCTCCGAGTGATTTTTAAGAAACTAAAAACAATAACATCATACTTTTAGCTATTTTTTGTACCTACCTACATAATTAGGTATCTATGCAGTTTTTTCTAAAGCCTAAGTGAATGTAATTGCAACTTTTAAATGCATATAATCTAATTAACATAGGTATCTGTATTCTTTGCATTGGTTTTGGAATGAGATAAAATGTTTGTGTGTGTTAATATAAAAATAATGCTGTCTCCATAAATGATAGTGGTGATGTAGCGCGGCAGATAGATAGCGTTAGTGTGCATTGATGAATGGTTGAGCTCTTGAGTGAATGTTCTAGTGATTCAGATTCAAAAACATGCAACAATTCATTAAAAATTCGATCGATCAATTGCAATCGATTGGGCATCCCTAATCTTTTTCGATACGACTTGACGTTTGCCGAAGATGGCGGCGATTAATGTTATTAATTGCGTAAAATACTTTTAAATGTTCATTTTAGCATGCACCTAGTCCGTGTTACAAAAGTATTTGCAACTAATATAGTAAAATAGACGATTAATTATCGTGTATGTCCGATATTTCTTGTGCACAGGGCGATTCCGGACAATGTCCTTTGTATTTTGTGTTTCACGAACTGTGTCCAAATAAACTTTATTCTTTCTTTCTTTCTTTATTTTCAATCTTCTATCATAGCAAATCAGTGGAATTTAGTTGGACGTCAACTAATTAATTCCTCCTATTTCAAACTCCTATTTAAAATTATATACCAATTAGCCGTTAGCAGAGCTAATGTATGTTGAATATTTCGATTAATTCCTACATTTATAGAGTAGAATTTATGATGAGTAGCTGGTAGGTTCTCGTAATTTACGTGTATATTTATGTTGTTGAAATTGGTTTCCGGGCTTGCTGAGAATATCATAGTTCCTGAAATTAAATGATTTTTGTAACTTGGATATTTTTTTTTTGTTATCCTATACTGTCCCACTGCTGGGCAAATACCTCCCCAATTCCTTCCAGGAACTCTTTTCCCGCGCCACGTCGAACCAGTCACGCCATCTCTTTCTTGGCCAGCCTCGGCGGCGCCGTCCATCTTCAGGCACCCATTGTGTGGAAGCTTTTGCCCAGCGGTCATCGTGCATAGGGCTGATGTGACCCGCCTAATCTCATTTCAGCCTGGCAGCCTGCATTCCTACATCCAGTATGCCCGTTTTAGAATGCAGTGTGGTGTTCCAAATTCTGTCCTGTCTTTTAACACCCAGAATGCTGCGTGCTATCGCTCTTTGGCAAACTCCAAAGCGGAACTTTTGTGACTCGGCGAGCGACCAGAGGGGCAATTCTCGTAATTTAAAGAACGTTCACAGTCTGATCTCAGTCTCAATCTGTCAAAAATACCTCTAATTTCCCTATATTTTTGAAAAGTTTTAGACATCGATTGTCACTGTGATGAGATTGCGACTACATTTTGAACGTATTTAATTATGAGAATTGGCCTTCTGGTCTAAGCCTACGGTAGGTTAGGACGGGCAGGATAGACATACAAACACATTTTTACATGTCAGTTTTTTATAAGTTCGCTGATGTGACGTTTCGTTTCTTAAGCGGTCGCTTTCGTATCGCTTTTTTAAATTTCTTCACAAATGTCTATGCCGGGGGTTTGTCTTTAAATAATGGGGCCAATTTGTTTTAACTTTTAGTAGTGAAAGTTATGATTTAAAACACTATAACTACGTATATTTACCTCTACGGTTGTACTTATATTCCTTGTTCGTTATAATCCTGCTAGTGCCTGATGTTCCCTTGCCCATAAACTCATTATGAGGCAAAGTAGCAAGCCAAACAGATTTGAACAAACACGAAACAAACATCGAATTCCTGTGCAAACGCCCTAACCACAGGAATGCGAGCCGTAGCTAAGGATTTGATAGTTCTTCGACTTTCTAGTTCACGTTAATAGCTGTTATGAATACATTGTAACTTCGACTTTTAGTTCGCTTTCATCCGAGACGTTTTCATACTTCGAGTACCTACTTCGAGAGCGTTTAGTACAAGAATTTACTCATTTGCGGTCTAATGGGCAAAGTTTGTTTATGCACATATTATCGATGTGGTTGTTGAATACTTTTACATAAGAGGTTTGTTTTGTTGTTGTGTTTGAACTAGAGGCTTTAATTTTCTTTACAAAATAGAGTTCTAGAGGATGTAGCTTAGTTGTTTTATTTACCTTCAATAATGCTTATAATATGTATACTTCTATACAGTACTGCTGTGCTTCATTGCTCCCCGAGAGCCGTAAACAACCGGCACTCCAATATGACGGATTTTGAAGGATTGATGGATTTTGCTAATCCATTGCTTCATATGTTTGAAAAATTCGTCTTCTCCACAACGTAAATCATGCAATGAATGTTTTTAAATTGCCCAATTGAAAAGCTTTTTTGTTGTCAAGCATTGTCATTGCTAGTCGCAAAACAAAAAAACAAAAAAATACGCTAACCGTAGTTTAGCTTAATTTTTATATATTTTTTATATTTATTTTTTTATTTTTTTTATTTTTCTATTTTATTATTATTATATACGAAACTAGGTATATTATGATTCCTTGAATACTTTTTTTTTGTTATCCTATTTAGTGTCCCACTGCTGGGAAAAGGCCTTCCCTTTCCTGCTCCAAACGTCCCCGTCCCGTGCGATCTCTGGCCTTGATCTACCTCGATGGCGATGTCTGTCGATACAACCATTATTCATTTTATTTTATTAAAAATCAAACAATCAAAATAAGGATGGGAATTGTTTATTCTCTCTTCAGCACAATCATGAAGAATTTTGATACTTTTTTTTATCGAAAACATAATCATCTTTTTGTCTCGCCGTCAGATTACGTTGGATGAGTTTTTACGAGTCCCCCTTATGTAAGCTAATGGTTCCGATGTACAAGATTGAATTTCACAAACGATGTATTATGTCGCAGAAATGTTGTACAAAAAGGCTTTTTTGTTAAGTCTTGTATAGGCGATAAATTAGATTCGTTGACAAAGGGTGAAAGGAAAGTTCGAACAGTTTTGTTGCTTAAAATTTTGAATGAAATAGCTGCCTAGATTTTTTAGGTCGTCGGCTTACAAAGAGACCTTTGGCTCGGTGGAAATTCCTTCTAAACAAAACTCGGACAACCTAGGTAAGCAAGGAACAAGTGCCTGAATTACATAAGAAATACTTTACTACAACAAAAATAACATCAATTTTGTTTTTCATCGAAATCATTATGTATACTTCTGTACCTACAAGGTAAAAATTACCGGCTAGTGCGTCTCGGACCACTCACAATGAAGGGTTCCGTAGTTGGGATGAATTTATTCTAAGTACAGAGTGGGCAAATAAGAGGCACTTTGTTTTTTAAATTTTATTCTATGAAATATGAAAATTATTAAGCTTCCGCCCGCGGCTTTGTCCGCGTGGATGTCGGGAATCATCGCACGGGAACGTGCTACCAGGATAAAAAGTATGTCCTTCTCCAGGATGCCACCTATTTCTTTGCCAAATCAGAAGTTCAGTGGTTTAGGTGTGAAAATGTAACATACAGTTTCAAGTTCAAATCCTCTCCTTAAAAATCGAATTACCCCTTTTTGCCTCGTCAACCAAGCCACGCATTATAATCCTACACTGTAAAATTAACTACCCCTTTTCAACCCGTTAGGGGTAGATTTTCGAAAAACCCTGATACATGTTAGTCTTTATTTTTGGTCTTCAGTATAAACACTGACTTTCGAGTTAATTGGACCGCGCATTCAAATTCTTCTGTACAAACTTCAACACCTTTATATCCCCCTTTGAGAGGTTGTTTTGAAAAACTTATAATGATAAACTTTATTACTTACTCTGGCGAGTATTCTTGACAAGTTTCAAGTTTATTAACCTAATGAAGAAGTTTTTTCATATAAACTGTATCCCCGCTTTTCAACCCCCCACAGTGGTGGAGTTTTAAAAAATCGTTTGGGATGTATTAATAACTTAACTCAAAGATTATTTATACTAATTTTCGAGTTAATCAAGCCATGCAGTAAAGTCTTCCCCTGTAAAATTGACTACCCCTTTTCAGCCCGTCAGGGGTAATTTTCGAAAAACCCTGATACACATTATTCTTTACTTTCGATCCTAGGTATAAATACTGAGTTTCGAGTTAATCGGACCGCGCGCTAAAATTCTTCCATACAAACTTTGAAACCCCCCAATACCCTTTAGTAGGCGTAGTTTAGAAAAACTTAAAATGGCAAACTTCATAATTTACTTAGATTAGTATTAGAGCCAAGTTTCAAGTTTATTAACTCAAGGCATAAGAATTTCCACACAAACCAAATCCCCCCATTTCACCGTCTTAGGGTTGGAATTTCGATTAGCCCTTTTTTATTGGATATCTACTCTTCACAAAAAACACACCCTCCAAATTTCATGTCTCAAAGACCAGCAGTTTAGGCTGGCCGTTCATGTATCAGTCAGTCAGTCAGGACTTTGAATTTTATGTGTATATAAAAAAATGTATAGATTTTTATTTAAATATAGTATTTAGGGCCGGCAATTCAGTATGGAAAATAATCTCAGACAAATGTCCACCTGTAGCAGCAGCGCAGATGTGAACCCTTTTCACTGCGTTTTTCATGACATTTTCACACATTTCCTGCGTTATTTCAGTGAGTGTGTCTCAGATATTTTGTTTTAATTCTTGAAGGTTCATTGGCCTGTTAGCAAAGACACGTCCCTTTAGATAGCCCTACAAAAAAGTCAGGAGCTGTGAGATCTTGGGGGCCAATCTTATGGCTCGTGCCGTATGACATGTGGCCCCGTCTTTTGGAACCACATGTTTCCGAAGCCCAACTGATTCACTTGATGTAAGAAAACTGCTTTATCTGATACAATGCCATGGTGCTCAAATTTAATCACACGATGTCCGGACTGTTTCCTTTTATGCAGTGAACCTTACTTCTTGCCCAATTTCATGATTCTATATAGGTTTTTAATTTATTTGCGAGTGTCAAAATATGTCTGTGTCATATTTTTTATTGAGTCGACTTACAAGCTTGATTTTTTTAGAGCTCCAAGGGACCGTAGCGTTACGTATTCGATATTAATTTTAACTATATACCTCCACGCGTTCCTGAGTAAAAGGGTCTTAACAGACTTACAGACAGACGGACGGACGAACGGACTGATAACGAAGTGATTATAAGGTTTCCATTGTTTCCTTTTGAGGTACGGAACCCTAAAAATACTGTTCTTAATTATAATAGCGCGAACTAATAGCGGGAAACCATTTACTTGTCTCTTGCAGCCGTCACAAAAATTCTCCAAGACTTGGGACCATTTATCATTTTCTTTCGTCACCTGACAGTCCTCCACTTTTCGTGTCAAAAGACACATCACAGGGTGTCTTAAATTCTTGAAAACGTTACAAAGACGTAAACGGGACACTAGGTACTATTCAGTGAGTGGTTCTAATGAGGGCCCGAGGGCTACGTCTGCGCCATTAGTCGCGGCGTTTCCTTTAGACGGTCCAGTAAATATTTGCCAAGATATCGTTGGAAAAGTCACTGTGTTCGAAAATAGACTGAAATGTGTAGGGAGAGAGTGTGAATTAGGTTGATGGTGGGGTGTTTTAGATAAAACATTAGCAATAGTGTTATGTGAGCTGGGTTTTGATTTGCTGTGGAAGTAAAGGCCACTTAAAAAAAAAATTGCCCACTATAAAGTATAAAACTTTGGTAGGTCAATAATTTTAATGGGTTGGATTCCCTAGGTTAGATAATAAACGCTTCGTGTAAAAATATAGCAAGTAAAGAAATTAAAATACGACTGAAGAGGTAGCTTCAGTCGTATTTTAATTTCTTTACTTTATAGTTTAACGAATAGCCTTATGACTTTTATAATGGAGGAACACTGACTCCCAAGTCTCAGGCATAAACCTAGTTTGGGAGCCAGGGGACGTATGTTTGAGATATTACTTCTGTATGTTGTAAATGAAAAGAAACTACTTATTATTTAAAAGAGTTATGAATAAGGTTAGTCCCAAAACATTAATTTTAATGTCTTAATTAAAGCACATTCATAAGATCTGATGGGTACCATAATAAATATTTACATAAACGTTAACGGTGTTGACATTCGTCATTCCAAGGTCCAATGGCACCCAGTACCGAGTCGGCGAAGGTTCGTGTGTTCGGGTACAATCGGGGGCGCTTCCGAACTATACGGTTAATGTAAGTGTTCCAAGACAACAAACATAATGTCATTTTCAATATTAAAGAAAGAATGACGTTTATTTGGATACAGTTTATTATTTTATTCAAAAACCTATGTACATTATGCTTGTAGGTGACTGATGACTGACTTAGCCGTAAAATAATAATAAAATAAAAATCTTAGTCAAGGTACGTATAGACTAAAGCATTTGCTGGCAAGAGAACATTGAGCATTCGCCCTTTTAAAATTTTATCGAACCGCACTTCGAACACGACCCTCGATGTTTTGTTACAAACTGATTTTAAAAGCTAACGAGCTTATTTATGTAACATTTTATTGAGCAAAGCCACGACGCCAAGAACGCACAATCACCGACAATGAACGCAAGGTAGAAAGAAATGTTCGTGGCGGCGATTGGCGGCGGCGACCTCTCGCGTCCGGCCCTGGTCCAGGCCATGGTACGGAGCGAGAGTGAATGGGAGGCCGTCACCTCCTTCTGCGAAGCAGTAATGCTCGCGAAGGAGGAGGCGGAGCGCGTGAGGGAGAGGCAATCTCTGCACCCTCGCGCGCCTAGCCGCCGCATGAGACGCCCTGGACGGGAGTCAACAGTCGACTCCCGGCCATCGTAGGCGCGGGCTTGCGGGCGGCGAGCTATGGGTAGCTCGCCGCCCGGTAAGGACCAGGCCTGGGTCGACGGCGCGTTGTGTTCCACGCGCGCCGCAAAGAGATGTCAGCACGAACTGACGGGGTCCGCTAGGGCCGATGCCGCCGGGGCTGCGGGTTGTTCGAAAGAGATACCGTGGCCCCTGGCACAGGCAACTGAAGGAACACGGGTGGCTTTTAGTCAGTAAAAGTCTGACACGCCCTCCCGCTCAGCCCAGAGCGGGAGAAGTCATTTGATGATTTCCCACCCAAAAAAAAAAAGGTAGAAAGAAATGTTACAACGTGATGCTCACTTGTCGTAATCATTACGTCGAACGCAGCGTCGTGCATTCGTAGGAACATTATGTAGATGGAAATGCTGGAGAAAATGCCCTAGTGTAAACTGACCTTAAGTATAAATACACTGATTATATTATGTTAAGGTAGAGTCAGCTTCAAAAAGATGCATCAATCTACAAGAATTCATTTAATAGTCTACATTTGTATGTAGACTTGTAGACTTTGTTCCATAATATTGTATCAATTTGTAGCCACAAAAGATAGTACACATTGGGTACTTAAGGGCTTTGAAGATCTGTGAATACGTACTGGTCCGCTATTTTGTTTTATTTTAATTGGCGGCTACTCATGAATCCTATATACCTGTAAATCGAAAGCTGATATTAATGTAAACAGAAAACTATGAGAATTAGAAATTTATATACATATAAATCAATAACGAATTAGAAATAGTGAAAGTCTAAAGTAATCGACCCACTATGCAACAAGATGTAAGCAAGTTAAAAAAATATGGATGTCACGTGATCAACATTGAACGATAATATCTTGGAAACGTGATACTGGGTTTGGTCTTATATTACATGCGTGGCAAAATGGAGCGACAGTAGGCATGCCAGGCTCTATATTAAATTCTTTAATCCCCTTTAGCTACAGATTGATACAGTATTATTAAACACAAATTAATTAATAATAATGAACCAAAAAATATACAGGGTCAAATTAAATTACCTAGCGAAACTCTGCAGACGTGATGGTTATACCCAAACACAAAAAAAAAAGCTTTCATGTTTTTTTGGCTGACTGTACCTAGCTAGGTACTGCTCCTAAATTTATTATTTCATATTGTATTATTTCATTCTCGGATGGGTTTCGTGTGTCAATGTCTATGAACTTTAAAGGTCATGGCTTTAGGCCAGAAGGCTGTGGACAGTTTTGTTTATTAATAATAATGTTATTTTACGACAAACATGTAGGTATGAGGGTGCGGTACAATATCGTTTACTTTCCGTAATAGATATACAGGTTGTAAGGGACATCAACGCAAAAACTGTTATCATAAATGCGGAACATTATTCTACATATACATGTTGAAATTTTTCATCGGTTATTTAAAAAAAATCTGCTGCTCCATACATTTTGGCCTTTGTGTGAATCAGATGTTTTTTTTAAACACTCGAAAAATAATATCTACCCTAAGGAGTAAAAAAAAATTGAGCCAGTTTGGTTTCCGCAGGGGGCGCTCTACGGTGGACCCCATCATGCACGTGCGAGCCCTCATGACGGGGGATGCTGTGGCCCAGGGTGGAGTTGTCTTGGCGGTATCTCTAGAAATCGCCAATGCCTTCAATAGCCGGCCCTGGAGTTGTATCAGGGAGGCACTCCGGTATCACCGGATGCCGGACCTACCTCTGTCGCATTGTCGAGGCTTATTTGACGGACAGGGCCGTCATCTACCCCGGTCACCGGGGAGAGTGGAACCGGCAAGAAATATCGTACGGTGTCCCACAGGTATCGGTCCTGGGGCCGCATCTGTGGGATATCGGGTACGACTGGGTGTTGCGCGCCGACCTCCCTAGCGGCGTCAGCGTGGTTTGCTACGCCGGTTGCGCGTGGTTTACTACCAGAGTAATAATAATATCCTTGAATTAGAAATTGTACGAAGTTGTTACATAATCACAAACAAATCGAATACTATGATTTAAAAAAAGTACGAAGGTACTGTAGAGGCTTGTCTGCCGAAGACGACCATAATGCAGGCCGGCTATATTTTAGCGCGGGTTACATTCGAACGTTCAAGCTAGTGTCAAATATTTTATATTAGGATTTTTGTTTAGAACTGTCAGTGATAATTTAGACAGATAGATATGGGGACGTTCTCCCAATATAAACTTAAATAATCATAATCAATAGTGTTTCGTTCCTCCCGTTGCCTCAGAGGGCTCCTCTAGCCTTCCACATATAGTACCTTCTTTTGTTCTGTTTTTTCAGAAAAAACAGACTTTGTCATACTGTGTAAAAGCGCAGTCATTATCATTTGAATCCGAGTTAAAATGGCGAAAGTTATACTGGAATAAAACTATTATTCCAACTATTCCTCCGAGCTCAACAGTTGTAGTTAATTAATTTAAAATGTTATTAACTACGGCTGCGGTGCAATTTAGTTGAAATGCGACTCAAATCCCTCTCACTTTAAATCATGTGCTTTAATAATGTCTACAGTTGACAAAAAAAGTGGTAAAAATAAAGTTCTTTAGCACGACATAAAGTAATGAGGGTTGCTAGTGAGCCCTCGCTGGGTTCACTTGCAAAAATAATCTGATAATAAATTATGAATGCTGTATTTTATGATGTTTTATAACAGGGAGGCCCTGTGGTAATGGTCACGACTTACGACTTGTAGGTCGTAGCTTTAAATCCAGGCAGGCAAGTTACTATGTGTTTACATATTTCACCACCACTGCTCTCAAAACGATGAAGGAGAACATCGTGAGAAAACCTATATGCCCTAGAATCAAAAAATTCGAAGAAATTACAAATTCGGGCCCGCGTTGTGGATTACAGCTTAATCCCTCGTAGCGAGAAAAGGCTTGTGTCCCAGCATTGGGAACATTGCTGAACTGAACTAAAAAAATCTTTGGAAAAAAATATTATCAGGAATTCTTGTCAAGACTGATCTACCGACCGTACAAATGTAGTGTGAGTCGGCGGGACGCCTTAATGAACACATTTTCACTTGCAGACTTCCTTAATGTGACGTCATAAGTTAAAGAGGCGTATGTGTTGCACATGCGACCTTTTGCTTCGAGATGTTGGGTTATGTAAGACTCGTACATGCTGTTTAATATCGCGTCAGTAGGTATACTTATTTAGTTAAGTGGAGCGGCGATCTTCGCAGGGTTGCTGGTAGCAGCTGGATGAGCTATTGTAGAATAGGTGATGTGTGTAAGAGGAAGGTAGAAGTGCATCTACTAACATAATTGTGTGCAGTTCCTGCCATAATTGCAGTCATCATCATCATCATTTCCGCCGAAAGACGTCCGCCGCTGGATAAAGGCCTCCCCCAAGCATTGCCACTTCGGCTGGTTCTGTGCTTCCCGTATACAGCGGATTCCTGCGGCCCTCACCAGAAGGATAATTCTCGTAATTTTAAGAACGTTCACAGTCTGACCTCAGTGTCAATCTGTCAAAAATACCTCTAATTATAATATATAATACATTTTTGACAAGTTTTTGACATTGATTGTCGCTCAGATGAGATTGCGACTAGATGTTGACTGTTTTTGGTTTTGTCCACCTTCTGGGAGGGAAGCCTTCCAACACTACCTCTTCTGGCACGCAGTAGCCTCTCCAAAACCATGGAGAGGGCACAAATCCATAAATACCATAAAAATAATAGGAATAATTACCTGACTTCTTTACGATTGTTACAAATTCTTAACAAGCTTTACTGTGCAAAAAAGCACTGAAACTTATTCTTTGACTTAGCACAGCAGAATTAACTAAGAAAGTTTCACATAGTAAACGACTTTTTAAGCGAAAAAGTCACAGATTGCTAGAGCTGAATTATTGATGACCTTTCCTCGGGAGTGAATAATTTCTTTAGATATTAACAGAGAGAACTAAGAAAGAAAAGCGAGATTAAAAAAAAGTGGTCAAGTGGGAGTCGGACTCGCACACGAAGGGTCCTACCACTGTAGGTACAATATTTAAACTACATTTATTTTTTAAATACTTTGGTAAAATAAAACGTGTTTTTTTGCTTTAATTAATTTTTATAGCCATCTAGTACTACACGTACACACTGATAATTTCAAGTGTCTACCTATAGTGATTCAAGAGGTTGTATCTCTCAAACCGTAATAGGTAGACACTTGAAATGCAGAACAAATGCAGAAATGTAGAAAACAGCCCTATGACCGGAAGGACATCGTAGACTTGGTAATTGGGTCCCGTTGGCACCCTTTGGATACGGAACCCTAAACATTCTCTCATTTGAAATTAAAACGATATCAACAGTTTCAACATTCAATTTATTAGACGTTTATAATATCGGAATTTCATTGTAACGTATTTTTTTAAATTTCTTCATGTTTATTTACTTATACAGCGTTTACACTTACGGGCGCTTTACATCACCCAATAAAAATTCCATTTCTATTTATTTACAAGCAGTAAAACAAGCTTTGTTTCAGCGTCTATAAATATACATTTATGTTATTTTATATACAAAATATTTCTTTAGATCTAACGTTTACAATATTTACAAATTATTTTAGATCAAATAACTTTTTGATCGAACAACAGAGGCTTTAAAAGTTCTCCTTTGATTCCACAATGTTTTGAAAACCGCGATGGTTTTTAAAAGTTTTCTCTTTGACAACTCAGTTTCAAATTTTTTGTTTACATTTTCCAACCGATTTTGTTCTTTTTTGTATTAACAAGCTTTATTTACAGTTTTCAACTGCTTTAAAGTGACGTTTTAGTAAAAACAATTTGATTATATTTGATTCAATATAACGCAGCACTACCACTGTGTAATGAAAACCAGTACAAAACTATCCAAAATGTCGCTGAGTTAATCCTTTCGAATTTATTTACTACCACCCACCCTCACGAAAGGGTGGTTTAAGAGGGTGGGTGCATTCTGAAAGGTGGTCTATACTATCAAATATGTATACAGGGTGGCAGGGACATCGACGCGCAAACTTTAACCATGGATTCAGCACATGAGTTTAGACCCCATAGAGTCGAAATTTTTTGTCGGATATAAAAAAAAAAAAAATTTTTGTTCCATACATTTTGACCGCCTAGGTATTGCACTTTTCTATGAAACAGAAGATTTTTTTTTTGATAACCGACGAAATATTTCTACGCACATATTTGGTATTTAGAAAGAAAGAAAGAAAAAGTACCTATTTATTGCGACTCGTACAGGAAGGTCATAAAACTAAACTAAACAAAACACAGTAAAAAAAAAAAAATATTTAAAAAAAAACGGCTTCAGATGCCCTCCCCGTTGACAACGTACTCCTCGTGTATATGAGCATTCAAACTGTTAGAGTGTTTTATTATTGTAATCCATAATTAATATTATCGTGCACTACAGAGCGATATTTCATATTTGCATTAAGTAAGTATTGACAAATTAATCAAGACAGGAATATTTGATCACAATTTGCGACGTTGCCAACTTACCACCCACCCTATATTCCTCACGAATGCAACTTCTTAATCATTATTTTTTCAGGCTTTAAAATTGTTTGAAGCTACAAATATAAGAACGTCACTTTAATGAATAATAGCATACAAAATAACACACTACTAAAAAAATACATACATAAGTCGGTTATACATATTTTACAAATTGATATCTTATTCTGATACGCACTGAACAATCAATGATGTACTCTTGATAACTTGGAAGAACGGCTAAATGACACGTCATACAAATATTCATTAAGTTCTTTTGTCCTTGTCCAATGGTATAGAGAATTATTATTCTAATTTGACCACAGCTGGAAAGTGTTACAGGCCCCGTAGACAGGCGCGACGTGACTATAGTAGAACAGTTTCCATGAAGTTTTCATAGAAATGGTTTTATAAGAGTTGCCGCGCCTGCCTTTAACAGTGAAGTTATTTAATGCTTTTACGGCCAAATAATATTGGATAATAATTTTTAACTTTGGTGTACCATTCAGCCTAACCATTTGAACTAGTCCAAATAAATAGTTAGTTAAGTAGGTATTTCCATATGTAAACTTTATGTTAGTTTATTCCAAACAGTAGTAAACAACTACGCAGCAGGCCCAGAAAGTGATGGTGGGATTAGCTGGACGTCTTCTTAAAAGATTGGCCCACAGTCGCAGTAGACCTGGAAATCGTAAAGAGAAAAGCGAGGCTTTGGCCCTGCAGTGGGACAACAGAAGCTTATAATGAAATAATAAACAATAGTTAATTCGATGTAAGCCACCGTTATTCAGCCGGTTGTTAAAGAGCTTTCTGACCATGTTTATAAAATACTAGCTGCGCCCCGCAGTTTCACCCGCATAAGTTTCGATTTCGTGGGAATATCGGGATAAAAAGTATCCTATATTTTAATTCTGGTTATAGACCATCTGTGTGCCAAATTTCATCCAAATCCGTTTAGTAGTTTTTGCGTGAAAGAGTAACAAACAGCCATCCATCCATCCATCCATCCATCCGTCTATCTATCCATCCATACAAACTTTCACGTTTATAATATTAGTAGGATAAATAGGATATTTATTTTTTAAACCCAGCTTCATACCAGCACCCTTATTGCGTAACACACGATCAATCGGAATCTGAATCATTTGGAAGCAAATTGCTAATCCATTGCTTCATAAGTACGAAAAATTTGTCTGCTCAACACGTAAATAACGCAATGAATGTTGTTGAACTGTCAAAATGAAACCGATTCCGATTGATCGTGTGTTACGCAATTAGGGTGCTGATTCTCGTATCAGAGAATGCGAAAAACAATGTTTCTTTATTCTTTCAATAAGGTAGCTGGTAATCTAAAAAATAAAAACATTCACAAGAGAATTCGCTTTGTAACCTTTTGTTTTAGTTAAGTTTAAACACGCAATGCTTTTTCCACGCAAAACTCACGTTTGTTTTAATTATCGCCGACTGCAAACTTTCATTTGCATAATTACCTTTTTAATAATAACTGCACTGGTATTTTTAACTCTACAATTATATTTCTTTGTCACGAAAGTACTTTTTTGAATTGAAAACTTCTTTAGCGACGTTGTGCACTTTTTTTTGTGATGGGTAAAAAATGTTAAACTCGCGTCAGGACACGTGACCTGATCGAAAATTCGTAAGACGGAGCTCGCGTCAGGACACGTGCCCTAATCGAAAATTCGTAAGACGGAGGAAGAGTAGACCGCATTCCAAAATATCAAAAATGCATAATGTTAATATTCAAGTTTTCACTTCTGCCGGCACTCCCGGAGTACAATCCGTTTATTTTTTTGTTAGCTTTCTTTGTGTCCCACTGCTGGGCAAAGGCCACCCTATTTTCCTTCCAAACCTCTCCCCGTTTTGTGCGATCTCTGGCCATGTTGGCCCTGCAAAAGTTAGTAGATCGTCACACCACCTTCGCCGTGGTCTTCCGCGACGGCAATATCCTCCCTCAGGCGTACAGTAAAAGTACGAAAGTACTTAAATGAAGCAAAATTATTTAAATGACTGGTGCCACGATTAATGAGACCAGTTTCAGCATTTTACAATACGCTGACGAAACTTCAAAGAAAGCATGCGAATGTAGTCACATTGATTTACTCGTCAAATAAAACTATCATATTAATTGGAGCTCATTAATGAATGCTCCAAGCTATCTAGCAGAACCAGAAGGATAGAGATATTGAGACGAGGGATGTCTACACTTCCGATTGGATACAATCCGTGACCACGACCGCTCCGAAGAAGAAGATAATTATAATAAACTTATATTTAATATTTTCTAACTGAACAGACACCTGTGCTGCTGGGGAGTTTGTTGCGCCACTTCT
Source organism: Apamea epomidion (assembly GCA_947507525.1). Classification (NCBI taxonomy): domain Eukaryota; kingdom Metazoa; phylum Arthropoda; class Insecta; order Lepidoptera; family Noctuidae; genus Apamea; species Apamea epomidion. Next base: position 15,279,497 of record OX382230.1, on the reverse strand, counting down.
TCTTCCCAGCTATAGCACTAGGAAGTGGTGAAGGGCGGGCGTTTTTGGGGGACTATATTTTGTAATTTTGACGTTCGAAAAGTGCTGATTCTCAGCCTAATTTGAATAAATGACTTTTGATTTTGATTTAGGTTACTAGCCCGTGTGGTGGATTATGACCCACTACCTCTTACAGATAGGAGGCCTGTGTCCCAGCAATGCGACCGTTTTAGGCTGATTATGGTTATGAATGGTTCATGTCCAATTAAAATAAAAATTAAATATACCATAACAAATTGAGCGAATGTTCTTTTTCTCTTTGGTATATCTTTATATGCAAACATTTACGTAAGCTGAAAACTAAGTCAAAACGGATTCTGGAAGCTTTGAGACAGACCCTTCGGTTGTTATCTGTCAGCCCGATCTTCGACGTGATGTTAGTGATTTAGGCTTTAGCCTGAATACTACAGATCTGATATGTAAGGAGTAACATATTGTTAGGAGTAAATAGGTCAAAGATAATGTCCCTCCGAAGATGGAGGCTTTGATACAAAGGTGCTTATATCCTAGATCTTATCATAATTCTAAAGCATTTTTCAACAAATAAGGTGTGGAAACCAGGCTCATTGATATTCATAACTAAAGTAAAGTCTTAAAAACGACACAATAAATAAATGTCTTATACATTTTCTGGGCGCAAAAGGCTGGCGTCGCCGTCACACTGAAATATTTATTATCCTTTTACGCTGTTTCGGAAAACCGTTTACTTGGAGACTGGAGACATAGAACCTTGTCTTTGCCGTGACACAAAGAAGGAAGTTATAGCTTGTGTACTTGTCATTTTTGGTATGTAATGTGTCATGAAGCAAAGATATTGTTTATGGTAGTACAAGATCACACCGTACGCGTACGGCTGAGCTGTAACAATTTTTTTTACCCGACCATAAAAAGCCATATTTTGATCCAGCCAGTATCTTCATAGAAAAAGACTGACTGACACTGACTGAACTTTTCGAATGCTCCAAACACGTTACAAAATTGCAGTACTATCCTATTTATTTACATACTGAAGAAGGTCTAACGCGGCTGTCTCATTAGGTATATTTGTCAGTATATATTTTAGTTTATTTTTGCAATATTACTCAACTCACACTATTTATGTACATATTCGTTACTATTTTTTATTTGTCACATGTTTATCTTATTTAAGTATGCATACACACGTCACGTTGCAGTGTAAAACTGATTTACATCCGTCACCTCACACGTCAGGTTCAGTTGAAAACCAGCGTCAGACACTATTGTCTCGCATTTTTGCTGAACTGGGCCTTTTTGGTGCAGCCGTGAGGCACACTTACCTACTAACTTCTTACATCGGTCTTTATACTTTCTATTTATTTTTTTACTAGTTGTTATCTGATGTATGTATCTGGTGTATTGTGTGTCTTTTAGTCTGTGCTAAATAAATGTTTTTTCTTTCTTTCCATCCTTAAACTTTAGGGCTTATGATACGTCCATTGTTGCTTCTAGACGATTCGATAGTTATTTCATAATCTGTGTTATTGTTGACGTGTCAAAAAGCTTGTACTGTAAACTTAAACAAAAAACGCTATTGTAAGAGAGACGAGAAACGTCGTCAGAGTTCATGAAGGCTAGCATCGGTGTCACTTTCTGCCCCTCCTAAGAGGAGCGTGGACTCGCAGGGCTGCGAGTGACGCGGCTGTGGCTCCGAAGGGTGGAGGGGCGGCAATAGTCACAGCTCGATAGGGGCCGCACCCTTCCATGTGACGCCGGCTCGGAGGAGGTGGTACAGTCGGAGGACGCACCATATGCACAGGCACTGTGGGAGAGAATGAGGTGTTAAACTTGTGTTTGGTTTTTAGCTAAATAAATGATACATCACAGACTTAAACATTTCTCAACGGAAACGAGTGTTGTGTACCTGTCTCAAATGAACAAAAAAAAGGGTAAAAAATTTGGTTCTAAGAGCATTTAAGTGTACAGCATTTTGATCCTCAATTATTCAACAATTCATCAGTTTTTTCAAGAAACGTAGATATATTGTTTGACGGTGTTCTCCTAACTATAATGTGGCCTGTCATCTTTTTAAATACTACTTAAAAATAGTTACGTATCTATGTGTTTGTGAAAAATTATAACAAACTGCTAATGTTTCTTAGCAGTTTGTTATAATTTTTCACCAACACATAGATACGTAACTATTTTTAAGTAAGATAAATTCACTAGTTATAAGAAACAAGGTGAATCGCCAGTACAAAATGACCCATTTCTGCGCACTATGAAACTTCTCAATTACCGAAGTTGTCAACTTAAACGGACTAATAGTTGGTCGGAGTAGACATTTGATATCCAAGGCATGATAAATAATAATGGTCTAAAAACACTCAGTGTACCTACCTAGTGTCAAATTTGAAGTTTAGTAAATACACACATTAGTGCTTAATTTGTTCAGTTAGTAGTAGCTACTTAGTAAATAAAAGACTTCAGTTGGATGGTTTTTAGAACTGTCTTTGGCTGGTATTGGACAAAATTGAACGTTAGTTTTGTTACCACATCGAACATTTTGTTTCAAATCTTACTAATATTATAAACGCGAAAGTTTGTATCGATGGATGGATGGATGTTAGTTACTCTTTCACGCCAAAACTACTGAACGGATTTGGATGAAATTTGGCACACAAATGTATAACCAGGATTAACACATAGGATACTTTTTATTTCGATATTTCCACGGGGTCGAACCTTATGCGGGTAAAACCGCAGGGCGCAGCTAGTAATAATATAATGACATTGCACGTACTACATACTACGTACATCGCATACTGTGTTACCACTTTCAAAACAAATTCCTTATGTTCCTTTGTTTTTTATTTTATTTGCCCTTTTTAACATTCCGAAAAGAAGTATACCTACTTATCTTCAGTCTTTATTCATAGATCGCATTTTGTTTAACCTTACATCACGACAAAACTTCAGCTTATGACTCTTAAAAACTTCTTGCATAAAGCACAACGGAAGACTATCTCAAAAAAATCCAGTGTTGTTAAGAAAGTTCGAACAAAAAGAACGACGGCCTTGTTAAAAATGTGCAGACTTTCCGTCACAAAATGTCACTATATTTACTGAAATAGGTTGATTGTGTAGGTACAGCAGCCGTAAAGTCAAAGTCAGGTGAAAAAAGCGAAAAATAAGCTTGAACATTTAAAAAGCATATTTTCCGCCAAGGGAAGTTTTGTTCGAGCACACAATGGTGCTCGTTGCGTTATTTTGGGGTCACGTCCCACGCTGACTTATGACATACGTCGCACAAAGGAATTGGCAAGACTTGGATAGAACCTAACCTGGATTCTGTACGGTGTTCAACAAAAGTTTGCAGCGTTGACTTTTGAATTTCACATGATTTCTGCGCCTTTTAGTGGGGCGTGTGTGTGTCATGTGATAAAAGAATTGGGTGTAACCTACCCTGAAAATGTTGTATTATATTACTTGGTATGCTTTTTCGCTTTGCCCATGTGGATGTCGGAAATTATCCCATCGAAACGTAACGTACGTGTCCTAACCTAGGCCTGTCGGTGTGCCAAACGTCCAAATTCATTCAGATGTTCAAATTAATTTATTGTTTGTCACAGGTGGAAAGTCAGTTCAATTATTACATTTGATCACTGCAACATGCCTATTTGGTATAAGGCGTGAAAAGGTAATAGACAGACAGACAGAGTTCTTATAATAATAGTATGGATGGTATGCAATAAAAGTCATGTCAGCGACTTAGATTTTTGAATTAAGTATTCGTGTTTAAATTTAAAATAAACAAAAATAAGTACATGCTGTACTGAATGTACAGAGGCCATCACATCAAGCAACCCGAAACTGTCAAATTTTCCCAATCAACCTTGAACCTAATGCTTTAGCGATAAATTTGAAAATCTATTAAAGACATTTAACAGATTGTAGTAGCTTGATTTGCTGGCATCCGTACACTAGACAATATTTATAATGCTTAGGTAGGTATTGTAAAAGTTTTATAACTTCAATTGAGTGTGTACTTTATGAAGAACTTAAAGTGCTTTAACAATAATACTTCACTTAGATAACAGCCATAGCAAGAGATGCTACCGACTGCACTTACGATGTTTAATGTTTTCTATTGAACGTGGGCTGACTTTAATTGAGTGATAAATGATTTTATTTCTGTAAGTAGGTAGTCCTTTTACACGTCAATCATATTTTAAAAACTAGATGAGGTGGATGTTTCCTAACCGACTACTCTGAGAAGAAAGGCCGAAACAAACTCAGAGGTCACAGTGTCTTTTAAAGTCCAGACATAATCTTGGTCAGATCATGTGAGGATTAAGTATGTAGATTGGTGTCTGAAATGGTCTTTTGAGGAAAGAATCACACAGATGACACCAAAATAATGTTATACTTACATTAAATAGTATCCGTGGTATTAAGAATGATATTTCGGCTTTGCATATTGAGTCGAATTGCTGCAACAAAAGAAAAAGTGTCAGTTAGAATTAAAACAGTCTGAAAATTAGGTCGAATAAACTACTCGCAAAAAACTGTACCAATTATTTGTATTTTTTGGTTAATGTAAAAATAAAGAAGAGATTGTGCCAGGGTGATATCCGGGTAGATATGACATTCCATTTTTGCCTTTCAGATATGTTCAAAAATGACGGGGAGTCCTTCGGACATTGAAAGGGTTCACCAATCAATATTTGAGTAGACACTCATCCCTCTTTCAGGCGACGGACAGTTTTTATAATCACAAACACATTTAATTCGGGATCAAGGACCGCTACAAATAATCCCTTTATTTTGTTGTCGTTGTTAAAAGGCTTTGGGCATATTTATGTACCAACCAATGTACCAATATATGACCAATGAAAGCAAAACATTACAATAAAACCGTCTGCAGGATCAAGTTTATATAAAATACATCAATTACTTAAAAAAAAGTAGTTAGTTTTTATTTGGCGCCAGTCGGTTTGTTTTATACACTTATACAGACATTTGGTGCTAAATAATTATTTAATTAAAATAAGTCGTAAAATGAGTCGGAAAGAAGATATTATAAAAAAACTGATTTTGGCGCCATTTTTCCAATATGGCGGCTCCTCTCCCGGAAAACTTTCCAACTAAAACTACCAAATGACTGGACTAAATGGAAGGTAAATCAAAGAGGCGTTCTATCTGATGGAGAGTAGTCACCAACTTACCACCGCGGTTATTTTAACAGCAATGGATGTGCCTAGCCGGTGCACCGGCTTGGCACATCAGTTGCTGTTAAAATAAATGTAAAGAATATATTTTAGTAATCTGTTACAAGATACTCCGTCTAAAATACATAGTATTAGTATTTTAAGTACTTAGTGAGTTTTATAGCCATTAGTGTCGCAGATTCACTTAGCCGGTGTTAGCCTAGTTAATATAGGGCAAGCCTTAGCGATTCATTTTCTTCAAACTTGCCTAAATGTGATCGAAAATAAGCCATTACCGCGTCCTAGATAGAAGTTTATCGATCAAAATGAATTTTGCACCACTTAGATATATACATACATACATAAACTCACACTTTCTTCCATGGGGATAGGCAGAACCTACAGAACGCCACCTGTTACGATCCTTAACATACTCCTTTTGCTTCGTTACGTTCATCATCTGGTCATACACGCATGCCGGTTTCGAGCACCAATAAGGAGACCCCTATGACCTTTGATGTTATGACGTTAGGACCTTTTATGGCGTCCCCACCCGGCTTTCACTAACAACTGCCTTGCCAAACAAACACTACTTAAATATTGCATTATTTACTCCGAAAACTTTAATGCATTGGTAAATGGGTACAAATAGCAATAATTCGTTCATTAATTTATTGGCACATTAACTGTTGTGCGGTAAAATTAATTAATTAAGTGGCTATAACGTTTGCCAATGCCATGATGTGATAAGTAGGTTCCTATTTGTGTTGTTGCAGCTATAATTATATACTTATACTACTAAAGGCTGAATTTTTCAACGCCAGATAATTTTATCCGACGAATAATTTTGAACTGTTGACAGTTCTTCTATACAAAAACTGTCAGACGTCAATTTTAGTAGCATCCGGAAGTCAGTGGGACAATTCTCGTAATTTTAAGAACGTTCACAGTCTGATCTCAGTCTCAATCTGTCAAAAATACCTCTAATTTCCCTACATTTTGACAGTTTTTTTTACATTTGTCTGTCGCCGAGATGAGACTGCGACCAGATTTTTAACGTTTTAAATTACGAGAATTGGCTTTCAGGATTTGTGCCCGGTTGGCGGCAATAGGCTCGCCCCCTATAACATGGGATGATGGGACCTAAACTCTGGCGAAATGTGCACCCCTGCCCATCCCTTCATTTCCAGGCGAAAAAAGGCATGATGTTATGTTAGAATCACATCAAACCAAACTACTTTAAAAAGCAACCTCTTATTTAATGATAAATGATAAATGATTTTATTTTTGTAAGTAGGTTTGTACAAACACTTTTACACGTCAATCATATTTTAAAACTAGATGAGGTCGGCGTTTCCTATCTGACTAGTCTGAGAAGAAATTCCGAAACAAACTCAGAGGTCACAGTCTCTTTTAAAGTCCAGACATAATCTTGGTCAGATCATATGAAGACCACGTAGGTCGATGTCTGAGATGGTCTTTTGAGGAAAGAACCACACAGATTTTTCTTACTAAAAATATATCTAAGAACTGCGCAAATAATCACACATGTATGAAATCCATTCTAACTTAAATTGCTTGTCGAACACACGATTCTTGTTCCCACAACTACGCATTCGTGGCTTGTTCGTATTGACTGATGGATTTGTGCTGAAGTAAAACTTTCCAGATTTTTCTATTTCTTCTGTTGGTGTCGGAAAGCAATACAATGTATCTGGAATAGGTTTGTATTATTTGTAAGTGTAGTAGTTGTTATTTTATATTACTATTCGAATACGGATACAGTGTACAATTTGTCAAATTTCTGTAATAGATTTTCAACTGTTTTGCTAAAGTATTTAGGTTCAAGGTTGATTGGGAACATTTGACAGTTTCGGATAGCTTGACCTGCTGGCATCTGTACCTACATGGAGTGAAATTGCGATGTGAATTAAAAATTGAAAAAAAAAATATTTCAGAAGAATTTGTCTAACTTCATCATCATTGCCAACCTTCACCAGCCTAGCCTTTTCCCAACTATGTTAGGATCGGCTTCTAGTCTTACCGGGTAGAAATTAAATTTAGAATTTGTCTAACTTACGAAGTGTAAAAAAGCCAGGCACTTGATTTGGTTAAATATTATTTAAACAAAACTTTTTTCTCTGATATTGTCGACTCTCAATTACCTACCTAAACCATGACCGAGTCTTACTACCAGCACCCTCACGGATATCGAGGGATATGCCTTGGGGTCGTGGCACGTGCCGCCTCGATATTATAAAATTAGTCTTATTTTCGAACGGCGGCTGTACGCTTTATTCAGTCGCTTTGCAACTGCATACAGTGTACTATTGATGCGTAAAAAACCAAAATGCCGAGTTGTGCAGTAATTATATGTAAAAATAGGTCAAATACCATCAACCTGAAGACAAATGGCATGTCCTATCACCGGTAAATAAACAATTAAGTCACTGTTTTATATTCTAAATCAATTTTTAAATGTTTTACAAACTTACGTCCGGAGCGACACAAACTAGCCCGAACTAGCCCGAATCTTTCCGAACGCAACGAGCGTTTTCGATTTAGAGAAGTGCAATCGAGTGCGTGCGACTGATTTTATCGATATGCGTATTATTGCAGTTGAACATTTTTTAACAGAACTCAATGGATATTCTCGTATTACATGTATAGTAAAAGAGTTAAATTAGTTATTAATTTAATGTTGTTTGAACCAAATTAAGATATTGTTATTTCAATACAGTTACTCGTGAAGTGTAAAAACTTAAATTAATATTATGCCTAAAGATTTGACAAATGAACAGTTTTTGATTTATAGTACAATATGATAAGTAATGATAAATACATATTATATTTCATGCAATTATTTATTGTTGGTCAAAAAATTACAATGTGTTCGATATGCAAAAATGTTCAATTATATTTTTTTAAATCTGGCTATTTGGCGGTTTCGTAAGGTGGGCCCTAGACGATTAATAATATTGCGCAATATTATTGACCGAGTAAGATTAATATTAAAGATTGCGATTGTTAAATATTGTTAAAAAAAAAAAAAAAGTTGGCGCAATATTATTGTATTGATCACTAAGTCGCAAGCCCACCTTAGTCAATCATAGGGCCGAGCAGCCTTCAAGGTTCAAAGTTTAAATTAGAAAATTCGCGGTCCGTCGCTATTTTGTCAAATCTTTGTCTACGATACTGAGGGTTTCACATTTTATTTTATTTCTTTACAAATGTGTTAAAAATGTCGTATAACTCGCGTGAACATTGTATTATTACGCTTTCGGCTCCAATCCGGCCTCAGACGTAGTAACGAACTTAGCTCACATATAACATAACGTATTATATTAAAATAATTTTAGTAATAATAATTTAGTATTACATATAGTAACTTACATTAAAGAAAATTAAACAAAGTCATATAGTACAAGAATGTGCTAAAATTAAATATCGATAAAAATTATCGACCATCGCTTTCGACTCCCTAATTGCATGCGTGTGCATTGAATGTTCGCAAATAGCAAATGTTTACAAGTGAATGCCCCGCCCATTCTATGCATGTGTGTTATTAGAAATTGATTTAGTGTAGCTGCTTTCTTCTTAGTGTGCGTGTTCAAATTTTAAGTGTGTGTCGTAAGTACACTATGTGTTAATGTGTACATTATTTGGGTGGGAGATAATCGGTGGCACAAGGACTCCTTACTACTCCGCAATGAAGGCATATTTCCGGATATCTATCTATGAGCACCATAATTGCGTAACAGATTTTCAATCACAATCTCTCATTTTGAAGGATATTGCTAATCCATTGCTACATAAGTTCAAAAAATGTGTCAACGTAAATAACGCAATGAATGTTATTGAACTGTCAAAATGAAAGCCATTGCTACTGTTAATGTATTACGCAATTACGCCGCTGGCGTTCACACTAGGCTTATTCTTTCCAAACATATATAAAGAAAACCTCTTTGTAACGTAATAATCATTTACTCAATTTTCTCACTGAATACATAACAATTTACTTAACAATAGCTGTTAGTAAATGTCTCTATGATGTTAGTATTAGTCAGCGTGCAACAAGGTCAACATTCACGCTCGTGCTAGCAACGTGTCGCCAAGGCTTATTTATATCTACATCTACACTAATAAAAAGGCTGAAGAGTTTGTTTGTTTGAACGCTCTAATCTCTGGAAAAATATTTTTTCAAATCCGTAGGTAGCAGTCGGATTTGAAAAATTCTTTTTGCCTTTGATTTTGCCTAATTCTTGAGGAAGGCTATTTAACAGCCCGCTAGGACCCATAGCAGCCGAGCAAAAAGTCAGAAAGAACACCAAATGAAAACGAAGTAACGGCACAAGCAGGCGATGCAATGTGATGCCAGGGGGTTGGTCGGCAATCGCTGCACCCTCGCGCTCCTAGCCGCCGCAGGAGACGCCCTGGACGGGAGTCAACAGCCGACTCCCGGCCACCGTAGGCGCGGGCTTGCGGGCGGCGAGCTATGGGCAGCTCGCCGCCCGGTAAGGACCAGGCCCGGGTCGACGGCGCGTTGTGTTCCACGCGCGCCTCAAAGAGCTGTCAGCACGAACTGACGGGGTCCGCTAGGGCCGATGCCGCCGGGGCTGCGGGTTGTTCGAAAGAGATACCGTGGCCCCTGGCACAGGCAACTGAAGGAACACGGGTGGGTTTTAGTCAGTAAAAGTCTGACACTCCCTTCTGCTCCGCCCAGAGCGGGAGGAGTCATTTGATGATTTCCCACCCAGAAAAAAAAAAAAAAAAAGGGGGGGTTGGTCGGGGGAACAAGAAATTTCACGCGGACAAAATCGTGAGCAGAAGCTAGTGTAGGATATAAAAAGAAAGAAAGAAAAATATTTTATTCTGCACAAACAAAACGCTCAATTGCAGATTAAAAATAATAATAATAATAAAAAAAGACATAAGATACACATAGCCAAAAGACTCGTACTCAAGCACAAAAAATATGCTGATATAGATATAGTATAGTCCTAGTTGTTCAATAAATCTTATCATCTCCTTTATTTCAATGTAAACACATAAAAATGATGTTTTTAAATATTAGAATATAAAAACATTTAAAAATATAAAAAATAGTAGGTATCGGGAACAAGGTCCAAGCTAACGGTGATCAGGGCACCAGAGAGAGGAACTGCCCGACAATGCGACCCGTGTCCAGAAGTACCGCTTTCTGAATCAAGCCCTTGATCCAGCTGCCCAACGAGAGCCTCCTCACGTGTTGGTCGAGGCTCTTGGCTATTAAGCCATTGGCTGTCACGACTATAGGCACAATGATTGCTGAGTCCACATGCCACATGTCGACAACCTCGGGGGCCAAGTCAAGATACTTGATTTGTTTATCTTTATTTATTTATTTATAATATATACTTTATTGTACACCACAAAAATACATAGCACAAAAAATACATGACACACTACAAAATATACAATGGGCAGCCTTATCGCATTACTGCGATCTCTTCCAGGCAACCTTAGAATGGACAGTGATTTTCCTTGACATAAAATGGGACTGTCGTTGGTGCAAATATTAATTATACAATACACTAAAATAGATACACAAATATATATATATCCAAAATTATAGATATACAAATACATACATACTATATATACAGCATTCCGCCGAAGGCGAATTGGTAACCACTTGAGTTTCACACAAAATTCGGAAACATGGTCATATTTGCGCAAACGGAATATGAACCTTACACAAAAATTTTGAAGCCGCTCAAGTTCATCTCAAGCTCATCTTTCTCGGCTTTCACGTTCTCATCATGGAGGACGGTTATTTATTTATTTCTTTGGGAAAACAAACAATTACACAAAGTTTCTTAATTAAAAAAACCTTAGTATCTAATGTTAGTAGTTTATGTGTAACTCACAACGTTATCCACATGTTACCTATTGAATATTTTTTATAAGGACTAAGACAGTAGGCATGCGAGTGAATTTACATTACCTTATATAATTTATTAACATTACAGTTAATAAATAAATTTAATTAGTTAATTTTTTGATTACATTGTTTCGAAATTTGTTAGGTGTTAATGTAAATAGGTCTATGTCCAAAAAATATTGTGTTATAATTATTTGCCATGCGACGTAGAGGTGCGCGAACTCCAGCATTGGTGCGGCAAGATGGAATGGCAAATAGAGGGCGTGCGCGCACCTCGCGTCTTACAACAGTTCTAGGTACAACATAACTTAAATTATTTACCAAATCTGAACAATCATATCTGCTGCTACATATGTCATATAGAAACATCATCTCTAAGAGAAGGCGTCTAGACTTCAAGTCCATCAACTTAAAATCCGCAAATGATAAGATAGAACTCAATCTGGCGGCATCGGTAACGTACAGCTTTGAGAAATTTGCGCTGTACATTTTCTAAGCTTTCTACGTATTTTTTGTATAAAGTACTCCATATTGATACAGCGTATCCAAGTTGTGATCTAATAAGTGACTTATAAAGATGAGTGTAGGTATCAGGACGCTTAAAGTCCAAGGTGGTGCTCATCACAAAACCATACATGCGGTATGTGTTGTTAATAATTTTATGAATATGTTGATCAAGATGAAGCTTACTATTCAATAATACCCCCAGATCCTTCACCAACGTAACCTCGCTCAGAGGAGCATATCCGAGAATATACGCACGTTTTATAATATTTTTGTTTTTTGTGAATGTGATAGATACACATTTAGAAGTACTTAATTGCATTTTGTTCTTAATACAGTACGCATAAAATCTATTCAAGTCGTCTTGAAGTAATTCACAGTCGATACGAGTGCGTATTGCTCTATATATTTTGAGATCGTCTGCGTAGAGTAAGAATTTTGAATGCAAAAAACAATTCCATACGTCATTTATGAAGATAATAAAAAGCAAAGGACCTAAAATTGACCCATGGGGTACACCAGAGGGCACGGTGACTGATTTAGATTGATATCCCCTGATTACTATTCGTTGAGTTCTGCTTGTTACGTACGATATAAACTAGCGAAGTAAATCTCCGCGAATCCCGTTTTATGCGAGCTTTTCAAGAAGCAACTCATTATTTATGGTTATGTCAATAATAAATCTTATTATTATTATAGGAGCTTTTTGCACCCATCTGTGTTACCACGTTGTTCTTCTAAACTACTTAACGGACTTTGATGCGATTTTCACCATTATAATTATAAAGAATGTATTAAGAAAGGTTTATGTGAATAATATATAATTAATATTATTAAACTTCGCACAATATACAAATCTCGATGTTTTGTCAAACTGTAAAAACCGTGCAAAGCGGGAGTGGGTCGTTAGTTAAATATAAATGGAAAGTTAATAAATATTCTTAAAATAATAATATTTAAAAACTCAGTTCGGTTGGGTCGAAATGTTCGTGTAAGGCCCACTGATCAGAAACTAGATACGACTATTAAACTATTTAACAAGGAGTTTCTAACTTGGAGATCGGAGCCATTATACCGGTTAATCACGAGACGAATCGCGAGCCAGCACACAGAGGCTTTAAGTAAACTGGAGGCTCGAACTAACTAAAAACAGTGCTCAGCACTATTACTGGCGAGTTTGCAAAGTCAACGGCGAAGTTTTGACTGATTTTGTTTGATAATTAATGATGTACTTAATGATTAAACCAGAGGAGGTTTAGACTTGTTCCTTTAATAACATTCCGTAAAAACTGGCCAGTAAGGTTTGAACTTTTGGTCACCTTTAAAATTACGGTCATAATAATTTTCTGGACATAAAGGTAGATTATGTACCTATTTTATCCTTTTAATTTTATATAAATCCAATTTTTTTACGGAAACTGGCTCTCTTGATGAAATTGTCTTTTAAAAATATTGACAAGCTTTGAAAGTATACTGCTTACCTTAAATCTTGTTTGGTATTAAATAAGTATGTAGATACATGCCCATGTGACGGAAAAGCATGGAGGACTCTTATAATAAAACATCTATGTACTAAACACCCATGTTTGCAAAATAACAAATAATTGATTGAATTAAAACAGAAAACCAGTCTCATGATTTATTAAAACTAAGCCATTGTTGGGTGCGGTGTAACTCGTTCTTCCGATTTTAAAATTGCACGAGCGATCGAAAATCGAATGCCAGAACGAATAATAAACGAAACAATACGCCTCATGCTGGCTGGCATCACATACGTCAAAATACGAACGTGACACCCGACTGGCTCGAATCCAAAAAGAGAAAGAAAGCAGTACGAACGAAGTAGTAGAAAAGGTCCACTTCTGACAACGTCTAAAAATTGAAAGAGTGTTTTTGGGATAGTGGTTGTAGGAGTAAATTATACCACCACACCGTACATAATTAATTCTGTTTAAAGGGTACAGCCTTAATTTTTGACTTTGTCAGTGTCTGTCTGTGAACGGCGGTAACCTGTTGAGGTGGGTAACTGGTTTTTGTAGGGATATCTAGTACCTACCTTGGTATCCTACGTACCCTAGGTTTATACAATTTCACATGCATAATTTACGCCAGTATAGTGTAGGAGCGAATACGTTCCGTCCACATGCATATAATTTACTCGCAGAGCCGCACCACACACGCCAGAGTTATGACGTGATACTCGTTAAGCCTCTTTGCGTGTGACACGCACCTTTAAACCAGACTTGCGTAATTGCCAACAGATGACAAAGCGTCCTTGAGTATTTTCAACACAGGACTCTAGCGCTAAAAAGTTTTGACGGAGGTTCAAAATCGGAACTGACGCCGTTATCTTGTTTTTCGAATACATTTGAAGTCACATTTCAATGGCAATGTTATTCGAGCACCTGGCGTCGTATACGAAGTACTAATGCCATCATGATTCCAATGCGAAAAAAGGATGGTGTTATAGGTCATGTAAAGCTCCGTCTCTCTTTTACACTGGAATCATGATGGCTTCAAACCATCATAATACGGCACCAGAAGATCCTCGTCGCACTGTACTTTGACTGAAACCGACTTCAAAGCTTTTGGTGTCGTTCAGATTCAACAAAAAATAAAATACGATCGCTCACTTTTATTTCTCTATGTGGTTTCAAAAATTCGAACATCCTTTTAAGTTTTTTATTGTGACCACGCTTCCGCACGTAAGACTGTTTTTTGCAAATCATAATATAGAGTGGTATTTCTGTCCGTATACATGAAAATAAAACCTCTGTGAATACGTGAAACTGTCAAAATAAGAGATTAAAAGGTAAAAGGAAGCGAGGCTCGTTATCCGTTGTCATGTGACCGTTGCTCAACACACGCTTGGAACAAAGGATATTTCAGCCGGCTTTGTGTTTTATATATTACTGAAGTTGAGTGTATTTGCCCATTTGCTCTGTGCACGAGTCAAAGGACAAGAGTCCTTTTATGAGCTGTTTCGACGAATCAATTAGTTGTGGTAATATTGGTGCTCTCACTTACAACCATTCGCTGAAAGATGTCTGATTCAATTATAACAGCTTGCGTCAGTACCATCATCTACTGGGCCAAATTCAATTAGCTAGCGAAACTCTGCAGACGTCATGAGTATCCAGTATGTTTTATCATGTTTAGATATCGATACTAATCACTTCTGTGAAGTTTACACAAAAAAAAGATGTTTTGACCTGATTTTTTTAGTGATTACATCAACTGCGGTCGATGACCCCACTAAAACAAATCATTAAATTCATTTATTTTTTGTTGTTTGTGTTTAGATATCGATACCCATCACGTTTGCGCAGTTTCGCTAGCTAATTTAATTTGAGCCTTTATACAGAGTGGCAGGGACATCGACGCGCAACCTGTTACCATGGATTCAGCACATGATTCTAAACACCCTCACGTCGATAGATTTCATCGGTTATTAAAAAAAAGTTAGCTGTTCTATACATTTTGACCGCGTAGGTATTGCATTTTCCTATGAAACAGCAGATTTTTTTTGTTAACCGACAGAAAATTTCTACACTAGGGGGTCTAAAATGTTGCGCGTCGATGTCCCTACGACCCTGTATAAATAAAAAAGCGGCAAAGTGCGTGTCGGACCACGCACAATGAAGGGACAAGAACATACTTAACATTGTAGTTGAAAATCATATTCTCCCATACATTGCAATTGCAAATGTAAGTTGGTCGACTATTACTCGTAAATTTGTAAAGCCCACTTACTAAAAATTAAAAGCTGTTCGTTAGTAAGAGAATCACTAGAAAACTGCTCGACCGATTTGGCAATTTTTTGTCTTAAAATGTTTGTCATGGTCCAAATTAAGTTCTTATGGAAAGACAAACTGGCAAAGTTTTCCGTTTTTTTTCAATTTCGGGTTAAACTAAAAGTGCTTTCTTCTATGGGGTTTTTGTAGATATTAATTGACAGGACAACGTCTGTCATGTCAGCTAGTTATAAATAACTAACACAAGACTCCAGAGTAAATGCCTTTTTGTAAGAAGATAGTAAATAATTTTTCTACCTTTTTGCCAGGCTGTGAATACAATCAAGTGTCTACTTGATTTTTAGACATTATTTCTACAGTAGTCTTACTGTAGAAATAATGTCTGTGAATTTCTAACAATTCCACAGACTACGATAATTTGTCATGTTCAATTAAATTCTCAAGAAAACCACTTGTTGGTCCTTTAACCCCGCGCGAGACTCTAAAGTCTAGGAGCAGACAACGTACTAATTAAAACACGTAATTTAGAACGCACTATTTCTAGCTTCATTTATGACTTCAAGAGTTTAATTAAAACACCGTTTTACTCCTAAATAATTTAAACACTTGTTATACACAAGCACAAATTAATTGGCAACAAATTACTATATGGATAATATACAGGATGCATTTAAAAAATATTATACAGCGTGCGGCTTTAACGGTGACATTAATTTAATACACGTGTATTGCTTCGCCTTTTTGTTTTATGAAGATACTAGCAGCACCCCACGGTTTCACCCGCATAAGTGTCGATCCCGTGGGAATATCGGGATAAAAATTATCCTATGTGTTATTCTGATGTATATTACTGTAAAGTTTATTTGTAAAAAAATACCCACATTTATTCCTATTAAATGAACAAGTCTCCCAAAGACTGAATAAATAAAATGCCGGGAAATTGCTAATACCTCCTCAGAGATTGCAACTATACAGTAGAAATGCCAGTTGTATGACAGTAAAAATTTCTAATACATTACCATCTGGCTTGAGAATGTTACCAATTAATAAACTCAAATGTAAAATGTTTACTTGGCTCTTAGACATGTGTTTTTATTCCGTTAATGAATTTTTAAATCGTACTTTTTGACATTGTAATTAATATTCTATGCTATTAGTATTATGACATTATAATTAATATTTTGACACTAGAACTTATATTTTTGACATGCAATTTTTTTTTTGTTGTCCTGTCTTGTTTTGTATTTTATGTTTGATGAAATAATTAATATTTTGACATTACAAATAATCCTATTCAATTTCCAAATCAATATTATTGTATCAAATTAAATATATAAATTCAAAACAATTATATTAATTTAATATAACTTTTATTGTAATGTCTACGATTTGCATGCACTTACCTTATTTAATTTTTCTACACCAGCAATGGTAGTATATGTGAATCAATGTTTAATTTAAGATCTCAATGTACCATATACTTAGAAATAAATAAATATTATTATTATTTAAGTTTCATCAAAATCCGTTCAGTAGTTTATGCGTGAAAGAGTAACAAACATCCATCCATCCTTGCAAAATTTGGCGTTTATAATATTATTATGTATTAGTAGGATTTTAATTTTATTAAACGTTAATTTATTTACAATTTTCTAAATTAGCATCTTGAAGCAACCTGTACTTTAAGAACGTGAAATTAGAACGAATAACGTGCAAAAAATAGAAGAATCGAAGAAAACAGAGCGAGCCCTATGTCGGCGAGCGGCGCACGCGGTAGTTTTCAAATTACGAATTATTTTATGTTGTTGTCATAATTTTTATGATTACTGGCCACAAGCCCTACCCGTGTGTTAAATTAATGTCGCCATTGTAGCGGCACGTTGTAGTTTATGCTTTAGTTAACCTCATGTGAACAATATGGGTAAACAATTTCAGTGTTACACGCTACGACGTACGCCCTAACGCACCCTGCTACATTTCTAAAACCTTTGTTGTATGCAATGTCTATATCATTGATTTATTTAAAATGGGAAGCATGTTTACTTTGTGGTCTCTAAAAACTACAGTATTTTTGGAAATACTCCAAAAATACTGTAGCTTGTGCGGAAAATATATTAACAAAAGGTATTTACATGAGTGAAAACGCTGGAAGGGGACGACAAAGGAGAAAATAATATAGTGCATATACCTTATTGGTGACGTTCTTCAGAAAGGTCAGGTGAGTAGTACTCGCAATCGACGTGCGTGTATGACCAGATGCATGAACGTAAACGAAGCAAAATGAGTTTGTAAGGGTCGTAGCAGATGGCTTCCTGTAGTATTTGCCTACCTCCATGGGAAGAAGGCGTGAGTATATGTACTTATGCATGTAATATATTATACATTTAATTATTCCGATGGAAAAGATCTTCTCGTTCTCTCATATCGGACAAACTGTGTACCAAATTTTAAGGCACCATAAATTTCAATGATACCTACGCCTTGTTTGTATACGATCTGTCAGATAGAAACACACTACAACATCAGTACCTATAACAAACTTGGCACCAAATAGTAAGGGACCTTATTTAGTATGGCAACAAACAAAGGACAAATTATGTATTTCCATTAACCGCCCGTTTACTTAGCGGATTGGACGCGCTGTGTTGCTATGCGGCACAATGAATTGATTAATTGGAATGGCAACTTTATTTTATTATGTTTCAGTTAGTTAGCTTCGAAGATGCGATGAGTTTGATTTTTATTTTAACCATAGGTATGCTTGTAATTGGATAAGGAATGTAGTTTAGTTTCTAGCACTCTGAATCTGCCATATAGTAACATTTCATGCATTTACTAAAACGCGATTGTTTTTTTTTTTGTTCGAGGATTAGGCTCACCAAAAATTGGGGTGTATGTCAATGAAACGCATATTGATTTGTTCCTTATGACCTCTAGATTACAGTGGTAGTAATATATATACTTCATCTATCGGGAATATCGAGAAATACGAACATAACATCACTAGGTCGACGATCATAATATATCGTATAACTCAGTATTCTCGTTAGAGGACTTTGTTTGTTGCTACATTAAACAAGATCCCTGCCTTATTTAGTGTAGCATCAAACAAAGGACAAATTATATGTATTTCCATTAACCGCACGTTTACTTAGCGGATTGGACGCTCAGTGTTGCTATGCGGTACATTGAATTGATTAATTGGAATGGCAACTTTATTTTATTCTCTTTGAGTTAGTTAGCTTCGAAGATGCGATGAGTTCGATTTTGAACCTTAGCCTTTGCTTGTATATATTGGATAAAGCATGTAGTTTATCGTTTTGTTTCTAGCACTCTGAATCTGCCATACAGTAACATTTTATGCATTTATTTATTTTACCATTTATGTACACACATATATAAACAGACAAGAAAAAACAGAACAGAAAAGGAGTATTTAAAAAAGGAGATTTTTTGTTTTTGTTCGGGGACTAATCCCCGAACACGCCACAATTTGTGGCGTATATTAATGAAACGCATGTTGATTTGTTCCTTATAATCTCTAGATTACATTAGTAGTAATATATATACTTTATCTATCGGGAATACTGAGAAATACGAGGTTCGCGGGGAGGTTATGATCATATTTCTCAGTATTCCCGTTAGAGTACATTGTTTGTTGCTGCAGTACAGAAGGTCCCTACCTTATTTAGTGTAGCACCACCAAACAAAGGACAAATTATATGTATTTGCATTGCCTGCCCGTTTACTTAGCGGATTGGACGCGCTGTGTTGCTATGCGGTACACTGAATTGATTAATTGGAATGGCAACTTTATTTTATTCTGTTTGAGTAAGTGTTAGTTAGCTTCGAAGATACGATGAGTTTCATGGTGAAACCTGGATTTTTTTTTGATTCACGTATAGATCATTTAGTTTCTACTTCTCCGAAACAAATGCCTATGCAATGTAATGAGGTTGCACATTTTTTTTAAGGTCAAAGATTGTGTAATCTTTCAACACAAACTTGCAGTGCAGTGTGTCTTTGAGGAGGCTTTTTTCAGCAGTGCATAGGTGAATCAAACTTGTTATTTGAGACAGACAATAAAAGTGGACCTTGCCAGTCTCGTTTAAACTCAAAATTAAATAAAAACACAGCAGTGCACTAGAAATCCACGTGTTTCAAATCAACCTAGTTTAGAAGACAATGCTTCAATGCTACTCTGTGATCAACAAATTGTTGCACGGAGGGTCCTTTGTTCCCTTGTTTGTGCTCTACGACAGTCGATGTATGACGCCGTTGATTGTTGCCTGCAGCATTGAATGTATTATCTTCTGGCAGACGCAAATTTACGGTAAAAGAGGGCTTGGTGGTTTGCAGGGTTATCATAATGCATCGTTATTTGTTAGATAAACTATCGTTTTAATAATCACTTTGGAACATGATTTATTTGATAAAATTTTTACAAAATAACATTAAAAATTTCTACTTATAGCTTTTGCGCGTCCATTTTAACTACCCAACAGTCACCAAAAATGTTTGTATAGTCGGCAGTTAGAACAATATATCGAATTGAGTGAATTTACCCATTTGCTTTGATTCCCTTGGGTTTTTGACTAGGCTACTGCACTAAATATTACTGATCAACACGGTGATGTGTACAAATTGGCAGGATTTATTATCATGATTATCTATCTATTTATTTATTTATTTAGGTTAACCAACAATTGTTTACACTACATAGGTACATCTCCGACTTAATGACTAGAGTAACATTTACAAGTGCAACAATTAATTACAGGTTAACACCACATGCACAGAAAACGGCTTCACATAACATATTTATAAATTATTGAAATGAGAACTTCTGCATACAATGAACATCTCATCTCTATCATCATATCTAGCAAATCAAACGAAAAATATGTTAGTATCAAACCGTCACTTTCATATTTTTAACCCACAAAATAATGCTGCCGTTAAACTTTTCAGCACGACATTGCCAACGTCATTTTGAATACAGATATCACTTTGCGCGTAATTTAACCATGATATAAAATCATTATTGCTCAGTGCTCGGGCGGGCAATATTGCGCCCGGATACGGTTCGCTTCGATGTGACGTTAGCGCGTCATAAATGTGTTATTGCAGAAATAATTTTATACTCGGAATTGCATGCAGTCATCCGTTGTTGCTATAAGATACGCAATAAAATGCTGTATACAAACTCCAAGTATTTATTTGTTTAGCGAACATTTTTAAATGTGTAGGTAAATGTTTATATTAGTATCTTACCCCGAGGCAAATGACGTGAATGTAATTACGCCAACTTTTATATGCCTAGTTAAATTATATGCCTAGTTAAATTAAATGGTTTGACTTTGACTTTATTTTAATTCTACAAAAATGTAAGAAACAGCTGTTTTTGTTTGTGATTTCAGTATTAGTTCCATCATCGTTAATTGCTCATAATGATGAGTACAATGAGCCCTTAAGAGGTGGTCAGTTATTTTGATTCCACCTTGTATACTTCAGTATTTATTTATGTGGGAACTCTATTAATTAGACTCAAATGGATACTATTTAATATGTGATTGTTTACCTTGACCCTCACAGCGTACGTTATAATTAATAACATTCGTGTAGGTATTAACTACAACGTACCTTCATAATAACAGTTTGGAAAAACATATAATGTTGGTGTTTAAATAAAGTCGTAGTCTTTCTCGTCTCGTAGAAAAGAGATGTGTTACAAAAATCACAAATAGCGTTGACTGCCAAAGATGATGTTGATAGATCATGAAAGAATCATCGCTGACGTAATTCGCATCGTAATTTTCGGGAAGTATTATTGCCATCGACAATGACTTAACACTTTGCGGGACACAAAATATTTTTTGTAATGCCGTTTTTGCGCCAATCCAGAATATACATTCTAAAAACTATATTTTCGGCATCAGACGCGCTCGTAGCAATCACTTCTTTTCAAAAATATTCAATGTACTGTTTTGACTTTGTTACTTCTTTGTATAATACAAAGAAGTAACAAAGTCAAATTCTTCTTTGTAATATGTATAGAAGATCATCACCATCTGACCAGGGTCGGCTTCCAGTCTAACCGGATGCAACATTAACCAGTATTTAACATGGAGCGACTGCCTATCTGACCTCCACAACCCACTGACTGGGTAATACGATATCCCCTGGTAAGTGGTTGTCAGATTTTCGGGCTTCTGACTACTCGTAACGACTGTCAAAGATCCACAAATGACAGCAATGAATATGTATAGAAGATGTATAGATATAAGTCTGAAATCGCCAACCCGCCTTGAGCAAGCGTGGTAATCAATGCTCGTGCCTTCTCCGTATGAGAAGGGACATTTGACCTGCTGTGGGACAATTAAATAATAGGCTAATATTATTATTATTACAAGATTATATTATATTATATTATATTATTATTATATTATTATTATTATTATTATTGCTTACCTTGTTAACATGATCTCTAAGAATATTGGAGTAAACCATGGCCATCGCTTCTAACGCCATGAAGGTCATACAGCCGACGACCCACGGCACTAGAAACGCCACGTTTTCCTGTAAAAGACATAGCTATTAAGTTATTTAGCTCTTCCATTTAATATTAAAGCGGTGTTTTAGTGGTGTTTATCTGTGGACCTTACGGTATGTAGTTCCCGTGTTAAATAATGTATTTTCCTTGTGTTTCAACACAACTGAGATTGCTTGTTTCCCCTAAGACTAAATTACACCTTATTATGAATGAGGTAGCTTTATATAAAGGCGAAAGCGTCAGGGTGGTCTGCGAAATTAAATCAGATGTAGTTTTATTTACAGTTTATTTGGGAATAATAATAAAAATACAAAGTTTATGAGGCATTGTGTCGATTGCAAAAAAAAAGCCATTTAAGGGAGATGCGCTAAAGTAGATCGAAATTCAAATTTACTTACATTTTTTGCATTTTGCAGTTCAATATCAGGTTGTATGTTGATCTAAATATGATCCGCGGCCGTAACAAATATTTATTTATAGAATTATTTATTACCCTATTGGCCACAATCATGACATTGTGGCCAATTCAAACTTAAGAAGTTGTATTGCTGATTCTAATGATTATTATAATTTCTGTAAAGCCATATTTGTTACTCTCGCGAATCATATTTAGATCAACATACTACGTGACACTGACTTGCAAATTGCAAAAAAACATAAGTACCTTAACTGAAAATTTTAAAATGGAGAAAACGTATTTTTTAAATGTAAATGTTCGGTGACATACACAGCTTTGTATTTTCATTATTATTCCCAAATAAACTATAAATAAAACTACATCTCATTTGATTTGTCCTGGCAATTATTAAAACCCCTAATAAAGTGTTGCTAGACGTACAAATATACATTTATTTCCCTTTTTACGAGAGCTAGCGTCTTGAAACTGGCATTTTAGGGACGCATAAAATAATGTAATAGAATGTCGTAGAGGTTGAAATAGAAGCGGTTTGATTACACTTATTTTGTTAAAGGTCCCGAGATTGTTTCGGGTCCCAAATAAATATCATGGAGTTTATTTTTGTTAGCGTAGTTATTTTAGTAAAGTTATTTTTAGGAACGATACTAAATATTTTGAGAAAGAGTGGAGATCTGGGTGGAGGGTCCTCTCTAATAAAGCCTTTTTAGAAAATCAGGTGCGATGACTTTGTGGAATAACGAATTTGTTTATTGAATAGTACGTGTTAGGGCTGATTTTCCAACGACAGATAATTTTTTTCGAGGAATAATTTTGAATTTTTGACAGTTCTTCCATACAAAATCTGCCAGAAGTCAATTTTTCCACGAATAAAAATTGTCTGCCGATTGAAAAATCAGCCCTAAGTTTCATAATAATTTTTGGCGGAGGTTAGATAGCGCAGTGCAAATTAAAATGCTGGAATTTATCAAATTATTTAGAATAAGATCGAATCGATAGAGGATTCTTCTTTTCAGGTGTAGGCACGAGCCTGTCATCACCATTTGGTGAAAAATATTATGGAACACAAATTGTAGACAATTTAATGAATTCTTGCTGATGATCACATATTTTTGAGATTGACTGTAGCTAGTCAATGGTTTAGCCAGTCGGAAAGAAGGGTTGACTAACCATGGATACACCGTTTTATTGGTCATGCGTTGATCCCATTTTCAGCAGAATTATAATGGTATCAGATAATTATTTACTTATTAAAATGAATGTAAGTATACTTACTTTATAAATACCATAGAAGAGGAATATGCTGAGTACGATCATGAACATCTGTGTTCCTATTATCGCAAAATATGCTATCTGTACACCTGAAACAAACAGAAAACATCTTTAGTACTATATTCTGAAAAATAATAATATGCATTTTAGTATTTACTGGGAGAATTCCTTCGAAAAGTCATAGTTTTTGTCGTGGTGGAAATATTGATAATGTTGAACATAAATATTGATTTTGATGTGACAAAATCAATATTTATTTCAGACAATGTTACATGTTACAATGTACAGTCCATAATATCACAGATTATATGTTTGTCAAGAAAATATGATTATTCAAGATTTATATTATAGCATTGCCAACATGTCCAGAGATCGCACAAGACAGAGAGGTTTGGAAGGAAAAAGGGGAGGCATTGCCCGGCAGTGGGACACGATAAAGGCAAACAAAAATAAAAACATTAAAAGATTATAATTTTCTAAAAGGTACAATTACATTCAGACTAAGGTTAATATAACAATGAGATCAATTACTTAAAAATGTTGTGGACGTATACACGGACTGATTAATAAATTACCAAAACAATGATATCAAGTTGCAAGCATAGGGCACTATTTTTGAAAACATAAACAACAAAACAATCAAACTAATTGCTGGAATTTTGTTTATTTTCCTCACATTCGATAAAAGCTTTAATCATAAACGGTTTGGTAAAAATATAGGCTTAGTTTAAAAAAAAAAAAAAGTTGCCCCACACTAGGAATTACTCCTGTATCGTGGGTGCGTTTACAAACATTTAAACTCACATACACAAACAGCCAGACCCGGAACAACAACATGTAGGCAATACAAAAATTTGTTCCTTGCGGGAATTGAACCCGCAACACGCAGCGCAGCAGTCGATTGCTCAGCCACTGCGCCAACCGTGTCTTCATAAGTTCTGCGATTAATCTCTACAATTTAATTTCCTGTACATGGCGTGGCTTAGTTGCAGCTCAATCGCGTTTCTATTTTTAGCTGAAATGTCAGAATGTTCTAGATTTAAATGCCAACTTAAATCAGGGTCTTGTCTGACATGTTTCGAAAATATTGAAGAAAACAGTTTTTTATAATAACAATAAATTGCGAAAGTATTTCCATGGTATTAGCAGTATCGTAGATGCTTATATCATATTAACGCCCCAAAATGAGACATGTCACTAAATTGTTCATATTATTTTTTGTCGCTACGCAAGATTTTTTGCAGGGTAAGGAAAATGGCTCGTAATATGGAGACCGCTACTATTTTAAACTTTAATATAACGTTAGGCTAATAATCTCAAGTCATAATTTCAAGGTTATGTTTTTCTTTTTATAGGGTTTCACGTTTATACCTTTTTATTCTTTTTGTGGCTATTTTGTCAATCTTTTTTTTTAATTGTTTTAGGCTTTTTAATTCATACTATTTTTATTATTATTTTGTGTCGCGGGTTTTTTTATTTTTTTTTTTTCAAATAATATGTACAATCAGACGTACATGTATGTTTTAGTAGGTATACAGCGTAACTCTTTAATGGACATTCAGTTAACACACGTATATGGTTTCGCGTTTTCGTTTTATAAACATATTTTAATTTCATTAAACGTTATTATTTGTATATTTATTTACAATTTTCTAAAACAGCTTCTTGGAGCAACCTGTACTTAAAAACTGTAGCGTAGGGGTCGTCATTTACCGGGGTTATATCGCATCAATGTTTCATATTCCTTTCCCAACAAACCATATTCGTCTAAATTCATATCTTTTGAGTACGTAACGAATTCTTCCACTCAAAAATAGTGCCATCAAGAAACCCAATAGCCCAAATACATAGACATATGTCGGTCCCTCACATGATGGATGTTCTGATATATTCCGACCCAAGCTACTAAGGGGACAAACGAATTGACGCATGAGCTAACCCTTGAGGGTAACCTGCCTTGAGAAGCTCCAATGTTGAATAGATGGGAGTATTTTGACGAAAAGGTGCATTGTGTGTGAGAAAAATACGGTGGAGTTACGAGGGTTAGAAGTAAAGTGGCTTTCAAGTGTAAATATTGTTATGAATAGATGTTTTCGGTATGGAGTGAGTTGCCTATTGGAAAAACATAATGATCATCATCATGATGGTTGTTTTTTCCGAAGGAGCAGACTTCCTTTATTTATTGCGATCTTTGCCTGCTCTTGATCTCGATCTCGCCTGGTGAAAAGCGATGAATCAAGTCTAGAATGGAAAAAGGCAGCGCAAAATATCTGTTCACTCTCGCTTTGAACGCTGAAGGGTTTTACCTGGAAGAGAACACTGATGCTGGCTCACATTTCGCCAATTAAGTATACATATACATACAACACGGTTGGCGCAGTGGTTGAGCGATTGACTGCTGTGCTGCGTGTCGCGGGTTCGATTCCCACACGGAACAAATATTTGTATGACCTACAAGTTGTTGTTCCGGGTCTGGCTGTTTGTGTATGTGAGTTTAAATGTTTGTAAACGCACCCGCGATACACGAGAAATTCCTAGTGTGGAGTAGTTTTAAAAAAAAAAATACAAAAATTATATTATTACTAGTGAAAAGCAGGGGCGGGCCCTGCTTCGCACAGTTTTCACGACTTGGCAAAACATTGAGATTTCTCAAGATTTCTCTATTACGTATAATTATTTAAGTTTAATATAAACGTATTATACTCCCATAAACCTTCTGGAATGAATTCATTAAATGATGGTGAAACCGCATCAAAATTCATTCCGTAGCTTAGAAAAACACCGCGGCAACACATACAGATATGAAAAGCGACTTTATTGTAATAGCAATAGACAGTATTATAATTTTTTTTTTTTAATAAAAAAAAATAAAAAAATTATGTTGCCATTGGACTAATTATTATTAGTCGAATGGCTGCACATGCTCAACATAATCTTAATTTTGGCTGATGCTAAGGTCCCGGATAAATATCAAAATGCTGCCTCATACCATTGTAGCTGGAAACATTCTATAAAATGGAGCATGATTTCTTAAATTTGTTCTGCATTAAACTACATTTCACATAACTACCTACATCAATGGAAACGCATACAAGGCATCACAAATGTAATTAAATAATGTATTGCATAATGAATGATCAATGTAAGAAATATATTTCAATTATAATAAGTATTCCTGACTGTTCAGGTAGGTTATGGTTTAAGGATCTTACCTTCTTCATATGTATTACCCATATTCAAGCAAACCAACCTAAGTCCAACTTGGTAAACTGGTGCTACCTTGACGGAACAGCAGTAGGGTGTGATTGTGGAGCTATGTCACAAACCATGCTCCACCTCCTATCCTGCGCTCTGTGTCCTAACACATGCAGTCAAAGTAACCTTTGCACTACCACCGACAACGCCGTGGAAGTGGCAAAGTTTCGGGAAAACAGCATTTAAAATACAGTCGTGCAGCGACACGGAGAAGAAGAAGAATCAAGAAAATAAATGTTTAGCTTTGATTTTATAATACGAGTAGGTATGTATAGACAGAAGTCGCAAGACATAGAAGACGAGCCTACTATTTCGAAGTCAAAGTCAGCATATAAATCATATTATTACGAAGGTACCCAGTAACAGTTTCGAATTATCTAGCTCTTGAATCTAGTTTCTCAAGGTCTGACAAACGACGTTGCGATTTCCAGACCTTGGTACTGACCAAGGTCTGGTAATCGCAATATCGTTTGCCAGACCTTGAGTAACTAAATTCAACTGAAGAAGGTTGTATATCTATTTATGTAGTTGCAGTGAACTACATAAATAGATATACAACCTTCTTCAGTTATATAGTTAGGTAGGTATAGAACTTGGAAAGTTAACCGAGTATCTATTGCGAACCAAATTGGACAGATTTGTATTCACCAGTGAGTTTGTCTTACTAGGTATGATACTTAATACAAGTTTTAGTCATTTTTTAAAGATTCAAGTACCAAAATGAAGGTACTAATTTTAAAAAACGTGCAATGGAAGGTCTTTTAGTTTTCTCTGTAAGATTTGATCCAAAAAGTTAAAATAATCTATACTTCCATACTAACAATATATTATAAAGAGGTAAAACTTGTTTGTTTGTAAGTTTGTATCTATAATACGTAGGTAGTAATGATAGGTAATCTCCGGAACTAACATTTCGATTTGAAAAATTATTTTGGATTGTATAGCCCAACGCTTGAGGAAGACTACTTATTTGATATCTTTTTTTTTTGGGTAGGAAATCATCAAATAACCTCTCCCGCTCTGGGCTGAGCGGAAGGGCGTGTTAGACTTTTACTGACTAAACCCCACCCGTGCTCCTTCAGTTGCCTGTGCCAGGGGCCACGGTATCTCTTTTGAACAACCCGCGGCCCTGACAGGCATCGGCCCTAGCGGACCCCGTCAGTTCGTGCTGACATCTCTTTGAGGCGCACGTGGAACACAACGCGCCGTCGACCCGGACCTGGTCCTTACCTTGGACCAAGACTTATTTGATATCTTGCTGCAAACCTTAGGAGCCGAGAAACGTCGAACGTCAGAATGAACGCTGAGCGAAAACGAAGTAGTAGCACGGGCGACCGTTTGGATGTGACGCGATGGAGTCAAAAATAAAAATACAAATATTTCAAACCGTAAAAGTGAAATTGCGACCAAATATCGACCCATGCCTGAGAAACATATTGCTTGGTTAGTTTGCCAGAAATATCTGGTGCATTTCATGCAGGATAATTTGCATAATCAGAGTTGTTTTCGCGCCATCAGCTGGCGCATGCTTCGCTGAGTCGGCAAGTGCCTTGGACGCGTTTCAAAATTTGCGCCAGACTTCATAAAAAATATCTTTACGGAACGTTTTTAATAGTTTATATACCTAGTTATAACGTAATGCAGTGCCAAGGTTTAGTCCAAGTGTGAAAATTTAATTATGCGAGAGAAAGGAGATCAGTCATATTGGGTCCAAAATCCAAAATGGCCGGCCAACAGGTCTCCTTTGTTCTTTTCTTGGGACACCAAACAATCAAAACATTATGAAAATCCATCGAGCATTTAGCTGTGAAAACGTGTTAAACAATGACTTTTGTAATAGTAACGGTAAAAGGGCTCCGGATACACAATTTCTCGAGCGAAAAACATGAAAAATACCTTACTAGAAAATTGAACTCTGATATTATATTGTTCAGTGTCCCTTCCAAACGATTCCCTAAACGCCCCGAACATCAAAACGTACAAAATAAATTCTAATAACCGTCCTAGTAACAGGCACTTATAGACTGTAGCCTCGAAAGAGTCCCTAGAGTTCGGAGCAATCGCATCGGCGACAATTGTCACGTAATCGTTTGAAGTGAACAAACAAATCTGGTCACAATCGATTACATCGATGTCCCCAAGGGAAACACCCTTGGGGACATCGATGTAATCGATTGTGGCTTGATACAGCTGTTACATTTCACGAACGTGTGTCAATCACTGCAACGTTTACTATAATACATTATAAGCTTATACTATTCCCACTGCTGGGACACAGGCGTGCTTTCTTCGAGAGGGCGTGGGCTGTAATCTACCACGCGGGCCCAGTGCGGGTTGGTAGATTTCACATGTCTTCGAATTTTTGGTTCTAGGACATGCTAATTTCCTCACGATGTTTCCTTTCCCCATCTTGAGAGCAGTGGTTATGAAATAATTTACACAAAGTAAAGCGCCTGTCTGGGTTCGAATCTACGACCTACAACTTCTAAGTCGCGGCTGTTACCACTGGGCCACCACTACCCTCACTATAATACCATCTCACTGTTACTATAAAACCAGTCTATGGTTCTCCCACTGCAGGAAAGGCCTGTTCTCATACAAAGAAGGCAAGAGCATTGATCACCACGCTTGCAGGCTTGCTTGGTTTGACAGGTTGGTGATTTCCTACTTATATTAACTACTAGCTGACCCGGCAAACGTTTTTTTGCCCTATAAATTATTTCTAGCTGCCCGGCGCTACTTCGTTCGCGTGGTGTCCTACCCTCTACCCTACTCCTACCCTACTCCAACACTACTCCTACCCTACTCCTACCCTACTCCTATCCTACTTCTACCCTACTCGTAACCTACTCCTACCCTACTCCGACCTTACTCCTAACGTACTCTTACATTACTCCTACCCTACTCCTACCCTTCTTCTACCCTACTCCTACCCTACTTCTACCCTACTTATAACCTACTCCTACCCTACTTCTACCCTACTCCTAACCTACTCCTAACCTACTCCTACCCTACTCCAACACTACTCCTACCCTACTCCTACCCTACTCCTATCCTACTTCTACCCTACTCGTAACCTACTCCTACCCTACTCCAACCCTACTCCTACC
The DNA here is from genome assembly GCA_947507525.1 of Apamea epomidion. Taxonomy (NCBI): domain Eukaryota; kingdom Metazoa; phylum Arthropoda; class Insecta; order Lepidoptera; family Noctuidae; genus Apamea; species Apamea epomidion. The sequence continues at coordinate 15,249,503 of OX382230.1, read as the reverse complement.
CTTCTTCTACCCTACTCCTACCCTACTTCTACCCTACTTCTACCCTACTCCTACCCTACTTCTACCCTACTCCTAACCTACTCCTAACCTACTCCTACCCTACTCCTAACCTACACCTACACCATTCAAAACCCTTAATTTAATACGTGCTTCAATTCGAGTGGACCTGAGTCTACCGTACCGAAGGTACGATCGTCAAATGTTTGACAGGAAAGTAGGTACAACAGTTTATATGGGAAAATGAAATTGTTGTTTTTACTATCTTCTTCGCAATCTTTCCATATTTTCTCACCGTTTAAACCTTCCCTGGAATACGACAAACATTTCAAAACCAAAATCAGCTAAATCGGCCCAGCCGTTCTCGAGTCAATCAATCAATCAATGTGCCTATCTTTTTCCCAACTTTTAAGTTTTTTACAAGTTTGTTTATTTCTTCATAAGTAACTAGAAACTTAGTCAAGAATTTTAAGTCTAAAATCAGCATTGCCATCCAACGTGGTAAACGTGCGTGGAAAACGCTGCCAGCCTTTGGGGCACTTTTTCCACTGACAACGATGCGGAAGAATTTTTGTATACTCAATGAGCTCTTCCCTTTTTTTTTCCTTTATATATTTGTACATAATATATATTTTTAGTGTTAGATTGTATGTATTTAAGATTTATTAATCACCATCACTATCCTAGCCTTTTCCGAACTATTTTGGGGTCAGCTTCCATCTAACCGGATGCAGTTAGACACCAGTATTTAACATGGAGCGACTGCCTATCTGGCCTCCATAACTCTGCCGTATAACAATGACATAAAAATCACAGGGCGCGCGTTCGTGAATTAAACGGACTATAATAGCAGAATCCTCCAAACCGTCACCGTGAATTGGAAACCCATTTTAGTTCACTATAACTCAATAGGAATAATGGGTTCACGTCAAGTAAGGCGCGACGGAGATACGATGCATTGTCCCGATAAAAAGCTGCTCAGTGAATGGCTTTTGTGAAATGGAAAAAGAAAATGCATAATTTCATTAAAACTATTAATTGGAACTCAGTTGTGTGAAATGGAAATGTCAAATGACAAATAAAAAAGGGCCGCTGAAAAAATTTGTTAAATAAGTGAGGCTTTTGAAACTGAGAAACAGACTTTATGTTGCTGATTATAGAGCATCACATCGCATCATTAAATTGAATAATCAATAAAATTAAGTTTGCTTAGTGGTCGCAAAAACCTACCGCTGAGCATGAGGTTCTGGGTTTGGTTCCCGGGTCGGGCAATAAATTCTCAGTAGCTGGCCGTAGTCTGGATATGTGCCCGGTTGATGGCAATACTCTCACCTCTTATTACATGGGACTTAAACATAACATGAACATCGAAACATGGGCTGTGACAAATTTTGGAAATTAAAAAATATATATCAGCAGGGTAATTCCTAGCTTTTTATGCCGTATGTAGCACCTGCCATGTTTTATCTCTGCATCACCTGAGGTTGACTGGTAGAAAATGCCTCAGGCATTAAGTCCGCCTTTGTACAGTATTTTTTTACTTGTGCATGAAGTTTTAATAAAATAATAAGTAAATAAAATAGGAACATGGGCTGTGACTATTACTGGCGAACTGTGTAAAATTAAAATTAGGAAAAACGAAAAACGATAATGTGGCCTACCCACATTATCGTTTTTCGTTTTTCGTAATTTTGTTATTATTAGTGCTTAGGTCGGGTTCCCCCTATACATAACCCTTTTAGGATTACAGGCTTGACGTTATGTAGCTGTAATATATTTTAGCAGAATAACTGTGTAGATCGGTTTTCGATTAGGCAACCGGCTGTATAAATCAGTAATTGGCATAAAATTGTTGACGTGTAAACACGGAATCACGGATCCGACACGTCTAATATTGTTTAAATGTAAATAGCTAAAATATATCTTTATAATACCTATTAACAACGCGTAAACGAATTGAATGCTTCAAAATCTAAGCTTGTCGAATATTAAACAAACTTTTGGCGAATCCTTGGGTTAACGTTAATATTTTTTTTAATATAAGTACCGTATATACTTCCGTAGGCATTTAGTAAAAAGCTGTTATTTTGACATTACAAACAGATAATAATAGGGGTTAAAGTATGAAATTGCCGTTTTATTGTAATAGGTACTTCAAATTGACATAGAACCTTCATGGTTTGAGATTTTTGAGTGAAACTTTTTTCACATGGTACCTATGAAGTTCTTCTTTTAAAAAATGTGCAACATTCGATTATCGACTTTCAGTTGTTTTTTTTATTCAGCTTAGACAAGAAAGATGGATACTTCGAAAATTCGAGTTATTTTTTAATACGAGTTCCGACGCGGAACTAACGCGCCAGAAACAGCTCGCAATATCAATGTTGCGTTTGGAGAGGGGACTGCTAATGAACGCACCGTGCGATTTTGGTTTACACGCTTTGGTGATGGAAACTTTGATTTGAAGAACGAACCACGTGGAAGACCGCCCACACAGGTGAATAACAATGAATTGAAAGAGATGGTGGAAGCCGATCCGAGCCAAAGTACCCAGGAATTAGCGGCATGGTTTAACCTTACCTTACCAACAATATGGACTCATTTGCGTCAAATCAATAAAATAAAAAAGTATGAGAAATGGGTGCCTCATGATTTGACTGATTTGCAGAAAGAAACGCGAAAGAAACTTGCCTTGTTGAATCGATACAGAAATGAAGGAATATTGGATCGAATTGTGACATGTGATGAAAAGTGGATTCTTTACGATAGCCATAAGCGAAAACTGCAATGGCTGACCCCAGGTCAAACGCCGCAACAGTGTCCTAAAGCAAAGCTTACCAATAAAAAGGTAATGGTAACTGTTTGGTGGTCTCAGCATGGTGTTATTCACTATAGCTTTCTCCGATCTGGTCAAGCAATAACGGCAGATGTCTACTGTGCCGAACTCCGAACAATGATAGCAAAACTAGCAGCGAGACAGCCACGACTCATGAATCGATTTTCACCATTATTGTTCCATGATAACGCGAGACCTCATACAGCACGAGAAACCGTTTTAACTCTACAGGAACTGCAATTAGAAACCATTCGTCACCCTCCGTATTCGCCAGACCTTGCTCCAACGGACTACCATTTTTTTCGTGTTTTGGACAATTTTCTACGTGATAAAAAGTTTTCTTCTCAAGAGGCAGTACAAAATGCTTTCACACAGTTTGTCGTATCTAGATCACGAGAGTTCTATCGCATAGGCATAAATGACCTTCCTATTAGATGGCAGCAATGTATAGATAATAATGGTAACTATTTTGATTAAATAAATATGTTAAAATTTAAAAAAAAAAGGAATTTCAATTTTTCAGTATAAATCGGCAATTTCATACTTTAACCCCTAATACAAACAAACATTTCAATTTTATTTATGTGTATCTATAGTCTTCTATACTTTTTATACAAACAGTTTCATATTTGTTATTTTCCTAGTAGATTAGCCTCTACACGGATACCGTGAAACAGGCTCTTAGTATTTCATTAACTTTTAAACGAAAATTCCCGGTATTGTCTCCCAAAAGAATTTTATTCGTGAAAATCTTTCACAATCCATCTTCGCATCCAATCCCCGTGAATGTTCGCAAAGGACTCAATCATTCGGATTGATACGTTAGCTCATCTCGTCTTATATTTTTATTATTTTCCCTTCAGATTCCGCCGATCGACTGTCAGTCACGCGTCTATCACGGTTTGTTATTCCTAAAGAATATTGACTGGAAGTTTTATCTAGAAACCAAGACAGTATTTCTGCGTTGAAAGAATTTTATGTGCTGTTCTCATTTTACTGTAGTTATTTTACATCAGTTTTTAACATTGTAAAGCTAACACATGGCTTGAAATAAACAGTGGTATTACAAATAAATTAATAAATTTAGTACCTTGTGTAAATAGTTAGTTAAAAGATTATGAAAATGTAAGTCTTGAAACCAAAGAGATATTAAAAGATAAAATATAAAAGATAATTTCTATATAATTAATAGCAACAATTACGTAGCCACACAGTGCTCATATCATACCAAATCATTATAAGCTTATAATTTTCCCACTGCTGGGACACAGGTCTCCTCTCTGTAGGAGCGAGTAGGCTATAATCACCATGCGGGCCCAGTGCGTGATGGTGGATGTCACATGTCTTCAAATTTTTGGCTCTAGGACATGCTGGTTTTCCCACGATGATTTCCTTCATCGTTTTGAGAACAGTGGTGATGAAATAATTTACACAAAGTAAAGTGCTTGCTTGTATTCGAACCCACGAACTACAAAGTCGTAAGTCACGGCCGCTGGGCCACTCACCGGGCCACCGCTGCCAACACAGCGCTAACACTACCTAATTGTATGCAACCAAACCAACACGGGGAGAAATGGTTGGTTTTCCGTCGGTATTTTCAAAGCCCTAGAAGATGAGTGCAAAGTCTATTTTTACTGACCAACTATTAAGCTCCTTATTCTTCAATTGGAACATAAAACTTTACTGCCCCTGCAGTCTTTTATACGAAAATATTTCATATAATCCACTTACTCCGTACGGCAAAACGAGCGTAAAGTTATGACATAAAAAGTTTATTAAAGTTAGTTTTCCTGGAAGATATTAAAATTAAACGAAGTTTACGTAACACCCTGCAGAGTCTCGGTATATAAAATTAAAAGTAGACACCCTGATGGCAGAGGGAAGCATACTCTGGACGTTAAAATATTGGCCTAACCAGGGTAAAACTAAGAGAGTTTATTTTAGAGGAATCTACCCTTTAGACAGATCCTACTAATATTACGAGTATTAACGTAAAAGTTTGTGAGGATGGATGGATATTTATTACTCTTTCACGCAAAAACCACTGAACGGATTTAAATGAAATTTGGCACACGGATAGTTTATATCCAGGATTAACATATATAATACTTTTTATCACGACATTCCTACGGGATCGACACTTATGCGGCTGAAACCGCGAGGCGTTGCTAGTATTTTATAAAATTGCGATCTTCCATAAATGTCACAGCGTAAGATGAGCCTTAATAAGTTTTTTATTGATCAAAATCTTCATTATTTCTAAAAATAAAATTGCAAATTTTATTTAACAAAATATCTTACAAAACTTTACAGTTTATCTGGAAGGGTCGTTAGTCGTTAAATTATTCTAGGTAACATCTTGATAATACAATGAACTGACGAAGTTACGGACACCTATTGTTACTATTTTCACCTTAATTAAAAAGTGACAACTAGTAACAAGGGTCGACGTAGGTTGAACTAAAGTGTTAGTAGATGATAGATAAATTATGGAAGGTTAAGCAGATAGACGTGGATGTAAAAATGTATGTCAAATGGAAAGGCCAGTCAAACTCTTTTGCAGATTTCGAAAACAAATCATTCAAAATCGTTTGAAGAACTGATTATGGAAACAATGAAAAAATATTGGCAGCATCTGTAAAAGAATGAGCATAGTCATTAGGAATTTCAAAAATATTTTTAAAGGTATTTTAATTATGTTCCAGGTATCATCAATGAGATTGTAAATCAATACCCAGGAATTGTGCTCCCCAATCTATACAGACTTTCTTGTTCTTTTCAAAAAGTTTGATATTTGTAGTCATCCAATTAATAATTAATTAAATTCAAACCAATAGTATGGCCGTACACTCAGCCTTCTATCACTCTTTACTTTCTTCAATTTCTACGAAGCCCATAATGAATAATTCCAAATTGTAATATAACCCTGAACCCGCCAGCTCCAGCCACAATCCGCTACATTGTACCCTTGTACTCAAAAAACATTAAGCCCGTAAATAGTCCGTATCCAAAACGCGTTAACCCCACACACTCGTCCTTAAACAACGTGAGAGGTATGTGACACGCGTCCTCCATTACAACAATTGTTCGCATTTCTCCCAGCCTGGCTTCGTAATGAGAATACTTCACCTTTCATTCTGCACTGGTAAGGTCGAGGCACTTACTATTTGTATTTTCACTGTTTATTGAATTAAATTTTATTCGTATTGGTTTCTTGTTTTCAGAAGTTTCGAGGGTAAAACGACGAGTTATTTATAACGGTATGCTTGCAAGAAGTATTATTGTAATTTCACTTATTTATATTGTCGTGTATTACCTATCTCTGGTTGTAATTTTTTCAACACTATTAATGTCACACGTCTTGTTGTACGTATCCCATCGTGAGGGAACAAACCAAACCTAGAACCAAAATAAAGACATGTGACATCCACCAACCCGCACTGGGCCCGCTCCCTCTCATGGGCAGAGGAGGCTTGTGTCCCAGCAGGAACATTATTGGCTGATTATGCATTATGCAATGTTACGCGGAGTAAATATTTAAACTCAGATGTTTTTATTTGCTAGACTAAAGTGACAGCTGTGACCTTATTTAGTATAAAATAGCTGTCATTTTGGTCTAGCACATTAAAAATCAGAGGTTTTGTAGTTATATTTTAGGCAGGAGGTGTGGCTAATAGCGCGTTCGCTCAGTCTTTATGATAATGCCTTGATAAGTAAGAGTGAGTGCCCGCAACCATACATTATTTATGACAGCGTTCTACACTCGTGAGAAGCAGGTACTGCTTTTTATTTAAAGATTATGCATTTCTTTTTGCCTAGTCCTTTCGGAACGTGACTCTTGAGAAAGACATGTTCATAACAGTAAAATTTTGAACGAAATTTTAAGTTCTTCATGAAATAACGACGCCAGCGAATATATATTTCTCTCATTCACTACAAGCTAGCTGAGTGCACAATACAGAAATACCAAGGTTTCAGTGCAAAATATTTTGTATAAAATATTTTAAGTACAATCGTACAGAAAAGGTTTTCGCTGTAGAAACTCTGAAGTTCTGCTAAGGACCGTGTCTCGAGATGGACGGAGTTACGTCCGGAGACGAATGGCCCAACATTGTGTCACAGTATAATTGTAAAGAAGGTCGGGTCGATACAACGAGCGAAAGCGTTGGTCTACTGGCCGCAAGCGCTACTGCTGAGCGGTCTTGGGTTCGCTGCCCAGTTCCGGTAATGTGCTATTGGGTTTTTCCATCAGGAATTTCTCAGCAGCAGTCCGGAGTCTGGATTTATGCCCGGTTGATGGCTATAGGCTTGCCATCTATTACATGGAACTTAAACATAACTGGCAAAATGTGTATGTACTTAACACCTCTACCGAACCCTCTGGAGAACACACGCGTGATGTCATTTTACATAGACATGCTTCATGTACAGTAATTTTTTTTTTTTTAATGTTGCCTAACACTAGGAATTTCTCCTGTATCGTGGGTGCCTTTACAAACATTTAAACAACACAAACAGCCAGACCCGGAACAACTACCTGTAGGTCATACAAATATTTGATCCGTGCGGGAATCGAACCCGCGACACGCAGCGCAGCAGTCAATCGCTTAACCACTGCGCCAACCGTGCCGTCTCAATTCATCATCATCAGCCTATAGCAGTCCACTGCTGGACATAGGCCTCTACTATCGCACACCATTCAATTAGATTTTCGGCAACTCTCATCCAGCTGCTACCAGCCATCCTGCGAAGATCGTCGCTCCACCTAGCCTGCGTCCCGACTTAAGCTTATAAACTCAAGCGCACATATGAACATAGCATTCGGCTGAGATCGTCGTATGTACGCATCTATGTGTGAATGCCCCTGTTTTCGTTCTTTATATAGAGCCAACCTTTTGTACTATTCTGTGATTGTGCGGCACTGACATTTATACGCCCGTGGATTGTTTCGCGGATGTCCACTATTCTTTATAGCATTACATAGAGGGGATTAACATCCTCTTTGGTTTTTATGGATGCAATTTTGGGGTTATGTGAATGTGCTTTTGAGCTCTATTTGTGGAGAGCTTTTAGTTTTACGTAGTTCTGTCTGCGGTTTTACTTGTGTGAAATAAGTAGGTCTTTTTATTGCTTACTTTCTTCTCCTTATCCAGATGGGATACTTCATGTCAGCCACATTGTGTCCCACCCTTATAAGTTCAGAGGTTTCTGAATTAAGCCAAATGCTTAATTTGGCTTTTTTTTCCCTTACAACAGCGGGTAAAATATTATTAGCTATCGGATTCCGGAGCTCAGGTACTTATTTTCTTAAATTGTGAGGACAAGAAACGACGAATTCTGGATCAATTCTTATTAACCGAATTTTACTTTACTCGTCATCAATATCTTGCGCTTATTCCAATTTATTTCGAGTCGGCGCAATATGTCTTCTTTTCTTTGATACTTCCCAATTTGCGTTTAAAACACAATTTTTCTTTACTGATGTATGCAATTTTTTTTCTCAGTAAAATTTCCTTCTACAACGTACACAATTACAAATTCATGTTTATGGATCCTCAAAAGGCCTCCCCTACGCCAGGTTACATTACGAAAACCTTAACAAAATCAGACCAACGATTTACGAGATTAGTAGGAATAAAAGCCGGATACACCTCATTTTTATGTACCACTCTAACATCCTCCGTACACGAAGCTTAGGCGGTAATGTAAGACAAGATGAATAAGGAATTTCCTCTGAAAAGGTTCCTTTGTATAATTCATTTGTGGGTACGTAAGTAGGTACACCGTGCTGTATAAGTAGGGTCAAAGTCTTTTTGTACGAATAGTCTCGTCTAACGGGGCATTAACGTTCATGTCGGTTGCTTAAAGTAATGCGTTTCATTATAGTAAAAACTGAGATTTAAGGAAAATGAATTTTGGTTTCGTGTTTCATAATTTAGAAATACTATCACGTGTACCGCTGAATGTATCAAAATAAATTGCTATAAAACGGGGCTATATCAGGCAATACTATAACTTACAAAACTTTTTAAATGAACCCTATCAAAACTTCATCATGCTAATTGTAAGATATTAAATTACTTTTGTATGTTGTAAAGTTGTGGGTTCACAACAGTACCTATTTGGTCGAGTAATTCTATAAATATCTAAGCACTAGCTGAGCCCTACGGTTTCACCCGCATAAATTTAGATCCCATAAGAATATCGGGATAAAAAGTATTCTATATGTTAATCCTGGTTACAAACCATCTGTGTGCCAAATTTCATCCAAATCCGTTCAGTAGTTTTTGCGTGAAAGAGTAACAAAGATCCATCCATCCATCCATACAAACTTTCACGTTTATAATATTAGTAGGATAGGATTATCACGAAAGCGTACGCGCATCACTAGTTGCCGGACATTGCTCGGCAGTTCACATGCTGCTCGCTATACAAGCGCATGCATGTCCAGAACCCTCTGGACTTACACCATGTGCCCCAATCTAGGAGTTCTACGACCACGCTGAGCGCAGGACAAGTACACACTGCACGCTGCGCAGAACTGTACGCGGAGCTGAACTGCACGCTCCTTGTTGTCTTACGGCCTGGTCGGACTGTATGCTGTACGGAACTACAATCTGTACCAAGCCCTACGTTTCCTACGGTCCTACGACGACGGCCTGACCGGCTTACTTTGTGGAGTTCGTGCTGACAACTTTTAACTTAAGTGTGTGTGTGTGCTCAGAACAGCATGTGACCTTTACCTGGAACCTAGGCGTGTTATTAATATATTAGAGGTTAAAGTATGAAATTGCCGATTTGTACTGAAAAATTGAAATTCGTTTTTTTTTTTAATTTAACATATACAGGCTGATTTTTTAAAGACCAGCCAAATTTAAGGATGTGGTACAGACCATCAAACTGAACAACTTTCTCCATGGGACCAACATCGTAATCGCGAATAAAAATTCAGCCGTCCCATACATTTAGGTCGAGTAGGTATTGAAGTTTTCTATGGGACAGTTGATAAAATTTTCGCGATTACGCTATTTGTCCCATGGAGAAAGTTGTTCAGTTACATCCTTAAATTTGGCTGGTCTTTAAAAAATCAGCCTGTATATTTAATCAAAATAATTACCATTATTATCTCTACATTGCTGCCATCTAATAGGAAGGTCATTTATGCCTTTGCGATAGAACTCTCGTGATCTAGATTCGACAAACTATGTGAAAGCATTTTGTACTGCCTCCTGAGAAGAAAACTTTTTATCAAGTAGAAAATTGTCCAAATCACGAAAAAAATGGTAATCCGTTGGAGCAAAGTCTAGCGAATACGGAGGGTGACGAATGGTTTCTAATTGCAGTTCCTGTAGATTTGAAACGGTTTCTCGTGCTGTATGAGGTCTTGCGTTATCATGGAGCAATAATGGTGAAGATCGATTCATGAGTCGGGGCTGTTGCACTGCTAGTTTTGCTATCATTGTTCGGTGCGTTCATTAGCAGTCCCCTCTCCAAACGTAACATTGATATTGCGAGCTATTTCTGCCGCGTTAGTTCCGCGTCGGAACTCGTATTCAAAAATAACTCGAATTTTCGAAGTATCCATCTTTCTTGTCTAAGCTGAATAAAAAAAAACAACTGAAAGTTGATAATCAAATGTTGCACATTTTTAAAAGAAGAACTTCATAGGTACCATGTGAAAAAAGTTTCACTCAAAAATCTCAAACCATTAAGGTTCTATGTCAATTCGAAGTACCTATTACAATAAAACAGCAATTTCATACTTTAACCCCTATTATATAGAATTAGATGTATTAACCTTAACATGCTAGTTTATTTTATCTCTCTGTACTACCTCTTAGTAGACGGGTGTGTAACGGTTGATATAATAACAAAAAATCTAACGTTCACTTGACCTAATTTCAGTTAATATACTTTTGTTTAATATAACGATCAGTTGAGATAGTGAATTGTTGATATAATTTCATTTTATCTAATTTCTTATGATATAATAAACATTTCCTATAATGCAAATTTGATATAATATTCATGTAGTATATTATTCATTTACTATAATATTCATAATCTCTAATAACTTTTAATATAACTATTGTAACCAGTAGAAATTGGATGCAATCTGGACTTTAGGGCACCCCGAACCGGACAGGTTAGGTTAGAAGGGGATGGCGGGGTCGTGTGAGCGAGCGAAGCGAGCGAATAGACCCCGCCATCCCCTTCGTGGTTATTTTTTTATAAACCATCCAGAAGTAGGAGCCCCGCGAAGCGGGGCTCCGTCGACCAAGCCCACCCTCGACCATGCATTGAATATTTTAAGATTTGGTTAGGTGCCATTTGAGTTAGGTTAGAACTGTGACCATTAAACATGAAAATTAGGTCAAAAGAACATTAGGTCAAATGAATGTTATATAAAAAGAATATTATACATATTGAAAATTATATAAAATGAACGTTATACTAACTGTTTTATATTAAATGAAAATTATATCATATGAAATTAGGTTATATGATTTTATAGCATATGAAAATTATATTATATGAACGTTATTTCAAGTGAAATTAGAGCATTTGTTATTATAACATACATTACACACCCTTTAGTAGACGACCTGCGCAGTTCACCCATAAAGCCGTAGCCGTTACAATGTCTTAAATACGCAAACATATTTTTGTTACCAAATAGGCACGAAAATAGATTAAAATCCTACTAATATTGTAAACGTGAAAGTTTGTACGGATGGATGGATGGATGTTTGGTACTCTTTCATGCAAAAACTACTAAATGGATTTGGATGAAATTTGGCACACAGACGGTTAATAACCAGGATTAACATATAGGATATTTTTTATCCCGATATTCCCACGGGATTGAAACTTATGCGGCTAAAACCGCGGGGCTCAGCTAGTATACTATACTAGCATTTACTGGCGACTTCGCCTGCGTGAAATTTCTTGTTCCCCCGCCCCACCCTGATGATGCATCACATCGCCTGCCCGCGCTACTATTTCGTTTACACTTAGCGTTCATTCTGATTCTTTTTTGCTTGGCTCAGCTCCTAAGAGTTCAAGCTTAATGTTAAATAGCCTTCCTCAAGAATTGGGCTATCAAATACAAGAATATTTTTTCAAATCCGACTAGTGGTTTCTGAGATTAGCGCGTACAAACAACCAAACAAAAAAAACTAAAACTTTTTAGTTTTATTTTAGTATAGAAGATAGGTAGTGCTCCTTTATACGAACGACCTAATAGTCACTTTGTTGTCTGAAAGGACTAAGGCTCCGTCTTCGTTAAACAGTTATGAGGACCCATCTCCCAACACAAACATATTCAGCTTATCTATAAAGAGTATGCAAATTCGTAAACCCCTCAACGGTTGCCTTCGTTAAGTAAAACCACAGTCAATAGATCAATGGCAGTAGCATCACTTCGAAGAAACGGTCAACTTGACTGTCACACTCTGATGCACATCACTTCATCTAAATGCAATTTGAATCGAGTAGCGATAAACTTCGAGCACAGTCAAGTGTAGCAACTAGTTGCTGTAAGTCGCTTAATCAATATTGACCAATGAGATTTCAGCGACTGGTGCTCTCTGTTCGGCCTGATATGGAATGTAATTATGACATTATCGCCGGATATAGCCATAACCAACAATCTAGCAATTTCATCGGCCATTTAAACAAAATATGGACTGGTCGGAAAATTGCTTAAATACATTTATTTAATTTTTTTTTGATAGGGTCACCAACAATTCTAAAAAAAAAAAAAAAAATGCTCTAATATACCACTTTACAGTGCGAGCGGTGAATTGGGTGTTTCTCAAAAGTGACGCTACTGTTTTGCCAATTTACTGTGGTAAAATGCAAACGAGGTGTCTATATTGTGTCTCAAATCGTCAGCTACTGACCTTTGTTTACCTAAGTAATGTTAACCTTTATTCTGAGACTTCGTGAAACCATACCTACATGCTTTGCATAGGAATTGTTTGAAACGCAATATCTTCAATATTAACAGAATACGAATCCCTTTTTTATATTAGAAACTAGCTGCGCCCCACGGTTTTACCCACATAAGTTTTAATCCCGTGGGAATTTCGAGATAAAAGTATCCTTTTAAGTTAATTCTGATTATAAACCATCTGTCTGCCAAATTTCATCCAAGTCCGTTCAGTAGTTTTTGCGTTAAAGAGTAACAAACACCCATCCATCCATTCAAACTTTCACGTTTATAATATTAGTAGGAAGTAGGATATTAGTAGGATTACACTATTTGGAATGATCTGACACTTTTTTATTTATTAGAAAATTAATTTATTTTTATGCTTAAAAATATTTGCTATACCTACTCGAGTTGCTTTTTTAACATTCATAATCATTAAGAGTTTTAATGCAGTTGTTCGATGAAAAAAACAGGTGTGCCGTCGGGGGACCGGTCAGGAACTTACAACTAACAATTTTTTAGAAGCTCTCATAAAGTTGTCGCCATCTTGAATTTTAATTTTAACCTACTGTTTAGTTTTTTTAGCACCCTCTAAAACCATGAAAACTATAGAACTTCGTTCCAAAAATACTGGTAGCTATATGATTTGTATGTGTATTCTCTGTCACCATAGTATTCATCTACTATAGCATGATAGAAAGACGGGGGAAAGGCGTGACGACACAACAAAATGAATATAGTCGCACCCGTACAACCGCCTGACTTGCTCCTTCTTTAATTACGTAAAGCTACTGACTTGAGACTTTTCTAATCCTTAAACAAACGAGACAAAAAGTAAATTTCATGTCTAAGAAACAAATCCTGGCCCCAATCTCTGTTATATAAAAATAAAACATGTAATTTAATCTAACTCTGAAGTTTGAACCATATGTTTTAAGGCAGTGTCTCCTGAGGCACAGAGAAAACCGACTGGAAAAGTCTGAGATTTATAAAATTTAAAAAATAGTAGAACTGTGCATTGGTTTATATATGTCCATGTCGTGTAGCGACAAAAAAATCCTAACTTTAACTTTAAATTAAACTAAGGAATTAAAAGAAAAGGAAGTTGAACTCACTCAAAGTTTTGTTTCCAAAATTTAGAAAGATGGAGATGGACTGGACAGTGGTGTGTAGAATGTGGAGGTGGGGTAAGAATGACGATGCGTGATAGGTGAACTCTAGATAACTGAGGCGGAGCTGAAGATGAAGGCCGACGAGAGGCAGGTAGATTTGACAGCCACGTGTGGAGTAGAGCGCGCGTGCGGCACGGAGGGCCCGTAGAGGGGCCCATGCAGCAGGACCAGGACCACGGCTGCAGTCAGGCCACGCTGGCCGGTCGACAGGCATGGCGGGCCTCTGCAGGGACGCTGTCAGCCCGCCAGGTGAGGCGGCCCTCGGATGAGGCTCGGCCCAACAGGTACAGGAGGGGCGCTCAGGGTCTTCAGGGTCCTCCGGTAAGGCGCGCCGGCGGCTCGACAGGCACCGGAAGTCTTCAAAGAGGACGCAGGACGAAGGCGCAGTGAGGGTTCGTCAGGTACAGAAGCCTTTAGAAGAGGCTTGCTGGTGGGTGTTCCCAAGATAGGTGGCCTAGGAGCATCAGGCCTATTTTCAGTATTCGCTTTAGTGGCGAAGGTACTGACCCTAGTCTTTCGTGAATTTATGATGTGAACTCGTAGAATAATATCTTGTAGAAAACATGAATTTGAGATATATGTTAGTGGCCATGTGTAATTTTGAAAAAGTATGAACGTATAATCAGGCTAAAACATAACTGGCCATCAAGAATTTGCAAGAAAAGTTGTCATGGGAACGTAGTAACCAGCGTTGTCAAAACTGTCATGATATATTATATATTAATAAAATACAATAAAACCGAAGTTATATTGTGTTACAAGTATAGTGATTATATGAAAAAGTGATATCAACCAATATAGCCTACCTTAATACTCATGTCATGTCAAATACCTTTGTACTCATGTTATAATTCTGTCATATCAATTTGTATTTTACTGTGTGTACATAAATGATAAAATAAATAAATAAATAAATATAGGCGAAGTTCCCAGCCCTTTGATGTCACTAAGTCGTCGTATCTTTGTGTTAAAAGTTGAAGGCTGTGTCTGTGTACCGATTGTGTATAATTAGCGTGGCCTGGTGTCGTGAGGGACAATCAGAACAGAGCTTAACAGCAACGGAATGCTTGTTCTGACCTGGAGGAATGAATGAAAGTAAATGTGAGTATTACATTACGTTACATCCACTACAGACTAAAGATTCAGCTTTTGGTGGGCTTCATATTAGCTGCATTTAGCCATAACTATTAGGAACTTATGGTCAATCAGGTGATTTAAATCAATTCATTGGCTGATAGAGCCAAATAGAGCCTATCTATATAGGTATAATGTAATAAAAAAATCCTAATTCCTTTCTGATTCCCAGTGTGGGGCAACGTTTAAAAAAAAAATGTAGTGGTGTTTTTGTTTGTGTGTGACCTTATCATTTTTCAAGCCAGTTGTTTAGCTTTTATAGGGTTGAGGGGGGACGCTGTATTTTAACAAAAAAATGCGCTTTAAAGTTGAATATCTCGCAAACGGATACCTAAATCAAAAAATCGTCTTAGAGACCTCTCAATGACCCTATACCCCACACTACGGGGTAGACGCGAGAAAAAAAAAATCATCCCCACTTTACGTGTAGGGGAGCTACCCCAAAAATTTTTTTTTCGTTATTTTATTTTAGCACTTTATCGACGTGATAAATGCACATATCTATGCAAAGTTTCATCTTTCTAGCACTAACCGTTTGGAAGGTAAGCCGAGGACAGACGGACGGACGAACGGACAGACATGATGAAACTATAAGGGTTCCGAGACATGAACTACGGAACCCTAAAAAGCAGTAACTGTTAAAGGATTAAAAAGCTTTCATTAACTCCAACGGTGTTAATTGTTCAAGATGAAGAATAAAAGTGCAAACCAGGGGTCTGTTATTATTTTTAATTTAATTTATCTACCTTCCACTTTCACAGTACTCTATCGCCAAGCTCGGCAATTTCCTCGTAATCTAGGGAATTATGAACACCACCAGGACCCGACACTTTCTAATATAACCATGTTTACATCCATTTCACATAAACTTGTTTCGCTGAAGGCTAATTTTAAAATTTTACAGCCTCCCTTCGCATGTGGGGCTTATTACTTTATTATGTTAGACATTTAATCATTTAGCTTTCTCGAATTTCTGGTAAAGTTGAAGCTCGGCTTATTACTTTGGATTTCAGTTGTTTGTTTCTGTTTTAAGATAATAATATGTTGAAATTATTTACCAACACGTGTTACACGTGTGTTTTTGTTTGAAACCCTTTTGTATTTTCTTGTGGTTTTAAAGCATTTTTTTTTAAGTTTGTTCCTCTTCCTTGTCGCTTTAGAATTACTTGTTGAATTATATTTATGTGTTTAAAACTCAGTGTTTTAAACGTTTGAGCAATATCTATTAGTACCTATATTTCTCCTATGGTCACTTATTTGATTCATTGAAGCTTGATATAATGATTTTTGCAATGGCGGTCGTTAACTCTATGGGGTTTGTGGAAGCCACCGTGTTAGATAATTATATATAATTGTGCAGAATTACCAAACGGTGATTCTGCAAGCTATCGTGGTTTTTCAATCTTGTGCTTTAGTTCGGAATCCAACATTTTTACAGTTACGGTAATTAACATAATGGGAATATTGTGCCTTTATGAAATAAAACATTAAAGTCGATTAAAAGATTATCCGAAAAATGATTAAATCTGCAATTCAGAACTCAAATAAAGTACGAAACAGGCTGCAGAACGATGTTCCGTTGCTTCCAACAATAGAGGTTGCGTTCGCATTAATAAAATATGTCCGCCGGCGCTACGTCAGCGCCACTGAAACGGATAATGTAAGGTATGTACTGTTCATTGTTGTATCGTTTTATATTTATAGGTTTCGCGAACGTTGACATAAATGTCAGCGATGAAAGAAAAGGGTGTAAAAAGATGATTTATATACTTTGGATTTGTCCTTGTTAATAGTTAAACAGATGATTTTAATATCAGTAGACATGCAAGCAAATATAAATAATGATGATACATAATATATAAAAGTTTATAAATAGCGTGTTAATTGTTGTTCTGACTATAAATGGACAGCCATATTATCTCGCACACTTAAAAAAAAGTTTTCTTAAGTATAATTTAGAAGCCCAGAAGAAGTAGCGATTAGGCATATTATCTGAAAACAGTTCAAAAATTTGTCTCTCTCTGTCTTTTTCTATTTTCTAAAGCCATGGATATAATGCTTTTTCGTTACGTGACGTTTTCTATCGTACTCTACCAGTTTAGGTACTCCTACCGCAAGCCACGTTAAAGAACTTCGTTCCTAAACCCACCTCTTTTATTTTTACCTAATATCTAAACTACGAATATTATAATTAAATTAACACAAAGCATCATTACACAGAATTCCATTGTTAAGAGGCTTAAAACCGTTAAATGCTGTGACACCAAACGTGCATGCTCTGTCACAGAAACATATCGATAAATAATTACGTCCACTGCGCTTAATCGCATTTGAATTCATAGTGTTGGACCACTACGAATTCTAATGCCATTCTCAATAATCGAATTTTCTGCTTGAATGGAGCTATTGACCCTGTTCAATAGTTTGAAGCTTTGAAGCGAGGATATGAGTTGGATTGCAAAGAGGCGGGGTTATGAGGAGGAAGGAACCAAATGATTGGCTATCAGCGCTTAGAATCGAATCGTTTATGGTGCGATTACATAATCGAACCATAAACGATTCGATTCTAAGTTATACAAATGTATGGGCTAAAGATTACACATATTTATTGCAGTTTTGGTTATCTTTACGACTGTAAAAATAACCAAAACTTTGATTATTTAAATTAAAACTTCAAATTATTATATCTGACAAGATATAATAAATTAAAGTGGTTTTCCGTATATTTGTTTGTGTGACTGCGTCGTTCTTCTAAACTGCGTAACGGATTTTTATGCGGTTTTCACCATAATTTAGGGAATTTATTCCGGAATTTTTATATGTATAATTCATTTTTTTTGAACTACTAACATATACTATAGAAATATCAATGTTTTGTCAAGTCGTAAAAGCCTTGCGAGGCAGAGGCGTTGGGTTTATGCTACATCTACTTAATAAAAATCTTAATTTCCTTCAATTATTCATTCACTGACAGGCCACGTATAGCCTAAACGGCTAGGTCTATGAACATGAAACTTTGCACAAGAGTTCCTTTTATAATGAATGTGAGAACCAAGAAAGGATTTTTGAAAATTCACCGTTAAATAGAGGATGACAGTTGGAGAGAAATTCAAATTGGAGAGACAGCTTGTATTATAATAATTTAATTTATTTATCTTTGATATGGGGCATATTATGAGTTTTGTAGCATTAATTTTTTTTTTCTTCTAATTCCCGTGACGTACCTACTTATTAGGTAACTACCCTTATTCATCGTCTTAAACACACGAGAGTTAAGACTTCAACCTAAACCTACCTAACCTTCAATTATGGTTATAGTTTGGTTTACCTTTTAGACCCTTACAAGATAACTGACAAGAATTTCTAGCTTATATTCGCAGTTCCTAATGCTATCATTTATATTCCAAGTTTGCCCGAAAATACCGAACTTCTGGACTGCCATAAACTGCCTATAACTAAAACTAACAAGGTAAAGCTCGAGGCTCAAGGTAAGGTCGACTGCTGCGCTGCGTGTCGCGGGTTCGATTCCCGCACGGAACAAATATTTGTATTGCCTACAGGTAGTTGTCCCGGGTCTGGCTGTTTGTGTATGTGAGTTTAAATGTTTGTAAATGCACCCACGATACAGGAGTAATTCCTAGTGTGGGGCAACGTTTTATAAAAAAAAGAAAAAGACTCTGTGTAATTAAAACACAAACTAAAACTACCTTTATACGATGAGTCAGACCATAGAATAAGAATGTTTACACCATGTATCAGAAAGGTGTGGTCATATTTTAAGGATGTGGTAATTTTTCGCGATTACGATAGTAGTCCCATAGAGAAAGTTGTTCAGTTTCATGGTCTGTACCACACCCATAATGATGACCACATCTTTTTGATACACGACGAGAATAAGAACATCATCATCTACCTAGCCTTTTGCCAACTATGCTGGGGTCGACTTCCAGGCCAACCGGAGGCAGCCGAATACCAGTATTTACTGGAGCGACTGCCTATCGGATCTCCACAACCGTAACTGGGTAATACGATACCTCTTGGTTGCCAGACTTTCGGATGTCCGACAACCCGTAACGACTAACAAAGATGACAGCAGGGACCAAGGGCTTAACGTGCTTTCCAAGGCACGGTGGGGTCATGGTAACCGCGGCAAGCGTAACTTACCCTGATTGATCGATCCTAGCGGCTGTTATTACTTGGCCACAAACTTCTCAAGGCAAGTCATATAGAATAAGCACGTATAGAAAGGAAACATTCTAAATGCCTTCAGTTTCGGAGCGTTTTATCTGTATCGTCGCTTGCGGCCCGCGTCGCGCTTTCCGCGCTCAATCATCACAATATTATTGGTAACCCTGATTTAATTTAGGCCAGCTTCAAGTGAAAATTATTATCATCTTAAATTGTCTTTTTATTCAATTCACAACTATCATTCTTTGACACGATTCGTAAGGAAACCCGCGTTACTTAGAATCAAAAATCCGAAGAAATCCACCATTGAGGCAGTATTGTAGATTATGACCCATTCACAAAAATTATGTCCCTCTCACAAAAAGTGGAGGCTTGTGTCCCAGCAGTGGGAACGTTATAGGCTGGTTATAATACTATTTGACAGCTGTATTTAATTACATGGCAAATTGACGCAGGTTGACAATATGCATAATTAACGATTTATTCCTTGACTGAGTTTCACTTCTATGCATTTCAATTTACTTACTTATTTTATGGTGTGAATTTTGGTGAACAAAACACCAAATTCTATCCAGCTATATCTATGGTCAAGCAAAAGATTTTCACCAAGTAAGCATGTCAACGAATTCGGACGAAATGAGAGAGATTAATGTCCCGTGCTGCATTATTGTCGCTCGAGGCGGATATGACATTGCCCGATTGAGGAAAAAAGAAGGATATCGTTTCTGGTAGACAATATCATGCTGGAATTCCCTGAGGGTGTAGGCAGAAGGATACTGTGACAGCAAGGGACGCTATTTATTTATTCAACACCTAATAATAAAAAAGTAAAGTAAAAGTGTTTTTATTTTGGAACAAAAATAAAATTGACATATTATTGAGTACAACGGAAACGATGATAACTACAAAAGATTGAAACTGTGTCGCAGCTATCAACGCCTGTCTAAAACCTAATAATAGTGTCGCATTATTCCACTATTGGGCAAAGATCCAAACCTCGTGTTCCTACTAAGAATCCCTTACAGAAACCAGCAACGCCACTCTGTACCCAAACATAATAATAATAAAAGTACGTCAAATGTAACATATTCTTTCAATTGATTATTTTAGAATCTCTTCATAATATCAAAGTTATGATCGTGACCAATTGTACGAAGAATCTCACAATGTTACAGCAAATATACAAACGCACACACACCCATACCCTCATCTCGCTTACCTACGTTAACTCACACATGCACTCAAGCGCACAACTCTTGATATTCAAGTTTCCCCAGTTTTAAATAAATTAGGTTTTATTTTATCTTGCCGTTTCTATTCAGGTTACGTGAGCAAGAATGAGACTGGCGTTATTCATTTAGAATTCTCTTTACTGTAATATTCGAAACTGGTGTGCGCCTGACCTGGCTTCTAAGTGTTTGTATTGCATTTTCGTGTATAACGTGATGTTATGAGAAAAATATTTGAAGCACCTGTTGTAAAAGCTAGCCGAACTCGGGTGGAAAATTTTCTTTTTATTAATCGTAGGTTGCCTTAATCCCCTTAAGAGTGAGCAAACGTGGTGGTTTTTCGCGTAAAAAATTCTGCTAGAGTTTTTCTTGCTAATGAGGCAGCTAAAAATATGTGAAATATTTCGTTTTAATTTTGATCTTTAAACAAAAGTAGTCTTTTATTTTCGCATTTAGTTTTCAGCACGGCTATTAACAACTATACGAGAGGCTATTGTATCGAAAATGACACATTTCTATAACCTGATTTGCCTTGCCCCCGACAGCAAACAGCTGTCGGAAGAATAACGGTCGTCTATTTGATTTAAACTGACAAAATTTCCGGGTTTTGGATCAGCGTTTGGAGGACTGCTACGATAACATTGATTGATGTTTGATACGGTACGAAAGCGTATCGAGTGGTTATTAATAGCTACGCAGGTCGTGTTGATTGATCTTTGTTTCACAGTCATATTATTATTACATTTTATTTTAACTCATAATTTGACGAAGAACCTTTCTTAAAGGACCCACCCACCTTCCGCGAAAACCCTCTCCTATTAATTGAAGAGGTTATTCTCGAAAGTACAAAAGGAACTTTCTCTGCCACTGGTTCACCATTACTGAACGTACTTACACTTTAACTTCGCATTTTATTCCTTTTTAATACATATATGTGTGCCATCTCTGCCATTTCTGGACAAAAAAGCATCTGCTGAAGTTCAACACTGAAAGGGTACTAAATATTACAGGGAATGACTTTAACCAGGAAGTTTCGTTGTCTACCCGAAATGAATTGGACAGACGTAAGTACGGTCACATTCACATTCTAACTCTCATACATTTTGACCTGTTGCGCTCAACATTTTCAGTGTCCGTGCAAATTTTTATCTTGGGGAATGCTAAAAGATGGATAAATGCGTAGAACTGTATAATGTAATGTCGCATAAATACTTGATGATTTTACCTCGGCGGCCACATCTTCAAAACTTTGCACAATGAAACGGTTTTTGTTTAATTCCAAACCCACCAATTGAAGTCTTGTGATCAAATTATTTGTTTAATTGGAGACTTTTGAAAATGCTGTCATTAAGGTTGTTCAAAACATAGTAGACTAATCATCTATCTTGCCTTTTCCCAAATATGTTAGGGTCAGCTTCCTGTCTGACCGGATGCATCTGAGTACAAGTATTTTACATAAAGCAACTGACTATCTAATCAGTACATAACCCTAAAAAAACCCAGTTATTGGGTAATCATAATGATAACTCTTCGTAAGACTTGTTGTCAAACTTTCCGGCTTCTGACGATTCGTAACGACTGTTAAAGATCCAGGAATGACAACCGGGACCACCGGCATATCGTGCTTCGCCGATATTTCTCTTGCCTGTCTTGGTCTCGGTATATAAAGATGGTCACCCATCCACGGACTGACCGCGGCAAACGTAGCTTAACCTGATCGATCGATCCGTGCCGCTGTTATTACTTAGCCACGAGTTCGTCAGAACATAGTAGACTCAAATGGGAAAAACTACTTATGTATCAGATCATAAATATTGTATGGTGTGAGTTTCTTCATTTTCTTTAATAATAAATGAGGTAAGTCTTTGGCACATTTCACGTTAATTAGGAGCGATCCTTTCTTGTCAAAAACTAGCATCATAACTTCGTTTAGTTATGCATGAGGTGTTGGCGAAGTTCTTGAATGACCCTCGTCATTCAAGAACTTTCTTGTCAGTTTCTTGTCAGACCACTGTTATTATACTAAGTGCTACCTCCTCTGGACTCATATTTCTTTTTTGGCTACAATTCTTTCTAAAGATAATTTATGAAGAATGCATTATTTTTATCACGAATACGTACTGTGGTGGTGTCTATGTATCTTTGTTTGTATACAAAGAAACGTGAAAGCCAGAAAAAAGGCGTTTCTGACGCAAATATAAATCTTGCGTTTCGTCAGGGCAAAATATCCCTGACTGCGATTAGTACTAGCTGCGCCCCGCGGTTTCACCCGCATAAGTCTCGATCCCGTGGGAGTATCAGGAACAAATACAAAGTACTTATGTGGTTATTCTGATGTATAAGCTATATTACTGTAAAGTTTCATCAAAATCCGTTCAGTAGTTTTTGCGTGAAAGAGTATCAAACATCCATCCATCCATACAAACTTTCGCGTTTATAATATTAGTAGGATGTGTTTGAAATAGCGGGAATTAATTAGTTTATGTGACTCTTTTCCACTAATGAGCTATGCTAAAGGATTAAATAGGGCCAAAGTGAACAAAGCAAAAGCATTGTTGACCAGCTGGAAAGAACCGTATCCGATATCCATATCCGTGCCATTTTGAACTGTATTATGATGTTGCACAAGGCATTTTAGACCGTATAGTAACAGAGTAAAAGCCACTTATTGAGTTTGGTAACTGGGCTTTGTTTAACTACTAGCTTTATTATCATCATTATCAGCATTTCAGCCGAAAGACGTCCACTACTGGACATAGACCTCCCCAAGCACCTAAGCTCCACTTCGACCGCTTCTCCGCTTCTCGCATCCAACGGGTTCCTGCGGCGTTCACAAGGTCGTCGGTCCACCTTGTCAACTACTAGCTTACACGACCTGTAAATATTATAATCAGCCTGTAATGTTCCCACTGCTGGGACACAGGCCTCCTCTGTGAGAGGGAGTGGGCCGTATTCCATGACGCGGGGCCAGTTCGAGTTGGTGGATGTCACATGTCTTCGAATTTTTCGTTCTAGGACATGCTGGTTTCCTTCACGATGTTTTCCTTCACCGTTTTGAGTGCAGTGGTGATGAAATAATTTGAACAAAGTAAAGACCCTCTCAGGGTTCGAACCCGTGGGCCCGTGGGGCCGTGGGGCCGTGGGGCGTGGGGCTGTGGGTGTATTAATATTGTGTAATGCCAATAAACGCATTTTTCTTTCTTTCTTTCTTTCTACGACCTACAACTCGTAAGTCGCGGTCGTTTCCACTGGGTCACCAGTCCTATATATACAGGGTGATTTTTTAAAGACCAGCTAAATTTAAGGATGTGGTACAGACCATCAAACTGAACAACTATCTCCATATAATGGTATTGAAGTTTTCTATGGGACAGTTGATAAAATTTTCGCGATTACGCTATTTGTCCCATGGAGAAAGTTGTTCAGTTTGATAGTCTGTACGACATCCTTAAATTTGGCTGGTCTTTAAAAAATAACCCTGTATAACAGCATAGAAAACGTATAATAAATTGCTAAACATTACAATATCGTAGGTATCTAGGTACGTTATAAAGAACGATCTATCATCATTTATCGTATCACATTGATGTATCGTTATAACATAGAGAAAGTGTCAATTATAGGTAAAAATTGAGGATTTATGGATAGTAAATTCTAGCAATAAAAATAGTTAGTGTGCTAGTGATCGTAAATTTGATCGATTAATATGTTATTTTGCCCAAACGCTTCAGGGGTTCTACTCCGTCAGCACAAAGTCCATAGTTTCGAACGAATTTATGGGAGTTTTCAGTTTACCAATCTCTATTGCTTACGGACATAAGATTAGTTCGGTTTCCGAAATAAGAATGACTGATAACACGATTTGACAGATGGTCCTACGCCCGATGTATTTTTGCCTGTCCGAAAACTTAAATAAGCTATTTTCCTAAAAAAATCTAATGTTATTTTTTTTTTTTTACCCAGGCAACTACCCTATGTGACGGTCGTTTTGATGGATCATATACTTTCGGACGGGCCCGTATCTCTTCGTCTACAGATGGTTGACGGTATGTTACTTTTTCAAGCCTTTACCACTAAACGCATTTCGATAAAATTTGGCAAGATGGTAGATTGCATCCTGGGGAAGAACACAGGCTAATTTTTGTCCCGGTAGCACGTTCATCAATCTCCTGCCCATATTCCGATTTATTTGGGGTCCGTGCAACCTGCCTTTTTCTTCCATACTTCTCTATTAGTCGTCATCTTGGTTATTCACACCCTTTCTAACCTTGTCATCATTCACACAGTCCATCCATCGTTTCTTTGGTCTTACCCTACTCTTACAGCCATAGACATTCATACTCAAAACTTTTCTAACGACATTTTCCTCATTCCTCCGTAACACATGCCCATACCATGATAACCGGTTTCCACACAACTTTTCAGCTATCGGTGCCACTTTTAGACTTCCTCTTATGTAGGTACTAATTTCTTATTTAACCATTCGTGTAACACCACACATCCCTCTTAGCATTCTCATCTTAGCTGCATGCAATTGCCTTTCATTCATTCTTTTTGTCGCCCAACATTCTAACCTTAATCAAATTATAAACCAAATTATCCACGTTTCCGTGGAATAATTTCCGATCCACGCGGACGAGGCCGCAGGCAGAAGATAGTGGCTTATAATCCGTTCATTGATCATACCATGCTACCTTGGCCACTCAGTGGTCAGTGGTGGTCAGTGGCTCAGGTAACGTCTATTCAAACTAATATTTCAAATTGATGTTATTTTAAGTTAAACCAATATCAACTTTACTTTAATGGGAATTAAGTTGATTTAAGAGTGACAAGAAGTATTGAAAAAGTTATAAAAATGTTTGAAGTTTTACCGTAAACTGAACTTCATTGTGTAGGAATTAAAGTTATTTTTCAAAAAAATCGCGAATGCAGTATAGGTACATCGGTATATTGTGTTACCTCTTGCTCTAGTTTTGATGTAGAGCCTTCTTTCTCTATGACGTAATATCTACTAAGTATGCACATGACTTCAGTCTTATGGATCTTTCTAGTTTAAGTCTAAGACTCATTATTATTAATAATTTTATATCATATATATCATAGTTATTATTAATTTTATTCCCAGTACTCTTCGGTCAACATTTTTCAGTTTTTGAGGTACTGAAAATAATAGTGTTGGTTACAAAATTATGTAACCACGTAATAATATGCTTTTCACAATGTTTAATTAGTAAAGTAAATTAGTTTAACACGTCCAATTAGTTCTCGTTAACGAACAGTAAATATGAAATTATTGTGGTGTTGATGTTCTACATTATTATTTATGTAATTCCGCCATGTTTGCGGAGTTCGTATTCGATTTACCTGCCGAGTGCGGTTTCCGACCGAATGTACCTAATTGATTATTTGATAAAATATTCGAGGATATTAATTTATTTTGTAAATAAATTAATATTCTCTCTATTAAACCCAGCCGAAAAAAACCCGGCTGAATAAAACCATTGAAATAAGAAACTTTTGAATAAGACACAGGATAGCTTGTAGGAGCTGGATAAGAGTTGCCGAAAATTAAGTTGAATGGCGTGAAATAGGAGAGGCTTGTGTTCTGCAGTGGACTGCTATAAGCTGATGATGATGATGAATAAGACGAACATTTTTTTTAAAGGTTTTCGCTATCGAAAACCCCAAGAGAAGTCAAGTCACAGAGAGAATGCCTGTCTCCCAGCAACTTGTAATAAATTTTAAAACAAAGAGAGCTGCAATTACTACTCTGCCACGGTCCTTGAAAAGACCACTTCAATGTGATACCGAACCTTCTACTTCTGGATGCAGTTCAAAGAAAAAAGAAAGAAAAGAAAAATATTTTATTCTGCATAAACAAAACGCACAATTACAAGTAAAAAATAATATTAATAATAAAAAAAAAAAGACATAAGATACACATAGTCAAAAAAAACTCGTACTCAAGCATAGAAAATGTTGACACCCTTGTCTATTGCTTGATGTCAAGGCCAGGGACCAATGACAACTCACATTACTTGACATTGACAAGACGATATTGGCAGATGGCCGCAAAACAATAGTAATCATAGCAAAAACAAAAGCCGCAAGCAAGTGGTTCCAAAGGCCGTTGTCACCTATGTGCGAGGTCTAATGACAGGAAAACAAAAGCCAAATGTGGTAAATGTAACAAATTCATGTGTAATGAACACCTTACATAAGTTTGTGATTCATGTGCCTAATAATTTAAGATAATTTTGATTACTATTTTAGAAGTTCATATTTTTGTTGTTTTCTAGAAGCCTTACATTGTTTTGTTAATTTAGATGTTGTCCTTAAAGTTCCTATATAAAATAAATATTTTCACTTTTTACTGTTTCCTTTTCAAAAGCAAATCCTGCCGGTCGATTCTGCAAAAATCTCACGGTGAGATGGTTACAGAATCGCACTGCTGGGGTCCGTACGGACCTCACGCGACTAATAGTGTAACTATTTAGGCGCGACTAGCTAAAGGTTAATGGGGCAGGCAGAGGTGCATAGTACTTATTGACACCCACATTCAACGGAAAACGGGGCGAACCTACTGACGTCAAACCGTGTCCCCAACTAAATCAACATGACGTAAATCTTTTAATAGAATAGATATATTTATAAGTAAACATCTAGGTATGCACATAGTATAAAACAAAGTCGCTTTTCGTGTCTGTCTGTGTGATCAGGCTTTCTAAACTCCGCAATGGATTTTGTTGCGGCTTTCCCCCATCATTTAGAGCATTTATACCGGAAGGTTTATGAGTACCTATTAATAATTAACTTAGATATTATAACACAGAAATTACGGAGGGGCTCCTGGCAAAACAATAACAGCCGCACGGTTCGATCGATGGTTAAGCTACGCTTGCCGCGGTTGGTTCTTGGATGGGTAACCATCTTCAAATACCAAGACCCCTCCGTGCCTCGGAGAGCACGTTAAACTGTTGGTCTCGGCTGTCATTCGTGGATCTTTGAAAGTCGTTACGGTTCGTCAGAACCTCGAAAGTCTGACAACCAGTCATAGCAAGGGGTATCGTATTACCCAATAACTGACGTTGTGGAGGTCAGATAGGCAGTCAGTCCATGTAAAATATTTGGTATTCAGCTGCATTCGGTTAGACTGGAAACCGAATCTTACATAGTTAGGCAAAGGCAAGCAGATGTTGATAGCACAGAAATCACCATGTTTTGACATGACACCACATTGGTTATATTCTACCGGTGCGAAGTAGAGGCGGATCGCTAGTTGCTAGTAGTAAATAAGAATGCATTTTATTCCGGATTACATTAAATAAATAAAGATTTTATTGTTCAACTAGGACTAGATTACATGGCATGGCAAATTAATCTACACCGTTAAATTTTGATCGTTTTAATCCTTAAAAGGGGTCATTGTACTCATTATGAACAACTTTTACTACGGGACCAACCCTGAAATCGTGAAAACAAAATCAGTTGATCCATAGATTAATGTTCACATAACTCGACATACATAATGTATGGATCGACAGATTTTTTTTGGTGTTTATAAATAAAAATGAATCACCGAAATGTATGTACGCGCATAACTTCCGATCGACTGCACCAAATTGGATAATTCTTTTTTTTTGTGTTTGTTATTGTCAGGACAAGGTGTGTATAGGAGAAAATCGAAAGAAAACAAAATATGGCGGTACGACGTTCACCGACGTTTCCGACGGCGGTTGACGGTATATCTAATATAAAGCACAACCAAAAAGTTTCTTAATTTAATTAGTGGATGCCGCACTGCTCTCCTAGATAGGTTACAAAATTAACATTAAGGAAAATCAGCAGTGAATTCATAGCGCCCGTTGTTCACTATCTTGATAACACCTTCCCCTTCGTTAACCTCAACGCCTCCACAGTGTGCTGTGGCCCACTTTACCGCATCCAACTGCGAGAGAAAATGTATGAAAGATTTTACCATAATTATTAAAGATGTGTGTCTGGGACAGATCTCTTCTTATTTGTAGAAATATTATGTTGGTAGTTTGAATCGATAAGCTATTGCAGAGGGACAGTATACGGATTGGCTCATAAACCGGCTTTCCATATCCGTAAAAACTTAGGTGAAGTGCACTGTGATTTCACCTGGTGCCGCCGGATTGACACTGGTAACAGCTCACTTTAAGCACATTACACCTAAGTTTTTTCGGTAATCTTTTTTACAGAATAGACTGGCACCACACCTAAACCGTTCAAGAGCTGTCAGTGTCATCATTGTTATGGAATATTGACACTGACAGAGCTGATCGCGTTCAGTTTCATTGACGAAATTGGCACTAAGGGCCGGTTTTTTGATCCGTAGTTAAACTCAACCAATTGTTAAAAATAGTAACTAATGGTTAAATATTGGCAAAATGTATTTTTTGTACAATTGTTAGTTTATCTTATGATATAATATCATAGCTAATGGTCAAATAATTACATATTAGTAAAAAAAAAAAACATTGGACAAACTAAAAATTGGTCAAAAAACACATTTTTCAAAAATGTAATCATTAGTTACTATTTTTAACAATTGGTTTCGTTTAACTACGAATCAAAAAACCCGGCCCTTTTTTTTTTTTTTTTTTTCAGGATGGGAAATCATCAAATGACTCCTCCCGCTCTGGGTGGAGCAGAAGGGAGTGTCAGACTCTTACTGACTAAAACCCACCCGTGTTCCTTCCTTAGCCCTTTACGTACCAGGGCAGCGGTAACCCTTTCGGACAATCCCGCTACCCCGGCAGGCTTCGGCCCTGTCGGGCCCCGTCAACTACGCTGACATCTCTTTGAGGCGCGCGTGGAACACATACACGCCGTCCAGCACGGGCCTGGTCCTGATCGGACGGAGAGCTACCCATTGCTCTCCGCCCGCAGGCCCGCGCCTACGGTGGCCGGGAGTCGTCACGCGGCTCCCGACGCCCGGAGCGTCTCCCTCGGCGGCTGAGGCGTGAGGATCTTTCCCTCGCCCATCCCGCCACCTCCTTCGCTAGCATGACTGCTTCGCAGAAGGAGGTGACCGCCTCCCACTCCCTCTCGCCCCGGACCATGGCTTGCACCAGGGCCGGGCGCGAGAGGTCGCCGCCGCTGCCGATCGCCTCTACGAGGACACGGCGGTGCTCTGCCCAAGCGGGGCAGACCTCCACCGTATGCTCCACCGTGTCCTCTGGGCGATCCTCGCAGTGGTGACACCCGGGCGTCTCCTCCCGCCTGATTATGTGCAGGAACCTCCCGAAACATCCGTGTCCGGAGAGGACCTGCGTCAGGCGGTAGGTGAGAGCGCCGTGACGCCTCCCTAGCCACTCCTCAAAGAGGGGTCTTACCGCCGCTATCGTGGCGTGCCCTGCGCTGGGTTGCGATAGTCGCGCCTTCCATTCCACCATGAGACCGCGCCGGAGGTCCGTCCGCTCCGCAGCGATTTGCCGCGGGTGCGGAGTTTCCCCCCGACGTAGTGCCTCAGCGCGCCAGTCATACAGGCGCGCGAGGACTATCGCCTCCAGATCCCATGGTGGCAGTCCGGCAAGGAGGCTTGCTGCCTCGCCCGAGATCGTGCGGTATCCCCGGATAAGCCTTATGGCTACCACCTTTTGGGGCGCGTTCAGGTAGTGTGCGGCTCTCAGTCGCAATGAACGCGCCCATACCGGGGCCCCATAAAGGGCCATGGACCGCACGACCCCTGCGTAAAGCCTCCGGCAGGAGGCGTTTGGCCCCCTCAGGTTGGGCAGGAGCCGCCCGGCCCTTAAAACCCGGCCCTTAGTCTCTATAGAAAAATATTGTAAGAAATTCTGTTTGATTACTAATGAGAAAATGAAAAGACACCCCAATATATTATATGCACAAGAATACGGAAAACAACAAAATACGTAAGACAGCACCTGTCACACGAAACGAATAAACTGCCAGAACTTCAACTATAAAGATTACGATAAATCGAATACTCATATATCGGATACCCGATATATCGGATACTTAGAAAACCGCAGCACATTCGAAACTTATTCCAGTTATTCCAAGTCACGTCGACTGCGAAATTCCGAACGAAATAATGTCAAAAGAAAACTACACCGCACTTCCTTAGTCAGGTATACCTATCGCTAAGAAATATGACGACATTTATCACCCGGTTAGTACATTGCTTGTTCGGATCGCAATAACCGGCAACAGAAACACACATATGTATAAATGTATATCGTACCGAATCGTAACATGAATAATACGGCGATATTTCTTGGTAATAACGACCTTGATATCAATGTTTACATTATGGTCGACGGTTGTATTGATACATGAGGAAGGCGGGGTTGCTTTTTCTAATAAAAACGTGCGATTTGTGTCAACTATTATTTTTACAGTTTTGGGTTTTATTGGAAATCACGCTGTTTACTTTTGGGGTCAGTGTTTGTGTCTTTATCAGTATTTCGTGTAAGAACCACCGGTTGTCAGTTTTAATTAATATCTCTTCTGATATCTTAATTTTGGTTTAATAAAATACTGTTCCTTTAAGCCTGTATCATCCCACTGCTGAGCAAAGGCGTCTCCCAATGACTTCCAGCTCTTTCGATCCAGGATGAAAGTGGACCACTGGTCGTTTGTTTTCTTCAGCTCGTCCTGCAATCTTCTACGGTCTCTGTCACTACGCCTGCTGGCTGTGTCAGGACTCTACGTAGTGGTTTTGTTAATAAAATACAAAACTAATTATGAAAGAGATATTTCAGCTGACCTTTTCACGCCAAGAAATTAGTCTACAAGCTGTTTTTTGGCGTGTCAGGTTCAAAGTTTGATTACTTAAGTTAGTTTGAACTTGAAATACAGCAGAATGCTGATATCAATATACAGATGATATATATAAATGATAAATGATTTTATTTCTTTAAATAGGTTTGTACAAACACTTTTACATTTCAATCATATTTTTAATAAAAACTAGATGAGGTTGGTGTTTCCTATCTGACTATTCTGAGAAGAAAGACCGAAATAAACTCAGAGGTAACAGTCTCATTTAAAGTCCAGACATAATCTTGGCCAAATCATGTGAAGACTATGTAGATTACTTATATTATATACATATGTATAATTATAATAATATCAAATGGGTAGATAAATTTCAAATGAACATATTAACGATAATATATACCACGGCTTATATTAACTCTTCGTATGCCGTGGATCCACGCGAGACACAATGGCTTTTTAATTGGTTCTGTAATTACGGCAAACAACCGGTTCAAAATCAAAATCAAAATATTTTATTTCACATAATGGTTTATGTGAAATAAAATACACTGACATGGACATGGACGTGGGCACTTATGAAACGTCAGAAGCTAGGTGCACGGTTCCAATTGGTTGTTTTCTAAGGAGAAGAGCCGGCAAGAAACTCCAAGATTAATCTTTTAAAAATAATTGGCTTTTACAATGTTTTCTAATTACAGTAGGTATGGGAGGACAGCGTAGGCCTGTCAACAAGTACCAGGTACTTGATAAAATAAAAAATGGTCTACAGATCTAAAGTCTACCAGGCCTACAAAGTCCTCACACTTACAAAATATAGAAAATCCATCAAACAGACAGATAAAATATAAAACCTATTAAAACAAAGTGACATGACTGCCATTACAACCACTAATAAAGACTTGAAACTAGACTTGTCTGTACATAATGTCAAATACTAAAAAGATTATGTCAAAGAAGTAAGTAAAAAATAAATAAACATCGTAATTTGAAAGCAGTTAATAGACATTTACGTAGTTATGTCGTTAATGAGGTGCCAGGGAAGCCACATGTGCAGAAGAAATCATTGCCAAACTACCTTGTTTTTAACGTTGTCTTTAATCTTATAATATGCTTTTTTGATAAGGACACGTTTGATAAGGGTTTTGAACTTTCCATCGCTAAGTTCTGTAACTGTATTGGCAACTTGTTATAACAGCGAATGCAGTTTATAAGAAATGACTGTCTTGCTAGTTTTAGTTAATCTTAATTTAGGTATCAAAATTTCATTTTTACTATGGAAATCGCTTCTTATTCTGAAAAGTCCTAAGTTTTTGCGAACATACAAAATACTTTCTAAAATGATAAGAGAAGGCAGAGTTAGTATATAAAATTCATTGAATTTTTTTCTAAGAGACTCGCGAGGACCCATTTTATAGATTGCACGGATTTCACTTTTGTAAAATGAAAATTGAATCGACGTCAGCTGCCGATTCCCACAGCAGAACACCATAAGACATAATACTGTGGAAATAAGCAAAGTATACTCTACCTACCTAGCTGGGGCTATATCTGTCAACTGCCTTATTTTTCTTACTGCATATGCAGCTGAACTTAATCTACCTGAAAGAGCTCTAATGTGTGCGTCCCATTGTTATTTTGAATCTAAAGTAATTCCCAGAAATACAGTTTCCGTAATAGCATCTAGTTTCTTGCCATCAAGTTTTTTTAGACCCACTTGGTAATGAGAACTTAAGACATTTAGTTTTGTTCTCATTAAGTAAAAGATTATTAGCTGCAAACCATTTCGAAAGAACAGCCAGACTATCCTTGACATGTAAGACATCTATATATTTTCTATCTATTTTTATAATAAGGGAAGTGTCATCAGCTAATAAAATTATATCCGATAGGTTAGCCATCATGTAAGGGAGGTCGTTAATATATACTAGAAATAGGAAAGGGCCAAGAATTGAGCGTTGAGACACGCCCATCCTAACTAGAGACCCCGAGGACGTCACCCCGTTAACGTTTACTTTTTGCTGCCTCTTTGATAGATAGGAAAGAACAAGATCAGCAGCTTGTCTACGAATTCCGTAGTG
The DNA here is from genome assembly GCA_947507525.1 of Apamea epomidion. Taxonomy (NCBI): domain Eukaryota; kingdom Metazoa; phylum Arthropoda; class Insecta; order Lepidoptera; family Noctuidae; genus Apamea; species Apamea epomidion. The sequence goes on along the minus strand of OX382230.1, from coordinate 15,216,159 downwards.
GTATAATTTACAGATCAGTGTATTGTGGTCGACACAGTCGAACGTTTTTGAGAGGTCAGAGAAAATGCCAATTGTATCATGGGACTTCTCCCAGGATTCCAAAATGTGACTGATGAGTTTTACTCCCGCGTCTGTCGTCGACCTACCTTTCGTGAAACCAAACTGGCGACCATGTAAAATCCCATTTGAGTTAAAATGTGACAACATCTGGTTTAGCATGATTTTTTCATAGATTTTGCTCAAAGGTGGTAGCACAGATATAGGTCTATAATTGGAGGGATCCAACTTCCTACCTGATTTGAAAATTGGTATTACTTTACTATGTTTCATTAAATCAGGAAACGTACCGCTGTCTAAACATTGATTAAATATGCCTGTTAGGGCAGGGGCAATTGTGTCAATAATATCTCCAAGAACCTTAACAGAAATCCACCATAAGTCTTCAGTGTTTTTTATGTTAATACTTTTAAATGCTTTTTTAATTATGGCAATGGAAATGGGCTTGAATTCAAAGCTTGGAATATCCTTAGTAAAGTTTTCTTTAAGAAGAGATTCAGCGATTCAGCATAATATAGATGATAAGGGGAGAGATTTCGTAACCTCTATTGGGATATTGGTACAGAAAGTTTTTAGTGTCTCAGCACCTTGTAACTTATCTAAAATAGTTTCATTATCAATTTTTAGGGACAACTCATTCTGATCTCGCTGTTTTGTGTTTCCAGTTTCTTTGTTAATTACCTGCCACACAGCCTTTATTTTATTATTAGACATACTAATTTTGTTACTTATTAATTTAGATTTAGCATCAGCGCAGACTCTTTTGAATATTTTAGAATAGTTTCTTACATAATTATGAAGGGCTTGATCAGAAGTTAATGATTTCTCGTGATACAAAGTATATAAAATATCTCTGCTTTTTAAAATGCCTGCAGTGCCCCATTTACTAAATTTTGGTTTAGTATTGATAGTAACATTATTTACAGGACATGCTTTATTGAATTCTTGGCATACTGTATAAGATAATGTACCATAGTTTATGTTAGGGTCTTGTGATTCAAAACTAGCAGTTGAAAGATTGCTAAGAACATTGCTATAAAGTAAACAACTTCAATTTATTTTTAGTTAGAGGTCTTAATTGAATGGATTTATCTTAGGATGTTAAAATATGAAATTCAAAAATGAAGAATAAGAAGAAGGAGTTTATTATTTATTCTCATTTATTTTAAAATGAGAATAAGTAATAAACTCCTTCCTTCCACTTACACAACTCTTAAGTGGAGAACAATCATGAAAGTGAATAGCACTCAATATTCCTACGAACCCAATCTCAGGAACGTTAATGAATAATTCCCAACAATTAATATCCTCGAAGGAACGAAGGGCATCTTTCATAATTGACTCGTTCAGTAATTTCGCTTTCATTCACTCATTTTTATATGAACGAAATTGTTTCCTCTTGCGTTCAACGATGTTAGGTACCTACTTCGGGTTTCCCGAATATTGCCGAAAGAAATCTTTTGGCACTTTCCGTGATTTGAATGAATGATGATTAATGAATCGATATCGGTAAAGGTTCATTTTGTATGGGATGGGGACGAATTTGAAGATCTTTTAAAGTGAAGGTGGCTTCATTAGGTTGTCAAATGAGGAAATTAGGGGTTTAAAAGTGATTCTAAGTATAGAGCTCTTTGTGGAAGGTGTAAATCATTCGATAAAAGTCACTATTCCTTTATCTTTGAAGGTATAAGACAGCTTTTTCATTTTGAGAAGAAAATTTTCTTGGAAAGAGTGCCGTTTCGCAAAGTACGTTCAAAGTTTCCCGGGATAAAAATAACTTTATCTAGGATTTAAATTGTCTTTCTACCTTAACTTGTGTGAAAACAATTTAGGATTCCTGGAAATACTTAGGTATGGCATGCATGATTAAGCCTAGGCAGCTCAGTATGGAAAGGTTAAAATATAGGCGTAAGTACTGTTATTTGTTCGTCTTAAGTCACACCATTCAAAGATAATCAAGTGTCATGACTGTCCAAAGTCACTGTCATGACACCTGATTCTCTGACTATTAAAATGTGTCTATTATTAGCCCCATCGGTTATATCAAACACTTTTATGGACATAAGTACGATTTATAAGGACATATATTACTCTCGCTTCGTTATTTATAGCCAAACACACTTATAACTTTATTGTAATTTCTAGTTCATTTACCTGCAAAATAAGGATAGATACCTACAAAAGACATGACAGGTACGGTTTCCAAGATGTTATTTTTTAACTATCCAGTAAACTGAAAACAAAATTATCTGGAATTGAAGATACAACTGTTTGTTTGTCGAGTTTATTGTTAAGGAGTAACTAAAATAATATTATTTTACTACTTCAAGGTTGAATTGAAACGTTTATAGATTGATTGATTGCTCCTATTAAACACATATAAACGTGTTTAATTATTTATTTTAAACGTGCTTCACTGTAATAAGCAATAATGTTTTATTTTTGTTTTTCCAGCCATTGTAGATAATTATGAGCTGATAGGTGCAATCTACTGATGTGGCGACATGTCGAAACATCGAGATATCTGTGCTATATCTAAGAGTTTATATATAATAATTAATATTTCGGGACATCGCCAAGCGGTTGGTTGACTCATCACGTGACCAGAGGGCTAGCCTATTTTTAGTCCAATGAATCAGTATTGCCATCCAACGTGGTAATGCTGCCAGCCTTTGGGCGCTTATCCCATTGACAGCGATGCGGACGAATTTTTTGATGCCCAATAAGCTCCTGCCTGTTTCTTTAATTTTTATTATATTCTTGTATATATTATAAATATTTTTTAGTGTTAGCTTGTAAATTGTAATTGTTGCGTCTTTGTGAATAAATAATATACTGAGTTGAATATGAATGTATTATACACATATATCTTCCAGGATATGTGGAGTTTCTTGCCCGTTCTTCTCCATAGGTGGGCTTCATCTTTCTGCCTGACCGACCTTTTGACAATTCAAAAGTGCCTGTGCCAGTGCTCAAATCATTTATTTCAACTAAACCAAAATTTGTTTAGTTCAAAATAAATGATTTGAGTTTGAGTTTGATAAGTTCTCTATGTAATGGTGAAAAACGCATCAAAATTGTGTATTGTGTGTGTGTGCGGTCACACACACGGACGCGAAGAGTGAACTCTGTGAGGTTTTTCAGAAAATAAGAAAAAGTTAGATTTTGATCGATTGTTCGCAGAAATAAAAACCATGTTCCAATCTCTTATGAAAAGAAAGAATAGTCTCGATGTTTTCGATTCGTCACAATTGTCTCGATTCTTTCAAGGATTGATTGATTAACATGGATTCAAAGATATTGCTACGTTACTGGTGTAAATAATTTACGAGAAATCTGGCTTATATCTTCGTCTTTGGTCCTCAAGCCACTTTAATAATAAGGTAGATTTATTTAGTTGTATAATAGAAATGTTGTGTTTTTATTTTATATTGTATATTATAGTATAAATGTCCATAGTATAAGAATTTGTATTGTTTATTAGAGTATAAGTAGTATATAAGTTAGGTTTTATACCCACGTGTACATTCGTTTCATCTTGACATGGTAAACTTATATTGATTTGATTGAATGTGTTAATAATATATGTCGGAGTCATTCGTTTGACTATTCGGAACGCTAGCGCCATCTCGTGGCGCTAGACATAGTCTAGTCTGAGCACGTGGAGGTGGACGAGAGCGACAGCTACAAGAACGGTGTGAGCAGAGCGCTCGGGAACATCGAAACATTGGACATCGTACGGACAACATGTGTTAGAAACTGTCTCGCGTTCCGTATCGTTGAGTTGTTCGTAAATTGTAATCTGATTTGAACTGCAAACCGTTTTTCTATTGTGCTATAACCAACACTACCCATAGTACGCCCACAGTAATTATTATATGCCTGATGTTAACGAGAGACAGACATACCTTCTCAGTCATATATATATTAATGAGTCTGTATTATTATAGCTAAAACTATTTGTATGCCTTAGTTAAGGTAGTTAGTGTAAGGATCATTTTAAACTTAACATCTGTCGCTTGTACCTACTTTCTGTGCAAATAAGGAACTATTCTATTCTATTATGAACTTATCCATATATACCAACCAACTTTATTCCTACAATATCCGACGAATAAATGTATTTGTCTTTGAAGGTCTGGTTTTATCAAAGAAGCTGATTATTTGTCCCTGGTATGTTTTACAAGAAAAGCAGATCTTTTTCAGTTTCTACATACATTAGTACTGTGTTGGAAATGCACGAATATTTTTATTGTTAGGCTTACAATGATTTAGATGCGTTCAGAGAACAGCGGGGTAATTGCATAACACACTATTAGTAGCAATGGGTTTCATTTTGACAGTTCAACAACATTCATTGCATTTTTTATGTTTATGAGCAGACACATTTTTCGAACATATGAAGCAATGGATTAGCAATATCCTTCAAAATGATTCAGATTGTGATTGATACTGTTATACGCAATTAGAGTGTTGATCTGTATGTTAATTGTTGCAGTAATAGCGTTCGTTTCAACAATGTTCCAGCCACATAAAAATTCAGGACGATCTCATTATCCCGGAAAAATACAACGAAAGTAAGTGAATAGATCTTATACTAAGTAATAAATTAATTACATCTAGATAAGTTAATTACATTTAGGTCCTTCGAGCCCATTCCTTATCAGTGTCTTGAAACACAAAAAGATGTCTAGACTATTGTTAGATAAGTGGTATTTGTTACCTACATTTACAACTATACCCTGTCCATTAGGTAAACCGTTTTTTGACAGATGGAACTATTGATTGCAGCAACACACAATACATTGTACGGTATTATAATGTCTGTAAGAAGCCATAAATAAGATAATTCAATAAGATAAGGCAGTTTAAATATTTATTTTATTACGCATTTTAAAGTTAACTTTTACGTTATCTGGAATTTGTAGGTTCTAAGACAGCTGTCAAAAAACGGTTAAGCTAATGAACAGGGTACAGGAGGGCCTATTATAAATTAAGTTTGAAAACACGTATTTAAGTTAGATTCTCAATGGAGCTACCAGAATTGCATAATAAGTTAGGTACTCACTAAGGGGTTTATTTAAAAACGATGATTAAAGTTAAGTAACGTTTAAACGTCAAAAATGTATGGTTAATAAGTCGCCACTACTTAACTCTAAGCAACGTTTATGAATAAATGAGTTAAAGTTTTGGAATTGATGAGTATAATTGTTACTCCATTTTGTTAATATTTTTAGGATTTGTTTGCTGGTTTACAGGTACAGTTCCCTAATTGTTATTCATTTTGCGTGAACGTTAATCTTTTAAACCATAGTTTAACTCAATGTAGAGCCCCAAAAAGCCATATAAGGCTGACGTGGTTCTGTTAAAAGCCTCTTACTCAACAGATACAAATTCTACGGGGTCAAATTAAATTAGCTAGCGAAACTCTGCAGACTTAATGGGTATCGATATCTAAGCACGATAAATCAGAATAAAAATATAATTGATGTTTTTTTTGGGGGGTTAACAACCGCTGGTAGTGTTATTACCTGAAATATGGGTTGATAAAATTAGTTTCCTTTTGTTTCATCGTATTTAAATATCGATGTCCATCACATCTGTGAAGTTTACACATAAAAAACTAATTTTTAAACTGATATTTTGAGAGACACACAAATGACCCCACAAAAAAAACCAATTAATCCCTTTTTTGTTTCATCATTTATTATTTTAGATATCGATACATCTGCGAAGCTTTGCTAGTTAATTTAATTTGACCCTGTAGAGACAGAAAGATTCACTCGTATTATTATTATTTAATTAGAAAGAGGTTTCGTATTTTATATCCCAAATAATGGGTTATTTAATCCTAATGTCTTTCGAATAACATTGGGAAAGTTTGTGAAAAAGATAATCAGAACCCAATTTATCCTTCGTTGTTTCTATGTATATCAACATGCGAGTATCATTTTCCCTTTAGCGAAAACCGAAATAGTACTTTAATGCCCAACTACTATAATTATGTTTTTGTAACGAGTCACGCGAATGTAATACTTAATTATCTATATAATGGAGAGGTACTAATTTGTATTTTCTCTGGGAAAATATTTTTTTCTGAAATTATAATTATAAAGTTTTGAGTATGAATGTGGGTGGATAAAAAAGTAGGAAAAAAACCAATGAAAGGATGGATGTATTGTGTGAAAGATTATATGGCTATGTGGCGGTATCTACAACGCCACATGCGAACAACGCATCATACTGACGTTACGCAAAATCCTGCATCTCGCAAGCAGAGTTTACCGCACAATTAGCGTATATGCAACTTCCCAACATCAATCGTTGGGCAGTTGCCCGCCAGAGACAACACCCGTCTGGTTGGAGGATCCTCCCTTTTCTATGGAGTATGAGTGAACTTTACATCCTGTTCCTCATACCTCTATAGCTAGAAAGGGTGATTTGGAGAAGAAGTATGCTGCATCGACCCCAAATAAATTGGAATAAGGACAAGAGAATGATGATAGACGAGAGATATACAGGGTGTCCCGAAACTCAACGATAACCTGGTACCGGGCGACAGGCCAAGGTATACCAGTTATGAAATAAATAAGTTTTTTTTAATTTTTATTCCAACAATGAGTGTCAAAGTTATCTGACAATAATTTTGTAAACCATAACTCGTCAAAACTTAATTTATTTTACTTAGTTAACAATGTTTATTACTTTGATTTGTGGTTGCGATGCGGTTAATAGCACTGTTATTTGAGATTACATTACTAAAAAAATCACTGTAAAATTATAAAAAATTGTGATCACAGTACTTAAAAATGTCTATTATCGCTTGACTAAGAGACATGGATTTTTTTTCTTATTTTTTTCATAACTGGTATACCTTGGCCTCTCGGCCGGTACCAGGTTATCATTGAGTTTCGGGACACCCTGTATAATCTGTCCTCCGATATTACCTAATTGAAATTCGCTGTCGGTTTTATTTAAAACAATAGCCATAAGGACAATGAGCCTTTTTGTTAGGTCGATATTTCAATTTTTTTCCTTATTTTCTTTTTACTTTTTCAAATAACAAAAGAGATATTCATCGTGTTTTTGATCCTTAATTTAAAATCCACCCGGCACAATAATAGATATTGAGTTCTTTAGGCAATCAATCATTTTCGTTCGGTCAATAAAAATTGGCTTGACTGTGAAATGACCGTGTTTTGTTTTTAGAGACTTTTTTGTTTTTCATGAATTTTATCTTTGTTTGATCTGACGTAAAAATATACAGGTTTTATGGTTTCTGCATACAGCGGGAGTGGCGCGGCGGGACGGGACGGCGACGCGACGCTGAGCAGTTGTAATGTACTAGATTTATTACGGACGACGCCACACAGAGCCGCCCCGCTCGACGCGATGGTAACCGTCGCGCCACGCCGCCGCCGCGCCGAGCAGGAATACAAGTCAGAAGCGGCGGGGCGGGGCGTGGCCGGACGCGAGCGCGTTTTTTATTTATTTCATTTCCCTTTACGTTGTTTTTTCTTAGCTAGCGCAAATAAGAGCAGTAGCGTTTCCACGTCTGAATCGCTTAATATCTTTTTGATGAAAGAAAGGCGCGGCGGGACGGGACGTGATCGCGCCGCGCCCGCTGTGTCCAGAGACCTTTAGTATTTGCAAAGCCGTCTGTAATACATCATCGAGTGTCGGTCTACTTTACAATGTAATTTGTTATTTGTATTTTTTTATACTGTAACAGTGTCAGTCTAGGGTGGCTTATAGCAGCTGGATGAGGGTACCAAATTGATTCATTCGTAAACTGAAGGTGGCCTACTATAACTTGTCCAATTATATCGGTTTGAAGTCTCAGATTGGTAATAGGATGTCCTATTACCAATCTGAGACTGATGACCTATTATTATATTATGTGATTATGACGATAATGTTATCGTCATAATCACATAATATAATAATAGGTAATGCAACATGCTGCAGTTAAAAAATAAAAGGGCATGTATTTAATCCAACGTCTAAAAATTCCCATTTTCTTTTCCAGAAAATATTATTGAACACTCTAATATTATTAATGCGCCTCCGTTTGTGAACCTCGATTTCTATTTTATGGGCCTGAAATATTAAATATAGCTGCGAGTGCAAGTTGGTCCCAAGTAACTGGAGCCAACTTGCGCTTGTAGCGCTCGCCGGCTGCTGTCTGGGCACCGCCCGCTTCACTCGCTCGGCTCGCGTATGGTTGTTTACAGTTCCAGCCTAATCTAACCCATTTAGTCGAGATACCCTAGTTTAGTTACTGCGACCAATTCGGCTTGCGCGTGATTGGTCACAGTACTAACCTAACCTGTTTGGTCGGGGTACCCAAGCTTAGTTGCTACCAACTACTGAGAAAAGGCCAGAAAGTTAAAAATAGGCTCATTAATTAAAAAAATATTATAAGTTAAAATGTTTTAAATCATTAGAAGCCCAAAAGATTTTAGAAATTCATTAATTAAAAAAGCGTTCATCATTAAAAAGTTCAGTTAACAGGATTATAAGGAGGATCAGTTAAATATTTCCCAAATAAAAGTTTGCATTAGCTAGGTTGACTGCCAAAAGTGTTTGTAGGATAGCGTTCAGTAGGTACTTACATTACATGAAATGTATCCAATTAAGTATCAACCGATCTACCTCAAAAAACAGTAAAATGTGAAAAGTAAAATGTGTGTAATGGACGTCAACATTAATTGGGTACCCAACATACTACCGTTTACCCTAAATGCTTTCAAAAAGTATTTTGCTGTCAAAGAAACTTTTGTCCATGTTTTTCAAGTGAAAAAACTATTAGATAAGTATCTAATAGGTTTTCTTTGATAATTAGACCGTTGTTAGTTGAAAGTAACGTCGTTTAGGAGGCGTTTTTGCTTTTTATTCGTTTTTTTTTTATTGGGTTCATTGGTTCGTGTGTTTTGCTGTCAAGTAAAATAAAATGATGTTTGAAAATTATTCCATTTTTGCATACGTAAATATGAGCACTGACCTCCGATCCGTAAGAGATTTGTTTTAATGAGAATGCGGTATTTATAATAAATGATGTTCGACAATGTATAATATACCTTTTACGGTAAAAATTGCATTTTCACCCATCGAAAAAACGGTGGTCGTTAGTTTATATTTTGGTTGGATGCTTTGGAATCGGTAAAAAATTGTAGATGTGTAATTTAGGAAATGGACATGGCGTGGACCAACATCGGGCCATAGGATATGAGTGGGTTAACATATGTTCCTCCTAAGTATGTTTCCTACCACGTTTGTCGTTCAGTACCGGATAGATAGTGGCGTGTACTTACCATAATAAACGTCGTCCAGTTCCTTATACCTCTTGGCATTGACGCCAATTCTCCAACTGTACAACAGCACCACTAGTATTGATATATTCTGAAACAAGGAAGAACACAGAGTTAATTTATTGAATTACCCAACCCCGTGACCACGAGCCACAAGCTCAAGCGACACGTGACAGCGAATGCGGAGAAAATAAATGAAAGAAGTTGATTAGAGCATGCCACGTGCCATCGCGGCACGACTTGCGTAGCGGCGGACAGAAACAGGAGACACGCGCGTGTGTCGATTGATACAAGCCGCAAAGTTCGAGGTCACGAACGAGGCCTGAAAGTACCTACTCTTAAAAGTCTTTCCGCTTAAGCAGGAATAATTCATAGGAAGTAGGGGCAGATACCGGGTCCTATCAAAATACAGCGCTGCCGTATATTTTACTAGCTGCCCCCCGCGGTTTCACGCGCATAAGTTTCGATCCGGTGGGAATATCGGAATAAAAAGTCTGATGTATTAATCCTGGTTATAAACTATTTGTGTGCCAAATTTCATCCAAATTCGTTCAGTAGTTTTTGCGCGAAAGAGTAACAAATATCCATCCATACAAACTTTGCGAATAGATAGTTTGTATGGATGGATGGATGGATGTTTGTTACTCTTTCACGCAAAAAGTCCTGAACGGATTTCTATGAAATTTAGCACACAGATGGTTTGTAACCAGGATTAACATAGAGGATACTTGTTATCCCGATATTCCCACGGGATCGAAACTAAGGGTGCTTACATGGGGTGCCAGGGCAGAAAACCTCCACGTGTGCCTGGGGACTGGAGTTCCCTTCTGGATACGTCCGGGGGGAAGACCAGTTTTCGGGCCGGTGCATCCTGGGGTGCGGGCAGCTATTTCTCAGTGGGATTTTTTCCCAATGAGATCTCGCTGCCCGCATGCTAATGTTCTGCCAAGAGGAACGCTCCACACAAGCCGCTATGAGGAGCAGAGCGGCTACTGTGTGGAGTAAGAGCGGGCCTGGTGTGCACTTACCCTGCCGCCGGGCAGGCAGGAGGGGATAACCCCCCCTCCTGCCACCGTTAATATCGTAGCCCCGAAGATTGTCAAGGTCATGTCTCTGACTTTTGACGGGGGTCGAGGGTCTTGGCTTAACCGCCCGGACCGCGAGGAAGATTAACCTCTATAAAAAATTCCCCAAACCTCCAAGCGGCGGCGCACCGTGAGGGAGGTAGTAAGCTTGACTAATGGGTAGCTTGGTTTAGTCACTAGTGCGAACCACGTAATTTGAGCAAGTACAAGAAGTTTTTTACTCGTGGGAACAAATATGGATTCATTTTTTAAAACAAACCCCAAAACCACAACAGACGAAGATGCGGTGTCGGAGTCCGACGCTGCATCTGGAGGAGCGAGCACGGGAGGCTCAGTGAGCCCTCGCCGTGACCAGAAGACGGCCGCTGCCAAGAGAAAGGCACAGAGCAAGCGGCCAAGGTCAGTGGACGGCCAGGGGTCGTCCTCTGACGGGGAGCTGGCCTCGGCAAGAAAAATCCCCACCAGCAGGCGCGGAGGAGCCCGAGAGCGAGGCTTAGGGAGGGGGCTCACCGCTCGGGAGGCGGCGGAGAAAGCGGAGGAGCCCGCAAAGGAGGGGGGGTCTGGTCGCGCGGTCGCATCGGAGCCCTCGAGTGACGAGGCGGCGGAGGCAGGCGGCCCTGATGCGGACCGCAAAGAGAGGTTTGCGGCGGTCGTGGAGGCCGCGATCCGGGACGTGGCCCTGAAGAAGTTACAGACTTCTAAAAACAGGGCCATAGTCTCGGCCAAGGCCTCCATCATGGCGGCGGCGGAAGCCATTCACATCGGGCCCCCGCCGGACGTAACGTCCGATATGCGGGCGGAGGTGGCCCGCTTGACGGCTGCCATGGAGCTCCTCCGAAAGGAGAACGAGGAGCTCCGAGCAGACCTGGCCGGGCTGCGAGCAGCCGGCACAGCGCAGGTGACACCATCAAGCCAGCCCGTGCCGGTGGAGCACCAGGTCCTGAACCTGGTTCGGCAGGAGCTGGCGACCTTCCAGGCGCGGTTCGCCGTCCTGGAGGGTATAGTCCTGCGCCCCCCCTTGGCGGGTAGAACGGACCCAGGGCCGAAGAAGGCGGCCTCGTACGTGGCTGCTGCTGCCCCTAAGCCCGGGCCGTCTGGCCGGGCACAGGCGCCGGTTAAACCGGCGTCGGCTAGAGGAGCCCCGGCGCCGGCAAAACCGACGTCGGCTGGTGGAGCCTCGGCGCCGGCAAAATCGGCGCCTGCCGCCAAACCCGCGGCGCCGGCCCAGAGAAAGGGCAGAACGGCTGGGGAGGGGAAGGCCCCAGAGCCTACGCCTTCCCAAAACAAATCTCCCACGACCAACGCTGAGTGGCAGGTGGTCGGGGAGAAGAAGAAGGCGGCCAAGGCGGCCAGGAAAAAGGCGCAGAGGAAGCGGCGCAAGGAGCGAGCCGTTGCGGCTAGGCTTCGCTCCCCTAAGACCGCGGCTGTAGTTATTACGCTACAGCCGGACGTGGTTAAGAGGGGGGTGACCTACTGCGACGTGCTCACCAAGGCGAGAGCGACCGTGGATCTCCAGGAGTTGGGGATCACCGGAGGCCTCCGGCATAGGGTGACCGCCACTGGTGCCCGCATGCTGGAGATCCCCGGTGCGACGAGTGGCCCCACCGCTGACGCCCTGGCTGAAAAGCTAAGGGCGTCCCTCAATGCGGACGAGGCTCGAGTCTCCAGGCCCGTCAAGTGCGCGGATATGCGCATTGTGGGCCTGGATGACTCGGTGACGGGGGCAGAGGTGGTAGCCGCCGTCGTCAGGACTGGCGGGTGTCTGGCCGACCAGGTGAAGGCGGGCACCCTACGTCCTGACTTCACGGGTATGCGAACCATAACGGTAAGCTGTCCCGTGACGGCGGCGAGGAAAATTGTGGAGGGCGGAAGGCTCCTGGTGGGCTGGGTGTCAGCGCAGGTCAAGCTGCTGGAGCCCAGACCTCTAAGGTGCTATCGATGCCTCGTGGGGCACCACGTGGGCGTCCAGTGCACCTTAGAGGACCGCAGCACTCTGTGCTTCCGCTGCGGCAAGCCCGGACATACGGCCGGCTCGTGCAACGCCGCGCCGCACTGCGTCGCATGTGCGGCTGCTGGCAAGCCGGCCGATCACCGGGCGGGGAGCAAGTCCTGCGCTCCACCCGCCGAAGCCAGGAGGAAGGGCAGGCCCTCCGCCGTCGTCGCCACCACCACCGTCGCCGCCACTGTCGCCGCCACCGCCACCGCCGCCGCCGCCGCCGCCACCACCGCCGCCGCCGCCGCCGCCGCCGCCGCCGCCGCCACCACTGCCGATAGGGCCCGGGAGGGGGCTGAAATGGAGGAGTAATAACTCCTCCACTACGCCTTCTCCAGGCGAACATCAACCACTGCGCCTGCGCTCAGGACCTGTTGCTCCAGAGCATGGCGCAGTGGTCGATTAACATCGCCGTGGTCGCTGAGCCGTACTTTGTCCCGCCCAGGGATGACTGGGTGGAGGACCTGAACGGCTCAGTGGCCATAATTTCGTCGGCCGCCGCCGGTACCCCGTCCCTCGAAGGTGTCACGAGGGGACAGGGGTGCGTAGCAGCACGGTTCGGAGAGATTGTAGTAGTGGGAGTATACTTCTCTCCGAGCCGAACTCTCGCCGAGTTCCAGAACTCTTTAACAGAGTTGAGTGTCGTCGTCGCTAGAAACCATGCCTTCTCCGTGCTAGTGCTTGGGGACTTCAACGCCAAGAATTTGGCCTGGGGTTCCCGTTGCACGGATGTGCGGGGCAGGATGGTGGAGGACTGGGCTCTGGAAACAGGCCTGGTCGTCCTAAATCGGGGTTCTGTTCCTACGTGTGTGCGGATGCGGGGCGAGTCGGTGGTGGACATCTCGTTCGCCAGCCCCGCTCTGTCACAGCGTGTCATTGACTGGCGCGTCATGGAGGAGGTGGAGACCTACTCCGATCATCGGTATATCCGGTTTGAGGTCTCCACCCAGACCTCTAGCGCGCTGGTCCAACAGGCCCCGAGTGGTCCGCGGTGGGCGCTGAAGCAGCTGGACCGGGAGCTTCTCCTGGAAGCCTCGATCGTGCAGGCCTGGGTGTTTTCACCGGACAGGCCTGCTGATATTGACGATGAGGTGGAGTGGTTCCGGGAGGCCATGTCCGAGATTTGTGACGTGGCAATGCCCCGAGTCCGGCCAGGATGCGCCCGACGTCAGGTGTACTGGTGGTCGCAGGAGGTTGGGGCGCTACGCAAGGCGTGCGTCGACGCGCGACACCGGTACACCAGGCACCGCAGGCTCCGCATCCGCCCTCCGGATGCGGAAGCCACGGAGGTGGAGCTATACGAGGGGTACAGAGCGGCGAAGACCGCCCTCCAACAGGCTGTTCAGCGGGCCAAGGATATGGCCCGCGAGGAGATGCTGGAGACTCTGAACAGAGATCCATGGGGGCGCCCCTACAGAATGGTGCGGAATAAACTCCGCACATGGGCCCCCCCGCTGACGCAGAGTCTCCGCCCACAGCTGGTGGAGGAGGTGGTGAGCGCTCTGTTCCCTTCACGGGGGGAACATACTCCCCCGCCTATGGCTCCGCCACTTGCGGTGTCCGAAGCGGACCACGCGGACGACGACGACGACACCCCTGTAGTGACCGGGGTAGATCTGAGAGCGGCGGTAGGCCGGCTGAAGGCCAAAAATACCACCCCGGGACCCGACGGCTTGCCGGGTAAAGCCTGGGTCCTGGCCTCGAGGGCTCTCGGGCCTCGACTGGAGGCGCTCTTAAGCGCATGCATGGAGAGAGGCCAGTTTCCACTCCGTTGGAAGACGGGGAAGCTGGTCCTCATTCAGAAGCCAGGGCGCCCTGCGGACTCTCCGTCCGCATACCGGCCCATAGTGCTGCTCGACGAGGTCGGCAAGCTCTTTGAGAGAGTGATTGCGGGCCGCCTCGTCGGGCACCTGGTGAGGACGGGGCCGGACCTTGCGGAGTGCCAGTTTGGCTTCCGCAAGGGGCGCTCGACGGTGGACGCCATCATGCGCGTGAGAGCCCTCACGACGGGGGACGCGGTGTCACGGGGTGGGGTGGTCGTGGCGGTGTCACTCGACATCGCCAACGCGTTCAACACCCTGCCCTGGAGCTGCATAGGGGAGGCACTCCGGTATCACCGGGTGCCGACTTACCTCCGTCGAATAGTCGGGGCGTATTTGACGGACAGAGCCGTCATCTACCCCGGTCGCGACGGGAACTGGAACCGGCGAGAGATGTCGTGCGGTGTCCCACAGGGATCGGTTCTGGGGCCGCTCCTGTGGGACATCGGTTACGACTGGGTGCTGCGGGCCGACCTCCCTGATGGCGTCAGCGTAGTTTGCTACGCTGACGACACGCTGGTCCTGGCGCAGGGGAGGTCGCATCAGGCGGCGGCTGACGCGATGACACGCGGGGTTGCGATAGTCGTGGAAAGGATCCGGCAGTTGGGTCTCGAGGTGGCATTGCACAAGTCCGAGGCCATGTCTTTTCATGGGCCCCGGTACGGGCCACCTTCGGGATCCCAACTGATGGTAGGAGGGGTTCACATCGGCGTCGAGAAGACGATGAGATACCTGGGTCTCGTCCTCGACAGCCGGTGGAACTTCGTCGAGCACTTCCGACGTTTGGCCCCAAAACTGGAACGGACCGGGGCCGCCTTAAGGCGGCTCCTGCCCAACCTGAGGGGGCCAAACGCCTCCTGCCGGAGGCTTTACGCGGGGGTCGTGCGGTCCATGGCCCTATATGGGGCCCCGGTATGGGCGCGTTCACTGCGGCTTCGAGCCGCACACTACCTGAACGCGCCCCAAAAGGTGGTAGCCGTAAGGCTGATCCGGGGGTACCGCACGATCTCGCGCGAGGCAGCAAGCCTCCTTGCCGGACTGCCACCATGGGATCTGGAGGCGATAGTCCTCGCGCGCCTGTATGACTGGCGCGCGGAGGCACTACGTCGGGGGGAAACTCTGCACCCGCGGCAAATCGCTGCGGAGCGGACGGACCTCCGGCGCGGTCTCATGGTGGAATGGAAGGCGCGACTATCGCAACCCAGCGCAGGGCACGCCACGATAGCGGCGATAAGACCCCTCTTTGAGGAGTGGCTAGAGAGGCGTCACGGCGCTCTCACCTACCGCCTGACGCAGGTCCTCTCCGGACACGGATGTTTCGGGAGGTTCCTGCACATCATCAGGCGGGAGGAGACGCCCGGGTGTCACCACTGCGAGGATCGCCCAGAGGACACGGTGGAGCATACGGTGGAGGTCTGCCCCGCTTGGGCAGAGCACCGCCGTGTCCTCGTAGAGGCGATCGGCAGCGGCGGCGACCTCTCGCGCCCGGCCCTGGTGCAAGCCATGGTCCGGGGCGAGAGGGAGTGGGAGGCGGTCACCTCCTTCTGCGAAGCAGTCATGCTAGCGAAGGAGGTGGCGGGATGGGCGAGGGAAAGATCCTCACGCCTCAGCCACCGAGGGAGACGCTCCGGGCGTCGGGAGCCGCGTGACGACTCCCGGCCACCGTAGGCGCGGGCCTGCGGGCGGAGAGCAATGGGTAGCTCTCCGTCCGATCAGGACCAGGCCCGTGCCGGACGGCGTGTATGTGTTCCACGCGCGCCTCAAAGAGATGTCAGCGTAGTTGACGGGGCCCGACAGGGCCGAAGCCTGCCGGGGTAGCGGGATCGTCCGAAAGGGTTACCGCTGCCCTGGTACGTAAAGGGCTAAGGAAGGAACACGGGTGGGTTTTAGTCAGTAAGAGTCTGACACTCCCTTCTGCTCCACCCAGAGCGGGAGGAGTCATTTGATGATTTCCCATCCTGAAAAAAAAAAAAAAAAAAAAAGGGTGCTTACATAAAGAAGCGGGTTCCCGGTAAAGACAAGTCGTTACCGATAGGTGCGGGTGCTATAGTCCCACATTAGCTTATGCGCTCACACATAAAGAAACAGGTAAAATGTGTAACCGTTTCCTTACGAATATCAACCTGCACAGATCTGTACCGGGAGGCGGGCTCGAAAGCCCGCTGCTTTATGTAAGCACCCTTATGCGGGTGAAACCGCGGGCCACAGCTAGATAACTAGATAGCTATAAGATACTCGTAGAACCACTTACACTTGTCAGGTACGGTTCTAGAAACGAATGCTTGAAAATAAGTGAACAAATATAGCTTCCATTCCTCTGAAATGGATGGGGGTAATAAGAACAGTAGATTGTAAGTAAGTACATTATTTTATCTCCCCGTTTGTGGAGGGGTGAATAGGTAATAACGGGGCTTTTGTAGTGGGCTGTCTATTTGGGTACTATGCTATAGTTTGTGGGTATAGATTGTATTACGATAATAATACAATCTATAGCCAATATATAAATAATTGTATCTATATGTGTATATATATCTATTAAAATACTAACACATTTATTTTTGGCCGTTTGTCTAGATGTATGTTCCGGATTAGCGCAAAAACAGCTGAAGAGATTTTGATGAAATTTGGGACACCGATAGTTTATAAGCTGAATTAACACATACCGTGCTTTTAATCCCGGTAGTACAATCCCGTGGGATATTTTCCGACATCCACGCGAGCGAAGCCGCGGGCAAAAAAACTAGTTGCTTATAATTTTGTAGTTTCCATAGTCGCTGCCAAGAACTAGGCCTAAAATGATATCAACACTCGGGAACCTATCATTGAGGTTTTCCGTCGTAAAATTCAATTGGTGACAGATCGTAATTTTCAATAGGATGCTTCCATTTTAAGCATTCTTTAGTGCCACCCCCGTTTTTTCCGGGCATCCATCGACCACGTTTTACTTCCAGAATCACAAAGAACATGTTCTTCTCTTTCTGATCCCAAGTATAATCAACTGTTAATAAACTTGAAAGGTACTGTAGAGACTATAGCCTATTTGGTGCTTACATGAACCTCCGCGAGTCAGTTAAAAGTTATTGGCATGAAATACGAGACAAACATTAAGATAGTTTAAGATTAGAAGAGATTAGGCGTCAGATTTGGCTGGCAGGCCAAAGGCAAAAGATTTAAAATACGTAGAATGATTTTTAGGAAAAATAATAATAAATAAAGCCGTGGTTTAATTGATTCCTCCCGGTAGAGTTATTTTAGTTAATAAAAAACAAACGGTTGAAAATTTAATTTTGTTAATAAAAAACAAACAGTTCATTTATCAAGTTAAATTTCATTCGAAAACATCCATCGGTTTCTTACTAAACTTCAACTATATCTGACAACACAGGGGCTGCAGTCTCGACATTCATAGCGATCGCTTTACGACCGAATTCGGTCGCAAAGTCCTGTCACTCCATACATTACACCTGTCAATCCGGGACTTTGCGACCGAATTCGGTCGGGTAAAGCGGTCGCTATGAATGTCGAGACTGCAGCCTCTGGTTACTTATCTCCTTCGGTGACTGTAACTATCATCAAAAAAACAATCCGTCTAATAAACATTATCATATTCCTAATTTCCCAATGACCATTCATTAGGAGGTAATGGTCATAACAACGCCGGCTATAACGTTCATGACCTTATATGACGATACTTCTTATCGCTCCACGGGACATCGTCCAAATTAATACGATAATTCCCTCAATAATGAACATAAATAACGTCCAGAATAACGATAGCTCATAATTTATGATTGCTTTGTTCAGCAGCGGTTCGTAACTGCCATTGTATTTAATCGCCTGATTCAGCGGGACTATAAGCCTGGTATTAAACAAAAGTTGCGCAATATTGTTGCATCAGTAACGGGTTTTTGTGTTGCTGGAAACATTTGTCTGAATGTAGAGACGCCAGCACATCAAACTACTACAATCTGTCAAATTTCTTTAATAGATTTTCAACTTTATCGCTAAATCATTAAGATTCAAGGTTGATTGGGAAAATTTGACAGTATCGGGTAGCTTGACCTGCTGGCGTCTGTACAGTAGGCTCGTTGGTCTAGTGGTGTCAAGCGCTACTGCTGAGCATGAGGTCCTGGGTTCGATTCCCGTGTTGAGAAATTTGTTATTGGGTTTGTCCATGTGGAACTTCTCAGTAATAGCCCGGAGTCTGGATTTGTGCCCGGTAGATGGCAATAGGCTCACCCGCAATTACATGGGACCTAAACATAAATGGCAAAACTTATTAACAAAAAAATTAAACAGCCGAAAAAACTGAAAAGCAAAAAATAATAAAACTTGTTTATTTAAAGTCGGCGCCGTTTAAATTTAAGGGAATTTAGTGATCTTTGTTTATTGATTGTTTGTTTTGCTTTTCAGTTTTTTCGGCGGTTTAATTATTTTGTTAAAAAGTTTTTATTTTATAATTTTTTGTGGCTATAATCTACTAATTGTTTGCCAAAGCGCAGGAGGCATATGTGGCACTGAGTAGAGTAATAATACACAACTCAGCATTCAAATCTGTGAGTGAACAATAAATCATCCCTATTTTACAATTTTTTTTTTTTGGGTGGGTAATCATCGAATGACCTCTCCCACTCTGGGCTGAGCGGCAGGGCGTGTCAGACTTTTTCTGACTAAACCCCACCCATGTTCCTTCAGTTGCCTGTGCCAGGTGCCACGGTATCTCTTTCGAACAACCCGCAGCCCTGGCAGGTATTTTCCCACCCTTAGGGTTATTTTTTTTTTCCAAATTTATATGGGACCAACTTTGGGTACCTTTTCCAATAAAAAAATTTATCAAAATCGGACTACTCCGTAAAAAGTTATGAGTGGTCATACATAAAAAAAAATATACGCGTCGACTTGAGAACCTCCTCCGTTTTTTTCGTCGGTTAAAAATGACGGTGTACTGAAGATACACCACTGTTTTACCCTTCGGGGAATACATGTTATGTTATTAAACAAAAACTACGCAACATTGTTGCAGCAACGTGTTTTTGTGTTGCTGGAAATATTTGTTTATATGTATAGTTGGTTACACGTCATTGGAAACACATAGACATGAGCTGCACTCCAATTGCGTAACATATATAATAATCTTCTCATTCGCCATTTTCATTTTATTAATACAACTAGCTGCGCCCCGATACAATGCCTTTAATTTGGACAATTCGACATTTTAGAAATTTCCTTCAAAACCCTTTAGATAGTATATACTATCTAAAGGATTTTGAAGGAAATTTCTAATCCATTGCTCCATAGAGGTGAAAAATTTGTCTGCTCTATAACGTAAATAATGCAATGAATGTTGTCGAATTGTCCAAATTAAAGGCATTGTATCGGGGCGCAGCTAGTTGTATTAGTAAAATGAAAATGGCGAATGGGAAGATTATTATCGGCCTGTCAATGAATATAGGTTTACGCCATTGATATGTAATTAATGACGTTAGGCGTACCCTTTTGTTAATTAACGGTAGCATTCCGTTGTTCGGTGAAAGCTGTAACTTTAACTGTATTAGGGCTGATTTGTCCAACGCCGGATCATTTTATCCGAGGAATAGTTTTGAATTTTTGACAGTTCCTCCATGCAGACTCTGTCAGACGTCAATTTTATTCCACAAATAAGAATTATCTCAACTCAGCATATCGCAGTCCACTGCTTGACATAGGCCTCTTCCAGGCTGCGCCACAAAACCCTGTCCTCCGCCTTCCGCATCCAGTCCGTCCCAGCAACCTCCTTTAGGTCGTCCGTCCATCTAGCTGGGAAGTGGCAGTGGGCTGGCCATCATTGTCGAAGGACCGATGGCCGGTGGTGCAGATTAGTCCTGGAGTGGAGACCGCGTATCAGCAAGCGTAGTTTGGGACGCCCCCCAGCTAGATGGACGAAGAATTATCTGTCGATTGAAAATCAGCCCTTAGTAAACAATCGGTTAGCAACGAGTCCCAATCGTCACGCCAGCGTATCTTAGGCCTGCCTCGGTGACGACATCTGTCTTCAGGCGCCCACTGTGTGACGATTTGACCCATTTGTCTGGATGCATCCACATGGCGTGACGATTTGACTCATTCCTAACCGATTGGACGGAGAAGGCACTGCACAAGGAAAGGTGGAAGAATATGGGGGAGGCCTTTGCCCAGCAGTGGGACCATATATGTTAACGGAAAAAAAAAACAAATCGATATTGTGGATTATTCTAGCAAGCGTAGGATTTTGACGTTCGAAAAGTGTTGATTCTCAGCCTAATTTGAATAAATGACTTTTGATTGGATTTGATTTGATTTGTGCAGAATAAAATATTTTTCTTTCTTTCTTTCTACATAGATTATACAAACTTCTTCAGTTATAGTTAGGTAGGTAGAATTTGGAAAGTTAACCGCGTATCTATTGCGATTCCAAATTGGACAGATTTATACGCACCAGTGAGTTTGTATACAAAGTCGTCTGCCTCATCATCTACGTAGCCTTTTCCCAACTATGTTGATGTCGGCTTACAGTCTAACCGGATGCAGCTGACACCACCAGTATTTTACATGAAGCGACAGCCTGTCTAAGGGGCCATTCTCGTAATTTTAAGAACGTACACAGTCTGATCTCAGTCTCAATCTGTCAAAAAATCCTCAAATTTCCCTGCATTTTTGACATTGTCGCCGAGATGAGACTAGATTTTGAACGTTTTAAATGTACTGGGTAATACGATACTCCTTGGTAAGACTGGTTGTCAAACTTTTAGGGCTTCTGACTACCCATAACCCCAGTCAAAGATCTACGAATGACAGCCGGGATCAACGGCTTCACGTGACTTCCCAGGCATGTAAGGTTCTCAGATAGTTATGGATGGTCACCCATCCACGGCCCTCACCCGACCTCAGCAAGCGTTGCTTAACCTTGAAGATCAACCCGTGTGGCTGTTATTATTTAGCGATGAAGATATTCGATCCCATGAATAATAAAAAACATTTAATAAAACAGTCTGTAATATTGTAATGAATACTTGAACTTTGATTTATTAATTGCCCCCAAGTGTTCGTAACTACTAGTTCAGCGTGCAATTCTAACGTCACCATCACGAAGTTCAGAGATGACATCTGTTGGTTCGATGTTATTGAAACTTACGGCAATACCCACGACTTGTACCTACGAAACCAAACTAAGTTGGACGTGTGGACTCGCGATCGGAATTATAAATTCGATCCAGCCTGTCCCTTTGCTGCCCTCTCCCAGCGACGCCCTAAGCCGAGGTTCGTACCCCACAGGGGGTGCCCTTAGCGTGCATTCGCCTAGTTTTAATTAGTTTTAGCCCTGGCTGGAGGCTTTAAGATTTCTTAAGGCAACCACAGGATAGTCCGGTTAAGTAGTCACGACCTCTCAAGGTCAACTACGAGATGCCAAATTCTAATAAAAATAAAACGCGATCGGAAGATTCACAACTTTGTGTTCGTTTTTACTTGAAATTGATATACATCAATTGATCACCGAAATATTTTCCTTTATTGCTGAAATGATAACCCGAATTCTAATCTTTTCTTACTTTTTGAGCACACCTCAGCATTATCTGGTGTATTTGTCGGAGTCATTCGTTTGACTATTCGGAACGCTAGCGCCATCTCGTGGCGCTAGACAGAGTCTAGCCTGAGTTTGTGGGGGTGGACGGAGAGCTACAACTACAAGAACGGTGTGAGCAGAGCTCTCGGGATGATCGAAACATTGGACATCGTATGAACAACATGTGCTTAGAAATTGTCGCGTTCCGTATCGTTGAGTTATGTGAGTGTGTGATTCGCTAGTGTGACTAACTTGTTCGTAAATTATAATCTGATTTGAACTGTAAGCCGTTTTTCTATCGTGTTATAACCAACACTGCCCATAGTACGCCCACAGTAATTAAAATATGCCTGATGCTAACGAGAGACAGATATACCATCTTCGACATATTCAATTTTTGATCTGGAAATACAACTTCCAACCAAAAATGTTTTTAACTGCGACGATAATCTATTGTTTCAAATTGAAAATAAAACACTGACATTAATCTTAAAACCCAGAACAGACTGCTTACGTAAAGAATAATTAATTAAAGCCAATTAAAATCATTAAGCAAAAAAAAAAAAAGCAATAAGAGTTGACAACAGTTCATTAAAATTGTCCAACAGGAACTCATTTGCGAAGATGAAAAGAAACACTTTAATACCGATTATAATTTTCATCATTTCACAATTATGTTTCAAAGATTTTAATAAAAAAAAATATCTACCTGTTTAACAACCAATTTAAATGATTATAAAACAAATAATGTCGACGTTTATAATTTTACTTGGCTACAAAATGTTCTCGGCAACTGGGGGAAAATGAGGCACATACAAAATTGCAAATAAATAGGGTTTTAAGAAGACACAACTAATCTCGAAGTTAATGCAATCTCTCTGATCTATGTTATGACTCGAAACACTTCAAAAGATGACACGGTTGGCGCAGTGGCTGAGCGATCGACTGCTGCGCTGCTTGTCGCGGGTTCGATTCCAGCACGAAACAAATATTTGTATTGCCTATAGGTAGTTGTTCCGGGTCTGGCCGTTTGTGTATGTGACTTTAAATTATTGTAAATGCACCCACGATACAGGAGTAATTCCTAGTGTGGGGCAACGTTTTTTTAAAAAGAAAGAAAAGTAAGTAACTCTTATGTAACAATTTAGCAAATCTTATGAGTCATCTGAAAAACTCTACTTAAAGACGGACGCAAGTGTAGTGTGGACCACCCCCAGCTAGCTGGACCGACGACCTTAAAATGATGGCTGGGACGGACTGGATCCGGAAGGCGAAGGATAGGGTTTTGTGGCGCAGCCTGCGAGAAGCCTATTTCCAGCAGTGGACTGCGATAGACTGAATTAAGAAACTGATGGATGCAATACCTTAGTTTCTAACTAAGTCTGGGTGACCATGGCCCAGGTCACATTGTTGATTGCATCATTAATCTTTTGAGCAGTTAGAAGTAATTAATAAACCATTACAAACACAATTCAACATACACCACCACCCTTCACAAAACATGTTTTCTACTTTGTAACTCCAGAAACACCGACCCAATTTCGATGTGGTTTCGTTTATTATACTCGTGTATAGACGTGAACGTTCCTACACGCCAGCTGGCGCACAGGATTTCCAAATATCGTGTAACTTTATCACGAGTGGGTCTGGTCATTTTATAATATTAAACCTTTTACGCTGTTACAAATTTATACGAAACAAAGTTGGCTGTGGTTTGTTTACATGTTAGTTTTGTTTGTGGATTACTTTTGGAAGTACCTATATGTTAACTGTGGCTTTTGTGTCTTTAGAGGAATCTGATGTGGTTGTGTAACGCCATTTATTTTTATGTCCGTATCCGTCTACGGAAACAGCGGTCAATCAACTCAGCCTATCGCAGTCCACTGCTGGACATAGGCCTCTAGCAGGATGCGCCACAACCGAGTTGAATGTGAAAATAGCGTTTTGAAATATACAGGGTGGTAGGGACATCGACGCGCAACCTGCTACCCAAATTTCAAAGTATGTAGAGGCGTTGACATTTTTCGTCCGTTATTAAAAAATATAATAATACTCAATATATTTATTGCTTCCACGTGTGAACTTAGGTGGTAGGTTTTACAGAATATGTATGATCATTGTGGACCCTGTCGGGCACAGCAAAAGTAGGAGAGAGGAAGAGGGCTTTTATTTGACTACTTAGTTATTATAATTAATATTGTAATTATTTTATAAAAAAACATGTACTTAATTTAAAATTTATATATTCATTATTCATATTAGCTACTACTATACTATTCATTGTACTAGTGGGTTTAGAATCATGTGCTGAATTCATGGTTACAGTTTGGGCGCCAATGTGCCTCCCACCCTGTGTGCAAGCCTTTAAGCGATAACTTAAGAATGTTGGACAAGAAGTTGTTAAAAATTTAGCATGCAGTTAGTGCACTAAAATTACTCAGACATATACTTAATCTTTTTTTCCGAGCGGAGAAGGTACCCATCAAAAGAGGAGTGGTGTTATTATTATGAAACATTTACGAGTAACAGCAGTTATATTTAGAAAACAGATAATTGTGATAACGAAAAGAAATTTTAACTATTTGAATTCCGTCTGTCTTTTACGACGCCCTCAAAATCAAATAAAAAGGTGGCCCAAATAAAAAAGTATTGTTCTTTTGTTTTTAATCAGTGACAGAAAGTCAGCATCCTATAACAAACCGGAAACGTGGACAAGCCTTTTCAACGGAGTTACAAGGAAATCTGAATGGGCTCGAAACGGTGTCAATTAATATTTTTTATCTTGACATTGGTATTTCCTTTTCAAAAAGGTTTTTTGGGTTAACTTTGCAAATCTTTTAATGTCACCAGAAATGGTGGCATGGACTCATTAAATGAAGAACGACCAAAAGTCGTACCAAAAAGTCTCATGCATCAAAATCAAAATATTATAGTAATTATTTTCGTAAAAAAATATATTTTTTACGACATTACGCGTCGGGGATTTGTTTTTTTAACAGGGAATTTAATTTAAAGTAAAAAAGTGTTGATATTGTATTATTCCCTTTACATGAGGTTCCGTTTCAAATGATATGATTAATATAACCTTGAATTTTAAAAGTGTCATGATCACGTCTTGCAAATAACATGTAAAATATTATACATTTCCGATTCTACATTAATTAAAAATAACTATAATATAATAGAATAGAATTTTTACTTAAACAATGATAATTTTTTTAGAGGAATAATGGCCGTTCGTTCATGACATGTTACACAAAATAAAGTACATACCTAGTCTTTAGGTTATTTCGATTTTTCTGAAAATCTCCGATAATTTTTGTAGGAGTTAATATGATAAGTGTAGTATATAAAAACCAAAGTTTAACTTTGATGCAGCATGGTACGGGATTCCAAACATCCATGGGCATTGTCCTTTAGGTGAGTAGGTAATTGATTTACGCGTGCAGGTCATCTTGCCGTCTCTTTTGAGCCGGCCTCGGCGGCGGCGTCTATCTCCAGGCACCCATTGTTTGGCTGGTTCGAGGTGGCGCCGGTAAAGATTTCCTAGAAGCATTTAGGGAAGCCTTTGCTCAGCAGTGGGACAGCATAGGCTAACAAAAAAAAAACTATTTACAAAAGAGCATAAGATAACTGAAAGATATCAACTTATACTTGAGTGTGTTAGCACTAAACAATTTTCATAAGTCTAAGTCGTTCTACATTCACAACGGTTAATAAGTTGCTCGTGGTAAAGTAATAACAGCAGCACAGCAGAAAGTAAAGCTACGCTTGCCGAGGTCAGTCCATGGATAGGTGAAGAGGCTAAGCAGACGATTTAGTTGCAAGTAAGAATATTCCTTTTCTTATTTTACCTTTTTTTTCGGAGTGTACTGTCATTTCGGTTTGCTGCGGCGGGTATTAAATCCTAGTCATGGCACGTATGAACGTATTGAGTGATGCTCTCAAATCAATCTACAATGCTGAGAAGCGCGGCAAAAGACAAGTGCTTATCCGGCGTTGTTCCACAGTCATAGTTCATTTTTTAACTGTGATAATGAAGCATGGTTACATAGGCGAATTTGAGATCGTCGATGACCACAGAGCTGGAAAGTCAATCTGACCGGCCGACTGAACAAATGTGGAGTCATTTCACCCAGTTTTGACGTTTCCATCAACGACATTGACAGGTGGACTAACCTGCTACCGTCACGACAGTTCAGCTACCTGGTCCTGACAACCAGTGGTGGAATCATGGACCATGAAGAAGCCAGAAGGAAACACCTTGGCGGAAAAATTTTAGGCTTCTTTTTCTAAATTTAATAAAGACAGGTAGCCTTGAATTAAGGTTATTTCAAGGCCTAACATAATAACCTTGTCCGAATATATATTTTCGAGACGCTGGGGTTTGAAACCTTCGAGCCGTGGGGTCGGAGTGTTTATGTAGAGGACATTAAAGAAATCTCTAAAAGGGTATTTGACACTTCCCGTGATCCAAGGGCTGGCTTTTATCTTGGCCAGAGGCTAAGCATTGCCGCACAACGATGTGGAGGTATTTTTTGACACCATTTAGTTTATTGGAGAGCAGTGGTGGCACAATGGCAACGGTTATGACTTACGAGTTGTAGGTCGTGGGTTCGTACCCAGGCAGGAGCTTTACTTTGTGTAAATTTTTCACCACCACTGCTCTCAAAGCAGTGAAGGAAACCGTCGTGAGGAACCTGGCATATCCTAGAACCAAAAATTCGAAGACATGTGACCTCTACCAACACGCACTGGGCCAGCGTGCTGGATTACAGTCCACTCCCTCTCGAAGAGAGGAGGCATGTGCTCTAGCAGTCGGAACATTAAAGGTTGATGACGTATTTAGTTTATTATTAGGTTCAGTGTTTCGATATTTTGTTGTTTTGTATTTAATGTGTATAGTTTGTATGTAGATTAGTTAGACCCACTTAATTTTATTTTCAAGGCAAAAACTTTCTAGCATAACTACAAAACGAAAAATCAATTTACATAATGAAATAATTGTACAGACGCCAGCAGGTCAAGCTACCCGAAACTGTCAAATTTTCCCAATCAACCTTGAACCTTAATGCTTTAATGATAAAGTTGAAAATATATTAAAGAAATTTGACACATTGTAGTAGCTTGGTGTGCTGGCGTCTGTACACCATGGTCATGCTTCAATCACAAGACTGGACTAAGACAAATTGCTTTCGCAGCTTAAACTTGCTCTAATAAGTTGTTTGCGTGAGCTTTCGGAACTGAGTTAATAACTTGAAATAAGACTGGGTTGTGACCGAAATATGTCGGAGATTTTAGTAAAATATTAGCAAATTGTTATTGTTTTCGACAAAGTTGGCTGAAAGATATTTCAAGAAATAACAATCTATTAATATTTTATACTATCTGCCCCGACGGACGTAATAACCCTGTCCAAATTTCAATAATTCATACAAAATTACAATGCATAAATGCATGTTCAATTTTCCTGAACGTTCCAATTTTCCTGGCAACTTTTCGTTTCTGTGTTATTAAAATACTTTACTTTTCTTACCATCCGTTCTTTTCTTTCATTCTATTAATAAACTTACATATCATAATCAAGAAATCTCGATGTCATGTCAAGTCGTAAAAACCGTGCGAAGCAGGGGCACTCTAGTATAATATGAACATAACAGGTACCTCAATATATTAAGGATCAATCTTGTTAATACTTATCATGTCACAGAGGGTGAGGTATCAATAATCGCCCTTGACATTTCTCGCGAGTGCCTTGTAACTGAGAGGAGAGGAAAATTAACCTCTGTGAACAACACGCTTGATTTAATTATTTATAATGTGGTGGTACTGGGGAAAAGCGGAACGCTGTTACAGGATGTTACATTAATTTTCTAGGTTGAAAATTAAAATATTTTTTTCACATAAACTTACATGGGCACTTATGAAACGTCAGAAGCTAGGTTCCAATTGGTCGTTTTAAAAAAATAATTGACTTTTACAAAGTTTTCAAATTACAGTATTAGTAGGTATGAGAGGACAGTGTAGGCCTGTCAACAACTACCAGGTAGGTACTGAATTAAATAGAAAATCGTCTGCAAATCTATTAGTCAACAAGGCCTAGATACAACGTTCTCAAATTCACAAAATATAAAATAATCTATGTAAATAAAATACAAAGCCCACTTCCTCTCACAGAGAGAAGGCCTGTGTCCCAGCAGTAGGAACGTTACAGACTGATCATGCTTATGGTGTATAAAATAAAAATAAATTAAACTAAATGACATGATTGCCATTATAGTCACTAATAAAGAGTTGAAATTAGAATTAAATTACAGGATAATTTTTTTATCGGTGCGCAAACTGTAACCATGAAGTCTGTACATGATTCTGAACCTGTAATGAAACTTTTATACGGTTATTTTAAAAAAAATGTGCTCTGCCGTACATTTTGCCCGCATAGGTATTGCACTTTTCTATGAAACAGCAGATTTTTATTTGATAACTGACAAAAAATTTCTACTCTACGGTTACTTACGGTTAGGATCATGTGCTGAATTCATGGTCACCGTTTGCACACTAGTTTAAAAAAGACAATGACCAAAAGTCGTACCAAAAAGTCTCATGCATCAAGATAAAAATATTATAGTAATTATTTTCATAATTTTTTACAACATTACGCGTCAGGGATTTGATTTTTGAACAATGAATTTCATTTAAACTAAAAAAGTATTGATATTGTTTTATTCCCTTTACATGACGTTCCGTTTCAAACGATATTTGTATATGATAAATAATTAATTTATTAAATTTGGAAAGTGTCATGATCACGTCTTTCAAAAAACATGTAAAAAAATCATACTTTGCCGATGCTATAAAAATAACTAGACTAAAATAGAATAGATTATTTATTTAAACGATTATCATTTTTTTAGAGCAATAATGGCTGTTCATGTCAAACAAAATAAAGTACCTAGTTTTCAGGTTCTTTCTGTTAACGCCTAGCATGTGTGCGCTCACTAACGTCTTACGCACACACGCACACGACACGAAAGACAACAGCCGCGAGCGACGATGTCACGTCATTCGCCCATAGATCGTTGAAACCGCCATATGCATACATATTTGTTTTTTGTAAATTTCTCTTGGTCATTAAACCAGTAATTATAAAAATCAAGGTTGCATCATTCTTCCACCCCGTCATAGTCCACGTGAAGCTCAGTACCGGCGTTTACATTTGGTCCCTCGATGCCGGATTGACCTGCGGCCCCAGATTATTAAATCACCCACAGGCAAGAAGAACAAAGGAAATACTGTGCTGACATGGATGGCGGCCGTCACGTGGAAGATTCATACTACGGGTTCAACATTCAACGAGTCATATAAGTAAACGATTCTTCTACAAGGAATCTCATCATTATAGAAGAATTTCGTGAACATCGAGTTATTTGGAGTTGGGAGCTGAAGTCAAAGAGAACTACACCTACAACGAAGGTCACACGTGAGTCCTGAGGGTAGCGTTACTGTAAGTTCGTTCCAATTTGTCTATTTGCCCCGTAAATCTTCTAAATTTCCCCCACAAATCCTTTATTTTGTGAGCCTCAAATCATAATCACAAATCCTTTATTTTGTGATTCTTGTATTTATCCCCATTAAAACGGTCACTAATCCTTCATTTAGTGCTGTTAAATATCATAACATATTCACAAATCCTTCATTTTGTGATCCATTTCATACACCTAAAGATCAGTCATTTATTGCATTGCGCAACAAACATCAACCTATACATAAAAAACAGGATAGGCTGTTCTTATTTATTCCTTACCTCCTTCTTACTTATTATATTACGCTCGGTAAAATCTTACTTAAAAATTAAAAGATATTATGCCTACAACTTATTCGTAATCTAACGTAAATTTCATTTCAGAGGCTCCAGGTATTCCAGATTCCATTGGTGTGTATAGGAACTGTATTATATCGCGTATTTAAATATTGTTATTTCGCATGTTCTAGTGCATTCGATTGACCGCTGCCTATCGCCCCGCCGACAGCGGGCCCGGGCCGGACCGGCTAGCCGCGCGATTGCTGTTTCTGCGTACCACCCGCTGCTTGCTTTTTGCACATTTTACGCGTACCCTCACTTCGCGTCATTATGCTGATTTAAGTAATCGTTCCATTTTTCTTATCTTTAAACTTATTGCATTGCAATAATTGTTTGTGATTCTTTCTAGCAACTCATTTCATCGCGTTGTTTGGTATAATAAACATAATATAGTCTTATTCTCACTTAACTTAGCTTGCATTTGAATTCAATAGTCACTTTAAACATAGATTTCATTTCTTACGTAAATATAACCGTTTACTTGCTTCACCATGGAAGATAAAACTTTAATTAAAAGACGTGCATCATACAAAGCTAAGCTTACGCTATTTGAAAATTATTTGAAAACCGTCGAGAGTTGTGACAGCTTGAGTAGATTGCAAATAAATGAATTGAACGTCCGTTTATCTAAAATTGAAGAAATCTATACCGATTTTGATTCAATTCAGTGTGACATAGAAAATTCTATGGAAATTCCAGACGAGCAGTACAAAGAACGTGAGGCGTTCGAGACCAAGTACTTCGGGACGATCGCGCGCGCTCGTGATCTGCTGGCTCCAGCAGCCGGCGTAGCGGGCAGCGACCACTCGGGGACAGGTTCTTGTTGTACTGCGCTTGAAGGTGGGCCAAAACTTGCACTTCCTACTATTAATTTGCCTAGCTTTTCGGGTCAGTACCATGACTGGCTGGAATTCCGTGACACATTTAGTAGTCTCATACACTTAGACAAGTCGATACCAAACATTAACAAATTTCATTATTTACGTGCCGCGCTGAAAGACAGTGCCGCTGTAGTAATTCAGTCTTTAGATTTCTCGAGTGATAATTACGAAGTAGCTTGGGAACTTCTTTGCGATCGCTATAATAATAAAAGGTCATTAGTAAACAATCACATTCAAGCTATTTTTAACTTGGAACAATTAGCGAAGGAATCATCTAAATTATTACGAAACTTAATCGATACGGTCAATAGGAAACTCAGAGCACTCAAAAAACTTAACCTCCCTACTGAGCACTGGGATGTACTACTAATTCAGATCATTTCAAATAAACTTGACACAGACACGAGCATTAAGTGGGAATCATATCGAAATAAGTTGAAAGAGTTGCCTACCCTCAAAATGTTTAATGACTTTCTAAAAGATCGTGCCGATTTTTTGGAAACAATGGATAATGCTCATAAAAAGCGTAGGTCAAGTGACACTACACATGTTCGTCAAAAAACATTTGTGGCTAACTCATCTTCTCCCCCTGCTCGAAAATACGCTTGTCCGTATTGCAAAGGTACTCATGCACTTTATGTTTGTCAAAAATTCAAATCATTACCCTTAGAAACCAGACTTGACAAAGTTAAGCTACTTAAATTGTGTTTAAATTGTTTACGTCAAGGTCATGCTGACGACGTATGCAAGTTAGGGCCATGTCGCTCATGCGGCCTGCGGCGCAACAGCTTGTTACACGAGCATGATGCTCCTGCGCCGTCTGCGCCTGTACCTTCACCAAACGTCATGTTACACACGTTGCCACAGCGTGACGTTCACGGTCAACCTCCTAGTCCTCCTCAAGATATTGCTTTGTCAACCATTCAAAATAATTGTGTTCTACTGTCCACGGCCTTAATCCATGTGACAGACATCAATGGTGATTGCCATCAAATACGTGCTCTACTCGACAGTGGAAGTACCTCAAGTTTTCTAACTGAAAGCATATGTGCTAAACTTAACTTACCTACTTCTTCTACTTCAACCGTAGTCGAAGGGTTAAATTCCCAAATATCATGCTTAACAAAGCGCTGTGACGTACTCATATCGTCATTATTTAACAATTATAGCGAGAGCGTCTCCTGTCTTGTCGTTCCGCGCATCACTCAGTTATTGCCAACTACAAAGGTTGACTACACAACATTAAATATACCGCCACACATTACGTTGGCAGACCCTAAATTCCACATACCTGCTCCAGTCGATATGCTTCTTGGAGCTGATATATTTTGGACAATACTCGGTTCTCAAAATATATCGTTGGGTAAAAATAAACCAATATTAAATAAATCTAAGCTGGGTTTCTTAATATCAGGCCCAGTGCCAACACAACATACAAAATTCATTAATACAGTCCACTGCAATCATCTTATTTTACAAAATAACGACGATCAATTACATAATCAATTATCTAAATTTTTTGAATTAGAAACAGTCGCTACACGTAAACAAATATCTAAGGAAGAGCTCGAATGTGAACAAAGCTTTATACATAATACCACTCGGTTACCTGATGGGCGATTTGAAGTGACGATTCCATTAAAGGATTCGCCTGATAAGCTGGGCGCTTCTTACGAACAAGCTTTGTCCAGATTCTTGTCCTTGGAACGTAGATTTAAACGTGAACCACATTTTAAAGAGCAGTATAGCAATTTTATTAAAGAGTACATTTCGTTAAATCATATGTCATTAAATGAAAATCCTGAAAATGATACTCACACTTATATTTTACCACACCACGGTGTCTTACGTGACTCAAGCTTATCGACAAAATTACGAGTTGTATACGACGCGTCTGCGGTGACGACCTCTGGTGTATCATTCAATCAGCTTCAAATGGTAGGTGCGACAGTCCAAGATGACCTTATTAGTATCTTAATTAGAATGCGCCAGCATAGGTTTCTCGTTACTGCAGATGTTGAAAAAATGTATAGGATGGTGAATGTCAAAACATCACAACAAATGCTTCAGCAAATCTTATGGCGATTCGAACCTCATGAACAATTGAGGCAGTACAAGCTACACACGGTTACGTACGGGACGGCGTCGGCTCCTTATCTCGCGACAAGGTGCTTGACGCAGCTTGGTAACGAATGTCCTGACCAAACAGTCTCGGAAGTCATCTTACATGACTTCTATGTCGACGATCTAATTACAGGCGCCGCTACTGAATCGGAACTTATAGGCACTTGTAAGGGTGTGATTGCACAGTTAAAGAGCGGTAAATTTCATCTACGTAAATTTCTTTCAAATAGTGCTCACGTTGTCACTGAAATCGTTGGTGAAAATAGTAGCGACGAGTTACTTAACTTATGTAATAACGAATATTCTAAAACGTTAGGCCTACTTTGGTCGTCTAAAGACGATAATTTATTATTTTCAGTCAATATTGACGAAGATAAAATTCTTACTAAACGTACGATATTATCGCTTATGTCACAAATATTTGACCCATTAGGTCTAATAAGCCCATGTATACTCCTAGCTAAAGTTATCTTACAAAACCTATGGTCTTCAAAGATAACGTGGGATGAATCTGTGCCATCAGATATCGAAAACATGACGTGGTCTAAATTTGTAACGTCACTTATGCATCTGAATAATATTCGAATTCCTAGATATATATTCTGCGATTGTCCTTCATTAATCGAACTTCATGTGTTTAGTGACGCAAGCACACAAGCTTATGCCGCGTGCGTATATATAAAAGGTATCAATGAAAATAATCGTGTGTCTGTTCATTTAGTGACGGCAAAAAGCAGAGTGGCTCCCTTGAAGCCCATGACCGTGCCTCGGCTAGAGCTATGTGGGGCTCTCCTGGCCGTCCGCCTGGCAGATAAAGTAAAATCATCATTTAGATTAAATGTAAACAAATGTACCTACTGGTGTGACTCCACAATTGTCCTCGGTTGGATACATTCTCCTAAAGCACATCTGCTTAAACCGTTTGTGTTTAACAGAGTCAGTGAAATATCTGAGAAAACTGAATCATGCAGATGGCGCTATGTGCCCACTAAAAGTAACCCAGCTGATATTGGGTCACGTGGGACAGATGCCAAACAGTTACAAAATTGTAGCTTATGGTGGTCAGGGCCATCATTTCTTCTACATGACGAACAGTCATGGCCTAAACAACCGTCACACCTACAAGAGCCTGAATTACCAGAGTTCAAGGTCAAATGTCACCTGACTGCTGACTGTACCGATTATGTTACTTACTACTCTGACTTTATAAAGAGTTTATCCAGTTTTAGTAAATTACAACGTGTGATTGTATACGTGCATCGGTTCATTCACAATTGTTTCCACCCATTAAACAAACGCAATGGTTTCATAAAAATCCATGAATTAAGTTCATCTTTAAACTCATTATGTAGATTTGTACAACTTGAAGTTTTCAGCTTAGAATATAACTTATTAAAAAATAATAAACAATTGTCAGTTAAAAATAAATTACTTCAATTAACTCCATTTTATAACGAAAATGACGCATTATTACGAGTAGGTGGTCGACTTAATAATTCACCTTATGATTTTGATACGAAACACCCTATTCTGCTCGATTCACGGCATCATTTTGCCACATTAATATTTAGGCATTATCATATAATTTTGTTGCATGCACCACCGCAATTATTACTTTTTACACTTCGTCACAAATTCTGGTTTATTAATGGTCGAAACCTTGCCAGACAGATTGTTAAAAAATGCATTACATGCTGTCGTTTTGCAGGAAAGAGCATTCAACCCATCATGGGGAATCTTCCTTCCAGTCGCCTGCATACGGATTATGTGTTTACCAACACGGCAGTCGATTACGCCGGTCCCGTCATGATACTGAACCGAAAGGGCAGAGGAAGTAGACTCATAAAGTCTTATCTCTGTATATTTATTTGTCTGGCCATTAAAGCGGTTCATATAGAACTTGTCACCGATTTGAGTAGCACAACATTTTTAGCTGCATTAAACCGGTTTATTGCCCGCAGAGGACGACCGCGGACTATTTACTCTGATAATGGTACCTGTTTTGTCGGTGCATGTAATGAGTTTGCTAGATTTTTAAAGTCAAACTCCGACGAAATTAGCTCTCAAGCATCTAACTCACATATAAACTTCAAATTTTCACCAGCATATAGCCCACATTTTAATGGATTAGTCGAGGGTTCCGTAAAATCTGTAAAATATCATTTAAAGAGGGTTCTAGGTTTCGCTAACTTAACGTACGAAGAGATGAATACAGTTCTTGTACAGATCGAGGGTATTTTGAATTCTAGGCCTCTTACTCCGTTATCATCGGATCCTTCTGATCTCACAGCGCTCACCCCATCACATTTTTTAATTGGACGAACGCTAACAGCTTTACCTTCTCCTCAGGACACAGAACCTTCAGTGATACCTACTCTCTCACGATATATGAGAATCCAGCAATTAAAAGCCCATTTCTGGAAACGTTATTACATAGAATACATTACAGAACTCCAAAAACGACAGAAATGGCGCCAGCAAGGAAAGCAACTCCAGCTTGGAGAAATGGTGCTGGTGAGAAATGACCGGTTGCCTCCCTCCCGGTGGCTGCTAGGGCGCGTGGTGCGCCTGTACCCCGGCTCTGACGGTGTGACCCGCGTGGCCGACGTGTTCACCAATTCGGGCACTCTTCGACGAGCCTTCAACCGACTGTGCCCGCTACCAGTCATGGACCAGAACTGCGTTCCTGGGGCGGCAACATGTTAACGCCTAGCATGTGTGCGCTCACTAACGTCTTACGCACACACGCACACGACACGAAAGACAACAGCCGCGAGCGACGATGTCACGTCATTCGCCCATAGATCGTTGAAACCGCCATATGCATACATATTTGTTTTTTGTAAATTTCTCTTGGTCATTAAACCAGTAATTATAAAAATCAAGGTTGCATCATTCTTCCACCCCGTCATAGTCCACGTGAAGCTCAGTACCGGCGTTTACACTTTCGATTTTTTTTTAAATCTCCGACACATTCACAAACCGCCAGACCCGGAACCACTACCTGTAGGCAATACAAATATTTGTTCCGTGCGGGAATCCAACCCTGACACGCAGCGCAGCAGTTGATCGCTCACCCACTGCGCCAACCGTGTCGTCAATGTATAATATATAGATAGAGTTTGCATAATCAACCTATAATTTTCCCACTGCTGGGACACAGGCCCCCTTTCTCTATGAGTGCGGGTTGGTAGATATTACACGTCTTCGAATTTGTAGTTCCAGGACATGCCGGTTTCCTCACGATGTTTTCCTTCACCGTTTTGAGAGCAGTGGTGATGAAATAATTTACAAAAAGCAGCGCCTTTCTGGTTTTGAACTCACGACCTACAATTTGTAAGTTACCACTGGGCCACGACTACTCATATATGTATATTAAATTAACAATATAGTTAGTGAGGACATTATTAGATAATTATCTACTCCAAAACATAAGTTGGTGCTACACCAGACAGAACGCAAACGTAACGTAACGTAACAATGTGATAGAAACTGAGAACTCCCATCGTACTCATAGTTGTGCGGCTAACCGCAATTCTGCGCGGGAAACTGTAACGTCTTTTGTGGTTACTCGCGCCCATTAACCGTGCAGTGTGTGAGGCCTTAGTTGTGTTTAATGTTTGTGTAAATGTTATGCTGGTGAAGTGGGTACAACTGAAAGATAATAACGTTCAATGAATTGGTATAATGACCATGATACACAACACATATACAATTTGAAGAAAACACATGTACAATTTGAAGAACGGAAGGTGAAA
Organism: Apamea epomidion; assembly: GCA_947507525.1. Lineage (NCBI taxonomy): Eukaryota > Metazoa > Arthropoda > Insecta > Lepidoptera > Noctuidae > Apamea > Apamea epomidion. Next base: position 15,179,690 of record OX382230.1, on the reverse strand, counting down.
GTCTACGCAAGAAATAGATAGAGTTAACTCTAATATTCATGCGATATAATTATGCAAGGAAAAATATATTTTCCATTGACATGAAAAAACCAACTGACATTTTGTTGACATGAAAGATGACCACAGAGCACCAACGCTACACTGGTTTTTACTGGATTATCTTGCACATATAAGTAGGTCGGAGTTGCCTTTGAATGCTACAACGTCTTCAACCAAAGTCATTTTGGCTTTGTAACATTGATAGCTGATCGACTTTTACTAAGATTTTTTAGTTTCTTATATTTCATAAAACTAAACTTATATTTCATAGATATAAATATCTGCCACAGGTAAGGACGTTATTCTTTCCTTTATCTTACACGCATGCACCGGTCGTATAGGGATTTCTCTGACGCCAACATATGAAAGAAATAAAGAAAAAACGTTTATTTGCGGTAAACATGGCGCATAAAAGAACATAAAAACCAAATAGAGAAAAAAAAAACAATTCAAAATGGCTGACATGCGTCACATCCACGCAAAACGGCTATCGCTCAGCATAATGCTGCGACCCTATGCAAGACAGAGCCCTAGCGCTGGTTTTCAGCGACAGCCGGCGCCGACGTAATGATGTCGACGCCGACGTAATGACGTCATATCAATCATTCACAGCTATCTCGTTAACGACAATGGTATCACCCATGACACAAACATGTTGTTCTGAACAACGTGTATATAATTCAATCAATCTGCCTGGCCTGGAAGCCAACACCAACATAGTTAGCATAAGCCCAACTTTGTTAGTGTCGGCTTCCAGTCTAACCGGATGCAGGTGAAAACCAGTATTTTCTACATGGAGTGAATACCTACCTGACCTCCACAACCCAGCTGCTGGGTAACGCGATACCCGATGGTAAGACTGGTTATCAGACTTTCGGGCTGTTTCGACTGTCAAAGATCTACAAATGACAGCCGGAGCAACGGTTTAACGCGCTTCCCGAGGCATGGAGGGGTTTTTCGATATGTAGGTAATAGATGCTTACCCTCCAAGGACTGGCTTTGGCAAGCGCAACTCAACCTTCGGTCGACACATGCGGCTGTTATTATTTAGCCACTAGCCCATATAAATTATTATCATTACATTCTCCTGCCCTTATTCCAATGTATTTGGGGGGTCGGCGCAACATGTATTTTTCTTCCATTCTCTATTAGTAGCCATCACGGTAGTCACCCCCTTTCTAATCAAATCATCATTTAAACAGTCAATCTATCATTTCTTTGGTCTTCCTCTACTCTTATAGCTATCGACATGACATGATACTCAGAATTTTCCTCATTCCTCCGTACGTGCCCAACTGCCCATCCATCTATCATTTCTTTGCTCTTCCCCTACTCTTATAGCTATCCACATGACATGATACTCAAAATTTTCCTCACGACATTATCCTCATTCCTCCGTACGTGCCCATACCATAACAACCGATTTCCACGCAACTTTTCTTTCATCGGTGCCACTTTCACACTTCCTCTTATGTACTCATTTCTTATTCTTGTCATATAAATATAGCTAGCCATATAAATCATCATACATATAGGTGAATTTTTGAGATCGGCAGTAAAGTAAGGTATCTACCTTAACCGTTGTAACTGCAGGAAATCGGTATTGGGATACTTTCCTTAACTTTTTGAGAAAATTTGATTTGCATTCACAGATTTTGAAAAAAAATGTACTGCCAGCAGTAAAATGGGCAATTTTCACAAAAAAAAATGTATGCCAATCAATCCTGTTTCTTATAAGGATGAAAAACCTCTCTTGGACCAACTGAGGTTTAAAAATTGTTAATTGTTTGAGTATTAGAAAAGTCAGAAATCTCAAAAACTTTTCCCTGGGGAATTAGTAACTGCCCTTACTGCCCCATCTCAAAAATCCATCCTGTACAGATGCCACATCAAGCTATCCGAAACTGTAAAATTTTCGTAGTCAACCTTGAACCTTGAAGCATTAGCGATAAAGTTGAGATTGTCAACTTTATTTTTTAAAGAAATTTAGCCAGATGTGCTGGCAACTGTACATAGCCAACCGGTTTTCCCTGATGATAACTTATCTATCATTCATAGAGCTATGCCGCTAACCACAATGGCGTCACCCATGACGTAAACAATTTGTCCCAAACAACGTGTTTATAACTAAAAACAATTATTATCATTCCGCCATCAAATAACATGCGCCGACCTTAATATTATTATCTAACGTTGCATTCGACAGAGCCAATTCAAATTCACCCACTTTTGGCTACGTTCCAACGAAAATTTGCTCTGACCACGTTTCACAAATAATTATTGCTCCCCAAAACTGTGTATCAAATTCAAATTATTTGTATTGGTATTGAAACGAGGAGGCCACAGCCAACAGTGACGAGTGTCTAAATATAATAATGATTGTAGAATTCTCATCTCGCACGAACTGCAGCATTGCTATTCTGTAAACACTCACGGTGAAAACTTAGGTGAAGTGAGCTGTCATTCTGCGTGATGTAAGGGATTGCTACTATGTATTAACAGCTCACTTCACCTAAGTTTTCACGGTGAGATATTTACAGAATAGATCGGCAGGACCGCTCAGGCTGCGAAAAAAAAATTAATTATCCTGTGCAATTTAGTTTCCTAACATGTAAACAAAAACATAAAGTTCAGTTTACGCTACTTCTTCATATTTTTTAGATCATTTTAATATTATTAGCCATTTACTTGAGTTGAAATAACAACATTTGGAAACCAAAATTAGAATATGCAATAGTCAACAAAGTTAAGTAGCGGGGCTGACCATAACTATTGCCACTGAAGGAGGCTATTTAGTGTTCCAACGCATTCCGGAACGAATGATTACCATAGTTTATCTCCTATTCTGCTTTAACGTCGTTAGTCCTGTTTCAGTCATACCCAACGAGCGGATGACGGATAACTACAAAAATCAGATTTTACCTATTTCCGGGAAAAGCAATACTGAACGAATAGTATTGAACAATACTGAACAAATTTCACACAAAATCGCCACCATTGAAAATGATCATTACGCTATTGTTTGAATTGTGAACGTACACCTCTAGTAGCAATATGCCAGTTGGTTTCATTTCATTAAGCACAGGTCACACTGCCATCTTTTTTTTTTCCCGTGATTGAAAATCCTCAAGGGTGTCCAACGCCCTGGGGCGGCGGGGTCTGTCAGACTTTTAGGTCACTCTGCCTCCTAGACTTACTTAGCTAAGGTTATACAACCTTGCATTTTGAAAAAAAATCAGTTGATCCATACATTAAGTATGTCGTTTTTTGCGAACATAAATGTATGGATCAGCTGATTTTTTTGTCACGATTTCAGGGTTGGTTCCTTATAAAAGCTGTTCATAATGATGAGTTGGTATAGTGGCCCCTTTTGAGGATTAAAGCGATCAAAATGTAACGGTGTAACCGTAACGGTGGTAAGGATCAAAAGGTAACGGTGTAATTAATTGTTAAACAAATAGACCTCCTACGTCAATTTCCCGTGTTATAGCCATTTTATACCTCTGTCAAATGTGACTGTCGTGATTCGAATATACGATTTTTAATGCGCTTAACAAAAATATATTTTCCCTGGCGTTACACTCAAAAAGGTAGGCTTACCACTGTTCACACTTATACCTTCAAACAATTAGTTTGAAAAGTGGTCAACCGCGAACTTTCAAGACCGCACATAGTTCAGCAGGAAACCAGCAGAGCTATGCGAGTTAAAATATCTGGGTTCATACAAAAAACAAAATGATTATGTTAAAGGCAGAAGGCTGATAGAGTAAATTGGACAACCTGACCTTTTCGGGTTTGTTAGCCCACTTAGAACATTGAAAAGAATGACATGGGTTTCTGAGTGTGTTACGTTATAACCGCGCTGTTCTGTGTACTAAACTAAACTGAGGTTAGTTAACTTAGGTCACGGTGTGATCTACGCTTTATAGCTACCAATATTTTGTATCAAATTGAATTTACTGGTATTGTCAACATCGAAATATGTGAAGCGAGAAAACCGACAGTCCTCGTCCACGTCCAATAATAAAATATGGATATTTCGCTGTACGTGTTACGCGAATGGCGATTACTGCTCGTAATATGTTTTCAGTGAGGATTAATTTTGTGTTTTAATTCACTAATGGCTTTTTCAGTAATACATTTTTTGTGACATTTTTTGTGGGTTTAGTCGTTTTGGCGTGTTTTCCTGCGATTGATATAGGTACGTAGAAACGGAAACACGACGTGTAAGCTGAATTTCCCGGTCTTTGAACGAGGAATAATAAATTTATGTATAAAAAAGAAAGAAAGAATAACGGTTATTTGGAGATAGTTCATGAAACACAAAAAACAAATAACAAAATAAAAAAGTGAAGATAATATTTCGTAAAAATAAAATTAATTTTGAAACTATACTCTTCAGATCGACTGAGAAATCGCTTGACCCTTCTTCTGGTTCTTGCTCTCGGAAGACCGAGTGCCTACTGTCTACAAACCGACACTGTGTTTATCAACAAAATGGTTTTTGGCAGTAGGTAAATTTTTTTTTTGTGGGGTAATCCTCATGGTTACCCTCCGTCCTTCCCAGACGGATATTGACGGATTATGTCAGACTCCTACCGACTAAAGACTAAAACCCCACTGTTCCTTCCAGCACCATGAGAGGGGGGCCCGGGAGATACTTGTACATTCGCCGCGCCGACTGGTATCAGCCCGCCATGTCTAGCGGGCCCCATCACCAAGTGCGACCGATCCCACGATCGCAAGAGTATTTATAAAAAAAAAAAAAAAAACTGTATGTGAACTTTAAAAACGTAAGAATCATGTTTAAAAATGTACCAAATATTTTGCAAATATTGTTTATTTGTTTGGCACTCGATGTATTCAAACCTCGTCGGTAGCTCTCACCTAAGGTGGCATGTGAGCACCTCGTGCCGCTCCAGATATTGCACATACTTGCCACGAATTACTGAGGAAAACATTCTCAGGAATCTGCACGTCGCACAATATTATGAATTTCCTGAGATCTTCTATTATTATTAAACGTACAAAATATTTTTATTTTACTTCGCAAGACTTTTTTCATAATTTTGCTAAGAGTATGTTTAAATTTTTTTACTTCTTGTTGGTAATAATTACTTACATACTCTTTCCACGTCTATTTAAAAAAATGCATTGTTGTATTATAAAACTTTTGTTCTTAGACTATCTTCGAAAATAATTTTCATTATTTGTCACATACATGCATGTTATATTTATGTACAGCGATGGAAATTAATGGATAAGCTAATTGACCACCTATGTCAATTTGTCGTGTTATATCCTTTTCATACACCTGTCTAAAGCCTCATTTACACGGTGCAAGTTTATTGCCCGTGGCAAACCATAAAATTGAAGCAATAATTTACTGGCACCGTCTAAACAACACGTACAATTGTTGCACGATAGGGGCAAGTTAGTTGCTGTTCGAATCTGTTGTAGGCTTTCATGACTATTGGGATTTGAATTTATGGATAATTTAAGTAGGTAGTCAATTTGCCTTAATAATTAAGTTCCCCAATTTTACAATGGTGTTTGTATTTTACGATGCTGTTTCCTTTCTATATATTTTTTTTAACTAACCAAACCTTCATTTGTTTATTATTACTTCCAGTTATTCAGCCAGTCTCTCCACTTTTTGGGGAACATTAAATACTATTATACGAGTATAAGCGTTAATATTACGAAAAATAATTACAGCTTCGCGTCAACACATGCGATCCCTAATGGCGAGTGTACGTAAATATAGCGACTCACTAATTAATCCGAGCACGAAGGTTTTATCCATAGATATATGGTTTTAGCAAAATCATGAAATGTTTGAATAGTGCAGCTTTATTTTTCGTGTGGGAGGAAAATGTTAAAAAATATAGTTTATACTAAAAATATACTTTTTAAATAGGTCATCGCGTGGTGTTTGTTTGACAAGTCCTTTTACATGGGTTTTACTTTATTAAGCCCTGCATGAGTTATTATTTATTATTTATTTATTTGGCTCACCAACAATTGAATACACTGATACAAAGATATGAGATAAATCCATTATACTTATAGACTAGTGTACCAATTTCTTACAGGTAAGCACATCATGCATTACTTATTTGTCGATTGATATCGAGTGATATCGAGTGAGTTCATTTACTCGGAACATGATTGTTTTTTCAACCAAATCCCAATTTAAAATCACAATCATAATTAAAATCACATGCAATCAAAATAAAAATCAATATACAATTAAAATCACAATCAACACTAAAATCCACAAAATTAAAATCAACTTTATTTATTTAATTTAATTTTTATATTTAAATTTAATTTTTATTTAATTTAAGTTTAAGTACTTAAATTAAATAAAATTAAAATATTAAAATAAATAAACATTAAATTAAGTAAAAATGAAATTCAAATTCACACTAAAATGTTTTTACAAGTTTTTGTACATAATACTTCGGAACTTACCAAGTGAGTCAGAGTGCACATCGACAAGATCACTGCAGCTGTTTAATAATTTACATAAGCGGGGGATTGGAGAGTTAGCACCAAGAACAGTACTGCAAAGAGGAGGACATAAGGGGGCTATAGGAGCTCGTGGGCTTTTCGTGGGTACACGGATTTTGATCTTGCTCAACAATTAAAGGTCTACAAACTCTTGAAAATTATTGAAAACGAAAGAGAATATTTAACATTTTGGACGACACACTTTAACATAAGGTAGGGTGATATAAGATTGCACAATAGATAAAATTGCGCTTACGGCATTAGTGTGCATACCCACACGAACGAGACGCGTCAAGCGCAGAGGTAGCTGCAGCGGTCGACAACGTGCCGCTCGTGTCATTCTCGAGTACGGTGCTCAAATACACGAGCGGCATATTGTCTTCGGCAGCCGCCGTCGACTGCTGTTGACTCATGTCGCTCGTGTATATGGGCACTTACTCGATACTAGTGTGACCAACTTCAGTCGTATTTTGCCTGTAGTCCCGTTGTCCCCGTAGGCCATGTCCCCGTTAAAGGGGACAAAGGGAATTTAATAAAATAATTAAAATTACTTCCCGTTGTCCCCGTACGCTGTCCCCGTTAATTTATTGTAATATATACTTTTCAAATTATGCCCGTTGTCCCCGTTGAGTTAAAATTAGAAGTAAGAGTGCATTAATAAAGAGAATATTGTACCTATACAAATGCCTACATATAAAATTAAAAAACACATAATATCTACATAATAGCTACACATGTGATTGCGACACAAATATTTATAATTTACGAATGTAATACAAATACAATCTGGTATGCATTCCAGAAAAAATATTGAGACACAAGTGAAAACAGCAAGTCCTGCCGGTCTATTCTGTAAAAATCTCACCATGAAAACATAGGCTCACTTTAAGCTTACTTCTAAGCTTAAAGTGAGCTGTCATTCCATCTGATGTTAGCAATTGACACAATGGACATCTCACTCGATCTAAGTTTTCACGGTGAAATTGTTATAGAATAGCACCGCGAGTGACTTCATAGTTTTTGTGACATTTTGCATGTATAACTGATTAAAATCTTGTAGGAATTAGAATGTTTTGCTGATCATATTACTTGTGTTTACCTTTGTAACTTCGGGTAGTGCAACGTATTATAATAACTTCCTGAGAGATGGCAGTGGTAGTTATCAATATAACCTAACCCGAGAAACACATAGGTACAACTACACCCTTCACACACACCCCAAATCTGAAATAACCTCTGCCTCAAATGGAGGTCACATTTCGATTCCTACCTAATTGCCATCTGTTAAATCGTGCGCGATTACTGATTTATGTTCGCAATCCATTGCGTGCCGACTGAACTTGGTCGTCATTAACCCTGACGTCGGCGCGTAATGTATGGTGTCCCATATGGTGCAGATTAAAGTTAACGATAGGCACCTACCCTATACGTGCACTGTGAGGCTTGTTAAAGGCAGGTAAAGAGGTACTTTACGAAAGTCAATGTAGTTTCTATAAGTCTTTAATGTCTTCTGAATGTGGATATGAGTTTTCAATAGATTGGATGACTTTAATGAAACATTAAACGTTAACTTTATTTTAGTCTTAGGCTTTTATTTATTTCTTATCAGGTTTAAATTATTTTTACCTTCTTAGTTCTTTTTATTAACAAGTACCTAATAAAAGCTTGTTTATTTTTCTTTCAATTTTATTTTTAACTTTTTAGTATTTTTGATGCCAGATTGACTACGGTGTAGTCCATAGCGCGTAGCAGTGTTTTTCCGTTATATGCGTTAACTGCACTTAAGCTACCTGTACATCACCAGACCCTGGTAACCATCTAGCACCAAAGTACTCGTCAAGACGAATCATACGAGCCTAAACTCAATGGGGTTGTTTCATTCAACTACCGAGTTCCTATGGCCACCTTCCAGCTCCATCATCAGACCCTAGTTACCATCTAGCACCAAAGTTTTCGTCAAGACGGATCAAACGAGTCCAAATTCGATGGGGTTGTGTCGTTTAACTACCGAGTTCCTATGGCCACCTTCCGGTCCCATCATCAGATCAGCTCCATGTCATAATAATTTTGCATTGTCATCTGATTTACACATGCATGCAAAATTTCAGCTCAGTCGGTTGAAGATATCTGCTTCAAAATTGAGTTGCAAGAGTCCACCCGAACAAACATAGTTACATACATACAACATCGCAAGTAAAAAAATAATAAAAGCTTGTAAAAAGTACTTACGCATACATTTTATACATTTCAGTTGGTGCCAACCTAAACTCATTAGAGTTTTACCGTGCACCAAAATCATCGACTACATGATTTAGGGCAAATTTTTCAATCGACATTTAATTTTTATTCTTGCAATAGAAAATTGACGTCTGGCAATTTTTGTACGGAAGATTGTCAAAAAATAAAAATGATTCCTCTGATAAAATTATCTGGTGTTAGAAAAATCAGCCCCTGTAGAAATAAAACCACTTAAGTAGTTACTTAGTCAAAAAGATCAAATAAAATTACAAGGGTACAAGTGAAATATTATTTAATACTAACGAGCAAATATCGATGACTAATCTGGCCGTCCATCCTAAAAACTTGATACGAGGGTATTTTAGGTTTAAGAGTACCTACATACATACATAATCACCCCATAATGTTCCCACTGCTGGGACACTGGCCTCCTCTCGGTGAGAGGAGTACCTACACCTGTCGTTTTTGTTTGGAATAATATTGTAATTTTTTCTTAAATGGAAATGAGGAAAAGATATATTATAATATATAATTATAAAAATCTAATTAAACAGGCTGCCCCAGATGTCGACGTCAAGCTAGAATCGGGTAATAGGCCAAGTAATAACAGTTATTAGAAAAACCGAAATTGTACTTTTTTTATTATAGGCGTTTAAAAAAAAAACGACTGAATGAGCCTATTACCCAATTCCGGCCTCGACGTCGACTTCTGGGACAGCCTCTATACATAGTATTTTTAGTTCATTCTACAAAACATACCACCTGTAGTCCCCGAAGAGGTACGCAGAGGTTTACAGTACTCACGCAAATGGAATATTTGAATAAATATCTTAGTAGCACACAATTCTAGCCCTAATTTATGTTCAACTTGATAACTTTAACTACACGTACAGGTTTACACCTAACGTATTACATGTAGATGAGTGTAGTGGTGTAATAGTAAGTAAGCACTTACTTACAATAATTTCCCTAGTCTTAATTCCAATCTGTAGTGAGCCATGTTACCAACTGAGAACAAACTTGTGAGTTTATAATTTGCTTACGTTAAAATTTTTACTAAGATCCTGTAACTGCCGATCGATTCTGTAAAAATCTCACCGTGAAAAGTTGGTGAAGTGAGCTGTCAATAGTGTCAATCCCATAACATTAGTTGGAATGACAGCTCACTCCACGCTCACTTCACCTAAGTTTTCACGGTGAGATGTTTACAGAATCGCACTGCAGATAGTGTAAACTATACAGATACATAACTGTAAGAGACAAGGGGAAATCCCTAGAGTTATGACTGTGTCAAATATATGAGGTGAATGTTGAAGCGTAGTTATGACTGTGTCAAATATATGAGGTGAATGTTGAAGCGTAGTTATGACTGTGTCAAATATATGAGGTGAATGTTGAAGCGTAGTTATGACTGTGTCAAATATATGAGGTGAATGTTGAAGCGTAGTTATTATTATGACACTCATGCAGTTTTGTATGTATTATTTTATAAGTCTCTAAATATGTGTAGTTCTTGCATGGCTTCTTTTATTTACCACGTGAATCTCGAAAAATATTCCACGGGTACGTACTACCGGGATTAAAAGTACCCTGTGTGTTAATACAGGTTATAAACTATCTCTGTGCTCATCCAAATCCGTTCAGCCGTTTTTCGCCAATCCGGAAGTTAAGTACATCACACAAATTATAGTTTTTAGTATTTTTATCCGTTTGGCTGAAACGGATAAAAATATAATTTAAACTAAATAAACTATATTTTCGTAGTCGTACTCGTTCCCACACCTGACCAATTCCCGTAATTAAAAACTTGACAAAAATGTAGGGAAATTAGAAGTTTTTGTGACAGATTGAAACTGATATTAGGCTGTGAACGTTTTTAAAATTACGAGAATTACCCCTCAGGGTAGCAATTATGATGCTTAATGAATTCACACCCAGAAAAAAAAAAAAAAAAATGGGTAGCAATTATTTTTCAATAATATTCAATGAACAGTTTTGACTTCGTTACGATTTTATTATATGTATAGATATAGAAGAGACTAATACTGGCACGTATGAATTTTGACAGAGCTTTTTGTAACGAATTGGTTTAGTTATGAAAACCCTTTGTAACCCTTGTCAACTGTTACCCTCAAATACAACGTATCGCATCATTCTTCTGCGTCAGAAATATACTAAGAAACACGTAATTTATTTCATGTCTTCGACAAAAACGCTTCGGGATAAAGACACACAAAAGACGTTTATGAAATGTTCGTCAAATAAAACTAACAATAAATAATATATTATTATCCTCGTATGTAGCAATCAATCTCCTGGCTTATATACAATAGAACGAACTTTTAAATGTATCGCTAGTAGTACAAAAATGTATACAATTGTTTTTTCTCAAATTCCATGCATTTTCGCCTAGGTTTTATGGGGTGTTTAATTGTTGCAAATGGGTCCCACTATCACGCCCTGGAAAGAATAAGTCAAATTACAAGTCACCCTGTATATTCATTTGGTGGAGGAAGCTTGCGCTGTGGTCCCGTATAATTTTATAACCTTTTGTTTAGTTAGATTTTGATTTAGCTTCAGTACATACATATTTAATCCACTGGGTGATGTTATCTAACTTCCTGTCACTGTTGTTTACGTTGCAAGTAGTGGCATACGAATTGGTGTGGGGTAGGTACCACGACTACCATTTTTATTTTATTTTTTTTATTATTTTTTTTTTTTTTAGGTTAAGCTACGCTTGCCGCGGTTAGTCTGTGGATGACTGACAATCTTTACATACTGAGACCCCTCCATGCCTCAGAAAGCACGTTAAGCCGTTGGTCCCAGCGGTCATTCGTGGATTTTTTACTTTGACAGTCGTTACGGGTAATCAAGAGCCCAAAAGTCTGACAACCAGTCTTACCAAGGGGTATCGCATTACCCAGTAACTGGGTTGCGGAGGTCAGATAAGCAGTCGCTCTATGTAAAATACTAGTATTCAGCTGCATCCGGTTAGATTGGAAGCCAACCTCAACATAGTTGGGAAAAGGCTAGCCTTTTAAGCTACGCTTGCCGCGGTTAGTCTGTGGATGACTGACAATCTTTACATACTGAGACCCCTCCATGCCTCAGAAAGCACGTTAAGCCGTTGGTCCCAGCGGTCATTCGTGGATTTTTTACTTTGACAGTCGTTACGGGTAATCAAGAGCCCAAAAGTCTGACAACCAGTCTTACCAAGGGGTATCGCATTACCCAGTAACTGGGTTGCGGAGGTCAGATAAGCAGTCGCTCTATGTAAAATACTAGTATTCAGCTGCATCCGGTTAGATTGGAAGCCAACCTCAACATAGTTGGGAAAAGGCTAGCCTTTTCCCAACTATGTTGAGGTTCATACGCACGAGCGACACGCGCCAACGGCAGACGCAACTGCAACCATCGACAACGTGCCCCTCGTGTATTTGAGTTCGATGCGCAAATACACGAGCGGCATGTTGTCGATGGTAGCAGCGACCTCTTTCGTTGACGCGTGTTGCTCATGCGTATAAGCACTTTTACCCTGTCAAGCTCATAGGTCAGAGCTAGTAGGTACCTCTTATGTGGGTTTCTTTGGGTAGTAAAATTCAATTAAAATGTTTGTGCTTTTAGTACAAAGCAAGCAACGGCTATGTAGGTTACACGTGTAAAAAAACGTATTTAAGGCAAACAACAAACCCGTTTGCTCGGCTTTGGGTAGCCTGTTTTTTTTCGTGTTTTATATTGCCAATGTTGTTTGATGTAAAATAAATGATTCGTCACCCTTAGATTTACGTACCGGAGAAAAAAAAAGGTAATTTATTTTGTAAATGTGCTCTGGCTATTCTTTTGGCGAATAAGTTATGCCATAAGTTGAAGGTAGGTCTTGTATATTATAAATGCGAAAGTTTGTATGGATGGATGGATGTTTGTTACTCTTTCACGCAAAAACTACTAAACGGATTTGGATGAAATTGGTCACACAGATAGTTTATAACCAGGATTAACACATAGGATACTTTTCATCCCGATATTCCTACGGGATCGAAACTTATGCGGGTGAAACCGCGGGGCGCAGCTAGTTCTTTATAAAACTTGTTATTGTATTTGTAATTTTTAATTCACATAATATTCATAATCCAAAACTTTAAAAAAACTGCTTTACGAAAACTTAAGGATTTCTAGTATGTTGCCAGAAATGCAAGTGGTCAAATACGTATTTCGCCAGAAAACGCATGTTAACAGAAACGCATCTCGTCAGATTTCCACCACGTCAAAGACGCAGCTCGACAGATACGTAGCTCGACAATCAATAAAAAAATAGGATTTAAACGCTTGTAGTCATATAAATACGCAATTAGTCAAACAAAGTAACCTTTTTCGTATTTTATCATTAAAAAACTTAATATGATCAAGGAAACAATTACCTCTATTATATAAAACTTGTCCACAGTTAATTTCATTTTATTAACCATCTTCATTAATTCTAATTTTATTAGTTGGAATACACAGCATTTTGCAGCCTGATAACTATTTCAACTCTCAATCCTATTTGGTACCTATTTCTTAATATACGCAATACAATGATCGTCAGACCCTAAACATACAAAGCATTTCCTAACAATTACAGTTATAGTCACACACCGAACATTCTACAAAGCTGCCATGACATACATCATTAGGTTAGAAGTTATGTAACTCATCTCACGTACGATTCTATACAGTGTGTATCAGAAATATGTGGTCATATCTAAGGGTGCGGTACAGACCATCAAACTGAACAACTATCTTCATTGGACCAACATTGTAATAGCAAAAAAATTATCAGCAGGGTAATTGCGTAACACACTAACAGTAGGAATGGACTTCATTTTGGCAGTTTAAAAACATTAATTGCGTCATGTACGTTGTTGAACTTTTCAAATTTTTCGAACATATGAAGATTTCAAACGAATTCAGATTGTAATTTATACTGTGTAATGCAATTAGCTCAGGTCATGGTTCCCGCAGCGATTTTAATTCAGTGTGCGATAAAATCCAGCTGTTATATTTTTACGTCCATGCGAACTTGAGCTTAGGGTGTAGCTGTCCCATACAAAACTTCAGTACCCACTCGACTACAAATATATGGGACAGCTGATTATTTGTTCGCGATTACAATATTGGTCCAAGGAGAAAGTGGTTCAGTTTGATGGTCTGTACCACACCCTTAAATATGGTCACACACTTGTGATACACGCTGTATATTAGGAATTTTCCTTCATAAATAGCAGGCACGTTCGCCGGCCTTAGGAAAGCAACAGGTTGATTACGACCGCTTATATGTGTAGCAATGGGAATATTTCTTTCTTCTGAAGAATTAATATCAAGTAAGCCCTGGGGATGTGGAATAATCTTTGTATGCTGTAGAAAAAGAATTGAGATCTTTGCTTGAAATGGTCGAAGGGAAATTAATATTTGCATACTAGCGACCCGCCCCTACTTCGCTCGGTTTTTACGATTTGACAAAAACAAATAGGTTTCTTCATTTTATTTACGTTTAATGTTATATTGTTTTATACACATAAACTTTACCGATAAATTCTCTTAATGATTGAGAAAACCGTCAAAATCAAATTTCCATCAAAATTCGTTGGGCAAAGTTTAGGAGAACAACACGATCACACGGGCAGACACGAAAAGTTACTATATTAAATAATACTTAATTAAAATAATTATGTTGATAATCAAATATCTTGACTTAGCACACGAGGTTGTTGACATGTGGAATGTGAGCTCTGCTGTCATTGTGCCGATTGTCGTATCGGCCAATGGTCTGATGGTCGAAATCCTCTATCAACATCTATCGAGGCTCTCGTTAGGCGGTTGGATCAAAATAACTGATTCAGAAGGCAGTACTCCTCGATAAGACTTTATAATTTTATTCTAGAACCGGAAAAAACCTGTTTTCTTTCACACGAGCCGTTCTTCAAACGCGTTATATTTAAAAACCTTTACATCTCCGAGTTAATGACACTATAAATTTTAAACATCAAATTCTTATCTAACGTATGTCTTTATTAAGACGTATTATGTTCTATATAAATAGCAGGCACATTCGCCCGCAGGCCAAAGTAAAAGCAACTGGCTGATTAGGCCTTCACACGTCGCAATTGGGATGGGAGACTTGCATTGCGCTGCGGGACGTAATATGAAGACTGTTAGGTGGTCTGGTCTGGTCGAATTGTTTCAGCGTACCTATGTAGGGGCAAGAATCAGCATTATGATAGTAGAATTTGCACTGTTCCATTTCTACTGTTCCTAAAGCTGACGTTACTATTATAATTTTGTTGCAATTTTTTGTTCTGTTTCTACGACTAAGGGCTGATTTGGCCTGGCGCAGGGGAGGTCGCATCAGGCGGCGGCCGACGCGATGATACGCGGGGTTGCGATAGTCATGGAAAGGATCCGGCAGTTGGGTCTCGAGGTGGCATTGCACAAGTCCGAGGCCATGTCCTTTCATGGGCCCCGGTACGGGCCACCTTCGGGATCCCAACTGATGGTAGGAGGGGTTCACATCGGCGTCGAGACAACGATAAGATACCTGGGTCTCGTCCTCGACAGCCGGTGGAACTTCGTCGAGCATTTCCGACGTTTGGCCCCCAAACTGGAACGGGCCGGGGCCGCCTTAAAGCGGCTCCTGCCCGACCTGAGGGGGCCAAACGCCTCCTGCCGGAGGCTTTACGCGGGGGTCGTGCGGTCCATGGCCCTTTATGGGGCCCCGGTATGGGCGCGTTCACTGCGGCTGAGAGCCGCACACTACCTGAACGCGCCCCAAAAGGTGGTAGCCATAAGGCTTATCCGGGGATACCGCACGATCTCGGGCGAGGCAGCAAGCCTCCTTGCCAGACTGCCACCATGACATCTGGAGGCGATAGTCCTCGCGCGCCTGTATGACTGGCACGCGGAGGCACTACGTCGGGGGGAAACTCCGCACCCGCGGCAAATCGCGGCGGAGTGGACGGACCTCCGGCGCGGTCTCATGGTGGAATGGAAGGCGCGACTATCGCAACCCAGCGCAGGGCACGCCACAATAGCGGCGGTAAGACCCCTCTTTGAGGAGTGGCTAGAGAGGCGTCACGGCGTTCTCACCTACCGCCTGACGCAGGTCCTCTCCGGACACGGATGTTTCGGGAGGTTCCTGCACATAATCAGGCGGGAGGAGACGCCCGGGTGTCACCACTGCGAGGATCGCCCAGAGGACACGGTGGAGCATACGGTGGAGGTCTGCCCCGCTTGGGCAGAGCACCGCCGTGTCCTCGTAGAGGCGATCGGCAGCGGCGGTGACCTCTCGCGTCCGGCCCTGGTTCAAGTCATGGTCCGGGGCGAGAGGGAGTGGGAGGCGGTCACCTCCTTCTGCGAAGCAGTCATGCTAGCGAAGGAGGTGGCGGGATGGGCGAGGGAGAGATCCTCACGCCTCAGCCGCCGAGGGAGACGCTCCGGGCGTCGGCCGGACGGCGCGTATGTGTTCCACGCGCGCCTCAAAGAGATGTCAGCGTAGTTGACGGGGCCCGACAGGGCCGAAGCCTGCCGGGGTAGCGGGATCGTCCGAAAGGGTTACCGCTGCCCTGGTACATAAAGGGCTAAGGAAGGAACACGGGTGGGTTTTAGTCAGTAAGAGTCTGACACTCCCTTCTGCTCCACCCAGAGCGGGAGGGGTCATTTGATGATTTCCCATCCTCAAAAAAAAAAAAAGGGCTGATTTTTCAATCGACAGATAATTTTTTTTCGCGTAATAAAATTTACATCTATACAATATAATATACAATAAAATTCCTCCGGTAAAATTAACTGGCATTGGAAAAATTTGCCCTAAGGAATGTATGTGCATTCCTGTTTGCTTAGTCGGGGGATACAGTACCCTAATTGCTTAACACACTATCGATCAAAATCTGAATAATTTTGAAGGATATTGTTAATCCATTGCTTTATATGTTCGGAAAATTTGTCTGCTCAACAACGTAAATAACGCAATGAATAATGTTGAACTGTCAAAATGAAAGCCATTGCTACTGATAGTATGCTATGCAATTATCCCACAGGACGTTGCCAGCTTCCCAGTTATCGTAAAAAAGTTGAGCAAGACATTCGTAAATATTTCTTGAATTCAGGCTTTTTTACCAAAAGCTTGCGAGTACTGTGGGCTACTTTTGGAGAAGTATACTTCCACCACTAAAACCCTGGTGTCCCATAGCACCATTTATATCAAAAAATACATTTGAGGGACAGCTCAAACCCAATTATAAAAAAAAAACTCAACATACAAAACACATCGATCAAATTGAAAAGAAATTGCTGACGATTTTCAAATCCCGTGTGCGTAGTAACACGATAACGTAAAACCGGATGAACGGTCGGGTACACGGAAAAGAGAAAAGGAATTATCACACGGAGTTATACTAAGAAAATGTCATGATCGTCTTTTGTCTTCTAGGTACTCGTAGGTACATAATTGCCTTACCGTGGAAAGAAACACGTGGGCAGATATGATCGAGGTATTTTTATACGTGGGTCTTGCGTGAAATAATATGACATAACATCACACCATGTATTCCCTGAAGAGAAAGGTAGAGGTATACAGTCACGAGCATTAATATGTCACCACTTGAAAACTTTCAATAGCGATTTTTGCGTGAAATAACGAAAACAACAAAGAACTATGACACATTGCAAAACCCGAAAATACTGTGTTCTTAGCAACATAAAATTTCATTCAAAAATAAAGGAGTAAATCGCTTCTGAATAAAACCAAGTGAATACATACTTTTGCTCGTGACTGTAACTTAAACAAACCCACATTTCACCAGTTATGTTTAAGTCCCATGTAGGTACTTAATAGGGGGCAAGGCTCTTGCCATCCACCTAGCACAAATCTAGGCTCCGGGCTGCTACTGAAAAGCTCCCTATGGAAAAATCTAAAAACAGCTTGACTTGGCTTGGGAATCGAACACAGGACCTCATGCTTAGCATAAGCCGTTGCGACCACTAAACTAACGAGACAGTTACACTAAATGAACACATTAATATAGGTCAGCATTATTCATAAATATTGCTTAAAGTTGAGTAGTAATTAACGACTGTTTAAACATCCATTTTTGACGTCTAAACGTCACTGAACTTTAATCATCGTTTATAAATAAACCCCAGGGTGTAAAAAGACCATTTCACGAAGCCGTCATGTACGCAATCTGTCGATAAAACTGAAACTTTCTGGAAAAATAATTACTGGGAAACGACTTTTATTTTCGGCGTGAAAATTCTTCATTTACGGTGGTGTTATACCCGCATGCGACGGTACCAAGATAATAGGAATATTTGAAGTTCAGAAATCCTATCCTACTTCATACTAACATTATAAACGTGACAGTTTGTGAGGATGGATGGTTGGATGTTTGTTACTCTTTTACGCAAAAACTACTGAACGGATTTTGATGAAAGTATACAGTTCGACACGGTTGGCGCAGTGGTTAAGCGATTGACTGCTGCGCTGCGTGTCGCGGGTTCGGTTCCCGCACGGAACAAATATTTGTATGGCCTACAAGTAGTTGTTCCAGGTCTGGCTGTTTGTGTATGTGAGTTTAAATGCTTGTAAACGCACCCACGACACAGGAAAAATTCCTAGTGCGGGGCAAAGTTTAAAAAAAAAAAATTATATCATATACCTACATCCGAATAACACATATTATACTTTTTATCCCGATATTCTCACGGGATCGACACTAATGCGGGTGAAACCGCGGGGCGCTACTAGTAATACACACACACACACACACGTACATTTAAAAATTGTTTTCATAAAAAACGTCAAAAAATTTGAAACTTTGACCTTCAATATCTCCGTAACCAGAAGGTTCCCAGATATGATCCAGTATAAAAAAAAAAAACGTTATTTTTTTTTGTCCGTGTGTTACTAGAGTAGCGCCTTGCGGTTTCACCCGCATAAGTGTCGATCCCGTGAGACTGACTCTTTGCTTCTTTAAGGATATTTTTAAACCCATTAATATCAGAAAATAATTATTATCCATGTATTTAAAAACAAAACTTTGGTTTAAAGCGCGTTGGCGATCAGACAAATAGATTTTTTGTTTGTACTCGTAAGTACGAGTAGGTACTGTATTTTGTAATATTAAGGAAGATTTTGTGTCTAAGAAACTTCCAAAAGGTTGCTTAGTGGTTTGAAGTAATTTATTAGGTAAGTGAGAATAAATATCACTCTGTTCATCCCCTTCTGGTGTGTAATGCATTTAGCTAAGTTTTGTACTCCGGTTAAGAGGATCTTTGCCCTCGGGGGTCGTAAGTTTCGTTCATTGTAACAAATGGCAAATGAATGGCAGGAAACGTTCACCTGTTAACTTAAGCAAGGACAGCCAAAACTGTGATTTTTGTACTATTCGTTTTTTTATTGAAATCTTTACTAATAATAAAGCTGAAGAGTTCGTGTTTGTTTAAAAATGCGCTAATCTCAATCTCTTGAACTTGAATCGGATAGAAAAAGTTCTTTTTGCATTTTGATAGCCCAATTTTTTAGGAAGGCTAATAGGCTATTAACATCACGGACATCATCATATCATCATCATCACCACATACATCATCAGGACTGTTAGGGGTCGAGCAAAAAGAAAAAAAAAAGCAAGAAAGAATGGTAAGCGAAAACAAAGTATATAAAAGTGCAGACAGACGATGCGACGTCAGGAGAGCAAGAAATTTTATGCGAACGAAGTCGCAGGCGGAAGTTAGTCGTTAGGTATATAAGGTGTGAATAATATTCATTCACAAGTATGCAGATAAGAAAACAAGTTTTGATATTTACGTCAGTATGACGAGTTCGTAAGTATTGAATTCCGTCTTCCATCATCCTTTGCATTTTCAAATCAAATAGACTGAGGACCTTAAAGGCTCAGGCTAATTGAAAAGCGGAAGTTCAAGAATTCGTAAATTCATTCCTCTTAGATTTGAATCGACTTCTAGTGAAACTTACTTAGCCTGTTTGGGATCGTAATAACATAATCAGTCTTTAATGTTCCCACTGCTGGGACACAGGTCTCCTCCCTGTGAGAGCGAGTGGGCCGTAATCCACCACACAGGCCTAGTGCGGGTTGTAAGATGTCAAATTTTTGGTTCTAGGATATTCCGCTTTTCTGTCGGGCTCGTAATGTGCCATCCAAATGATCAACTAAACTAACACTGTGCGCAGAGCTAATCAAAACAGTTTCAAAACAGTTTTGTCTGTCGTTGTCAAGGTTTTATAGTATAGTCGTTCGCGAAATTGCTTAAACAACATTTAACAAAATTTCCCAGAAAATCGAAACTCCACTAGAGCCCGCACAAACTAAGTCTGTGTGCTGTCAAAATAATGTGCGGAAATAATCGTTTGCCGCCATCTCGACGTTTATATCAAGTGTCAAGAGAGTGTGCTGTGTTCCTTGTTTTCCAAAGTAAATATTCGCTATCATTATGCCGAATGTTATTACAAGTGCTGGCAGGGATATAGTCTTGAAGTTCAAAGACGCGCGCAGACTTAGTTTGCGCGCACTCTAAGGTTAAAACTATCTAACTGTCACATAGACAAATATACCTTGTCGTGTTATGACGTACAAATGAAATTCTACCTTAGGGTGACAAAGCAATTGCGCGGTTGACTACACATTAAGATGATTTGACTGTTTTGTTGCAGCCATAGTCTTCATCGAGTGACCGTTTTGCTTAGAGAGGAGACGAGGCCTATATTAATGAACTCTACTGTTACTGTTAGCCTCCATCATTCCACTGCTGGGCAAAGGCCTCTCCCCATTTCCAGCTCTTTCGATCCAGGGCTAAAGTAGACCACTGGTCGTTTGTTTTATCCAGCTCATCCCACCATCTTCTACGGGGCCTGCCGCGACGCTACTAGCTGTGTCAGGGCTCCACGTGGTGGTTCTTTTGGCCCACAGCTTATTGGGCATACGGCAGACGTGGCCAGCCCAGCCCCACTTCAGCTTTGCGGCTTTTTGAGCAACGTCAGTAATCTGTGTTTTGGTCTGTCAATTTGACGCCTAAAATACTGCGCTCCATTGCATTTGAATGTTTGTCAAAGACCAAGTCTGGGATCCATAGGTAAAAAAGGGGATGATGCACATGTCCATAAGTTTTCGCTTGAGTTTCAAAGGCAGATTTGCCTTCATAAGCTCTTTCGTGGACCAGTAACACTAAGGGAGGTTAAATAGCGTACTTACCAGGGTATAGAGGGCACTAGCGTAGGCTGCGTGTTTGACGTGCAGCGTCCGACAGCATGACAGCGATGTGTCCTGCTCGTGTGCACTCCACGCTTTCATCTGTTGACAAAAATACAATACCAAATTCAATACAACACAATACAAAATGCTTTATTGTACGTGAAAACAAAAAACTGAATTTTAAATAAAATTTTGTATATTAATTGTACAATGGGCAGTATATGGGTGACAACACATGTTTTTTTTATTATAATAATATCAAGAAATCAGAACTCCGTGCCTCGGAAAGCACGTTAAGCCGTTGGTCCCGGCTGTCATTCGTGGATCTTTGACAGTCGTTATGGGTCGTCAGTAGCCCGAAAGTCTGACAACCAGTCTTACCAAGAGGTATCGTCTTACCCATACACTGGGTTGTGGAGGTCAGATAGGCAGTCGCTCCATGTAAAATACTGGTATTCAGCTGCATCCGGTTAGACTGGAAGCCGACCCCAACATAGTTGGGAAAAGGCTAGGCAGATGATGATCAAGAAATCAGAAAACATGTGAGAAAATTCGGTAAACAAAAATAATAGGGTCCGGTCGTGAGAATGCGTTCCTGACACCTATCAGTGCGACAATTCTAGTACCTAACTAATAAACATCAAATTCGCAAAACACGTGTTGAAACTGAAACTGACAGGTGTGAAAAATGCATTCTCTCGTCGACCATACTGTAGTATCTCCAACACTAGAACCGAGTAACTCATTCCTTCCTACGAAGAATTAACGATTAAAGTGACGATTCTATTTTCCAACGTAGGTAGAAAGCTTGGTTTAAGTTATTTTTTCTATAAGCTGTATAGAAGACTAGCTGCGTCCCGCGATTTCACCCGCATTAATTTCGATCCCGTGGGAATATCAGGATAAATATCCTATATGTTAATCTTGGTTATAAACCACATGTGTGCCAAATTTCATCAAAATCCATTCAGTAGTTTTTGCGTGAAAGAGTAACAAACATCCATCCATCCATACATACTTTCAGGTTCATAATATTACTAGCTGCGCCCTGCGGTTTCACCCACATAAGTTTCAATCCCGTGGGAATGTCAGGATAAAAGGTATCCTATATGTTAATTCTGGTTATAAACCATGTGTGTCCCAAATTTCATCCAAATCCGTTCTGTAGTTTTTGCGTGAAAGAAACAAACATTCATCCATCCAAAGTCAGATATCTTTTATCCGTGGAATAAAATTGACGTCTGACAAATCTAGTATAGAAAAACTGTCAAAAATTCAAGATGTATTCTCAGAAAAAGACACTCTAGATATAAAAGTTTAGTGAAATTCGCCCTAAGGCGTAAGAACGCCTGAATAGAATAGTTTTTTAAGTTAATTATACAATCACCCACGTTAACTTCGTAAAATAGATTAATTGTTATAAAAGAAAGTTCTTGAAAGGCGAAACCCAAACGGAAAACGCTTCGTAAATGGTCTCACTAGACAAATTAATGGTTTGTGCGAAAGTTGGGTGGATAACTGGATAAGTTGAAGAAAAATGTCCTAGAGGCGTTTATTAGAAATTTGAAATGGCAAACCTAACTTCAGTAGAATCAGTAGAAGATGCCTTAGATCTACACAAGTAAAGACTATTTCATTTCGAATTTGTAATATTTTTCATCATTGCTTAGAAAAAATGAAACAGTAAAAACATCGGACCGGCAATCCCCGAAGGGTTCGGCAGAGGTGTGCAAAAAAAGACTGAACAAATTATAAACGCCTTTATCATATTTATGTCAGAGCCGTTTTTTTAAATGTCATAGGTGACAAGGTCTTTAAAAAAATACGTGATAGCCAAACTACAAAACCGCGGCCAGTCTCCACAATGTCCGTCCAAAGTGAAAATGAAACAAAAAAATATTTCACCCGGAAATCGTTGGATCATTTGACGTAATAAGGCCTATCAAACCCGGATCAAACCCGGAACAGAATGCGACGGACAAACGAGGAAGACAGAATTCTGATAGAAATCAATTTTGTTCAGTAGCCCTCAGCTATTTTTATTTAATTTGACACCCGAAAAAGGTCCGTAAACGCATCAAGGAAAGTGAAAACAAAAGATAATAAAATAAATTCTTTTACTTCCTTTGTTTTTTGTTGATTTGGAATATACGTTCGCGTGCTGCATGTGACGCGTCATTCAAAAATATGCAAAACCGACTTTCAGTTACGCTACCTTTTCGTGTTGTGTCGTTTTTGCTGCGTTTTGCAAAAGGCATAAGTAACTCTGGCTTAATCAGCCTCAGATTTCCAGATCTGGTGATCCGTGGTCCGATTAAGTATTTTTAAAACCCAATTTTGGCAACTTGTAGGTAATTTGAATCTTTGTAAAGAATTATCTATATTATTTTTATCTTACTTATAGATATTGATTTAAGACACCTTTGCGAATTTAACACGTATTAATCCATGTAGGTACTGACTATTCTCGTACATAACACCAATCGAGCCTTAAGTTATTCCCATGAGATCAGTCTCATATCTTTCTCATGTTGTTTATTTAAATGAAAGGGGAGATTAAGCACTACACAATAATTCTGAACTTTCCATGAAAATTGAAAAAGATTCATTCGTAGATTTCTCTACCAGCCACATCTTACATCTATACTAATAAGAAAGCTGAAGAGTTTGTTTGTTTGTTTGAACGCGCTAATCTCTGAAATTACCAGTCAGTCGGATTTGAAAAAGTCCTTTTGCATTTGACAGCCTAATTCTTGAGAAAGGCTATAAGGCTATTACGCTATGACCCTCAGGAACCGAGCAAAATGAAAAAAAAGTCAGAAAGATCGCTAAACAATAAACGAAGTGATACTGCGTTCAGGTGATGCTTTGCGGGGGGGTGGGTCAAGAAATTTCACGCGGACAAAGTCGCAGGCAGAAGCTTGTTTTACATAAATAGATAAAAATAAACAAAACTCGACGTACCTGACTGATCTATAAATCAATTGAAACTAAAACTAGGAAAGTTTTTCTTAGCCAAGTGTTGGCTTTCGTTTGGTTCTTTACCTGTAAAAACCCAAAACTTTTACTTGGTTACGGGAGTGTGTATATTTTCTTTATTTCCCTTATAAAAGGCCCGACGGGAATTACCTAACTGGAGTTTAAGTGAGTTTAAAAATAAAATAACGCTTGGGTCACACTTCAATGTAGGCCACTGTAGGCTGTGTGAAAATAATAGACGAATTAATTAATTATTTATTAATCCTTTAGGACAGAATAATATGATACTACTCTTTAATATCTGTGAACATTGAAACTGTTTATAATATTAGCCATGGTATACAACGTGCCGCTATAATGGCGACATTAATTTAATACACGGGTAGGGCTAGTTGCAAGTAATCATAAAAATGATAACAACAAAATAATTCGTAAATTTAAAAGTACGGCCTGCACCGCCCGACAAAGGGCTCTCTCTTTCCTTCAATTCGTCTACTCTTTGCACGTTATTCGTTTTAATTTTATCGATACAATGTTATGAGCCGTGACCTCGGCAATGATCCCTGCGCTACTGTTCTTTAAGTACAGCCAGTCGATTCTGTTAGAATCTCACCGTGAGAAGTTAGGTGAAGTCAGCTGCCATTCCATCTGCCGGTCTATTCTGTAAAAATCTCACCGTGAAAACTTAGGTGAAGTGAGCTTTAAATGAGCTGTCATTCCACCTGATTCTAGGGATTGACAGCTCACTTCACTCAAGTTTTCACGGTGAGATATTTACAGAATACCACTGCAGATGCTAGGGATTGACACTATTGACAGCTCACTTCACTCAAGTTTTCACGGTGAGATGTTTACAGAATGCCACTGCAGGTGCTGGGGATTGACACTAATGACAGCTCACTTTAAGCTCACTTGACTCAAGTTATCACTAGTTGCTGTAAAGTGTTTTTTTTGTACTTACACCCATCAATAATAATGTTTAATGATATTAAAATCTATAAACATATATATAAAATTCAAAGTCCTGACTGACTGACTGACTGATACATCAACGCACAGCCTAAACCGCTGGTTCTAGAGACATGAAATTTGGAGGGTGTGTTCTTCGTGAAGAAAGAATAAGAAGAAAGGGTATTTCGAAATTTCACCCCTAAGAGACACGAAATGAAGGAGGATTTTGTTTGTATGGAAATCCACCTCTATGGTGATGAAAAGCGGGGATACAGTTTGTATGAAAAATCGTATTCATTCAGCTAATAAACCTGAAACTTGGCATGAATACTTCCCTAAGTATGTAATAAAGTTTATCACTATAGGTTTTTCAAAATTTATCCCACAAAGGGGGATATAGGGGTGTTAAAGTTTGCTGACGGCCGCCATGGCCCACGCACAATTGTCCACTTGAAGGACTAAGTGCGTAAACCAAACCCATAACATAGAACATAGACGGCTTCACACACGCCACCGGCCACAGCTAGTTAGTGAATGAGCATAAATCCGCTTTCGTCATCATATTCTTTTTGCCTCGTTTGATACGTTTTTGCTGAAAGCGCGCCAAAGGCTTGCATGAGTTTGATAACAATGCGACTTTCAGCACTTTCACGTTCCTGTTAGAGCCTTTGACGCATTCATATGTAAAGTTCACGCTTTATTCCGTGAGGGTATCGTTAGGAATATAAGTATGTATAGCGTTATTGATGCCTGGAAAAGGACGCAGGCCTTTCGTTGAATAATAAATTCAGGATAAAAAATTTACGTATTTTGGTCAAATGATGCTCGACGTAGGTACCTAAATCTTTGATATCAAGTCCCATGTGGTTACTCTTAAAATAGCTGAGGAGTATTCATGTATGCCATAATTTTTCGTTCATAAGCAACCAAAACACGAGTATCCATAACAGTCATCATCAGGTGATACCGGTTGTAGTTAATTTTACAATTAAAATTCTGAACGTGAGAAGCACAGCTCATACTAAATAATACGCTGAACTCCTACATTCAATACAAAATCGTCTTGCTTATCTCCAATCTACCTACGCGTGTTTGGAACGCAGGTATGTATACATCCTACTTCCTACTAATATTAAAAACGTGAAAGTTGGTGTAGATGGATAGACGGATGGATGGATGGATGGATGAATGGATGTTTGTTACTCTTTCATGCAAAAACTACTGAACCGATTTGGATGAAATTTGGCACACAGTTGGTTTATAACCAGGATTAACATATAGGATACTTTTTATCGCGATATTATCGAAACTTATGCGGGTGAAACCGCGGGGCGCAGCTAGTACAACATAAACTCACGCCCCCTTCCTATGGGGGTAAGCAGAAAATACAGACCACCACCAGCTACGATTTTTACATATTCCTTTTGCTTCGTCTACGTTCATAAATCTGCACTCTAATTGCGAAACACACAATCAATCTCAATCTGAATCATTTTGAAGGATATTGCTAATCCATTGCTTCATAAGTTCGAAAAAGGTTACCTTCATAAAGTCTGCTCAACACATAAATAACGCAATGAATGTTGTTGAGCTGTCAAAATGAAACCGATTCTGATTGATTGTGTGTTACGGAATTAGGGTGCTGGTCTCGCGCGCCGATTGCGAGTAGGTACTGCGCTCCTGACCTTTCTGAAGAACATCACCAATATGGTCACTATGTCCAGGGCGTCCTTTCCCGATGTTTCTACTCGCATCTGCCTAGTAAATACCTTTTATTAGTCGCTTTTCATTAATTCTCTCAACATGACCAAACCATCTAGAGCATATTCAAACTAATGTTACCAACTGATGATATTTCAAGTTAAACAAAGATCAACTTTATTTTAATTGTCATTAAGTTGATTTCAGAGTGACTAGCACTATTGAGAAAGCTATGAAAATGTTTGAAGTTATAGCGTAAACTGAACTTTATTGCGAAAGTATTAAAGTTATTTTTCCATAAATTCATATTTGTTTACATTTTTGGCAAATAAATTGCGAATATTAGATAAGTATACTTATCTAATATTCTTTTAAATTTTTGTCACTACACCTTTTAAACCACACCGTTGCCTTATAACATCATTAACTGGTTTGTATATATGGATATCATTCGATAAGCCGCGTTTTACCTACTTTCTCAAATGACGTGTCGTTACAATCGTATGGTTCCGCAGAGTATCACAGCAGGTGGAGGCAGACATCCAAAATGGCGGCTGTAATCTTATTTAATTTGACAACTTAAATGTTCTACATTGAGTTGAGTATCAGGAGAATTGGAGGCGCAATAGAATTAATACTAGGTACTTACCTAGGATTTACGTCTTAGACCATTAAAGGTAGAAGTCACTATAATCTATGTTCTTATAGGTATAGTCGAGCTCTTAATGCGTTATTACTGTTGACAACAATTGCTATTAAGGAGGATGCGCTAAGGTAGCCCGCTAAATTCGATTCAAAACATTCGCGACCATAACAAATATATCTTTACAGAATTATAATCAGTAGAATCAGCATATAACTCCTCAACTTAGAATTAGCCTCTAATGTCATGGTTTCATGAAATAGTCATTTAATAGGGTAATATAAAATTAGAACGATGTATTAATGATTTTTATGCCTCTAATTCGATAATTAAGTATTTGTTACGGCCGCTAATCATATTCTAGAGGTATGAGGAATAGGGTGTAAAGTTCACTGATCCTCCATAGAAAAGGGAGGATCCTCTGACCAGACGGGTTTTGTGTCTGGCGGGCAACTGCCCAATGAATCCTCTCGGGCTGTTGTATATATGTTATTTGCGCGGTAAACTCTGCTTGCGCGATGCAGGATTTGCGTGAGGTCAGTATGACGCTACAAAATTCAGATCAACATTCTGAATGATACTGACCTGCAAATTGCAAAAAAAAACGAGAAAAGAAATATTGAATTTCGCGGGCTACCCTAACACTGTCGCCTTAAATCGAAACTTCAATAAGATTAAAAATATTGAATTGTCACATAGACGCATAACGGCAGCAAGGTGTGGTGGATGTGAAGCTGTGTCGCAAACTATTCTCCACGTCCTATCCGGCCCTCTGTGCCCGAAAAAATGCAGTCAAAGTCACATCTGCGCTGCCACCGATGACGCCGTCGAAGATAGCCAAATAGACCTTTTCGTTTTATGAAGTTTTTTTTTTTTTTTTTTTTTGTGGATGGGAAATCATCAAATGACTCCTCCCGCTCTGGGTGGAGCAGAAGGGAGTGTCAGACTCTTACTGACTAAAACCCACCCGTGTTCCTTCCTTAGCCCTTTACGTACCAGGGCAGCGGTAACCCTTTCGGACAATCCCGCTACCCCGGCAGGCTTCGGCCCTGTCGGGCCCCGTCAACTACGCTGACATCTCTTTGAGGCGCGCGTGGAACACATACACGCCGTCCGGCACGGGCCTGGTCCTGATCGGACGGAGAGCTACCCATTGCTCTCCGCCCGCAGGCCCGCGCCTACGGTGGCCGGGAGTCGTCACGCGGCTCCCGACGCCCGGAGCGTCTCCCTCGGCGGCTGAGGCGTGAGGATCTTTCCCTCGCCCATCCCGCCACCTCCTTCGCTAGCATGACTGCTTCGCAGAAGGAGGTGACCACCTCCCACTCCCTCTCGCCCCGGACCATGGCTTGCACCAGGGCCAGGCGCGAGAGGTCGCCGCCGCTGCCGATCGCCTCTACGAGGACACGGCGGTGCTCTGCCCAAGCGGGGCAGACCTCCACCGTATGCTCCACCGTGTCCTCTGGGCGATCCTCGCAGTGGTGACACCCGGGCGTCTCCTCCCGCCTGATGATGTGCAGGAACCTCCCGAAACATCCGTGTCCGGAGAGGACCTGCGTCAGGCAGTAGGTGAGAGCGCCGTGACGCCTCTCTAGCCACTCCTCAAAGAGGGGTCTTATCGCCGCTATCGTGGCGTGCCCTGCGCTGGGTTGCGATAGTCGCGCCTTCCATTCCACCATGAGACCGCGCTGGAGGTCCGTCCGCTCCGCAGCGATTTGCCGCGGGTGCAGAGTTTCCCCCCGACGTAGTGCCTCCGCGCGCCAGTCATACAGGCGCGCGAGGACTATCGCCTCCAGATCCCATGGTGGCAGTCCGGCAAGGAGGCTTGCTGCCTCGCCCGAGATCGTGCGGTACCCCCGGAGTTTTATGAAGTTCAAGTGAGATTCAACCTGGGTGATAAATCATTTACGAGGCCGACTATTATATACATAGTTAAAAAGTTGCCAACATTCCTACACTAAGGTACAGGCTCAGATGTATAAAATTATCCGCGCAAACAATAATCCATAGATCCATATTAAGATTCCAAAGAACAGTAACTAGAATAATTCCTATCTTCTTTCTCAAAATAAAAACACTGGAATTCAGCTGTTTATTGTTGTAAATCCATAAATCCTTGTTGTAGATCCTTTTTTAAATGAAGGCCCCATTTTTTGTGACTGTGTCTCACACTTCAAAATAATTTGCAAATGAGGTGTGCTGAAGATAATTTAGGCACAATGAAGGTAGGTAGTTAGTTGGGGCCAGAATTTTAATTTGGGGTTTTCGTTCACATTTTCAGCACTTTCACTTTATTAGCCACTCGCATAATATGCACAAAGATTTGCACATACACACACACACCAATGCATAAAATAACATTCCATATTGCAATTTCTGTCAAACGTATGCAAATATTCTCCCACGTGAGTGGACTTGTGTATTTTGTACAAATGTTAACGACTGAGAATACAAAACTAGTCTATTTACGGTACCCAGACCTATGTAAGGTATACTTTTCATAATTATAATTCTACAACGTGCCGCTAGAATGGCGCCATTAATTTAACAGAAGGGTAGGGCTAGTGGCCAGTAACCATAAAAATTATAACACAACAATTATACAACAGAAAATCAGTGGTAACGGACTCGACAAGTTGTAGGTCGTGAGTTCGAACCCAGGCAGGTACTTTACTTTATGTAAATCATTTCATCACCACTGCTCTCAAAACGGTGAAGGAAAACCGGCATTTGCTAGAACCACAAATTCGAAGACATGTGACATCCACCAATCTACACTGGGCCCGCACCCACTCCCTCTCACAGAGAGGAGGCTTATGTCCCAGCAGTGGGAACATTATAGGCTGATTATGTATGAGTATGGAATTTTAGTAATCGCCTAATCGTGTTCTAGTCAGGTACCTACTGAATTAAATTATTTCAACTTTAGATAAATAATTTGCAATTTTACAACAATTTCGAACAACTTACGTATTTGTAAGCAATTAGTGTATTGTTAAAATAAATTAGGCTCTAGCTTGTTGGGTTTGTAAGACATGGCCCAGAATGGAATAATTTGCTTTGTAATAATGTTTAAGATAATTTGCAAATAAAAGACAAAGTGACCTTGGACGACCTTGGTGAACCACAAACGTACTGTTTTGTGCCAAATTGTTCATGATTGATATATGATAATATGGTTGATTAAACCGACTGGTAATAATTAATTAGAGCTCTTGGCAAGACCTTACAGTAAACAACCAGACCCAACAAATATATTATTTCCTTAGCGCCAAAATAAGGACTTTCAAATCTCATGAACGGTAAGTATAATTATAAGAATAAATTAATGTTATAATCTGTTATAACAAAAAAAATCTTAGCATTTAAATCAGTACTAAGCTCAAATTAAAAAATCTATCAAGAAAGAATTAATAGCCCCAGGGGAAACGCAATGTTTTCTTCCAACATTTCAAAGTGAATAATTATTACAATTATATTTTTCAAACAAAATATGTACTAGTGAAAGCCTTATTTTTAGTAAGAATGGGAACATTAAAATCATTAAAAATGCCGAAGCACTTTAAGTTAGAATTTTAGATGAATGAGACAGGAATATTAAGTCTATCTTAAAGCTTTTTCTTTACTGTGGTAACACTTAGATATGAAACAGTTTAAATTAAAAAGTTTACTTATTTATTTTATTATTTATTAACTGAGACTCGCGGTTTCACCCACATAAGTTTCGATCCCGTGGGAATATGGCGATAAAAATTATCCTCGGTCCATCCAGGACATGATCTACCCATGTGCCAAATTTCATCAAAATCCGTTCTGCCGATCGATTCTGTAAAAATCTCACCGTAAAAAGTTAGGTGAAGTGAGTTTAGAGTGAGCTGCCAATAGTGTCAATCCCTAGCATTAGTTGGAATGACAGCTCACTCCACTTTCACTTCACCTAAGTTTTCACGGTGAGATGGTTACAGAATCGCACTGCAGCTTTTTAAGCGTGAAAGTGTAACATGCTAAAAATCTAATCATTTCTCTTTTTAATATTAATTTAGATGTACACAAAGTAAAATAAAAAGCAATACGACCTATAACATTTGGGTACAAAGATACTGCTTATTTCTTAATAAATTACAAGTTTAAAAAGCTTTACCGTCAAATTAAAAGTTCAAAGCTTCATTCGTTTTTCTTATAGTTTTAAAGTTTAACGAGTTTTTTATGAATCAACTTTACTCTTTACACATATATATTAATTTTAATGTTAACATCAAATTGTAAGTAATACTTCAATTCTTTATCAGTGGCTTTTGTAAAAGAGACACTACAATTTTACCAACCCGCGCTGGGCTCGCGCGGTGGATTACGGCCTACTTCCTCTCACTCAGGCCACACTCAGGCCTCCTCCTGTGGCCCAGCAGTGGGAACATCATATACTGATTATGCAGTCATTTGCTATGTCTACATATAATATCTATTGTCTATACATTGTTGTTGTTATAAACTCCGAATTTTGATGCGGTTTTCACCATCATTTAATAATTTATTCTGGAAGGTTTATGTGTTTAATACATTAATATTAAACTTTTATATAATAAAGGAAACTCGATGTTTTGTCAGGTCGCAAAAATCGTGCAAAGTAGGCGGGTAGCTGGTTCATGCATATATCCTTCTGACTGCCAACCCCGAATGTGATATGCTTGCGGATGAATGGAGTAAAATTATGCTTAGACTTCTGGCCATCTGTGAGAGAAAGTATGCAAGGGAGTTCACTGTGCCATGTTAGTTTTAAATTAAACTATATTTAACATAATTATTATCAACGTAATAATTGTCTATGTTAATTAATGTAATTTGTATTGTACCGTTTTAATTAACAATAAATAAATGCAAAAATACTGGCCAGTGTTATTTAGTCGTCCATCAAAACCGTCGACACGTTCGCCTATGATGACCATTCTGCACCTATATGAATATTTAACTCGTCCCCAATGACTCCGGTAACAAATGAGTTTTGACACTAATTCTGCCCATTGCTTGTATGGTGTTTAGAGTTTATTAGAAAACACACTAAAACACGAAATATTGTTTTTAAAAAATTAACCAGAATTTCACTTTTCCTTATAACGCAGCTCGGGGTTTTCACGGGTCTAATTAATATTGTTGAAGGACATGAACGCCGTAAAGTACGTATATTTTATAGGTTATAAGGAAATGCCCTACTTAATACAATACATGTCAAGCTTCGAAGACGAGTACGAAGCTTTCGTGTCCACTCATTACAATTTTATTGATATACAAGCCCTAGTTGTTAAATAATAACAGCCTTACTTTTTTTTTTTGGGTGCTAAATCATGAAATGACCTCTCCCGCTCTGGGCTGGGCGGAAGGGCATGTCAGACTTTTACTGACTAAAACCCACCCGTGTTCCTTCAGTTGCCTGTGCCAGGGGCCACGGTATCTCTTTCGAACAACCCGCAGCCCTGGCAGGCATCGGCCCTAGCTGACCCCGTCAGTTCGTACTGACATCTCCTTGAGGCGCGCGTGGAACACAACGCGCCGTCGACCCGGGCCTGGTCCCTACCGGGCAGCGAGCTGCTTATTTCTCGCCGGCCGCAAGCCCGCGCCTACGGTGGCCGGGAGTCGGCTGTTGTCTCCCGTCCAGGGCGTCTCCTGCGGCGGCTGGGGGCGTGAGGGCGCAGAGATTGCCTCTCCCTCACGCGATCCGCCTCCTTCTTTGCGAGTATTACTGCTTCGCAGAAGGAGGTGACGGCCTACCATGCACTCTCACTCCGTACCATGGCCTGGACCAGGGCCGGACGCGAGAGATCGCCGCCGCCGATCGCCGCCACGAGGACACGGTGGTGCCCCGCTCAAGCCGGGCAGACCTCCACCGTATGCTCCACCGTGTCCTACGGGCGATCCACACAGTGGTGACACCCTGGCGTTTCCTCCCACTTTATCCTAAACAGGAACCTCCCGAAACAACCGTGTCGGGTGAGGACCTGCGTCAGGCGGAAGGTGAGGGCGCCGTGGCGCCTCTCTTGTCACTCCTCAAAGAGGGGACTTATCGCCGCTATTGTGGCGTGCCCAGCACTGGGTTGCGACAATCGGACTCTCCATGCCGCTATGAGATCCCGCCGGAGAATAATAACAGCCTCACAGGTCGATTGAAGGCTAAACTACGCTTGCATCGGTCGATTCGTGGATGGGTGACCTTCCTTGACATTATGTTGCCTAGGTAGAGGTTAGATAAATACGCGCTCCTTGTAAATTCTTTGTATTCAGCTGCATCCGGTTAGACTGGAAGCCAACCCAAACATAGATTGATGTGATCACCATGAATGTCGAATTTTCAAATAAACCTTTATATAGTGATGAATTTTCAAAAATCAGTTCAGGCTGTGCGTTATCTATCAGTGTCTGAATTAATTTAAGATTGGTTTTAAGTAGATGAGAACCAACTGTAAAGTAGAGCGATTGATTTGGATTTTGATAAAGAATTTTCAGGTTTAATAATAAGACTGAAGATGATAGTTGGAAGTTGCCATAATCATTATAATAATGACTACGACAATTGTTTAGCACCAAAATGAGGACTTTCAAATCTCAAGAACGGTAGGTGTAATTAGCATTTGTTACAACAAAAATAATCTTAGCAATAATATCCGTACTAAGCTCAAACTAAAAATATATCAAGAAAGAATGATTAGCCCCAGAGGAAACGCGACGTTTTCTTCCAACATTTCAAAGTAAAGAATTTAACAATTAACATTTTTCAAATAAAATTATGTACCAGACAGGGCTTTAAAATTTGTACGCGTGTACACTAAATTCTACATACCTACTCTTGGCGTCCGCTTGGAGTTGTTGACCGCTGTAGAAATAATGTTACCAAATGGCCTCGACCCATCCCAAACATAATGCCAGTGTGGGCTAGACAGGGCTCTACTACCTCACCTTCTTACAAAATGCCCATCACGGTCAACCACTTCCACCTTCAAGGATTTAAACAAAGCCAATGATAGAGCTGTTCAGGCTACATTTTGGTAATTGCTACAAAAACAATACTATTAATAAAAAAATCATAATTTAAAAAGCTAACAGTCTTACAATAATAATAGTATGCACAAATATATAAAAAGGAGGGGAAATAATCAAAGGGCATCAAACAATTCATTCGCATCGCCGTCAATAGGAAACGTGCCCAAAAGGCTGGCAGCATTGCCACGTTGTATGGCCACTGGCCGTTGTTTTGGTCATTTGAATGAAATCGACACGTACAGAAGAAAACGATAAAAAAAATCAAATAATTTATTTTGTCTTCACAAACAATAGCGTCATACTAATTTAAACCAGCTTAACTATGTGACACTCGTTTGTGGGAGACTGAAAACTGGTGTCTGCACTAAAAATACCTGTATCACAAAAAACATAAAAAGAAATTAAATGAAATTGTTTACTCTGTATAAAGGATATAGGAATCACTTAAAACATCACATTTTTATAAAAAAAAAAAAAAAACTAGATGAGGTCGGCGCTTCCTATCTGACTACTCTGAGAAGAAAGGCCGAAACAAACTCAGAGGTCACGGTCAGATCATGTGAAGACCATGTAGATTGATGTTTTAAATAGTCCTTTGAGGAGGATACCATAAAGATTTGAATGGACCAGTCCATTCAGTGCAAGCATTTGTCAGTAATCGTGTAGCTGAACTCAGAATTTCAGGCTTTAGCTTTTAAAATTAAAATAACTATTAATAGTAATCATCATAAATTATCATCGTAATTCGTCGGTAGCTTGGACTCTCTTCCCAATACCGGTGGGCTACTATTGTTTATATTTTTATATTCTATTACGAGTATACTAACATTTAAAAATATAATTTATATGTATTTATATTGAAATAAAGGACATCATCATAATAGTTAATCATATTGTTTTAGACACAAACGACAGTAATAAAACCATTGAATGACGCATTCATTATTATTAAGCTTATTATTTGGATTCCATTAGCTTAGCCATATAAATATGATTAGTACCGTGAATAACATTCAAATTACGAGTTAATGCGATGAAGCTTTTATGTGATAACTTTTTATGTACATACATTCATTATGATTGCTGATTCATTTAGGTAATGTGTAGATATTATTTTATATAAATATAAAAATAATAATCGTTCAATTATATTGTAATAATGATTTTCTGATACGTTTTGATTATTTTTTTCATAATGCTGTTTTTCTTAGTCTTTAGATGGCCTAGGTGCAAAATTGAACACAGCAAAGAGATTAGATTTCCATCAGTAAATTAGATATGTACCTATATGGCAACATTTAGTTAATTAGGCAGACACCTGTGGCCATTTTCGTATTCCTAATTAAAATTGTATCATTTTTCAGTTAAGATTAACATACTCTAAGCAAATGTGTTCGTAGGAATAATGTAAAACAAAATAAGATTGAAAAACAAACTGCCTTTACTAATAAAACAAATGAACAATAATTATATTCGTCCCGTTTTTCTGATAATAATTCGCTTCGATACTTCTATCTGTAATATTTCAAGTTCAATATAACTAAACAATTTATTGGAAACAAAGTTTCGAGACGATTGTATACGTTAATTGTAAAATTAACATTATTGATTTCACTTCTTGGACATAGCTTCTAAATATCACACCTGTCACTAGTTTGACCCTCAAAACTATTCAAGTTGATTCCTAAGAAAATTAATTCCTTACAACTAATTCTAGAGGTTACCGTAAATACGTGAAAACTTGTGTAAACTTTACCTTTGACTGTGTGGTGTATCTTCAACAGTTGTCAGGTCACCTACTATCATGTTATAACGAAGTTTATAATCACATTTTATTTGTTTACTTTCGTATTAAATGTTCGTTCGGAGAGCGCGACGCGGCGTGCTTCTTGCAACGCCGACGCGAGTACACTGGCACTTCTACGCTGTAGGCCCGTAGACACCGCTACGAAAGTCCTACGCCGCTACGCTCGTAGCACATAA
Organism: Apamea epomidion; assembly: GCA_947507525.1. Lineage (NCBI taxonomy): Eukaryota > Metazoa > Arthropoda > Insecta > Lepidoptera > Noctuidae > Apamea > Apamea epomidion. The sequence continues at coordinate 15,143,369 of OX382230.1, read as the reverse complement.
AGTTTTCTTTTTTTACTGTATCAACGCTTAGTTTTGCGTGTCACCTTACTTTGCAGTTTTATTTTTGTAACTGTATTCTAGTTTTTGTTCGTTAGCAAATCATTATAGTTTTATACTTTTCTTTGACACAGAGAACCAACGTTATTGCCAATGCCAAATCAATACAAACTCACTTCACTTTTTACTTTAAATATTTAGTTAGGAAAGCTAACGACCAATGGAATTAGAATAACATTTCTTGATTCTGAGAATGAATAGAATTTATGAGAAAACGGATTACGATAATGTTATGTAAGTAGATACAACCTGATATTTTGAGGAAAAAGACGTACTACTCCGCAACTGGCACCTCAAAACTTGGCTAATTAGCTTAGTCACGTATCGTCTTGTCTCTTTTTCGCTCCCGATAATTATGACATCATCCGTATCACCGTCCTATTTCCGCATGTCATCAAATATATAGTTTGACATTGTGCTGTTTTTGAACATCAAATGTTGGGTAGGTACCCTATCTGAATATCATTTTAGCTGAACATAATAATATTATGAACATATGACACACACATAAAAACCTCTTTAATAAAATGTTTAAGTAATAAAACAAAGATTTCTAGCCAATGCAAAATGTTAAGTTCAATCTATAAAAACAAAAGACTACATTTCTTGCAGTAAAACCGCTGACATTCACACAAATCTATGATCTGTATTTTGCATATTATCAACTACATGCCGAGGCGAGTGAACTCAAGTATGCCAGCCGACTTTACGCGAAAGAGTTAAAGATAAGTCCTCTGGCTTAAGCCAGAGGAATACTATCGAAAATCTAGATTGGATAAATAAAATATGAAAGTTTGTAAAATTTTATAATTTGTATAGGAATTATGAGTTAATTTCAATAACTGTTTAAAGAGGTATAAATGTTACAAGCTATACACATATTTTCTTTTATCTTTTATATATCTATCTATCTTTTATATTTTCCTTATATCGAGAGCAGTGGTGGCCCAATTGTAACGACCTCTCGTAAGTCGCATGTGACATCTACCAACACGCACTAGGCCCGTGTGGTGGATTATGACCCACTTCCTCTCACCGAGAGGAGGCCTGTGTTCTAGCAGTGGGAACATTATGGCTGATTATGCTATATTTTCTTACTACAAGCCTAGTTTCGCTAAATATGTTAATTAGCTCGGCTGATAACCGAAATATAGATTTCAGCTATCAGCGCCAATCCCCTCAAGTAATAGTATACATAAAAATAGCCGTATGGAAATACCGAGTGGCAGGGACATCGACGCGTGACCTGTAACCATGAATTCAGCACATGATTTCAGACCCCTTAGCGTAGAAAATTTTTGTCGGTTATCAAAAAAAAATATCTGGTGTTTCATAGGAAAGTGCAATACCTACGCGGTCAAAATGTATAGAACAGCATACTTTTTTTTAAATAACCGATAAAATCTATCGACGTGAGGGTGTTTAGAATCATGTGCTGAATCCATGGTAACAGGTTGCGCGTCGATGTCCCTGCCACCCTGTATAATTTGCGACTACCTCGCTAGTCTATTATTCGTCGCAAGCACGAGTGTGGAATGTGGGGTCTATGGGTTTATGGAGGTATGAAGAACAGGGTGTAAAGTTCACTCATCCTCCATAGAAAAGCGAGGATCCTCCGATCAGACGGGTATTGTGTCTGGTGAGCAACTACCCGATGATACAAGTCGGGCTGTTGTATATATGTTAGTCACGCGCTAAAACTCCGCTTGCGCGATGCAGGATTGTGCGTCAGAAAGATGCGAAGTTCGCATGTGGCGATGTAGATGCCGCTACAGGTTCGATCCTCAGGTCGAACAAAGTGTTATTGATTTTATCCACTAGGTATTTCTCAGAAGCAACCAGAAGCTAGATTCGAGCTCAGATGATGACAGTAAGCTCGTCCTTTGTTTTATGGGACTTGAGCAAAACTAATTGGAATAAAATAAAAAATGTGTGTACTCGTACTTTCACCTCTTCTCATAAACCTTTTTTTTTACCTTTTAAGTCGTGATGTTATGTTACGTTATTCTATATTATTCAAATAAAATATGGGAATGAAATTATAGGAAATTGATGTTGAATAGCAACATCAATTTGGTAATCAGGTTTGAGGAATCGTAAAAATTACAGACCGGTGTAATTCCTCCCCGGAGATTTGCCAGGGTTAAATGGTTGTTGGGTAGTTGTTGGTGTCTGTAGGATTATCAAATGAATTAATTCATATATATTAATTATTTCCTCTGCCTTCGAGGATGCTGGGAGTGTTGGGGGGCTTAGGCTGAGATGTACTTACAGACAGGGTGGCAGGGACATCGACTCGGAAACTGTAACCATGAAATCAGCACATGATCTATATTATTTTTTTTTTGTTTAAAATTGACGTTATTTAAAAGTTAAACAAATATCAATGTTATTTAAAAACATTGTTACTTAATTATTATCACGCACCCAAACACACCATATCATTCCCAACGCACGCTCTTCGCGCATCATGCATCTTTTTTGTTTTGCGTTTAGTATTTTATCCTGTTTTTTTTTTTAGTTTACTCCTTTTTTAAGTTTGTTACACATAAAATAATGATAGCATAATATTATACACAAATGCTTTACATATGTTAAATTTCTTTTTTGAACTTACGGAAGGGACTGGACCCCATGACACAGGGAATCCTAGTGTGGGGGGCCAGAGATTTTTTTTTTCTCTTGTGAAGTTAAATTACATGTAATGTGTGTATATGTGTTGTACTAATGTTGGAATGAATAAAGATTATTATTATTATTTATTTAAATGGTATTAAGTTGATTTCAGAGTGACTAGCACTATTGAAAAAGTCATAAAAATGTTTGAAGTTGTAGCGTAAACTGAACTTTATTGTGTAGAAATTAAAGTTATTTTTCCATAATCTCATATTTGTTTATATTTTTGGCGAATAGGTATGACGCGATTACGTGTTAGAATCATGTGCTGAGTGTAGAAATTTTTCGTCGGTTACCAAAAAAGGAAAAACTGCTGTTTCATAGAAAAGTACAATATCTACGCGGAAGGGTTCAGAATCATTGCCCAACCTGAGGGGGCCAAACGCCTCCTGCCGGAGGCTTTACGCGGGGGTCGTGCGGTCCATGGCCCTATATGGGGCCCTGGTATGGGCGCGTTCACTGCGGCTTCGAGCCGCACACTACCTGAACGCGCCCCAAAAGGTGGTAGCCGTAAGGCTAATCCGGGGGTACCGCACGATCTCGGGCGAGGCAGGAAGCCTCCTTGCCGGACTGCCACCATGGGATCTGGAGGCGATAGTCCTCGCGCGCCTGTATGACTGGCGCGCGGAGGCACTACGTCGGGGGGAAACTCTGCACCCGCGGCAAATCGCTACGGAGCGGACGGACCTCCGGCGCGGTCTCATGGTGGAATGGAAGGCGCGACTATCGCAACCCAGCGCAGGGCACGCCACGATAGCGGCGGTAAGACCCCTCTTTGAGGAGTGGCTAGAGAGGCGTCACGGTGCTCTCACCTACCGCCTGACGCAGGTCCTCTCCGGACACGGATGTTTCGGGAGGTTCCTGCACATAATCAGGCGGGAGGAGACGCCCGAGTGTCACCACTGCGAGGATCGCCCAGAGGACACGGTGGAGCATACGGTGGAGGTCTGCCCCGCTTGGGCAGAGCACCGCCGTGTCCTCGTAGAGGCGATCGGCAGCGGCGGCGACCTCTCGCGCCCGGCCCTGGTGCAAGCCATGGTCCGGGGCGAGAGGGAGTGGGAGGCGGTCACCTCCTTCTGCGAAGCAGTCATGCTAGCGAAGGAGGTGGCGGGATGGGCGAGGGAGAGATCCTCACGCCTCAGCCGCCGAGGGAGACGCTCCGGGCGTCGGGAGCCGCGTGACGACTCCCGGCCACCGTAGGCGCGGGCCTGCGGGCGGAGAGCAATGGGTAGCTCTCCGTCCGATCAGGACCAGGCCCGTGCCGGACGGCGCGTAAGCGTTCCACGTGCGCCTCAAAGAGATGTCAGCATAGATGACGGGGCCCGACAGGGCCGAAGCCTGCCGGGGTAGCGGGATCGTCCGAAAGGGTTACCGCTGCCCTGGTACATAAAGGGCTAAGGAAGGAACACGGGTGGGTTTTAGTCAGTAAGAGTCTGACACTCCCTTCTGCTCCACCCAGAGCGGGAGGAGTCATTTGATGATTTCCCATCCACAAAAAAAAAAAAAAAAAGGGTTCAGAATCATGTACTGAATCCATGGTAACAGGTTGTGAGTTCATGTCTCTGCCATCCTGTATAGTACACCCACATTTTGCCAATTATTTGTAAGTCCGATGTAACAGGTGGCGAGCTTAGAAAAAAAAATAGTAGATTGTTTCTTTTAATAAATAAAAGTAGATTTTTCTCTCCTAAATTTTTTTATGCTGAAAACGTTTTGATCTTATAAATAGTTTTTTTCGATTTAGCAATAAGATTTCCAACTTGATTACTTTTTTAATAAGTTCGTGTTCTCCGAAACCTATATTAATTTCGTGATGTGAATCTCTATTGGATTAAAATCTGTTTTAGTATCTTATGATATTAGATTTTTGTTAGAATTTTTAAATTGCTTTTTTTTTTGTACTTGGTGCATTTTCTTTTTCGATTGCTCGATGAAAAACATTTCTTTTTGCTATAACTAATTTCATAATGAGTATTTAATACGCAAAATAGGTTTAGTTCGAACAAGTATCAATATATTATTTTATACTCAAACTTGCCAGCCACCCCTGTCTCGCACGGTTTGTAGATTTCTTTAAATTATTATAATATTTAAATATACACATAAACATTTCGGAATAAATTCTCTAAATGATGGAGAAACCCGCATTAAAATCCGTTGCGTAGGTTGAAAGAACAATGCGGGCGCACAAATAGGTACCTAGGTAACTATTTTATTTACAGATATAAATTCTGCTCAATCGAAAGTATTTTGTACACAAAGGCCCAGCACAAAAAAGGCATTTAATTAAATCGGCATCTGTTAACCACATCAGTACAACCCTGTAACATCCAGAATACCACGGCGCGGTTCACAGACTACTGAGCATCCGAAATTTTTCTCCAATTCTATTGCTCAGCAAACCGAGGCAAGAGTTAAACGATATAAATTGCTCGGAGCGTATTTCGGTTATTTATACGTGGCAGATCACATTTTAATTTATCGTCCCAATACGTATTTACAATCAACCACACACATACTCTTATAAGCTTGAAGACCTCAAGCCAAAACCCTCTTAAGCGGGATAATCACACGGGTCATATTCCCTTGTATGTTTTGCCAATGAGTAAAGCTTAAGTGTCGTGTTGTACAAACATTGGCTCTAAAGTAAAACTACAATGACTTGAGACACGCATCTGTGCGCGAGATCCTCTCAATGTTCACTATAATTAACTAAGACTTCTATACCAGAGTCATTAGCAAATGGGAATAAGTGGATTGGAATAGCTGTCAACGTTGCTTAGCTCTAGTGCTAGTAAACACTTCCTGTGAACCTTGAGACTTTGGATTTGTGTGTAGTTTTAGATTCTGGTTAATATTTATGGAACGAAGTTCCTTCTCTGCACACTTGGCGAATGGGGACCGAAAAAAAAAAAAATATTTTGACCGCTACGACACTTGTTGTGTGTTACTCTTTCACGCCAAAACGGATTTAGATGACATTTGGCACACATATAGTTTATAACCAGGATTAACATATACACAGGATACTTTTTATCCCGATATTCCCACGGAGTCGAAACTTATGCGGGTGAAACCGCGGGGCGCTGCTATTGTTAAATAAGTGTTATATTTTAGCCTAGCTCTTATTCGCCATGTTTGCAAAAGCGAAAGGAACTTCTTCCCAATCGATCCCCGTTTTCTTCTTCCTACAACACCTCTCGAATTTTTGGTTTTGAAGTAGTTTCTTGTTATTATTTTTTTCTTTTAAAAATCGTTGTCCCACACTAGGAATTACTCATGTATCGTGGGTGCGTTTACAAACATTAAAACTCGTTTACCTGTAGGCAATACAAATATTTGTTCCGTGCGGGAATCGAACCCATCACAACATCGTGACACGCATCGCAGCAGTCCATCGCTCAGCCACTGCGCCAACAGTATCGTTATGCTATATTGAACGATTGCTTGGCTAATGTCTGTTAGGGTTGATTTTTCAAGCGACAGATATTTTTTATTCGTGTAATAAAATTGGCATCTGACAGTTATTGTATCTGTTAGACCTGTCAAAAATTCAAAATTATTCTTCGGATGAAAATAGCTGGCATTGGAAAAATCAGCTCTTAATCTTTTTACATGTATCATGTGTGTTGTTCTGTTACTCCAGTCGCGTCAGCAAGTCCTTACAGTAGACATAAAGCTTTCCTACGCCTGCCTAGACAACGCTCGCCGCAATCATCCGATGTGTGATGGCTTAAGCCTATCTATCTATCCCATGATCGGTTAAATCCAGTCCAGCCAACCAGAAGATCTGCCTCTCAACTACGGCCTGATAATATAACTTGCCAACTACGGTTTTTGAAGATAGAGGGGTTTCTTTATAAACGTTGTTTAAAGTTAAGAGACGTTTAAACATCAAAAATGTATGGTTAAGCAGTCGCTAATTTATACTTAAATTTAAGCAGCGTTTATAAAAAAACCCCAGAGTGACATGACTTTTGACAAAGAGTTATCGAAGGTATTGTACATAACCCTCGAAAACTCTTTGTCAAAAGTCACGTGAACGTGTCATCCGAAAAAACCGATACAATTTTGGACACCTCAATAAAAACTGTCCATCCAGATAAAAGTTGCGCTCCGATACATAGTGAGGTCCAGGTTATCCCCCATTATAACGGTGACGTTAAAATAATGGAGTCGGAACATTCATTTCACTTGTCAGGTCCAACGTATTAAGTGCTTTGAACCTGACCTTTGGCTCAAAAGTTGTAAATCCCCTCGAGTCGAGTCGGAAATGCTGGATAACTTTTCGTATACTCCTCAGTTTAGTTAGGTTGTAGCCAAAAATGTTATAATGAATGAAATTAATTTCCAAAAGGGTAATTGGGTACTGTTATGCCGAATGAGTTATGAGTTTCAAATGCTTAGGAGTGATGTTTTACATTCGTTTGAATGTCTCCCTTTTCTTATTTTTTTGTAAAAGTATTTTTTGCGTTTTAAGAGTTTTCTAAAGTAACTACATAGTTTGATACATTAATAAAACTAAAAAAGACACTACATCTAAGACATACGATATTTTGGGAATTTGGCAAAATAAAAATGAGTAATGAGAAAATATTTTACCTTGTACAACAATGTAGGTAATGACATTAATGTCGCTCTCAACTATTAAGCTTCATTTTGATAGAACATTTTATTTCCTCGGAATAATATAACATAATTATAATTTACATGAATAATTTAAAGGACTCATGTAGGTGTAGACGTAGGTAATTTGTCAGGGATTATGGAGTCTGACACAAAGCTTTCATAAATTGGGACAACGGATAAAACCACAATAATAAAAAGATATTGAAAAGAATAGCATATTTTTCACTAGCATTAAAACATAATAGGGTAGTTTCCTGGGTAAAAAAATAATTATTGTATTTAGTCCGTCAGTTAGATTATCGAAAAATAATGGACACGTATTTTTTCTTTTGTCAATCGAACAGAAAATGACAAAGATAAAACGCGTCAAAATTTGGGCGTTGGGGGTCGTGACGTCACGCCATGCTAAAAAGTTTAGCAAGGCGTGACGTCAGGTGTACTGGTGGTCGCAGGAGGTTGGGGCGCTACGCAAGGCGTGCGTCGACGCGCGACACCGGTACACCAGGCACCGCAGGCTCCGCATCCGCCCTCCGGATGCGGAAGCCACGGAGGTGGAGCTATAAGAGGGGTACAGAGCGGCGAAGACCGCCCTCCAACAGGCTGTTCAGCGGGCCAAGGATATGGCCCGCGAGGAGATGCTGGAGACTCTGAACAGAGATCCCTGGGGGCGCCCCTACAGAATGGTGCGGAATAAACTCCGCACATGGGCCCCCCCGCTGACGCAGAGTCTCCGCCCACAGCTGGTGGAGGAGGTGGTGAGCGCTCTGTTCCCTTCAAGGGGGGAGCATACTCCCCCGCCTATGGCTCCGCCACTTGCGGTGCCCGAAGCGGGCCACGCGGACAACGACGACGACACCCCTGAAGTGACCGGGGTAGATCTGAGAGCGGCGGTAGGCAGGCTGAAGGCCAAAAATACCGCCCCGGGACCCGACGGCTTGCCGGGTAAAGCCTGGGTCCTGGCCTCGAGGGCTCTCGGGCCTCGACTGGAGGCGCTCTTAAGCGCATGCATGGAGAGAGGCCAGTTTCCACTCCGTTGGAAGACGGGGAAGCTGGTCCTCATTCAGAAGCCAGGGCGCCCTGCGGACTCTCCGTCCGCATACCGGCCCATAGTGCTGCTCGACGAGGTCGGCAAGCTCTTTGAGAGAGTGATTGCGGGCCGCCTCGTCGGGCACCTGGTGAGGACGGGGCCGGATCTTGCGGAGTGCCAGTTTGGCTTCCGTAAGGGGCGCTCGACGGTGGACGCCATCATGCGCGTGAGAGCCCTCACGACGGGGGACGCGGTGTCCCGGGGTGGGGTGGTCGTGGCGGTGTCACTCGACATCGCCAACGCGTTCAACACCCTGCCCTGGAGCTGCATAGGGGAGGCACTCCGGTATCACCGGGTGCCGACTTACCTCCGTCGAATAGTCGAAGCGTATTTGACGGACAGAGCCGTCATCTACCCCGGTCGCGACGGGAACTGGAACCGGCGAGAGATGTCGTGCGGTGTCCCACAGGGATCGGTTCTGGGGCCGCTCCTGTGGGACATCGGTTACGACTGGGTGCTGCGGGCCGACCTCCCTGATGGCGTCAGCGTAGTTTGCTACGCTGACGACACGCTGGTCCTGGCGCAGGGGAGGTCGCATCAGGCGGCGGCCGACGCGATGACACGCGGGGTTGCGATAGTCGTGGAAAGGATCCGGCAGTTGGGTCTCGAGGTGGCATTGCACAAGTCCGAGGCCATGTCTTTTCATGGGCCCCGGTACGGGCCACCTTCGGGATCCCAACTGATGGTAGGAGGGGTTCACATCGGCGTCGAGAAGACGATGAGATACCTGGGTCTCGTCCTCGACAGCCGGTGGAACTTCGTCGAGCATTTCCGACGTTTGGCCCCCAAACTGGAACGGACCGGGGCCGCCTTAAAGCGGCTCCTGCCCAACCTGAGGGGGCCAAACGCCTCCTGCCGGAGGCTTTACGCGGGGGTCGTGCGGTCCATGGCCCTATACGGGGCCCCGGTATGGGCGCGTTCACTGCGGCTTCGAGCCGCACACTACCTGAACGCGTCCCAAAAGGTGGTAGCCGTAAGGCTAATCCGGGGGTACCGCACGATCTCGGGCGAGGCAGCAAGCCTCCTTGCCGGACTGCCACCATGGGATCTGGAGGCGATAGTCCTCGCGCGCCTGTATGACTGGCGCGCGGAGGCACTACGTCGGGGGGAAACTCTGCACCCGCGGCAAATCGCTGCGGAGCGGACGGACCTCCGGCGCGGTCTCATGGTGGAATGGAAGGCGCGACTATCGCAACCCAGCGCAGGGCACGCCACGATAGCGGCGATAAGACCCCTCTTTGAGGAGTGGCTAGAGAGGCGTCACGGCGCTCTCACCTACCGCCTGACGCAGGTCCTCTCCGGACACGGATGTTTCGGGAGGTTCCTGCACATCATCAGGCGGGAGGAGACGCCCGGGTGTCACCACTGCGAGGATCGCCCAGAGGACACGGTGGAGCATACGGTGGAGGTCTGCCCCGCTTGGGCAGAGCACCGCCGTGTCCTCGTAGAGGCGATCGGCAGCGGCGGCGACCTCTCGCGTCCGGCCCTGGTGCAAGCCATGGTCCGGGGCGAGAGGGAGTGGGAGGCGGTCACCTCCTTCTGCGAAGCAGTCATGCTAGCGAAGGAGGTGGCGGGATGGGCGAGGGAGAGATCCTCACGCCTCAGCCGCCGAGGGAGACGCTCCGGGCGTCGGGAGCCGCGTGACGACTCCCGGCCACCGTAGGCGCGGGCCTGCGGGCGGAGAGCAATGGGTAGCTCTCCGTCCGATCAGGACCAGGCCCGTGCCGGACGGCGCGTAAGTGTTCCACGTGCGCCTCAAAGAGATGTCAGCATTGATGACGGGGCCCGACAGGGCCGAAGCCTGCCGGGGTAGCGGGATCGTCCGAAAGGGTTACCGCTGCCCTGGTACATAAAGGGCTAAGGAAGGAACACGGGTGGGTTTTAGTCAGTAAGAGTCTGACACTCCCTTCTGCTCCACCCAGAGCGGGAGGAGTCATTTGATGATTTCCCATCCACAAAAAAAAAAAAAAAAAAAAGGCGTGACGTCACGCGGAACTTTAGCGGGCGATATCTTCATCATTTTTTGTATAATTGACAAAAGAAACAATACGGGTCCAATATTTTTTGATAATCTAACTGACGGTGTAATTCGATTTTTTTAGGAAACTAGCCTATTAGTAATATTATTAGTAACAAGATTCTGCCCGCGACTTCGTCCCACCCCATAGTATTGCATCGCCTACCCTCGCTATTACAGTTTTTTTTTTGTTTTTGCTTAGCTCCTAAGCGACTTAGAGTGATGTTAAAGAATTTGCTCAAGAATTAGGCTATAATGCAAAAATAATGTTTCAAATTCGACTGGTCGTTCCAGAGATTAGCGCGTTCAAACAAACTCTTCAGCTTTATTATAAACACTAAATTAAAAATGTACACACAGAGTTAATGTGATTATTTGACGACAATAAATTAAATCAAAATATTTTATTTCACATAAACCAACATGGCCACTTATGAAACGTCAGAAGCTAGGTGCACGGTTCCTATTGGTCGTTTCCTATGGAGAAGAGCCGCGGCAAGAACCTGCACGGTTACTCTTTTTAAAATAATTGGCTTTTACAATGTTTTCAAATTACAGTAGGTATGGGAGGACAGCGTAGGCCTGTCAACAAGTACCAGGTATTTGATAAAATAAAAAATGGTCTACAGATCTAAAGTCTACAAGGCTTTCTTCACTGCCTGAAAAACCTTAAATCTTAAGAGGAAACTGCCAGTTACATAAAATCACATAGCTAAGTTGGAATTAACACGGTCACAACGAAAAACCAAGAAGCATTATTACGACATAACAGCTTCAAAATTTGTACCTATTAATTAAGACCTTTCGTCAAATTCTCTGTACCAGGTCCTGTCTATCGACCAGTAACTCGATAAATACTTATCTTTTATTCATTTCCCACAATATGAAATAGCAGAAGTGTTCCGCCTCCTTAATGCACAATCGAATTTAAATTCGGAAGATGTTTTCTATCAAGAATATTGTTCCAGTCACGATTTGAGGAAATCTCGATTCAAGTGGAGTTCGCTTTTGTACGTAGGAATCAAATAAACACCCTTATGAAATATTTATAGTGCGGCGAACCATTGGTCGGTTGTTTGAAAATTTTCTTCGTCAGCGTTAAGCCCCGTATTCATTGGAAACTGCCGGGTTAGGCTCGTGGTCGCAAGCGTAAATGCTGAGCGTGGGGTCCTAGGTTCGGTCTTCAGGTCGGGCTAAGTGTTAATGAGATTTTCATTAGACTTTTCTCAGTAGCAACCCGGAATTTGGAAGTTGGTGGTGTGACACCCCTCGTGTCTCGGAGAACACGTAACGCCGTTGGTCCTGTACCTGATCTGTCCCCGGTCGTTTAGCATTGCCGTCTTATCGAATTATGAGAGTACAGGAAGAGGAAGTGCACTAGTGTTTGCGCGCACACACTTGTGCACTGCTTGAGTACCTTTTTTTTTTTGTTTTCGGGGGGAAACCTTCAAAAGGCACCCGACCTCCGGGGAGAGGGGTCGGGGAGTGTGGGATTTTTACCTCACTAAAACCACCCCGGTGATCACAATCCGCACATAGGGATGGTCCCGGTTCCTCTTAAAAGACCAACTCCGGAACCATCCCTGCACAACGCCTGTAAGGCACATCCCTGGGGACTGCTTCAGTACCTGACTAATCTACGTCGGTCGGGAGGGTATTATTATTATTAATTGAGAAACAAGTTGCGCAACATTGTTTTAACAACATGTGTATGTGCTGTAGGCAACAAATTGCTGGCAACACAGAATGTTACAATGTTGCTGGAAACATGCGGTAAGGTTCCAAATGCATGCATAACAATGCATTAACAAAACAAGCGCTACATTGCTGCCAACAACATTGGTTGCTGCTGGTAAATGTTTCGCAATTTCTCCTCAACTTTGTTCCCAATGTATACACGGCTTTATTTGTATCGGCAAAGTTTATATCTAAAGTTGTAAAGTTTACAAACATTGAAACTTCTCTTGGTTATCTGTTCACGCTGCGTGTATGGAGATCGCTATTCTGAACAAGAATTAAAGACTCATTTGCCAGATCGTTAGCGAGAAATGGGGTGATCACCTTTTCAGTGACTTTGTATAGACTAGGTATATATACTTTTCAGTTTTTTTGTTTTTTAGTTATCTAATAATATAATATCATTGCTAATGGTCAAATAATTAACTATTAGTAAAAAAAATTAACACATTAGTGACCATTAGATAAACTAAAAATTTATCAAAAATTTTGGAAAAAATTTAACCATTAAATAAAACATTTATTCCTGGTCTGAGACCGATATAAAACAACGCCAGATAAAAAATACAAATACAAACACATACATTATTGCTAAAACCTAAATGTCAGAATTAAATTAGAAACTTGAATGAAACCTAAATGTTAGAATTACACTAAACATAAAATAAAATAGTCTAAAGTAAAATACAAAATTTTTAAATACAAATGTCAAAATAAATTATCATATTATTAAAAACACACAACACTACACAACACAACATTAGTTACTATTTTTAACAATTGGTTGAGTTTAACTACGGATCAAAAAATCGGCCTTAAGAAATATATATGCTGTTGTTTATTATTGTTAAGGAAAACGGTAACACCAACTGCATTAATTAATGTAGAGATTGGAAAAGGTACGGTATACAAAAATATTTCAAATACTAACATATAATAGAGGACACCCTAGCTAGCATACTTCTTCACACAAAACATCAGACATACACGCATAATTCTTCTCCATTCATCGGCAAACAGATCACATTCAGGATTGGTGGTCAGGTTAAGCATCCTTAACTTAAGAAAGCTTAGAAAAGGGTTGTTTGGTCAACGAAGGACCCCAAAGGACAAAAAAAGGTAATAACTGTTAATTGTCTGCCTACCACAATCAAAATAGATATAACAAAAAATTTAATTACATTGTTTCTTTTTAATTAACCAATCGGGAAGAAAGAAATAAATCGTAGATAAATAATGAAATTACAAATACAAACTCTGCGCCAAAGTGAATTTTAGATTAATTGCTAAAAGTTTAGACGTTTGCCAATTAGTAAAATTCCTTGAAATAATTACGGAGATCTAGAGAGCAATGAATAGTTTTAATTTTAAATAAATAATTAATATGCCAAAGCCTAAAAGTTCATTTCAGTGTTGGTCTAGTGGTTACAAGGGCTACTGCTGAGCATGAGGTCCTGGGTTCGAGCTCCGGTTCGGGCCGTATTATTTTGTTTTCCATCTGGAATTTTTCAGTACCAGCCAGGAGTCTGGATTTGTGCCTAGCTGTAGGCAATTCCCTTGCCCCCTATTACATGAGACTTAAACATAGCCAACGATATACCATAGGTACACTTCTGACTAACCCTTCGGGGATTACAGGCATGATGTTATGTATGTCTAAATCATCATCATCATCTCCGCCGAATGGCGTCTAGTGCTGGATATAGGGTTCAAGCACCGCCACCTCGACCGGTTCTGTAGATTCCTGCGGCCTTTACCAGAGGGGCAATTCTCGTAATTTTAAGAACGTTCACAGTCTGATCTCAGTCTCAATCTGTCAAAAATACTTCTAATTTCCCTACATTTTGACTAGTTTTTGACATTTGTTTGTCGCCGAGATGAAAGTGCGACTAGATTTTGAACGTATTAAATTACGAGAATTGGCTTTCTGGTCATCGGTCCATCTATTATCATACTGTTATAATAATAGTAATACTATTGTCATAGTTCTTATGTTAGATAATTGTTATTATTTATCCATATGGTGTACATAAGAAAGAGTACAAGTATTATTCCTTTCACTTCATAAATTTTCGTTGAAATAAAACTTCTGTGAAATGTATAATTTCTTTTTAATGAGGGAAACAATTATATCGTAGTAGGAACATTAATAAATCTTCTTTTTCTTCCTGGGATTATCTTGGCTTCTGGCCAAGACTTCGTATTTAGCTTTCCGGGTTTTTCCCTGACTTAACTCAGTTTTAACAGTTTTATTGTAATGTGATTACAAATTATTTCTTTAAATACATGGTGGCAGGGACATCGACGCGCAAACTGTAACCATGGATTCAGCACATGAGTTTAGACCCCATAGCGTCGAAATTTTACGTCGATTTCAAAAAAAATCTTCTGTTTCATAGAAAAGTGCACCAAGCACGTGCTAGTGACCTACGCGGTCAAAATGTATGAAACAGCAATATTTTTTTTAATAACCGACGAAAAGAAAAATATCGACGCTATGGGGTCTAAACTCATGTGCTCAATCCATGGTTACAGTTTTCGGTTTCAGGATAAGGCGGGAGGAAACGCCAGGGTGTCACCACTGTGTGGATCGCCCAGAGGACACGGTGGAGCATACGGTGGAGGTCTGCCCGGCTTGGGCGGAGCATCGCCGCGTCCTCGTGGTGGTGGTCAGCGGCGGTGATCTCTCGCGTCCGGCCCTTGTCCAGGCCATGGTACGGAGCGAGTGCATGGGAAGCCGTCACCTCCTTCTGAAGCAGTAATGCTCGCAAAGGCGGAAGCGGAGCGCGTGAGGGAGAGGCAATCTCTGCGTCCTCACGTCCATAGTCGCCGCGGAGACGCCCTGGACGTCAGGAGTCAACAGCCAAAACCCGGCCACCGTAGGCGCGGACTTGCGGGCGGCGAGCAATGGGCAGCTCGCCTCCCGGTAAGGACCAGGCCCGGGTCGACGGCGCGTTGTGTTCCACGCGCGCCTCACAGAGATGTCAGCACGAACTGACGGGGTCCGCTAGGGCCGATGCCTGCCAGGGCCGCGGGTTGTTCGAAAGAGATACCGTGGCCCCTGGCACAGGCAACTGAAGGAACACGGGTGGGTTTTAGTCGGTAAAAGTCTGACACGCCCTCCCGCTCCGAGCGGGAGAAGTCATATGATAATTTCCCACCCGAAAGAAAAAAAAAGGGGGGTGCCCCAGGAGGACATAAAGTGACCTTATTGGTGATGTTCTTCAGAACATGTCGGGTGCGTAGTACTCGCAAACGGCGTGCGTGTATGACCAGATGTTTGAATGTAAACGAGGTAAAAGGAGTATCTAAGGATCGTAGAGGGTGTCGTTCTGTAGTGTCTGCCTACCTCCATGAGAAGAAAGTGGAGGTTTATGTATGTATGTACAAGTACCAAATTAATGCCACAACCGTAGTTCTTTTCCTCAAAAAAATCTTTTAAAGTAAATGTTAGTTTGTAAATAAGGCCTGAATATTTGGAAGGCACAGTAATTGCTTTTCAAGAAAATATGCAAATTGTGTTTGCATTTCAAAACAATCTTCTCTCAAAAACCTACGCAGAATACATTGTTTTTAAACTGAACAAGTATAATATTATCTAAATAAACGAAGTATCTAAATAATTACACTTCAACAAAATATCAAAATTGAGTGTTTGAAAAAGATAAGCATAACGCCCCACTGAAGTAAGATAAATATATTCTTTAATCTCCGCTGCGCCAAGTCAGCAATCGGCGTCGGCATTCGGCTGCCGGCATTCGGCTTTTGGCTCTCGGCCTCGGTGAGACGGTATCAATTAAAACGCTGAAGCGCACCCGTATAACTTCTTATCGTTCGCCGCCTAGCGTCTGCGAACAAAAGAAACGGTGTCTATCTTTCTACACCCTGACACTGCAGCTACTATTGTAACTCGAATTATCATCATTTGGTTAAAATAGGTTTTTGCTTTTATTTATTACTAGCTGCGCTCCGTGGTTTCACCCGCATAGGTTTTGATCCCGTGGGAATATTGGGATGAAAAGTATCCTATGTGTTAATCCTGGTTAAAACTATCTGTGTGCCAAATTTCATCCAAATCCGTTTAGTAGTTTTTGCGTGAAAATGTAACAAACATCCATCCATCCATCCATCCTGACAAACTTTCGCTTTTATAATATTACTAGGATTTTCTTTTGATTGCTTTTATATTGATTCTTGTCTATTTTGTGAATGTGAGAACCCTATACCTTTTACAGTACAGCCGTGACGAGAATGCATTCCTGACACCTGTCAGTGCGACAATTCTAGTAGTTATTAGATAATAAGCACTTATTAGTTAATAAGCATCAAATTCGCAAACACGTATTCGTTTGTATGAAACTGGCAGTGTTTCTTATTCAAAACGCCACCACTGGTACTGCTAGATGCCACTTGTTAGGAAACTCAAGGAAACTGGGGTTTTTCCGTCATAAATTTTACCTAAGTAAATAAAGTGAAAACATATATTTTTTAATTAGCCTGCCTTGTGCTAAGTGAATGGCTTAAGTTCTGTTTTTTCGAATTGATTTATAAATGGTAATAAATAAAGGACAGAAGACAGGACCGAATTTGTATCATCACGCTGCGTTCCAAAACGGGTATAATGTACGAAAGAAGGTTGCCAGGCTCAAATGAGATTGCGTGGGTCACATCAGCCGCATGCACGATGACCGCTGGACGAAAATCTCCACACAATGGGAGCCCAACGATGGACTGCCCAGAAAGAGATGGCAATATGATCTGGACGCGTACCGCGAGGGCTAGTTCGTGGTGGCGCGAATTTGGGGGTGGCCTATGCGCAGCAGTTGGACAGAATAGGGTAGAAAAAAGTCTGCTTTCTTGGCCTGGTGGTCGCAACCCCGACCGCTAAGCAACAACAGCCTGAGTCCAAATTCGTGTCCAGATAATGAATAAATAAATAAATATAATAAGGTCCGCCAGGCCGATTTCAGCCATGGTGACCAATCTCAGAAGAGACCAGCCTTCGGCGTAGGAGATATAGTGCACAAGTATGTGCGCAGACACAGGTGCACTCTCCCTTCCCTTACTCTCATCGTCTGATGGGACAGCAATCCGATCTTCTTCCTTCTTCTGCCCGACATAGGAATCGATACCAGGACCCCATGGTCAAGAGTCGCGTTTGCGTCCACCCGTCCACTTGCGTAAAGTTCTGTAATATAATGCTCTTTTAATGAAATTAGTGCGTTCTTATTTCTAATAAATCTATAAAATTTGTACTTAACCATAAACCGGGACCATTGGAAGAACGGGAACCATAAACCGGCAATCTGTTCTATTGAACTACTAGTGTCATCGCATTCTGGCACGTGGACCGGCGACCTGAAACCAGAAAGGTCTCTTGAGATAAACGACATAGAAAGCTTCAGGGAAGCGTGCACTGTGTAGCGATGCGTAGAACCGTTAACAGAACATAAGTTAAATAATGACTGTTGTTAGTGAAACTACCTTTGTGACCTTTAAATGACGTCTGTATTGAACGAAAAAATGTAGTTAGGTTGTCGGTTTTTAATGTCTTTTTCAATGAGTATAGTTATCGCGCGGCAAACTTTGCTTGCGCGATGCAGGATTTTCGCGTGACGTCAGTATGATGCGTAGTTCGCATGTGGCAATGTGGATGCCGCCACAAGTTGTCGTCTGCACTTTACGTATTTGTTAAAATGATAGGTAATTTCATATGAGAAACCCTGTGTCACATAGTTAAGGTGATTAAGTTAATTAAAAGATTAAAAGTGTTTGTTTTTTTTTTGTAAGACCTAAAAAAAAAGTTTATCATTCAGCCGAAAGACGTCCACTGCTGAACAGAAGTCTCCCACAAGCATCAGACCTATGAACAAACCTGTCTTTCAGCATATTCCTGTCACTTTCATCTGGTCATCTGTTTTACTTAGGGGATAGCACGCTACGTGTTCTGGTATGCAGTCGCTACGCAAAAACTGACTTCACAGTTTTTTCACAATTACTTTAACTCTGACAGCAATTATAGCAACCTTATTGTAACAATAAGAAAAAGATCACTGTGATTTTGAACTGTGAGTGGACAGACTCCTCAAGTTTTTATTCCAGCTCCGCAACTTAAATACCTTGACGGCCTAGTGGTTAAGACCTTGCCTCTCATGCAGGTTGTGGGTTCAAACCAGGGCAAATACTAATTTGACTTTTTCCGTATGCACTTTCGGAGTTTCTTTTGGACATTACAAACATCAATAAAGGATAAAAATCTAAGGAAACCTGGACTTTAGTAAAAAAAAGTCTAAGATCGCCAACCCGTCTTGAGCCAGCGTGGTGATCAATGCTCGTGCCTTCTCTGGAGAACCTTACTTAGTAGTGGGATACTAATAGACTGGTATTATAACTTTCAATCCCCTCAATTCCCTTCCCTTCCCTTTTCAATCCATCCAAAAGTTGTCTTTAAAATATCGCTCTTAGCGATAAGACCGCCCATCGTCACCCTTTGTAAATTTATATATTTATGTTCTGTAATTTATATGGTGTACCTACATAATGAAGAGTATTTTATTCTATTCTATTCTTAAATGAAAAATTTATTTTAATTTACAAGATAACACTAATATAACAAAATGATATCCTAAATTAACTATAACTATTTACAAACTAAAATATAGCGTCGAAAAATTCATCCACATCGCTGTCGACTGGTAATGTACCCAAGACACTGGCGGTATTGCCACGTTGTATGGCAATGCTTAGCCTCTGGCCAAGGTAAAAGCCAGCCCTTGGGTCATGGGAAGTGTCAACCAGTCTTTTCGAAAAGACCATGCGCACTCGGACCCCACGGCCCGAGGGTCTCAACCCCAAACGGCTCGAAAATATAATTATTAATATGGTTTTTATATTTTATTTACGCCGCTTGAGGTTTTCCGCAGACACAGCAGCAGCACCAGCGCAGCGCATCATTTCAAACTATAACTTTTTTAAGAAAAGAAAGTGTTGTATTTAGGTATTAAAATTCCAACTAGCTCAGCTACTCTACTCCATTATCCTATTTTATCGCCGGGAATTAATTCCGGCCATTTTAGGCCTCCTTTTAATTAACGTGAGAATCATAGCCGTTTGTCGTAGAGATTTAGTGAGGAATTCACGAATGCTTTCCGAAACTAAACTGACATGAAATTGGAGAATTGTTTAAATAACTTTGCGCTAATTTTAGATGATAAGGGATGAATATGTAACATAACGTAATGTCACGCCTTGTGTCCCCGAAGGTTGAGCAGGAGGTCTATATTGGATCTATAGTACAGTGACATTTCGCCCGTTATGTTTAAGTCCCATATTATAGGGAGCGAGCCTAATGCCATCAACCGGGCACGAATCATGATTCCGGGCTGCTACTGAGGAATTCCAGATAGAAAAACTCAATAAAACTTTGCTCGACCTGAGAATTGAACCCAGGACCTTATGCTCACCAGTAGCGTTGGCGACCACTACACCAACGAGGCAGTCCGGGATGATTATGTGCGGGGAGAATTTAGCTTGGCAACAGACTATTATACAACAGAAAATTTACAGCAACCCTGCTGTAAATGTTATCCATTTTCGAACTTATTGCCGAATGGTATTTAATGTCAGAATGATATAGCACTTTTCTCGAAACAATGAAGGAAAACAAATTCGAAATTCCTAGAAAAAACCAATTCGAAGAAATTTGACATCCCGAACTAGGCCCGCGGTGTCGATGGCCTACCTCTTACAGAGAGTAAGCCTTTTAGTAGCTGTGTAAACATAAATATAGGCCCATAAAGGTATTATATAGGTAATAAGGATGGCATCAAAAGATTTAATAATACGGTAACCAAAAAAAAGCAACATCTCTTTATATTAAAACTCTGTCGAAAATAAATATCTTCCAGAAATCCATTAAAGGTATCGTCATTTTAGTTTCTCAGCAAGTTTTCTATCTAGCTAATACCCTGTCTAGCTTCGAGAACAGGTTATTTTTCATCCCGGAAAGTCGAGAAGTTAGTTCCACATGAGTGAAACAGCGGCTAACCTATTACGTTTTATTTCCCACCATAGCCGTAATTGTCCAATATTGGAGATTTAATCGTCGCATCGCCGTTTCGTTCCGACACTCCAACGGTAATATTGCTCTAAATTTTAAGTGACTTTTATTTCAGCTTTACGTGATCTTACTATGAGTTTTAAAGGTGAAACTAGAGTAATTATTATTGCATAATAGACCTATCTAACTTTAAACGCACTTTTACTGTTAGCCTGCATCATCCTACTGCTGGGCAAAGGCTTCTCCCCATGACTTCCAGCTATTTCGTCGTAAGTCGTTTATTTTTTCCAGTTCATCCCGCCATCTTCTACGGGGTCTGCCGCGACGCGTTCTAGCTGTTTCAGGGCTCCACGTCTGTAAATGCACATTATTTTTTGTTAGTAAAAGATCGTAACGCTAATTTTGTTTAGATCTGTGTGAAGAGAAATTATTGGACACGACTAACAATGAGAGATGGGCTGGATTTTTGTATTTGGATTTTTTACAATGTTATGAACAACTTCGTCAACAACGCGATAACATCAACCTCAATTCTCACTTTTCATCATTCAAAATATTTTATTTCTCATAAATCTACATGGGTACTTGTGAAACGCCGGAAGTTAGGTGCACGGTCCCAATTGTTTGCTTCCAATGGAGAAGAGCCGGCAAGAAACACCACGGTTACTCTTTTAAAAATACTTAAATGGCTTTTATAATGGTTTCACACTGTTACAGTGTGGCCGACGAGAGAACGCGTTCATAGAAAGCAGATTGAAAAGGGAAGGGAAGAAAATTGAGGGGATTGAAAGTTATAATACCAGTCTATTAGTATGCCACTGCTGAGTAAGGATCTCCAGAGAAGGCAAGAGCATTGATCACCACGCTTGCTCAAGACTGGTTGGCGATCTTAGACTTTTTTTTACTATAGTCCAGGTTTCCTTAGATTTTTATCCTTTACTGATGTTTATAATGTCCAAAAGAAACTCAGAAACTACATACGGAAAAAGTCAAATTAGTATTTGCCTGGGTTTGAACCCACAAACTACATGTGAGGAAAGGCCTTAACCACTACGCCGTCAAGATATTTAAGTTGCGGAGCTAGAACAAAAACTTGAGGAGTCTGTCCACTGACAGTTCAAAATCACAGTGATATTTTTGTAATTTTTACAATAAGGTTGCTATAATTGAGTTGCTGCTGTCAGAGGTAAAGTAATTGTGAAAGAATTGTAAAGTCAGTTTTTGCGTAGCGACTGCATACCAGAACACGTAGCGTGCTATCCCCCTAAGTAAGATAGATGACCAGATGAAAGTGACAGGAATATGCTGAAGGACAGGATTGTTCGTTGTGGTGATGCTTGTGGGAGACTTCTGTTCATCAGTGGACGCATTTCGGCTGAATGATAAACTTTTTTATTTTTTAAGGTCTTTTTTTTTTAACTTAGTCACCTTAACTGTGTAACACAGGGTTTCTCATATGAAATTACCTATCATTTTAACAAATACGTAATGTGCAGACGACGACTTGTGGCGGCATCTACATCGCCACATGCGAACTACGCATCATACTGACGTCACGCAAAAATCCTGCATCGCGCAAGCAAAGTTTGCCGCGCGGTAACTATACTCATTGAAAAAGACATTAAAAACCGACAACCTAACTACATTTTTTCGTTCAATACAGACGTCATTTAAAGGTCACAGAGGTAGTTTCACTAACAACAGTCATTATTTAACTTATGTTCTGTTAACGGTTCTACGCATCGCTACACAGTGCACGCTTCCCTGAAGCTTTCTATGTCGTTTATCTCACGAGACCTTTCTGGTTTCAGGTCGCCGGTCCACGTGCCAGAATGCGATGACACTTGTAGTTCAATAGAACAGATTGCCGGTTTATGGTTCCCGTTCTTCCAATGGTCCCGGTTTATGGTTAAGTACAGATTTTATAGATTTATGAGAAATAAGAACGCACTAATTTTATGAAAAGAACATTACATTAAAGAACATTACAAATGTAAGTGATAATAGTAATAAAATAAATAAAATAAATACATTTCGCCTAGTATTTGGCAAAGACGAGACGAGCCCATTGTCATTACCTGGCACTAACTACCCCGTTGGTCTCGTGGACCCAAGCGCGACTGCTGAGCATGGGGTCCTGGTATCGATTCCCAGGTCGGGCAGAAGAAGGAAGAAGGTCGGATTGCTGTCCCATCGGACGATGAGAGTAAGGGAAGAGAGAGTGCACCTGTATCTGCGCACATACTTGTGCACTATATCTCCTGCGCCGAAGACTGGTCTCTTCTGAGATTGGTCGCCATGGCTGAAATCTGGCGGACCTTATTATATTTATTTATTTATTCATTATCTGTACTCGTGTCCAGATAATGAATAAATATAATCTGGACTCAGGCTTTTATTGCTTGGCGGTCGGGGTTCCGACCATCAGGCCAAGAAATCAGACTTTGTTTTAGCATATTCTGTCCAACTCCTGCGCATAGGCCACCCCCAAATTCACGCCACCTCGAACTAGCCCTCGCGGTACGCGTCTAGATCATATTGCCATCTCTTTCTGGGCAGTCCATCGTTGGGCTCCCATTGTGTGGATTTTCGCCCAGCGGTCATCGTGCATGCGGCTGATGTGACCCACCCAATCCCATTTGAGCCTGGCAACCTTCTTTCCTACATTATACCCGTTTTGGAACGCAGCGTGATGATTCGAATTCTGTCCTGTATTCTGTCCTTTATTTATGTCCATTTATAAATCAATTCGAAAAAACAGAACTTAAGCCATTCGCTTAGCACAAGGCAGGCTAATTTAAAAAAATATGTTTTTTAAGTTATTTACTTAGGTACAATTTATGACGGAAAAACCCCAGTTTCCTTGAGTTTCCTAACAAGTGGCATCTACCAGTACCAGTGGTGGCCTTTTGAGAATGAAGAAAAAATAAGAAACATATTTTCACCCACAAAAGAGCTTTCGGGCTTTGAATCTTTGGGTGAAAATACGGGTTGAATTTATTCTTCATATCCAAAGGTTTAATGTTTGTCCGCAGATTTGTAATGCAGGCGTTGATGAAAAGTTTTTAGTTACTGTTAGACGCAATGCCCTAAATAGTTAATTAGTTTGCTTATAGGCTAATCTGGCACAGGCTGTATCAAATATTTGCCGTTCAAAAGACTAGATTTGTTATCCAAATATCTAAACCAATTTTTTTTGGTCCTATTGCATTATATTCGTTGGCATTTGGCCGTTTTGCGTGGCTGTTTTCCCACCAACTTGTTCTGTTTTGTGTTTGTGTTCTTTCTCTGCGTCATGTTTACCGCAAATAAACGCATTTTTTTTTAACTTTTGTTGTTAAAAAAACAGACTTGTATTCAGTCTGTTTTTTTTTTTTTCATTTCACTATAAAAGTTTATGGGAAAATAATTATAGTGTCAAATGTGTCTATGATAGATCTTAAGATGCAAGCGTTCAACTATACGTTTTAAAATAAACTAAAAGGCTCGTTAAAAATGCCTACAAATAATCTAATTTCCTTCAAAAGCTCTCATTTAAAATAAAAGTAACTCAGTTAAATCAGGATATCGTAAACTAGCCCCGTCTGGCGGTGTTTTTAAACTAAAACAGCGGAACTCCGGAGTAAATAAAACTTAAACTGTGCTTAAAGCGACAAGGTTGCTCTATCTAATTACCGGAGCTCTAAAATTCCGAATCTAGGTTTTTGGTTAGCGAGAGAGAAAATAGTTGTACGCAGAAGCTGTAGTTTAACGGTTTTAGAGTAAGTAGTCTTACCGTATTTGGTAAAAAGTAATAGTGTGCAATATTGTCATAATTTTGAATTCTAATTTATTTGATGTTTTCGCAGAATTACATCCTCTATCGTACATCTCTATCAGCCACCATCTCAGAATTTAGCACTTTTTGACATCTATAATTATTATTACCGCCTATCACACAATCTACCCACCCTATACTAGGTTGCTGCTGAACCTCTAGAATAGAAAAGTTATATTAGTAGTAGTATTTTATCTAGGGCCCGTATTCCCGTAATTTAAAACGTTCAAAATCTAGTCGCAATCTCATCGCGGCGACAAACAATCAAAAACTTGTCAAAATGTAGGGAAATTGGACGTATTTTTGACAGTTTGAGACTGAGATCAGACCGTGAACGTTCTTAAAATTACGAGAATTACCCCTCTGTTGTCTTTTACTACCACCCCATAATAAAACTGCTTATCCTATTCCTTGCTAAGACAGAAAATAAAATCACAATCAAAACTTTGCTGTTTCGTAATGATGATGTGCTTTTTTTTTTTTTTTTTCTGGGTGGGAAATCATCAAATGACTCCTCCCGCTCTGGGCGGAGCAGAAGGGAGTGTCAGACTTTTTCTGACAAAAACCCACCCGTGTTCCTTCAGTTGCCTGTGCCAGGGGCCACGGTATCTCTTTCGAACAACCCGCAGCCCCGGCGGCATCGGCCCTAGCGGACCCCGTCAGTTCGTGCTAACATCTCTTTGAGGCGTGGATTAGTAAAAATCTCTCGCGTGGAACAAAACGCGCCGTCGACCCGGGCCTGGTCCTTACCGGGCGGCGAGCTAAAAAAAAAAAAAAGCACATCATCATTACGAAACAGCAAAGTTTTGATTGTGATTTTATTTTCTGTCTTAGCAAATTTATACCCTTTTTTTTCGTAATAAATAATATCATGTTGTGTTCGATGTCAGTTCTGGTTCTCTGTGTGCCCTTTGGCAAAGGCCTCCATCCCCTTCCTTGGGAGGATACCTATAGGAGGATATCACCATAGGATTGGATACCCATAGGAGGCCCACAATTTAGTTTTTTTTTTTAGTAATGTAATATTGGCAATTAATTTAGTAGGTTGTCGTGTAGAGACAATTAAAGTTAAACTTTTAAAGTTAGACGATGCGTGATAGGTGGGCTGAGGAGGCTGAGGTGGAGATCCAGTTGGAGGGAGGTAGACGCGAGGCAGGTGCCGGCGACAGGAGCAGGTACAGATGCAGGAACAGGTGAGGGCAGGTACTGGTGCGTGTGCGGCACGGAGGACACCCGTAGGAGGGCCCACGCAGCAGGGCAGGATGCAATACGGCAGCAGGAGAGAGAGGCACGGCAGGGACGCTGTCACGCAGCAGGGCAGGACGCAGCACGGCAGCAGGAGAGAGAGGCACGGCGGGGACGCTGTCAGCCCGCCAGGTGAGGCGGCCCTCGGATGAGGCGCGGCCCAATAGTCTTAGATCCCCATCACGGAGGACGGAGGACGGAGACGTAGGCAGGCTCCAACAGGTACCGGAGCGGAGGGGTACGCTGTGTATTCCCGCGATAGGTAGCCCTGGAGTATCAGACTTTCTAATGTATTCGCTTTAGAGGCGAAATCCGAACTAATCCTTGGATTGCGTGGATCTATTAAGTCAACTCGTAGAATAACATCATGTTAAAAATATGAATTTGAGTTATGAAATTGGCCAGTAATTAATTTTAATAAGTATGCATATATAATCAGCTAAAAAGATACAGGCAGGTAAGGATTTGAAAGAAAGGTTGCCATGGCGACGTATTAAACGTCGTTGTCAAAGCTGTCATAATAAAATATATTATTAATAAAATACAATAAAATCTATAGTTATTTTGTATTAGAAGTATAGTGCTTATAGGAAAAATAGTGCTTATAGGAAAAATGATATCCATCAATGTGGGCGAAATTACCAAGCCTTAGATGTCACTACATCGTCGTAGTCTTATGTTAAAGTTGGAGCTGTGTCTGTGTACTGATTGTGGATAAAACGTGTCGTAAGAAATAATCAGATCAGCGCCTAACGGTAACAGAATGCTTGTTCTGACCTGGAGGAATGAATGAACTGTGAGTATGTACATTATGTTACAAGGTATCCATCTACATTCCCTATACTGCAACTTTTAAACATTTTCCTTCATGTCTTTGTTGTTTTCTTTCAGTGTCGTAGATTACGTTTTAAGATCCGCTTCGAAGCCAGATGTGGCTTACAGTTTGATGCTATTAGTTAGTTCTGTATCCCATTAAAGGTTCCTTACTCTTACACTAAGTACAACTATGTAAGAAGATGGAGGAAATTATAGATAAGGTTGGCTCATTAATATTATTTATCTTTTTGCGCAGGTTTAATGGAGGGGAACTGAAATAGATTATGATAGTGTGTTCTTAGTAAAATTATGGCGCGAACATATTTTTCCTAAAAAGGAATTACTAACATCATTTTAATATTTTACCTGTTACTTGCCTTAAGATAAATCTGTTATTTTATGTGAAAAATTACGTATGATTTTTCCAAGTAAAGAAAATAGCAAAATAACCTCTTGAATATTTATCCTTCCCATTTTTCAATAGAAAATTCAGACTGTGACGTGAAATATAAAAGTTGAATTCATCGAAGGATTGGGCAGAGGCGACCTTAGCACATCCACAATTCGCGAGTTATGTTTAAAATTATAATAGGTAAATCATAATGTTAAGTATTAGAAAATAATTTAATCCGAACATAATTATTCATTATGAATTTGTTCAAATCAAATATGTCAGCGAATTTCTGAATAAAAAATCTTGTCAGTCCTACCACTTCAGAAATGCATTGTAATATTGTTATTATTTATGTTCCTTTGTTGATTTAGTGAACTATGTTATTAATATATCACTTTATGTTGTTACTACATACCTACTTCATGTAGGTATTAAATATTTGCATGCCATCATTACATGGCGGAATGTGTCTTTGCACCTCAATTTCATATTTATCAACTATTTTGATTTGATGAAATGAAGAAAAACATACCAGTACACAAGTAATATCATCCAAAAGCAACAAGCGGGCCACGGGAACATCACTAGTGAACACATAAAACAAACTTAAAAGAAACATTTCTTGAAGTTTTGAGTTGTTTGTGCTTATAATTACACTTTTTATTCTTCACAATAAAATTGCCAGGTAAAGTCTTAAGTTGGTTGGTTTCCTATTGTTACAACTTTTCTTTATTTTAATTTTTTTGTTTACATAAAATTCTAATGAAACCTTTTTGTATGATATATTTCTTTGGCAAATAACATCGCGGCATGCCCACACGGAGATGGCGGGATGAGCGGTGGAAAATGAGTATGGAGGCCTTTGCCCAGCAGTGGGCCATTAACGGCTAAAAAAAAAAACATTTTGTTGCTCTACTTAGTACTGGGCGAGTTGAACTAGAAATATTACAAGGCAAGTAAACAACGACACTTTGGATGGGTGAGCGTTGTGAAAAGAGAGGAGATGATTCATGATGATGAAGTTCGCGAGCACATTCGAAAGAAGCTGGCAGTATCATCACAACGGTAATATTTTCTAATTGTTTGTCTTATGTGTGCTTAAAATTATATGTAATCAGGTATATATTATATTTATAGTTTTAATAGAATTATGCGTATCTTTAGTTTTAAAATATTGATTCCTTAATTTCCATGATTGCACTACCACTGTTTATCTCTGCGTCACCCAAAGGTTGATTAAATAAATAAATGATGTCCACCAAAGTTTATCCTTCGATTTCCATAGACCGTTATTATTAAAATTAGCTTCGAAAGATTCTAAATTTGATTACAGATCACGAAATCGTAAACTAGAGACGGCAGAAATTCCTTGGCGCTGAAAGTGCGTTGAGCACTGAACTTGTGCCATCTTTGACATTCAAAGCCGTCACTTCCTATGTCATTCGACACGTAGTGCTAGTAAACGGTAACTTGCTTGGTTTGTACGGAAAGTGTTGATGATAATGCTGCTTCTTGCGGCGGCGTGGCGGGGTCGGGGCGCCCCCGTGCTCTGTGGGTTTGATTGATTTATCTTCTAATCTCTAGATAGATAGATAGACACATGACCCGGACGAGCAGTCAGACTGAAATTAACTCTAAATTGTGATAAAAAGAATAGCAAGTCAGCAGTCTAAACGCGTAGATGACTGTCGTGAACCAGATGGAACGTGAAGCTTATAGGAGCGATACTCCTAGTGGGTTCCTTTATTGCACCCTATGGATCTATGGATAATCTTAATACACCTACTATCTTGCATTCAATCAATCACAGACCACTGATGTGTTTATTTTCGACTATCATAATAAAAGTAAGTAAGTTAGAGTTTCAAAAGAATGGAAACAGTTTTTTGAAGAATGAAGAATGGAAACGATTTCTACCCTTTCTAGTACTCAAACCTCGTTTAGTACAATAGAGTTTATTGATAACAGGATCGATTGGCATCAAAAAAAGTTTTTGTGAAAACTGCCTATTTCCTGCTGACTGTAAATTTTTTTCAAAAGTTGAGAATGCAGATCAAAATGTCTTAAAAAGTTAAGGACAATCTTCTAATACGGTTTTTCTGTAGCTTGGCCGCTCTACATTCTGCCATTACTGCCCCGTCTCAAAACACATACATACAGAACAATATTCTTATTGTAAAAAACTTTCTAAACAACACTGTGCAATCTTCAGACGACACCCAACAAAGTACATTACTGTTCTTGACACAATTTGATTGAGGTACCTATGTCTAAGCTATAAATGAGTTTTATTTACTTTGTAAAGAGTTTTATATTTTTTGTCTTTATAAGGAGAATGGTAGATAAGTTGGTTGTTTGGTATTTTTACATTTATATCTGTTATTTGTATGATGTGTTGGAAAAGCGTTTATGGGTTGAATTAGATATACATAAACTTCGACCAGATGTTCAGACCATGGAAATAAGCATTTTTCATTATGGACACATTAATGAATTCTTATTTTTTAAACAAACTAAATACCTTGACGTAAATCACTCGATATGCATGCCTCTTTATCTCCTTATCCGAAGCATTTGATAGATTTATCAAATGCTTTGGATAAACGCGCAGATCCCGTTGGCGACATTTTTCTGGTTAGTAGGGCCATAGGCCAAATTACGACCCTGTCTTACTGCATAGCTCAATTAAATATCATTAAATGAAATTACAAATATCTTTGTAACGAAGCATTTTTAAGTACTACTTCCTTTGTTAGATTTGATTTGTAAAAGCTATAGAAGCGTTTGCCAAAGTTTGTTCATAACGTGGAGAACATGGTGTATAGCTGAACCCGCCTAAACCCAAATCACAAACTAAGCATGAGACCCTACACTAACCAGAAAATGTCACCCACGGGATCTGCGCAGCCTCCTTCAGTAGGAGATGATGATCGACGAATGAACGGAAGCGCTCTGAGCACTCGCGTCGTTCAGACTTGTTAACTGACTTAAATTGGAAGCGCTAATAAACTCAAAACTTACTCTATGATAGGGTAAAGAATTGGCGCGAACATGTATATAATAAAGTATATTATTACCATGTTCTCTTACTCTTGTAGCATTAAAATGATATGAAATAACAATTAATACCGAATTAATTAGTAAAAGTAACAAAATTATATCCTAACTTAACTAAAACTGTTCACAAACTAAAATATAGCGTCGAAAAATTCATCCGCATCGCTGTCGACTGATAATGTACCCAAGGTACGGGCGACATTACCTTGTTGTATGGCAATGCTTAGCTTCTGGCCGAGGTAAAAGCCAGCTATTGGGTCACGGGAAATGTCAACCAGTTTCTCTTAAAAAGACTAAAAAAGAGTATTCTATTCTAAGGTGCTGTGGTAAGTCTAATGTCCAAAAACCTACATTGCGACCAAAATACAGTCCTACCTATTCATGTCAAAAAATTAGATCATCCTTTATTCAAAAAATATAATTAGGTAACTTGACAAAGCCTAGTGATACATTTTCCAACAAAACGACCCGCCACGATATAACAATATCCTGCGAAATAGATGGAACTTTTTGTCCGCAAATTCATTAAAACATTTTATTTACAAAGCGCCCGCCAAACGGCCTACATTTTGATGTCTAATTTTGTTACATTTTCAATTAACAGAGTCGTGAATTTATACATTATTCATCGACTTTCAATGTTGAGTTTTCTATTAGGATGTCATATTTAATTGAAGTCACGAGGCTCCAAATAACAGTCGCTGAATGCGGATAAAAGTTTTTAAAGTAATCTATGTATAAGTATGTCATTTTGCATATTCAAATCGATTATTGATTAGAAACAGAATGTCCCATCGAAATACAGAGCCAAATTAAATATGCTAGCGAAACTTCACAGACGTGATTGGTATCGATATCTAATCACGATAAAACATACTTTGTCAACTCATACTTGTATGAATTGACAAAGTATGTTTTATCTATTACTTCAAAGAAACAAAACTACCAGCGGTCAACCAAAAAAAAACATCATTGTTTTAAGTGAAAACTTCTTTAGCGGCGTTGTGCACTTTTGTTGTGATGGATAAAAAATGTTAAACTCGCGTCAGGACACGTGACCTGATCGAAAATTCGTAAGACGGAGCTCGCATCAGGACACGTGACCTGATCGAAAATTCGTAAGACGGAGCTCGCATCAGGACACGTGACCTGATCGAAAATTCGTAAGACGGAGGGAGAGTGAAAAGTTCTTTAGCGGCGTTGTGCACTTTTGTTGTGATGGGTAAAAAATGTTAAACTCGCGTCAGGACACGTAACCTGATCGAAAATTCGTAAGATGGAGCTCGCGTCAGGACACGTGACCTGATTGAAAATTCGTAAGACGGAGGGAGAGTAGACCGCATTCCAAAATATCAAAAATGCACAACGTTAATATTCAAAGTTTCACTTCTGCCAGCACTCCCGGAGTGCAACCCGTTTTTTTTTTATTTTATCATGTTTAGATATCGAGACCCATCACTTCTGCAGAGCTACTTTCGCTAGCTAATTTAATTTGGCCATGTATATGATATTTTGCTTGCTCATGTCCATGGTTGATTAGAAAAAGATTGTCTCATCGGTATAGAAGCAGGCTCTTTCCGTTTTCTTTTAATACAGTTTTCTTTTTCACAAAAAGTAACATCATCATTCTTTATTCTCATAAAATCAGTGCCTACCTTACACGCTCGTTACAACATTTTGTCGAGAAGCTTACTTGTTTCATTTTTATTACAACGGCTGAGACACGATAACATAATTTAAGACCTTTATCGAAAGGTTCGCAAAAGAAAATTCTCTTTTGCTGTAGCATAGAAAATATTTTTATAATATACCGTATCCCGTTTACCGTTCCCAAGAGCTCGACCCTAAAAGAAAATGAACCGTAGATAAAGGATTCACGCTCATTGATTTAGAGACACTTCTAGAAAAATTTAGTAGAACATTTCCAAAATACAAATTGATTGAGGGATATTTAGAAGATTTCGTTCCCTCTGCCTCTTTTATTTGAGTGTAAATATTGTACTACGTTGAAAGGAAAATTATTATTTGAGAAGTTAGTTGATGCGTATTGGAGATAGGGATCGATTTTGGTCTAAAAAATCGTACCTTATCTCCAATGTGATTGTTTTTATCTAAAAATAAAATGTTATGATAAAACTGGATACCTACTTAAGAAATAGAAACCCACGTTTTATATAATCATAGTTTAATATCACGAAACTTAAATATTCCCAGTTACTTTTTCAAATATAAATATTGCAAAAGAAAATGTATTTTTCTTTTAAAAGAAATCTTATCGTGGGATATCAATAGAGAGATCAGCAATGATATAAGAAACGGCTGCCCAGAATGCAGCTCCGAGATCAAGGTTTTCTGGAGTTTCAACATTCATAGTATCTCCTTCAGTGTGGTGGAACCAGAAATATTTTGCATCGTCATTGTAAAGACTCGCTCCAGGTATACCATTACCGGTAAAAATAGAAATATCAGATCCTGGACTATCACTTTCTACTAGACTCGACGCATTAATTGATTCAAACAGCTTCAACACTTCCGCAACGATACAACGCGTTTTTTCGTTGCCGCCGACAACCAGTCCCAGAGGCGCGAATGTTCCTTCATCAGATTCCATTATGAAGTTAATATTGTGACTCTCATGCTCGTGCGCTTTCTTATATGCATATGCACCTACCAGTCCAAGTTCCTCAGCTGTCCAAAATATAGCTCTGATGGTTCGCTTTGGAACCAAGTTCAGTCGCTTTAGAATCACTGGAGCTGCCCAGCTGATGAAAAGGCCACCTCCGTCATCCATAGCTCCTTGGCCAACATCCCAGCTGTCGATATGTCCTGACACTATGACGAGTTTTTCCGGCTCTTTTGATCCCTTCAAATCAACGAGTGTGTTCCTTGATGTCTTAGTTTGTAAGGTAGAATACATTAGAATATGTAGTTTAACTTTCTCACCTCGGTTATTTATTCTTGTGATCAAATCAGCATCTTCCAAAGTAATTGCTGCCGTTGGGATTGGTTCAACACCATCAGCGTAGGTTTGAGAACCTGTATGTGGGGCGTTAATTGAAAAGGGAGTAATAGACCTGACTAGAGATGCAATGGCTCCTTTAGCTGATGCTTTACTTGCTCCTTGCGTCCTATATTTCACAGTTTCACCGTAAGTCGTAAAAATCGGCACATAAAGAACAATTTTGCCCTTGATCTGTTCGGCTGGTGTATTATCTAACTGTGTGAAATTGGATATTACCACCACCTCAGCTGTGATTCCATTGATTGGTGTGCTGACACTTTGACCGAGACCCAATACCGCCATCTTCTTCAATCTTGGTTCTAGCATAGTAATTGTTTCAGCGCCTCTTTCCCAACGCGGAACCTGAAACATAATTATCTGTTTAGAATCACAATTATCTTATATCTGCTATCAGGTGTAAAGTTACTTTTCATAAACAAATAATAAACCACGGAACAAAATTACACCCTAATTACAAAACTATGACTTCATAATTTTATGTTCCCTTATTACTTTCATTATGACATTAGTAAAATGTTATATCCGTTCAGTATTGTTTTTATGAAAAATGTATAACTCGCCTCAACATCTTCAGTAATAACATCATTTAAGCCTTCCTTATGAGATAAATCGATCATGTAATCAATAGATTTTTCAAGGACTTGTGTTCCCGACGGCCGCGCACCAAACTTGTCCACGAATTTCGCCAATCTGTAATTATAAAATTACTATATTAACCACAAACAACACCTTATAAAAATCACATCACAATCAACATCTTCCTTTGTTTCATTCCTAACATGCGTAGAAACTTACTCGTCATAAGTTTTGCCTTTAAAATCACCGTCGAGAACATATTTCAGAATCTCATCCTTAACATTTTCGTAAGCCCATATCTCTTCAATCAATTCATCCCCCAATGTATCCTGGCATGTATTTGAATTTTTGTTCAGAACCTTTGCTTCATTCGAAACGATAATAAAAAGGGTTACGAAAATCCAATCGAAATTCATTTTTCTTCCAATGTCTCTGGGACATTGAGATGTTTCGATTTAGCGAGAGCTCTGTTGTAGTATATCTATCTTGGTATCTTATCGAATTGATGGTCGAATGTCTAAAATGTCAATACGATTACGTATGTGTACGTTTGATAGACATTTAATACTCAAGAGGCCTGAAGGTATTGCTTCTGGATTTCGGGGATATCTTATCAAAATGTGTGTGACATTTCAATTGTACGTATAGTATCATTTATCAGTAGTGATAGTATCATTTTAGATCATAGTATAACCTAAGTGCTAAGATGGAATAGATACTAAATTAAAATACCCAGTCATTTGTAATGGTGTTGTTTGTCGAATAATAATTCTATGTTACTTAACCGATCCTTGCGTCTCGTAGGACCCGATTATTTATTTCGTATTGAATGATAACACTCATAAAAGCAGTAACAATTAGAGCTAAAACTAAAGCATTTACAATATGCGCAATGAGGTCTCGTGATTTTGGTTGGTTTTATGCACCCAACTAGAAATATGTTGTTACAGATATGCAGGAGAACGACAAGAAGATTCAAAAAGTAATGTGACATGCTTATTATTCTTATTAAAGACTATTAATAGTAACCTTAGAACAAAGCTGGTAATGTGCAATAAATTGCAGGAGACTGTAAAATCAAGGCCACACAATATTGAAGAATAATTCAAATAATAACTATTTCAGGAAATATCTGAGATGTATTGTTGTGCCGAAGTAAATTAAAGCAGTAATTGTAAAATAACTTCAAAAATATTACATCAAAATTAACGTTTAAGAACGGTTATTATCATCTTCATCATCATCATTTCAGCCGAAAGACGTCCACTGCTGGACATAGGCCTCCTCCAAGCATCACCTCTTCGACCG
This sequence comes from Apamea epomidion, assembly GCA_947507525.1. NCBI lineage: Eukaryota > Metazoa > Arthropoda > Insecta > Lepidoptera > Noctuidae > Apamea > Apamea epomidion. The sequence goes on along the minus strand of OX382230.1, from coordinate 15,108,872 downwards.
GTTCTATGGTTCCCGCATCCAGTGGATTCCTGCGGCCTTCACAAGGTCATCGGTCTACCTTGTGAGAGGTCTTTCAAGGCTACGTCTTCCGGAACGTAGGGACATGATAGCAGGTTGATGAACATTATATCGTAAAATAATATTTGGACTAGTATCATTAACCAGTGAGAAAACAGAGGAATACGCCAGTAAGGAATGAACGCCAAAGGCCACGTGAGCGCGTTTCCTCTTAAGTCCAATGTCATAAAAATAAAGATCGCAATTTACATCTAACTTTTGTGTAACAATGTCATTAGATTATTGTCATCATCATGCATGCAATTTCTATTTAATTCCATGCTTTATTTCTTTTTACACCAGTTTGAAATCGAAATAAACCTGCTACACGAGTAAGCAATATAAATCTTGATAAAAAGATACCAATGAAATCCTTCAAGGATCCAATTTAACAGCGGCACCAATATTAAAGTACAACAATACTCACTCATCATAAGTCTTCCCTTTGAACGCTCCCGAGACTGTGTAGTCTATTACTTTCTTAACAACGGCTTCATAAGATGCAATTTCTTCAACCAAAGGACCAACATCACAAACATTGCTATCAAAAACTTTCTTTGTTCTTCTCGCACACTTTGATTCGTATAGTAGGACCATCAGTAGTAAGAAAACGAATGATTTTGTAAACATTGCACTGTGTTATATACGTCTGCTCTTGGTAACTGCCCATAAACAAGTAGAGTGGAATACGGTTAGAGAACACCAAGAACAATTGGATGGTACACTAAATAAGGCGGTCAAGTGTGAGCGCAACACGGTCGTGGAAATGTGCATTGTTGCTAGGTAATGTAGTGTGTTTGATTACAGAATGTTATCTCATTAGTGATTTTAGTCTCGAGGTTAGATAAACAAACGTGTGAGTGGTTTTCTAATGTATTGTATGGATTACTTTACTTGAGCTCATTAGGTTACAATATAGAAAATATTGTATGGATGACGTAGTGTTGGAAGGCCTCCCACAAGGTAGACCGACGACCTTGTGAAGGCCACAGGAACCCGCTGAATGCACAGAACCGGTCTAAGTGCTTGGGGAGGCATATTTCCAGCAGTGGACGTATTTTGGCTGAAGTGATGACGATGATGATAGAAAATATTTATTGTCCAGCAAATACAGTAAGCAGGGTCACAGATTAACAGCAAGTTGAGACGACATGAGTAGCTTAAAATATTATCTATAGCTAGGTTACAATATATTATTTAATAAAATAAACTAGGAGTTTATTTTTTAAACGATGATTAAAGTTAAGTGACGTTCAAACGTCGAAATCAGTCGCTAATCACTACTATATGCAACGTTTATGAATTCAATGGGGGGTATGTCTGTATCTTGGGGCTCGGGGTACGAATTCCGGGGTACGGATATGGCAGGTATGATCAGTTTGTTCATGATTAGAAACGTGGTAAACTTTCGTTTTTTTGGCTAATATTTACTCGTTTATCAGAAAATTAAAAGATTAGGTAGTTAGTTATCTCGTTCACTTGCCTGATATAGGTACGTACAGATTTATGACAGGTAATTCAAAAGATAATTAAGACCGCAACCTAACTGTATTCATGAATCATCTATTCATAGTAGTTGTTACAGCAGACACCCTACCGACCGAAATAGAGACACATTTGTATCATTCAATTTAAGAAATGGTTTCCGGATGACAGCGATGTAGACGAGTACTTCGACGCCTAAATGACCAAAAAAGAACAGTTTTTTTTATCGTATTTATTTGTAGGTATATTTTTAGTTAGTTAGTCATTTAATTTAGTACCTAGTGTATATTCGTACATTCAGTTAGTAGCGTTATATTTTTAATGCTTATGAAATAAATTGGCGTAGCATATTAAGCCTATATTGTTTCCACTGCTGAGTCACAGGCCTTCTCTCAGTGAGAGGGAGTAAGCCATAATCTACGACGCGGGCCCAGTGCGGTTTGGTAGAGGTCACATGTCTTCAATCTTTGCTTCTAGGACATGCCGATTTCCTCACGATGATTTCCTACACAGTTTTAAGAGCGGTGGTGATGAAATAATTTACACAAAGTAAAGCGCCTGTCTGGGTCACCTACGACCTACGACTTGTAAGTCACGCCCATTACCACTGGGCTACCACTGCTCTCAAAACAAAATCGCTGCTTTACTGCTTTCGAAATAAACTAATAATGAGCAATGGGTTAATAAAAATAAATCGACTCATTGTCTGTCGCACAATGAAGGCGCACAAAACACCCACCGGCGGGACTGATCCATTCATGATAATAGACGTCTTATTTAAGGAACAATAGGTCTATTACGAATGAGAGAGTTAGGACCAGCACCAGACTGTTTATTACAATTTTGATACATTATTCATTTTGACTTTGGGAGGGTCAGGTAAAATGTGTTTGTCTTTACTTGTCATACATAGTAAACAATAGGAATGGAGTACGGACATTGCGATTTTGAGTTGAATGTGTTATTTTTGCATAGATACTTCAAAGCAGTGTTTGATGTTTTAAATATCTTAGTGTGTTAAACAAAAGTCATGGCGTTTATCTTAGTTTAAGACGAAAATGTGTGATTGTTTACCAAAAGGTTGTTTGTTTTGCTCACTGAAATAAGTTGTCAGTGTGTAAAATTGTTATTAGTAATGCTTACTTAGCTTATTGTTATTAGTGGAAAAATATTCGAAACAATAATAATTATTCATACACATATTCTGTTTATAAAAATATTTAAAAATGTAATTTATAAGTATTTAAATGAAATAAAGAAGATATAATTATTCGTTGGTTTCTCATAAAATAAAAACTATGTCCAATTTTGCGATTGCCGTAGAAAATGCAATAATGGCATTTTTACGGAGCTAATTTGATTGCAACTTACTTCAATGATATTATTGATGTGAATAATCTGAAAGTCATGTCTACCTACTTGATGTGTTTTTGTAAATTATGACTCATTTAAATTATTTGAACAACATAGGTAGGTCTCTCATAAATTATACCATAGGGAACGGTAAAAGCCCAAAAAGAATAATTCATCACATTTTATTTACAGAGTCGTAGGTTGTAGGGTGGAACCTAAACAAGCACTTTACCTAGTGTAAATGGTTTCATCACCACTGCTCTCAAAACGGTGAAGGAAAACATCGTAAGGAAACCGACATGTCCTAGAAGCCTAAATTCGCAGACATATGACACCTACCAACCTGCACTGCTCTCGCGTGGTGGATTACGGCCCACTCCCTCTCACAAAGAGGAGGCCTGTGTCCCAGCAGTGGGAATATTTTAGGTTTATTAGGTATTTATAGAACGAACAATTTTAAACGGTACCAAAAAAGCACTTTAAATCCATCAGGCGTCACAATAATCTTTTTACGTCATTCGGTGCTAGCGAAATATTATGAATAGTGCACATCCGTTGGTGACCAATCAAAATCTATTTCAATCGAGCGTATTGTACAGCCAACCAACTGTGATGATGACGTATGAATTCACGTAATTTTCGCTTCTGTGAATACCGATTCACATTTGTGGTAGAATATGCAGTAATTGCTGAAAAACGATAGGCATTGTGATTGACACTATTGAATCATCCACTGATTGTATAATTTTACTTCTTATGCAACTGTCTGTGGTGTTGTGTGCGTTGCATTTTGCGAATACTATTATTCCGTACAAGAGTTTAAAAACCCAAGGAGGTTTACTGTCCGGGGTAGCGGGGTCCGAAAGGGTTACCGCTGCCCTGGTACATAAAGGGCTAAGGAAGGAACACGGGTGGGTTTTAGTCAGTAAGAGTCTGACACTCCCTTCTGCTCCACCCCAGAGCGGGAGGGGTCATCTGATGATTTCCCATCCTCAAAAAAAAAAAAGGAGGTTTACTGTTACTGTCAGCCTGCTTCATCCCACTGCTGGGCAAAGGTCCCATGACTTCCAGCTCTTTCGATCCAGGGCTAAAGTGACTACTCGTTGGTTTTCTCCAGCTCGTCCCGCCATCTTCTACGGGGTCAGCCGCGACGCCTTCTAGCTGTGTCAGGGCTCCACGCAGCGGTTATTCTGTCCCACAGCTCATATTTAAATGTATGTTTTATTTTATGATGTATAGCTGTGCCCGCGGCTTCGCTTACGTGACTGTGTATTCTCTTGACATTATAGGCAAGTCAATGGAAAGGGAAACGTGTATTCATAGTATATTCGGAAGTAATTAACCTACAGACGGTGATTTTACAGTCTCACTTGTTATCAAAAGTGCCTCTTCGTCACTCAAGAAGTAGGTAATTACATTTCGAACTTAATTAGAATGTCTTCTACAAATTTTTGCAAGGATTCAAATTTATACTGGGTGACAGGGACATCGACGCGCAAACTGTAACCATGGATTCAGCACATGAGTTCAGACCCCATAGCGTCGAAATTTTTCGTCGGTTATTAAAAGAAATATTGCTGTTCCATACGTTTTGACCGCGTAGGTATTGCAGTTTTCTATGAAACAGAAGATTTTTTTTTATAACCGACGAAAAATTTCTACGCTATGGGGTCTATGGTTACATTTTGCGCATCGATGTCCCTGCCATCCTGTATAAGAGTCTCAAATGTATTAGAATTAAAATGAATTGTACATAAATAACAACTTATACTAATGAAATAAAAATATATTAACTGGCGAAATGTGGGTGGACGCACCTCTGTCTAAGCCTTCGAGGAATACTGGCATAGCGCTATGTTATGTTATAAAAATATGATAGGTATCCTAACTTAACTAAAACTATTAACAAACTTAAACATGGCGTCGATAAATTCCGACGCACCGCTGTTAATACAAAATCGGAATAAAAAACCGTAGCATTAAAAAAAATCTAAGAGATATTGAACCTAGATTTAAACTTCTCAAAACTTTTTCCTCACAACATAAACAATAAAATACTTAACAAATAAATAGCTGAATATCAGTATTTTACATGGAGCGGCTGCCTATCTGGCCTCCACAACCCAGTGACTGGGTAATGTGACACCCCTTGGTAAGACTGGTTGTCAGAGTTTCGGTCTTCTGACGACCCGTAACGACTGTCAAAGATCCACGAATGACAGCCGGGACCAACGGCTTAACGTGCTTTCCAAGGCACGGAATGGTCTTGGTATTTATAGATGGTCACAAATCCACAGACCAACCGCAGCAAGCGTAGCTTAACCTGATCGATCGACCTGTGCGGCTGTTATTACTTACATAAACTGATTTACATAAAGTTCTCAAAACTCTTTCCTCACCAAATAATCTTAACATCGTAACTCAGTTAGCTCGATCTTGCTATTGGACTTGTGTTAATAATACCTACACTTAATTAGTGGTCATAAATCATGTTTGTAGGCTCAGACACACTCCTACATGCCAGATACATGCCCTACATTGATTTACTCAATAATTAATATGGAGTACCTACTGAGGCCCGCTCATTACTTGAAATGATGTTGATGATACTCAGCCTATACCATTCCCACTGCTGGGCCACAGGCCTCCTCTCTGTGAGAGGAAGTGGGCCATAATCCACCTCGCAGGCCCAGTGTGGGTTGGTGGATGTCACATGTCTTCAAATTTTTGGTTTTAGGACATGCCGGTTTCCTCACGATGTTTTCCTTCACCATTTTGAGAGCAGTGGTGATGGAATTTATTACACAAAGTAAAGCGTCTGCCTAGGTTCGAACTCACGACCTACATACAACTTGTAAGTCGGGACCTCTACTGCCTGTTTATAATCTATTGACCCTTTCTCTCGTTAGTCTAAAAAGCCACGTATTTTGTCATGCGTACGGTCAGGATTTTTTTTTATCAATATGACACACTACGCCAATTTACCATGTATCTACTTCATAAAAATGTCAAAGAATGACGGTTGTGATATGAATATACGGACAATTTAAGTTCGTAGTCAATTTGATAAACAATGAGGGGTTTATTTATAAACGATGATTGAAGTAAAGTGACGTTTAAACGTCATAAATTTATGGTTAAGCAGTCGCTTATCACTACTTAACTTTAAGCAACGTTTATAAACAAGGGGTTCAATTTCCCTGACGTTACTGTAAAAAGATTTTATTTTTCACTTTTTAGTTGTACCTACCCTTTTTTTTTTACAGAAATTCATACACTACTTGCTATGTAAATATCATTGACAGGAAGTTATACGAAAACATCATCAATATTAAATTAAGTGGAAAAGAAAACGTATTATTGAAGCTAACACAAAAATTACCCAAGCAAAGTTAATAAAATTAATATGGGACACCCCTGAGGCAAACCGTACCCATAAAAAAAAAATTTGCAAATCCGGCTATTGACGGAGTTAAGGCCGAACATAAATTAATAAATATACATATACATCCAAATTGAGAACCTCCTCCTTTTTTGAAGTCGTTTAATAAATACAGTGTTCTCAGTTTAAGAAACCCATAAACAAACACCATATTCGTTATAACTAACTATAGGCCAAAGTTTTTTTCAACCTTCAACCGCTACACCACTGCGCACATCTAGGCGTCAAATGATAAGAACTATAAAGTATGCCTTTAATATCTCCTTCCAAAGAAACTCTGAAGACATTATGAGTCTACTAATTACCCCAACTTGAAGATACAAGGCTCATTACACACAAACAAAGTTGTTTTCCAAGAAAAATAATCCCTACCAAGAAAAATAATCCCTTAACAAAAGGTCGGTGGAGATAAGTTCTTATAGCTAAGTTTAGTAGGAGAAGGGATGAAAACACGTTGTTTCAGAAACTCTTGAAAGAGTTCAGACCTCAAGGGAGTTCAAAAGATACAAGCTTTGAGAAAGTGAAAATTTTTGAGTTTATTCTTCTTAAAATTGTTGATGTTTTTAACCTTTGAAGGTGGTTGGCTCTGGTTGGCTCAGATTGCTTCGATGCTACAAATTACAGGTTTGATTCCCGCATAGAAAAAATCATGTTTTAATGTCTAGACAATATCGGGTGCACATGATGATACTCAAAAACTCATCCACTATTTATGGTTTTGTTTAAGTTATTGTAAAAGCTGGAATATTGGTAAATCTTAGGTTTTACTTGTAAATCTTAGGATAAACAATGCAAAAGCTTTTCCCCTTACAAAAAATCATCATTATCATTAGCCTATAGCAGTCCACTGCTGAACCTAGGCCTCTCCTATTGCACGCCATTCAACTGGATTTTCTCATCCAGCTGCTACCAGCCATCCTGCGAAGATCGTCGCTCCACCTAGCCTGGCGTCCCACCTTACGTTTACCGATTCGCGGTCTCCACTCAAGAACACGTCTACCACAATGGTCATCGGTTCTACCGCTAATATGGCCGACCCATTGCTTCTTCAGCTTGCTTATTCTGTAAGCTATGTGGACAATTTTGGTTCTGTGCCGGATCACCTCGTTGCGGATTCAATCCCTCAGAGAAACTACACTACAAAACGAACCAGTTAAAATGCACTATTAAGATTTTTCCTGAAAAACGTAAAACAGCTTTACATTTTCTTGCAGCATTTACAAAGTCACGAAAATACCATTAAGGCGATGCTATCACAGAGATAAAACCTAGATAATTTTCCACAGTAATTATCTGGAAATTCCAGCGGTGAAATATTGTTTTACCTAATTATCCTAATAAGCGTTCTGTTTTGTACTGTTTTCGTTTAATTAAGTTTAACACCCGTGTTAATTGCTATTAATTAGTTGTGTTTTATTGGCAATATGTTTTTGAAACGGATTTTAAATGCCGTAATAAATTTTAAAACCGCATCAAAATTATTTGCGTAGTTTAGAACACGGTCGCACAGATAGATACGAATTAATATCATCATCTGCCTAGGGTTTTTAGCACAGCATTCAGAGTATAGCATGCATACCATAGCATGCATATCACGATGACGAATGCAACGAATGACGAATGAAACGCATGATGGACCAACAGCTTAACATGCTTTCCGAGGTACGGAGAGGTCTCGGTATGTAAAGATGGTCACCCATCCAAAGATTTGGATCCCGTAAGAATGTCGGGATAAAAAGTATCATATGTGTTAATCCTGGTTATAAACTACCTGTGTGCCAAATTTCGTCCAAATCCGTTCAGTAATTTTTGCTTGAAAGAGTAACAAACAGCCAACCATCCATCCATCCATACATACTTTCACGTTTATAATATTAGTAGGAAGTAGGATAACAAAATCCGATCACCACTAACACCAGTGATAACGGTCCCGACTTACGAGTTGTCGGTCGTGGGTTCGAACTCAGACAGACGCTTTACGTTGTGCAAATCATTTCATCATCACTGCTCTCAAAACGGTGAAGAATAACATCGTGAGGAAACCGGCATGTCCTAGAACAAAAAATTCGAAGACATGTGGCAGATGCCACTCCCTCTCAAAGAGAGAAGGACTGAACATTATAGGTTGAATATGATCACCAATAATTAATATACAAACCGGGAAACTATATTGATTAATATGAATTTAATTCCACCTATTTTTATTTGCATGCTGCTTACATGGAGCGACTGCCTTTCCACAACCCAGTTGCTGAGTAACACGAATCTCTTTGGTAAGACTGGTGGTCAGACTTTCAGACTTCAGACTTCTGACTACCCGTAACGACTGTCAAAGATCTACGAATGACAGCCGGGGCCAACGGCTTATCGGGCTTTCCGAGGCACATATTACACGTACATGTGATTTAATTATCGCCTAAATCTTTAAAAAGATCATTCATTTATAGCGGTATTTATGTACAACGCCACATGCGAACAACGCGTCATACTGACGTCACGCAAATCCTGCATCTCGCAAGCAAAGTTTTCCGCGCAATTAGCATATATACAAACTTCCCACCATCGATCGTCGGGCAATTGCCCACCAGACACCAAACCCGTCTGGTCGTCCCTTTTCTATGGAGGATGAGTGAACTTTACACCCTGTTCCTCATACCTCTATACATTTAAATGACAACTGATATTGCGATCATGTTCAACGATACTGCTTTCAAGGCAAATTTCTCTTATTGTACAGCTAAGTATACATTACCTGAGACGGTAGTGTTACTAAAGTGATGTTTAAATACGTTGAATTATTCCTGAGATGGCGATAGGTTTAAATGCACTTCCTTCAACTGTTGGTTCTGTAAATGTACTTCTCTGGTTGTCAAATGAGCTCTGTTGCCACGGCCCTCGCGATGTGCATAAATTAACATAAGTTAATGGGATCACAGCAATGGAGATAGATACTAACCTGGGTTAAATAACGTTATTTTCTTTCTTACTAGTACCGGTAACCGTTATCGACATCGTCTCAAAGTTTTAGGTGGGTAAAACTACCGCTCTGAATCATAAATTATGTGGCTTAGATACATGACATAGAAAGGATACGAATTTGATTTTGTTTTAAACATAATCATAATTAGCCTTTAATGTTCCCACTGCTGGGACCTCCTCTCTTTGAGAGAGAGTGGGCTATAATCTACCTCGCGGGCTCAGTGCGGGTTAGTAGATGTCACAAGTCTTCAAATTACTGGTTCTTGGACATGCCGGTTTCCTCACGATGTTTTCGTTCACCGTTTTGAGAGCAGTGGTGATGAAATAACTTACACAAAGCAAAGCGCCTGTCTGGGTTCAAACCCACGACCTGCAACTCCTAAGTCCGGCTGTTGCCACTAGGCCACCACTGCTCTCACGGGTTTTAAATTTATTTGTGGCAAATAAATCAATCTAATATTATAGTAACCCAGATATAATTAGAATCAAAAGTCATTTATTCAAATCAGGCTGAGAATGACCACTTTTCGAACGTCAAAATTACAAAAGACAGTCCCACAAAAACGCCCGCACTTCACCGCTTCCTAGTGAAAAAAGAAGTGGCGCAACAAACTCCCCGGCAGCACAGCTGTCTGTTAGGATGATTTAGCAGAGATTTATTAATGGTTAAAATAATACAGTCAACTCTCAGGCCCCTTTCAATTTTAAACTATTTAAATTGAAAGTATTTTATCCGAGAATTAGCCAGTCAAACATAAAACGGATTTTCCAGAAATAAATTTAAAACAAAATCAAACCTTCTAATTAAGTTCGAACCTTACTAATGTTCACATCGAGAACTTAATATAAACTTACCTCACCTACATGTCAGTGACTGGAAAAAAGCAGAATATCCTTTTTAAAGTATGTATATTCACCAAACCTTTTTACGTGAGACGGGCCCTAACATAATAGACTGGACAAACTATCGGATCGAGACCCTTCATCAAATTTTATCAGCCGTATACCATATTCTATTAAAGGCTACGACATAATTCTGAACAAACTGATATAATCAGCCATATTCCTCACGGGTCGACGCCGCGATACGATCTATTACCCCTCCAACAATAGTGGTCATATCCATTGTTATAATCTTTAGTGTTAACGGTATCCTTAATTTAATAGCATAATGCTATCAATGCTTTGACCCGAGAGGTTAAAGTTATCAGACCGTAAATTCGTTTGAATAGAACCTCCGTAAATTAAAGGATTATGTTTCATCAGAATTTCTAAATAATTTAATATTCATTGGCAATGTATGAAAATTGGAGATTAAACAACGCTTTAATTACAGAAGGTATCGATTTAAATGGAATATTCTAGACGTTGATCACGTATTGGTTCAATTAGTAGCGTAATACCTAACTGGATTATGGTTTATTTAAAGCAAATAACCTGTGGGATGTATCGTTGGAAGTTTGTGAACGCTTAACGGGCCTTCGATAAGACATAAATTGTTTTCGCGTAACAGAATATAGGAAATTGACGAATTTGGTTGGATATACGATCACTCTGATTATAATTGTTGTAAGCAGATTAGCTTTTGCTACTGAATAAATAGACAGGGTTCAGGAAAGCTGTAGCCTAAAGCTTCTTCTTCTTCGATAGCAATCTAAATGGACTCGGCCCAGAATTCGGCTACTTGTTTGGCGTCATCACCAGCGTCCACCAGTTCCTGTAACTTGCAGCTGACAGGCTACGCAGGACATAATATAAAGTGTCCCATCGTTTGTGGAACAGCATCACATTTACACTCCAAGACGGAGTCGTGTATGAATCTCCACCTGAACCGGTTTTCCTTGTTTCGGCCAACCTGGGTCCGGAGTCTGTTTAAAGACTTTCAGGTTACCCAAAGCTTAGGACCACATTTGTTCCCAAAATACCTTTATTCCCAGTAGATAATCATTTTGAGTACTAGCATTTCAATATATTTGCTAAAATTCTCGGATTCTATAAAATGTTTGCCACATAAGACCTATTGGCCTCTTCAACCTTTTCAAATGAAACTTTATTAGTTTTTAGTTAGTACCTAAATGATTTATTTTGGCCCTGAGTATTAGGTAATCCTTTAGTTTTAAACATTTCTTGAACTAAAATTGTCTTTTATATTGGCAAAGACTAGCACGTGATTGATGTAGTTTCAATTTGTTGGTAAATTAGGTGATCAATCAATTTAATTAATGGATTATACGGCGGATAGATCGTGATTAAATGTTACTAATTTGAAGGGCTAAGTTGCAATGCGATACTTAGGTATAGTTTTATTTCATTTTATTTGATAGGAATAACAAACAGCAGTACATTACATAGTAGGCACACAATATAAAAACTTATAATAGTTAAAACTCAGAGAAATGAATAAAAACAGTAGTTAATAAGAGCTTACTCACCTTTTTATTTTAAAGATTCTTTATTTGTTTTACATATATTTATTTGACAAACAGCATTTAGATTTTTCCATTGTCTAAAAAGAACAAACAAACATTTTGTGGCGTCCTTTAAGTATCACCAAGTTTTACTATTGGGTTATCATCATAAATAAAGACATGGACAATCTCATTAGCTTGCTAAACTGTAAAATATTTGATCTTACATTTCAACACCTTTTCATTTATTTCTCGAAATACAAGCGCCATTTTCTAAAAACATCATCGTTTCCAAACGAGTTGATAGTAAATAGCGAGCCCTAAATCGCGCTCTTTTGTTTCCAGCGCAAATTCAATTCCGCTCAATGACGTCACAAACAAAACTGTCACAATAGAACCGGGAGGTATTTTGTTTAGTTTACATCGTTTGGGGACATGGACTGTTTACCGTAAAGACCCTCAATTTGAGAGCTAAAAGGAACATGATATTCGGGAAATCTAAAGAGCAATTTGGAATCACTGATGTCTGAGGCTTGAGATCAGAGGTAGAATATATTTCAAACCACAAAGAGATTGTGGCTGGATGTGTAGCCGGCCTATAAGGGTGGGGTCGGCCAGTAATATTGTGACAGGGAGCTTACCACCAGCTCTTATAGCAGGGCAGAAGTTGAACTGCACTGCTTTTTTGTTCTATGACTAAGTACAAAAAAAACAGTGCAGTTCAACTTCTGCCCTGCTATAAGAGCTGGTGGTAAGCCGCTTTTTTTTTTTTTTTTTTTGGTTGGGAAGTCATCAAATGACCTCTCCCGTTCTGGGCTGAGCGGAAGGGCGTGTCAGACTTTTACTGACTAAAACCCACCCGTGTTCCTTCAGTTGCCTGTGCCAGGGGCCATGGTATCTCTTTCGAAAAATCCGCAGCCCCGGCGGCATCGGCCCTAGCGGACCCCGTCAGTTCGTGCTAACATGTCTTTGAGGCGCGCGTGGAACACAACGCGCCGTCGACCCGGGCCTGGTCCTTACCGGGCGGCGAGCTGCCCATAGCTCGCCGCCCGCAAGCCCGTGGTGGTAAACCCCCAGGTTTTGATTTTATTCTCATGTTATATACAAAAAAAAACACGGTGGACCAAGAGCCAAAGACAATATCATTCTGATGTTGCCCTTCATTTGTGGACACGGATTACTCGAAGACGACTTTACAATGGGATTTTCACATGATGTGCTGCCTCATATACCAGGTGTCGTTTTATACCTCGTCAATTTCAAGGAGGTAACTATGCTACTGATTCTCGACACGAATCAATAATCAAATAAGTAAGTATTTTTTTTCTAATTTTCGGAAATCAGCATGTATGGGACACGCATTTGAAAACGCGGCCTGTGTGAGACCGCACTGTAACTGCCCTTTTACACACACGTAAAAACGCGGCCGCTTAACGATACCATAACGCGCTTCTGTTCTTTGAAAGTGGTGTGTTCTAAAATACTGTTAAGCTTAAATAACTAAAAAACAAGTATGTATTCATTATTTACCAGGGATCTTAATTTTATTTGATTATTTATGTCTTTCATAACAGCCTCCTGAAAATTGACGAGGATACAAAACAACAGTTTATATATACATACTTAAAACACTGCTGTGAGCGCGTTGTTCTTCTAAACGACGCACGTATCGGATTTTTATGCTGTTTACACCATCATTTAGAGAATGTATTGTGGAAGGTTTATGTGTAAATAAACCTTATATATAATAAAGAACCGATGTTTAGTGAAGTCGTAAAAACCATGCGGAACAGGGGCGGTAAGCTAGTATATAACAATAAACATGATGGGGATAATCGAAAATTCGCAAAAAAAAATTACATTTATGAACGGTACAGCAGGCATAATAATAACAGGGCACGCCACGATAGCGGCGGTAAGACCCCTCTTTGAGGAGTGGCTAGAGAGGCGTCACGGCGCTCTCACCTACCGCCTGACGCAGGTCCTCTCCGGACACGGATGTTTCGGGAGGTTCCTGCACATCATCAGGCGGGAGGAGACGCCCGGGTGTCACCACTGCGAGGATCGCCCAGAGGACACGGTGGAGCATACGGTGGAGGTCTGCCCCGCTAGGGCAGAGTACCGCCGTGTCCTCGTAGAGGCAATCGGCAGCGGCGGCGACCTCTCGCGTCCGGCCCTGGTTCAGCCATGGTCCTGGGCGAGAGGGAGTGGGAGGCGGTCACCTCCTTCTGCGAAGCAGTCATGCTAGCGAAGGAGGTGGTGGGATGGGCGAGGGAGAGATCCTCACGCCTCAGCCGCTGAGGGAGACGCTCCGTGCGTCGGGACTCCCGGGCACCGTAGGCGCGGGCCTGCGGGCGGAGAGCAATGGGTAGCTCTCCGTCCGATCAGGACCAGGCCCTTGCCGGACGGCGCGTATGTGTTCCACGTGCGCCTCAAAGAGATGTCAGCGTAGTTGACGGGGCCCGACAGGGCCGAAGCCTGCCGGGGTAGCGGGATCGTCCGAAAGGGTTACCGCTGCCCTGGTACATAAAGGGCTAAGGAAGGAACACGGGTGGGTTTTAGTCAGTAAGAGTCTGACACTCCCTTCTGCTCCACCCAGAGCGGGAGGGGTCATTTGATGATTTCCCATCCTGAAAAAAAAAAAAAAAAAAAAAAGGCATAATAATAACTATGAAAATGAACAGAGTGTAAATCTATATAAATAAAAATTAATCACCGAAATGTATGTACGCACATAACTTCTGATCGACTGCACCAAATTGAATCATTCTTTTTTTTGTGTTTGTTATTGTCAGGACAAGGTTTGTATACCCAATAGGACCCGGTGGGTGGCGCTGCTTTTTCGGGCAGGATGACGTCTGCCGGGTCCGTTAGTAGTCCATAATTATGTCGCAGTAAGATGGTTAAAGCCGTAATATAGTTATATCCCTAGGAATATAGCAAGTTAGTTATACTACCTACTAGATCGTGCTCGTATCATAATTATATTCCTAGTACCTAAGACAGTTATGAATTACTTCTATTTAACTATATTACGATATATAACTATATCCCCAGGGATATAACTATATCATGGCTTCAACCATCTTACTACGACATATGAAAGAAAATCAAGTTGATTACACTCCGGAAAAATTTGGAAAAAGGCGATACGAGAGTATTGTGAATATATGACAATGGTGAGCAATTTTATTTATACAGGTATCGTTCTGATACGTAAGACGAGTTCGGAGGGTTGTGGAAATAAGAGGAGCAATTCTCGTAATTTTAAGAACAGTCTGATCTCAGTCTCAATCTGTCAAAAATACTTCTAAAGTCCCTACATTTTTGACATATTATTGACATTGATTGTCGCTGAGATGAGATCGCGACTAGATTTCGAACGTTTTTAATTACGGGAATTGGCCTTCAGATAGGAAGTCGGTCATCGACATTTTTGTCCATCAACCTTTGTGCTTTTATCAAATATAAAAAAAAAACCGATTACAAGCTTACATTTGCAGTTGGAGAATTGACAGTGACGATGTATGGGAGAACATGTTATTCTACTACAATGTTAAGTTTGTTGTTTTTATGATACTTCTCTTTGAAACAAAATATTATCTAAGGTAAAGTCTCAAAAACACGCTTCAGCATAAAAATGTAGAGCACTTAAGAAAATCTGCAAAAGCTGTATTTCCTTGAACATCACTGAAGCAGTTTTTTCATTAAATTATAAATTCAACAGTATCGACATAAAGTAAAAGTATAAAAGCTCATTTTAGCGACTTACGTTCTAAAAATTATTCAGGTAGTTTTTAACGATCTTTTTTTGAATGAAAGGCGACTAACAAAAGTTATTTACAAGGCAGATGTGAAGATATTATAGAGCTATGAGGAACAGGGTGTAAAGTTCACTCATCCTCCATAGAAAAGGTACGATGCTCCGACCAGACGGGTGTTGTGTCTGGCGGGCAATTGCCCGATAAATCATGTCGGGCTGTTGTATATATGCTAATTGCGCGGTAAATTCTGCTTGTGCGATGCAGGATTTTGCGTGACGTCAGTATGACACGTAGTTCGCATGTGGCTTTGTAGATACCGCTACAATATGAACGTAAACAAAGCAAAAGGAGTATATACGGATCGTAATAGGGTTCTGTAGTTCCTGCCTACCCCCATGAGAAAAAGATGTGAGTTTATGTTTGTATGTTTATTGAATTTTTGTACCTTTATTTAAATGTCCCAACCTTAAATAATTAGGTATGATATACACAAGTACAAAAAACATCTGTTACCACGCGCGAACACGTTAGTTTAAGTTTATCTTTGCAACAAAAACATGTAACACGGGGAAAGCTAAGAACTTTTTGTTAGCATGACACGCTGCAAAGTCAAAGTGAAGCTAAACCTAAGCTGAAATAACAGTAAGCCTCAGGTGGACAAACAAAGTAATTTAGATGTCTGATTAGAAGTAATGCTAGGTGCAATTTGAAAGACTGTCTTAGCGAACTTGGTGTGTTTATTTCTTTCATTTTGAAATCCCTTAGAAAAATCCTTCAAGAGATCCCAATTTGAAGGACCAAAGATCGAGCTGAACGGGTCGAGATGACCTATCCAACAGTGTACTGCTATTGGATGATGAGGACGAATTCACAAAGGATTAGAAAAATATTAAAAAAAAACACTTATACTTAGCTAAACTTTCATAGCTTTTGTAGGATAGCTAAGTACTCCATTTGCAAAGCAGCTAAGTACAAATTTAAATCTTAAAGTGATGGCGAAACTAGTGAACGATACGCTCAAAAAAATTGCGACGATAACCCAGATGAATAAACTAAATAAGTATTTTTTTATACATATACCTGTGACCTGTGACCTCCAAAAGTTAGTTGACATTTTTCCACTTCAGCTTTGAGACACCACATTGTGATTTAAAGTTCTAGTGATCTAAATGTTTAAACTGTTATAACGATTTTATTGACTAATTCAACTACCTTTGACTTATTATAAAAAATAATAATGTAATAATGTGGCATCAAAGCTGAAGTGGAAAAACGTCAACTAACTTTTGGAATCTTGATGTGCTGGCTTTGTACATCAATCAATTTTGAGGTTTTCACCCGACAGGCATCTGTTCAGGAGCCAAAACTACCAACTTGTCTATCCTGTTTGGTTTAGGCAAAGTTCTGAGTTCTTACTGTTACTTTAGTGGGCTTGGCTTACAAATTTTAGGATGATTTCTATTATGTTAATACATTTCTTTTAAAATGTTACCATTCTGATACACAAATGATAACATTTTAAAAGTTTTTTTATTAGTCATACTTAGGTAACGGCGCCGATTTGAAATTTAAGTTCAGTGCATCTTTTCTTTCTATTTCATCAAGAAAAGGAAAGAAGATAAATATTAGTTTAGTCCGGTCAAATTAGTCAGGGGCTGACGTAAATTGACGTATTTTTGGCAGCCATGTTTTTAATCACGTCTAAACTGTCTATAGAGTATCTTAATTTGACAGGACTAAACTAATATTTATCTTCTGTCCTAATCTTTATGAAATAGAAAGAAAAAGATGCACTGAACTTAAATTTAGTTTAGTTTGTGAACAAGGAAATCGGCGCCACTGTCTATTTTATAAAAAAAAACATTTAGATAAAAGATACACATAAATTCTAAACTACATAATATATTTTTCGGTAGCTTTTAACATGTAAAAATGTTAGATGATCTAACAGTAAAAATAGTCTTGCGCTTATAATACAAATATATGAGTTGCAGATTGCAACTTCATGATATCTTACAATCATGTTACTAATCAAAAACCCGTGAAGAAATTGCAATGTTAGAATGAGAAATGAAATAAACTTTCCTCTAAACTAAACTAAACGTACAGTACGTACACAGTTTACTGGGTTGGTGGAAGCATAAATTAAAATACTTGCAGACGTGGATGTTGATATATTTCTTACACTGTTTTCTTAAGTATTAGTAGTATAAAAGAACACTGAGAACTAGTGAAGCTTTACATAAAATGTGCCTATATTTAAACACCGACTACATGGGGAAAGGTAGTGGGATCTTGGAAAGTCTTGCTTATTTACTGACATAGACCAAGTATTTATCTTTGTCAGCCAGTCCTAGATGTTTTATGATGATCCTCGATCGTGAAAAGTAAAGATTTTTTATACTAAGTAGCCATTTTATGACCTGAAAATAGTCAAGACGGCAGCCGTAAAATGTGAACTTGTTTTACGATATCGGCAACCCGGACCCGGCGACTTTGAAATTTAACGACAGACGTCTGTTTGAGTTTACACCCCTAGAACATTCAGGGAACCTAGATTCCGTGAAATATCTGTCGTAAAATCATGTAAAAGTTACCTAACGTACCTAAAACATAAAAATGTTTGTTGTTTCTAGTAGTCGTTTTTTTATATTCATAGAAAGAAAAAGAAAGAAAGAAAATGCATTTATTTGCGGCAAACATGACGCCCATGACCTTACCGCCCATGAATATGAAAACTATAATAAAATGAAGAAAACTTCGCTTGTTTTAGACTAAACATCTTTGTCCATATTTTGTTTGTAATAAATAATGTATCTTAAAGCTATGTTATACATATTATATAGTCATGACAAGGCTACTAAGTCATTTGGAACCGGGGCGGGACTTAGTCGTGAAAAGCACAGTTTTAGAATAAATCGAACCGAAACGAATCTAAAGGTCACCCATCCCTGATAACTCCACATTACACAGTACAGTAATAACTTACAGAATGATTAACTACAGTAATTACGACAAACTTTAACTAGATTACAACTCCAAACACATTTAATTGGACGAAAACAAGAATGATTAATATTGTTGTCGTGACGATTTGGAAATAGCAGAGAGGCGACGGATTTGACTAATCTGCTTTCTGATGCTTTCGTTTTAACACAATAAAATCAATGAAAGCAAATAAAATCAATAAAATGTATGTCCACAAAAATAAAGCAGGCCCGATTCAGACAAAATGCCACATTCCTCCACAACACAAGCAAATAAATGAAAATAAATGAATCTATCAACAATTTTAATAAAAATGCAAGGCTCGATAGCGACCGCAATGCAATCAAAGTAGCCACTCAGCGATCGCATTGTGGACCATCATCTGCCTAGCCTTTTCCCAACTATGTTAGGGTCGGCTTCCAGTCTAACCGGATGCAGCTGAATACCAGTATTTTACATGGAGCGACTGCCTATCTGACCTCCACAACCCAGTTACTGGGTAATAAGATACCCCTTGCTAAGACTGGTGGTCAGAATTTTGGGCTTCTGACGGACCTTAACGACTGTCAAAGATCCACGAATGACAGCTGGGACCAACGGCTTAACGTGCTTTCCAAGGCATGGAGGGGTGTTGATATGTGAAGATGATCACCCATCCACAAACCAACCGCGCTTAGCGTAGCTTAACCTGTTCGATCGACCCGTGCGGCTATTATTACTTAACCACAAGCCCCTCGCATTGTGGACCGATGGCCCAATGGCCCGGGCCAAAAGCGTTGTCCACTTTCTCAAAGCTTGCCTTGGCGCTAAAAATTAGATCAAGGCATAAACGGTAACACATTCTAAGAATGCTTTGGAGTTCGGTATTTTGTGCAAAGCATTTTCTTGATTCGATAGTTATCTTGGGATCCCTCATTAAGTCTGCCAAAGTCTGTTCATTAAACCACGCTATCATTTTATTTTATAAACCCTGTATTAAAATAATCGAATTCGATTTCCCAAAACACCCACGAAACAGTGACCCAACCATCAATTTAATTAAAAATCCAGCATCGAACTCATTTTACTTTTAACCAAACCGAACCAACGGGTCTATTCTGTAAAAATCTCACTGTGAAATTTTAGGTGAAGTGAGCTATCATTCCAACTCATGCTGGGGATTAACACTACTGACAAATCACTTTAAATTCGCTTCACCTACGTTTTCACGGTGAGAATTTTACAGAATAGATCGTCTGTCCTTGTAAATTGTTTACTTAATTGGAAAATTTTAAAACCCTTTGATTAAATAACGCATTATTAGTTTGACTATATTCTATAGTTTTTACAATGGATACGATGGTTCGTGTTTTATCTACCGGAAAAGTGAAACCTCTTGACCCGTTGTAAAATATGCAGCAGGGATGTAATATCAAGTAGTAATTACCCTAACTTACTCAAACCCAGTCAGGCGCGTTACTTTGTGATCTTTTTCAAGAGAAAGAAATTAATTGTTTAGCAAATTGTCTACCTGTCAACTTAAATTGTCCGTATATTCAACTCACAACTGTCATTCGTTGATAGTTGTATAAAATGGCTATAACACGATAAATTGACGTAGTGTCTCAATTTGTTCAACAATCAATTTCTCTAACTGTACCTACGGAACACATTCGTTCCCAGGATACCTTTAGGTATCATCCGTCAATTTTAAAAACAATCATTTAAAAAAAAAAACACAATGACGGCTCGGTCTAGTCAATATTTTCAAATAAAAATGACTTAATTATTTGGTCAGTATAATCCTGACTGATTGATATTCGTTTTAGGTAACCCTTAAGTTTTAAGTATTTATTTAACGAAGAATGACTTTTAAATTGCCGAAGACTGCCAAGTGATTGATGTTGCTTTAATTTATGGGTAAATTAGGTGATCAATCAATATAATTAATGGATTATACCGCGGATGGATCGTGGTTAAACGTTACCAAGTTGAACGTAACTAAGTTGAAGGACTGTGTTACAATTTTCCCTACTTAGGTTTAGTTAAAATTCTGAGAAATCACACTAATATTATTAAGGCGAAAGTTTGTGAGTGAGTGTGTGTGTTTGTATGTTTGTTAGTTCTTCACGCTCAAATGGCTGGGCCAATTTTGATGAAATTCGTTATGAACGTAGCTGACACTCTGGATTTACACATGGGCTACTTTTTATCCCGATATTCCCACGGGATCGAAACTTATGTGGGCGAAACCTTTTCTTTGATTTTTTGCGTGAAAGAGTAACAAACATCCATCCGTCCATCCCTCTATACAAACTTTCACGTTTATAATATTAGTAGGATTTATATAACAAGCTAGCTTCTGCTCGGGACTTCGTCCGCGTGAAATGTCTTGTTCCCTTTAACCATCTCGTCGCATCGCATCACCTGCCCGCGCTATCTCTTCGATTTAGTTAAGCTTTCTTTCTTACTGACTTTATTGCTTTTGATCAGCTCCTAAGCGTCCTAGCGTGATGTTAGGTAGCCTATAGCATTTCTCAAGAATTGGGCTATCAACCTTTTTCAAATCCAACTGGTACTTTCAGAGATTAGCCTGATCAAACTTTATTATTAGTATACATAGATTAATCTTAAACATACTCGTACATATAATAAAGAAATCTCCATGTTTTGTTAAGTCTTGCTAGGGTATAACATTACCGTGGCTGGGGCGTGTCGCTACTTTATCAATAAATAAAGACACGACCCGACTCGACCAATTTCATCAACGTTATTTTATATTGCAACACATATATTATGTAAATTGTCGAATCTGAGCGCCATTTTCTAAAAACAACACCGTTTTCCAGCGCTTTCTAAACGAGTTGATAGTAAATAGCGAGCCCTAAATCGCGCTCTTTTGTTTTCAGCGCAAATTCAATTCCGCTCAATGACGTCACAAACCAAACTGTCACAATAGAAACGGGAGTTATTTTGTTGGTGTACATCGTTTGTGGACATGGACTGCTTACTGTACAGACCCTCAGGGTTATTTGAGAGCTTAAGGGCCATGATATTTCGGGAATTCTAAAGGTTAATGGCGATTTTGGAATCACTGATGCCTGAAGCCTGAGGTGGTAGGTAGAATATATTTCAAACGACAAAGAGGATGTATACATGCGTGGTCGGCATATATTGTGACAGATTTTGGTTTTAACCTCACGTCATAATCAAAATCCAATAGTTATACAGTCCGTTCATAGTTATATTACCTCTGACAGCAGCAACCTTATTGTTACGAGAACAAAGATCATAATTATTTTGACAGACTTGTCAGTGGCAGGGGCAGCAACCCAACAGCAACCTTATTCAAATGAGAATAAATATCACTGTGATTTGGACAGTGATGTAAAATCAGAGGTAAAATATTTGTGAAAGGACTAGGTAGGTGCCTAGAAGAAATGGTGGACCATACACCAAAGACAATATTCTTCTCCTTTGTGGACACGGATAGTTAAAATCTCGAAGACAAAGACTTGACAACGGAATTATCACATAACGTGTGACAATATAAAACTCGTAACGGGAAAAAGAATATCGGCCTTTAGCTAAAAAAAAAATCCAACATATTCAGTCATTTATTATGCCTGTTATACGGACAACTATAAAAATGGACTGAGAGTGAATATTCGATATTTTGTACGATATAAAATCAAGTTGATTGGACTCTGGATGCGAGAAAATTGCCGGTGATACGAGAGTATTATACATTTTTTATATAGAGGTATGAGGAACAGAGTGCAATTTTGAGCAATGTTATTCATGCACTAGCTGCGCCTCGCGGTTTTACCCGCATAAGTTTCGATCCCGTGAGAAAATCGGGATAAAAAGTATCCTTTATGTTAATCCTGGTTATAAACCATCTGTGTGCCAAATTTAGAAAGAAAGAAAAAGTATTTATTGCGACTCGTACATGATCAATTCCATCCAAACCCATTGAGTAGTTTTTGCGTGAAAGAGTAACAAACATCCATCTATCCATACATCCATCCAATGTGTTAATCCTGGTTATAAACTATCTCTGTGCCAAATTTCGTCCAAATCCGTGAAGTAGTTTTTGCGTGAAAGAGTAACAAACATCCATCCATCCATACAAACTTTCTCGTTTATAATAATGATTACTAGCTGCGCCCCGCAGTTTCACCCGCATAAGTTTCGAACCCGTGGGAATATCGAGATAAAAAGTCCTTTATGATAATCCTGGTTATAAACCATCTGCGTGGCAAATTTCATCCAAATCCATTCAGTAGTTTTTGAAAGAAAGAAAGAAAATGCATTTATTTGCGGCAAACATGACGCATGAAAAAAGGACATAAACACATAAAAAAACAAGTTGGGGTAAACATGCGTCACATTCACGCAAAATGGCCATCGCTCAGCATAATGCTAAGACCCTATACGAGACAGAGCCCAAGCGCTGCAGAGCCTGCCAAGGGCAGCCGGCGTTGACGTGATGACATTAACCAGTGCAGCATGCAATTATACATAAATAAATAAAAACAACAATCAAAACAAGAAAATAAAATAAACCATGCGTGAAAGAGTAACAAACTTCCATCCATCCATCCATCAATACAAACTTTCACGTTTATAATATTAGTAGGATAAATAAATATAAATAAATAATAGAATAGGAAGTATCGTTTTGATACCTTGGTGGAGGTACAGTCGGTAAAATACTGATATTCAACATGTAAAATACATGTTTTATACCTTGTTGTGAAATGGGTAACCTCATTTATATATCTCTATCTCTGATATCTCTGATGTTCCTAGGTACTTTTAGAGGATAGCAAAAGGAGTTTTACCACGTGTATAAGAAATAGTTTTCTTTCTGGAAACGTGGAGCAATAAATCATTCCCCCTTGAAATTCAATACGACCTCAATTCCTCACACCTTCGCGTACGTATCGTTCCCACCTGCTTTACAATCAATATGATAATGCATAGGGCACCTTGTTATTATTATAACAAGCACTATATTGACCCATTTCCTACACTACAGTGTAACAATGTTTACTTTCAGACTCGGAGTGTGCTGTTTATTTTTGCACTGCCCTGTATTTATTTTTATTTTTTGTAAAATGTTGGTAATATGGGTGCACTATCTTGATTCGTGTTTATTTAGTTACTTGCTAGTGGAAGGGAAATACCTAATATAAAGATTCTTTACTAACACAGTTAGTTGATTATGATGTAGGTACTGTAGGAGAGCTTCACAGCTCTGAGGGTACCGGGAGGAATCAATTAAACCACGGTTTATCGCATAAGTTCAATAATTATTCCAACTGGTTTTCGGGCTTCTCTATTTGTATTGGCGTTTATCTTAAAATGTTATGCTATTACCGTATAATTACCAAAAAGGTTGTATGCCACAAACCAAGCGCATACGGATCATAATGTCTACAAAACTCTACCCAATAAAAACTCAAATCAAATCAAATCAAAATATTTTATTTCACATAAACCAACATGGGCACTTTTGAAACGTCAGAAGCAAGGTGCACGGTTTCAAATGGACGTTTCCTATCAAGAAGAGCCGGCAAGAAACTCCACGGTTACTCTTTTAAAAATAATCTATATAATAACCCTCACTACTTAATACAAAGGTTCTCTACAAATACAGTTAGTTGATTATGGTTTAGGTAGGTACTATAATTGCAAAGGAGGCTATTCATATGTTTATTTATACACCATTACGTTATTTTACATATATACATTCTCAAACTGACGTCTTCTTTCAATGGGGATAGGCAGAAGCTAAAGAACGCCAAATGCTACAATTCTTTCATACTCCTTTTGTTTAGTTTACGTTCATACGTCAGTATAGCTTATTCACAACCTTCTACACGCTATCGTATCGAAAACGACACGTTTCGATAACCTAATTTGCCTTGCCCCCGAAAGCAAACAGCTGTCGGAAGAATAGCGGTCGTGTATTTGATTTAAAATGATATTTTGGACTTGTGAACAGTGTTTAGAGGAGACCTACGATAACTTTGACTGATGTTCGAAACATTCCAGAAGCGTATCGAGTGATGGTTGTGAAAAAAAATTAAACTTAAATGTGTTCAATCTGAAAATCAAACCTTTACTTAGGTACTTGAAACTTCACTTTTCGACATTCGATTGTGAGACTAAACTATCTCTGAAGTTTGGGTACAGATTCAAAAATGTTTAGTTACCTACACATTTGTTACTACTATACTACTTTCCTCAAAGAATTAAGGAAAACTAATTATTTTACTTCAAAAGCTCAGTACCTTCCTGCAGGATTCAAAACAATCTAATCCGACAAATAGCAGTAGAAACGTACAGGTGCCAGCACATCAAGCTACTACAATCTGTAAAATTTATTTAATAGATTTTCAACTTTATCGTTAAATCATTAAGGTTCAAGGTTGATTGGGAAAATTTTATAGTTTCGGGTAGGTTGACCTGCGGCGTCGGTACCAATATGCCAGCTGGAGCATAAGTCAGTTCCGCTTCCTTGCATTCTTGCATCCTTCGCTGCCCCACTTACCTGCGGATACTCGGAGTACGACGCTTCGTTAGTTACAGTTCGTTTACTCGGGGTAGTTCTAGACCGCATCTAAGGTCTAACGTCTTGTACATGTTCAACGACAACTACAAGAATATTTTGGCGTTATTGGTGAACATTTGCGAAATCGTTTTCATCATCATCATCATTTCAGCCCGGAATCACCCACTGCTGGATATAGGCGTCCCCTTTCTTCTGTCGTACTTCCCTGTTCTGTGCGTCTCTCACCCAGGTGTTTGCCGCGACTTTGACGATATCATCAATAGCAATGTGTATATAAAGTGGTTTAGAATATATTATGAATGATGATTTTGCATGGCAATTAAAATGTCATATTTTGTACGCAAAATACGCGCATCGTCGTGGAGTTGCGGACACCAGCCCGTATTACCTATTACCTAAAATGTCAAGTTTTATGGTTTTATCACAGCTTAGCAGAGCGAGGAGAAGTTCAATCCCAAGTTTTTTTGTACTTTAAATTATAAGAAATTTTATAGCACCCTTTTTTTTACAAAGTTTGGTTTTAATACAACTCTTAAATCGTAGAAGTTTGAAAGAAGTTTATTGTAAAAGCATATACACCCAAGAACGAGTTGCTTACTCTGTGGAGGCAAGTGCGATGTATTGTGTTTATTCCATATTTTATTAATATTTGATATATATTTGAAAACATACAATAGATTTTGAATTTTTTTTTTTTTGTGAGGCTACAGTCAGAATATCTATTTCTTTGATTTTTTCTCAAAGGGGATTCCTTTTTGAACTTGAACTTGAGCCTAGTTTATAAATGGCTCGAACAACCCTTTTCTGTAAAACAAAGATGCAGCATGCTTAGGAGAGAGCACGGGTTCGCTTGAAAAGAATCTATACTCTATATTCTAGTCCTGCTTAGTCATTTTATTAAAAATATCCATAAGTTTGAGACAGAAGAACAGAGACATATCAAAATAAAAACGCGAAGAAAGGATCTACCTAATTTCATATAGCCTAAGCTTAATGTCGTTAAACATGCCTCAAGAGTGCAATCAGTAAATATATACAATAAATAGCCTGTACAATTTAAAAACTATGAATCCAAACACATTCAAGAGAAAATTAAAGTCATTGTTATTAAAGAAATGTTATTACAGCGTAGAAGAGTTTCTCAAAGATAAAAGTAGTTCGAACTAATATGTGATTATATTTTAATGACTTTAAATGATATAAGTATGTAACATTCTATCATGACATGGCACTTTAATGAATTTTATTCACATACATTTCTTTGAATTGAATTTATATTAAATTTTGAACTAATATTAAGATAAATTATTATAATTAAGGTTCAGACTAATAATGTTGTGACCAATGTGGAAAGTAATTTTTTTTTCTCTTTTCTGGCTTTGCGATGATTACTTAATTTTGTGACACACTTATTGTTATAGTTAAAACCCCTGTTCGATACAAATGTAAATTTGTTGATGAATAAATAAATAAATAAATAGAATCTTAAATGACATAAGACTATGAAAATAACTAAAATAAACAATGCTGGCTGTATGCACATCAGTTATATGTCGATTTTTTATAGGTAGTATGGGCAATTGTGCATGTTTTACCCTTTCTCCCTTGCCTATATCCAGCTGACATTGCTGACGCTTGATTACCCTACACGTGTAGCAGCCCCCTAAGGTTACATCTAGAACCAAGTCACTAGCCACTACCATAGATTGAACTAGATTAACACTCGATCAAGTGATAAGAAAGAGTATTTATTCTGATTGTGGAATTGTGTTTCACGATAAGAAATAATGGTTCTTGTTACATAGTTATTAGGTCGTAAATAAATCGATTATGCATACCTACTTAATCTGTGCATACTTGACAATAACGAACATATTTAACTTTGGCGTGATCGTAAACGGTTACCCCTACATTAAGTGCAATCCTGAATTTAATTTGGTCGGTAGCACGGCTTGAAACACTGGTATTTTTAGGAACCGGTACCAGATTACTATCTGTACTAGTGGTATTCTAATAAAAACTGCTACCAAACAAATATTTCCGGAAGTAAGAGCGAGAAAACAGATATAAAAAAATTAAACACAGGCACTTTTGAATTGACAAGGGGTCAATCAGTCCGAAAAATGAAGCTAGTTGCCCATTCGAAAGTGTAGTAGGCTCCTATGGAAACGACCGATACTCTTTTAAATCAAAATATTGTTACAAAACAGGTAACATCATTCATGTTAAAATTATACAGTCATGTAAGAACGATGTAGAAAGACGTGCACGTTAAAAGCTTCCGTAACAAAAATAATAATTTAAAAATTGAAATAAGCATTGCCAGCTAAGAGATGACCAGTCCCAACTGACGACGCACGATTAGTTAATGGAACATGCAAAACAAAGTGCTCGTGATCTTACAAAATGTTGCATTGTAATTGTTAGTTTACATACTCGCGTATATAGCATAGAGTATTTATAAAATCTCCAAATTCAACATTTTTATCAAAAAAAATGGCAACAAAAACTACATTGCATTTGACCTACAAACTCCACAAATACATCATCTCTTGTCATATTCGTACAGCGCTATGCGAGCAACTTTTTTACATAAGTAAATAAACTGGAACCGAGTTAGTTTCCGCATTACATTCCGTTCACTCACAGAGACGTCTGAGTATGAAATATTACTTCAATTTATTCGTGGTACCCTTTAGGGTCCCGTACGTATTCAGGGGCACGTAAGTATTTGTGTGCGTCATTATTATTTCCGCCAATGATTTTGGGGAGGAAATTGTGTTTGGGGGCCATTCAAAGGTAAGGTAAAGAGCTGTTTGAACTATGTCGCAAATGTAACTTTTCTTGCCACTGCCTTAGATGTGTAATCTGAATATTACTTTGTGTAAAATATGTACATACATACATAAATTCACGCCTTCTTCCTGCTGCCACGGGAGTAGGCAGAAATTACAGAACGCCACATGATACGATCCTTACATACTCCTTTTGCTTTTGCACACTTGTGCACTAGGTATAATATCTCCCGCACCGAAGGCTGGTCTCCGCTGAGATTGGTTGCAAGTGAGAGCATGGCCGAAATTCGGTCTGGAGGACTTTATTTATTTATTTTATTTTATTCCTTCTGCTTTGTTTACGTTTATAGATCAGCATATGTACTCACAACCACTCGATACGCTTCCGTACCAACAACAATCAATGCTATCGTAGGAGTCCCCAAAATCCAGTTCACACGTCGAAAACCCGAAAATTTTATGAGTTTAAATCACAATCGCTATTCTTCCTACAGCTATTTGCTGTGAGGGCAAGGCAAATCAGGTTACCGAAATGTGTCATTTCCAATACGATAGCCTGTCGGATGGTTCTGAATAGCTATGCTGACCATACACGCACACCGGTTGTGAGTACTACGCTCCTAACCTTTCTGAGGAACATCACCAATACATGACCTCCTAGGAAACGCCGGAAGGGGACGCCTTTCCGGAGTTTCAGCGTTTCTCACATCTGCCTTTCGGTCCTTCCTCCTTCCTCCATCCTTTCGTCCAACTAAGTCGCCTTTAATTCATCCTTCAACATAATAGTTTACAAATATTAGAATGTTATTACTCGACAAAAATAAACTATTCTAATCTAGTTAGTTAACTTCTAGACCTGGTAAATAAGTTATTAATGCAACTTGAACCAAAACAACCGTATAACCTTCTCTTAAAACTAAAATAAGACCCTCCACTGTTTGTCTCTGCATGAGCCAAAGGTAGACTGGTAGAAAATGCCTTTGGCATTAAGTCCGCCTTTGTACGTTCGTGTGAGAGCAGTGGTAACGACCGCGAGTTACGAGTTGTAGGTCGTAGGTTCGAACCCAGACAGGCGCTTTACTTTGTGTAAATTGTTTCATCACCTCTGCTCTCAAAACGGTGAAGGAAAACATTGTGAGGAAATCGGCATGTCCTAGAACCAAAAATTTGAAGACATGTGACATCTACCAACCCGCACTGGGCCCGCGTGGTGGATTACGGCCCACTCCCTCTCACAGAGAGGAGGCAACACAGGCCTCCTCTCTGTGAGAGGGAGTGGGCCCAGCAGTGGGAACATTGGCTAAAAGGCTGATTATATTGTACACATAAAACCAAATTATTCAAGCCACAATGCTGAATTAAGCAAGAAAAAAAGAATATTACTTCACTAGAATTTAAACTTGAACAGGGTGCTCCGAACGTGATCAAAATATTTCAAGCAGGGTCTACACAGTCGCGAGCCGTAACTTAACTTAATTACTACTGGGTAATTACCGTTGTCTGATGTATTCAGAAGCAAATTTTCCTCAACAGTGAAGCTGTGGTTTTATTATTTCAGTTGTTTTGCCGAAATTCATTTGTTTTCAAAGGGTTTTATGTGAAGTTGATTGGATGTATGTTTTGTTGAATGTTTTCATATTTGCGTCACAGTTTCAGCGTTTTATAGTACTTAGTTTTGATATTTTTTGTATCAATTGCGCTCCCGATTCTAAAGTTGTGTAAACTTTGGCTACGGAGGTATCGAATCGTACTTATTTATTTTCTTTTTTTCTTACTTTTGCAAGCTTATTTTAGAGTTCTGGTGAGTCGTAAATCAATCTTTTGTTGTTCAGTTGCAAGGAAGGAATGAAGTTCATTTCCCAAATCAAGCTGTATACTTTAAAACATTTCAATCAACATATTTTATAACCAACTATTCAAGTAAATGTAATAACTTCTATTTCATATTCTTTTATATAAAAATGCGACAATAGCCTATAAGCATTTAAAAAAAAACTATCACAATCCCGACAATAGACTCAACCATCTCGTTAAAACCCTCGACGTCCCTGTAAGAAGTTGTCATTTTATTCCGCCGGTGAGCCTTCCAATACTTGGCTGCTATAAAAACCGAGATTATCTTTTCCTGTAATTTTCTCTCCCCGAGCCACAGAATAGATAGGCACAGAAGGCCTGGTCCATAAAAATGACATGATCACGCCACATAGACACACTTCACCTACCTACAGCGAGTGCAAACGCACTCACGTCTAGCATTCATTTGACATATCCGTCCGCTCCAACTGCCCAGTTGGTCTCATGGTGGCAATCGCGGCTGCTGACCGTCAGGTCCTGGGTTCGATTCTCGGGTCGAGCACAGTGTTAATAGGTTTAATTTCTTAGTAACAGTCCGGAGTTTGGAAGTTGGTGGTGTGATACCCCTGTGCCCCGGAAAGCACGTAAAGCCGTTGGTCCTGCGCCGGATCTGTCTCCGTCATCGGTCGTGTCGCAATATATGCCGTCCCATCGATCTATGAGAGTGAGGGAAGAGAGAGTGCATCTGTGTCTGCGCACACACTTGTTCACTATAATATCTCCCGTGCCGAAGACTAGTCTCCGTTGAGATTGGCTGCCGTGGCCGAAAGCCGATCTGGAGGACTATTATGTACGCGTCTGTGTGTGAGTGCGCCTGTTTTCATTAGTGGTATGCAGCCAGCCTTCTGTAATTTTCTGTTTCGTGCTCGAGCCGTGCCAAGAGCAACAATAAAACAGTCGTTAGACCGGGACTAAAGTCACGGCGAGCGATGCAGAACGGTAAAGTTAGAAGTAGGTAGGTATAATGTATTGCAAGTATAATGTAACAGTTCACTTGTTATAAATGTGTTTCGGATGATGTTGCTTTAAGTGCACGACTGTGTATTTTGTGATAGATGTGTATTGGAACATGGTTAGTCAAGAATTGTTCGATCGACCAAAATCTCTAAATGTACATATGTTCAGCACCCAAATTGCATAACAAACTATGAATATCCATTTGAACCATTTTGAAGGATATTGCTAATCAATTGCTTCATATGTTCGAAAAACTTGTCTGCTCAACAACATAAATAAATCAATGAATGCTGTTGAATTGCCAAAATTAAAGCCATTGCTACTGAAGGCCAATTCTCGTAATTTAAAACGTTCAAAATCTAGTCGCAGTCTCATTTCGGCGACAATCGAATGTCAAAAACTTATCAAAAATGTAGGGAAATTAGAGGTATATTTGACCGATTGAGACTGAAATCAGACTGAGAACGTTCTTAAAATTACGAGAATAACCCCTCTGTTAGTGTGTCGTGCAATTACTCGCAGGTCAGTTAAGGCCTGGTTTAAGCAGGTGCACTAGATATGCCTGCAAACAAATAAAGATCATGAAAAAATACCATAATACCTACCAGCTTGTTTAGTCCTCCAGACATTTTCGGCCATAGCTGCCTATATCAACGGAGACTAGCATTCGGCGCGGGAGATATTATAGTGAACAAGTGTATGCGCAAACACGAGTGCACTCCCTCTTCCCTTACCTTCATAGTCCGATGGGACGGCAATCCGACACGACCGGAGTGAGATCAGGCGCAGGACCAACGGCTTAACGTGCTTTCCGAGGCACAGGGCACACCGCCAACTTCCAAACTTCAGGCTGTTATTAAGAAATTTCCAATGGAAAATCCAAGTAACACTTTGCACGATCCCGGGAATCAAACCCAGGGTCTCACGCTCATCAATCGCGCTTGCGACCTCGAGACCAACGGGGCAGTCCAACCAGCTTATAATAATGTACCTAAGCCACGTCAAAATAGGTCTGAGACTGAATTCAGTATAGTGTACTGAGTGCTGTTTGATTCTTCTTCTTCTCCGTGTCGCCACAGCGTTATCGGAGGCAGCGCAGAGGTCACTTTGACTGCATGTTATGGGATACAGATATATACCGGGCAGGATAGGAGGTGGAACATGGTTTGTGACATAGCTCCACAATCACACCCTACTGCCGTTTCGTCAACATACTTTACCAGGTTGGACTTACATCTTTCCACTTGTGTCCGGAGACGGCTTAGAGACTTTCAAGTGGACCACGGTATCTCTTTCGAAGGGGCCACGGTATCTCTTTCGAACAACCCGCAGCCCCGGCGGCATCGGCCCTAGCGGACCCCGTCAGTTCTTGCTGACAGCTCTTTGAGGCGCGCGTGGAACACAACGCGCCGTCAACCCGGGCCTGGTCCTTACCTTACCGGGCGGCGAGCTGCCCATAGCTCGCCGCCCGCAAGCCCGCCCCTACGGTGGCCGGGAGTCGGCTGTTGACTCCCGTCCAGGGCGTCTCCTGCGGCGGCTAGGCGCGCGAGGGTGCAGCGATTGCCTCTCCCTCGCACGCTCCGCCTTCTCCTTCGCGAGCATTACTGCTTCGCAGAAGGAGGTGACGGCCTCCCATTCACTCTCGCTCCGTACCATGGCCTGTATGAGGGCCGGACGCGAGAGGTCGCCGCCGCCGATCGCCGCCACGAGGACACGGCGGGGCCCCGCCCAAGCCGGGCAGACCTCCACCGTATGCTCCACCGTGTCCTCCGGGCGATCCCCACAGTGGTGACACCCTGGCGTTACCTCCCGCTTTATCCTGAACAGGAACCTCCCGAAACAACCGTGTCCGGTGAGGACCTGCGTCAGGCGGAAGATGAGGGCGTCGTTGCGCCTCTCTACCCACTCCTGAAAGAGGGGACTTATCGCCGCAATTGTGGCGTGCCCAGCGCTGGGTTGCGACAATCGCACTCTCCATGCCGCTATGAGATCCCACCGGAGCTCTGTCCGCTGTGCCGTGATTTCTCGCGGCAGCGGAGTAACGCCCCGGCGTTTTGCCTCCTCTCGCCACTCCCATATGTGGGCGAGGACTTTGGCCTCCAGATCCCATGGCGGCAATCCGGCAAGGAGGCTCGCCGCCTCAGCGGTGACCGTGCGGTATCCTCTAATGAGCCGGATAGCCATGACCCTTTGGGACGCGATCAACCGGCGGGCTGGTCGCCGCCTTAAGGATCGCGCCCATACCAGTGCCCCGTAAAGGGCCATGGACCGCACGACCCCCGCATAGAGCCTCCGGCAGTAGGCGTTTGGTCCCCCTAGATTGGGAAGGAGCCGCCTCAAGGCAGCCCCGGCCCGCTCCAGTCTGGGAGCCAAACCTCGGAAGTGCTCCACGAAATTCCACCGGCTGTCGAGGACGAGTCCCAGGTACTTCATTGTCAGCTCGACGCCCATGTAAACCCCTCCCGCCGTTATTTGTGAACCCGACGGTGGCGCATCCCGAGGACCATGAAAACACATGGTCTCAGATTTGTGCAATGCCACCTCGAGTCCGAATTGCCGGATCCTCTCGACGATTGTCGCAACCCCGCGTGTCGCTGCTGCGGCCGCCGCCTGGTGCGACCTCCCCTGCGCCAGGACCAGCGTGTCGTCAGCGTAGCAAACTACGCTGACGCCATCAGGGAGGTCGGCGCGCAGCACCCAGTCGTACCCGATATTCCACAGATGCGGCCCTAGAACCGATCCCTGTGGGACACCGCACGACATCTCTCGCCGGTTCTACTCTCCCCGGTGACCGGGGTAGATGACGGCCCTGTCCGTCAGATAAGCCTCGACAATGCGACGGAGGTAGGTTGGCATCCGGTGATAACCGAGTGCCTCCCTGATGCAACTCCAGGGCAGGGTATTGAAGGCATTGGCGATGTCTAGAGACACCGCCAAGACAACCCCACCCCGGGCCACAGTATCCCCCGTCGTGAGGGCTCGTACGCGCATGATGGCATCCACCGTAGAGCGCCCCCTGCGGAAACCAAACTGGCTGTCCGCCAAATCCGGCCCCACCCGCACCAGCTGCCCGGCAAGGCGGTCTGCAATTACTCTTTCAAAGAGCTTGCCCACCTCGTCGAGCAGCACGATGGGCCGGTAAGCGGACGGAGAGTCCGCAGGGCGCCCCGGCTTCTTGATGAGGACCAGTTTCCCCGTCTTCCAACGAAGTGGGAACCGGCCCCTCTCCAAGCATGCGCTTAGTAGCCCCCTTAGTCGAGGCCCGAGAGCCTCCAAGGCCAGGACCCAGGCTTTTCCAGGTAAGCCGTCGGGTCCTGGGGCGGTGTTTCTAGCATTCAGCCTACGTACCGCCACTCTCAACTCTACCTCGGTCACCTCCGGAGCATCGTCGTCGTCGTCGGTGTGGTCCGCATCTGGCATCGCAGGAGGCGGAGCCATGGACGGGGGAGTATGTTCCCCTCGCGAAGGGAACAGAGTGCTCACCACGTCCTCCACGAGCTGGGGCCGGAGACTCTGCGTCAGCGGGGGAGCCCATGGGCGGCGTTTATCCCGCACCATCTTGTAGGGGCGTCCGGTCCCCACGGGTCTCTGTTCAGAGTCCCCAGCGACTCCTCGCGGGCCAGCCCCCTGGCCCGCAAGATCTCCGCTTGGAGGGCGGTCTTCGCCGCTCTGTACCCCTCGTACAGCTCCGCCTGCACGGCTTCCGTATCCAGAGGGCGGATACGGAGCTTGCGGTGCCTGGTGTACCGGCGTCGCGCAGCCACGCACGCCTCGCGCAGAGACGTCAGCTCCGGCGACCACCAGTACACCTGGCGCCGGGCGCGTCCGGGCCGGACCCGGGGCATTGCCACGTCACATATTTCGGACATGGCCTCCCGGAACCACTCTGCCTCGTCGTTGATGTCAGCAGGCCTGTCCGGTGGTGACACCCAGGCCTACACGATCGAGGCTTCCAGGAGGAGCTCCCGGTCCAGCTGCTTCAGCGCCCACCGTGGACCACCCAGGGTCGGTCGGACCGGCGCGCTCGAGGTCTGGGCGGAGACGTCGAACCGGATATACCGGTGGTCGGAATAGGTCTCCACCTCCTCCAAGACACGCCAGTTGACGACATGCGGCGACAGGGCGGGGCTGGCGAACGAGATGTCCACCACTAATTCACCCCGCATCCGCACGCATGTTGGGACCGAACCCCGGTTTAGGACGACCAGGCCTGTCTCCAGAGCCCAGTCCTCCACCATTCTGCCCCGTGTGTCCGTATGCCGGGAACCCCAAGCCACATTCTTGGCATTGAAGTCCCCGAGGACGAGCACGGGGAGGGAACGGAACCCGACGACGACGACTCTCAACTCCTCAAGGGAGTTGTGGAATTCGGCGAGAGTTCGGCTCGGGGAGAAGTATACCCCTACCACGACTATCTCCCCGAACCGTGCTGCCACGCAACCCTGTCCTCTCTTGACAGCCTCAAGGGACGGGGTACCGGTGGCGGCCGACGAAATTAGGGTCACTGAGCCGCTCAGGTCCTCCACCCAGTCGTCTCTGGGCGGGACAAAGTACGGCTCAGCGACCACGGCGATGTTAATCGACCACTGCGCCATGCTCTGGAGCAACAGATCCTGAGCGGAGGCGCAGTGGTTGATGTTCGCCTGGAGGAGGCGTAATGGGGCTATTATTAGCACTCCTTATCAGCCTCCCGATCCCTCTATAAGGGCCCAGCCACGGGGGATGCGGCGGCGGTCACGGTGGAGGCGGCAGCGGCGACGGCGGTGGTGGTGGCGGCTGCGGCGGCGATGGCGGTGGTGGAGGGCTTGCCCCTGCCCCTGGCTTTGGCGGGTGGAGCGCAGGCCTTGCTCCCAGCCCGGTGATCGGCCGGCTTGCCGGCTGCCGCACATGCATAGCAGTGCGGCATGGCGTTACATGAGCCAGCCTTGTGACCGGGCTGACCACAGCGGAAGCAAAGATTGCTGCGGTCAACCTCCGAGGTGCATTTAGCCCCCACGCGGCTGCCCACGTGGAAGCGGAAGCACCTCAGAGGTCTGGTCTCCAGCAGTTTCACCTGCACGGAAACCCAGCCTACCAGGAGCCTTCGGCCCTCCCCGGCTAGTTTTTGGGCCGCCGACACGGGGCAGCTCACCGTGATGGCTTGCATCCCCGTGGAGTCAGGACGAAGAGTGCCCGCCCTCACCTGCTCGGCAGAGCAACCCCCGGTCCTAACGATGGCGGCCACCACCTCTTCCACCGTCGCAGAGTCGTCCAGACCCAGAATGCGCACGTCAGCGCTCTTGGTGGGTCTGGACACTCGGGCCTCGTCCGCATTTAAGGACGCTCTAAGCCTTTCGGCCAGAGCGTCAGCAGTCGGGCCGCTAGCCGCGCCAGGGACCTCCAGCATCCGGGCCCCAGTCGCAGTGACCCTTAGCCGGATGCCTCAGCAACGCCGAGCTCCTGCAGGTTCACCGCCGCTCTCGCTTTGGCAAGCACGTCGCGGTAGGACATGCCCTTCTTCTCCGCTTCCGGCTGTAGTGTGATCACTACAGCTGCGGTCCTTGGGGCACGAAGCCTAGCCGCGACGCCTCGCTCCTTGCGCCGTTGCCGCCTCTCCTTTCTTTTGGCCGTCCTTGCAGCCTTGCTCGCCTTCCTCTTCTGCCCGGCCACCTGCCAATCGGCGTCGGCCGGAGGCGATGCAGGAGGCGGTTGGGGCGGCCGTTTCGCCGCCGGGGCTGGGGCTGTGGCTGGGGCTGGGGCTGGGACCCTCGCGGGTTTCGGGGCGGTCCGATTTGCTGCTTGCCCCGTGGCCGTGGCTGTGGCAGCCGCGGCGGCAGCATACGACACCGCCTTCCGCTGGCCCGAGGCCAGCCGGCTTGCCGCCAGCGGGGGGCGCAGTACAATCGCCTCCAGGGCGG
This sequence comes from Apamea epomidion, assembly GCA_947507525.1. NCBI lineage: Eukaryota > Metazoa > Arthropoda > Insecta > Lepidoptera > Noctuidae > Apamea > Apamea epomidion. The sequence goes on along the minus strand of OX382230.1, from coordinate 15,072,331 downwards.
AGAACCGGCTATGAAAAGCAGCCAGCTCCTGCCGCACCAGGTTCAGGACCCGGTCCTCAGCAGGTACTGGCCGCCCTTGTTGCGCCCCCTCCTGCGGCACCTCCCGGGGGCCGGCTGCTCGCAGCCCGGCCAGGTCCGCTCGGAGCTCCTCATTCTCCTTTCGGAGATGCTGCATGGCAGCTGTCAAGCGGGCCACCTCCGCCCGCATTTCCGACATTCCGTCCGGCGGGGGTCCGAGGTGGATGGCCTCCGCTGCCGCCATGATGGAGGCCTTTGCCGAGACTATGGCCCTGTTTTTAGAAGTTTGTAACTTCTTCAGAACCACGTCCCGGATCGTGGCCTCCACGACCGCCGCAAACTTCTTCTTGCGGTCCGCCTCAGGGCCGCCAACCTCACCCGCCTCGTCGCTTGAGGGCTCCAAAGCGACCGCGCTACCGGTCCCCCCCTCCTTTGCGGACTCCTCCGCTTTTTCTGCCACCTCCCGAGCGGTGAGCCCCCTCCCTATGCCTCGCTCTCGGGCTCCTCCCCGCCTACTGGTGGGGATCTTCCGAGCCGAGGCCAGCTCACCGTCAGAAGACGACCCCTGGCCGTCCACTGACCTTGGCCGCTTGCTCTGGACCTTCCCTTTTGCAGCAGCCGCCTCCCGGTCACGGCGAGGGCTCACTGAGCCTTCCGTGCTCGCTCCTCCAGACGCAGCGTCGGACTCCGACCCCGCATCACTCCCCTCGTCTACGCGTTTCTTTTTTGTTTTTTTAATAAATTCCATAGTTGTTCCCACGAGTACAAACTTTATAACCTGCTCAAAATAATGTGGTTCGCACTAGTGACTAATTTATGTAGCTACCCATTAGCCAAGCTACCAACCTCCCTCACGGTGCGCCGCCGCTTGGAGGTTTGGGGAATTTTTTATAGAGGTTAATCTTCCTCGCGGTCCGAGCGGTTAAGCCAAGACCCTCGACCCCCGTCAAAAGTCAGAGACATGACCTTGACAATCTTCGGGGCTACGATATTAACGGTGGCAGGAGGGGGGGTAACCCCTCCTGCCTGCCCGGCGGCAGGGTAAGTGCACACCAGGCCCGCTCTTACTCCACACAGTTGCCGCTCTGCTCCTCATAGCGACTTGTGTGGAGCGTTCCTCTTGGCAGAACATTAGCATGCGGGCAGCGAGATCTCATGGGAAATAATCCCAATGAGAAATAGCTGCCCGCACCCCAGGATGCACCGGCCCGAAAACTGGTCTTTCCCCCGGACGTATCCAGAAGGGAACTCCAGTCCCCAGGCACACGTGGAGGTTTTCTGCCCTGGCACCCCGAAGGTTACACCCTGCAGGGAGATGCTCTCTAATGCTGTCTAATTTGAGAACCTATTTCGATGGGACCTTGAACATCATACAATATTAAAGGACTTCGAGTCATAAATAAAGTGTTATGTTCAGTTTTTAAGAGCGAAAATATTATATAGCGCTCATAAATGTACTCCCAAGATATACTTGAACTTATGCACTTAAACCGACTTATCTTGAACCGTAAAATAACTATTTGATGGTTGACGTTTGAAACCATCTTGTTTTATGAAATGTGAAATTTTATACTGCTTCGTAAAGTTGGGAGTAGACATACTTACCTATTTAGTTGATAAATTTTATTTTACTGCCACCGCCATACATGTTTAGAGACCAAGAATTTGAGACATTTTTAGAACCAAACAGTTTTTAGACTCAGTGGGTGCCGCTTAATGACAAACGACATTGTGGTAGGCCCAGATGGAGATGGCCGGATGAGCTGGACTCCTTTCATAAGGATTATTCCTTTGCAGTTCTTACAGAAAGAGGTGGAAAGAGAGTAGGGAGGCCTTTGCCCAGCGCTGGGACATTAATGGCTAATAATAAAACGATAAATAAGAGTTTTTAAACACAGTAGTACCCACTCTATCACCTTATCTATTTATCACCTAAATTCTTCAGTCACAATGAATATCATTACAATAGCTCTCTCTAAATAGGAAAACAAGGAACTCTTCCCGGTCATAATACCCGATACTATACTTCAGCTACCAAACATTTTTCTCGCGAGCTCTAAAGGGAAAAGCTACATGCTTGGAGACTGAACGCTCTCAAGAGGTTTCGAGTTACCCTTTAACTATTTTAATCTGCAGTATATACTTATTGGATTTTCCCATTATAAGAAAGAAAGAATATTTTTTACATTTCTTTGGTTTAGCAAATATACACTGCAGCTTTTATAGTTTTTTTTTTTAAACGTTGCCCCACACTAAGAATGTCTCCTGTATCGTGGGTGCGTTTACAAACATCTAAACTCACATATACAAACAGCCAGACCCGGAACAACTACTTTTAGGCCATACAAATATTTGTTCCGTGCGGGAATCGAACCCGCGACACGCAGCGCAGCAGTCAATCGCTTAACTACTGCGCCAACCGTGCCGACCATTGTTTGCTATAAGGAAAATTTTTTTTTTAAAGTAAATTCTTTTAACTCCTTTGGTTACTATGCTATTTGTTTTTATTTCTTTGTTAGTCGTTAATGTCTCACTGCTGGGCAAAGACCGCCCTACCCACGTTTTCACTTCTCTCTGAATATGCTAATTGATACACAAGAATTAATAGGCATGTTACGTCAATACAGTGGTACCCTGACACTTTAAAATTCTTCAGTCACAATGAGTGTCATTACAATGACCCTTACTTAACAAAAAAATAAGGAACTCTTCTTGGTCATGATACCCGACACTCGACTTTAGCCTTTTGCACTTCCAAGGGATTTAATGTTACCTATTGATTCTTCATGAGCTGAACGTAAAGATACCCGCCCGGTTTAGTGCCCGTAACAAGTAGGATAAGGGAAATATGAGGATTTTCTGTATTTTTCTCGTTTCGCTTCTGCTTCGTACATAGCTTTTTTTAATGTTCAATTAAAGCCACGTAGCGTACATAAACAAAAATATTTCACCGTGCATAAATGATTTTATGACTTTAATTATTCGATATTATATTATCCAACCCGAAATGGAATCCTTTGAAATAAAAACAAGCCTTATTACGCCATCCGAGAATTTAACAAACCGTTCATACGTTACCATAAGATACTTATAACTCCATTTGTATCGAAAGACAACCTACCCGCCATCGCTTTAGATCTTCCATAAGTACATTGAAACAAATGCTTTGTAAATGCATTAAGGCTGTAAAACGGAAACCTTTTGTGAATATGTTTCTATGTTTTTATGATCAATTAACCAAGCTGATCTATGTGATCTATGTAATTAAAGAAAAGGGTAAATAAGGGTATTTGTATTTTTGCCCATCGAAAATTTAAAACCTTTGTGAAATTGTGAAAAACGCAAAAACGACGGGGTGTTATAAGTTTGACGTGTCTGTGTGTGTGTGTGTGTCTGTGGCATCGTAGCTCCCGAACGGATGAACCGATTTTAATTTTGTTTTTTTTTGTGTGAAAGGTGAATTTGTCAGGACTGTTTTTAGCTATGTTTGATGAAAATCGGTCCAAGATGGCCGCTGCCACAAAATGGCGAATTACATATTTTTTCACAACCCCCTCAATATGGGTATCAAATGAAAGGGCTTGACTAGTAGAATACTATACACTATGACAAATTTCAAATCCAAGATGGCCATTACCACAAAATGGTGAATTACAAAAAACCTGATTAAATACCAAATTACCTGAATCTTAAAACGCAAGAAAATAAAAGAAATGAAATAACAAGGAGTCCCTTCAAAAAGCATGTAATAAATTTTTTTATTAAAAATTTAAAAAACCCCCGACAACGTGAAACCCTATAGAAAGAAAAAAATAACCTTGGAATTATGACCCTACGTAAGTACGTATATTTTTAATTTAATTTATATCACTGAAATGCAATTAATTTATATCACCTGCAGTGAAAATATAAAGTACTTAAAAGGAATTTATCTTATAAGTATCTATGTATGTCATCATACATAGATAGGTATAAGATGCGACGTGCTCATGCACGTCAACACTTTTTGAAACATCATCATCGTCATTGGTAGCCTTCGAACTCAAATTCAAAGCATTTATTTCAATTAAACCATTTACAGACACTTTTGAATTGTCAAAATTAAATAGTCGGTCAGTTAGTCAGAAAGTTGAAGCTCATTCCAAAACGTACATCTCTATGGAGAAGAACGGGCAAGAAACTCCAAGGACACTCTTTTAAATCTAGATATTACAAAACCTTGTTCCACCCACTGCTGAGTACCTATAGGCCTCCTCTCTTCTGTACCATGCTTCCCTGGTCTGTACGAGTCTTATACAAGTCTTCCCCGCGATCTTCTGTAGGTCGTTCACTAACTTAATAAGACTAATTTTTTTCCAGCCGGGGACATTACGAAACAGCATTTCTCAGAAATTCTGAACAGACTACCTTTATTTGCGTATCTACCTATTACACCCAAACAATCTCAAACATTGTATGAAAGGTAAAGACAATAACATCTGAACGTGAACTCATTTCCTCAAACGCAGAGCAGGAAGCGTCACCAAATATTTACCTTTATTTAGGTAACATGACACTCGCACCACAATGACGTACCTGCTGCTAATCCCCGTCAATGAGACACTTAATATCCTGTCGAGAGACACTTTGTGAAGCTTTGCTTACAATACTGGGATCGATGGCACGGAAAACTTCACATCTTTCCAAGTAGGTAGTCTGCCTAAAAAAAATGTTTAAGTACAGAAAATTTGATAGTTCCGGGTAGCTTGATGTGCTGGAGACATCAAGCTACCCGGATCTATCAAATTTTCCCCATCAACTTTAAACCTAATACTTTAGCGATAAAGTTGAGTCTATTAAAGATATTTGACAGATTGTAGTAGCTTGATGTGCTGGCGTTTGTACGTTGACACGAATTAATTTAACTGTCAACAATATTAATATCGATACCAATCAGCATTGCCATTCAACGTGGTAATGCTGCCAGCCTTTTGGGCACTTATCCCATTGACAGCCATGCGGACGAATTATTTTATGCCCAATGAGGTCCTCCCTTTTTCTTTAATTTTTTATTAGATGACATGTATATAATATATTTTTTAGTGTTAGCTTGTAAATTGTAATGGCGTTTTATCTAATAAATAAGATTACATAAATATTAATATCAATAAGTACCAAGTCGATTTTCTTATTATTTGCTACACGTCATAAGACGTGCTCGTAACATGAAGTCTAGTTGAAAACTATGTTTCATAATATTATAGGTAGATCATACGTACGTATCAATGTGATTTTGTAGCCTCAAAATACTGGGTTCATAATTGTAGCTACACATCTTTTTGAGGCAGAATGTGCCAAATTTATTTTTGACATTTGCTTAACCGGGCTTGCCTGTTGATGCCACAAGAAATTAAGGCCTCCAAACAGACTGTACCTACTTAATTTTTTTCAATGTATCTGATGCTCAGACGCTTAAAGATCATGAGATCGACATAAAAGATTTAGTTTCGGATGCGTAGTTTTTAGTTGTAATAGTTGTGTCGGTATTTATAAAAGGCGCTCCTCTAAAAAACGGTTTTGCGGCGAATATAGCTGGCCAGATTTGTTAGATAGGTACCGACATGACTTATACAAAAATCCATCTATTCGGTTATTATCATATTATTCCTTTGATTCCTGACTCCTGTCACAAAGACCTAACTAATCCACGTCCATGGAGACAGTTTAATATCCTGTCGAGGGACATTTCGCGAGTTGGTTTTGCTTAGGTACAATACTGACAGGACCAATACTGGATTCGATGACACGCACAAACTTAACACCTCTCTGCGGACGTTCCGGTGAAGAGAAAATAACTGATGCTTCACAGAAAAGTATTCTAGAATAAAATATTGAACTTATATTAAGCGACCAACCATAGATATAAGAAGGAAGGGATCAAACTGAAATCGCCAAAAAGAAACAGCTGTTCCCTACATTTTGTCGCGTTAAGCAAACGAATACAACTTGTCCCGGAATCAACACGCACCACCAGACACCCCAATTAGATTATTATGTTATAATCATAATACATACACTGAATTTTTATTATTATGTAAAAAACATTGTTTTTTTTTAAAAAAATAAGTTGCAGTGAAGTAGAAGAAAATCATGGTCACATTACAAATCAGCGCATGCACACAGTCGCACTCGTATATGGATTGCAATCCGGAAAACCGGATCCGGCATCCACTTACCGGATCCGGTACCAATATTTCGGATCCGGTATCGGACCCGGTGATTGCATAATTTGGCAAAATAACCGCGCCTTTGAATGTGTGAGACATAATAACTCTAACGATAACGTGGAACTCGTGGAAGACATAGTAGATAAGAATTTATGTAGATTCACAATCACCGAAAAAAAATTGTCGTTACAGGAAGAATTACAATTACAGATTCAGCAAGAAGTGGCGTCTTATACCGCAAAAACAAAAAAAAAAGGATTTTAATAAAATACTAAAATAGGAAATGACTGCGTTTGAAAGTGAACGAGTTCGAGGAGAATACTTGTTTGCTATTCATGATTACTTGCTGACAATTAAGCCGACAAGTGTGCAGGCTGAGAGAGCCTTCTCGGCCGCAAGCTACATTTGTAGCTCTATTAGAAGTCAACTGGCAGATGACACAATCAACACAATTTGTTTTCTAAGATCGTTTTTTCAAACCATATTTAATTGATTAATTGTTAAAAATTTAAAATTTGAAATATTATAAGTTACTTTACTCTGAGACTGTGATTGTTGTATTGTGTTATGCTAAGTACTGTGAATACTGTGATATCAGTTAAGGTTAATTGTCATATTATATTTAATGTTACAATATAGATTATTAATGTTGATCTCTATCTTAAAAATATAAGTTTTCTCTTTTTATAATTTGTCCTAATAAAGTTGATTGTGTCTATGTATTGTTTTGATTTACTCTTTATTAACGGAAAATTAAGATATCCTGGTTATCTAACCTCGTTGACTCAATCCGGCCGGATCCGGTCGGACGCGTCCGGATTCATAGAAATCCGGTCTGATCCGGCCGGATTGCAATCCCTATACTCGCATAAGGGTCTAGCTTATTGCGTATGTCATTCATTTTGGTTTGATTTGACTGTACAGCGGAAGCATGACAGCAGTTTACGTAGTTTTAATTAGTTTGTAGTTTGGTCAGAATCGTTTACTGAATCATTTTCTGTTATTTTTAATATAGGTAATATTTTATAAATACTTATTAAAGGTATTTCGAATTCAAATGATTTGTTATTTTCATCCTTTCAAATTATTATTGGTTCATTGACATAAACATAACATGCGTTGAACGAAATTAAACTAAATTTCCTTCATTTCGTTTCATGTTAAATAATTTAAAATAATAATTGCTAAACATTTACTATATTTTTTATCAAATTAAATACCTATTTCAAAAGAATCTCAATGCATTCGAGCAAAAAAACACTAGTAACTGGTAATCCTACTAATATTATAAACGTGAAAGTTTGTATAGATGAATGGATGTTTGTTACTTACCGGTGCGACATTGTATGCCAAGATGACTCGTGAACCATCGCGTGACAACTGCATGACCCTCGATGACTGTTGCAAAATCTGTTATACATAGAAGACTTTAGATAATCGTGCACCCAATAGAACGAAGCATTGTGAACGAGTGGATGACGATTTGATGGACGGCAACTAAATTAATAATCCTACTAATATTATAAACGTGAAAGTTTGTATGGATGAATGGATGTTTGTTACTTACCGGTGCGACATTGTATGCCAAGATGACTCCTGAACCATCGCGTGACAACTGCGTGACCCTCGATGACTGTTGCAAAATCTGTTATACATAGAAGACTTTAGATAATCGTGCACCCAATAGAACGAAGCATTGTGAACGAGTGGATGACGATTTGATGGACGGCAACTAAATTAATAATCCTACTAATATTATAAATGCGAAAGTTTGTATGGATGGATAGATGGATGTTTGTTACTCTTTCACGCAAAAACTACTAAACGGATTTGGATGAAATTTAGCACACAGATGGTTTATAACCAGGATTAACATAAAAGATGCTTTTTATCCCGATATTCATACGGGATCGAAACTTATACGGGTGAAACCGCGGGGCGCAGCTAGTATACTACTTCATACTTGACACTTCACTGCACTTATATACTTGTATTCGTCCCTGCAGTGCGATTCTGTAACCATCTCACCGTGAAAACTTAGGTAAAGTGAGCGTGGAGTGAGCTATCATTAAGTAAGTGAGATTTTCACAGAATCGATCGGCTGTTCATGTCAACATGCACTGTGTAGTCTCTGTTGGCGATCCAATAAACAAATAAATAATTTATCATCATTGGCATAAAAGAATACTTTAACAAAGCAAACTTTTAAAATTATTTCTTGTACTTATTTAATATTTACGAAGTCAATTATGATGCGATAGTGAAATCATTGCTCAATCCCCCGCATTCTACAAAGCCTTTCTGTTTATACTTGTGAGATCTTAATATAACTTTATAATACCTATCATCAACTTATACATATTCTTATCCGCCTAGCTTTTTCCCAGCTATGTTGGAGTCGGCTTCCAGTCTAACCGGATGCAGCTGAATACCAGTATTTTACGTGAAGCAACTGCCTATCTGACCTCGACAACCCAGTTCCTGGGTAATACGATACCCCTTGGTAAGACTTGTTGTCAGACTTTCGGGCTTCTGACTACCCGTAACGACTGTCAAAGATGACACGAATAACAGCCGGGACCAACGGCTTAACGTGCTTTCCGATGCACGGAGGGGTCTCGGTATGTAAAGATGGTCACCCATCCACAGACCAACCGCGGCAAGAGTAGCTTAACCTGATCGATCTACCTGTGCGGCTGTTATTATTTAGCCACGGACTTTATTTCTTGTATTTGTTATTAACGAACTCAATTACGATGCGAAAATGAAATCATTGCTCAATCCCCCGTAGTCTACAAAGCCTCTCAATTTATACTTGTGAGGTCTTAATATAACTTTATACTATCATCAACTTATACAAATCTAAGCTGTATTTATTCTAGCACATAAATCACTTTCTCTTACAATAACTATTGTGTCTCACAATAAGTACATCATAAATCAGAAACTATTGTAAACTGTCTTAATCTTCTGCTAGATCCAGTCCACAAATGAATAATTTTCTGTGTAATCTCATATTTGGTTGTGTGCCAATGCTTTGAAAACGTTTACTGAATAGATCCTAACTACCTTAGCGCTTATTTCTAGCCTCGTACGACGATATTCTGAGATCAGCCAAAATTCCACAATGTAAATGAAAAATAACACCCCTCAAACACCGAGCAAATCTGCGGGCAATCATATTCGCACGAACAGACAGCGCCCTACGTTCCCTTTCAATATCAGCATCGTCTTCCAGGTCAGAGGTTAATAAAATGTCCAAGCTACTTAAACGTATCAACTCTATTAAGTGGGCATCCGTTGAGCTTAATTGCCGGCAAGTAACCAGGACACCTCCTCTTGGCCCGAAAGACCATGCACTGACTCTTATTCGTGTTATACAACAAACCATGTTCTTCAGCATACTTTTCACAGATGCCAATCAGCCTTGACACACCACAGACAGAGGCGCTCAGCAGCACCATGTCATCAGCGTAACTGATATTGTTTAGGCACACACCTCCACCGCCGGGGCTGCGGGTTGTTCGAAAGAGATACCGTGGCCCCTGGCACAGGCAACTGAAGGAACACGGGTGGGTTTTAGTCAGTAAGAGTCTGACACTCCCTTCTGCTCCGCCCAGAGCGGGAGGAGTCATTTGATGATTTCCAACCCAAAAAAAAAAAAAGGCACACACCTCCAAATATGGCAACCGACATGCATGCTGCTGGGCCTCTCTGTCAGCGCATTAACATACAGATTAAAAAACTTCGGTGACGTTAACCCCTTTTGCCTCACGCCGCACTCCAACCTGTATGGGGCCGAGTAAGCCCCCGACCATCGAACAACATTGACCTGATTGTTATACCAGTATTGAAAGATACGGATCAGTCCATCTGGCACTGCCGCTTGCTGCAGTTTCTGCCACAGCAGATCAAAGCAAACCAGGTCAAATACCTGTCGAGACAGCAAGCAAAGACAGGTGTACTTCTATCAGTATAGTACTTCGGTCTGCTTTAAACACAATATAGCTGTTTCTGAAGAGAGACTGGCTTTGAAACCAAACTGTGATGAGATAAAAAGGGGTATATTTATTTATTTGTTGTACTTTAACACACGGCTAAAAATTAAACGAGTTGTCCTTTTATTTTTCACATCTACAATATTTACATCGCAACTTTCTCCTTTTTTGAACTTGATAAAAAAAAAACAACGGTGGCCAGCACTCTAAATTCGAAACTTAAGTGACTTTGTTCCGAATAAAAAAAAAAGAAACAAAAAGCACGGTGTTCTACGTTCAAACGCGGTTCGGTCGGATGAGATGAGTCGTAACAAACCTCATCCAGCCAGTCGGAACGTGTCACGTAGCTGGCCACTAACATCCGATCACCTGTAAAGTCTGGCCTTGTAAAGTCTGTTTTTATCTGTTGATAGCTTTTGCCGCGATCGATTAAAAACTTTTATGCGGTGTTGGATATATTTCAAACTTTAGAACCAATCTCATAGAACCATAATACTCTTTCAAACATTTTCAATGTGATCAGCTATACGTTGCCTATTAACCAAGTCAGTTGGCCACCAAAAAATAAATGAGGCTAAGTAAAACATTTCATTACGTCACAAAGGTACTCTTTTCTACATTTTAAAATAAAACCACAAATATTTCCCTCTATAATATCAAACGAAGTAGCCGCCCTAGGTATTCAGCCAAGAGAATCACGTTACCCAAACAAGAAAACAAAGAACCACAAATTCTTATGTAATTCTCTTGCACAACATTTCCTGCTTCACAAAAACTAAAAGAACAAAGGTCTCTACAATCTTATAAAAAGTTAATCTAGCTTTAAAGCTTGTATTTTTCTCTGAAGCATTCTCACCGGGTTTCATTTAACCTTCGTCTTCCTCCTGGTTCTACCTCTCTTCGTAATATTGCCAGGTTGCTCAAAGCAAAGGAATCTGCATTCCGCATTACTGTCGAATGTCATCCGTGCTCGATCATTAGTTTGAAACAACGACGTAAAGCTAAATGTATTACATTCTTTGATGGATGGTTATACTCGGAGGTGAAGCAAACTGAAATTGTACAGCAGGTATTTTAAATTAATTATTTTGATTTTATGATAATGATGTCGTGAATGACCGCTTTGAAAAAGTCTCCACACAACGGGTGCCTCAAGATGGACGGCGTCGCCGGGGCCGTCCCAGAAAGGTATGTCGGGATGACCTGGACGCGTACCGCGAGGGCTGATTCGAGGTGGCGCGGGAATAGAGTTCCTGGAAGGATTTGGGGAGGCCTTTGCACAGCAGTGGAACAATAAAAAAAGATGCATTACGTTACCTACATTATACATAAGTACAAACATTTGTACATACATGAACTCAAGCCTTCTTCCCATAGGGTTAGGCAGAAACTCCAGAACGCTGCACTACGCATACACACACTTTCATTGACTAGGTTACAATAAAAACTACTGCAGGTATGTACTTATCTCACGAAAACATCGAATAAAGTTAACTTGGCATCTTTTGTCTTTTCAAACAATTTCTATACAAAAACAAGCCCTAGTCATAAAATCAGGGCCTGTTTTTTGTAATAAGAAAAACTCCGAAAGCAAACTTCCGAGATTATTCGGAACAGTTTCCAAAATTATTCAAGTCTACCCAGAAACATCTGTGGCACAATCTATGGTACCTACTTAGACAATTTGCACCGCAGAGGCCTCGAACTTACGACGTCCCAAACACTTACGACTCGTGACAACTTTACCTAACTGGACACTTTGCCAACTGGCACGTATGTCGACCGTAATTATCGCACACCACATTATCAAAGAGAATGAAAAATATTTTATTCTGCATAAACAAAACGCACAATATCAACGCTCACGCTCAATATCTTGGTATGCTTCGTTAAGACCGGCACCCTAATTAACACTATCAAGCACAATCTGAATCATTTTGAAGGATATTGCTAATCCATTGCTTCATATTATGTTCGAAAAAGAGAATTACCAAAAGTCGTACCAATAAGTCTCATGCATCAAGATCAAAATATTATAGTCATTATTTTCAAATTTTTTACGACACTACACGTCGGGGATTTTGAACAGGAAATTGAATTTAAAGTAAAAAAGTGTTGATATTGTTTTACTCACTTTACATGACGTTCCGAGAAAACGTTAAAAAATATGATTAATATGATATATTAATAATTTTAGTTAGCATATCACTTAATTGGGTACTCAATGTTTTATTCAGAATTAAAATAATAATTATGTTCCAAAATAACAACTAATACCTAATTAATTAATAAAAATAACAAAATTATATACTAACGCGTCGAAAAACCCATCTGCATCGCTGTCGACTAATAGTGTACCCAAGAGACTGGCGGCATTACTACGTTAAATGACAATGCTTAGCCTCTAGCCAAGGTAAAAAGAGCTAGCTCTTGGGTCACGGGAAGTGTCAACCAGCCTTTTCGAGATTTCTCTAAAGAGGCCCCTATCACTCGGACCCGAGGGTTTATTATAAATTATTAGTGCTATTATTAATAATGATTATAAAACTAGGTACTGTAAATGGCTGATGAGCCCTTCAAAGGAATCAAACAACGATACGATTTCTTTACGTGTATATTCACTGTAGGTCTTTACATATTGCCGACTAAACTTGCACTGTCTTGTCCTAAACAAAAAAACCTAATAAAATATTTGTTCTAAACTTGCTTGAATGTTCGAATGGAACGCGCGCTAAATTATAGCCAGCCTGCACTACATAAGGTTGACTTTGGTGGACAACCCCCCTTGTGGGGATCGTGCGATCGATGGCCCTGTATGGGGCCCCGGTGTGGGCCTCTGACCTGACGGCCGGCAGTATCGCAATATTGCGGAAACCGCAGAGAGCGATGGCCGTCAGAGTCATCAGGGGATATCGCACGATCTCCTACGAGGCGGCCTGGTACTGGCTGGATCCCCGCCCTGGGACCTCGAGGCGAAAGTACTCGCGTCATTGTATCGGTGGCGCGAGGAAGCGAGGGCGCGGGGTGAGCGACCGATGCAGCGACACATGGAGCTGCGTCGGTCTCAGCTTCGCGAGGTCCTGGTGGTGGAATGGCGGGACAGGCTTACACGCCCTACCGCTGGCCTCGTCACCATCGAGGCGGTCCGGCCGGTGCTCGAGCGCTGGCTCGGGAGGAGGCACGGCTCCCTGTCGTTTCGGGTGACGCAGGTGCTCACGGGGCATGGTTGCTTCGGGAAGTACCTGTGTCGCATAAACAGGGAGCCGGACGCCCGGTGTCACCACTGCGACGACTGCCGGGAGGACACGGCGCGGCATACGCTGGCAGAGTGTGCCGCCTGGGAGGAGCCACGCCGTGCCCTCATCTCAGAAGTAGGCAGTGACCTGTCGCTGCCGGCCGTGGTCGAGTCGATGGTCGGCAGCGAAGAGTCCTGGGACGCGGTGGTTTCCTTCTGCGAAACAGTCGTCTCGCAGAAGGAGACTGCGGAAAGGGAGAGGGAGATCTCGTCCACTCACCCGGCCCGCAGCAGGCGCACCGGGCGTCGGCGGAGGGCGGACAACGCCCTCGACAACGGACTCGGGGACGTCCGTTGCCCCCCACACATCAGGACCCGAGGTGGCGGCGCGTAGTGTTCCACGCGCGCCCCTCTTGGACGTCGCGGGGGGAGTCTAACACCTCACTCCCCCCCCTGACCCGAGGAGGCCCGCGGTGGCGGGGGAACTTCATTTACCAGTCGGGGGTTGCGGAAGGATCGGACGTTCCCGTGACCCCCGGCGTAGGTGTGATATGGAACACCGGGGTGGTTTTTAGTCAGTAAGAGTCTGACAGACCCCGTCGCCCGCCCCAGGGCGGCGGACATCCATGAGGATTTTCCACACCGGAAACAAAAAAAAAAAAAAAATGGTGGACAACCCGTACAGTGCCTACATAAAAACAATAGGGCAAAAAATATGTGCCTACATATAGAATCTTATGTATTACGTAATATTCTATCACAGTATTCTTCACAATGTGTCAGTACAAATCAATCATGTTCACAGACACTTTTACTTTAGTACGCACGAGTGTCGAAAGTATTAAGATGAATGAAGTGTCAAAGTGATCTATCACGACAAACTAAGAAACAATCTAAGAACTTCGTACATGATCTAGATAGGTATGTCGACAAATTACTTCATGTTTGAAAGAGCGGAAACTACATACCTACAGAAACGAATTTATTTTCATTAGCAATAGGTTTCAGATACAAGAAACAAGAAGTAATGCGTGTACCTATGCCCTGTCCATTAGGTAAACCGTTTTTTGACACATGGAACTAGTGATTGCAGCAACACACAATACATTGATTGATACACGTACAGATATAATGTCTGTAAGAAGCCATAAATAAGGTAATTCAATAAGATAAGTCAGTTTATAAGTTTTATTTTATTACGCATTTTAAAGTTAACTTTTACGTAATCTGGAATATTTATTTATTTAAATATACTTTATTGTACACCACAAAAATACATAGCATGAAAAACACATGAAACACTACAAAAGATACAATGGGCGGCCTTATCGCATTACTGCGATCTCTTCCAGGCAACCTTAGAATGAACAGTGAGTTTTCCTGGACATAAAATGGGACTGTCGTTGGCGCAAATATTATGTATACAATACACTTAAATAGATACACAAATATATAAATATCCAAAATTATAGATACATAAATACATACTTACTATATATACAAGCAACGAAAAGTTAAAGAAGATTATAGATGATTGCAGTTAGAACAACAAGATCAAAACGACAAGTAGTGCTCCTTTACAAGTCTTTTGAACACCTGTAACGACTGCGCGCGTTTTATTTCAACTGGCAATGCATTCCACAAACGAGCGGCCTGGACAGTAAAGGATTTATCAAGGAAAGTTGTGGAATGCATAGGCATTTTCAAGTTATCTGATGACCTTAACAATTTCGTGTGGGAGTCGCAAAGAAACTGAAAACGTTTCTTGAGATAGAGAGGGGTGGAAGGGGAAAAGAGCACATCAAACAGAAGGTAAAGAATATGAGCATTCCGGCGAAGGCGAATCGGTAACTACTTGAGCTTCACACGAAATTCGGAAACATGGTCATATTTGCGCAAACCGAATATGAACCTTATACAAAAATTTTGAAGCAGCTCAAATTTATCTAGTTGGTCTTGGGTAAGATCAAGATAGCTAGATAGAATATGTTCGTTCTAAGACCGCTGTCAAAAAACGGTTAAACTAATGGTCAGGGTATAGATTATACAGAATGCTAAGTAAAACGAGGGACACACTTTGAGGAAATTTTTCAATGGGACCAACCCTGGAATCATTTATGTTTGCATAACTCGACAAAATGTTGAAAAACAGCACATTTTTTTTTCATAAGTATTACAGTCTTGTTAGTAGGTAAAAGTTGTACATTGTAATGGGTACCTACTTCCACTCCTTAAAGTATGTCCCTCGTTTAACATAGCATACTGTATATACCAGTATAACGAACCTGGAACCACGTTAGCTGGTTCATCGACATGAATAAACATGAAAAAGCTAACACCGTTTGTATTGTATCTACGTATTCGTATTCCTAGATGAAACAAAATCAGCTTTAGTTAGCTTTTTTAAACAACTTGTGTGTTTTTTAATAGGTAAGCGTCTACTACTTACCTACACACATCTGCCGCAGGTCAGACGACCAATGGGCCAAACTTACCACCCAATGGGTCTCTCTTACTGGCAAGCGACATCGCGGCAGACCCAGACGGAGATGGCGGGATGAGCTGGACTCCCCCAACAAGAACTGGTCTTTAGCTTCTTTTTATGGGTGCTTGCATAAGCACCCATAAAAAGAAGCTAAAGACGCGGGTTTCAGGCTTTACTCCTGGTAGGTTATGTAGATCGCTGAAAGTAAATTTCCAGACTGAAGCGGTTACATGTTTTAGCTGTATTGTGGGCGCAGATTATTTCACCAGTACCGATCGGTAACGACTTCTCTTTCGCGGGAACCCTCTTCTTTATGCAAGCACCCTATGCGAACAAAGTCGCGTGTTATTGCAATTTTCTTAGAAATATCCGTAGATGAATAAATAAGTAATCATTTCATAGAGGACCAAAACTTTCTCAATATAATTTAAATTCACTTTTAATTAACTGAAACTCCTAGATACTGAAATAATACTCTGGAGCCTCAAAATTGTTACTGAAAATAATTAATTTTATACTACGTTAACTTGAAAAGTGAGTTAATTGTAAAACAGTTGCATGCACTCAATTTTATCCTTTGTTTAACTCATAAAGACTAGCATTCGAATAATATAAAGTGGAATAATAATATTAGAGGTTGTGAACGCACTAGACTGTGACTTTTACTTCAAAATTAACCAAAATACTGTTAAATTCACGACACTTTGTAGGGTGTACATAGATGGTGTCCCTCTCATAGAGACGAGGCCTGTGTCCCAGCAGTGGGAACATTATAGGCTGATTGTGTTGTGTTGTGTATGGTGTACATAATATTGATTAATAATTATATCTATCTGATTTCGCGCTCTGCGTTACAGAACGAGACAGCCGCGTTATGCGGTTACATTTATACAAAACCAGCGACCCGCCCCTGCTTCGCACGGGTGAAATCTCACGATTTCTAAGCTTTATCTCAATTAAATAAGCAGTACCTTTGTACTCATATTATAATTATGTCATATCAATTTGTATTTTACTGTGTGTACATAAATAATAAAATAAATAAATAAATGTTGATGTGTGAATGAGTGAATAAATACTCTAAATGATGGTGAAAACCGCGTCATAATCCATGGGACAGTTTAGAAAATCTATGCGATCACACTTACAGACTCGAAAAGCAACTTTGTTTTATACTATGTAAGTATAGATGAATATGAGCTCAACTCTCACTAATGAGACACAATTACTTTTTCTATTGTTACCGAACCAGTTCATTATGTGAGTATAAAGATAATAATTCAAAATCAAATACAAAATATTTTATTTCACATAAACCTACATGGATACTTATGAAACGTCAGAAGCTAGGTGCACAATTCTAAGTGATCGTTTCCTATGGATAACAGCCGCCAAGAAACTCCACGGTTACTATTATAAATACCTGTATCCCCTCGTCTGTTAGGCAGACTTATTGAAATTAATAAGTAAGAACTTAAACTGGCTAAGATAGGTATCTACGCCATTTAAAACGTTCTGCAGAAGATATCTAAACACAAACATTTAACAAAACAATAGTACCCTTTACGTAGCGTCCACTAAAGTGTACCTGCTGACCTGTGAAACATTGTACATGACAGCAGAGACCCAGGACGGTTCGTATTTAAATATCATTATGATGATGTAATTGTTAGTAACGGTTTGAGTGTCTGTTGCAGCCCTCGATATAATTCAAATTTCATCGAAACCCATTCAGCCGTTCAGTCGTGTTAGAGACAGAGTTACTTTCGCATTTATAATATTAACTAGCTTCTTTCCGCGACTTCGTTTGCGTGGAAATCTTAAGATACACAATAATCTAAAATAACAGACACAATTCTATAAAACTCACTCGGCCCCCAAGTCCCCAACTCACCGCGTCGCATTGCATCGCCCGCCCGCGCTGTTACTTCGATTTCACTGAGCTTTTTATCGGACTTTTTTCTTTTTTCTCGGCTCGGCGAGACGTAGCGTGGTGTTAAATAGCCTATAACCTTCCTCAATACAGGGGCTATGAAATGCAAAAAAAAAAATGAATCCGACTGGTAATTCCGGAGATTAGCGCATTCAAACCAATAAACAAACTTTTCAGCTATATTATTATTATAGATATAGATAATATTATTATGGATGTATTCAGTATTTTCTTATTATGTTTTAAAAAATGGCCTCATTTCATGTGCCGTATCCCGATAAGGCAAAATGCAAAATGGAAAATGTGTCTGGATTTTTAGAACATGACAGGATGATGTTAGATTGAGAACAGCTTCTAAGGTTACCGCTATGTCAAAGCCACGAAGTAAATATTTTTACTGCAGTGCGGTAGTCTATTATTTAAATAAGCTTCCAGTTGTTTGTAGCATCATTTAGATTGTACTCGGGACCATAAAAAGCTAATTAACAGATCCGGTTCATCATTTACCAAGGATCATTAGCCACCCTAAAAATTATAATTACCTACACAGAACAAACAGTAAGTACGAAAATACGAAGGAATTTATCCCAACGTTGTAGTTCTCATGAATATTCACATCTAGACGAAAATATGGAAGTCCTACAACCGGCTCGGTTTATTGTCCAGCACTTAGACAAAATCATTTGTATGCAAAAATATTAATATTCAAGGTTTTGTAGCACTTTGGAAGGTCAGATGTTAAAAACAAAGGGATGGGAATGAGATTCGTTTGCGATAATGGACTCCATTCCGTTTTTTTGCTATCAAGGCAGCTGACATTTTGTTGAAGTTGTGTTTTGTTTTCCATATTAACTTAATTATTTGAGTTAGGTACAGTCAGAGAATTGTTAAGCAGATTGACGTCAATTCACCGTGTTATAGTCATTTCATACAACTGCCAAAGAATGACAGATGTGATTTGAATATACGGACAATTTAAGCTGATAGTCATATAGAGGTATGAGGAACAGGGTGTAAAACTCCTCCATAGAAAAGGGAGGATGCTCCGACCAGACGGGTGTTGTGTCTGGCGGGCAACTGCCCGATGATTCATATCGGGCCGTTGTATACTATAATTATGCTAGTTGTGCGGTAAACTCTGCTTGCCAGATGCAGGATTTTGCGTGACGTCAGTATGACGTGTAGTTCGCATGTGGCGTTGTAGATACCGCTACAGTCAATTTGCTTAACACTTAATTTCCCTTACTTTATTTGAGATAATTTGCTACAAAATATACGTAGTGCTGCAATGGTCATGTATAATGGTGATGACTTTTCTTGCCTTTTGAATTTTAACTTTCGATGCATTTGACTTTAAGGTTCAAGTTCGGATATACATAATTAAACACAAAATAATTGTGACGACATTATTAGTTGTTCAACATAAATTTATTGTATGAGGCCCAAAGCCCTTGCTTTGTCCAACCAATCAGAACGCGTCACGTAGCTGCCACCGAGAACTCGACTGCCAGAGAAACCAGTCCTGCCATGCAATACCCTGAAGTTGTCCATGATCATGACTGTTCCTGTAAAACAAAATACGACATTGCTATTTAATTCTTATGCTGTCACAATTAAGATAAGCGCTCACCATGTGGCAAGTCACGGCATGCCACGGCAACACATCAACATTTGTATGCCGAAGCCTTCCGCGGAATACCGTGGTATGCCTCAGTCCCTCTCTGATGATATCAACGAAATGTGAGTTCTAAGCGTATGAAAATAAGATTCAAAATCAAATAAAAAATCCTTTGAAATGTCATGGCGCAACGTGCCGCCTGGTGGGCCTTTAGATGCATCAGCTAAGACTAGTTTGAAATCCAGTAGCCATGTCGAGTCCAGCAAGGATTCTAATGGTACCTAATACTCTAGTAGCGAATTAAAACTTGGTAAACCACTTCTTTGTTACATTATGTGTTACATTGTTACTTCTTTGTTACATTGTTTTTTAACCAAAGATTTAGATCGTTAGATTTGCTCTCACCGTACTTAGATCGCGTACTGAGAAAAGTGAGCTCACCCCGCATGGAACGCTAGATATGATTTTCAGTATGAGTGAGTGAGACAATACTATTCAAATGTCAACGAAACCGAAACAGGCCCATCTTTTGAAGCGGTCGGGCGAATCTAAAGATATAATCCTATTTGTTTTTTACCTGGTCTCAGTTTAAACCTCCACTGGTTGCTTGGGTTCTGGTAGTACTCCGCTAAGCTTCTCAGGGAGCGATAGTATGACCTGCACTCTTCGCTGTTGCTAAAGGCCATTGCAGCACGATCGTACACGTTGAATCTACAACCATAAGGAAATTGCTAGAAAAAAAAAACTGCAAGGCCTCTTCTACGCATGCTCAATACTCGCGAGTTGTTTCCTCACTATGTTTTTCAGGAATCTATAATTAAGTAGGTAGATAAAGGCAAGGTAAGGTAGGAAGGTAAAGTAAAAATTGGACGACGTTCAGAAGTGTGCAGAAGAACAGTCAGCTTTAGAAAAAAAAAACATCTGCTACAA
This sequence comes from Apamea epomidion, assembly GCA_947507525.1. Lineage (NCBI taxonomy): Eukaryota > Metazoa > Arthropoda > Insecta > Lepidoptera > Noctuidae > Apamea > Apamea epomidion. The sequence continues at coordinate 15,051,908 of OX382230.1, read as the reverse complement.
ACCTTTCACCCGCACAAAACAAAGCGATCTCATTTTTTTTTATTTAAAATGTAACTAACTACAGAATAGCTCTAAGGTACTGTAATATCAAGGGGCGCTCGACGGTGGACGCCATCATGCGCGTGAGAGCCCTCACGACGGGGGACGCGGTGTCCCGGGGTAAGGTGGCCGTGGCGGTGTCACTCGACATCGCCAACGCGTTCAACACCCTGCCCTGGAGCTGCTTAGGGGAGGCACTCCGGTATCACTGGGTGCCGACTTACCTCCGTCGAATAGTCGGGGCGTATTTGACGGACAGAGCCGTCATCTACCTCGGTCGCGACGGGAATTGGAACCGGCAAGAGATGTCGTGCGGTGTCCCACAGGGATCGGTTCTGGGGCCGCTCCTGTGGGACATCGGTTACGACTGGGTGCTGCGGGCCGACCTCCCTGATGGCGTCAGCGTAGTTTGCTACGCTGACGACACGCTGGTCCTGGCGCAGGGGAGGTCGCATCAGACGGCGGCCGACGCGATGACACGCGGGGTTGCGATAGTCGTAGAAAGGATCCGGCAGTTGGGTCTCGAGGTGGCATTGCACAAGTCCGAGGCCATGTCCTTTCATGGGCCCCGGTACGGGCCACCCTCGGGATCCCAACTGATGGTAGGAGGGGTTCACATCGGCGTCGAGACAACGATGAGATACCTGGGTCTCGTCCTCGACAGCCGGTGGAACTTCGTCGAGCATTTCCGACGTTTGGCCCCCAAACTGGAACGGGCCGGGGCCGCCTTAAAGCGGCTCCTGCCCAACCTGAGGGGGCCAAACGCCTCCTGCCGGGGGCTTTACGCGGGGGTCGTGCGGTCCATGGCCCTGTATGGGGCCCCGGTATGGGCGCGTTCACTGCAGCTTCGAGCCGCACACTACCTGAACGCGCCCCCAAAGGTGGTAGCCGTAAGGCTTATCCGGGGATACCGCACGATCTCGGGCGAGGCAGCAAGCCTCCTTGCCGGACTGCCGCCATGGGATCTGGAGGCGATAGTCCTCGCGCGCCTGTATGATTGGCGCGCGGAGGCACTACGTCGGGGGGAAACTCTGCACCCGCGGCAAATCGCGGTGGAGCGGACGGACCTCCGGCGCGATCTCATGGCGGAATGGAAGGCGCGACTATCGCAACCCAGCGCAGGGCACGCCACGATAGCGGCGGTAAGACCCCTCTTTGAGGAGTGGCTAGAGAGGCGTCACGACGCTCTCACCTACCGCCTGACGCAGGTCCTCTCCGGACACGGATGTTTCGGAAGGTTCCTGCACATAATCAGGCGGGAGGAGACGCCCGGGTGTCACCACTGCGAGGATCGCCCAGAGGACACGGTGGAGCATACGGTGGAGGTCTGCCCCGCTTGGGCAGAGCACCGCCGTGTGAGGACACGACGAGAGGTCGCCGCCGCTGCCGATCGCCTCTACGAGGGTAGAGGCGATCGGCAGCGGCGGCGACCTCTCGCGTCCGGCCTTGGTTCAAGCCATGGTCCGGGGCGAGAGGGAGTGGGAGGCAGTCACCTCCTTCTGCGAAGCAGTCATGCTAGCGAAGGAGGTGGCGGGATGGGCAAGGGAGAGGTCCTCACGCCTCAGCCGCCGAGGGAGACGCTCCGGGCGTCGGGAGCCGCTCGACGACTCCCGGCCACCGTAGGCGCGGGCCTGCGGGCGGAGAGCAATGGGTAGCTCTCCGTCCGATCAGGACCAGGCCCGTGCCGGACGGCGCGTATGTGTTCCACGTGCGCCTCAAAGAGATGTCAGCATAGCTGACGGGGCCTGACAGGGCCGAAGCCTGCCGGGGTAGCGGGATCGTCCGAAAGGGTTACCGCTGCCCTGGTACATAAAGGGCTAAGGAAGGAACACGGGTGGGTTTTAGTCAGTAAGAGTCTGACACTCCTTTCTGCTCCACCCAGAGCGGGAGGGGTTTGATGATTGCATTTGATGATTGATTTCAAATCCTCAAAAAAAAAAAAAAAAGGTACTGTAATATTCCGCCTTCATGTTTTCATTTTGTCACAATTCACTTTGGTTTATCGGCCGTCGCATCCAGACGTTAATCGAGACATTTTTGCTGTCATCAATGTAACTTAGTATAACCACAGAAACACTAACAGTCCTAACGTATAACTCGTAAACAGCCTATAATGTTCCCACTACTGGGTCACAAGCCTCCTCTCTATAAGAGGGAGTGGGCCATAATCCACCACGCGGTCCCAGTGCGGGTGCACATGTCTTCGATTTTTTGGTTCTAGGACATGCCTGTTTCCTCACGATGTTTTCCTTCACCGTTTTGAGAGCAGTGATGATGAAATTAAATACATGATTAATTAGAAACTTGCCCCTAACGACTAACGGTCCATATCATGTAGGAAATGAAGACCGTTTTCAATACCTATTAAACAGAAAAGGTTCTTACCTAATCTGTACCAGCTCTTGTGTCTCATTATCCACCCTAATGACAGGTGCTGAGTATGTGTGATGATGTCCATCTTCTATGTATTCTGCTTCTAAGTTGAATGTAGTGAGGAACTTGAAATCTTCTGGAGTCTTCTTCTTAAGCTCTTGTGCACCGAAGAATCCATCTACTAGAATCGTTTCACCACCAGACCCGTTTTTATGTTCTAGGCAGTGTAGGATTTGTAGACTGGAAAAATTTATACAAATTTTTAAAAACATTATTTTTAGTACAAAACTAAACATATGATGTTTTATGTACTTTTATCAGAGATGCCTACGATCTCTACGGTCCTTAACTCTTGAGTTGACCCGCATTCATTGTTATTTATTTATTATTTATTTATTTAAACTTTTCGCACAAAAAGGTACAAAGGCGGACTTAATGCCTTTATATTTATTGTTAAATTTTTTTTTCACGTTATATTTGTAAACTAAGCTCATCTACAGATTTATCTCTCTAACAAATTCTACGCTAAAAAACATTGCAATAAAAAAAACCATCACCATCTCGTTAATTCGCGCAAGAAAATTCTAAAACATTTTCATTTGTGGAGCATTCAAGGAAAAAAGGAAATTGTTCGCCGAAGAAAAAAAAATCAAAGATCCTTATAAATCAAACGATGTGTGGCAGGGCTGAGGGAGTCCTAGAATTTCTTTTCCGTTGGTACAATTGGGACGAGACATTCGCGGCATAGAGACTGCCATTACTTGGGGAGAGTACTGTTACAGGAACGGAGGCTGAATGCTTGAGCACCCGTAAACGAATTGCTAAACAGAATTTGGAAGCAACCAACAAACGAAAGCTTTTTAGAATAGACCCTGAAATAATAATGAAGGAAGAGATCCCAGTTGAAGTCGGACACAAAAAAGCTCTTGCAAAAATAAATAGCTTCATTATAACAATCATAATACTTTATTTAGGCACTTGTTTGTTTTGCTTATCTATCTATAGGTGCTAATTGAATGCCCTTATGACTGCCAAACCTAAATGGAGGATATATGGAGTAATATATGCGTATATGTTTAGTGTTCTGTGAGAAAAAGTATGCAAAGAAATCCACTGTTCCATGTTAGTTTTAAATTATATTTATTATTATGTAATACTACCAGCGCGGCAGCGCCTAGTGGTTTCACCCGCATAAGTTTCGATCCCGTCGGAATACCGGGATAAAAGTATCCTGTGTTAATCCTGGTTATAAAATCTGTGTTAAAATCTGTGTGCTTTGGCACACAGATTTTATAACCATATTTTTTTTATCCAAATCCGTTCAGTAGTTTTGGCGTGAAAGAGTAACAAACATCCATCCATACAAACTTTCGCGTTTATAATATTAGTAGGATAGGATATAACATAATTATTGTCAACGTAATAATTGTCTCGCTGTTAATTTATGTTTTTGGTTTCGTTTAAATTAACTATAAATAAATAATAATATCTATATCAATAATAATTAAATGCTGTTCGTTGGTAAGCGCATCACTTAAAAACGGCTGAACCGAGTTGGCTATTATTTGTTTTAAAATATTCGTAATGGTCCGAATTAGGTGTGTAGGAATGTCCATTTTACAATGGTTTTTTTTTTAATTGTTGAAATTTGGACGGGACAACTTCTGTTGGTCGGCTTGTTCAAAATAAATTGTGTTTCTTATTGAGTAAATAAATAGCTTCATTAATGGAGAGGGGTTTGTGGCTAAGTAATAACAGCCGCCCGGGTCGATCGATCAGGTTAAGCTACGCTTGCCGCGGTTGGTCTGTGGATGGGTGACCATCTTTAAATACCAAGACCCCTTCGTGGCTTGGAAAGCACGTTAAACCGTTGCTCCCGCCTGTCAATCGCGGATCTTTGGTAGTCGTTACGGGTCGTCAGAAGCCCGAAAGTCTGACAACCAGTCTTACCAAGGGGTATCGTATTACCCAGTAACTGGGTTGTGAAGGTCAGATAGGCAGTCGCTTCATGTAAAATACTGATATTTAGCTGTATCCGGTTAGACTGAAAGCTGACCCCAACATAGTTGAGAAAAGGCTAGGAGGATGATTGTGTAAATAAGTAGCTACATTCATAATTCCTTAATTCATTACTATCATAATGCTTAATTTAGGCACTCGTTTCTTTTGCTTATTCAAAACAAATTGTATTATGCTTCATTTCATTGTTGTCGAGTCCAGTTCACAAACAGTTCGAGTCGGCCACCTAACGAAATTGATTCCTACGTACTTTTTATAATAATACGTACCTACTTTAGTCGTGTTTTTTGTTGTAAAACTTTTTCCACGAGTGATTTATAAAGGGTTCGAGCAAAATCCATTTTTTCCTTTCAGTTCCCATATTTTGTAACAATTTTAATTAATTATTCATTAAAATTGTTACAAAATATGGGAACTGAAAGGAAAAAGGGATTTGAAAATATTGTTATTCAGAAAATGTGAGCAGCGGCTCTGTTCGATTTTCAATATCCTTGGAGGTAACTGAGGAATATTGAGGGAAGGGTTTTAATATTTTAACATGATATACTATCATACTTATACTTTTTCAAAATTTTAAAATGAATTATAATGAGTGCTCTTGAACTTCGAAAACAGACCGCAAAGTCTGACCAGCTACCTAGTGTCGACTAGTAGAAAAGTAACTAGCAACCGTACTAACCCAGCAGCTTCAGTGAAGTACGTATTATCATTATGGGCAGCTAAAGGCAGATTGGTATATGCTGTATCAGCATGGTCTGCCCGCGTGGTGAACTGCCACATTCCTCCAAAGATCGTATGCTGGACGCCTCCGAGAGCTTTGCAGACTACCTCTGTAGATTCTAAGGATACACCGACCTGTAACGGAAAAAGTATTATTGGAATAAAACGAAAGTACAGTTAAACCAGAAAAGGTATGCGCTTCGGAAATCTACGTGTTTTCGAATTAGCATGAACGGTGGCATCAAAGAGTAATCCTCCACAGAGCGCCGCGCTTTGTAATAGGCGTTTGTATTGAGTTTTCTCTCTGTCAGGTTATCTACGTTGCTGACTTGATTTTATTGAAATTGCATAGAGTTATTAATTATGATTTTGTAATCCCGGTAATAATAAAAAGTCACGTACAGTCACCAAAGGAGATAAGTAACCAAGGTCGTCGGATATAGTTGAATTTAGTTAAGAAACCGATGGATGTTTTTGAACAAATTTTATTTTAATTAATAGAAAATAAACTGTTAATTTACCAAATTTAATTTTATTCGAGAACATCTATTGGTTTTTTACTAAACTTCAACTATATCCGACGTCCCTGGTTACTTATCTGTTTTGGTGACTGTACCTACTGCCATGATTGTAACAGCTCTATATTATTAAAACTTACTGTTTGATGAATAAACTTTATTATTATTATTTTATTTGATCTCATCGTCGCGCGTTCATATTTCACACAACTCTCTCTATATAGCCATCCTATCAATTTTCAATTGTTCATCTTCTATCTATTCATATCATCTCGTTTACACAATCCATTTATATTCAAAACTTATGAAATATTTTTTCCATTTTCGTAATTTAGATTGATTCGATAGAATTGCTGTTTACCTGCGATTTCTATTTAAACAGTAACACGTATGTTTGTTGTATAGGCACGGTTCACATGAATGAATTAAATACTTTTGAATTAATAAAATTACAGCTTGGTATAAATGCTTTACAAATTGATTGCACCGCTATACGCAAATGTAACAAATTAACTGAATGGTTAAATGAAGTTTTCATCGTGTTTTATGAATGAAATCAAAATTATTTTTCATGTATGAACATTAACTTTTGTGACAGTACTTTCTATAATAGAATGCATACTGCATATAGAATAAAATGATTAATAAGTAACATACATAATCACACAACATTGGTACATTGATAATCATCATCATTTCAGCCGAAAGACGTCCAATGCTGGACATAGGCCTCCCCCAAGCACCTCCAACTTCGATCGGTTCTGTGCCTCTCACATTCAACGGGTTCCTGCGGCCTTCACAAGGTCGTCGGTCCACCTTGTGGGAGGCCTTCCAACGCTACGTCTTCCGGTACGCGGTCGCCACTCCAGAACGTTTCGGCCCCATCGGCCATCTGATCTGCTAGCAATGTGTCCTGCCCACGGCCACTTACGTTTGACAATTCTTCGTGCTACGTTACCTTGACGAATCAAGGTTAATCAATATTATCAATGTTAATCGAAATTAACATTGATAATATTGATTATAATACTAAAGAAGAACTTAATTAATCTTATCCTTTTTTTTGGGTGCGAAATCATCAAATGACCTCTCCCGCTCTGGGCGGAGTGGAAGGGCGTGTCAGACTTTTACAGACTAAAACCCCCGTATTCCTTTAGTTACCTGTGCCAGGGGCCACGGTATCTCTATCGAACAACCCGCAGCCCTAAGACATACTTTTGCTATCGACTACACAATAATATTCGAACCTCTTTAATTTAAACGTCTGCTAACAGCCAGCGACAGTTGAATGACATTTCTAATTAACAGCGACGATACAATTACATATCAAATCAGCATCACTTGAAATGTTTAATTACCCCTTCTACCAACACGACGCCATAGTCAAGGAGTGACTGAAACACGCGCTTCGCTCCTTCCACAGACGATAGAAACTCCTCCACGGGCACTTTAGGAATTTTATTGTCTATGGGTCCATGCCACAGTACAGGTTTGAGTTTTCGACATTCCTTCCACGTTTTGTAGTCGAATTTTGACAGGAATTCGACTGTGTATGTCGATTTGTGGTCGTCGCTCCCTGTAATTGAGTGTAATTTTCTGTGAATTATAAAAATTGTTGGAAAGAATGTAGAAATTATTTTGAATACGAAGGGTCTTAAGATTTAATTCCATTATTATTTTATAACTGTATTCAGTAGACTAGAAATAAAAATAATTGAATTCAACTGTAAATTAAATGGTACGTTTATTTTACTCTGGGTTTCTATGAATATTAATAAATGAACATCACAGAAAAAGTGGTTCTACAAAAAATGTTGATCCTAATAAGGGGCACATTAACATTTTTTTTTAACGTTTGTCATTGCAATGTAACTCTTACCTCGTTGTTATAAAGTATAAATTAGAATGATTGCCGAGAGTTGTATAAAACTCACGTAAGGTAAGAGGTACATAAAGGGCTAAGGAAGGAACACGGGTGGGTTTTAGTCAGTAAGAGTCTGACACTCCCTTCTGCTCCACCCAGAGCGGGAGGAGTCAATTGATGATTTCCCATCCACAAAAAAAAAAAAAAAAAGGTAAGAGTTACATTGCAATGACTTAGGTACTGACTTACGTTAAATAAATTATCGTGAATGTGTTATAATCCAACTTGTTTACAACATATACTCGTATTTCAATTGCTTTACTCAAAAACATACTCTATTCTACTTACATGTAACTTCAATTTTCTTCGTATCATTTTCAAAAGTAAGAACAGTAACATCGGGTATGTCTAGAATATGATGAGCCCTTTGGAAGGTCTCTGAATGGTAGCAAGACGAGCACCTGAAACAATTTTCAGTTTACATCTATACTTAATATAATAAATCTGAAGAGTTTGTATGAACGTGCTTATCTCTGGAACTATCAGTCTGATTTGAAAAAGTATTTTTGCATTTGATAGCCCAATTCTTGAGAAAGGGTATAGGTTATTTAACACCACGCTACCACTCTTAGGACCCAAGCAAAAAAAAAAGTCAGTCGAAGCGTGGGTCGGCGATAAAACGACGGGTGAAACCGCGTCGCATAGCTAGTTGATAGTGCGGGTCTAGACATAAAGTGTTGCCTTCAAACCCTTTTGTGGAACAAGTGAATAAATTGCTGGCGATTGGATTCTATTCCTTTTGGAGCCATGTGTATGTACTCTCTGAAAGAGTATGTTGCCTCAATGTTTGTACAACATACTGGAGTTCTAAAAGCATTCGATTTGAGGCCCTCTCTGCTTGAAATAGATTCGTTAGAGATCTAATCGTCGTAACTCATTTAGTGAACTAGTTACTTGGAATCTTGAATTCGGTCGGAACTGGAGCAGCAGATTCTTAATGGCTTGCCAGATAAAGCTTGCAAATAAGATTACAAATACATAAAAGGCAAATAAACGAATTAACGAATGAACTAGTTAGGGACCATTGTGACTTGCGACAAGATTAGATTTAAAAATAATGATTCTGCATACGAGTATTTTATTTCGATAAAGGCTTAGGTAATTTCCGTGGATTATTTATGTTAATAATGTTTTGTAAAAATTTAAAACTGTTCATATCAGAAAAAATCTCGTTAATTCTATGTCATTGTTACCTGCAATGGTCTCTGAGCCAACAGTCCTCAAACCTGATTGACTTTCCATCCCCAAAGCTTACGTCGAGGGCTCTGTCCACTGCGATCACTCCTTCGATGGCTGCGCAAATAAAACTTGTTAATGAGATCGCACCAATCGAGAGCCTGGAGAATTCAGTTTAATCGGACGAATTGGATGTTTAACCAATGGGTGAATTGGATTTTATAGCAAGCACCTGAGTTGAGCTGAATGAATTTCGTGGAAACTAAAACCGTATCTATGAAGTGTTTGTGAGTAATCAGAGGGGCAATTCTCGTAATTTTAAGAACGTTCACAGTATGAGGGGTAATTCTCGTAATTTTAAGAACGTTCACAGTCTGATCTCAGTCTCAATCTGTCAAAAATACGTGTAATTTCACTACATTTTGACATTTGTTTGTCGCCGAGATGACAATGCGACTAGATTTTGATCGTTTTAAATTACGAGAATTGGCCTTATGGTCGATGTTAAACGAAAGAGCCCAACCACGGAACGTCTGTTAATCTGAAAAATATTTATGAAAATCAAGATTTATGGGTTAGTAATTTTTGGAAATCTGACTGTTGACGGTAAATAATACCTTAAGATAATGAAGTACAAGATTTTGGTAAACTATAGGATTTTAATGAAAAAAGGCAAGGTTTCCTGGAAGAGATCGCAGAAAACGATAAGGCCGCCATTTGAATGTTTTGTAGTGTTAAATGTTTTTTTTTACATATAATAAAGTATATGCAAGTCATGAAATTAGTTTATGTGTTCGTTTGTGTTCTGAATTAATTACTGAATCGATTTCATTAAATCTTAACATAGGTACTTTTTCACAAATTATGGATTTTAAAATTGGAAATTAAATCTTATTTCAAGGCAATAAGACTCAATTTTAAAAGCATAAAGTAATGCGGGGTCAACATGATTTTTTTAAATGATAATAGTTAGCTTTAAAAAAATTAGGTTTTGGTCATTGTGCTTTTAACAGTTTTAACTAAATACTCTAATTGGGGTGGAAGTATGAGGTCTAGCGTTAATTATGTTACATATATTATTATAGAAATAAATAAATAAAGGCGACCTACACACTTGTTCACGGAGTGAAACAGCGATGCCGACCCGCAGCAATTACTTCATATATTTTATTTCGCCACCCGGTAGCGCCGGTTAGGTAATGCCGCCAACCCAAACACGTGTCTAGCTCACCAAACAAAATACAATTTTGATGCCGACATTGTACGTATATTATGGTGGTTACATATATGTGAAACGTAACATGAAATGTAATATACGTAGAAAAGAACATGCCGCTCAAAAACGGGTCAAATTAAAATAGCTAGGGAAAGTCTGCAGACGTGATGGTTTGTTACTTGAAGTTTGAGTTGAGAAAATCGGTTTTCTTTTGTTTAATCGTGTTTAGGTACCTGTCGAAACCCATCATGTCTATGAAGTTTACACAAAAATAAAACAGATTTATTAAACTGATATAGAACTGATGGTTTTTTATAGGTTCACTAGAAACTGAACCTATAAAAAACCATCAAGTTAATTTATTTTTTATTTAATCATGTTGAGATATAAATTAAATTAGCTAGAAAGAAAGAAAGAAAGAAAAAATGTTTATTTGGACACAGTTCGTGAAACACAAAATACAAAATTAATAAAATTAAAACAATGTTTCAGACAACAATAGTGTGTGCCTCACGGCTGCGCCAAAAAGGTTCATTTCAGCATTAATGCCAGACAGATGCTGTCTGACGCTGGTTTTCTAATGAACCTTTAGGGAAAAGTGACGGGGAGTACACACAGTTTCAACATACCTAATACATATTTATAAATAAATAAACAAACTAGTAATCACGTACATATCATTGCAAACACGAATAAGAGAAAAAAAAAAAACAAAAACAAAACAACAAAGTCTCAGCAAAACCTGTTTTTCTCGATTAGCTAATTTCTTTCGTCTAGCTAACTTAATTTGACCCGGTATATGCAATGCATGTTGAAATGTAACACACGTTGGGACAAATTCGTCCTATTGTTGAATTTGTATACATGGACAAATTCGCCCTATTATTGTATGGAAAAATTCACCATCGTATTGTATTCAACAATATAAAAGGAAATGTTAATGAACCTTAACGATAGAATATAAAAGCACTATTATTAAGTCGATAATTGTTCTTGGGCAAATATCATTGCCGGCGTACGGTAGGTAATGGAAATCGGATTCATTTTCATTGTTACAATTGAAATGAATTCACTCGTAATGGTTTTCGTATTCCACAACAGTGGAACCAATGAATGGATTGTAATTAAATTAAAACACTTTCTCACTGTTTACTTTGTTTTAAGTTTTAGGAGTAGGAATTATTAGTGTTAATATTCTTGGGGCTGATTTTTTCATCGCCAGATAACTTTTGTTCGAGGAATAAAATTGCCGTTTGACAGTTTTTGTATGAAATGACTGTCAAAATTTCAAAATTATTCCCCGAATAAAGTTATCAGATGATTGAAAGATCAGCCCTTACACATATTGTGATTGCACCAACTTGTTTTTTTTTTTTGTGTTGTCTTCTTTCAATGCGTCTTGTTTACCGCAATTAAACGTATTTTCTTTCTGTATCCATCTAAACAATTATTATAAAGAGAAAAGATTTGATTTCTTATATGTTTGTTGGTTACGCTTTCACGCTAAAACGGCTGGACGAATTCGGAAGAAAGTTAGCACATGGTTAGACCTGGGTTAGGACATAGACTACTTTTTATCCCGATATTCCTACGGGATCGAGTCTTATACGGGAGAAACCGAGGGGCGCAGCTAGTTTATAAATGCGAAAGTAACTGTCTGTCTGTTTGTTACCTTTACACGACTAACAGCTGAACGGGTTTGTTATAATTTGTGCAAATGGGTAGATCATGACCTGCACAGCTATTCACAATCGTTCGATTCGCTATCGGATTCGATTGTTAAGGTTTGTTTAGGAGGAATGTTACAAAAAAGTTACTTTGATGGTAATAAATATTTGAGTGGTAAATAAATTAGTATATTTAGGTATTTTATCTGATTTAAGCCTTTGTTTACTCGTGGTACTCGTAACTCTGCTAACTACAAATATTTTTTTTATAGATACTTTCAAAGATCTTTTGAATTGCAAGAGACATCAATTTAAAATAACTAGCAATCGTCAATTCTTTCAAAGCAAGTTTTTTCTTTACAGACTGTCTTGACCAGAGGAATTTTCTTTGAGTCCTTTTTAAGATTTGAAGAATGTGATTTTCTGCAAAGCACTTCAATTTATTGCAGAAAAATAATAGTGTCGGCTATCGTCATTATTACTTGCATAAAATGACAACATCCAATAACTTTACCTAACCTCAATTTTGATAATTTATGACAATCTCATTTGACTAAACTTCAAATGGTAATAACATCATGAACCGTATAATTTTATGCGGGTTGGTACTTACTTTCTTTCACCATATTGTAAGTTTTAACTATTCATTAGATCACAAGTAATATCACTAACCACACCCAAGTTTCAACTTCAACTAAAACTTAAAACTGATCTTGCTTGAATGTTATCGTTCACAGTTACCCAGATGGTCAAAGTTGAATGACTACTATCGCTGAGATAACATAACTGTATTGCAAACTCGTTATTATATCATATTGGTTATCTGTGTGTAAAGGCGTTTGTCTACCGCAGCCGTCACCGAGAAACGAGATTATTCGAACTGAACGTGACGTCTAGGTGACGGCAACCGTTTGTCCACCGCGACCGAACTCGGCGGTTCAGTATGTTAGGGTAGACAAAACAAAAGCCGGGCGAACGATGCCGGTGTGACAGGAGTGTGTGACAAGGTCAAACGCGTTTCGTAATGCCCATGACATTGGTTCGTCACAATGTCGGGCTGGGTTCTAGCGGTCGCGCCGAAACTTACTCTAAACTTCGGTGGCCATAATGACCGCGCTCGGGTGATAGACATGCGGTGGACACGCGGTCATAGTAAATATATGTATCACTACTTCGGCGCTGTCATCCCGTTCTCGGTGACGCCCCGTTGACGGTTGCGGTGGACAAACTCACTATCAGTTTAAGTTTCTGAATTTTTGAGATGAAAATAAATAGTTGTCTATACCATCACTCACGTTGGTTTTAGTATCAAAGCGTCCACTGAAATACAATACCCTTTTCGATAACAAAAAACAATATTTTTATCTTTTTTCATTCCAACCTAACATAAATTCGGGATAAATGTGACAAGTTCCTGTCACAGACACATTTCACACTTTACTGTACCACAAATGATAAGTCAAATGAAGATAATTGTTCCCACAACACAACGCGCCCCAGGGATGATAACATACACGTAAATGTAGGTCTTAATTGATTTTGATACTAATATGTTTGAAGCTCACACTCCTCCTCCGGCAGCTGTTTACAACTACCGATAAGATTTGTTTTCGACGGGGGGATTTTAGAATATGTCATTGTTACATGGATCACTATGGAAGTTTGTTGACAAACAAGTTTTTCCTACGGCGCGGTTTTATGCCGTACCGCAATGAAACTGTGACGTGTTCTAAGGGCCATAAGAAGTACTATCTAGCTGCTAATTTATACTTGCGCGAAGACAACTTAAACTTATATTTTATTCTTTCACACAACCTCATAGATCATAATATCCACGAGCATAAAATTACCACAACCTACTTGGGAAATAATATCCACTAGGTAGTCTGATCTTGGCCGAGGCTAAATAATAACAGCCACACAGGTCGATCGATCAGTTTAAGCTACGTTTGCCGCGGTTGGTCTGTGGATGGGTGACCATCTTTACATACCGAGACCCCTCCGTGTCTCGGAAAGCACGTTAAGCTGTTGATGTCGGATGTCATTCGTGGATCTTTGACAGTCGTTACGGGTAGTCAGAATCACGAAAGTCTGACAACCAGTCTTACCAAGGGGTATCGTATTACCCAGTAATTGGATTGTGGAGGTCAGATAGGCAGTCGCTCCATGTAAAATACTGGTATTCAGCTGCATCCGATTAGCCTGGAAACCGACCCCAACATAGTTGGGAACAGGCTAGGTAGATGATGATGAGTCTGATCTTAATCGTATCGGACTCTGTAAAACAATTTTCGCACATTAAAAGCGACCCACTCAGTCAAATCCTTTCCCCGTCACCTCGGGCGCTTTGAACTTAATTGTTATTACAATTTATTATTTTAATTAGTTTCTATTCATTGTCATTTCCATTGTTATTATGTTCCATTTGCTTAGTTATGAGTTCCTTTTTGGTGTTGTTTTTGTCCTGTCAAATCAAGAGACTCTTTGACTAAAATAATAATAAAGTCCCCCGCCCACTGAATTATGACGATTTAGATATGTCTGTTTCGGCATTCTTTGACATATGTGATATCAAATCACGATATATTTTCATCTCATGTTTACTGCAAATAAACACTAGGCTCCTCAGACCCAGGAGAATAGAATAGAATAGAATACTCTTTATTGTACACCATACAAATTACAGAACATAAATATATAAAAGAGAAGATGGCGGGTCGACCTTGACGCTCACAAACAGAATTGAGTCCACACTAGTTCAAGACAGAGGGGAGTGGAAAGGCGAAAGGGAGGCTTTTGTGCAGTGGGCCAACAAAGGCTAAAAATCTATATACTAATAATAAAGCTAAAGAGTTTGTTTGTTTGATCGCGCTAATCTCTGGAACTACCAGTCGGATTTGAAAAGATCTTTTTGCATTTGATAGCCCAATTCTCGAGAAATGTTACTTAATGTCACGCTAGGACCCTTAGAAGCCAAGCAAGAACAAAAAAAAAATGTCAGAAAGAACGCTGAGCGAAAACGAAGTAATAGGGGGCGGGCAAGCGATGCGATGCGACGGGATGAGAAGGGGAAAAAGAAATTTGACGAGGACGGAGTCGCGGACAGAAGCTAGCAAATTAATCCTACTAATATTATAAACGTGAAAGTTTGTATGGATGGATGGATGGATGGATGTTTGTTACTCTTTCACGCAAAAATTACAAAACGGATTTGGATGAAATTTGGCACACAGATGTTTTATAACCAGGATTAACATATAGGATACTTTTAAACCGATATTCCCACGGGATCGAAACTTATGCGGGTGAAACCGCTGGGCGCAGCTAGTAGAAAATAAGTAAACCTACCAATACTTAATCTAGATTTATTGGCCAGTCTACACATCAAGCCGACAGTCGCCGGAAATACGATAGCGCCTAGCACTTAGAACCGGCTATCTTTTACCCTATCCCTTCTTACCGCTATCCGTTTACCAAGTCACGTATTGTTTCATCCCCTTTTAACCAGAATTGTGGGAATTTCATTTCTTTCTCATGTATCGACATGTCGTTACTGGCATAATCTATAGGGTTGAGGGGTTGAAGACTTGTATTAGTATGTAAGAAGGCTCAGGTCATAAGGTATAGATTGTGGCAATATCTGAAGTATCCTATTAATTTTGATTGTTGCCGTAGTTGGATGTTTAATTGGCAGCGAGTAGGTGCTGTGATTCTGTGGTCTTGTGATTTTAATTATCTGGAAAAGAACAGAAGGCCTATTCTCGTAATTTAAAACGTTCAAAATCTAGTCGCAGTCTCATCTTGGCGACAAACAAATGTCAAAAACTTGTCAAAATGTATGGAAAATACATGTATTTTTGACAGATTGAGACTGAGATCAGAAGGCCAATTCTCGTAATTTAAAACATTCAAAATCTAGTCGCAGTCTCATCTCGGCGACAGATTTTAAAAACTTGTCAAAATGTAGGGAAATTAGAGAGATTTTTGACAGATTGAGACTGAGATCACACTGTGAACGTTCTTAAAATTACGAGAATTGCCGCTCTGAAGTTATCGACATAGCTTGCAGAGTAAGCAAACAGTGAAATGGCAGTGGGGTGGCCATGTCTGCCGACGGGCCGTGGGCCGGTAGAGCAGACGAGTCCTGGATTGGGGACCTCGATCGGCAAGGATAGCGTGGGACGCCTACCGGCTAGATGGACTGACGATCTTAAGAAAGAGGCTGGGACGGACAGAATGTGGAAGGCGGAGGACGGGTTTTCTGGCGCAGCCTGGGAGAGGCCTATGTCCAGCAGTGGACTGCGATGGTCTGAGTTGAGGTACTGTAATCTTTTTAAGATCATAATCATAATTGAAAGCCATGTTCCACCCACTGCTGAGTATAGGACTCTTCTCGTTTGTGCCGTGTAATTTATTATTTCTTTCTTTCCTTTTACACATGCTGACCCTGACTTTCCCTGACTGTGAATCTCATCCTAAATTCTACAAGCACTAACACTAACAAATATCTTAAGGCTATTCAACTTTTACTCTTAATGCAGCAATCAAACTGCAACTATATTAGAAAAACTATTCACATTATCCTCATGAATGTGTTTTCAAAAAAGCCTGACATCATTATCCCAAAAACGTTTGACTGACATAAAACTATAATAATGCCACGTCGGTATGACGCGTAGGTAGATACCAATATTTCACGTGTAGACACTGATTTCGATTCATAATATCCCCAAACCCACACATTTTAATCCAATATTTGTTATGAGTTGGCTGGAAAAAAAAACACCTGGCGAACGTCGAAAAAATATCATTAAAACTGATTTTCATTTTGCTAAGCGCGATCTCTTGACGGCAGCGAATTCGCAAGATATTTTATCATAATCGCTGTTGTACTCACAAGATTTAATAGGTCAACACTTTTAGGGTCTCGTAATTTCATCAAGAAGGAAACTGTCTTTTCTACATAGATTTCTTTTTGAAAATGCATTTTAATTCTGACAGCTCAGCTGGTCTATTTAGTAAAAATCTCACCGTGGAAACTTTGGTGTAGTGAGCTGTCATTTCACCTAATGCTAGGGATTGACACTATAACTACTCACTTCTGCTAAGTTTTTATGGTGAGATTTTTATAGAATATCACTGCTGCTGGAATGACAGCTCACTTCACCTAAGTTTTCACGGTGAATTGTTTACAGAATAGGTCGGCTTGCATCTTGAGGTCTTTGAATTACTTAAAGATGATCATGTCATTATCAGCAAAATGTTATTACAATGCTTCGATCAATGGGCTTGTCCCCTGAAGACAGTCATAATAGGCCAGCCGAAAGACGATTAAATGAAAAATCAAAAGTGATGTAGTGGAGTATGTTGGATATCCCGATAAAAAATAGCAACAGCGAGGTAGTTGCGTAACACTCATAAAGTTGCAACCGATCGCAATTCCTTGTACTTTGATAGTTCAGCCATGTCCATTGAGCTATTTCCCTTATTGAGGTGACTAATTTTTCAAACCTATGAAGCAATGCATTTCAAAATGAAAGGTATTGCGATCGTTTGCTTATTCTGCCAGTAAGTCAGGATACGTGAAAAATAGAGTTTAGGCATATTTAGCAAGTAACAATAAATCATTTAGTAAAACCCACGGAACACATCAGTCTTACAAAGTACATATACTCGTAAACACTGACTCTTAACTTCACCGCGAAGATTTGTAATGAAATGGAGGTCGGCGTCATCTGAATTGTAAATGTTATTATTTTCCAACAAGCAGTACAAACACTCTAGCTCCCCCTGTCTTTAGTCAGGATCAATGTCATCGGCTGAATAATTGCTGAGTCTTTAGGTATGTTGACTTGAATGGATGATACTTGAAGTCATAAATAAACAATGAGATACTTCAAAGTATGTTCGCACAAAAATGGATTCTGGATTGCATAATCAGCTTTTAATGTTCCCACTGCTGGGACACAGGTCTCCTCTCGGTGAGAGGGAGTGGGCCACAATCCATCACGCGTGCCCAGTGCGGGTTGGTAGATGTCACATGTTTCGATTTTTTGGTTCTAGGACATGCCGGTTACCTCACGATGTTTTCCATCACCGTTTTGAGAGCAGTGGTGATGAAATAATTTACACAAAGTAAAGCGCCTGTTTGGGTTCGATCCTACGACCTACAACTCGTAATGTCGGGGCCGGTACGACCGAGCCAGCACTTCTTGATTTTGGATTGAATACATCGGAAATAAAAAGTTATTATCAGCTTAATAAACTGAGGCTAAGCAAATAATCATTAGATTAGATAAAATTCGATTTAAGCACTTACCAGAAATTTATGGTTTTATATGGCAGCGCTACACATAAAAAATATTATATTAAAGACAACGTTTTGGAATCCGCAGTCGGATGCCAACAAGGTGATCCTCTCGGGCTAGTCACTTTAGATATGATGTTATCTTGAAGGGATGATACTTAAAGTCATCAACAATGTCATAAACAATGACAATTCTGGATTGAATAGCTACATAAGAAATAAAAGTTATGAATCATAATAATACCAGCCTATTACAGTCCCACTGAGGGGCGAAGGCCTATTCTTATACAAAGAAGGCACGAGCATTGGCCACCACGCTTGGTCAAGACGGGTTGGCGAAATGGGCCTCATGAACTGAAGCTAAGAAGACTATCATTAGATTAGATAAAAGATTTAAGTACTTAAAATATTCACTCACTGAAAACAATTTCACTTGTTTCTTTCAACTTTTTCCGATATCCTATATCTATGTAGATCTTCAAAAGGCATAGACTTATTAATAGACCACTGAAATCATCCACAAACCGATCTCCAAAGTTCCAAACAATTGACAAACGTAGACTCCAAATTCCACAACAGAATATCAAGTACCTAACCCCTTAAAGGATAGGATATTAATAAACACCTTACGTACCTATTTACAATCGAGGGACTGAGGTTTTCCTGACACTGACGGGCTCCGTTCGCCTTGGAGGGTTAAAAGCGTAACCGATACATGATATTTGAACTAACTTAAAAGGGTACACTCGGTTGCCTCTCAATTTCCCCCGGCAAACAACGTTTTATTACGTTTGGTTGGGACCCCAAATCACTAGATATACTTGATACGAAGTGTAACGAAAATGCTACGTATTTGACTATTTGCTCTTCTAGTTTCGTTGGCTTAAATTTTGTTAGGGAATGTTTGCGGATTATTTTTATAGTTTCGATGATGTTTTAAATCTTTGTTTTTTGAAGGTTGGGAGAAAAAGACATGTTGACGTCAACGCTGGCTGTTGCTGAAAATCAGCGCTGGGGCTCTGTCTCGTATAGGGTTTTAGTATTATGCTGAGCGATGGCCGTTTTGCGAGCATGTGACGCATATTTTCCCACAACTTTTTTTTTTTGTGTTTGGGTACTTTTTGTGCGTCATGTTTTACCGCAAATAAAATAGTATTTTCTTTCCTTTTTTCTTTCATGTTGCACTGACCCCAAACACATTGGTATAGGGGCAGGAGAATAATATACAGGGATAATCGTCGGGTGGTGCCACATTTCAATGAAATTTCGAGTTGGCTTCGGCCCCTCGTACGCCTTCCAAAGGACCGGGACCCCGTGGTCCCGAGATTTATTAAAATATAAAAATAAATAATAATAATAAGATGTTTTTATACTTTTATATTCTAATATTTAAAAATATAATTTATATGCTTACATTCAAATAAAGGAGATAATAAGAAATTTATTTCAGAAGAAGTCCATATATATTGTTAGTAACACAAAAAACCTTAAAAAACTATTGATGACCTGATTAAACTACTAATAATGATGATGTTTTAAGCCGGCGTATGGATAATTCATGTTTAAAGAAAACGAAGGATAAAGAAAAAAATTGTGAATGTGTAGCATAATAGGGTAGTTGCCTGGGTAAAAAAATAATAATTATATCTAGTCCGTCAGTTAGATTATCAAAAAATAATGGACACGTATTTTTTATTTTGTCAATCAAACAAAAAATGATAAAGATAGAGCGCGTCAAAATTTGGGAGTGGGGGTTCGTGACGTCACTTGCTTGCAAAAATGTCGCAAGCAAGTGACCTCACGCGGAACTTTAACGGGCGATATCTTTATCATTTGTTATATAATTGACAAAAGAAAAAATACGGGTTCAATATTTTTTGATGATCTAACTTACGGACAATTTTTTTAGGAAAATAGCCTATTGTGTTTGTGGCCAAACGAGACTGCAAGCTCCGCTGAATTCAATCTAATATGAAGAAATTGAAAACCTTTGCTTTTTTTTAAACTTTTAAACTAGAACCTTCCCATTGCTCTTCGTAAGCTCGGATCACGCCACGGTATCAGATTAGCCAGTCACCTGGGGGACAATTCTCCTAATTTTAAGAACGTTCACATCTCAGTCTCAATCTGTCAAAAAATACTTGTAATTTCCCTACATTTTGACAAGTTTTTGACATTTGTTTGTCGCCGAGATGAGACTGCGACTAGATTTTTAACGTTTTACATTACGAGAATTGGCCTTCAGGTCTAATTATGGTTTTATATATCTTCCCCTTAAGTTTAAGAGGAATGCGGGAGTCGCAGATTTTTCCCCTTAACCTGCTGCCATTTCATCCGTCCAGTGTTAATTATGTCTACTTCGCCATCGCTTTGCACGAGTGAACTGAGATACCGAAAATCGACAGGGAGAAGCGCGCTATCAAGCGCAGGCTGATTATGTTATGCTCTTGTGTTCTACAATGCATCCTATTAAAAAATTGCAGTGGCAAAAGCTCTTGTGTTCTACAATGTATCCTAATAAAAAAAATGAAGTGGCAGTGGGCAGAGCACATTGCTCGCAGAACAGATGGCCGATGGGGTCAAAACGTAGCGTTAGAAGGACTCCCCAAGGCGGACCGACGACATTGTGAAACCTGCAGGAACCCGTTGGATGCGAGAAGCACAGGACCGGTCAAAGTGGAAGTGCTTGGGGAAGGCCTTTGTCCAGCAGTGGACGTCCTTCGGCTGAAATGATGATGAACAAAATGAAATGCAGATTCAGATATGGAAAATCCGCTCAAACTTTTGTAATTTACTCGTATATTTTGTAATACTTTTTTTTTTTGTTGAATATAAAGGTATTCGAAACAAAAAGTGTTACAGTACTTGAAATAGGATAAGTTAGGTTGGTCGGCGATTTCCCCAAAGGCTGTGAACAAAAGTAGTTTTCTTCAAATTAGTCTCCAGAGCATCTGGCATGTTTTACTTACTTTTGACCGCTTTTTCTTAGTGTTACATGTCGTTTTACTGCTTTCCAAGACTTAAAACGTTCCCAAAGCTCTAATTCAGAGGCTTTTTATTACGACCACCAGTAACCCTACTATAATATTATATTATAATTGCGAAAGTTTGTATTGATGGTTGGATGAATGTTTGTTACTCTTTCACGCAAAAACTACTGAACGGATTAGGATGAAATTTGGCACAGAGATGGTTTATAACCAGAATTAACACATAGGATACTTTTCCCACGGGGTCGAAAACTATGCGGGCGAAACCGCGGGACGCAGTTAGTATTATTTATAGGCCAGTCATTTAAAACATCATAGGTCGCAAAAAATTGCACTGTACTGATTTTTGGGATGTTATTAGAATAGATACCAATAGGTTTAAACCAAGTTCGCAGCTTCGAAAGACTTGTGCTACCTGGGTGGTCTTCGAAAAACATAAAAATTTTCGGACTTCTTTCAGTTTTTGGTGTATAACTTCTAAACGATGCATCCTACGGAACATCCACGGTTTTTCAGTACTATTAAAGTATACAAAATTTACTGTTCCTAATTTAAGTGCAGCCATGGCTCTGTGGGTCCAATAGAATCCGAGATACAGCACTTTAACATGTGGCATTTTTGGAAAAATGCCAAATGTTTAAAGTGCTGTCTGTACCTCGGGTAGAACCTAACCTAACTTCACTTTGTGTCTAAATTCAAATTTTATTTGTTTCAAATTCACGTTATTTCAAGTTAAACAAATATCAACTTTATTTTAAAGGGAAATTAAGTTAATTTCAGAGTGACGAAGAAGAAGTAGGTAAGCTAATTATTATTAACTAATCAATAATTTAGTTATGGCTATAATATATTAATATTATATTATAGTAGTAACTAAATTATTGAAAGATTATTTTGATCTTTGATATTGATCTTCCATCACTAATAGTAATGAATACCTATCACAAAAATGTAATATAGGAGCTTAATTGGATTAAATTAATCAGTCATTTTCATGGCATATTGGAAAATTTGATAGCCCTGGAACAGCGCCAAAGAGCTTTCCAATTAACAGAGCGTTAAGTGAATGAAATTCCGAAGAGTATGTTTTCAAGATGAACGAATATTCACTCAATCATTTCGTTAGTAGGTATAATTTGTATCTGAAAAAGTTTCTCTTCAATTTTCCCATGATCATAATAGTTAATGGTTTGGTAATTTTGTTTTACTTTATAATTTTGACATAGCAGTGAATTGATGGTTCATTTAAAATTAGTAAGGAAATTTATTATAAAAGACCGCTCCTGCACGCTTTGTGCGCAAACACTGGTTGATAATATTTTCATGCCTTTTATCTAAATAATGATAATGTAATTTTGACGACACGGTTGGCGCAGTAGCTGAGCGATCGACTGCTGCGCTGCGTGTCGCGCGTTCGATTCCCGCACGGAACAAATATTGTTACCGTCAGGTTGGCTGGATCAAACGAGATATATGTATACATGGGACCATGAGCACTATTTACTACCTATTTGCTACTATTTTTTACTACCTATAATTAAATATTTGCTACCTTTGCGTTAAAAAATATATCAAAGAAATAAAGTGGCCAGCCATTCTGACGTCGAATTGGCGGACCACTTCCAAGTTCTCATAGTTATAGCGTTGTATTAACCGCATTGTTAATAAAAATATTTACAACCTATTTGCTACCTTAATATATATTTTTTACACAACTTTAAGAAGCTCCTATAAAAAGTTATTAATAAAAGCCATTAAATCGCCAGTACATCAATTATTTACGTCTTTTCACCTCAGAATAATTGCTAACAATATTTTTGCAGGCGCTTAGTGCCTTATGAACAACTTGTTTCTGGATATGAGCTAATGAGCCACAGTTACTTTTCTATTGTTATAAACCAAATTTTGATTTTTTCACAGTTGAGGCATAGTAAAGTTTTATCAATTTATAAAATTTTATAATTATTTATATATTGCATTTATTCTTAGGAATATAAGTACCTACCTACCATACCTTAACTACCTACCTTAACATACATTTTTTTCACAACTTTAAGAAGTTCCTAATAAAAAGTTATGAATTAACGTTAATTTAGAAAGTGCCTGCAAAACCATTATTAGTAATTATCTTACGAAAATAAGTCGTGGCGTAAATAATTTATGTGCAGGCGTTTTGATGTCTTTAGTTAAAAACTTTCCGTGTGTTTGTACACGGACATGTAAAATATCTCCACCCCTCTCCCCCGCCCTCGACCTTATCATTGAAACTACTGAGACTAAAATTTTTAGTCACTCTCCTGTGTATTTGGAAGGCTATCAAAAATAGAAAACAACAATATATTCAAAATTATTTAATTACGTTCATCAAGTACATGATTCAAAATAAATATCAAAAATTTCTGTCCAATTTTAATGTTGATTCAAAAAGTGTGTCAGATTTTAGTTATATATTATTTATATTTTCTGCCATAATATGTAACCTAATAAAAAAATAGACCATTTCCATGTTAGACTTATCGCATTTATTCTTGGGAATATAAGTATGTATGTATGTACTTGGGGATTTATTAAATTGGTCTTGATCAAATTATGATACAATATTTGATAATCATTCATTGACATCTTAGATTATTTTTATTTAAAACTACCCACAATATTCACAACTTTATTGTGTTCAAGTTTACTTTTATTGTTTGTGACTTGCATACGTTAATAATAATTTATTAAAAATCTTAATAAAAGAGTGTGATTTCATATCCAGAAACAAGTTTTTCATAAGGCACTAAGCGCCTGCAAAAATATTGTTAGCGATTATTCTGAAGAGAAAAGATGTAAATAATTGATGTACAGGCGCTATAATGGCTTTTATTAATAACTTTCTATAGGAGCTTCTTAAAGTTGTGTAATAAATATATGTTAAGTGAGCAATAGGTAGTAAATATTTACATTAACAATGCGGTTAATACAACTATGAGAACTTGGAAGTGGTCAGCCAACCTGACGTCAGAAAGGCTGGCCACTTTATTCCTTTGATATTTTTCTTAACGCAAAGGTACCAAATATTTCATTATAGGTAGTAAATAGTAGCAAATAGGTAGTATATAGTGCACGTGGTCCCATGTATATATCTCGTTTGGTCCAGCCAACCTGACGGTGACCAAATATTTGTATTGCCTACAGGTAGTTGTTCCGGGTCTGGCTGTTTGTGTATGTGAGTTTAAATGTTTGTAAACGCACCCACGATACAGGAGTGATTCCTAGTGTGGGGCAACGCTAAAAAAAAAATCTATAGTAATATTCTTCTTGTTTTTTTTTTTTAGTTTTTATTCATATAAATAGTCGCTTTATATATTCTAAGTAGGTGTTTGTTTTTTTTTTTGTTACCTTTGTAAATCATTAAACCGGACTTGGTTTCCGTACGTTCTTTTCTTGTAAGTTCCGTCAGCCCATGAGCGCAGTTCTGTGGGTCCGCCCGATCCCCCATAACACAGCATCATGCTGAGTGGAAGTCTACTTGTCACAGTCACGACGTGCTGGCAGCTGTCGACTATTTCTCTTTTTTGTTCGTGATTATACATAGATGTATTGTTTTTATTTTTCTTTAATATTCGAGTTAATGATCTTTTTGTATGCAGGTGTTTCTGTGCCAAATAAACCTATTTTTCTTCTAGTTACTTTCTTGCTTTCTTATCAAAAGCTCAAGCTACTAACACCCAAATTTGTAATATTAAAGTGAGTGTTAGGTACTAGCCAGGGCCGCGGGTTGTTCGAAAGCGATACCGTGGCCCCTGGCTTAGGCAACTGAAGAAATACGGGTGGGTTTTAGTCAGGAAATGTCTGACACGCCCTTCCGCTCTGCTCAGAGCGGGAGAGATCCTTTGATGATTTACCACCCAAAAAAAAAATGGTAGTAGCAGTTTATATAAACTAATATAATAAACCTGAAGGGTTAGATTTTTATTTGAACGCGCTAATCTCTGAAACCAGTCGGATTTGAATAAATATTTTTGCATTTGATGGCCCAATTCTTAACAGCACGCTACATTCCTTAGGAGCTGAGCAAAATGAAAAACGGTCACAAAGAACGCTAAGTGAAAATGAAGTATCAACTCAAAGGTATAGGATATAATTTATGTTAAAGCAAGAAATTTCACGCGGACGAAGCCGGAGCAGAAGCTAGTATTAAATTCAGATAAAATATCCCATATCCTTAACATAGCTGCTACACAAAATAAAAAGTTTAAGCTTGCCAAATTAGTTTATTTTTATAGAAACATCACTTTTAAAAGATGTGAGTGTTTGCACGTCAGGCGTCGCACTGTTGAAAGTTTTTTTTTTTCAGTTAAAAATATAGGTACAGAGCAGCGGCATCGAAATACATTTTTGGAAGCATCACATTAACGTTGCTGTTGCTAGGTCGGTTTTATGGTTGGCTTGATTTAAATGGAAGTTAATGTTGCAGTCAATGTTGGAAAATGTATTCAAAATTAACTGAAAATGATTTACAATGTTTGTGCTTTAATTGTAGTTTTATGTATACAAAAAAATATAGAGGGTGAAAGGGAAACTCGACATGTTCCTTCCAGGGCGTGATAGTCTGAACCATTTGCAACAATTAAGCACCTAAAAGTTTCATAAATGTTAAAGGTGCCGATGAAACAGTCGATAATGTTGGCAAAGGTCGAATTTGCAAATTGTTGAAATATTTTAAAATGATGTGATAATCGAATTAATTAACTGGTTTATGTTATCCCTTTACCTCCGCGACCACACTTTCAAGTGGTAAGTATTACTTGCAGTCGATGAGCTAATCACCGATCACTTGTCGCTTAGTTCGCGTATTTTTACACTGATTTTTAAACTACTGCGCACGTAAAAACTCTTAAATTTAAAAAATACCACGGTTTTTTAAGCTTTTGACAAATAATATTTTATTTATCATGTCATTAACCTGCAATGTGGTAGACTCTTCGTATCATATTTGGTCGTTTAGAGAAAGATCAAGAAAAAGCATTGCCTTAATCTTTAACGACGGATTCATGATTGTTGTTATTAGTAAAAAAGAGTTAAAGTATTAGGTAGCCGATGGAATCGCTGTGAAAGCCACTCAATTAGAGAATTTAGAGATAAGTGATACTACTATATTTAGTGACGATATTTTCTCGGATTCCATGAATTTTCGCCTAGTCAAAGTCAAAGTCAAAGTCAAAGTCAAATCATTTATTTCAAATAGGCACATAAAAGGCACTTTTGAACGTCAAAAATAAAATTAGAATAAAATTGATTCTAGTCGCCCCTTCCAAAAGGTAGTTTTCGTATGGAGAAGAATGGGCAAGAAACTCCACCGTTACTCTTTTAAAATGTTTTACAATATATTGCATACATTATTTATATAATTATATGTGAAGACGATGCACCCAAAAATAAACTTACTATACCACAATAGGTAAAAGAATTAAAATGGATAAATGTAACCATGACATATAGATCAACTATGTGATAGATACATGGTGCTCACATATTCACAAACATTCCAAACGTAGACGATTTTCATAAATAAATAAGGAGTAATAAGTCCGGGTGTGACCCCAACTAATTACAGAATGTAAATCAATGTCAAAAAAAAAAAAAAAGAATAAATTATACAATTACATTAGCAACCAGTTTGATTTTGTCTAGACTCTAGAGATTGTCCTATGGAGCAAGACCAGCATGTTTCCAAGCATTCTTATCTTGGATATAATCCTCTAATTTGTAATATCCTTGCTTACAAAGTGTAATTTTAATATAAGTTTTAAATTTTCTTTCATTTAATTGCAATATTTCACAAGGTATTTTGTTGTAACATTTAACACAGTACCCCATAAAAGATGTATGAACTTTAGATAATCTGAAAAAAGGTTGATCTAATTTATCTTTATTTCTAGTATTAAAATTATGTCTATCACTTATTTTATTAAAAAGATGTTGATTTTTTCTTACATACATAATATTTTCATAAATGAATTGGCAAGGTACCGTCATAATATTAATCCTTTTAAATAGTTCCCTAAGAGATTCGCGGCGACGTAGATTGTAAATGGCTCTGACAGCTCTCTTTTGCAAAATAAAAATGGATTCAATGTCAGCAGCCCGACCCCACAGTAAAATGCCATATGACATAATACTGTGGAAGTAACTAAAATAGACCAAGCGCGCGGTTTCTTCGTCTGTTAATTGTCTTATCTTTCTAACAGCATATGCGGCCGAGCTTAGCCGCCCCGCAATAGATGTTATATGAGGTCCCCATTGTAATTTCTCGTCTAGCGTGATTCCTAGGAAAACTGTCTGATTAACAAATTCTAATTTTTGGCCATTCAATACGATGTCACATTCGCTACTTCTAACATTAGGTAATTTAAATCTAATGCATTTTGTTTTTTTTTCATTAAGTACTAAATTATTAACCGTAAACCAATCTTGGACCTGAAGAATAGAGTTATTCACGTCGTCAAGATTTTGTGACCGTCGGTCTATTTTAAAGATCAATGATGTGTCATCTGCAAATAACACCATCTTCGGTTGATTTTGAAGTAATTGGGGTAAATCATTAATATAAACTAAAAAGAGGAATGGACCCAATATCGAACCTTGAGGAACGCCCATTGTCATTTCAGAACCCAATGAGTTTACGCCATTTACTTGGATTTTAACCTTTCTATCTTTCAGGTATGATCTTAACAAGTCAAGTGCTGTTTTCCTAATCCCATAGTGCTCGAGTTTCATCAGAAGTGTTTCATGGTTTACGCAATCGAACGCCTTAGAGAGATCGCAAAAGATTCCAATAGCATCTTGTGCTTCTTCCCAGGCGTTAAAAATGTTCTTCATTAGGGTAACACCGGCGTCAGTGGTACAACGCCCTTTGGTGAAGCCGTACTGGTGTTCATGAAAGATGTAATTTTTATTAAAGTGACGTAACATTTGATTGAGCATCAACTTTTCAAACACCTTACTGAGAACTGGCAGAATTGACACAGGTCTATAATTGTTGGGATCTTTACTATCACCGGATTTGAACAATGGTACTACTTTACTATGTTTCATAAGATCCGGAAAGACTCCTTGGTCAACACTGGTGTTAAATATGAAAGCTAAATAGGGCGCAATGGTTTCGATGAGAGATCTACATACTTTTACAGACATACCCCAGAGATCTTCTGTTGATTTAATTTTAAGATCTTTAAAAGCTCTTATAACAGCCTGGGGGTTTGTATGCTGAAACCTAAGCTCCGAAGGGCATGCCTTTACATTCCTTTTAAGTAAGGCAGCAGAAAGCGTGGGGGAAGAATTTAAAGCTTCAGTAGTTTTAAGGGGAATATTAGCAAAGAAGTTTTCAAATTCCTGAGCTATTTCTACATCTGAATTGATGGGGCCATGTGCAGTCTCTAAATTAAGTTCACTATTTCGCTGTTTTTTCCTACCTGTTTCATTATTTATTATTTGCCAGGTAGTTTTTATTTTATCATCAGCTGATTTTATTTTATTGCCAATATAAAGAGCTTTAGCTCTTTGGCACACCCTTTTAAAAGTTTTTGAATATTTTGCAACATACTGATGAAAGTTCGTATTTTTCATATGTTGCTTTAAGCCATACAGTTCAAAAAGTTTTTCCCTGCTTTTACGAATACCTGGAGTAGCCCAGTCACTGAATAAAAACTTTGTGTAAATACTTTTAGTTTTCAGTGGAAAAGTGTCATAAAATTGCGAGTTTAATAGTGAAAAGAACTCGGCGTAGAACTCATTGGGGTCATCTATATTATTAAAACTCTGATCACATAATTTACTGGCCAAAGAATTATTTAATTTCTCTAAATTTTTACATGTAATTGGCCTAAACCTTATTTCAATTTTTTGTAAAGGCCTATAGGAGCTAAATGTTATTATTTGTCCACTGTGATCAGATGGCAACTTATCTACAATTCGTTTGTGTATGTAATCGCAATTACAAAAAATATTATCTATACAAGTGGCAGAAGAAGCTGTCACTCGGGTTGGTTCCATAAACACATTGGACAAATCAAATGACCCAAAAAGACTCAATAATCTGACAGTATTCGAGTTATGTTCCAATAAATTAATATTAAAATCGCCACATACGATTATTGACTTACTACTAGTACTAAGCTTCTTTAAAACATCTTCCATTACAGAATCAAACACCGATAGATTCTGGTAACTAGGAGGTCTGTATACGCATACTATAACATGCTTATCGAGCTCAACACAGGATAATTCAATCATGTGTTCAACAGACAGCCCGATGATGTCTTTACGTTCTTTAGATTTAATAGAATTTTTAAGTAATATTAATGACCCGCCATGTATCATACGTTTTCGGCTGAAATGGCTAACTACACGATAATTTTCATAATTAATTGACATTACTTGATAATCTTTCAACCAATGCTCTGTTAAACAAATGACATCAAACTTGGTGTCTTCCAAAAACAATTCTATTTCCAGTAATTTAGAAGCGCAACCTTGGATATTTTGATTAAATAATTTTAAAATATGTTGCACACCCTTTACTTTCTTAGTATTATTAATTATATTGCCAGAAGATACCTTTTTATTATTCTGTATTAATAATTGGTTATTTGAAGGGGTAACTTCTGTTGTCTCACTGACTAGTTTAAATTATTATCAGGAGATAGCTCCACAACTACAACTGGAGAGTCTAGATTGCCCGTATAAGTTCCAGCAGGAGGAAAATACCCTATCTGACTGGTAGTGGCCTCCAAGGATGTTGCCATTGTAGGTGGAGCCTCCTTTGTACAATATGATGATTCACAATCAATCACAATGTTGTTAGTAAAACTATGCAACACAGATTTGTCACTAATACTAGAATTTGTTACATTAGCTATAACCTCGTTAATATTATATGCTATCAACATAGCAATCAGATGTCTACATTGCCCAGACAGAGATAAAGTTCTCTGAGTTAACTTAAAACCACTAACAAACTTGTTAGTGTCAAAATACAATAATTTGTCACTATGACAACATGTCAACTTGTGAATAGTATTATTCAACTTATAAATGTAATTATTTTCATTATCTGATAAAGTATCAGAGTAAGGAAAAGCACACAACATTAGCTTTCCTATTTTTAACTCTAATAAGGTGTTTACACCATCCACTATGTCCTTTCTGGTAATACTAGTGCTATTACCTAATAGCAAAACCATAGTAGAATATTGATCCAGGTTTGTGTTGGCAATTCTTTTAATCATTTGGTTAAAACTTATGTTATGATAACTATGATTGGTAAAACTATGGCTAAGGTAATTGAGTAAAATTGTTCCAAAGCCAGAACCTAACTCGTCAGAAAAGAATATTGATTTGTTTATCTGTGGGGTGTCTGCTGGAAGAGCCAATACTGGAGGGGACAAGTCAGGCTGAGGCTGAAGAGGTGGTGGTTGGTTAGCATAGCTGCATGAAAGATCATTAGTCAGAGACTCAAACCTTTCAGCATTGCTCCTCACCAAATCCAGTAGTTCCCCAGCCTCAAACAAGCGGTCACTTAGTTGTTGTTGTGAAGTTTCATAGTTTTCATAAATATCCTTCAGCAAGTGCTCCTTGTGTAATATATCATTATAGAGGAGCTGGATATCAGTATCATACTTCTCCCTACATTTATCTAATTCAATATTACAAGACTAGACTTACTAGACTAGACTTTATGGGGTGCTTAATTGTTGCAAATGGGTCACTCTATCACGCCCTGGAAGGAACACGTCACCCTGTGGTGACAGGGAAACTTACTTACTACTTGACCCAAATGTATGAGACAGCTGATATACAGATATCAGCTTTCTCATACATTTGGGTCAAGTATCTAGGTATTTAAGTTTTTTATGAGACTTCATATATTTTAAATTTGTCTGTCTGCTCAACATCGTAAATAACACGCAAAAAAGTGTGTTGCACTGTCAAAATAAAAGCCACCCGCGGCTATAAAGTCTTAGATAATAACGATTCAAACTACTTATTTACAAGAAGCAAACAGATCTCGAAACTTTTATAAATGGTTTTATAAATATAACCATAGCCTACAACCATCGCGACATAAACGAGTCGAATAGACACCTCATGTAAAATCCTTCCAGCCGTTAGGATGCCTAGAGGGTATAAAGAATACGACATCTGTAGTAATCTGTAGGAAACTATATTTATGCTAATAATAAAGCAGATGAGTTTGTTTGTTTGTTCGAACGCGCTAATCTCTGGAACCAACAGTCGGATTTGAAGAAATCTTTTTGCAATTTGATATCCCAGTTCTACAGGAAGGTCACGCTATGGCCTTTGAGTTCCAAGCAAAAATAAAAAAGTCAGAAAGAACGCTAGACGAAAAGTTGGGTAAAAAGGAAATTCCCTTACACGCATAACAACTACGATTTGTACCAAAAATATGTACCTATTGGAAATACCTATCTCGACAGGATTCCTTTTGGAATCCCTGGAATTTTGTATTATTATACCCTGCTCAAGATAATAGAATCTTATGCCAATGTCATTCTATATTGTTGTTGTTCGATACGAAATTTTATATTACACCAGCTGCTAATCCTAGTTTTAAACCCTCTGTGTGCCAAATTTAATCCAAATGCGTTCAGTAGTTTTTGCGTGAAAGATCAACAAACATCCATCCATCCATACAAACCTTCACGTATATAATATTACATAGTAGGATAGGATACTTTGTATGTAATTTGGGAGTAGTTAATAGACATTTACACAATCATGTCGTTAATGAGGTACCAGGGAAGCCACATTTGCAGAAGGAATTACTGCCAAAATCATCGTTACTTCAACGATGTAAGTAAGTAAGTAATCATTTATTTACTAAAAGACTTAGCCCAGGTACCTACATCAGTAATAAGGGATGGCTATTACAGATGAGTAAGACCTCCTTCAAACTAGGAAAATCCATCCATACAAATTTTTACGTTTATTATTATTAGCAGGATTGTACACGCACAGTTCGATTTAATATCGGGTAGAGGTTATCGAATAAAAACACTGAGTTTTTCTTTAGGATAGAGATAATATTGATTGTTCTTGTAACTATGGAATATGGTATTCATCGTCTGCCTAGTATTTTCCCACCTAGGTTGGGGTTGGCTTCCAGACTAACCTGATGCAGCTGTGTTCCAGTATTTTACATGTAGCGACTGTTTATATGACCTCCACAACCCAGTTACCGGGTAATACTGTACCCCTTGGTAAGACTGGTTGTCAGACTTTCGAGCTTCTGACGACGCGTAACAACTTCCAAAGATTCACAAATGACAGCCGGGACAAACGGCTTAACGTGCTTTCCGAGATACGGAGGGGTTTTGGTATATAAAGATGGTCACCAATCTACGGATCAACCTCGGCAAGCGTAGCTTAAACTGATGGATTGATCTATGCGGCTGTTATTACTTGGCACATAACGTGGAACTATACGTAGATAATGCTGAGTCGGTAAAGTAGATTATCGATATCGTGCACTAAGCAAACAAAAATAGCCCTTAAAGTCACGAACACATTTTGGATATTTAGTGTTCCTTTAATTATTTAAACAGTACTTTACCGACTACAAAAACCTTACAAAGAAAACTCCTAAAATCTCTCTAGAAATCCATCTGCCATTTCTGTAAAAAAAGCCCTGACCATTAATGAAAGTCTACGTCTACTTACCCAGTTCTCTCTGAAATCAGGAATGTTCCTTCATTAAGGCCGTCAGTCTTGCCTCGCGATGTTTTTTCACAGATGAAGATAGATGGTGCCCATAGACAGGATTCAAGGAAAAAACATAAGAATAAATTAACGGAGTTTTCTCTTCCCTGGTTAGGTCGCGCCCGCGGCCATGTTGTTTGAAAACATCGCCTGAATAATATTCATTAATAGTTGTATTCGTTGGCTAAACAATTGTTGTTGTGTGCTGGTTTGTTTGTGTTAAACTTGCCTGTGAATACCGCAATTGGCGGTATAGTTATAGACAGAAAAACAGATATTCAATTTGCTATCCAAAAAAATTAACATTACAGTAATGTTCGTTTTTTGGATTGTTCAATCCACTGCTGCTTGTGTTTTCTCCTCAAGTACTGCGCTCCTTAGGTTCTGCTTTAAGCCGCACGATTACTAACAAATGCGCGCACTTTGTACAAGTCCACTCAACTCAATCTATGCGATTCTTACCTCAAAAGACCATTTCAAACACCAAACCATTCTCCTTTGCGACACTGTAATGCATTTGAAGTACATACCTTTTCTTTAGGAACTAGCGCAGGTTTATTAATTACCTACCTACCTATACGCTTAATACAGTAAATTCAGCAGACAAGCGAACGTTCCATAGACTGCTTACTGTATTTTGATACGGAACAATAATTGTGCGTGACCGGCTCGATCTCCGCCGGTTTTTTTATTTTATTTGTTACTAGCTGCGCCCCGCAGTTTCACCCGCATAATCTTCGATCATGTGGGAATATCGGGATAAAAAGTAGCCTATATGCTAATCCTGGTTATAAAGTATCTGTGTGCCTTTCTTCCAAATCCGTTAAGTACATAGTTTTTGCGTGGAAGAGTAACAAACATCCTTCCATCCATACCAACTTTCGCATTTACAATATTAGTAGGATATAGTAGGTCTTCAAGCACCGAAATGTACTGAGGCAGACTTAATGCCATAGAGATTTTTACCAGTCAATCTATGTAGTCTTTGTTGTTCACTTGTTTTGAGTGTAAATATGTAAACACATCAGTGCAATGACCTGGCGAGTTTCGCAGTCCTCTCGCCTCTCGAGTCTCGACAGTCGACAAAATATCCTTGTGTAAATTACCCGTATTTTATTAGACTTGATTAGGCTGCTTATAGACGAGCGGCATCTTGCCTGACAGAACTGCAACCGTCGACGCGCGGACTGTGCAGTCGGTGCAGTCGGCTGCCGCTGACCAATAGCGTCGCTTGAAGTTAAGTCCACTGCTGTCGCCGCCTACGTAACGACGGCAGCCGCCAGCGCGTCGACGGCAGCCTTTGCTGCGTCTACGGCAGCTGCCGACAAATGACGGCAGCTGCAGTTACTTCTGTCATCAACAAAATGCCGTTCGTCTGTAAAAGCTCTAACGGAGCGTGTTCATCATTTGTTTCAAGAATTTCGGCGTCAGGTGTCTTTAACTCGATAACTTTATGAATTATCGCCCACTTAAGCGTTTTGTTACATTTTTTTATTATCAATGAGCTACGAAACTGCGCAATTTAAACTTAAAACGACTTTGATCGCTCGTAAAATAAGAGAGACTGGGCAGAAGCACAGCGATACGGTTTTGACTTGCTGTTTGTGTAGAAATACCATCATATCATTTATATTCTTGC
This sequence comes from Apamea epomidion, assembly GCA_947507525.1. Classification (NCBI taxonomy): domain Eukaryota; kingdom Metazoa; phylum Arthropoda; class Insecta; order Lepidoptera; family Noctuidae; genus Apamea; species Apamea epomidion. Next base: position 15,017,554 of record OX382230.1, on the reverse strand, counting down.
GCAAAGTGTTATCAAAATCTGACCAATTTTGAGACGCTATTACCCCGCAGGTCAAATAGGGTTTAAGTAGGTAATTACCTTCAGATGATTTAATAGAGAGGTACATAACCTACTTATTATTGTATACTACTAGCGGCCCCGGCAGATGTCGTCCTGCCCGGTTGAATCATCATATACCGACAGCAGCGCCACCTACCGGGTCCAATTGTCCAATATTTTCAAACCATCTAGGAGCCCATTGAAATATACACACAAAATTTCATCCAATTTGGTGCAGTCGACCGGAAGTTATGCGCGTACATACATTTCGGTGATTCATTTTTATTTATATAGTATTAGTCCATTACTTATAGGTATGCGCTTCAAAATCTCCTAATGGTACCTATCTCACTAAAACGCATGACAAATACAATATTGTATCAACACAGAGAGCAAATAAGATTTACCGAAACTCTTTGATGCTTGTCCTCTATAACCCTTAGAAAAAAGTCCCACTATTTACTCCAAACAAAGAGAATCCAGCTAAAAATACGGCCCAGGAATAATCTGGAACAGCAAACAGTGTCGAGTTTCCACAAAAAGGCAGTAAAAGCTTCAGCCGTCGTCCCACTAATCATGTTCGGCTAAAAAAAGGGTCGGGGCAGCTGCCGACCAATTTGTCAAGTTGTCGCCTTATCTCAGATAGGGTCCGAAGGATAAAGTCACAGGTGAATTTAACGGTTTTTTTTTATAGTTTGAGTAGAAAGTATATCGCCAATTTCATGGTCAACAAATGTACAGTAGGTACCTACGTACACAGGTAGGTAAGCAACTTTCAAAAAGCAACTCAAGGACGTTTTAACAAAGGTTACATTTCCATGAAGACTTTTTTAAAGTAGTGAAGTTTTACTTACAAAATATTTGTATGATCTACTCGTAATAATTGATTCGCAACAATTTACTTAGATTCTAAAAGTGCCAATTGCATATTTCTGGAGTTGTCGATTTGCCCACAAATAAAATAACTTCATGCGAGTCAACTACACAAAAAAAATAATTTTTAAAGTGTCGATTCGCCCGTTCAGGGTGAATATATTCGTGCAAATCGGGTAAAATAAACCAATGTATTGCGTTAGTTGACTAATGAATTTTGTAACTGCATCATTCAATACACCTACTTACTACCTACCTATCTATTGACCAAAGTAAGAAACTAACCCAGATACGAACGTCGAATTTCTTCAAGCCGAATATCAGGACCGTAATTCTTTATGACACTATGAACGAAACCGCGCGATATCAACGCCAGATTGGCGGGATTAGCTAAAGAATTGACGCAGTTTCGAACTAAGGAATCATTAATTGGTCATGTAAATGTGTTAATTGGTAATGGTATATTAAGGGATAGGCTACAAATAGATATCGTAATAAATATTTCTAAATCTAACTTACAGAAACCAAAACAATGTCGCCTTTATTTCGTCTACTTCGACCCACTTCTTCCTATTTAAGACACGTGTAAGGAAAATTCCCCCAAAACAGGAAGGGGCTAATTAATAAAAATAAATACATAAGTACAATAATGGTTAAATAGATAAACAATGTTTGGTACCTTAATAATTTGTAGGAAATATTTTAAATGGAATTTCTTATTTTGACCTACTTTACATAATAATATTGTTTGTTTCGTGGTCCTTGATTCAAAAGAAGCCTTACTTGAACAGTATTGTATTGTTCTCGTTTGAGGTCAGGGCGTTTTCAGTAAATTGCGCAGAATACACACAATGCACACAATGCGCACAATGGGGATAAAAACTGCCACTTGCTCACTTCAGATGTCGCTACTATCCAGCGTCTAAGAATTTGACAGCTAGCTGTCACTATCCATACTTTTTTTTTTGTAAATAAGCGACTTCATTTGCGCATAATTGATTAATATGCTCCGTTGCGCAGTTGTTGACTGCAAAAATAGGCGGACCCATGTATTTGCCAAAGATGTTAAAAGACGAAAACTGTGAGAGAAACCTCTCCGAAAAAAAATTGGAAACCCGATATTTCGTCGAGACTAATAAATGTGCTATCCTTTTTAAACCTGAAGAGTTTTATAAGAAAAATTCGTACACAGATGATGCTCCCAAGAGAACCAAGTCGGTTTTCATTACAGGCACTAAACTTGCGGTATGGCATTATTTAAATTAGTTAGAGTAAAGGTGTGTGTGTTTATATTATCATATTAGATTAGATCAATGCTAGAATTAACATCTCTGAAATTTTTCAATCAGGAAGAGCATCCTCGAGTTGGGTTTCAACTCCGATCAAGTTACTCGTATTCCTGTCGTACGTTTCCAGTCTTCTACAAAAAATTAACTTAAAGTCAACAAACATATATAATAACCTATAAATTATTTACTTTTTCACTAAAGCTGCTTTTTTACCAGTTGTAGACGCTTCCCTTATACATTTTTATCTAGTTTTCGTTTAACTTGTGATCAACCGACGGCACGGTTGGCGCAGTGGTTAAGCGATAGACTGCTGTGCTGCGTGTCGCGGGTTCGGTTCCCGCACGGAACAAATATTTGTATGGCCTACAAGTAGTTGTTCCGGGTCTGGCTGATTGTGTATGAGAGTTTAAATGTTTGTAAACGTTTTAAAAAAAAAAACACAAATCTAAACATAGGTAAACAAAAACAATGGCGGCTTGTACACGGTGGCCAGTGCTACCATAGGTCAAGACCCCCACCCCCCCCCCCCCCCTAAAATCATTCAAGCTATCGAGAGTCTGAATGATTTACTTGTCTTATTGTCTTACTAACTCAAAACTATACTTGAGCCACAGAGTCCCCGATGGGCATATACAAAAACATTAAGAACATAGGAGACATGGGGACCGCCGACAGAAGTGAAAACTTTAACTATGAAATGACAGTGGGTCTTTTAACGCGCCTAAAAAAGTTAATATAGAATCTAGTATCCAAGAGCAAGCGAAGCTTTGGGCACTCCAGTTGTACGTAAGGTTCGAAAGGCTTAGGTTGAGATCTGATTCCAAAACCTAAACTGCTGTAATACGAGTTTAAGCTTTTCGTCATAATTCGATAAAGTAAGTTCTATTTCTGTATAATGGTCAAAAGAAAACCAAACCTATTTCAAAGAGGGGTGCAAAAATTTTCAGGCTGGCTTCGCTCGCTCACATTCTGTTGATTCTTGAGCTTTTCTTCATAACTCATAAGTTGACAAAGCAAGTAATTCCTACTCCTTTTGGAATGATCAAAAGAAAATCGAACCTATCCGAGAGTGTGCAAAATTTTGGAGCTTGCTTCGCTCGCTCTTGCATTCTACATTCTCGTAGTTGCTTGGGCTTGCCTGGATAAGTCGACAATGAAACTCCTATTTCTACTTGAAAATATAAAACCAAACCGAGGCGGGTTGTTGAAACTTTCGAGCTAGCTTCGCTCGCTCTTCCCACCCTTACGTAGAGTGGGCTCGCTTCGTTCGCTCACATTCTGTTGATTCTTGAGCGTTTCTTCATAATTTGACAAAGCAAGTAATTCCTACTCCTATTGGAATGATCAAAAGAAAATCGAACCTAGCCGAGAGTGTGCAAAATTTTCGAGCTCGCTTCGCTCGCTCTTGAATTCTACACTCTCGTATTTGCTTGGGCTTGCCTGGATAAGTCGACAATGTAACTCCTAATTCTGCTTGAAAATAATAAACCAAACCGAGGCGGGTTGTTAAAATTTTTGAGCTCGCTACGCTCGCTCTTCCCACCCTACGTAATCTTTAGTCCCCGAAGGGTTAGGCAGGGGTGTACCTTCATGTAGTACTTATACCCCATTTCGCCAGTTATGTTTAAGTCCCATGTCATAGGGGGTGAGCCTCCTGCCACCAACCAGGCATAAATCCAGACTCCAGGCTGCTTCTGAGAAATTTCTGATGGAAAAACCTAATAACACTGTACCCAACTGCTGCTCAGCCGTAACGCTGGCGTACACTAGACCAACGAGGAGATGTACCTCCCTTATTAATATTCCTCGGCACCCATGGTGACCCCCCCCCCCCCCAATCTTGGGCTGCGACCACGCCTGAGTACCACAAGGTTATTCAGACTTAGGTATAAGTAAATAATGATAATAGAAAACGAAGTAATTAAAACAAAAAGTAGGTAACCTATGTTAAAACATATTATGCTGTTAAGTTAACGTTTCCTTGCGGTGAACGTTACTGAATAGTAATCAAATCGATCAGTTTTTTAATAGTTGAAGTGAACCTCAAAAACTTTTGACAAAGAAGTTAATCTACAAATAGAATGTGGCATTTTTTTCTGGACTGGACAAGTAACTCCGATGGGATAAAAAACTTATATTTTATTTGACCCAGTTCAGTCTCGACGGGATAAATGTTGACCAAACTTCTTCGCACTGTGAACGATTTCACTGATGTTTATATGTTATTGGTTTTTACCATGGCTATGGTGCCACCACTTCTTAAGCCGAAATATGTAATAGTTATGCCTGTACACCACTCGCAAGTAGGTATCTGTACACTGTTTCAAGAATCTTTTAGCGCTCGAATGACGTTGACACGGGGGCGCTGTTAGTAACCCTCTGTGCACTTGGATTGTGAAATGTATTGACAAAACAAGATGGTGCAAGATTAGCGCGACCAAAATCGGAACTAACGGTCAAAATCGGAATCCGTATTTGGCCGCGTGCCTACAGTACAGCTAATATTCAGTAGACCGGCATGGAGAAAACACTTGGTCAGCTGTTATTCGGTAGACCGGCATGGAGTCTTCTGAATAATACCGGTATGTTCACACAACTTTATGGAAATAGGCAGGTATGATGCCTTCATGAAAAATAGGTTTGAAACTCACAGATTCGAAACTCGTCTTTTTTCAAATCTAGATCCATGTCGTAGTAAGTCTCAGACCAATCAAAAAGCCTTTTTTTTTTTACAAAATCTCACGCCTTCTTCCTATAGGGGTAGGCAGAATCTACAGAACGTCACCTGCTACGATCCTACCTATCTTGACGTTGAAATTTAAATGTATCTCTTTTACTTGCACGGAACTTGAGCCGTGAGCGAGAAAATAGTCATAGATTAATATACAGTAATAGATAGGCAACTTTGGCTTCGTTCGAGGTCGCGAAAGTGCTGCTGTGTAGTGGTTGCTTCATGATATAGCCCGCTGACAGACGGACAGTGGAGGCTTAGTAATACGGTTTCACAATGACCTTGATGCTTTCTATTATTATACGTTCCCATTATTATTTATGTAATGTATCTTTTATCTGGCCTCGAAGATAAATCTGTGTCCATGGGATCGGGTCTGGTAGAGGAGGCTGTCGCCATTTGAATTGGCGTAGATGGCAGTTCAATATGCCTGTGCTCACCAACATGCACACCTGAAATTTATAGGGTGATTTTTAACAGGGATCTTAACCATTGGGATAAAATAATTTATTCTTAGGAAGCCGTTATTATCATCAATCAAGTTTTAAAGAACAATTTCTGATAAAAAGACTGAGTAACATTAATCTGCTTCAAAAACTTCTTCATGAAGTATTTTTTTATTTTTACATTGTTTAGTTTTGTATTTCACAAAACAAGACATGGTTAGATTATTTACCTTTACTTTTTTTTTTATTTACTATCAATAAACAAAGTATAGTTTTAAAAATAAAATAAAAATTACCTGGAATTTCAAGTGTTGGCATTGCCAGTACAGTACAGTTTCATATTTGGAAATATGTAAACATCTTCAAAATGTTTATGACACACTTCTGTTCTTATGTATGAATCCATTATCTTCTCCTACAATATCACCTCCAATTTTCATAACCCAAGTGCGAAAACGTTCTATTTGAGCAGGATTATTTGGGTTTGGAAACCAGTGCAACGGCAATCCTAAAACATGATCAAACTTGTTACACGATGTTCACCAAACATAAAAAAGAAAAGAATCTGAGTACTTAACTTATATCTTGGTTTGGTAAAAAATGAGTGGTCTGGAGTCATACACATATTTTAATGCTCAAATTATATTATGTTTAGATATTCGTTACTCAACCACAGTTCAACAGCTGAATTGGTTTGGCGAACATAGGTAGACTACAACCTGGATTAACTTTATTTTATTTATTTATTTATTTATTTATCTACTTACAGTTACCATTACAGGATATAACCCAATACGGTAAATGCGTTTATCCTAACTTAAACTATACTAACACCTATAACTTATTATAAATAATGCATTCCTTGTGAATTCACTCAGAGAACAACAGAATAAGTCCGTCCCACTCGCTATGAGGTTGAGCGTGCGGAGTGCGCGCGTCAGGGCAGCTTAAGGTGGATACTCCAAGGTAGCCCGCAAAATTAAAATTGTCTTACGCTTTTTGCAATTTGCTGGTCAGTACTAAGTTGTACGTTGATTAAAATATGATTTGCGACCGTAACAAATATGTGTTTACAGAATTATAATCATTAGAATCAGTAATACAATACAGTAAAATAATAAAACAGCCCGGAACACAACAAGACCTTTGAGCCATCGTAGACTTTATCGAGTAAAAGAAAAGTTCACGATTAGTGCTTTATGGCAATCTTCACGTAAAGCCGGAGAAACAGTTTTTTTTTTTGTGTAGGTAATACGCACATATTGGGTTTTTATTTTATTTTAGTTTTTCATTCATTACAATACAACACACACACACACACACACACACATACATGTATGTCACGACATTTTATTTGATTTTGCGTGAGCTTTTCTATAATTTCTAGCATTTAAATGAATTCTCTCAATTTATTATAACGGACACACACTTCCCTATGTGTTTGTTATTCCAGCGTATGGCACTCGTGGGTTGCAGCTGAAAATCAGGGTCAGGTGGTACACTGGTGTTGTCATCTGACATTATGCTGAGCGGAGGCCTTTTGGCATTATAATCTTTGTTTTCTGTTTTTATAGTTTTAAGGTGTATTCGTTTTGTGTAATGCCAATAAACGCGTTTTTCTGTCTTGCTTTCTAACAGACAAACAACTAAACGTACCGAATGAAAATAAAACCGAGAAAACACGAAAATACAAGAAAATTAACAAGCTATGCGTTTAAACATCAACCGAAAAAAAGACAATCTTGTCAACGTCAATCTTGTGAAAAATTCAAAATGATGTCAAATGTCAACGTCACTTTATTGTCATCGTTATTTCATTGAGTTTTTATATATAAAATTACAAACAGCATTTTGTTTCTTAAAGCAGCTAATAGACGGCAGTGCTTACAGCGTACCGTGCCGTTTATTCTAAGATACCACAGCATGAAAATAGTCGATACCTATTCGCGCTGACTCGTCGTTAGGGACTACTCACACTTATTCAGCTCTATTCAGCTTATGCCCATAGAAAACAACGATTTTGTATGGAGACGCGTACGCATCCGTTCAGCTTTCCGCGTCTATTCAGCTTTCGCGGCAAACAAGTTTAAAATGAGGACAAATGTGTTATTATCATGCGAGTGCTATAGATAGAGTTCAGCGCTGTTCCGCCGCAGTCAGCGTCGAACGCGGCGGAACAGCACTGTACACGGATGGTTTTCGACTCTTTGGCGACAAGTTACGACCTGCATAGTTCCTGCATAGATTTGTTTATTATTACGTAATCATTATACACGCAAGGATTGGGAGAGTTCGGACGTCGGACTTTTTTTTTTATATTTACGAAATAAAATGATGGACGTAGAGAAACTTATATTGCTATTGCAAAAATATTCTTGATATTAGTTCGTCACATTATAGCGATCAGCAGCGAAAAAATAATGCTTGGGAATAGACAAGCGTTTCAGCGGAGATAACACGCTATGACGGCTTTTCTCATTCTTACGACGCTGGACGCGGCTGATAGAAGCAGAACTGTATAAGTGTGACCAAAATCGTTCAGCGAAGCGCGAATGGAGCTGAATAAGTGTGAGTAGTACCTTATGATACCAAGAGCTTGGTTTATTCAGAAATCGTAAACCTAGAATTTTCCTGATGAGAAATACGTGACATTTCAATATTCAAATCAAAGTACCGACACCGACTTTGGGTAGAAACGCAGTGTAAACTGGACCGGATTTTAATTTAATATGAATAAATAATGCATGAGGGTCAATCAGAAACTGAATAGTAATTAGTTTGAATAATTAATGCTATGCATGTCTTGTTTTGGACGAGGAAAGCTGTAATTTATTGCAGGAAATATATTGGTACGTATGGTCTCCCTATGGAAGTATTTACTGACCAAATCAAAGTCGCATTCTTATATTATTCCGTAGGACGTCAACAAGGAACCCCTTACAGTTTCGACAATTCCATTCTTTCGTCTGCCTGTCTGTCTGTCCTTGTGTCTGTCAGCGGTTTAGCTCAGAGACTTTTACCGTACCTACTAGAAAGCTATAATTTGGCACGTGTGTTTGCTTATCGTCAAAGTGTAGCTATTAAACTTCGATCATCGATTGATATTGGGCAGAACTCTTCTAAATTATAGTTCAGCGCACCCACCTTTGTATTATGTCTGTCAGGGCCTCATGCTCAGCAGTAGTGCTTGCGACCACTAGACCATCAGAACCTACATACAAACTGCTTTAATTTCTTTACAGCAATTATCTGTAACGTAGGTATGGTCAAGATCTGCGAAGTAATTGCGTAAAACACTAACAGTAGAAATGGCTTTCATTTTGACAGTTCAACAACATTCATTGCGTTATTTACGTTGTTGAGCAGACACATATTTCCAACATATGAAGCATTGGATAAGCAATATCCTTCAAAATGATTCAGATTAAGATTGATAGTGTGTTACTCAATTAGAATGCTGTACAAAGTTGGAATGTAAGAAAATATCACTGCTCAATTATTTGCACCGTCTTTGGAATAAAAAAGAATGGCTCGTTGCCAAGAGTCGAAGAGTTCTAAACCATTTATTCCTTCCTTAACGAATCTTAATGTACGCACGACTACACATCAAGCTATATAAACCAGTATAAGCTGACTTCTGATTGTACGGAAAACCTATACAATGCGAGGTCAGGTAAACTTGGAAATGTATAGCTTGATGTGTTGCCGTGTGTACTTAAACTTCTGGGCATAAACAACATGGCACCATTTAACTTGTAGATCTATTAGATGCCTACAGGGGCTTGTGGCTAAATAACAACAGGCGCACGGATCGATGGAATGCTTGCCGAGCTCGATTCGTTGATGGTGACCGTTTATTACATATCGTTCCTCCCTCCGTGCCATAGAAAGCACGTTAATCCGTTGATCCCGGATGTCTTTTGTAGATCTTTGACAGTGTTTACGGGTAGTCCGTCTGAAAGTCTGATAACCAATCTTACCAATGGGTATCGTACCTAGTAACTGGGTTGTGGAGGTCAGATGGGCAGACGCTCCATGGAAAATACTGGTATTCAACTGCATCCGGTTAGACTGGAAGCCGACTCCATCACTGGGAGAAGGTTAGGCAGATATGATGATCTATTAGATCTATTAGCTGTACCCATATTTTTTTTTTTTAAGTAGTAAGCATTTTTTTCAAAAAGCAGTAAGATATACATAGAAACACATCTATTACAAACAAAACACAAACGGTATTATTTTAGAATAAAACACACCAATGGAAAACTCAATAAAAAAAAACTATCTGTGAGCAAATCACGAATATTTTTTATGTAGGTACGAGTAGGTACAAGTTACATAAATCTTTTATTTCTAATCTGTTTACTCGTAAACCTGCACAAAACACCCATTATCTGACTACATAAAAACACCCTTTGATGGGATAAAAGCGTTAAAAATCACATCCCTTTATCGTAAAAAGAAAATGGCGGCTAAGTGTTTTTTATTTCAGTCTGTAATGGCGTCTGACATTTAAGGGAATAGGCTTTTAACTCATGAGCACGTGAAATGTGGCTGTCACACAGTTATTTAAACGGTTTTCTCCGAGATTTGTGAATTATTTAAAAGATGGGGCTTTCTGCAATTTACCTACGTAGGTATCTTTAAGATTCATCTGGTACTTATCCAGAATATAGAGTAGGTATATTATGATAAGATGGGTATTTTCTGTAAAGAAGTCGAATTTAACTTTTACGTTGAGTTGGTGTAAATGGCCTAGGTATCACAGTTTTTTTAAATTGGTCTTTTTCATTTCATATGTTTTTTTAAGTTTTTGTTTTGTTACTATTAGATGTCAATACCCAACTTGTCTGTGAAGTTTTGCCAATTAATTTAAAACAAAAGTTTAAAAAAAGTCAAATAAATATTCTTATTTATTGTACACGTGAAATAGGAGATATAATGTTACAAAGTATAATTATCACGGCGACATACCAGTATATTGTCAATCTATACATTCCAGTATAAGCTGACTTCTCATTGTAAGATAAACCTATAGAAAGCGAGGTGAGCTAAAACTGCCTGAACTGAAACTGAACGAAGGCAGGATAATCCAGAATATTATGTACGGTATTAAAACAGCTGCTCGTGGAGGAACTTCTCTAGCGCGTGGTAGAAATGCGGCCGCACACCGACTAAGCTGTGGGCTTCGTCCGTGTAGCTCTGAAAAAAACAATTATATTAAAACAAAAATATATATACTTAAGATACAGGTATATGTAGGTACCTGGAAAATTATGTTTAAAAAATATAGACTAAGGGCTGATTTTTCCAACGCCAGATAATTTTATCCGAGGAATAATTTTGAAATACAAAATCTGTCAGACGTCAATTTAATTCTGCGAATAAAAATTATCTGTCGATTTAAAAATCAGCCCTAAAGCCCGCAAGTTTAGTTAACTTGAGACTTCGCTCGGATGCCGTATGCGCGTGATACTGAGGATTCGATGTCAAGAGCGTTAACAGCGCGGGCGTCGGGAGGGGCCGCTCGGGTCTCAAGTTAACTCTTGCGGGTCATTCTAACTTCTGCCCATGATTTCGACTGCGTGATTTCATGTTTTAACATAAAATATATCCTATAGCATCGCATTCCTCGCCCGCGATACTAATTCTTCTTCGCTTAGCGTTCTTTATGAGATTTTTTAATTCCTCGGCTCCTAAGTGTCGTAGCGTGATGTTAACGTTAACCTTTTTCAAGAATTGGGCAGTTTCGCGTTCAAACAAACAAACTCTTTAGGTTTTAGATATACCCGGTTCCTGATTTGATAATAGGCTAGTTTCCTAAAAAAAATCTAATTAGTCCGTCAGTTAGATTATCAAAAAATATTGGACCCGTATTTTGCTTTTTGTCAATTATATAAAAAATGATGAAGATATCGCCCGTTAAAGTTCCGCGTGACGTCACGCCTTGCTACACTTTTTAGCATGGCGTGACGTCACGACCCCCACTCCCAAATTTTGACGCGCTTTATCTTTGTCATTTTTTGTTTGATTGACAAAAGAAAAATTACATGTCTATTTGTTTTCGATAACTGACGGACTAAATATAATAATATTTTTTTTACCCAGGAAACTACCCTATTTGAAGTGAGAACTTGTCAAATTCTACTTTAGCATTAATTTAGGAATCACTTTCAATTTATCAAAATTTAGAGTAATTAAATATTCTTACGTTTATTTGCAAAGAAGTTTGAAATTTCACGGGCTTTCGGCTTTAAGTACCTAACAGAGTTTGATAAGTTCTCTTTTCAACTTCAAATTCTCAAATCAAAAACCGTGACTAAATACCATCAGTGATTAAAGAAGAATCTAGTATTGACACAATGATTTTCGTAAATTCTCAACAGCTAAATATTCTGTTAAGCCTACTCGTTAGGTTGCAGGCAGACCGCGAAATGGGACATTTTAATACTTTTGCATATGATCAAGATGCAAAGCTATACAATGTTTACAGACACTACAGATATAGGTACCATCGACATTTTGGAACCCTCACACCAAAATTGACTCAAATTAACGAAACAAATGCTTCAGTTACACCTAAGGGCTACCTTCACAATACCTGCAGTATATCAGGCTAAAGCGGCGATCCCAAGGGCACTCTGCTGAGCCAGCGAATGTTCTAGAGCCCATTTATTATATAAACGATCGGATATTTCTTCGCACATTACTTCACAATGTTGAGTGGCTAACCTTATAGCATTGGGTTGGTACGTTCTTTTAATGTTATAAGGCAAGGGTTAAATGGGTGGGCGTTGCGCGTTTGAATGACTTTTTTTTAGTTTTTTAAGTGTATTTCAGCAATCATCTCAACATCAGTCTCCGTATCGTCACGTTTTTCATCTTGTCATTATTATAAACTGCCGGGCTGGTAGGTCTTCGTAATTAATTCCTCAGTTTGGCCACCATTCCGCTATCTCTTCCAGCAATCGTTGCTTTTGGTCATCATCATGATCATTTCAGCCGAAAGACGTCCACTGCTGGATATAGACCTCCCCTCAAGCACCGGCACTTCGACCGATTCTGTGCTGGATGAGTTCAGCGGATTCCTGCGGCCTTCACAAGGTCATCGGACCACCTTGTGGGGAGGTCTTCTAACGCTAAGATACTTCTTTTCCGTTTCTTTCAATCAGAATTCAGTCTTACAAGAGGGCCAAAAATACTACTTGTCCTCAAATTTGAGCCTTAATTCAATTAATTCTTGAACTTACCATCTGCGTAAATTGTACATTTTGCCTCTGCAGCATCCGTGACAGTGACATAGCGTGCTGGTAGTGCACGTTGTCGTCTGCGGTGCCGTGGATCAAAAAGTAGCTCTTGTCACGAAGAGCCTCCGTCTGAAAACAAATTAACAAATCATTAATGGACCACTAGTACATTTTTCAATGGAAATTTTCCTTATACCTATACCCTAATTGCGAAACACACAATCAATCTCAATCTGAATCATTTTGAAGGATATTGTTGATCCTTTGCTTCATAAGTTCGAAAAAGGTTACCTTCATAAAGTCTGCTCAACACGTAAATAACGCAATGAATCTTGTTGAACTGTCAAAATGAAACCGATTCTGATTGATTGTGCGTTACGCAATTAGGGTGCTGCATTTGAAAACACTGGTGGGTTACTATTTGTATTTCCTGTGTGTGTCCCAAATAAAATATTTTTCTTTCTTTCTTTGTGCAAATATTGATACGGAGCATACACCCGGTTTCTGCATTGATACTTTGAAGTTGCGAAATTTTCCTTTAGCATATTACTAATAAGGTGATTCCTTCAAAATTGTCTGCGAAATTAAAAAGGCCTTATGTTTTTTGCAAAGTATTTTTGAATTTCACTGGCTCCTGACGCTAAAGTACCTATAGTTTGTAGTTCACAACTTCAAGCTCTCAATTCACAAACCGGGCGTTAGATTCAGATCAGAATTAAAATGTCATAACTTCATATTAATAATAGTTTAATCAACACAGAAGAAACCATTCAATTTATTTTAGTCCTGCCAAAAGACCTTACAGAAAACGAATTCATTAATATGAAACTTACCACTTTTTCAGTAAGAAGTGATGACTCTGTGTAATCAGCTTCGTTTTCCGTAGGCAGACCCATGTAACGTTCAGTGTAGATTGTGTCTGAAAACAAAAAATCATGTTTTACACTACTCTAAAGAATGAGTTTATACATACATAATCTCTCACACCTTCTTCCCATGGGGTTAGCCAAAAACTACAGAACACCACCTGCTACGATCCTTTCATGCTCCTTTTGGTTTGTTTACGTTCATACATCTGGTCATACACATACGCTGGGTGCAAGTATTATGCATTTGACCTTTCTGAAGAACATCACCAATAAGGTCACTACATATGTATATTTCCTCTGAGTTTATCGTTAAAGATTCTCCATAATCAGTCTTACAGTCCCATTATACGAGTATGTATAGATGCACTAAAAGTTACTCAAATACATTTCACACATATTAGGAAGTCAAGCCCTCTATCAACTACTGACTGGCAAATCTTCAAATCAGGGCAAGATCTTTTCTGATGAAACCAGCATAAGAGAGAAGAGGAATTTATTGTAAAGATGCTGCTCATCTGCCGAGATAACAAGAGAAGGACCTTTGTGGCTGGTTCAAAAGACCTTACCGTAGAACTTCCAGTCGGCAACAGGAGCGACGGCCGCCGCGCACTTGAAGACATCTCCGCCCTCAGCGAGCGCCTTAGTAGCCGCATACCCGCCGTATGACCACCCCCAAATGCATGTGCGTGTGCCGTCTATCCAGGGTAGATTATCTTGCAAGTACCTGGGAAAAGAAGTGGGAGGGTTTGGGAATATTGCAAGCAACTAGTGGTGAATCTCTGGGGCATAATGTTTTATTCAATAGAAATTCACCCATTCTTATTGTATATTTTCTGTATTCCATTCAATTAATAAATTCACCAACCCTATCTCTAAGGTTGGCAATTCCATACATGTTGCTCGCGCTAGATGACAATATTTCTACATTTTAAACTTCAACAAAACCAATAATAAAAAGTCCTCTTTTCTGAAGATCCTTAATTATGGTTTTTGATTTAAACAGTTTAATGTGACACCTGACGACAGTCCTATTTTAGTCAAGGCTTCATTTCTTTGCAACTTGCCTCTGCAGCTCTGTAAAAACTACATTTCAACTTACTTCGTTACAGTGATCTGGTCGTCAACCTCAACAGTTCCAAGCTTCCCGTTCAAAGCGAACATGTTGTCGACTCCTTTACGTCCGGAGCCTCGTCCATCAATGTGAGCGATAGCTATACCCAAGCGGCTGACGAGATAACTGCCCCAGTCAAGTGACCATCTTTTTGTTACTAATGCCGTATCGGGTCCACCGTACCTTGAAATATATGGAAATAAATGTGAATTAGCAAAAAAAAATTAGAATGATTAGAAATTGGCTAATTTGATGACATTTGAATAGTGCGCTGCCGGTTGTTTGATTTCCCTGCATTTGGTGTAAGTACCTTCCTTAATTGTTGTCACTAATATCTAAACGGAAGTTGTTGATGTAGACGTTAAAATAACAAATCAGCACCAACAATCATCCGTTGATCATCGCAAGTACATCCACAGCAATGTAACAAAAAGGCTGGCAAATCTTCAGCGTTGCTCTTTGGCGTGGTATGAACATACTAAAGACAAGAGACACTAACACATAAACGAGCAGAGGCACATTGGTCCTGGTAGCATAGTCAACTGGCGCCTGTATAAGTACGTCAGCGGCCGGCAGTCCCTCGCTGACGGGCGTGGAGACGCGGATTGTGGCGGGCAGCACGTGTTTGGCGGTGACGGAGGACAGCTCCGCGTTGTCAGCCCACACGCTGACCAAAGCGCCGTTCTGGAACGTACATTATTTGGTAGAGGATATTCTTGAAAAGGGTGAACTTTCTTACTGAGGGCGTTCATTGATCTAGTTCCTTCTGCTATGACTCGCCTCTGTGTGATCTATCATGCGGACCCAGTGGTGGACATCACGTTCGATTTTTTTTTTGTTCAAAGGCATGCTGTTATCTCAAGATGTTTTGTTCGCCTATTTTAATACCAGGCATATTAGATATGAAAAGCCTACTTCATTTGACCTGTTTTCAAACCGCATATTAATGTCTGTGATTTATCTGTTAATTTTGCCATATACTCGTATATAATCACAACCGCCTTTTATCAACAGTTTTCATTAGCATCAGAATTAATGCTCACGGTATTGTAAATGAAGACTTGTGGTACACCGGGACCAGCACAGTTGATAGAGATTCTGTCACCAGCGTTGTTGAGGGTAGCTTCATTGTAGAGGCACTTGCCTCCGTCCTCCCTCTGGATACCGCAAGTGAAGCAAGCGACCGTACCAGCACTGTTCACCGTGTAGATGTGTTGTTCTGCTGAATCTTCTACGCTTGTGGCTTTGTACCAGCTGGAAGAGTGAAACTATGTTTTACTATTGGAACAAAATAATTTGCTTTAAGCAGGGGGAGCAATCTGTAGTGTTTAGGAATAGTTCTAAAATGTTTGATGGTAAATAGTATTTCTATTCATCCCAATATACAGATAATTGCTCATGCTTGTTATCAACAGTTTATTGTTCAGTTGTACCTTCATGACGCAATGCCTGTATAGCTTGCTAAGATAAACATTGTTATCGTAATTTTTTGTAATGATTCGCGTAAACCAGTATTAGTGTGCCTTTTGTGTAAACTTTAACAATTAGGTACATAAAAATAAATATTACGTACTTATATTGAATACTATACTTACATGACGTTAGCGGAGTTCCAGGCTAAGATCTCAAGCACGGTGTGTGCTGTGTTGACGCGGTTCTGTAGGCTCCACACGGCAGTGCCAGTGGTATATTGTGACGCTTGAACTATTTGCTTGTACAGCACTCCATCAACACGCTGGAAATATGTATGTTGAATCAATTTTTCCAATTTTCCGGGCAATGTTTCTATTTATTCTTTTCCTAAAAGTCTATAATTTGGACTGTTACGAAAAAAACTAGGTGGACTGTACAAAAAATGGCCCACACAGCATATTTAATTTTTTAGGGTTCCGTAGTTAACAAGTAACTAGTTTCATTATGTCCGTCAGGCTGTATGTCAGCGGCTTAGCTCTGAGACTTACTAATTAATTACATTACAACTACAACTTACATTTGCAGTTGGAATGTATGGGAGAACATGTTTTTCAACTAGGTACCTACAGACGGCAGCACATCAAGCTACACGAAACTGTCAAATTTTCGCAATCATCTTTGAAACTTATGTTCTAGCGATAAAGTTGAAAATCTATTAAATAAATTTGACAGATTGTAGTAGCTGGATGTGCTGGCGTCTGTACAATTTTAAGTGTGTTCTTTGTTCTAATTTTATCTGATTTTATTTGATGTGAGTGTATACGTGTATAAATGGGTGTTATTTACCTGAAAATAAATAAATTTATTTATTATTTGGATAAATTCATCCCAACTAAGGAACTCTTTGTTGCGCGTGGTCCGACACGCACTTGATCGGTTTTTATTTACACCTATAGATAGATTAATAGTAGATTGGTTTAAAAAAGCAGACATAGAGTCAGGTCTTAGACGTGGTTGTAGTAAAAGGGCTCTTTTTTGGTTTCAAAATCAAAATTGAATATTTGCATAAAATGATACAAAAGATGAAGATGATATTATATAAAATTGAGGTGCAAAGACACATTCCACCATGTAATGATGGCATGCAAATATTTAATACATGAAGTAGGTACCAACAACAGGTAGTTTTGTTTTGGATGAAATGCTAAATTTTACTGATGAGTTAGTATTTAATAACCTGTTGTATTGAAACCTGTCCCTGTCTACAGAGTTTAAATTAGAACATCACGACATCTGTCGTTCGACCCGCGAAGTAACACAGAGCGAAAAATGTCTGTAATGCTACAGAATCGCAGTAAGATGGCGTTAGTAGTACTTTAGTTTTATTTAACTAGGTACATTTTTAATAAAAACAAAACAAGTGTTTGGTTTTAATACTAACCTGTGGTAAAATAGTGATGAAAGCATCGCCGGCTTCGTTAAAGAACAAGGGAACTTGGTCGATCCAGCCGTTGGGTTCAGAGTAAGAGAAGATCTGGAAATAATGCATAATTATTACTTTAGTTTTCCTGTTCGAAAAACTTACAGCTAACTTATTAGTTTTCTTAAAAAATATGATATATATATTGAATGTCATTTATATTTTACCGCGTTTTCTATAATATATCGGTATTTTTATCATTACTTTTAGCCTGCAACATCCCACTGCTAGGCAAGTGCCTCTCCCCATGACTCCAGCTCTTTCGATCCAGGGCTAAAGTGGACCACTGGTCATTTTATTATTATTTAATGACAAAATCATTAATTCACAAGGTAAGTACTAAATTTATGTACAGTCACCAAAAGAGATAAGTACCCAGGGTGGTCGGATATACCTAGTTGAAGTTTAGTAAGAAACCGATGAATGTTTTCGAATGAAAAATTTGATAAGTGAAATGTTTGTTTTCTATTATTTAAATTAAAGGACATTGACAAGGTTTGGACCAAATGCTGCCCAGACATGGGAGTATTTCCAAATGATTTCCTAGATCAATCTACTTAACAAAAAAAATAAAAATCCCAGGATTTTTTTTATGGTTTTAGGTACTTATCAATTTTTGTTAATATTTTCTTAGAGGTAGTGGAGTGTGTATAGTTTGTCTCGGTCACACACGGTTTGTACCTGTGCGCATGCCTTTGACATATAATAGATATATCCGGGCCGCATGCTGCGACTCAAAATGACGCCTCTATTTTGGATAACCATTTAGATGGTGTTGATAGGGTAAATTCAGTGGTTTTTTCACCCTGGTGACATATTCATATTAGACAGAGGATTTCGCGACTCGTATTTTTATGTTAGAGTCGCATGGATATGTTAGCAGTCTCCCAGAATCACAAACAAGGGGATCTCCTCAACTAAGCACAATCCAAGCAAATAAATCAAGGCTGTACACTACTTGCCGATGGCCCGTGGAGGTGGTAAACGGTAGACTAAAACGGGATTTTAAAATATTTCGACATGAATACTGTAACATAGCCATGTCACATTTTTTTGCAGACCTTAAAACTGCTGCCTCTTAGCAAATGCTTTTCATGTGGATATATTAGATAATCCTCATGCACGTGATTTCATAAATATAGCCCGACAGCGGTTGAATACTAATAATGACTTAGCAGATTATGTCGATTCTAAAATACTTAACCGAAATATAGTTTCTTTTCAAAACATTAATATTATTCAGGACAATGTTAATGTTTTTCCAGTCCTCACAGCTGAAGAATTGACTTTATTCGTAGTCCTACACTACAGTTTACAGTTTAATTAGTTAGTATTAATATATTACAGTGATTACTAATAGTTTATTGTCAGTGATGATTAAAAATCGTCAAATATAGCTGTTATTAATAGTTGATTATCAATAATTATGAAAATAGTCCAATTATTTGTTTTAGTTCATTTTTGGTCAATAAATAATTCCCAACGAAAAACTTGTTTTTCTCTTGATTCCCTGAACAGAATTTGGAGCGCTTCGGTTTACAGTTTAGTAATGACGTATGGAACAAAATGCACTATGTGTTTATTATGGGCAGCACTTGGTCCAACATACATAGATTGTCAATGTCCTTTTGTTCGAAAAAATCCATCGGTTTCTCAGTAAACTTCAACTCCATCCGGGGACTCTGGTTACTTATCTCCTCTTGGTGACCGTATCTATCTACTTTTAGCAATCTTACTCAACGCACTTAAGTAGTGTTTGATTTTATTGGATTTTAAGAATTACGTAAGACAATAAATATTACTGTTTACTTACTTACTTTTTACTTTCTTTTTTTTTTCTTTTGTTTATTTTTGGTAACTACATGTGGAGTCCTGTCTGAAATAAAAGTTTTCTATTCTATCCATTTAGGTACTGTTACTGCTTTTAAAGAAGCAGATTTGATAGGTATCCACACTTTTCAATCAGTAGCACGAAATAGGCCCCCAAAAAATCCCACTCTTTGCCAGACTGACTTAACAGTTCAGGACTTACCTCCGAGCAAGTTGTCTGTCCAGCCGTGCACAACTGGACAGTCAGCTGAGTTTGTACTCTGTTGGTCCAGACCACAGCAATAGACGAATCCGTCACGAATTTCACAGTCTTCAGTATGGGACTGAAATTAGTCAATGTAAGAAAATGGAAGAAATTAAATATGAAATTGGGTAAGTATAATGATAACCGTAAAAGTAAAAAAAAATACATGCGTTTAGTAATTCACCAAAAATCGGAACAGGACAAATATATTTCGAGCGGGTATCGAACCAGCAACCAATCGCTCAGCCATTGGGCCAATCTTGCCGTCAATTTGTAAGAGTAATTGTAAAATCAAAAGTCATTTATTAAAATTAGGCTGAGAATCAGCACTTTTCAAACGTCAAAATTACAAAAGACAGTCCCCCAAAAACGCCCGCCCTTCACCACTTCCTAGTGCTATCGCTGGGAAGAAGAAGTGGCGCAACTAACTCCCCAGCAGCACAGCTGTCTGTTCAGTTAGAAAATACTTGATACTTGATAAAAAAAATCTAGGTGTCAAAAATAACGTAGTCCCTATACGTTATTTTTGACACCTAGATTTTTTTTATGGTGTTTGCCATAAAAAAATGAGAAAAGGATTCTAAAGAACCATCAACACATCATACAACAACCAAAAGAACATCTCAGGTCTCAGACATCGATCTACATGGTCTTCATATGATCTGACCAAGATTATGTCTGGATTTTAAAAGAGACTGTGATCTCTGAGTTTGTTTCGGCCTTTCTTCTCAGACTAGTCAGATAGGAAATGCCGACCTCATCTAGTTTTTAAAATATGATTGATGTGTAAAAGTGTTTGTATAAACCTACTTACAAAATAAAATCATTTATCAAAGAAATAAAGGCAGAAAGAAAAAAGACAGCAACCATTCTTTGATTCTCCCTTTTTCTAGATCTCAAACAATACTTACTGGTCAGCAGGTGCTGTGTAGACATTGGGGACGTTGGTGTCAACGTCGAGCAAGGTCACTGACACCGTGGGGTTGGCAGTACCGGTCTGAAAAGAGGTAGAAGGCAACATAAGTTTTAGCCTAAAGGGGAATAGAACTGACATTTCCCAGAACTGAGCAATTTACTTGCCCGTGAAAGCGAACCTTGAGCATAGTTTCAATCACGTCTAACGCAGTCGGTAGTGATTGTGTAAGTCGGAAAATGATACTCCCTGTCCTCGACGAGATCCTTCCTATCCTATGCTATATCCTGAACTATTCCATCGATGTGGAAAGAGGCCAAAGTCGTTCCTTTACCCAAAAAATCCAATCCTACTTCCTTTTCAGAATACCATCCCATCTCCATGTTGCCTTTCCTCTCCAAAGTCCTAGAACGCCTTGTCCACAATCAGCTTAGTACTTTTCTTTGTAAGAATAATCTGCTGAATCCTTTCCAATCCGGTTTTCATCCTGGTCACAGTACCACTACAGCCTTAGTTAACGTCACTGATGACATACGGTTAGGCATGGAGGAAGGAAATCTCACAGTTCTTTGCTTACTAGATTTTAGCAATGCATTCAATACTGTCGATTTCGATATCCTGCTTGGTATGCTTCGCTCGCTTAACATATCTCCAACGGCGATTGACTGGTTTCATAGTTACCTGTATGGCCGCTGGCAACGTATATGCATAGAAGAGTCTTGCTCTTCGTGATGTTATAATTCTGCCGGTGGACCTCAGGGTGGCGTTTTATCTCCTTACTTTTCGCAATATTTATAAACTCCATTACCAATAAAACTTCTTTCTTCCTACCACCTTTATGCAGACGATTTGCAAATTTATAATCAAGCTGGCCACTCGAATTTGGCTGATGCTGTTCACATTATCAACAAGGATTTGGTTTCAATCTGTGAGTGGAGTAAGCCGCATGGGTTGCAGATTAACCCATCGAAGGCTCAGCTCATTATTGTTGGCAGCTCAAGGATGATCCCCAAGATAAACTGGTCGCAGCTTCCCCAGGATCAATTTAACGGAACTGCTGTTCCATTCGTCGAAAAGACTAAGAACCTTGGGGTTTGGATCGACAAATATCTTTCCTGGGGTCCTCAGCTACAGGAGGTAAGTCGAAAAATGTTTGCATCTGGTAAGTCACTGAGACGGTTGCGGAACTTTCTTCGAACTGCCACTAAAACTGCGCTTGCACAATCTCTTTTACTTCCTATCCTTGATTACGCTGATGTCAGTTATCTAGATCTTACTGAGGCACACCTAGATAAACTTGAGCGACTTCAAAACTTTTGCATAAGATTTATATTTGGCCTGCGCAAATATGATCACATTTCTGAATTTCGTACAAAGCTCAAGTGGCTTCCTATATGTACGTCTTCGCCGGAATTCTCATATCTTATTTCAGCTCTACAGTATTTTGTTTAATCCTAAAACCCCGTCTTATCTCAAAGAACGTTTCAAATTCCTTCATAACACATCTTCATCTCATTTTTTTTTCTTTGCTCTTGTTTTTGTATATATGAATTTTTTTAGTAAAATATACATTATATATATATTTATGTTCTGTAATTTGTATGATGTACAATAAAGAGTATTCTATTCTATTCTTGAAACCAGGAGGGAGAAACAAAACATTGGAACAAAAATAATGCCCTCCTTTTCCATCCTGCATCAGGAAAGTGTGGATCTCTTACCTTAGGGTATCGGATCTCATGATGGTGCGTGTACTGGTAGTTGACAGACCCAGGAACACCGTAGTGAGGAACGTTCATCTTTCTCACTCCTGTATCATTGAATGACGCGTACGCCATCTTAGCACCGTCCTTTGAGAACCATATGGCGTTGTTTGAGCTGAAGACTTCCTCTATGAACATAAAGTTACAATATTTAAGCTGTATGAAGGAATCTAGTTACATGGGAAATAATATTTGCTTGGATCATACAGTTTTTTTACAACATACATCGGAAACATAAGTGTTAAAAAAAAAAAAAACAATAAGGTTTTAATTGCAACTGATAAACTTGTGACGAATACAATACCAACCTTCATATACCCAATCCGGGACACCATGGTAGATCAAGTCCGACTGGCCAGTCGTCGTAATCTGGCGAGGAGGACTGCTCAGGTCGTTCTGGTAGTAAATGTTGTTCAAATAGACGAAGGCCAGGGCAGTTCCTGAGGGACCCCACACAAAGTTCTGGAGGTAAGCTAAGTCATCACTTTTTTCGGCAGTGATTCCGATAGGACCGATATTGACCGTGTTACCAGTGTGTATATTCACGGCTGCGTAGTGAGCTAGGAAACTGTGTCTGTATACCTGGAAGTAATGGAATAGGGTTAAGAGTTTTTTGAGGCCACCAAGTCTGCCCTAGCAGTCTCCACATTCATAGCGATCGATTTACGACCGAATTCGGTCGCAAAGTCCTGTCACTCCATACATTCACCTGTAAATCCGGGACTTTGCGACCGAATTCGGTCGTAAAGCGATCGCTATGAATGTCGAGGCTGCATCGTAGACTCATAAAAAATCATTAAATTAAAGCGTGAAGCGATTCAAAAATAAAATTAGGTATTGAAAGCGATAAAAATATCAGAGAATGTTTTAAAAGCAAAAAAGGATTTTAATTCCATAGTAAAATTTAAACTTACTGGTTCAGCATTGTATGCCAGGATGACTTCATTACCATTGGCAGAAATCTGAATAACCCTCGATGACTGTTGCAGAACCTGTAAGACATAGAAGATGTAAGAAATTGTACGAATCACATTTTATGGAGGTAAGTTATAGTCAGTGATAGGAATAGGTAGTGCCTATTTGCCTAAACTTCGAAGAACAGAGACAATAAACGGAGACTTCCTTAGGACTAAATTTTTTCCGGGACATCTGTCTCGAAATTCGGGACAACACTTTTAAATACATTAAAAAAATATCTTATTCGTCGGGAATTCATAGTAATTCGTCTATATTTACCTAAAGTTTGCGACTAGACATAACATTTATAATTATAAATGTTAGATCTAGTCGCAAACTTTAGGTAAATATAGACGAATTACTTATTCCAAATAACATATTTTTTTAATGAAAAGTGTTGTCCCGGAAAAAATTTAGTCCTAAGGAAGTCTCTGTTTCTTGTCTCTGTTCTTCGAAGTTTAGGCAAATAGGCACTACCTATTCCTATCACTGGTTATAGTATCTTAAGTAAGGCAGTGTTAAATACATCTAAGAAAATCTTTGAGGCAATCATTGCAATGAACTTTTTCGCCCAAGGCTAAAGCTAAGGCTGTCTTCACACAAATGCTTTAAAATTTTAAGAATAGAATAGAATATATTTTTTTGCTTTAAAACATGGAACATTAAAGTCTTATAAATAGAATTGTGATCTTACATTTTTCGCAAAGGACTGGCATACAAATATTTAAACACGTTACATGTAAAAAATTAAAAGGATACATTATTCCAACATATCTAATAACTTTAGTGAATTCTTAACAATAATAGGTATTTACAAAAAGTAGGTAATAATTATAATGCAAATTAGTAAACATATTTATCTGTTACTTTTTTATCAATACATTCTTTCATACTATAAAAACAATTACCAATAAGCCATTTATGTAGTTTGGATTTAAAGTATTTAAGAGGGAGTTCCCTCATTTGTTTTGGAATATTGTTATATATATATTTTTTTTTTTAAACCTTGCTCATACTAGGAATCTCTCCTGTATCGTGGGTGCGTTTACAAACATTTAAACTCACATACACAAACAGCCAGACCCGGAACAACTACTTGTAGGCCATACATATATTTGTTCCGTGCGGAAATCGAACCCGCGACACGCAGCGCACCAGTCAATCGCTTAACCACTGCTTGCTAATTAATAGCTGTGATAAAGCAATTTTTTTGGCACAATGTACTTTGTTGTGACGGAATTCTTAACCGTGTTGGGTCTCGACGAGTATATTTCGAATGCAAGTCGCATGCTACAAAAAATGTTGAATGGTCTTTTGCAAATACACCAGCTTGCATTATGAGAAGACCTGGTAGTGTTAAAAGTTTAAATTTTTTAAATAGAGGTCTGCAGGATATTTATGGACTGATACCGATGATTGCTTCTAGGCATTTTTTCTGCACTAGAAAAGCTTTATTTACGTTCGTCGAGTTCCCCCAGAGTAGGAGTCCATACCTGAGAAAAGAGGAAACGTACCCGCGGTAAGCAGTTAGAGTAACTGCTTCACTCGCGGTACCTCTTAAACGTTTAAGAGCAAATACAAACTGGTTAAATTTCTTACTAATAATTTATGGGACTGAATTTCTTTAGTAATTGAAGTGAAATGTATGAGTGGAGGAATGTCTATGATCGTTAAAAAGCTAGTAGATGGTCGGCTTACTCTTTGTCTATGGTCTAGTGTGTTTTTGTAAAATCAAGTTCACCCTTCTATCTCTGTCTGTGTCTGCCATTGGGTAGTCAACTTGTCCGAACACAAACTTAAAACATATTTTCAACCAACCTGCGAGGTGCTATTCAAAATGAGTGGTATTGGGCTATTAGTGTCAACATCATAGAGTACCAGGTCGCCATCATTGTTTCGGAACAACATCTCGCCTGCTGCAAGTAAACGTTATAAATTAAAAATTAAGCCCATTCCCAGGGCTCACCAAATTGGGGGCCGGCCACCAAAACTGCGGCTTGAAATCTAACAGACTGCCAAAGATGCTTCCTTCCATCCTACGAGGACGGAAGGAAGCATCTTTGGCTGGACTTGGTAAGGCAATAAAAAAAATCGTCACGACATAGTGGAAACGGTGGATCGGTGGAACGATTTTTCCACATAGAGAAGACCCCGATAAGAATACATTACGAATTATTAAACATACCTGCAGACCAAGTTGCATTGAAGGCAGACGGTGAATAGGCCCCACCGATTAATTCCTCTAAATCTAGCGGAGTAGGTGTTTCAGCAGTAGTTGGTGGAGCTGCCGTAGTTGTATCTACCGCGTCTACCGGAGTTGTTGTCTCTTCAGTAGAATCACTGGCAGTTGTTTGATCTGCCGTAGTTGGATCTACCGGAGTTGTAGGCTCTCCAGTAACTGTAGAATCACTGGCAGTTGTTTGATCTGCCGTAGTTGGATCTACCGGAGTTGTAGGCTCTCCAGTAGAATCACTGGCAGTCGTTTGATCTGCAGTAGTTGGATCTCCCGGAGTTGTGGGACCTCCAGTAGATACACTAGTAGTCGTTGGGGCAGCCGTAGTGGTCGTGGTTACAGTGGGCTCAGCATCGTCGCCTGAGAAGACCACGATCAGGGCAACAACTCCTCCAAGTACTGCCAACATCGCGACGGTTCCAATTATGTACCATACTATCTTCTTACGTGAGCTTGTGATAAGAGCCTGAAAATATACACTTGATAGTCAATGAAATCATACATCCAGGATTTTTATCATAAATATTTTTTCTAATTACATAAATATTCCTTTATTTCGGTTTCTTTGGTTATTTATAAACCTGACTGCAGACGGCGTTTAAGGTGATTTATGTTATTCCAGGGTTAATCCTCACCTGGTTATCTCTGCTTCCTAACTCTATAGTAGAGCTGCTGTCCTGAGCCATCTTGTTTAGGGTATAACTGTGAACAAAATGGTCTCACTGTGAGATAGTTATTTAAAGCAAATAAAAAACTTTATATGAAATCATACCAGTCTATAACCGTCGCGCCTTCTCTGTATGAGAAGAGTCTCATACAGAGAAGGCACGAGCATTGATCACCACGGATGCTCAAAACGGGTTGGCAATTTCAGACTTACCTATATTAATACGAGTAAGTCCTTTCCTCACGATGTTTTTCCTTCACCGATGTCATTGTCCAAGATAAAGTCAGAAATTAAATAACGACCACTATTCTTCTGACAGCTAAGTACACATTTGCTGCTGGGAAAAAGGCAAATCGGGTAAACGAAAATGTGCATTTTCGACACGACAATGAATTGGTTTTGAATAGCTAAACTGTTCAGTATCGGAAATTCGTGAACATAGAGATGTGCCAGCAACGATTAAATAGTGCTTAGACAAATATTTAGTATGTAGTGAGTAGTGGTGGCCCAGTGGTCACGGCTGCGAATGACGAGTTGTAAGTTCGAACCCAGACAGGCGCTTTATTTTGTGTAAATTATCTCATCACCACTGCTCTCAAAACGGTGGAGGAAAACATCGTGAGGAAACCGGCATGTCCTAGAACCAAATATTCGAAGACATGTGACATCTACCAACCCGCACTGGGCCCGTGTGGTGGATTACGGCTCTTTCCTTATCTCCGAGAAGAGGCATGTGTCCCAGCAGTGGGAACATTATTTATTTATTATAATTATGTTGATTATGCTAAATATTTAGTCAGGCACGTACCTACGTATAATTTAGGCATAAACGGTTAGTTTATTGATCATTATAACCAATAATATTTATCTATGACGGGCTTGAGCTATCTTAATCCATTGTGATACCGATATAAAAATTGTTTCTACAAAATTATTAAGACGGTTTAGAAAAAAATCATATTGCCTGCTGAACATGGTGATTATGGTAATTACATAATCAACCTTTAATGTTCCCACTGTTGGGATACAGGCCTGCTCTCTTCGAGAGGGAGTGGGCTGTAATCCACCACGCGGGCCCGGTGCGGGTTGGTAATTAATATCGTTTAACCCTTAATTAAACTTAAGAGGGATGCGCTTCGGGAGGTTCCTGCACATAATCAGGCGGGAGGAGACGCCCGGGTGTCATCACTGCGAGGATCGCCCCGAGGACACGGTGGAGCACACGTTGGAGGTCTGCCCCGCTTGGGCAGAGCACCGCCGTGTCCTCGTAGAGGCGATCGGCAGCGGCGGCGACCTCTCGCGTCCGGCCCTGGTGCAAGCCATGGTCCGGGGCGAGAGGGAGTGGGAGGCGGTCACCTCCTTCTGCGAAGCAGTCATGCTAGCGAAGGAGGTGGTGGGATGGGCGAGGGAGAGATCCTCACGCCTCAGCCGCCGAGGGAGACGCTCCGGGCGTCGGGAGCCGCGTGACGACTCCCGGCCACCGTAGGCGCGGGCCTGCGGGCGGAGAGCAATGGGTAGCTCTCCGTCCGATCAGGACCAGGCCCGTGCCGGACGGCGCGTATGTGTTCCACGTGCGCCTCAGAGAGATGTCAGCGTAGTTGACGGGGCCCGACAGGGCCGAAGCCTGCCGGGGTAGCGGGATCGTCCGAAAGGGTTACCGCTGCCCTGGTACATAAAGGGCTAAGGAAGGAACACGGGTGGGTTTTAGTTTCCCATCCACAAAAAAAAAAAAAAAGAGGGATGCGCTTGGTTGCCCGCGGAATTAATATTTTCTTACGTTTTTTGCAATTTGCATGAAATATCAATTAATTGATGATTTATAAATTAAAATCATCAAATGACCCCTCCCGCTCTGGATGGAGCGGAAGGGAGTGTC
Source organism: Apamea epomidion (assembly GCA_947507525.1). NCBI lineage: Eukaryota > Metazoa > Arthropoda > Insecta > Lepidoptera > Noctuidae > Apamea > Apamea epomidion. The sequence continues at coordinate 14,989,573 of OX382230.1, read as the reverse complement.
AGACTCTTACTGACTAAAACCCACCCATGTTCCTTCCTTAGCCCTTTATGTTCCAGGGCAGCGGTAATCCTTTCGGACGATCCCGCGTACCCTGGCTTCCCCCTTAAGCCCTTATTAAAAACGCAAGTTTTCACGCGAATGAGATGATAACTGCAATCATGAAATAAGCGACGAAGATAAGTGGGGAATGACAAACATAAAATGTTTTACCGACTAATAAATAACTATCTAATATCATTATCTGTAGTCCGGTATGTATAAACGATAAGCAAAACTCAAGGAAACTCTCCCTTTTTTAATCTCTCCAGGGCCGTAACAGACCAGGGCGACGACACGGTTGGCGCAGTGGCTGAGCGATCGACTGCTGCGCTGCGTGTCACGGGTTTGATTTCCGCACGGTTCAAATATTTGTATTGCCTACATGTAGTTGTTTCGGGTCTGGCTGTTTATGTATGTGAGTTTAAATGTTTGTAAACGTGCCCACGATACAAGAATAAACCCTAGTGTTTGCCAATGTTTAAAAAAAAAAAATTGCGAAGGAAGATTCTGGAATTGGTATTTCAAGAGGATCTGAAGCCACTATGTGCTGCTGTTGAACACTGGGGTGGTTTTTATAAGGTAAGAATTCCACACTCCCTGATCTTATGTGAGAAGGCCAAGCATCATTCGATCATTTCGCCTTACGAGTTACCGTTGGCTATAGAAGTATAGAACCTGTTTTTGAAGTTTTTATGTTTTACTTTGCAGTAAGGCCGAAGTCTCATGTAGGTAATGCATAACGGGCACACTCAAACCTTTCAATAATATTGTTAGTTCCTAGTACTTATATATTCGGGGAAACTATTCCACAGAGACCTGTTTTAAGAGCACATTTAGTCCTTATAGGTCAAAATGTTATAATAATTTTTGATCACGGTACAAATTAGGGCTATCTACTTACATGTTTTCAATATAACACTATAATAAGACGCTTAACGCATCGTCAAAACAAATCAGTATCCTTTTAAGTTTTACTCACCACGTTCCAGATGATAAATATTAAAATTTTGGACCGGCAGCGCTTGCCGAATTCCCGCCACAATGAATGTACGAGTATTAACGTGGTTAGATAAACATTATCATAATCAACTAATCAATAAAAATAATCGTAGTATTAATTCGTCATAAATGAGATATAAAAATATTTAAATGTAGATAACAATCATTTTATTATTTAAAACACAATCTAAAACTTAAAGAAAACTTTACATTGTGGGTTTAGAATCTGTGTGAGCCGAACAGCGTGAACGAAATTGCTGGACACACGAAGAGTTGACCAATATGTCTCAATTTGTCTTAAACGGAAAATTATGGATATGTGCAATGTGCATTCTCCCGTAGGTACCTACACGTACACATCTGTATGTGTACGTGTATGTACGGGAGAATGCACGTGAAGTTGAGGTGCAAGATTGAGCAATGTTGCTCAAACTTGCACCTCAATTTCGTAACACACTTTTAAACAAAATTCAAGAAATTTTCATCAAGGGATACGAGAGACAAGAGGTACCATAGATCCATTGCTTCATTTGTTTGCTAAACAACGATAACGTAAAGAATGTTGTTGAACTGTCAAAATGAAAGGCATTACCATTGTTAGAGTGTTATTAATTACCTCCCTGGTATTTAAAACTACAACAAGCAGTCAGTAGGACGCGAGCGCAGTATCCTTGGGGTTCGAATTCCGAACGGTATAACGAACACAATACTGCGAGCCAAAACCTAAATCAATGAGCATTCTATGGGTGAGACACATCTCACCCATAGAATGCTAGGCGAAACTATAGTTGATGATAGCGAGACGTATGTAGGTACTTGAGTACTTCTAAATAACTAACAAACACTATGTTTGTTGGAGACAAAACGTAGCACTGCCCGCCACTGCGACTACGGGAGCGGGGCAGCAGCGTGCGGGGAGCGGGGGAGGAGGTGCCAATCGCCGCTGGCCTGCACTGCCCTACCCTTCAACAAATACAATGGTCCGAGAGACGCGCGTCCTTATGTTCATTATACGAACCATACAGACCTATTGATACAGTCCGGTCCGCTATTTTATTTATAATACCTCTGAGAATCGTCAACATATGGTCCTCTCACCGTGGAAAATAACACAAGAACATCAGGGCTCTCACATCATTGAATGAATTATGAAGGTATTTTTAGGTATAACGATTGTTTCAAAATTGCAGTGGGGCACCCACATTAGAACTCTTTAGGTAAATTAAGTTCATCTGCATAATATGCAGAAAGAAAAATAAGGCAGTTGACTGATTTAGCAACCGCTTAGGTTAGTATAATTTGCTTATATTCATAGTATTATATCTTACGGCATTCTAATGCTGACGTAAATCTATGTTTTCAGATTAAAAATGGGTCCTTGCGAGACCTTTTGAAACAAATTTTAAAAAAAATTGATATACTGATCATGATATACTTTAACTTTATACGTTAGAAAGTATTTTATACAGGGTGGCAGGGACATCGACGCGCAAACTGTAACCATGGATTTAGCACATGAGTATAGACCCCACAGCGTCAAAATTTTTCGTCGGTTATTAAAAGAAGTATTGCTGTTCCATACAATTTGACCGCGTAGGTATTGCACTTTTCTATGAAACAGAAGATTTTTTTTTGACTTCATTTCTTCTAAACAGTTTAAGAAGTTGACAAAGTCGATAACAGAACTTAGCGATAAAAGTTCAAAACCCACATCAAACGTTTCCTTAACATAAAAGCATATTATTACAAAGTTAAGGACTTCCTTCAAGATACAGGATTTTCCTAGTTTGAAGGAGGTCTTACTCATCTCATACTTACTCATAATAGCCATACCCATACCTTATTGAAACAATACTGATGTTACCTAGGCTAAGTCTTTTAGTAAATAAATGATTACTACTTACTTACTTCGTTAAAGGCAAGGATGTTTGGCAATAATTCCTCCTGCAAATGTGGCTTCCCTGGTACCTGATTAACGACATAATTGTGTAAATTTCTATTAACTGCTCCCAAATTATGATGTAAATTATACATACTATCACATAATCTTACTATGATTTGACACTAAGTATATACAATTGTAACTTCAACTTTATTAGTGGCTTTTGTGGACATGATATAGGTATTCATTCGATTTATCCAGTTGTAATGAAGGCCTTGTAGACTCATATGTAGATGCTCCGATTCCTTGACCATTTTCTGTTTTGTTAAGAACATAGTACCTACCTACTTGTTGGTAATTTGAGAACATTGTAAAAACCAATTATTTTTTAAAGAGGAACCGTGGGGTTCCTTGCTGGCTCTTCTCCTCCTTCCTTATTTATTTATTTAGGTATATATACTTTATTGTACACCACAAAAATAATAACAAAAAAAAAATATCGAACACTAAAAATATACAATTCTTTTCCTTCTCCTTATAGAAATACAGTTTAAAAAAAATGGTTGACTATGAAGCCATCGTTAGTAAAAGATTACCCGTTACAATGTATTTTCGGAAGCCGTTCACAGTCTAACAATATCGTAGGGATTTTTCAAAAGCCCTATTCACATCAATCTCAGAAATTATGTTCGGAGAGTAAATGAACTCGTCTAATTTTAAGGCGATCGATATCAATCGACAAATAAGTAATGCATGATGTGCTTACCTGTAAAAAATTGGTACACTAGTCTATAAGTCTACTGGATGTATCTCATATCTTTGTACCAGTGTATTCAATAGTTGGTAAGCCAAATAAATTCATTGTTTGGAACGCCTACATGTTTTTTCGGTTATAGATCGAAGATAGGTAGGTTCGAAGATTTGCTATCAATGAAAATTATAATGAAAATGATGTAACCATGAAAATATTATAAATAAAATACCGTATTGTAGAAAACACATTTAATATATGTACCTATAAGATATTTTGTACTTAAAGTACTTAAAATATTTACAAACGAAGTCAATATATCCATGATTCATTGAAACTATGCGTATAGCGAACTATTTATTCATATTATTATGTCAGATGTTACTGTTTTGCATAAATAAGTAGGTACTTGAATATCAATATCTACATAATATTCACTGAAAACCCTGTTTCATACTATTAACATTGGCAACTTTAAGTAACTTCACAATACTTAAAAAATTAGAGTTATTTACATGACTCATTATGTGATAATTACATAACGATGGTCCCGATTGATAGAACCACCGAAAGGGGCTGTTAATTTATTACGTAAGAAGATTTGAGTGGGGACGGGGTCCGAACAAGTCTTATTTTTTCTTACGTGGCCGGAAGGGGTCTAGATTGTTATTACGTAAGATCACAAAAGTAAGAAAAAATTATAAGTTTTTAATTTGTTTGATACTTTTTGTTTGCAATTTTGGTAGATACTGACCTTACGTAAGATTGAAAGGGGGTTCATCCAAGTCTTATTTTTTTGACGTAGGGGGGAGGTCAGAAAGTGTTCAAAATTATCTTACGTAATAAATGAACAGTCCCAAAAGAAAAATACTCTTGGTACTACTAAGTAGAACTTCTCGATCGGACTACGGGCAATTAACGAAACTTTTTAATTTTATTTAAAATATTGCGCTAGTGCACAGGTAACTCTGTAATTACATAGTTATAGTTTTTTTACCCCTCACTTCTCCATATAAAATAACAACTTAACATTAACATTTTAGAGCAATTGCATTTGGAAAAATCTTAAAACAAATTGAAAAATATATATTTCTAGGTTGCTAACATTCATTGTTCATAGCCTTCACGGATGCCATAATAATTTATTATGATGATAGTAAAGGCAATCTTGAAAATTCGAGAAATACACAAATATACATAATATTATTAGATACATAGCATTGGGGAACTCCCAACCCAATTATCAATCGATATTCGAATAATCAGCATACTGTGATGGTTTCAAATTTCAGACTACCGTCCAATTCATAAAAAAAGATATATAAATACCCCTACACGGTCAACTGTTCCTCTATTGTTCTTTGCATTTTTCTTTTTTTTAAATCAAAATATCATAATTTACATGGTAGAGGTGACTGAGCAAAAGGTTGATAATAGGCTATTTTCCTAAAAAAATCTAATTAGTCCGTCAGTTAGATTATCAAAAAATGTTGAACCCGTATTTTTTCTTTTGTCAATTATATAAAAAATGATGAAGATATCGCCCGTTAAAGTTCCGCGTGACGTCACAAGCAAGCAAGTGACGTCACGACCACCACTCACCAAATTTTGACGGGCTTTATCTTTGTCATTTTTTGTTTGATTGACAAAAGAAAAAATACGTATCCATTATTTTTCGATAATCTAACTGACGGACTAAATATATATATTTTTTTACCCAGGCAAATACCCTATTATAATTATTCCATTAAGTAGGATATTACAACATATGCTCTTGTAGGAACTTCTCTAGCGCGTGGTAGAGATGCGGCCGCACGCCGACTAATCCGTGGTCTTCATCGGTGTAGCTCTGAAAAAATAGTTTACGTTTATTGTTATACCTTTTCATCTGGTTGCAAATCTTCTCCCCAATATATGTCACCATTCCGTATCTTCATCGACCAACGTCTGCCTTTCAGTTTAAGCAAGTGTTTTACCTCCGGGCAAGTCTAAGTGTAGCCGAAGGTATGTTCAAGGCTACATTTCTAAAATTTTGCCTCAATGGAAGAACTAAGGCTTATTCTTCTAAATTATAGCCTCAATGGAAAAGCTAATGCCAACCCTTCGAATATAAAAGCTTATACATCTATGAATGCAATTAGCAATACTCAAAAAGTTAAGGCCATTTTGTAGTAGCTGCAACAGTTAAGGTATGCCCTTAATGACCCATCTCAAAAATCAATCCTGTATAATGATGAGCTTACCATCTGCATGAAGTAGACATCTCGTCTCTGCAGTAGCCGTGATAGTAACATAGCGTGCTGGTAGTGCACGTTGTCGTCTGCGGTGCCGTGGATCAAGAAGTAGCTCTTGTCACGAAGGTTCTCTGCCTAAGAAATAACAGGATTATTAAAATTGCATGTCATTTTATGTTATTCATTAATATGTACCCATGTCCATTGTCATGCTCTAGCATACGTACCACTTGTTCAGTAAGAAGTGACGACACTGCGTAGCCTTCGGAGTTTACTGACGGCAGTCCCATGTAACGTTCAGTGTAGATTGTGTCTGTAACCAAAAAATTACGTCCAGTATAATATAAAGAATCTTCACAGGGATATTGACAATGGAAAGACAGGTTGAGACTAAGCATGTTGCATAACGGATCTTATCTCAATTTTCATATATCCTGCGCTCTCAGTCACCTGAATTTTTTTCAACTTTAGCCAGCACAGTATTACTTTAGGTTGGTTCTAGTTCATTATTGAAAGGTATAACAGGCCACAGGCCAGGCAGGCCACAGGCCGCCTCTCGGTGAGAAGCAGTCGCCCATAATTCCCCACGCGGGTCCAGTGCGGTTTGACGGATGTCACATGTCTTCAATTTTTTAGTTTAAGGCACACGATGTTTTCCTTAACCGTTTTGAGAACAGTAGTGATGAAATTAAATACCTGCTCATAGTAAAGTGCCTGTCAGGGTTCGAGTGTAGTGTTATAGTTTCTAAGGAGGGCATTGAAGAAAACGTTGCATCCAGATCCCTTGGACAGTTACCTAGTCCATCTATCAACTACTGACTGGTAAAACGTTTCACCACGGCATTACTTGAAAAAAAAAAGGTAATAAGAGTCAAAATGAAAAGTTGCTCATTACACTAACCATAGAACCTCCAGTCCACAACAGGAGCGACGGCAGCTGCACACCTGAAGACGTTGCCGCCCTCAGCGAGCGCCTTACTAGCCGCGTACCCACCGTACGACCAACCCCAGATGCACGTGCGGTTTCCATCTATCCAGGGAATGTGGTCTTGTAAATATCTAGAATAAAAGTAGAGAGCATTAAAAAAAGCCAGTAGTAAACTTGAGAAGAAGTTCGGCAATTAAATAATTAATACCATATCTTGTTACCATCTATCGTCTGTAGGCAGTACTTGTGTGCAATTGAAGAGTAGAGAAGAGAGAAGAGATTGAGAGAGATTCATTTAGGCGGTGTTGCTGGATTTTCATAATTGGCGGTTACTACCTTTATATAACGTATCGATTAAGTAAGGTGATCTATGCTCGATTGTAAGCTTACCCTTTCCGTGATAGATCGTTTAACTTACCTTTAGAAAAACGTAATCTAGTAAATTATTATTTTCTAAAGACCCCTTGTCTGTGATTAAAACAACTGGTCTTTTACAAGATCCAGTTGTGACGAGTCTACATAAAGATTACTGGCATTTATAGAACGAGAAATTCCAACTTACTTGGTTACATTGATTTGGTCTTCAATCTCAACCGTTCCTAGCTTCCTGTTCAAAGCGAACATGTTGGTGACACCTCTAAGTCCAGAGCCTCGGCCGTCGATGTGAGCGATGGCAATACCCCAGCGACTGACGAGGGAACTGCCCCAGTCGAGCGACCATTGCTTTGTCACTAGAGCTGTGTCTGGTCCACCATACCTAGAAAAAAAGAATGTAATTCAACTAAAACTCACTCAATACAAATACTAAACCATTTACAGCCCAGGCACTTATGGATTGTCAAGGAGTCGGTCAGTAAGAAAGATGAAGCTAGTGGCCCATTCCAAAGAGTAGTAGAATTATAATAAGTCAACACATCAATACATAGTGCCTTTTGGCTTGTTATGATCACAGAAAAAGATCAGTTCACAACAAGCCGCGGAGATGGAGGCGAGCTGCCTTGGGCGCTTATGGGATTGTATGCATTCAAGAACTATATATATCACAGATACTCACACATAGACCAGCATCGGCACATTAGTCCTATTGGCATAGTCGGCCGGTGCCTGAATGTGTACATCGGCGGCCGGCAGCCCCACGCCGACGGGCACGGAGACGCGGATGATGGCGGGCAGGTCGCGGTTGCGGGTGATAGCGGTCAGCTCCGCGCTATCGTCCCACACGCGGACCAGGGAACCGTTCTGGAACATACATTATTAACATACAAGAAAATTCTCAAGAATAGATATCTGTCGTTCTGAGTCTTTACATTTAAACCTTGTTAGGCAATAACAAAACACACATGAAGTAAAACTGATAAATACCTCGCGAGTCTAAACGCTCAGTTAGTGAATATGGACGCGTCTCACGTGCGTGGCATTTCGCCGCCGCACTTCTGACGCAGCACAATTCATGTGATTCTGCCACCAGCGTTGCAGACGGTAACTTCGTGATAGAGACACGCCACCGTGCTTCCGATGGATTGCGCTAGCCAGCCAGCGCGACTGAATATGGATAGCAAGAAGCATCTACTGGTATTGTCTTTTAATGGGATCCCCAAAGGGTCCTAAAGGGATCCGTCTTTAACCAATATTTTAACCAATATAGTCTTCCAGACCGAGTTTCAACTAGTCATTGGCGCGGGAGATATTATAGCGCATAAGCGTGTGCAACACAGGTGCACTCTCTCTTCCCTCAATCTCATTGTCCGATGGGATGGCAATCCGTCACGACCGGAGAGAGGTCGTGGAACAGTTTAAATCAATAGCAGAATGAACACTCACGGTATTGTAAATGAAGACTTGTGGCACGTCAGGTCCAGCACAGTTGATGGTGATTCTGTCACCAGCGTTGCTGAGGGTTGCTTCATTGTAGAGGCACTTGCCTCCGTCCTCCCTCAGGATACCGCAAGTGAAACATGCAACTGTACCAGTGCTGTTTACCGTGAATATGTGTTGTTCCGCTGAGTCTTCTACGCTTGTGGCTTTGTACCATCTGGAGGAGAGAAATGATTCATGAGAATTGTTGAATAAGTTTGCTTTATACCTGCGTTTTCTTCAACTACGGGTAGTTGAAGAAAACGCAGGTATAAAGCAAACTTACTATCTACTTATTTCTATTTACTGTACGGGTACAGTAAATAGAAATCAGAAGTATGCAGGAATTAGGCACTTTGGAGTATATTATATATACCCATTGAGCTTGTAGGATGTTTTAGTTTACACAAACTGATTTCTGCTTAAAGTAGACGTGAAGCAATATTTTCCAGTCTTAAAACGATGACATAATGTCGCATGGATTGCTACAATCATTCCATCAGTATCATTGAAAATTGATTTTGATTTATAAATTACATATTATTATGTTTATTTATACTTACATGACGTTATCTGAATTCCAGGCTAAAATCTCAAGCACAGTGTGTGCCATGTTGACGCGATTCAGATGGTTCCACACGTCTGTGCCAGTTGTAGGCTGTGACGCCTGAACTATTTGCTTGTACAAAACTCCATCAACCAGCTGAAAAGTAATTTAATAATTATTATTAGAGAGCCTTGCATGCTTGCATTAACCTTATAAACTAAGTTTCGAAGATAAATCTGCTATATAAGAATTAATAAGCTTTCCATTTTTCACACTATGCGAATTTGGAATACCAGTGCTACTTATTGAATATCACGACAACTGTTGGTAAACGCAAGAACTAACACCAAGCTGAAAGTGAAGTGTAGTGTAGGTCACGGAATCGAAGCGAGATGGCGTTATTTGCTCTTTAGTTTCTCTAAAAGCTAACAAGGTATAAATAAATAAAAATCGATCTAAACGTTTTGTGTTTACTTACCGAAGGTAAAATGGTGATGAAAGCAGTGCCTTCATCGTTGAAGAAGAACGGAATGTTGTCGATCCAGCCCTCGGGTTCATCGTAAGTGAAGATCTGGATTAAAAAAAATATATTATGGATGTTCAATAATATAATTAAACAAACAGACAAGACTAAATTATCAGTTCATATTGTAATTGTTTATTGACTACTTTTAGTACTTTATACAACGACATGTATCTAGTCAACTAATTGTGAGTAATTTTTTTATAATAAAAAAAAAAACAAACAAAACTTAACCTTTACTTCAATTAATATTTCAGGAGGTACTTACCAGAGAGCAAGTGTCTTGTCCAGCAGTGCACAGCTGTATCCTCATCTGAGTTTGTACTCTGTTCGTCCAGACCAGAGCAATAGACAAGTTTGTCACGAATTTCACCGTCTTCACAATGGGCCTGAAAACAGTAAATTTAATGACTTTAGTCTAAGAAAGATTTATAATAATTCAGCATTCTTCTGCCTTCATCCTAATTTATTTGGGGTCGACGCAACATGTCTTTTTCTTCCATACTTCTCTATTAGTCGTCATCCCGGTAGTCACCCCCTTTCGAACCATATTATCATCATTCACACAGTCCATCCATAGTCGAAACTTTCCTCACGACGTTTTCCTCATTCCTCCGAAAAGATTTAAAACAGTCGATAGGTAATGATTAATCACCGTGTATAATGGTAGCATCCACCAACCCGCAATGGGCCCGCGTGGTGAACTACGGCCCACTCCCTCTCACTGAGAGGAGGCCTGTGTCCCAGCAGTGGGGACGTTATAGGCTGATAATAATGATGATAATGGTAGGTAGCTACATAGACTTGTCACTCATCGCTTGCAAAACAACATTCATAAAATAAATTTATTTGTTATGAATGATGAACAGTTTTATAACCATGAAGTCTTGCAAACACACAAAAAGAAAGCAACTGTATTTGCCGAAAGCTTGAAATCATTAACGGCACGGTTATTGACGGCACGGTTGGCGCAGTGGTTAAGCGATTGACTGCTGCGCTGCGTGTCGCGAGTTCGATTCCCGCACGGAACAAATATTTGTATGGCCTACAAGTAGTTGCTCACGGTCTGGCTGTTTGTGTGTGTGAGATTAAATGTTTGTATACAGGAGAAATTCCTAGAGTAGGGTAACGTTTTAAAAAAAAATTAACAGAAATAATTAGGTATCTACAGCTTTCTAAAACAGCTGAAGATTTTTCGGAAATTGCCCTTGAGCGATGCGACTTGCGACGCGACTTGCGTTAAACGACACGCACCCTCATCTCCTCGGGGAGAGTCTACTCTCTAAGTCCATCAACGAAGATATGGGCCCGTCCGAAAGTAGTCGATCGGTCAAAACCAGTGTGAAATTCAATTTTTCGGACGCGCAAAAATACATCGGGAGTCGGAACAACTGTCAAATAGTGTTTTTATTCATTCTTAGTTTGTGCCCCGAAATAATCTTAAGTCTGTAAGTGATATGGATTAGGAATCGACCGTAAATTCCTGCTTACGGAGTAGACCTCCTATTTCCTTCCGTCACTCCGCAAGTCGCGTGGCGATGACTCGTGGTATGCTCTAAAAAACTTCTTTGATTTATTTTCTCCACAGTCGTTGTCGCAAGATGCGTGATGCGTGACGCTTGAACGTGTAACTCGTGGCCATGGGGTTATAGGCTTTAGCTTCTACTCATTACTTTCATAAGAAAGAAAAAGGTAAAGATTTTAGACTCAAACAACACTTACTGGTCAAGGTCTGTGGGAGCGGTGTAGATGTTGGGCAGCACGGTGCTGTCTGCAACGTCCACTAGAGTCACTGACACCGTTGGATTGGGAGTACCAGACTGAAAGAAAGAAAAATAATATTATTAACCACGCCTGTAATCCGAGGAGGGGCTTGTGGCTAAGAAATAACAGCCGAACGGGTCGATCCATCAGGATAAGCTACGCTTGCCACGGTTGGTCCGTGGATGGGTGACCATCTTCACATACCAAGACCCCTCCGTGCCTCGGAAAGCACGTTAAGCCGTTGGTCCCGGCTGTCATTCGTGGATCTATGACAGTCGGTACAGGTCGTCTGTACCCCAAAAGTCTGACAACCAGTCTTACCAAGGGGTATCGTATTACCCAGTAACTGGGTTGTGGAGGTCAGATAGGAAGTCGCTCCATGTAAAATACTGGTACTCAGCTGCATCTGGTTAGACTGGGAAGCCAACCCCAGCATACATAGTTGGGAAAAGGCTCGGCAGATGATAATGGCGCCTGTAATCCTCGAAGGGTAGGCAGCGGTGTACGTATCCATATTACACCCACATTTCCCCAGCTATGTTTAAGTTCTGCACGTGCAAACTGTTACCATGAATCCTGCACATAAAGATCCCCAAAGGTAGAAATTTTTCATCGGTTTAAAAAAAAACAGCTGTTTCATAGAAAAGTACAATACCTATACGGTCAAAATGTATGAAACAGCAATATTTTTTTTAATAACCGATCAAAAGCTTCAACGCAGGAGGGTTCAAATTCATCTACCTACTGCACCCATTATAACAGGTTGAGCGTCAATGTCCCAGCTATGTTAACAAACGACCGTATTATAGAGACGTAATATACCTAATCTCTAACCACAACCAACAAAATGAAATCATAATAAAATAAAGAAAACTAATCAATTGATTTCCCTATGTCCACACGGTGGCTTAGGCACAGAACAAATGAAGACAGAAAGAAGATTCAGTAGTCATAGAACACTTTGCTTACGAACAAAATGTAGAGCCGATCGATTCAGTAAAAATCTCACCGTGAAAAGTTAGGTGAAGTGAGCTTAGAGTGAGCTGTAAATAGTGTCAATCCCTAGCATTAGTTGGAACGACAGCTCACTCCACGCTCACCTCACCAAAGTGTTCACGGTGACATGGTTACAGAATCGCACTGCTGGAGCCTAATTGTGTACCAAACTTGCAATCACAATCTGAATCATTTTGACGGATATTTGCTAATCCATTACTTCATATGTTCGAAAAAAAAATCTTCTCCACAACGCAATGAATATTGTTGAACTGTCAAAATGAAAGCGATTGCTACTAATAGTGTGTTACGCAATTACCCCGCAGGACTACCAGAGATAGACCCACAGTTATTCTTGAAGTGCAGCCTGTATTATGCAAAACATGACATACATACATACATACTCAACCAATGAGTAACAATGTTCCCACTGCTGGGAAGTATAATATTTTTCTCAAAATATTAAATCATACATTTAACCTTCTGTAAGAGCATTTTTCTTGATAAAAGTGCTTTGCATTATAAGGGAACAGAATCAATAACTAATTCCGCTCAGCTATCAATCGTCACGTTCTGAACAATAGTCTTGTGTCGACGGCTCGTGTTATTGAGATGACGAGGGGAAACGGCTTGGAGAAAAGAAAAAGAGAAACATTTCTTTTTAAAGAATTAAAGATCAAATTCTCTTTTTAAAGAATAAAAGATAAATTATTTTTTCTGGGAAAGAGTGAAAGTGTTGCCATAGAAATTGATTGGATAATATTTAATTTTATCGTGCATTGTTTTGTTGGAAAGAAGAATGCATAAAAAAACAATGTTTTATCGATGAGAAATTGATGGTTAACAACGTACAGACGCCAGCAGGTCATTCTCTCAATTTTTGTCATAACTGACAAAAATTGAGATATTTTCTTATGTAACCAAATAATTGTAAACGACGTTTTTTAGTGTTTTCTTTGATAACCTCTTTTCTATAATAAATATTATTAGGAATAAAATAACAAATCATAAATCTAAAAAATATTTTTTTTTATTAGGTACTAGCTTTTGCCCGCGACTTCGTCCGCGTGAAGCAACTTTCTTATTTTTTTTACGTAAGAACCTTCTACAAAGTATTAGACTACTTTAAAAAAAAGATGGATGAAATCGATAAAGTCGTTCTCAAGTTATGACGTGACCAAGGGAAATAGGGATTCATTTTTATATACATATATAGAAGATTACATTATTCTCTCATTTGTTGAGTTTCCGTTTTCTATACAAATATTATAAAGAGGTTAAATTTGTTTGTTTGAATGTAGGGGGATAATCTCCGGAACTACGTCGTAGTCCGATTTGAAAAAACTTTTTTGCAATTCATAGCCAAATTCTTGAGGAAGATTATAGGCTATTTAACATTACGCTACGACCCTTAGCAGCCGAGTAAAAGAAAAACAAAGTCAGAAAGAACGCTAATTGAAAACGAATTTATAGCACGGGCGAGCGATGGGATACGATGCGATGGATCGGGGGCCGACGTTTCACGCGCACGAAGTCGCGGACAGATGCTAGTTGGTTATAAAATAGCTATCGCTACATACGTTGATGCATGCGAATCGCTATTATCAAAAATATCAATGTTTATATCTAGCATAAATGTAGGGAAACACAATGCGACACGACAAGGCTGGTCAGTGAATAAACCACGGCGTACTAGTACTACTCACGGTAACGAAACCATTGCGACTTTTAATTCGACGCCAACGCCATCTAGTTGCAAAACGGGTACTAAAACTTGGTGTTTGGCGCGTCGCGAATGATTATTGTTTGTTGAAATAAACACAAGTAGACACAAGATTGGCTTGCAATGACATTCGGTGGGATCGCTAGAACTCGGGCCGAGATAGGCTGAGCATGCATTGCAATTAAACGCACTGTTTTGGAATAGCCAAAAACGCCAAACCGCTTACAAGCACGCACTGCGTATGGTGTTTACTCGATTTATTATATAAATAATGTATGCAATATATTGTAAAACATTTTAAAAGAGTAACGGTGGAGTTTCTTGCCCATTCTTCTCCATACGAAAACTACCTTTTGGAAGGGGCGACTAGAATCAATTTTATTTTAATTTTATTTTTGACGTTCAAAAGTGCCTTTTATGTGCCTATTTGAAATAAATGATTTGACTTTGACTTTGACTTTGACTTTATTTCAGTAGGTACCACAAAACGGTGGTTTAAGAAAACGTGTGCGGTCGGGGAACCCCCGTTTTAATTCCGATCCAGCCTGTCCCTTGCTGCCCTCTCCCAGCGATGCCTTAAGCCGAGGACCGTACCCACAGGAGGTGCTCTTAGCGTGTCGTCGCTAAGTTTCTAAGTTTTTAAGCCTTGGCTGGTGGCCTTAATTTATTGAGGCAACCACAGGCAAGCCCGGTTAAGCAGACGACCACCTCATAGGTTGAACTGCGTTATGCCATTCCCAAAAAAAAAGGTGGAACCCTTCCTTTTAAGATGTGATCGTTGTCATGATAATAATAATATGTCAGTCTGACACGTTTAACATCGCATTTTCAACTAAATACTTATTTCCTATCGAAATTACACTTTTGAATTGAATGAACTTGTAGATTTGTTTACCTCGTATTTGAATGATTACTGTATACAAATGTATTTGTGAGACTTATGTAAGTAGATCAAGTACGTTGTTGTGGTCATAGGGTGTCCAAAAGTTTTGGGGCAAAACAAAATACATTATATTGGTAAAATAAATTGTATACTATGTTTTGTACCTCGACGGTGGATACAATGTTATGGAACAATAGTTGTAGACAATAAAATTGTTCCTTGTCCGTGTATAATGCATAGGTACATCTTTTGAGACTACTGTACACTCACCAAACTGTTCGTTTCGAGAAACAATGTTAGTTGCGTAAAAAAAGTTTGCAAAACGAATGTTTACAAACACCATTATCAAAAAAACAAAAGCTTGAAAAACAAACTTCTTATGTCAACATTCTAGATTCGAACTCGACGTTAGCCCCAATTTTAAAATCTGCGCATTATGACGAACGTGTCATATCTGTCTTAGATCTCTCGATCGGCAATGCGAGGCCTCGATATCCGATGCTTCGCCGGGACCAACGCCAAACGAATCCTAAATACACTTTCACTTGTATCGCGTATTTATCTTAACTGTTTTAAAGGTCCGTTGCTATTCCTAGTCAGCCTGTGTTCCCACTGCTGGGAAACAGGCCTCCTCTCGGTGAGGGGGAGTGGGCCGTAATCTACCAATCTACCACGTGTCATTTCACGTCTGCTATTCATTTGTCATGCTATTCATTTACAAATAACCTGCAAACCTTCTTAGGTAAATACCAAAATTATGTAGCTTATGTTTTCTGTGTCAGAAAAAAATTAAGAGGAACCGCGGTCACATGGTCGTAAACGTTCATTCCTTACTAAGGTATTCCTCTGTGTTCTCCCTGGTTAATCATTCTAGCCCAAATATGTTTTTACGATTTAATGTATATGCAACTGCACTGCCATGTAACTATGTTTTGTTTTTTGCGTGATTGTAATTACGCCACCAACCAAAACACGATCTTAATTTTATTGTAAGTAGATATTATCTCCATTTGATTCAGAAGGCTAAATATTTTTGTAATGTAAGCTATTGAGAACAGCTAAGTATTAAGTACTTATATCAAACGATTTTTAATCTCCAATGTGAGACCTCGATCTGTATTATTCGCCCTGCAGTGGCAAGTTTGCCAAACCAGTCGTGAGCCCTTTCACTCCGGCGGCGTCAAACTTAAATGTAAATCAGGTGGTATTGTATACTACTAAGTGAATGTGCAATAGTCACGTATCAGGCAAAAACAGCATTTAACTGAACTCGAAATACCAAAAATAGCATAAGCACAATCTTCTATCTTCTATATATGTATATATAAAAATCAATGTATATATAAAAATCAATTGCTGTTCGTTTGAGTCGCTAAAACTCGAGAATGGCTGGGCCGATTTAGCTGATTTTGGTTTTGAAATGTTTGTCATAGTCCAGGGAAGGTTTAAATGATGAGAAAATATGGAAAAATTGCGAGGAAGATAGTAAAAACAACAATTTCATTTTCCCATATAAACTGTTCTACCTACTTTCCTGCCAAACATTTGACGATCGTCCCTTCGATACGGTAGACTCGGGTCCACTCGAATTGAAGCACGTGTAGCGGTATCTACAACGCCACATGCGAACAACGCGTCATACTGACGTCACGCAAATCCTGCATCTCGCAAGCAGAGTTTACCGCGCAATTAGCATAGATACAGTTTCCCAACATCAATCGTTGGGCAATTGCCCGCCAGACACAACACCCGTCTGGTCGGAGGATCCTCCCTTTTCTATAGAGTGTGAGTGAACTTTACACCCTGTTCCTCATACCTCTATACTGGTGACCCCGACGTGATGATACACGTATTAAATTAAGCATTTTGAATAGTGTAGGAGTAGGTTAGAAGTAGGGTAGGAGTAGGGTAGGAGTAGGGTAGGAGTAGGTCAAGAGTAGGGTAGGAGTAGATTAGGAGTAGGGTAGAAGTAGGGTAAGAGTAGTGTAGGAGTAAGGTAGGGGTAGGGTAGGAGTAGGGTAGGGGGTAGGATACTACGCGAACGAAGTAGCGCCGGGCAGCTAGAAATAATTTATGTGGCAAAACAACGTTTGCCGGGTCAGCTAGTTAAGTATAAATAGCTTGTAACGATCCTACTGCTGAGCATAGGCCTTTTCATGTGCCAATCCCCACGTTCCTCTGCCAGCTTAATCCAGGTTCTACCCGCGATGGTAACAATGTCGTCCATAAATCTTGCCACCGGACGACCGACACTTCGTCACCCAGTTCTTGGCCGCCACTCGGTCAGTGCCTTATGAAGTTCGATATACTTAATATAAAACAAGCGTCTGGTGGTTAACTAAAGTGTCCTTACTAATGTGACAAATGTGAAAGTAAGATTGTTTGTTTGTGTTGCTTCTACATCTGTACCTAACCAACGGTTGCATCACCTTGTGAAGATTGGCAACTCATGTTCAATGTTGAGAATTCTACATATTTGGGATTTTTACTGTGTGAGATAAGATTTTCATAATATACAAGGTGGAGACTGTTCTATGATGCTTTGGTATTATATTCTGCTGCTTCTATGTATTTTATCTCTGCCACTACCACGCCATATTCGAAAACATAGTAGAATCCCCTTAACAAAACTCGGCTGACGTAATTAACAAAAGGAATTGAGTTTACCGAGACTGTATGCAGTTGAACCTCTGTCTTTAACAGTTCATTATAACTTGCGACGTTGTTGAACTTTCTAATGATTAAGGTGATGCAGTTCTCCAAACTTGGCTTCGGGGCGTGAATAAATCTTCAGTTTGCCTTGGAAGTTATAGTGAGAACACTAGGTGATATAGTTTACGAGGATAATAATTTAGTTTGGAGTTTGGATTGTCTAAGGCACCATGTCGGAGTTAATAAATGTAGTGTTTTAGTTCTTCATCTTCGCCAGACGGAAAGTACTCATGGATTCGATTATCACCTAAAGTAATGTTTTGGTTTGATTGACAAAATAAACTATTATAACATTACGCGTGCTTTCCTCGAAGGGTTAGCACAGTTAGTTTTTCTAATAGGTTCCTAATAGACATGACTGTAAGATTATGTATTAAAAAAAGAAGAAAGAAAAGAAACAGAAGAAAGAAAGAAAAATAGATAAGATAAGATTATGTATTGTTGTGATTTTGTGTATTTTTTTTATTGTGTTGTTGTTATTTTTTGTAATTGTTGTTCGTTATAACTTGCAACGTTTGTTGAGCTTTCTAATTTAAAAATTTCTATTAAGGCGATGCAGTTCCCTAAACTTGGCTTCGGGGCGTGAATAAATCTTCAGTTTGCCTTGGACGTAGTAGTGGGAACACTAGGTGATATAGTTTACGAGGATAATTTAGGTTGAAGTTTGACTGTGCTAGGTTCTTTTGTCTGAGTTAATAAATGTTTTGTTTTAAACCGACTTCAAAAAGGAGTAGAGAGTATGTTACGCGATAACATATTGTCTCCGGCAATCGTGAATTAATAAAAAAAATTAAAAAATAATGGGTAGGGTGTCTCAGGGGTTGGTCCCAAATAAATTGTATTAACTCTGAGTGGGTAGTTTTTGAGTTAGCTTCAATAATACGTATTTTTCCACTTAGTCTATATTGATGATGTTGAATTTGTGTGGGGTACACAAGTAAAAAGGTTTTTTTGGACGGTGTTTTTTTTTATAAAAAATTTTTTAGCCCTTCGTCTTGCCAGACGGAAAGTACTCATAGATTTGATTCTCACCTAAAGTAATGGTTTGGATTGATTGACAGAATAAACTATTATAACATAACATCACGCCTGAACCGTCTCGGACACAAGTAGGAATATGTAAGTCCAACCTGGTGAAGTGGGGCTACCTTGACGGAACGGCGCGCGGGTGTGGGAAGTGATTGTGGAGCTATGTCACAAACCATGCTCCACCTCCTATCCTGCCCCCTGTGTCCCAAAACATGCAGTCAAAGTGACCTCTGCGCTGCCACCGACAACGCCGTGGAAGTGGCAAGAGATGAAGAAGAATATATCCGAAAGGTAAGACAGAGGATGGGTTAACCCACATCTCGCCAGTTATGTTTAAAAATAAACGATCATCTTTCTCCTAGATTAAAAGAAACATTCAGAAGATCGCTTACTGTGCCAATATTTTGTACAACTTGGACTTTAGCTATGACATTTTGTTCAACTTGGACTTTAGCTATGGACATTTTAGAATAAAAGGTCCTCATTAGTTTTGTGGTTTAATAAATTGCTAGTGATGACTCGTCTAGGATACATTAAGTTGCAAACTAAATGACCATACTTTTGGTAAGAATGAAGTATTTGTTTAAAATTAGAAAGTAAGTTTCAATCTCCAAATCAAATGATTATACAGCCAAAGATGTGCCAACATTTTTAAACTAGATGATCGTAAATTCGTAATTTTATTCTATAATATACCATTGTAACAGGGATCGGGGATATATGCTTCTGCTTTATATTATATTACTTTGCCATGTAATCCAGTCCTAGTTGAACAATTAAATTTTATTTATAAAAAAAAAACAATTTCGTAATCAACGCACAGTAGACGCTTCACTACTGTGTGTAATGCAATTAAACAGTCATTATCACTTATCTTTCTTTCAAGTGTAATCGATCTAGGTTAATCTGATTACTATTTACTCATTATTATAATTGTATCTACTTACTATGAAACTTCAGTAGGTAAATAAATATATATCAACAAGGCTTACTAATTACTTATATTAGGTATTATTATCACAAATTCATCTTTTTTATAAGGAACTAAGTTATCTTCATAAAAAAACGTCGGGCGGGTTCAAATAATATAACTAGGCACTTTATGGTCAGCAGAAAAATATGTAGGTAAAAATCCTACCGTGAAAACTACATCTGGGGGTCTACTCCTAAGTAGTATCGGCCGAATGTTCGTCCGTTTCCTGCTACGAAGTTACTATTTGGTTCGGTCGGTTCCGATCCTACACTCCTACACTCTTTCGAATATTGACTATGGTCCCGACCCAACTGAGCCGATCCGAACTTTTTTCGCATTTTTCAATAATATTCGGTTCGGCCATGTGTCGGTCCGATCCGAACATTCGCACTTTGCACTTCGGAGTAGGCCCCCTGGCTCTAAAGCCAGAACGGTGACACTTGGTAGCCGATCAATTCTGTAAAAATAAATCTCACCGTAAAAACAGAAATGTTAAATGTTATATATTTATGTTTCTGTAATTTGTATGGTGTACAATAAAGAGTATTCTATCTATCTATCTATCTCTTAAAGTGAGCTGTCATTCCACCTAATGCTGACATTATTATATGGTGCTCACTTCACATAAGTTTTCACGTTGACATTTATACAGAATCGATCGGCTGATTCCTGTCGTAATGATGATCAGAAAATTATGAGCATCTTACCTTAGGGTACCGGATCTCATGATGCTGCGTGTACTGGTAGTTGGCGGACCCAGGAACACCGTAGTGAGGCACCTTCATAGTCCTGACGCCGGTGTCATCGAAGGTAACGTAGGCCATCCTGTTTCCATCCTTTGAGAAATAAATGGCGTTGCTCGAGCCGAACACTTCCTCTGTAAAGAATTTGTAGGACTTTTAGCGATTTGTTTTAGGTTCACAAACTAATAGTTATAGAAGAAACAGAGGCTTTTAGCTCAATAGCGTAATTGCTTTAACATCCTAATTGTAAATATGAAGACTATGTGGGTCATTGCTTTTTTTTTTCTCCGTTTGTTTTAATCATGATCTGGCAGTTTGAGTAATTTATGCGGCCTACCCAAAATGTCTGGTATTTCTCGTCAAATCGTTGAGCTCTTTAAGTTCTGAGTTAAGCTGCATGATTACTGACAAATGCGTGCACTGACTGGACAGGTTCACTCAATCTGTATGGTTTTTTTTTTTTTGGATTGCTCTGGGTGGAGCGGAAGGGAGTGTCAGACTCTTACTGACTAAAACCCACCCGTGTTCCTTCCTTAGCCCTTTATGTTCCAGGGCAGCGGTAACCCTTTCGGACTATCTGTATGGTTCTTTCCTCAAAAAAACATTGCAGACACCAATCCACATGGTCTTTACATGATCTGACCAAGATTAGTATTATTTGTATAAGTGACAGTTAGATAGTTACAACCTTAGTGAAGTTTCAATTTACTGAGAATTGTTGTCAAAATTGGGTATCAGAAGACAAATTCCTGCAGTTAAAAACTTTCAGAATCTAGTCGCAACTCATCTCGGCGACAAAGAAATGTCAAAACCTTGTCATAAATGTAGGGAAATTAGAGATATTTTTGACAGACTGAGATCAAACTGTGAACGTTCTCAAAATTACGAGAATTGCCCCTCGACTACCGATTACCTAACATAATTATAGATGTTATCTGATAAAAATAAATAAATAATAAAAAATAAGAAATAATAATAAATAAATAAGTACCAACGTGTTTACATTTTTTTTTTCATTTGACCTAAGTTGCCCCACTGCTGGGCAAAGGTCTCCCCGATATTTTTCTACTTATTTTTATACTGCGCCTTCTCCGTCCAATCGGTTAGGCCTACTAACTCCGAAATTATGAAGAATTATTTAATCTAAAGCTACTAGGTATCTATCATATTGTTGCGCGCCACAATTAATGCCTGATACATGGTGACATTAGTTACCACTAGCGCCATGTAGTTTCGAGTAGCTGAACTAATAGTCACTTGTGCCATCTATTGTCGAGTAGAGATGTCGGTGCTGGAACTTACTAGAACTGTCGACATCTGGTCAGTTGGGGCCGGTATGTGTTCGAACATTCTAGATGTTTCTACAATAGAAGGTTCTGGAATTATCTGCGGCACTATATAAGCCCGGGACTAGCCGCGACCAATCAGACTTGGTTCTGCGATAGAAGCGAATACATCGAATGCGATCTTCAAGTGCGACTTAACAGCGATTGTGTTTTATAATTAGTGTGTTTGAGTTGTTATTAGTGTTGATTAAATAAAGTGTAACTTTTGGTAATTTTTATCGGCAGTTTTTATTGTCACGAACCCGAAGCTCGTAACAATTGGTGTCAGAAGCAAGGATCAAAATCATGCCGATTTTACCTAAAGACGACACGGAGGGTATCCGTACCCGGAGTCAACGTCAACAGGAGACGGACCAGAGAAGTTTTGGTGGAGCTATGCCGCAGAGGTCGGAGGGCCAGCTACCAACCACGGAGGCCGAAACATCCGCAGCAGCTCCAGCATCAGCAGCACCAGACTTTGCTGCCCTGATGATGATGCTGCAGGAGCAGTCCCGCCGACAGGAGGAACAGGCTCGTCGGTTGGAAGAACAGCTCCAGCGGGACAAGGAGGAACAGGCTCGTCGGTTGGAAGAACAGCTCCAGCGGGACAAGGAGGAACAGGCCCGTCGGTTGGAAGAACAGCTGCTGCGTGACAGAGAGGAACAGGCCCGCCGACAGGAGGAACAGGCCCGCCGACAGGAGGAACAGGCTCGGCGACAGGAGGAACAGGCTCGCCGACAGGAGGAACAGGCTCGTCGGTTGGAAAAACAGCTCCAACGTGATAAGGAGGAGCAAACGCGCCGCCAGGAAGAGCAGATGCTCCTTATGAAGGACCTTCACGCTACCTTCGGGAAAGACATGAAGGAGGTGAAGGATAAGGTTGATCAACATGACAACCGCCTGTCGGAAGCTGAAATCCGGATCGACCAAGTGTATAATCGGGTTGACAACGTGGTGGCTGACGTAAAGAAAACCGTGATGGCTGATGTAAAGAAAACGCTGGATTACCTTAAACTTGGGGATGGAATCGCAGCTCCCGTAGCTACAACACCTTCGCTACGTGGATTCAAAGTGCCATCGTTCGACGGAACTTCTTCCTGGTCGGCCTACAAAATCCAGTTTGAGGCTGTCATGAAGGCGAACGCTTGGAGTAAAAGTCAGGCCATGACTGCCTTCACCCTAGGCCTGTGCGACCAGGCCTTAACTGTTCTGGAAGCTCTCGGTAAGGAAGTGACTTACGAGCAGCTCCTTGAGGCATTGGAGGCTCGGTATGGCGACGGTCACCTGGAACACGTGTTTCGTGCGCAGCTCAAGGATCGCGTGCAACGCAGTAATGAAAACCTGCAGCAGTGGGCTCTTGAAGTGGAGAAGCTGGTGCGTAAAGCTTACCAGTCCGTACCTGCGCTTATTGATGGGAACCTGGTGCAGGCATTCATCGACGGCATCCGCGACCTTGAAGTAAGAGCTGCTGTGAGGCTCGGGCACCACGGGACGCTTAAGGACGCCTTGGCCCATGCACTGGAGGTGGAAGCTGTGCGGCAGGATTATCGTTCCCATCGCGTCAGGGAGGTTGCAGCGGCTACAGTTCGCGACCGCAATAAAGGGTACAGCCCTAGGTGCTACGGCTGTGGGGAAAGGGGCCACCTTCGATCCAGTTGCCCCAAGCGAACAGAAAGAGAAGACGGCCGATCTCCTGAGGGTAGTGCAGCTAACAGCACCGCCCAGCACCAGCAGCAGGGAAACGAGTAATAGCCAGGACTGCGGGGCGGGTGCTGGCTGATGTTCAAAGAGCCCCAAGGGTTTCGATCACACAAAGCCAAGACGGGAACAGCCTAATCATCAAGGGCGAGGTCAATGGAACGCCGTGTAAGCTGACCATAGACACTGGAGCCACTTGCACGGTTGTCAGTTCCCAACTCATAAGACGGTCCCTTGGGGACTCCGCATACAACCGGGAACACATTAATTTGGTAACAGCCACCGGTCAGCGCATACCCGTCCATGGAGAGAAGAAGATGGGGTTGAAGCTAGGCAACAGAATCTACCTGCATAATGTCATCGTGGCTGATATAATGGACGACTGCATCCTGGGCCTTGACTTTATGAGGAAGAATTGTTGCGAAATTGACGTCAAGCAGGGTGTTTTGAAATGTGGACAAGAGGAACTTTTCGTGGAAGGAGCGTTACCAGGGAACGTGTACAGCCTTGAGAAGATTTTTCTTCCGCCGAGATCGGAAACGATTGTGCCGGTTAGTCTTCCTCGGAATCCTGGGCAAACTCATCGTTGTGTACTCGTGGAAAGGGTAGACAATGACCTACCATGGAAAGTGGCACGAACATTGGTCAGAACCACCGACATCTCAGGGGTACGTGTGCTGAACCTTTGTGATCAGGAACAGGTTATAGAAAAAGGCACACTAGTTGGTACTTGCGAGGAAGTGGATTGGTTGCGTCGATGCCAATATCTATCGACTGGGACCCCCAGCAAGGATGCACAAACGAGAGTGACCACACTTCTAGAAGACTGCCGCAGCGCTCTGTCCCAAAATGAAATGGTCAAGGCGAAGAAAATGTTACTTAAGTATGCCGATGTTTTCTCGTCAAACGATGCTGACATCGGGAGGACTGGCTTAGTTCAACACAAAATAAACACAGGAGAAAAATTGCCTATCCGTCAGCGGCCAAGGAGATTGCCGGTAGCACGCGAAAAGGAAGTGGAAACCATGATTGAGGGAATGGTGAAGGATGGTGTTATTGAACCTTCATCTAGTCCATGGTGTTCACCTGTAGTGCTGGTAAGAAAGAAGGACGGCAGCATGAGGTTTTGTGTTGACTATCGTCGTCTGAACGACGTTACGAAGAAGGACAGCTATCCTTTGCCAAGAATTGATGACACGCTGGACATGCTTACTGGAGTAAAGTGGTTTAGCACGCTGGACCTGAAAAGTGGCTACTGGCAAGTTGAAATTGATTCTAAGGACAAGGAGAAAACTGCATTCTCGACAGGAAAGGGTCTGTGGCAATTTAAAGTTATGCCGTTTGGATTATGCAATGCTCCGGCAACGTTTGAAAGGTTGATGGAGCTTGTACTTACCGGGCTTATTGGCGATGCTTGCCTGGTCTACTTGGATGACATCATCATCGTAGGCCGTACGTTTGAAGAACATCTTCAAAATCTGGAACGCGTGCTCATGAAGATCCAGAGTGCCAACCTCAAGTTAAGTCCGAAGAAGTGTTCACTATTCAAACGACAAGTTAGCTTTTTGGGATATATAGTGTCTGAAGAAGGTATCCGCACGGATCCAGAGAAAATCGCCGCTGTCAAGGATTGGCCAATTCCAAAAGACAAGACGCAGGTCAGGGCATTTCTGGGTTTGTGCTCCTATTATCGGCGATTTGTCAAGAACTTTGCAGATATAGCCAAACCCCTGCATAGGCTAACCGAGGACAAGCGACATTTCTGCTGAGATGGAAGTTGTGACATCGCATTCCAGGAGCTAAAGGACCGTCTGTGCAAAACACCTATTTTGGGGTACCCTGATGCGGGCAAGGAATTTATAGTTGATACGACGCAAGCGACATAGGACTTGGCGGTGTGTTGTCCCAGCGGAATGGCGACCATGAATTTGTGATAGCGTACTTCAGCAAGTCATTGTCGAAACCTGAAAGGAACTATTGTGTTACGAGACGGGAACTGCTTGCTGTGGTAAAGTCATTGCAGCACTTGAGCAAATATCTTCTGGGGCGGAAATTCCACATACGAACTGACCATGCTGCACTGAAATGGCTATTGCAGTTCAAAAATCCAGAAGGTCAAGTTGCGAGATGGATTGAACTATTGCAGGAATACGACTTCGTGGTCGAACATCGCAGCGGAAAGTCTCATGGCAACGCAGATGCATTGTCAAGAAGACCTTGTCCTGAAGACTGCAAGCATTGTACTAGGCAAGAAAGTAAAGAAGTCGTACCTGTGAGGATGCTCAAGACAGACCTCAGCAACGAGTGGAAGGAAAGCCTACAACGTGCACAGCAGGAAGATTCGGACATCAAGCCGATTCTCGAGTGGATGAAGGCCAGAGCTCCTAAGCCCAGGTGGAGCGACGTCTCAGCAATGAGTTCGATCACAAAAAGCTATTGGGCCCAATGGGACAGCTTGGTGATTCAGGATGGAGTCCTGTGCCGTAAATGGGAAAATGCTCGGGGAGACAGCTGTCATTTGCAAATGGTTGTCCCTAAAGCTCAAGTACCGGATGTTCTACAGCTGTACCATAATGATTGTTCAGGAGGTCATCTGGGAGTAAAACGGACGCTACTGAAAATACGAGAACGGTTTTACTGGGTCCACTGTCGGGACGATGTCGAAGACTGGTGTCGCAAATGTACAAGTTGTGCAGCTGTAAAGGGACCTCAGACTCGTAGTAGAGGTGCATTGAAATTGTACCATGTTGGCGCACCATGGGAGAGGATAGCCCTTGACGTTGCGGGGCCGTTTCCGGAAAGTGAAAGTGGTAACAAGTATTTCATGGTTGTGATAGATTACTTTACTAAGTGGCCGGAAGTCTTCGCCATCCCAAATCAAGAAGCTTCGACAGTTGCAGATAAATTAGTTTATGAAGTCTTCTGTCGGTTTGGAGTACCTTTAGAAATTCACAGTGATCAAGGAAGGAATTTTGAGTCCCAAATATTCCAGGAAACTTGTCGAGTTATGGGTACTCATAAAACAAGAACAACTTCTTACCACCCACAATCGGATGGAATGGTGGAACGATTCAATCAGACATTGGAGAGGTACCTAGCAAAAGTTGTGGAAAATCGGCAACGAGATTGGGATAAGCACATACAACCATTTTTGTTGTCATATCGAAGCGCTGTTCACGAAAGTACTTCGGTGACACCAGCTTTCGCAAACTTTGGAAGAGAATTACGGCTGCCTGCAGACCTGATCACCGGAATACCACCTGATGCCCCACGCAGTATAACCGATTATGCGAATAAGATGCGGAACAAAATGAATGACATTTATGAGCACGTCAGACAATCGGGCCAGCAAATGTCTGAAAAGATGAAAACCCGCTATGACCGCAAAATGAACAGTAAAGGGTTCGACGAAGGTTCACTAGTGTGGTTGCACAATCCAGTCCGCAGCAAGGGGAAATCTCCTAAGCTTCAAGCTAAATGGGATGGACCGTACCGGATTGTGACAAAGATCAATGACGGAACCTACCGGATACAGAAAGGTGCAAGAGGTACTCCTAAGATCGTTCATGTGGATCGATTGGCGCGTTATTATGGAGCCGATAATGCTCGGGACGAGCATGTCTTAGGAGGAGGCAGTGTTGCGCGCCACAATTAATGCCTGATACATGGTGACATTAGTTACCACTAGCGTCATGTAGTTTCGAGTAGCTGAACTAATAGTCACTTGTGCCATCTATTGTCGAGTAGAGATGTCGGTGCTGGAACTTACTAGAACTGTCGACATCTGGTCAGTTGGGGCCGGTATGTGTTCGAACATTCTAGATGTTTCTACAATAGAAGGTTCTGGAATTATCTGCGGCACTATATAAGGCCGGGACTAGCCGCGACCAATAAGACTTGGTTCTGCGATAGAAGCGAATACATCGAATGCGATCTTCAAGTGCGACTTAACAGCGATTGTGTTTTATAATTAGTGTGTTTGAGTTGTTATTAGTGTTGATTAAATAAAGTGTAACTTTTGGTAATTTTTATCGGCAGTTTTTATTGTCACGAACCCGAAGCTCGTAACAATATCCTCTCTCTAGAGACCAAAATATCATGATAAATAGTACTCATATCTTCGTCAATAAGACATATTTTTACTACGGCTTCAATTTTATCGAAAGCCTCTTTGTATATTGGATAAGCATGCATCTCGTTTAATTTCCCTTGAGAGTAAACGAGAGTGTTTAGCTATAGATAGTCGAAACTTAGAGGAAGCCACTGAGCCCACTGACTGTACTAACTGTAATACCATATGCTGAAATGATTTAAATTGAATAACGGTTCTGCATTACTGGTTGAAATAGAGAATCGTGGATTTAGATGGTTTTATAATAAAGAGATAAACGACGATGGAAAAGAATCAGTAAGATTTTCATGACAAAAAATGTAATCAGCAATAATTGAACGTATGTATGTACATTATGTATGTAAACTATTTCATTGCTAGCTTTTGCCAGCGGCTTCGCCGACTTGGTGATCGGAAATTATGCCATTGGAACGTACTTTCTACGGGCAAAAAAAGTATGGGTTATCTGTGTGGCAAATTTCATCCAAATCCGTTGAAAACATAACAGACTGCCTGACAGGCAGTTACTTTCGCATTTATAATATTAAATCGTTATTAACCATGTAGTGTTCTTACATTTCCTTATATATATAAAACATATAAACTAATCCTTTTTTTTTTTTTTTTTTCTGGGTGGGAAATCATCAAATGACTCCTCCCGCTCTGGGCGGCGCAGAAGGGAGTGTCAGACTTTTACTGACTA
Source organism: Apamea epomidion (assembly GCA_947507525.1). NCBI lineage: Eukaryota > Metazoa > Arthropoda > Insecta > Lepidoptera > Noctuidae > Apamea > Apamea epomidion. The sequence goes on along the minus strand of OX382230.1, from coordinate 14,961,156 downwards.
AAACCCACCCGTGTTCCTTCAGTTGCCTGTGCCAGGGGCCACGGTATCTCTTTCGAACAACCCGCAGCCATATAAACTACTCCTAAAATATTATTTTTACAAGGGAAACATAATTTTAATATTTTAACTTATGGACTCCACACTAGGTCGAGCCTGTCTCGTGGGATTAGTCTAGATACAACTAACTGATTACACTAAATTATCTACTAAATGAAATAATTAACTAAATAATTATACTATAGTTTGACAAAAACCGCTGTACCGCGCCTTCGGTATGTGCGCGGCGAGACGGGGGGGCAGTGCAGGCCGCTCATTCGTCATCGCTCACGGCGTCCCGCCCCCCGCCTCGCCGCGCATTCCTAAAGCGCTACACAGCAGTTTCGGTCAAACTATAATACAAAAAGCAGCAAATAACTACGAACCTTCATACACCCAATCCGGGATACCATGGTAGATGACATTCAACTTTCCAGTGGTCGTAATCTGTCGAGGAGTACTGCTGAGACCGTCTTGATAGAATATGTTGTTCAAGTACACGAAGGCCAGGGCAGTTCCTGAGGGTCCCCAGACGAAGTTCTGGAGGAAGGCTTCGTCAGCCTCGATGCCCGAGGGAATGATGTCAACTCTGCTTCCAGTTGCGATGTTAATGGCTGCGTAGCGGGCTAGGAAACTGTATCTGTATACCTGGAAGTAGTGGAGGAGGGTTAAGAGGTTTTTAGGCTATACAGCTCAAATGATAGGTATGTACTAATTCAATTTATACCTAAATGAATGGAGCATCACGTGAGTCATATAAGGGGAATGCGCTAAGTTGTCCGCAAAATTCAAATTTTCTTACGTTTTTTGCAAATTTCAGGCTGTATGTTGATTTAATTATAATTCGCGAGCGTAACAAATATGACTTTAAAGAATTATAATCATTAAAAATATCAATGCAAAGAGTAACCATGGTATTTCTATTTACAATTACGTGATCGTTATTACTTGACAAGTCAAGGCCAATTGTCAACATGTGAAACAACGCCTGTTTTGGTTTGACGATAGTTAGCGCCATTTTTGACGTATACGCGTGCGTCAAGTGGACGTGAAACAACCCTCCCTTAGCCTAGTTAGAAAACAAACATAGCTACAGCTAAAAGGAAGACGTCAAAAAACCATAAAGTAAGTTTTATAGTCCTATTTATATTGACTTTACGAGATATGCAGTCGGGAGTAAAAGTAAGCACCATTTACCTAACAACTTACAAGGTTATAACTTTAGGCGAACGACTTTTTAAACAGTTTGAAACTTTAAGTACGTAATATATTTTCTTAATGTCGCTAAGAAAGTATCTACAACAGAATTAAATGTTAGTTTAATTCTTCTCTTTGAAAAATGTGGCAAACTTTTTACACAGGCTGAATTTGTATTGTGACTTTTTCTTTAACAAGGAAAATTTTAAATCAACGTTTTGAGGAGTATTGAGATACAAAATTAAATAATATAATAAAAATAAATAATTTAATAGGTGTTGTTTATTTCAGCTTACACAAATATATCTTTAAAAGTAGGTTTATCATCCACATTTTTCGCAAAGCGAAACGTCAAAATCTTATGTTCTCCTTTTCAAACAAACTACATGGAAAAACAAGAAAAAAATATTTTAGTTATTTGATTATTTTACGAAAGTTATAGAAGAATAATAAACACGTAATAATTAATTAATTAATATTTGAATGTTACGAGCTAGTGAGATATTTCTATACAGATAGCTAGTGAGATATTCTATACATGCTTAGGGCAATCGTGGGCGATTGCCCTAAGCATGTATAGAAATATCTAAACATACATATACATATATAACATAAACAATAAAGGACATGACTAAATAAAGTATGGGTACTTTATTTAGTCATGTCCTTTATTGTTTATCAAAATCACATTATGCTAATTTTCCGTGTCGTAGGTATTGCATACAACTGACAAAGAATGATAGTTGTGATTTGAATTTTATTCAAATTGATAAACAATGTTTTTTCCTGACTTTACCCAATCATAATATGTATAAGCATGAAGCAAGTATCTTTAATCATTGTGATTTAAACCTTCTGACAATTAAAATAAAAGTCATACGACACTGTGCTTCTGAAAAGTCTGTTACTAAGCCGATAGCATGGACGGCAAACAATGAAGACGTAGGTACATTCAACAGCATAATCAATGTCAACACTTGCACTTCGAAAACCGCCCTTACTGCTACGACATAAAAGCGCTGAAAATTTATATTTATATATATTTTTTTTAATTAGGGACTTTTTTTACCGCAATGCATATGGCAATCCCATCGTTCCCTAAATATAGGTACATACTGTTACGGTATCGGTTGGTTCATGTCGGGTCGAGACCCCAAACAGATCACTTCTATGACACTCATATCAAACACAGTCCATCAATAAGTGATGTAAGTCTTCCACAACTCCACACTCCAAAATGTCAAATTGTTACCACTTATGTGTCATGTGCGGTTGACTCTAGTTAAAGACAAATAGCAATACGTATTGATCTTTATGACAGCTTAATGCATAAACTATTAAACCTAAGTATATATCCTCCGTTAGCGCATTAATATAATTTAGTAAAGTTACGACCCGTTCAAGACAGTTTTATCTGACAGGCCCGGTTATGTTTTATTACATAAACATAACATTACGCTTGTATACCTCGAAAGGCTAGGCAGTGGTGCGCTTATAGTATAGTCACCAAAGGAGATAAGTAACCGGGGTCGTCGAATACAGTTGAAGTTTAGTAAGAAACCGTTGGATGTTTTTGGATAAAATTTAATTTAACTAATACAAAGCAAACAGTTCATTTATCAAGGTTAATTTCATTCAAAAACATCCATCGGTTTCTTACTAAACTTCAACTATATCCGACGACCCTGGTTACTTATCTCTTTGGTGACTGTACACCACTGCCTTCATTTCGACATGTTTAAGGCCCATGTAATAGGGAGTGAGCCTATTTATTTATTTATTTAAACTTTCGCACAAAAAGGTACAAATGCGGACTTAATGCCTTAGGCATTCTCTACCAGTCAACCAAGGGTGGTGAAGAGATTAGATGGCAGGTGCTTTGGTTGAGAGGGACAATGATAAAAAAAACTCTTAAAACTAGGTACACAAATACATAAATAGATTATACAGCGTGTTTTTTTTTATATCCCATAACTCTAGGGGGTCATTGTACTCATCATTATGAACAACTTTTACTATGGGACCAAACCTAAAAGCGCGAAAAAGAAATCAGTTGTTCCCTACATTTATGTTTGTTTAACTCGTCAAAATGTAGGGAACACCGGATTTTTGTTTCGCGATTTCGGGTTTGGTCCCATAGTAAAAGTTGTTCATAATGATGAGTATATTACAATGACCCCCCTAGAGTTATGGGATATCAAAAAAAACACGTTGTATACACATACATACTGTAGTCATCCTATCCATCCTATTGCCATCAATCCGGCATAAATCCGGACTCCGGGCTGCTACTGAGAAATTCACTTTACCCGACCTGGGAATCCAACCTAGTACCTCATTTTCAGCAGTAGCGCTTGTGAAATCGCGACCACTAGACCAAAGAGGCAGTCAGTTTATTATTTTATTCTCTGAACTAAAAGACAATATTTTAATAAAAAGACGTAGGTAGTTCTAGGTACCTCAGTACAAGTTTGCCTTAAAATCCCTTGGGCCATAATCACCGGCAGACGGCACGAGATAAAAATTCGGTTTGAATAAAAATTTCCAAAAGTTCACAGTCACTTCCAATGTAACAAAGTTATACCAAAGCGTAACGAAAATTCAATTGTCAAATTGGGTCAATTTGTGGAACAGTAACTGGGTCAGTCAATGCAGTGTAGAACACGGCTGGAAAACTTCAGCTCTTGTGTACTTAAGAGTAACTTAAAGTGCACAAACTTCTTATCTACTTAGTTTCACACTTTGTTCCCGAGGTGACTTGAATGCACTAGGGAATAATGGGTTCTAGTTTTTTTAGCAAGAAGTTAAGTTGGAGTAAGTTACTAAGTTTTTAGGACCCGAAAGGGTGCTAACGGAACATTATTACTAAGCCCCCGCTGTCCGTCCGTCCGTCCGACTTTCTGTCAGCGGGTCTCATGAACCGTAATAGGTAGACAGTTGAAATGTTCACAGAGCGTGTGTATTTCTATTGCCGCTATAATAAAAAATTATAAAATAAAGTTAAATGAAATTAAAGGAGTTCTCCATACAAGGAACGTGCCTTTTTCGCATTTTTTTGCCTTGTGGTATGGAACTCTTCACGTCCGACTCGCACTTGGTCTGTTTTTGTGTAACTATTATGTGAGAAAGGGGGTGACTACCGAGATGACGACTTAATGTATTTAGAAGTATGGAAGAAAAAAAAAATTTTACGCTGACCACAAATAAATTGGGATAAAAGCCAGAAAACGATGATGTTGAGGTGTTGTTTTGTACATAGAATTAAAAGATGGTTGTGAAATACGGAAAGATGGTAAGTTCCTAATTTTGTAGACGAAAAAAATAATTGACTTCAAGGTATTTTGTGTTCGCTCAAATGATTAATAATTTAGGAGTAGTCAAAGTAAATTATCTATGAAGGGACCTACTTAGCTGCCGCTTTTCACCCTTGGGGGTTAGGAAGTGTCACAATGCAAAACCAAATTCAAATTGTCAGAAACGTCTTTTTCTACGTAAAACCTATCTCTCTACTTATATTCATTTTTAAATCGTAAAATTAATGTATCTAAATAGTCAAAGACAGTAGAGGGTTTGCACATACTTATTTAAATTACGTATAGCAAACCGCCTTCTGAAATAATTTTAACAAAATGATTCAAAACCATCCAACGAAATGGTGAATTACCTATATTCAAATTTTATTTGTGCTTCAAATTGACGTTATTTCAAGTTAAACAAATATCAACTTTATTTTAATGGTGATTAAGTTCATTTCAGAGTGACTAGCACTATTGAAAAAGTTATAAAAATGTTTGAAGTTGTAGTTTAAACTGAACTTTATTATGAAGAAATAAAGTTATTTTACCATAAACTCAAATTAATTGTTTACATTTTTGGCGAATATGTCGCGAATGCAGGTTCAGTAAGGCTAAACCTTACTTTTATTTTTTATATTATATATATATATTACAACTTAAAAAAATATTAACAAGTTGACTGCCAGACAACAGACTAGAAAATCTATTATTGCCGGACACCGTGTGACCGCGGTGGCAGTCAATGAATCGGTTAATGTTCCAATAACTGCCGCTAAAAGTGAATGGTGGCGCCACCGGTCTATTGACGGAACGTGCTTTATAATAAAAACAGTATATTATTTTGGTATTACGTATTTCTGACGACATTGCTTTTAATGTTTGTCTTTTTATATGGCTGTTTGCACAATATGAAAAGCAATTTGCGAAGTGTAGGGCTGCAAAATACGACCAACACATTCGGTGGAAAATGTTCAGTATTTTCAACGCGGAGCTAAAATATCAAACAGGATAATAATTATAATTTGTTTTACTTTAATATTACAAGTAATTTATTGTTATTTTGTGTGCTCTTGTTATAAAAAGTATACACTAATTGTGATAATAAGCTTGTGTAAAACATAACAATTCCTATATTTCAAATACTTAGTACGTTGTCTACATACACATATAACAAAAAAATACAACATACTTACACAAAAAAATATTGGAGTAGGTAAATAAACATTGCTTTTTGTAATTCGATTTGAAAAAGGTCCTCGAAATAATATCTAAAAGTATATGTATACCTTTAAACGATAAAAAATCTAGGTTTACGGACACTCAAGCATAATCATAAGCATAATCAGCAAATAATGTTTCCACTGCTGGAACACAGGACTCCTCTCTGTGGGTCATAAACCACTACGTGGGCCTAGTGCTGGTTGGCTAGGCGGTTGTCACATGTCTTCGAATTTTTGGTTCTAGGACGGTTTTCTCATGATGTTTTCACCATTTTGATAGCAGTGGTGAAGAAATAATTCACATGACAAAATGTTAAAAACTTACCGGTGCGACATTGTATGCTAAGATGACTTCTGAACCATCGGGTGACAACTGCATGACCCTCGATGACTGTTGCAGAATCTGTAATACATTAGAAGAATTTAGATAATCGTGCACTTAATAGAACGAAGCATTGTGAACGAGTAGGTGACGATTGGATGGACGGCAACTAGTTTAATGCCTAAATGAAAGCACGCTGTTGGATTTTCAATCTTCGGCGCTGAGTCGAGCGTTGAAAATCGAACAGTGCGTATAAATCCAGAATGGGCATAAGTATGTGGGGCTATTGATAATTTTAATGCACTTTCCGGATACTGAAGGTCGATAGCCTTCATCAGATAAGTTACATAAAAGAAAGAAATAATAAAAATGCATTATCTTTGAAACAGAATCAACATGTGACTCTCTCTCTTGTTTGCAATATTTGACCAAAGGCAAGTTAAATAAAAGCTTGTAGAAATAGGTTTATTACATAAGTACTTGTGATAATAACACAACTGTTTAATCTATCTCTACCTAGATCAAGAACATACTATGAAGAGCCTATCAATCTAGGGTAAGGTTTCCGAGTAGATAATGTACACACCTCAGTAAAATTACACTTTCAAATGAATGTCAAGTTACAGCCATATGTACCTACCTACACTTTGAATACATAATCAAAAGAAAATACGTTTCTGACACTTGTCTGTTGGACACGATTAGGAACTACAGTATTTTTATCTCACTAAGCGACGCGCGCTTTACTTGTGGCAGCCGTGTGTGAATGTGTGCGTGAAGACGAGTAGCGTCACCACATAACACACACACACACACATTTCCGTCTTCGCCATTGTCTCGGATGGTACCGAGAGCTACTGCGCTTAAATACATATTTACAGTGTGTTTGTACACTTGGTAACCACAACTAAAGCGTGCGTCGCTTCGTGAGATAAAAATACTGCAATCGAGTTTGAATACGTAAAACACTTATTATTTTGTACTCGGCAGTTTCAGTCCCATCATTGCTATTACAGTATTAGCTATGACAGTAGTGTCGTAGCTATAAGTCTGCTGACAGATGTAAAATAGCTATGAAAGGGTATAACTGACAGATGTCAGGAGCGCATTCTGTCATCTGAAGGCGTGTCATACATATAAGCCAATAGTAACTAAGGGCTGTTTTTTCCAACGCCGGATAATTTTATCCGAGGAATAATTTTGCATTTTTGATAGTTCTTCCATGCAAAATCTGTTACGACAATTTTGTCCTACGAATAAAAATTATCTGTAGATTGAAAATCAGCCCAAAAAACAAATCAAAATCATTTATTTCCAAGCATGGGTAAACAATATGCAGATGTTTTAAATTCATGTAATAATTGTTTATCACAGTCTTGGTATTACCATATTTAACCTTTCGGCATGCAAAGTAGGTACATAAAAATAAAACACGATAAAAAGAACTAAGAATGAAATCAATAAAAAATACGAATATAACATACAAATAAATCCTATAGTTTATGTTGCAAATATTCAGATACACTGTAATAAGCATTATTTATCAAAAACCTTTTTTTTTGGGCATACAATTTTTGGGTATTAAATATTTAGGTAGTTGATTGTATACACGAGGAGCCAAGCAAAGTCGTACTAACGAACGTCTACATAACTCCATTTTGCATTGAAACGTTAAGTAGGTAAGTGCCTTCAGACAAGTGCTTTTAATTAAAATTTGATTTCTGCGACTGAATTGCTTCGGAAATTGCTGTGTATGATGGGAGTTGTATGAATTGCGTGAACGTTTTCCTCTTTTATAAACCTAATCATCGTGAATGTCTCGGTCTGTGCCGACTCTAAAAAGACTCTGAGGGAAGAAATTATTGAATGTCACTAAGGTCATGCTGCACTGGTTAACGTCATCACATCAACGCCGGCTGCCGCTGAAAACCAGCGCTTGGGCTCTGTCTCGTATAGGGTCTTAGCATTATGCTGAGCGATGGCCGTTTTGCGTGAATGTGACGCATGTTTACTCCCAACTTGTTTTTTTTTTGTGTGTTTATGTCCTTTTTTCATGCGTCATGTTTGCCGCAAATAAATGCATTTTCTTTCTTCTTTCTTTCTTTCTTTCTAAGGTGGGTTTATTTATATGTCGTATGGCAGCCAACTAGCTTAACCAGCTTTTTAGTTAATTGCCTAGCCTTTTAACTATACGGCGCCGTTCAATTAGCGGCCAGAGTGATTTTCAGCCATTCAATCAAACAGCTAGGCAGATTACTTGAACCACTAACGTCTAACTACTTGCCTAACCCAGATATGTAATTGGCGATTGACTGATAGGTGAGTGATTTAAAGCGGCAGTTGTTAATGTAGTTTTTTTTGTTTTACAAAATGTTTGTGTATAGTTCGACAGTAAAAATTGAACAGTAAGCTAACTGTGACGATGACCCACTGAAGATGTTCAAAACAAAAGGCAAGATAACGACGTTTAATAATCATTATAAATTAAAAGAAATTACAACATTTCCATTTGAAACAATATACAAAATACAAAACGTATGTACCTATTTGAAGTGCAACGTGAATGTATGTATAACCTACACTATAATTCAATTAGGAAATTTGACATCATTTTCAAGCTAAGGAACAACAAACTAAATGTCATACTTAACAAAATTCAAATTGCATTGCAACCAAAATCTTATTAGAACCTTTTTGTTACACATGGTCACTCAAAAATCAACTCAGAATACATTTCATTAACGTAGATAGCTGATTAAGTTGCGATGGAATATAAACTATCTGAGATTATGAACACTGCTATACACGTGTTCATTCTGTGTGTTAAGGGGATTACCTCGCTCAAATTGCAAAAATAAAGAAGATTGTAGATGAATCCTTTTGTGCGTTTTCCATATAAAAAATATATGGTATACTTAAGGTCATCACAAATACATTGTATTGTTTAAAATTTTAATAAACTTTCCCAAATTGTGGGAAAAAATCCTATTAAATAGGTCCTTTTTAAAACTAAATTGTAAATTTTCTCTGTAACGGATGAATAGTTCAATTCATCTTCACTTAACAAATACGTCACTTCGGAGTTAGGAATTTCTCAGCCAAGGGTATCGAGTGCATAAGATTAAATGCTCATTAAAATAACCAGGTATTGAGACTAATAGAGAAGTATGGAAGAAAAAGACATGTTGCGCCAACCGGCCGACCGCAAACAAATGTTGAACGATTAGGTTCTCTAATAAATAGCTGATATGCGAAACAGCCGTATGCAAATAATCTATTCTGAACTCTAAAATGAGGTCTAATTTAGATAATGGCGCCGATTCCCTTGTTCACAAACTAAACTAAATTTAAGTTCAGTGCATTCTTTCTATTTCATAAGAAAAGGACAGAAGATAAATATTAGTTTAGTCCTGTCAAATTAAAATACTCCATAGACAAATTAAACTTGATTAAAAACATGGCGACTTAAAATACGTCAACTTACGTCAGGCGCTGACTAATTTGACAGGACTAAACTAACATTTATCTTCTGTCCTTTTCTTAATAAAATAGAAAGAAAAAGATGCACTGAAATTAAATTTAGTTTAGTTTGTAAATAAGGGAATTGGCGCCAATCTGTTGCAAAAATTTGTAAGAGACACAATAACATTCAAAACAAAACAAAAAACAAGTCGATTTTTTCTTCTTCTCAATAGTAATACGTCATAATACTATAGGTACTTATAAAGTGTTTTTGTTTCACCATAGACCACGTGTATTAAACCTATCAATTACAATGAGTATCTACCACAAATAGCAATCTTGCAAAACAAAAAACTATTATTCAGAACAAAAAATCTAGACGACGAACATAATTGATTAGACAGCAGCCGTTCTCCCCATTAAAATAAGATGAATCTGTTAGCAAGTTTAAATTACAAAACTTTTAAGGCCCTCTTGCGTTTTTAGTCGGGTTAAATCTATACTAAAAATAATATAATGTTAGTATCAAATGTTTTTATACTTGTTAATCTAATATTTAAAAATATAATTTCTGTGTAGGTATTTATATTGAAATAAAGGATATAATATTATAAGGAGGTACAATTTGTTAGTTTATATGTATGTAGGGTATGTTAGCTCCGGAGGTAATCTCCTCTAACGATCAATTCTAAACAAAAATCCTCTGGTAGCAAGCTTGATTATTCCTAAGTGCTATAGTATTAACTCTCACATCGCTGGGTTTAATATTTAAAAGTTTAACTCTAGGTTTACCTCCCAATCATACCTACCTCCATACCTATGAATTAATTGAATAACACTGAGTTAGCTGTTAATTCCGAGTTATACAAGGTGTCGTTTTGCATCCTCGTTTAATTCAAGGAGGTAACTATGCTACTGATTCTTGACACGAATCAATAATAAAATAAGTAGGTATTTGTTTTTTGTTTCTAATTTTCGGAAATCGGCATGTGTGGGACACGCATTTTAAAACGCGGCCTGTGTGAGACCGCACTGTAACTGCCCTTTTACACACACAAAAACGCGGCCTCTTATACGATACCATAACGCGATTCTGTTCTTTGAAAGTGGTGTAGTCTGAAATGCTGTCAAACTTAAATAAAGCAATACATAACTACATTGGAGATGACATGACACAGAGTGTACATTCTGTTTCATGTTATTTCGAATGTAGTAACATAAGTTATTATGATATCTCCAACACCCTAGAGGTAACCAATACATGCTAGTTATAATCACTTGTATCGCATTCTAAGCGAACTGTTATTTAGAAAGTTCTTATGAGAAATAAAGTTCTTTAAACCCAAATAACTAAAAAACAAGTATGTATTCATTATTTACCAGGGATCGTAATTTTATTTAATTATTTGTGTCTTTCATAACAGCCTCCTGAAATTTGACGAGGATGCAAAACAACAGCTTGTATAAAATAACCAATGAACGCGCAAATGGGCCTTTCTAATTTAAAGTAGTTAGCTTCCATACTTGTTCCTTTCAGGATTGAAGAAAAATAAAACAAAAATTTTCTTTAGATTTCAGCAAAGAAAATGTCACTCGACAGAATGAAAGCACTTCCTTTGTTCTCGTCGTGTCGGGAAAAGCGTCTTAGGGATTATATCGAGAGGATTTTCAGCAGTACGAATTTACCTTACAGGTATTCAATAATGTCAACATTCATCTATATATATATAAATTAATCCCTATTTGCCTTGGTCACGCCATAACTTGAGAACGACTTTACCGATTTCATCCATCTTTTTTTTAAGTTTTCTAACACTTTGTAAAAAAAATTAAGAAAGTTACGCAGAAAATTAGAAAATTAAAAAATTACGCTTTTACGCTAAAACAGCTGAACGGATTTAGATGAAATTTGACACATAGGTAGACCATGATCTGGAGAAGGACATAGGCTACTTTTCATTCTGGATCGTAGACGAAGTCGCGGGCAACAGCTAGTATTTCAATATTAATTTAAGTCGTACCGCGAGGGCTGGTTCGAGGTGCCGCGGGGCAAGAGTTCCTGGAAGGATTTAGGGGAGGCCTTTGTCCAGCTGTGGGACAGTATGGGCTAACAAAAAATAAACTGACCGATTATGATTAACCTTGAAGATTTTACAGACTGATAATACAAATCTATGCTGTATCAATCTCTATCTATTTATATTATAAAATATTATAGTCGCTTTTCGCTTTTCGCGTCTGTCTGTGTGACCGAGTAATTTTTATAAACTACGGATTTTAATACAGTTTTTCACCATTTTTTTTCTGAGCATATTAATATTGTGTCCCACTGCCGGGCAAGGGCCTCCCCTTTTTCCTTCCAGACCTCCCTGTGTTGTACGATCTCTGGGTATGTTGGCCCTGCAAACGTTATCAGTTTTTACCATAATTTACGGTTTTTAAGACATTAATTTCTCAAAAAGAAAAGAATTCAACTATCTTCAGAAATACATGTTAATCATAATACTTGATACACGAAGTTATGAAGAACGGTACGTACTCGTGCGCAAATATTTTTCTCACAATGTATGTGGGTAACAAGAAAAAGTTAGTGTACAGTCACGAGCAAAAGTATGTACACACTCGGCTTTATTCAAAAGCGATTTACTCCTTTATTTTTTAATGAAATTTTATGTTGTTACGATCATAGCATTTTAGAACCCATCGTTTTGTGTAATATATCGTATTTTAACGTTGCATTCACGTCACGTTCACGTTATGTCACGAAAAAATCGTATTTGAAAGTTGCCAAGTGTTGACACATTGGTGCTCGTGACTGTACTATTACATATCGTTTCTTGGTAGCAAGTCCATAGCAATTACACATTGTTATTATATAGTAGCAGCCTGTTTTTTTTTCCCTTTATAAAGTATCACAATTGGTGACACTTTATTTACATTACATTACAATAGTAGCAATTTGACAATATTTTAATGTAGTAACTAAATAATTATTTAATATAGTAGAAGCAAATGAATAAATCAAAGAAATAATACTGACTTTATAAGTAGGTTAGTAATTGATTTAAAATCGAGAGAAATCTTTCAAGATGTGCTTTAAGGTTTATAATTTTGAGAATTTATTCTGGAACCTTTCTAGTATCCTACTTATTTCTATCATAATAATATGCTTCTACGAAGCATTTATTTTTAAAGCGCTAAACCTTTTCCCTCCCACAAGGTGGACCGACGACCTTGTGAAGGCCGCAGGAACCCGTTGGATGCGAGAAGCACAGAACCGGTCGAAGTGGGGGTGCTTGAGGGAGGCCTATGTCCAGCAGAGGACGTCTTTCGGCTGAAATGGTGATGTTGATGAAACCTTTTTGCTTTTTTTTTGTCTTGCCTTTTTTGGTTGGTCCTGAAACCAATTTGCTATTCCTAAGAAACTAAAACAAATAAAATCAACCAACCTGCGAGGAGTTGTAAATGAGTGGTGAGGTGCTATCAGTGTCAACATCATAGAGCACCAGATCGCCATTGCTGTTCCGGAACAACACCTCACTTCCTGCAATTAAACATTAATAATGAAGATATTAAAAGATTGAACACGATAACACTGTTTTCCTGGGTACAGTGAACGTTAAAAGTGAATGATGAATTCTAAGTTTTGGTTTTGTCGGGGATCGTTTTTATGTATCAAATAACCTTGCTATTGCTTGTGGCTAAGTAACAACAGCTGCACGGGCCGATCAATCAGATTAAGCTACGCTTGCCGCGGTTGGTCCGTGGATGGGTGACCATCTTCACATACCAAGACCCTCCGTGCCTCAGAAAGCACGTAAGCCGTTTGGTCCGGGCTGTCATTCGTAGATCTTTGACAGTCGTTACGGGTCGTCTGACAACCAGTCTTACCAAGGGGTATCGTATTATCCAATAACTGGGTTGTGGAGGTCAGATAGGCAGTCGCTCCATGTAAAATACTGATATTCAGCTGCATCCGGTTAGACTGGAAGCTGACCCCAACGTAGTTGGGAAAAGGCTAGGCAGATTGATTGATCTTCGCAAAAAACATGGTGTAGTTTTAAGATAATGATGTAAGTAGATATTTCTGTTTTAAGCCTGTCGATGGCAATCGAAATAGAGTCGGCCCTATTCCGGTAGAAACTACAGAACGCCACCTGCTGCGGTCCTTACATAGGTACGCCTTTTGTCTCGTTTAACCGTTTCACCCGCATAAGTTTTGATCCCGTAGGAATATCGAGTTAAAAAGTATTCTATGTAGTAATCCTGGTTATAATCTATCTGTGTGCCAAATTTCATCCAAATCCGTTCAGTAGTTTTTTCGTGAACGAGTAACAAACATCCAACCATCCATCCATCCATCCATACAAACTTTCGCGTTTATAATATTAGTATAATAATAATAATTATGCTAATAATACGATACCCCTTGGTAAGACTGGTTGTCAGACGACCCGTAACGTCATTCTAAGCTCACTTCACCTAACTTTTCACGGTGAGATTTTTACAGAATCGATCGACTGTAACAGCATAGGCTGGACGCGATATTAAGTGCCCCAATGTTTATGGAATAGGGCCGACTCTATTTCGATTGCCATCGACAGGCTTATTATAATTATATTATATTATATAATTATTATTATGGGCCTCTGTTGTCCCACTGCAGGGCAAAGGCCTCCCTTTCCCTCCTTCTACGTTTCCCGGTCTGCTGCGATTGTGGGCCAATCCTTTGAGAAGGAGTCCAGCTCACCCCGTCATATCTTTTCAGTTCATACAAAAGTAAAATCAGAAATTAATATTGATTCACTTTTCATGCTGTCTGTATTCGCATGTTTTCCTATTTGCAATTAAATTTGTGCAACACACGGTTTGTTTGGTAACCGGATTATGTCGGAAATCGGAATTAAAGTGGATTAAGTAAATGTTCGCCGTAGTTTTTGCATACGTTTTTTGTTAGTCAATCAAACCGATCAAAGTATATACTTATACTCAGCCCCATAATCAGCTACTCGCATAAACAGCCTTTCAAGTGCTGGTACACAGGCCTCCTCTTTGTGCGAGGGAGTGGGCCGTAATCCACCACGCGGGCCCAGTGCGGGTTGGTAGATGTTACATGTCTTCGAATTTTTGGTTCTAGGATCAGGCGTGATGAAATAATTTACACAAAATAAAACGCCTGTCAGGGTTCGAATCTACGACCTACGACTCGTAAATTGCGGCTGTTTTCACTGAGCAACCACTGCTCTGAAGCAATATACTGATGGCTATTTATAAATCTTAGTTAGAGTTTTTATTACGAAGATAAAGTAGATATTTACACTAATAGTCTTTAAGTACTAGAAGTCAGTATAGTCAGTCAGTAATCTGTGATGTAATGTAATTGTTAAATAATTACATTAAGTAATTACATAACGAGTTCGCTAAACTGCTCAAATTGGCGAATTTTGTTGATGTAGAATTTCAGAGCATCGCAATTCTAAATGGGTACGAGTGAAAGTATGTATAGTAAACATGAATTTAAGTATAAGCTTGCCTGCTCCACGTCAATTTAATAGCCAGAAAAAAATTATGCGTACGATTTGATGCTCCGTTGAAAAATAAGGAAAATATAATTATATATATCTTTAATGAGAAAAGTCAGAAAAAAAATTCTTCCTCAACCACTTAGTCTTTTAACCTTTTAAAGCTACTCATCTAAAAACTGACAAGAACATGAATATAGGCTACCTCTCGAAATTCAAAGAAAAAAAAATAGGCCACTCCATTCACGGGGAATCTCATTCAAACCGACCGGAACTCCCAAAAGCCACAATTCCTTATAAAATATGTTTTCCGCGTTCTCATTTCAACAGGTTTTTAAAGCATGCATTAATTTGTTATACGTGTAACTTGGTCAATGACAAAACCAGTTCTGAGCTACTCATGCATGGTTTTGACTGCACTGTATTGATTCTTTGTATGAATGATTCGGAAGAAAAAAAAAAACAAAACACTGCGGTAAATAATGCATGCTGCCAGTTTTTTTGACGGGTTCCAGAACTTCTTTCTTCGTACTATTGTAATGAGTAACGTGTTTTCGATAGCCTTCGAACTCGTTACTTTTAAGCTTTGGTTTTTCAAACTAGGCTCAGAATCAGCACTATTTGAACGTAAAAAATACATAAGACGCTCCCCGCCCGTCACCACTTCCTAGTGCTTTAGCTAATATGAAACAGTGGCACAAAAAATTCCACAGCAGCACTGCTGTCTGTTCAGTTAGAAGAACTTGGTTATGATGTAAACACAGATACGAATGTTTCCATTACAAATTACTGTAGTTTGCTAAATATTGCAAACTACGGCCATTTGTGATGGGAATAGATAACGGCTACCATCTATATAATCGAACTACGTAAACTAATTCACTTGCCTGAAATGGTAATTAGTGATAATTAGCATAGGTCAGCATAATCAGCTTATAATGGTCCCACTGCTGGGACTGAGGCCTCCCCTCTTCGAGAGGGGTTGGGCTGTATACCACGCGGGCCCAGTGCGGATTGGTAGATATGACATGTGTTCGAATTTTAGGTTCTAGGACATGCCGGTTTCCTCACGATGTTTTCCTTCACCGTTTTGAAAGCAGTGGTGATGAAATTATTTACACAAAGTAAAGCACCTGCTTGGGTTTGATCCGCCGACCTACATCACGTAAGTCGGAGCCGACACCTAGTGATAATTGCATTAGCTTAATAATTAAATAATTAACATTTTAAATGTTTGTAAACGCACCCACGATACAGGAGAAATTCCTAGTGTGGGGCAACGTTTTTTAAAGAAAAAAAAAATCTAGCCCGTTGGTTGAATACACTTAACTAAAAATGTGACACCTCAAAAACAAGTAAAGCGTATACTATCTTCCATCGAAGACTAGGCAAACATTTTAAAACCATATAACGGAGACAAAAAGCAATCTTACAACATCCAACTTTGGAAAAACCTCCGAGCTCTCTGGCGACAAACTCTTGCGTCCCCGAACCGTTTAACTTTTAACAAAGGAAACTTTGTCCAACTCCGATCCGTATTTTTTTACTCATTTGTACTTGACCGAACTTTTTCTTACATCTTAGACATAAATACTTTATGAGTTCTGAGTTCTGTCCCATGGGCATATTTGAACAATTCGCCTACCTCTATGTTATTTTGATTTGAGTTGCCGAAAATCGAGTTGAATGGCGTGTTAAGAGAGTCTTATGTCCAGCAGTGCATTGCTCTAGACTGATGCCGCTGAAAACCAGCGCTGGGGCTCTGTCTCATATAGGGTCTTCGCATTATGCTGAGCGATAGCCGTTTTGCGTGAATGTGACGCATGTTTACCCCCAACTTGTTTTTTTTTTTTTGTGTGTTTATGTCCTTTTTTCATGCGTCATGTTTGCCGCAAATAAATGCATTTTCTTTCTTTCTTTCATTCATTCTAATGATGATGATGTAATTTACCTCGGAAAGTTCTGGTATTCATCTAATAATAAATAACAATGCTATTTAAGATATTCATAAACCAATTTTGTTGCTTCGCTGGTTCCTTAATTAGGGCCAGATGTTCACAAAAAAAAACAGAATATTGTTTATGAATTTAAATATAAATATTCATGCTTCCGAAAGGTGGTTGGTTTTTTATTCGTGTTTTTTTGTAAATAATGGCACTTAAACTTAAATAAAACCTATGGTTATGACCTACACGCTTCCCATTCGTCACCTTTTATGCAGTGCGTTTTGGGGAACCACCTCATAAGCAGGAAACTGTAATGAGGTGACTCCTTCAGCTATTAATACTCAAAGAGTCAGTCTCACACAGTAACTAAGCATTAAGTTATGTACCGACTCCAGTAGGTATATCCCCGCGAGCCAAGCCAACGGATTCCGTGAAATGCGTTATCCCCATAGCATCCTAACTATGTAATATTTAAACTAATATTTATAAAAGCGAAAGTGAGTTTGTTTGTTTAATTATTTATTACTCTTTCACGCTAAAACGGTTGAACGAATTTGTTTGAAAATCGACATATGGGTGATCCATGACCTGGGTTAGGACTATAGTTGTAAATAAACCGTTTCATGTGGTTTTAAAACGGTTTATTAACGACTATAGGTAGGACATAGGATACTTTTTATCTCGGCAGTACGTCCCCGTGGCTTAATTACCGACCTCCACACGGGCAAAGCCGCGCGCAAAAGCTATATTCACATATACCAAAGGCACATTATGTATGTCATTTTTATTATGTTGAATTGATGATGACGATGATTGTTCTAACCAAGCTACTTAATTGGCGAACTGACCTTTAAAATCTTTAGTTATAACGACGGATTTACATAACAATGGATATTTTATTCTTAAATCCATTATGCACGTAACGCAATCAGCATTTGGGTAATTTGCGTCACTATCCCTACAAGGTAGACCTTAGACCTGTTGCTTATGTAATATATAAAACTACACGCAATGTTTACCGGTCATTCGTTATGTACGGTCAGTCGTTATGCACAGTTTTATAATATTGAAATCCAACCAGTTTTGCAACTGACGGATTTAAGGGCAACTTTGAATTGCGACAGAAAAGACAATGAACATAATAATATGTATTTTATGTCGATGAATTAAGTTTTGTTTTTGTGGGTAATATTAATTTCGTGGTCATTTATCTTACAACGGTTTGATTTTATAAATTAAAAAATAAAGGTTTTATAAGAACGAACGAACAGTTTGGGTCGCGCAATATTTTGGTCGTGCTGTCTATGACCAAAATATTCCGTCACTGCGGTTGAATGACCACCTGAATATACAGATCAGCGAGGTAATTGCGTAAAACACTATCAGTAGCAATGAGTTTCTTTTGACAGTTCAACAACATTCATTGCGTTATTTACGTTGTTGAGCAGGCAGATTTTTCGAACATATGAAGCAATGGATTAGCAATATCCTTCAAAATGATACAGATTGAGATTGATAGTGTGTTACGCAATTAGGGTGTTGTTCTAAAAGTTATATTTTTAAACTTTTTACTTTGGTTTTGTCACTCTTGATACATTTTTCAATGTGGATAATATTCACCAGTAAATGCCGCTCACGGGCGTCAGACTCCTGTTTGTGTTTTAGTCACAAGCTATGCTCCACCTCCTATCCTGCCCTCTGTTCCCCGAAACATGCAGCCAAAGTGACCTCTGCGGTGCCACCGATACGCCGTGGAAGTGGCGAAGTTTTGGTCCAACAAAATTTCAATAACTGTCAGACATATCTGCCGCATGTCAAACGACCAATGGGCCAAACGTCCCAACGACCATCTTAATGGCAAGCGACATCGTGGCAGGCCCAGGCGGAGATAGCAGGATGAGCTGGACTCCTTCAACAAGGACTGGTCCGTAGCGGCTTTAAACAGAGAAAAGTGGAAAGAGAGTAGGGAGCCCTGCAGTGGGACAATAGAGGTTTTTATTAAAATTTTATAAAGTAAAATTTTATAAATTATAATAATAATTACGAAAATCCTTTGCCATGCCATGCCACCTGGTGAGCTATACTATACAGACCGATACTTGAAAATTTTAAATGACATCTAGACAGTTTGTTAGAGTAGTGGTTGCAAACCCAGCCAGGCGCTTTACTTTGTGTAAATAATTCATCACCACTGCACTCAAAACGGTGAAGGAATCGTGAGGAAACCGTCATATCCTAGAGCCAAAAATTCGAAGAAATTTGACATCTACCAACCCGCACTGGGCCCGTGTGCTAGATTATAGCCCATTCCCTCTCACAGAGAGGTCTGTGTCCCAGCAGTGGGAACATTACGGGCTAATTATGACTATGAGACAGTTTGTTTCAAGCCTCTTGAATACAAAATTGAATATTTCAAACGATTTGACATCATTCTATTGAAATTTAAACGATTTCACATTTCTGAATTATTATGACATTTTTACTGTAGTTCAGACGATTGGACATTAATTTATATTTTGTAGTATCATCATTTCTTAATTGTTACTTAAAATTATAATACGATTTGCATGCCCATGTGACGGTAGAACATGGAGCACTATTATAAAAATAAAACATCTATATTTATACTAATTACCCATGTTTGCAAATGAATAAATGATTTGATTTGATTTGAAAACAAAAATAGCCTTTTTTCACGCAGTAACTCCAACACTAACAAAAAATATATAGAACCGTTTTTTGTCATAGTTTAGCCTTGCATGAGTAAACTCACCAGTATGCCAATGTTATGTTAGGACACCGCCCCGGAGCATCATAAAGATCTATACTCTGTGGCGATAACTTTCAGCGAAACGTTCCCCAACTTATGTATTTTCTTTTCTATCGTTCCCGTATGAGTAGCGAAAGTATTAGGAATATTTTTATGGAAATGTTTAATATTTCATAAAATATCTACAACTTAACTTGACTAAGATATGGTGGCTTCCTCTCTCACCTTTTAGTACAGGCGCCAGAACATCAAGATACCCGAAACTGTCAAAAATTCAAAATCAACCTTGAACCTTAATGGTTAAGCGATAAAGTTGAAAATCTTAAAGAAATTTGACAGATTGTAGTAGCTTGATGTGCAGACGTCTGTACGTACCTATCTTTTTTTTCCCGACTACGGCAAAGCCAAAAGGAGTGGTTATAATTTTAGCAGTCTATGTACTCGTATGTATGTATGTTTGTAATTACGTGTGTTCCACCGTAGCGTCTAAACTACTGGACCAATTTTGATGAATGAGGTATCAATAGATTCATAATTATGGTCTGGGTCATGCAGGCTCTATAAAGTCCCCCTAAATTTAATATGGTCGATTTTACTAAGAAATTTCTGACCTCGAAAAAAATTACATTCAGATAGTCACGACATGTTTGGTATCAAATGAAAGGTCTTGACGAGCATATTATAAATATGTACATGTATCATATTGTCTAAGTAAATAAAAATGTTTATATTGATAAAAACAAGCAAAAGTGCCTCAGAAAGTTGTCTCATGCATTAAGTCCGCCTTTGTACAGTCAACAGCAAAAGTAGATGATCAAAATCAGAAATTCAATACTAATGAACGGAGTTCGCGTCAGAAATATGTGGCTGTACTAGTAGTAAATGTTTGGTATAATTTACAATCACATACTTTTGAATCACTTCGACGCCACACAGTTCTGACGCGAACTCCGTTCATTAGTATTGAATTTCTGATTTTGATCATCTACTTTTGCTGTTGACTGTACAGTATTTCTTTTACTTGTGCATAAAGTTTTAATAAATAAAAGTGAGACTGTGCTACGAGTGGCGTGTCTATACAATTTATACCTATTAAACAATAAAAAACATGATTAAAATTATACAAACGCGCAGTAAATCAAATCTTAATAAATAGTAACGATTTGTAATGCCAAACTTAAGAAGAAAAACAAGTCACACGAAATATTTATATTTTAGATTTCTTCGAAGCTCGATAAGTAGATAGTGTTGGCGTCAAAATAAATCGCGCTTTGGTTTATTCAAGGCATTATGCACTGGTATTGGAATTTAATTTCCTGTTTATTTGCTATTGTCTATAATTTTTTTAAATTAAAACAAAATCGTCTCAATGCTGAAAACACGTTATCCTGTTATTTATTGATTTTAGCAAAGCGTTTGATACTCTCAGGCAGAAACAAACATAAACAAGTTAAACAAAACAAAAACATAAACAGGCTTGACAATACAGGCGTTCGAGTTCCAATATTAAACTGGTGCAAAGATGAATATTGGAATGTTTAATATGTTTGGAATGTTCATTAAAGTTTAGTATGTGAATATTAAACTTTAATATATTAAACTGGTGCAAAGATTATTTAAAAAACAGAACATGTTGCGTAAACATCAGCAATGAACTCAGTGACGAAGCTGTGGTAGCTACGGGAACAGCACAATGCAAAACTGGTAGTACCGAGATAGAAGAACTATTACGGGAAACGAACTTTCACTTGCCTATTCAATTAACTTATGCACTATTTTAATGATTGACGTCCTAAAGCATCTTATTACACATGTAAAAATGCAATAATAATAATAATTAGACACACGAAATCAACAAAATTAAATTTAGTAGCCTAAAAATCGGAAATTTTCAATAAAAAATTAAAAGTCGAATGTCTCGAAAAGGGTTAAGTTTAGGGTAGGGTGTTTCATAGTGAAATACAGAAATGATGGGTACTCCACGCCCTTAACGGATCTAGCACGACTTTTCCTGTAACCCTGTATATATGTATAGATAGATGTGTTATGTGTATAATGATTGTTACGTTAGTATTAAGATTTCTTAAAAGTGTGTCAACATCCGGACATACCTCATCATCTGCCAAGCCTTTTCCCAACTATGTTGGGGTCTGCTTCCAGTCTAACCGGATGCAGCTGAAAATCAGTATTTTACATGGAGCGACTGCCTATCTGACCTCCACAACCCAGTTACTGGGTTATTACCCAGTAACTGGGTTGTGGAGGTCAGATAAGCAGTCGCACTTTACGATACCCCTTGTGAAGACTGGTTGTCAGACTTTCGAGCTCCTGATTACCCGTAACAACTGTCAAAGATCCACGAATGATAGTCGGGACTAACGGCTTAACGTGCTTTCCAAGGCACGGAGGGGCTCGGTATGCAAAGATGGTCACTCATCCACCGACCAACCGCGGCAAGCGTAGCTGAACCTGATCGATTGACCCGTGCGGCTCTTATTACTTAGCCACAAGCCCCTCAATATCCTGAAAGACCTAGTGAGGTTTTTGTGATGTTTTTGTTTATATTTTGTCTTGTTCCTTAATTATTATTAGTAATAAAAAAGGTATCAATAAACATACCTGTAGCCCATGTGGCATTGAAGGAAGGCGGCGAATATATCCCGTCGATAATCTCCTCCAAGTCTAGCGGAAGAGGTGGCGGATCCG
The DNA here is from genome assembly GCA_947507525.1 of Apamea epomidion. Taxonomy (NCBI): domain Eukaryota; kingdom Metazoa; phylum Arthropoda; class Insecta; order Lepidoptera; family Noctuidae; genus Apamea; species Apamea epomidion. The sequence continues at coordinate 14,938,679 of OX382230.1, read as the reverse complement.
TTGTCGGTGGTACAGTAGTCGTCGATGGAACAGCCGTGGTTGAAGGCGCCGCAGTCAGGTCCACTGGGACTACGGGAGTTGTGGGTCTGTCAGTGGACTCAATAGGCTGGGCCACGCCACTATCACTGCCTGACAGGACGACGATCAGAGTGACTACCACTCCGAGTGTTACCAACATGGCGACGGTTCCAATAAGGTATCCTAGTGTCTTCTTACGTTTGGTTGCGACCAGGACCTGAAAATTTATCTTGAGTTAGTGATCTTTTACGGGAAGGCACGCCTACAAGGAAAGGCAGTAACTTTGGCAGTAACTTTCTCGATAAATTAATGTTTTAAAATACCCTGTTTGACCATAAATAGACAAAAGCTACCACTGATAACGTTAAAATTCATATGATGCAAATAATCCAATCGTTATTATTTCAGCACCTAGCAAAATCCTTGCAGAACGCTGTAATCCGTGAAATTTGCGTCAATGCCAAAACAAAAGAATTGCTTCGCTACCGTACAACATATTATCTTGCAATGACGATTATAGAGAGTTGAGTAACTAGGAAGCCAGTGAATGAGATACATAATAATTTACAAGCCTACAACAGATTAATCTGAAGGTAAACATGTAAACAAGCGTCGCCTACAGACGTAATGCTCCAAGATCTTGCAAAAAATTATCACAATATGATCATAACTGGCTACCAACGCAGAATGCTCCAGGATCTTGCAAAAAAAATAACACACTATGATCAATTTATTATAGACAACCGTAACATTAAACTTGACTACCAAGAATTTAGACAAGTATAAGTTCGATAAATTATTGTTTACAGTAATTACCTTTTGGGAAACACAGACTTCTTGATCGGACATTTAAATGTTTTATGTATTGACGTTGTTACATACTGAGTAAACACTGAGTTATTTTAAATACACTTATTAATTATAAATTAATAGTCATTTATAATATCTAAATACAAACGTCGATATTCATAGTTTGCAACCCAGTTTTCCTTAAAAATGAGGTAAACGGGTAAAGTGAAGACGTGGTTTCGTTATCTTTTGGTAACTATACTATTGTTTTTAAATATACCTCGATTTCATAATAAATATGTTAAATATATGAATGCGTAACCTATAACGAAAATGGAAAAAAAATAGAACCTACATATTTACTGAAGAATTAAATTTAAAAAAAAATAAGCACAAAAAAAACAAAATGTAAATAAATAAAAAATACGCACATTACTTTCGACCTAAACTGCACTGCAATCCGAAATCACTGAAGATTTATAAAATACACTTGAGGACACAGAAACCCATACTCCTTATATTTTGACAAAACAATATTGCAATTAATTATATTCACAAAACAGCGGCCATTCCGCTCACTGAACCAAAGTGGAATGGACTCGGCCGCGAATATGGACCTTGATTAGGTTTTTTACATGTAAGTTACTCCACCGGGGTTATCGAAGGTTATCTACTGTTCGTTCAACATTTAGCATCAATTACGTATAGGTTACGCCTCATTATAGTAGGTAATGGCAGTTAATTTTCGATGACTCTAACTGCAGCCCGTGCTGCTCTTAACAACTGCCGTGCTATTCTGTAAACATCTCCCCGTGAAAACTTGGGTGAAGGGAGCCGTCATTCCACCTGATTGACACTTTTCACAGCTCACTTAAAACTCACTACACCTAAGTTTCCACGGGGAGATTTTTAATTTTTTTCATTCGTACTTTTAATGTCTCTTCATAACTATTATTATCTAAGGTCACAGAATACCAGCGCGTTCAGCTTTTATGAGATTAACACTATACCCTATTGTGATCACACGTCATTTTGGATCGAAAAAAAAAAGACTTTTTTTATAATTTCGCGGGGGCTTCCCCCTTAAGAGTGTGCATTCAGAAAGTTGGCAACGTCGCAAATAGCTGTCTAAATGAATTAAGGAAATGTCGCTTTGTAGTGCGCTAAAGTTAAAGCTTAAACTTAAATGTTCATTCTTCCTTACCACTCTTTAGGTATTTCTTATGGTATTTTGCTACTAAGGGCTTATCAGAGACTGAATTGTTAGGATTCCGTACCCAAAGGACCCTATTTCTGCAGCTCCGTCCCTCTGTCTGTCAGCGGGCTGTATTTCAGGAAACATATAAGATTTGAAGTTGAAATTTTCAACGGGGTGTCCCCCCCTTTAATTTTTACGATATTTAACCGTATTTATTCATATTTTAACCGTTCGTGTGCGAGTCCGACTCACACTTTGCCGTTGTTTTTTAATAGGTGTCATTTAAGTCATTTTGCTAATGTTTTTCTCTCGAAATTCCTAACCTCCGTTAACTTTAGTCTTACTTTTTTTTAAACCCGTTTCTAAGTAATATACCTACTTCTGTTTAAACTAAAATTCAATTCTGGTTTTTAATATAATGGTTATTGTTTTTTTCCTATTAACTATTTATCTATGTCGTGTTGCTGTGCAGCTGTTTCTTAATGCAAATATGCATCTGACTAGTTTTACGGATCTGTCGCGGTCATTAACACAATAACATTTATCTCCGTGAAATACTTTTGAAAATTAGCTCACGTTCGCACGAACGTATAAATATCGCGACGGGGTTTTATCGTGAATCGGATTTTCATCTCTCGGTGTTGAGCCGAACGTTGACAATCCAACAGAGCGCATCCCAGTGCATCAAAAAAACACACTGTTGGATTTGCAACTCTCGGTGATAAGGAGTGCGTTGCAAATCGAGTGCGCGATTGCCGATCAGATCGCCGCGGGAAAAATGCGCCCGTGCTAACCTAAAGTTCGTTTTTTAAACCCAGGTACTAGTTTGACAGGTGCAATGTCAAATTTCTATAATAAAAACGCAAACACAAAATACCTTAATGTCAGATTAGTATCTGGGATTAAAAAACGAATTTTAGGCTTAGAATTTATGGTGTTATGATATACGAGGGGAATTCTTCTTTATCTTTAGTGAGTTGTCTTTATATAGCAGTTACAAAGATATTAAGTGTGTGCGGCAGGTAATTATGCTATTAATGATGTACTAACAACTTTTTAATTCGACGCAAAGTAATTTTTTTTTCGCTAATTAATGCCAAATTAGGTCGAAAAAAGGCAGATACCTTTCCAATCATTTTGCAAATGTAAAAACTATAGTTTATATGAAAGCAATTTACCTATCAAGATTGTAAAAGCGACTGAATGTCATGAGGTAAATTTTTGCCACAGTTAATCTGCAGTAGTTCAACTTGTTTACAAAAGGTCGAACAAAAATTATGTTAAATACTTTTAGGCATTATTTGGTAAGGTTAAATAGATAACGTGACCAATAAATTGTAATCTAAATGGTCAAATTACTTATTTATAAAATAAGGAAAAAGTTACTGGCTCAATTCCATTTCATCATAAAGTGATATCTGTACCTACTTAAAATTGTTAGGGTAAGTACCTAAATGGTCCCCTGCGGGGTAATTGCGTAACAAAGTGTCAGTAGCAATAGCTTTCATTTTGACAGTTCAACAACATTCATTGCGTTGTTTACGTTGTTGAACAGACAAATTTTTCGAAGATATGAAGCAATGAATTAATATCCTTAAAATTCCTTCAGATATCACAATCTGAATAATTTTGATCGTGTGTTACGCAATTAGGTTGCTGGTCGTTGGTTTGGAAATGTTTAAGTTTTCTCATGAGTCGGACGTTTGTTTCATAGGTAACGTTTTCACTTTTCAAGTATGACGGTAACTACATGTTTTATTACTAGTCTACGCTGTCCCTCTCTTGAGCAAAGGCCTCACTCCACTTCTTCCTTCTTTCGCGAGCCCGCGCGTCCTCCTTCCAGTTTTTTCAGCTCGTCCTACCATCTCCGACGTGGTCGGCCGCGACCCCGCCACACTGTCTCAGAGCACCAGTTCTGTGCTATTTGGGCACACAGTTTGTCAGGTAACAACATATCTGCAAAAATTACGTGACGAATGCCCTGACAGGGCCCAAATTCACCATGAACACTTAACGATTTCTTACTCGAAACCACGTCTATAGCGAATCCCGCCAATTTCGCATCATCAGTTTTGTTCATTTTGTCATAGAGAATAAGGCCCCTGGCCTACAATTATGTCGATAAGTCATATTCGTAGAAAATGCAAGCTGGCGGAATTCCCGTCGCGTAATTTTCGATAGGGACACGCTAACGTTATGCAGGAGACTTAAACAACAGTTTCTAAGTATAATTCCTACTGAACTGCGTACTAAACCCTTGTCATTTGTAAGTCCGTACCTGGTCACTGGTTCCCATCTCCAGCGTGGAGTTGCTGTTGTCCTGAGCCATCTTGAATGGGGAATAACTGTGAACAAAATAAACACACTGTGAGAAACCATTCTTCATATTTTATTAGAAAATACTTATATCTACTTAATTCACTATAACTAACTGTTTATACACCTTACTAGCTGCGCCCCGCGGTTTCACCCGCATAAGTTTCGATCCCGTGGGAATATCGGGATAAAAGTATACTATATGTTAATCCTGGTTATAAGCCATATTATGTGTGCCAAAATTCATCCAAATCCGTTCAGTAGTTTTTGCGTGAAAGAGTAACAAACATCCATCCATCCAAACTTTCACGTTTATAATATTAGCAGGATTTTAAACACTTTAATATTCTAACTTAACTAAACCTGAAAAGGAACAATTTTTTTTCTTTATCCATATCCATCCTACAGAAATAATGAAGAAAGTACTTGATTTAAAACTTCATTATTAATTATTGGTAAAAGTATTTCAACGGTTAAATAGTAACTTAGTAAATAACATAGCCCGCTCGTTCCATCATTCATTCATCATTTGACGGCACGGTTGGCGCAGTGGTTAAGCGATTGACTGGTGCGCTGCGTGTCGCGGGTTCGATTCCCGCACGGAACAAATATTTGTATGACCTACAAGTAGTTGTTCCGGGTCTGGCTGTTTGAGTATGTGAGTTTAAATGTTTGTAAACGCACCCACGATACAGGAGAAATTCCTAGTGTGGGGCAACATTAAAAAAAAAAAAAAAAAAATCATAGACTTTATACATCGCTTTCCATCAGGCGTGATCAAGGTCAAGAGCAGGCCCATCCAGCACCCTAATCGCGTAACACACTATTACTGTCAATTTGAATCATTTTGAAGCATATTGCTAATCCATTAGTCCATATGTTCGAAAAATATGTCTGCTCAACAACGTGAATAACGCAATGAATGTTGTTGAACTGTCAAAATGAAACCCATTGCTAATGATAGTGTTTTACGCAATTACCCTGCAGCAATATATAATTATATTTTTTTAAGGAATTTTCAGAAAAATTTAAACGCTTTTGGGGGCCTCACTACATTTGCAATTCTTAGAATTTTATTATTAGCATATAAAACATGGATTTTCCTCTCCATACCATACCGAAACAAAACTTAGACCCGGATGCGAACATGAAACGTAATAATAGTCAATTTACAATTATGTCAATCGTATTGTTTCAAATAATGTAGGTTATGGGTACTCAGAAGCCCGAAAGTCTGACAAACAGTCTTATCAAAGGGTATTAGGGCTTATCGTATTACCCAGTTAATGGGTTCTGAAGGTCAGATAGGCAGTTGCTCCATGTAAAATACTGGTAATCAGCCGCATTCGGTTAGACTGGAAGCCGACCCCAACATAGTTGAGAACAGGCTAGGCAGATGATGATAATGCGTATACTCAATATATTTCTAGAAATTACATTTGCTGCAAATAAGACTATTTCATGAAAATATGACGATTTTTAGCAAACATAATTTCGAGAGCTTTTTTATATGTATGTCGGAGAAGGTATATCTGTCTCTCGTTAGCATCAGGCATATTTTAATTACTGTGGGCGTACCATGGGTAGTGTTGGTTATAGCATAATAGATAAACGGTTTGCAGTTCAAATCAGATTACAATTTACGAACAAGTTAGTCACACTAGCGAATCACATACTTTATGTACCCAGCTCAACGATACGGAACACAGACAGTTTCTATGCACATGTTGTTCGTACGATGTCCAATGTTTCGATTCTCCCGAGAGCTCTGCTCACACCGCTTTTGTAGCTGTTGCTCTCGTCCCACCACGAACTCAGGCTAGACTCTCTCTAGCGCCACGAGATGGCGCTAGCGTTCCGAATAGTCAAACGAATGACTCCGACATGTATTAATGATTTTGTTTGCTCTTAGCTTAAATACACCTCTAAAACATATGTTTATATCTCGCCTGATACTTAATTCACAGTCTAAAATTAGAGATAAAGTCGATTTTATATCATTTAATGTGGCATCGTTCCCTCTCACAGCCTCCTCTCTGTGTCTGTGGCCCGTGTCCCAGCAGTGGGACCAGTATAGGCTGTTTATGCTATACACTGTGAGGGAACTATAAGATCTAGACCATGATTATATAAAAAAATATTTTGAATCAATTACTTATACACATTTCATAAGCCTGCTAAACTGCGTGACAGCTGTTTGTTGGCAGGATTAGCGCTCGTCTTAAAACAAGAAGATTATAGAATGAAGAAGATCGAGATCGATCGATCGTTGGGTAAGATTATAACTAAGTTTGAATCGCGACATATTCGTCAAAAAGGTAAACAAATATAAATTTATGGAAAAATAACTTTAATTCCTACAATATAAAGTTCAGTTTATACTACAACTTCAAATATTTTTATAACTTTTTCAACAGTGCTAGTCACTCTGAAATCAACTTAATGACCATTAAAATAAAGTTGATTTTTGTTAATGAATAAAATTGATTTGAATTGTTTTTATTGATAAATAAAATTTGAATATACAGCAGCGCAACTAATTATCTATTGTCGTATGTGTTTGTTATGTGCGTGGCATCGTTGTCAGTGAGAAATTTGTGTTCCTATATAAAAAAAAAAACATATCTGAATTTTGATCAACACACAACGTAAAACCGCGTCGCAAAAAAATTTTGAATTTCACGAGCTACATTGATCCCCTTTTAGCAATGAATCCAGATACAATCTGAATGCATTATATTCATCATTATATTTTCGTCTGCACTGCAAACTTTAGAGAAACTAAACTCATTTCCTTGAGACGATGAAGGACGCGAAGTTTATATTGCACTCAGGCGCCTAGATTGCAGCTCAAGCGGGATAGTTAACTAATGCGGATGTTACTAGGTTAGAATTACAAATACAGTCTACAAAGGAGTAGCACAGTCAACTTATTTATTTATTTATTATTTATTTATATATACTTTATTGTACACCACAAAAATACATAGCACAAAAATACATGACACACTACAAAATTTACAATGGGCGGCCTTATCGAGTTACTGCGATCCCTTCCAGGCAACCTTAGAATGGACAGTGATTTTCCTTGACATAAAATGAGACTGTCGTTGATGCAAATATTAATTATACAATACACTAAAATAGATACACAAATATATACATATCCAAAATTATAGATACATAAATACATACATACTATATATACAAGCAACGAAAAATAAAAGAAGACTGTAGATGATTGCAGTTAGGACAACAAGATCACAACGACAAGTAGTGCTCCTTTACAAGTCTTTTGAACACCTGTAACGCCTGCGCGCGTTTTATTTCAACTGGCAATGCATTCCGCAAACGAGCGGCCTCACAAACTTAGGATAGGTTCGAAGATCACTGAAATCTTTCTTTGTCTTCAAACTTCTTTTAGAGTGATCTTTGTTTTGCCAACTTACTGTCTACTCTTTCACCCATCCACGGACCGACCTTGGCAAGCGTAACTTAACCTTTGATCGACCTGTACGACTGTTATTATTTGGCCACGTGCCCGAGTTCGGCTATAAATTACGACGATGATATTCAATTAACACAAAAATTCTCTCAAAGAGATCATCTTCAAAGTTTTTCGTGTAAAAGTCTTGGTTCTCTATAAAAAATCCAATACTCTCTAGAGTTCAATAATCTTAAAACACAATTTATTTTCCTTCCCCTAAAATTCGATATTGCGTTCTCGCATCAGCGAGCGTCGAGATTTGATATTTATTACCTTTCCGCTAGTTCTCGATGTGGTATTGGCTGGAATAGCTTGTCTGAAGTTTGGAAAATATACTGCTTTACTTATCTTTAAGATTTCACTGCATTGGTTTAAATATAAAAATCTGGTTTTTACGAGGACTGAAAGTTCGAAGGTATCTAATATCCAACAACCCGCATTTGGCCTGCGTGGTGTATTATAAGCGCACTCCCTCTCACAAAATGGATGCCTGTATCTCAGCAGTGGGAACGTTATATGCTGATTATGTTAATCCTTGTACGGGGCTCATCATAGTCTTCAGGTCCTTTATAATAACTCTAAATCACCCATGAATCCAGCTGTCTACAGTGCAGTGCAATACTCACCAAACTTTCATAGTTATAATAAACAAACAGCCAACTAGCTAGTAACAAACAGAATCTAGTGGACGGTTACTTATATATGCATAGTTTTTCCTAAACGACAACTGGCTCTGTTCGACAGAAGCTACAATAAATATGGTCTACCGTAGATGAAATCTTTCACAAGGACCTAGTTAATGCACATGCCACAGCTAACTACCTACCCATTTTACAAAGTGCATCAACGTGCCGGTATATTCTGTAAAAATCTAAGATGTTGTGAGCTTTATGTCATTCCACCTGATGCTAGGGATTGCCACTATTGACAGTTCACCTTTTAAGCTCACTAGTTCACCTTTTAAGCTCACTAGTTCACCTTTTAAGCTCACTAGTTCACCTTTTAAGCTCACTAGTTCACCTTTTAAGCTCACTAGTTCACCTACGTTTTCACGGTGAGATTTTTACAGAATAGATCGGCTGAATTTACTTACATTCCTATTTCTAACACAACAACTGAATCCTTTATTAATATTTCAATAGTTTACACACCACGTTCAAGTTTTAAAAATAGAGAGATAGTTTTCATGGTTTTCGAGGGTGCTGAAGCCTAGTAAGGTCAAAATGGAAATCCAAGACGGCGGCTGCAAAAAGTTTCATATTTTTCGTCATGGGCATCGTTTTCATGGTTTTCGAGGAATGTGAAGCCAATGGTGAGGTTAAAATGAAAATCCAAGATTTACCTCCACCGACTCCAAAAAATTTTTTTATTTTATTAGACGCTCCGAGCATCGACAGCCAGAGGTGGAATTCTTGTAATTTTAAGATCTTTTAGAGTATGATCTCAGTCCCAATCTGTATAAAATGCCTCTAATTTCCCTACATTTTTGAAGAGCTTTTGACATTTTTTTTGTCGCCGAGATGAGGCTGCGACTACATTTTGAATGTTTTAAATAACGAGAATTGGCCTTCTGTTCTGTTTCGAATTTCGAATATTATTTTCCTCCAAACGTTTTTCTAAATTCAAAACCATTCCGAATACCACTGTAACATATTTAAGTCTTGCAAGCTGTGTTTATTGAAATTTCAAATTCTGAATTCAAATCTCCCGGCGATATATTTATTGAATTTAATGAAACGATTTTGAACGTCGAATTCTTCTGTGTATTTACTTATTCGATTTTACTGTCAGTGAATCGAATTCCATCTTATTTCTAACCCCCAATTACTGCCCGTAATTTGACGAAGCCTCAATTTTTCCAATAAACCAACATTCTATAATTTCTATACCGTTGGATCTAATTGGCTTGTCATTTCCTCTTCACTCACGGCCCCACCACTTTTATCGCGATTCGTTCGCGCTGACTGGAATTAATAATTTTATGTGCTCATATAACGTAACACGAATACACACTTTCTATTACATCGATTACGTTGTGTTCTAGAATCGATGCAAATAAATGTTGTTGACTTTACTCGGATAAAGGATCGATTGTTGACATAGACAATAGTAGAACGTTTAACAAAATTGTGTTGGTTTTGTCACGACTACTGAGTTCTATTGATACTTTTCTTGCTCTATGCTTTGATGTTGAAACGTGTATGTGAGCCTACGGTCCGGCCGTCGAGAGAATGCGTTCCTGACACCTATCGCTTTCATACAAACGAATACGTGTATTGCGAATTTGATCTTTAATTTATTGTTACTAGAATTATCGCCCAGACAGGTGTCAGGAACGCATTCTCTCGACGGCCGAGCTGTATACGTATAATAATGTAGAGTGTAGACAACAGCACTTACCTACGGCTTAAGAAAGAGTTGTACCTATTTACTATACAAAAAAGCTACTGTGAATATTACATGTCAGTTATACCAGGTTAAATTGAACTAGCTTGCAAAACTCCGCAGACGTGATTTTTGTGGTTTTTGATGATTTTTCGTGGGGTCATCAACCGCTGTACTTACTTTAAATATCTGTTTATAAAATCATTTTTTTTTGTATACTTCACAGACCTGATTGGTATTGAAATCGATATCAAAAAACGATAATACACATTATCTCAACTCATACTTCAAGTAAGAACACCACCAGCACCAGCAGGTACCAGCAGTCGTAGACACCCTAAGAAAAAAAACATCAAATCTATCTATCATAATCTTTTTATTTGTATTTTATCGTGTTTAGATAGCAATACCCATCACGTCTGCAGAGTTTCGCTAGCTAATTTAATTTGACGCTGTAAATACTTAGGACCGTGACTCACGAAGGTGGTTCCCCGATTGTCTGTGTCATCATTATCAACTTTGTAAACATATTCTACGTGCGTCATCAATTCATCATTGTGTATTTTACTTAAATATTTATTTTTCTTATTCGATAAGAGCTAAATCCAATTGAAAATTACTTAGGTACCGTGTAATATAAAAATGTCTGACATGTCTCGAGACCCTTGGGTCCCGGGCCTTTGGAAGGCGTACGAGGGGCCGAAGCCAACTAAGTGCACCCAAGGACAACCCCCGGTTGGTGTGGGACTATTAATAGCATCTTAAGGAAACAAATATATTGGATTATGGGTTTCGGTGGCTTAAGTGAACTGGTTATTTAGAACTATGGGAAGACTATGGCCCCTGCCTGATTAATGATTTATAATATAAAATACGTATTATTGTGAATGTGAGTAATTTTTGATTCTCATTCAGATTTAATGATAATCTGGCAGTTCGAGTATTCTATGCGGCCTACCCAAATGTCGTTTCTTTGGTTTTGTTCGTCGAGTCGTTGAGCTCATTAAGTTCTGAGTTGAGCTACAAGATACTCTCAAATGCGTGACTGACTGGACAGCCGGTCGATTCTGTAAATATCTCACCGTGAAAACTCAAGTGAAGTGAGCTTGATGTGAGTTGTCAGTAGTGTCAATCCCTAGCATTATTTGGAATGACACCTCACTCCACGCTCACTTCACCTAAGTTTTCACGATGACATGGTTACAGAATCGCACTGCTGGTCCACTCAAATCTGTATGGTTATTTTCTCAAAAGACCGTTTCAGACATTAATCTGTGTGGTCCTCATGTGGCCTGATCAAGATTATGTCTGGACTTTACAAGAGCTTTTGACCCTGAGTTTGATTCGCAATTTCTTCTCAGGGGTAGTCAGACAGGAAATGTCGACTCCATCTGGTTTTAAAACATAAGTTATTTTTGTAAACAAAAAATGCAAGTAAGTGTTTTTTTTAATCAATTTTCAGAAATAAATAATCATGATTTATCATTATCATTATTGGTAAAACATATTCATTTCTGATGACATTATCATCATCATCATTTATCAATCAATAGCGGAAACAATCTCGCAATCATACATTTATTTTCTAAACAATAATAAGATGTTAGTATTCAATAGATCTATCGTAATAATAGGTACCGTACCTATCAAAGCACCTAGAAACCACTATACGTTATTATTATTTTTATCTTTATTATTATCAAATAAACTATGTTTATTTATACACAACAGAAAACCTTGGCTTAGATGTCAAAGAATTGAATACATTCATGGACGTTACCATTTTTAGGGTTCCGTACCCAAAGGCTGCCAATTGGGACCCTAAGGCGCGGACCACACAGAAGGGACGTGGGACGACGATGGGGTACGGGGCGTCGACGCGGCAATAGTATGTAGGTAGAAAAACGCCTGGGCTTGTGTCCTTTCTTTGTTTGTGTTTTGTGCCAGCGGGCTAATTGCGTAACACACTAACAGTAGGAATGGCTTTCATTTTGACAGTTCAACAATATTCCTTGCGTTAATTATGTTGTTGAACAGGCAAATTTTTCGAATAAATGAAGCAATGGATTAGCAATATCCTTCAAAATGATTCAGATTGTGATTAATGGTGTATTACGCAATTAGGGTGCAGTTCGCGTTTATACATTTTGTATGAAAAATAAAGAAGATGAATAATGAAGGGACCCGTCTGCGTCCCGTCCTCCTCTCACGTCCCTTCTGTGTGGCCCGCGCCTAAGACTCCGTGTCCGTACATCCGTTTGTCACAAGGCTGTATCTTTTGAACCGTAATAGGTAGACACTTGAAATTTTTACTGATTGTGTACTACAGGTACTGCTATGGTCGGCCATAGCAGTACCTATTGTTATATCGGTATAACAAAAAATAAAATAACGTTTATAATTAAAGGGTGTAACGAACGTGGGAGATACGTCTTGTTTTCGGCGTGTTTTGTTTTTTTAATATTTACCTAGTTTTAAATATTGTTCGATGACACGGAACCATTCGTGTGCAAGTCAGACGCGCACTTTGGCGCTTCTGTGCGGTTAAAATAAAATAGGTAAATATTTTCACAACTGTGATGATGTGAAAAAAGGCGCAGAGAACCATTACGTTCGTAGACAGTTGAAACTGTTGTCATAGTCATTTTCTTTCCAAATGGTCGAGACGGCAATAAAATTAAATAGCATTTCCATGGAGTTGGTCATTTATAAACTTTACAGTATATACAATACCTAGACTTTTGACGTTCAAAAGTGCCTTATATGTGCCTATTTGAAAAAAAATATTTGACTTTGACTTTGACTTAGACCGTTTACGATTTAGAGAAATTCTCAATTTTATGCCTGCCTAGCAGCGCCCTGCGGCTTCACCCGCATAAGTTTCGATCCCGTAGGAATATCGGGATGAAAAGCACCCTATGTGCTAATCCTGGTTATAAACTTGTGCGCCCAATTTCATCCAAATCCGTTCAGTAGTTTTTGCGTGAAAGAGTAACAAACATCCATCCATCCATACATCCATCCTCATGAACTTTCGCGTTTAAGGAACTAGGATAGCAGAAAAAACAGTAGGGAGTCAGTCTAGCGGACAGGCAAAGTGACGAGATGAAAAATATAAAAATGTATTAAAATGTAAAACGGTTTTCTAGTAACCATTATTGAAGTTTTATGACAAATCTTCGTCTAATTTACCCATTCCGATGCTGAGAGGTCGTAAAGAGCTCACAGTAGCTACAAGATGACATAACTAAGTGATTTAAAAACGTTAGATCTTAGATTGTTTAAAATAAAACTACATAATGGTTAAATGATACTAATAATTTTTACAGCATAAATGAATTTGTTGATGGGAAACATTTTGTAATGTAACGTATATTTTTGAGCAAAACATGTATGCTTTAAGTATAATGTATTTTAAAAAAAACTTTATTATAAAAAGGTTTTATGCATATAAATATTATTTTTATTTTTATAATTAAAGGAACGTTTCAGTATGCAATCGTATCTAAGCTGATGATGACAATAGATATTTTTTAATAAAAAAAAAACTTTGTTCAATTATGTCACTTACCACAAAAATAGTTGACTCCATAATGAACAAGACTAAACAGAAATACAAAACTAAAAAGAACACTGTTCTTTTCAAAATCTAAATGTCCTCGACGAATCTTTCCATAAAAACCTCCTTTAGTAACTACTTTTTTTTTGTTACTTATAATATTTTTTTTGTAATTTTTTGTTATCCTCTTTTAAACCTCTTTTTTAAATTTACTTATATAATGATTCCAACGTCACTTAATATCAATACGTTGTATCCTTGTATTGTTCTACAGTAAACTGATACGATCTGCTTAAGAACTCTACTGACAGCGCGTTTATCTCATCACTATGCTTCAGTAATCTAAGTTACAAGTGTCCCTTATCAAACTAGATAATCTTTTTATTTACATTATATAAGCTAACATTTAAAATAATGATATGTACATGTGAAAAAATAAGCAAAATAATCATAGGGCATCAAAAAATTCGTCCCCATCGCTGTCAACAGGAACAGTGCCCAAAAGGCTGACAGCATTGCCACGTTATATGCCGATGCTAATTCTTTGGCCAAGAAACAGGCCAGCCCTCTGGTCACGTAAAGAGTCGACTAAACGCTTGGCGATATCTCGAAAAACCAAGTGGGCACTCGGACCCCATGGCCCTAGTGTTTCAACCCCAAACGGCTCGAACATATAACTCCCAATTAGGTTGGAATATTTTTGCCGTTTGAGGTTTTCTGCACCAGCAGCAGCCGCTCCAGCACAGCCCACCGTGCTAGGAAGATGGGATGGCGCAAGGGAGTCGACACATGTTGCATCCCACACCAAAGGTCTGCCTAACTTCCAGGGCATTATTTATTAATTTATTTATATATCAATTGGTAAATAATTGGTATTTAATTATAATGGTCATTCCGTCTGGTTTCTTCCCATCGTCGCGTGACAGGCCGTTGGGTTCTAAAACAGCTGGCGCCCCGGCGGTGACAAGAGCACGACGGATAATGTCATTAATGCTGGCGTGCCGTGCTATCCGACCTGCGCTCCTACAGCAGGATAGTCCATATAGGTATGTCCATGTCTCTTATCATATATATATATAGACACATCGTTGTTTTATTGAGCTGCAGATGTCTATCAATTTTCTTTAAGTAATATCAAAGATTTTTAAATAGGTACAGACGCCAGCAAGTCAAGCTACCCGAAACTGTAAAATTTTCCCAATCATTCTTGAACCTTAATACTTTAGCGATAAAGTTGAAAATCTATTAAAGAAATTTGACAGATTGTAGTAGCTTAATGTGCTGGCGACTGTACTTAGCTCTTTCGCAGTTGGGCACTATCTTTCTAAAGTTCTAACGGCGGATTCCACCAATGAAACTGAATTGCGAATCTGAAACGCGATCAGCATGTCTAAACGCGGTTGTTGTGGAATGTTAACACTGACAGATGACTGACAGCTCTTAAACGCGGTTTAGATGTGCTGATCGCCTTCAGTTTAATTGGTGAAATTCACCCTAACACACGTCAACAGCAGAAGCAGTGTTTTTGTCTTCGTGATTATTTTGACGAATTAAGCCATTTGATGTTTTTTTTTTTAACGATGCTTTTTCGTGATTTACTAAATAACGTCACTCATATCTTATATAAGATTAAAGTAAATAAAAGTAGTCTACAAATATGTTTTGTTGTCTCCAAAGATTTTAAAAATCTTCTCCTTAACTTTTCTTCAGTTTTCTGCATATGTAGACAACATATGTAGACCGTACATTTCCGAAATCGAAAACATCAAACAGGAAAGGAAAATGATTTCATAGTAAGTGGGTACTGTAGAGATTACAGCCTATTTGGTGCTTACATGCAACCTTCGCGAGACAGTTAAAAGTTACTGTCAACAAATAAAATAAAATAGAAGACATTAGGCGTCAGATTTGGCTGACAAGTCAACAAGGATGTAAAACTATTACTCATTTAAAAATTTAATTACGCTATTTAAAAGTGAGTCCGCTAAAGTCAACCTTAAGTAGTGCAGGCTGGCAATAAATTAGCTCAAAAGGCCAATTCCTGTAACTAAAAACGTTCAAAATCTAGTCGCAATCTGATCTCAGTGACAATCAATGTCAAAAAAAAATCAAAAATGTATATGTAAATTGATTGTATTTTTGACAGATCTATAGTGAGATTAGAATGCGAACGTTGTTAAAAATACGTGAATGGCCCCTCAGACTGTGAACGTTCTTAAAATTACGAGAATTGCCCCTCTGGTCACATTCGAACAGTCAACCAGGCTTAGAACGAGGTGTTAAATATTTTATAGTAGGTATTTTTGTTTAAAATAAAACTGTGATAATTTAAAAAGTAAAGAAATCGTAACGTTTGATTTCTTAGAAGAGCTCATCAGCTCTTCACAGTACCATGCTCTTTCTCCGTATTAACAGTAATAGCTCCATTCATTTAAAAAAGGTCTCATCTTCACTGAAATCGCTCTAACGTTGGTTATTTACTAAAATCATTAGGAGCTGAATCAGTCTTAATTTTCTTCGCGCCATCCAGACAAAAACCTTGTGCTCAATTCATTGCCATTGAACTGAGTTGATGAAATCTAATTTTGTCGTTTTATTGGATTTGGAACTAGTCGATTCGATTTCTTATTCGCTTTTCTAGTATTCTTAGGACCTTTGTACACGGCACGGTTTTTTTTACGGTACGTCGTGTAAACCGGGCTTTAGGAAAAAAAAGTGTCCGTCAACAACCTTCCATAGTGATCCATACAACACTGACAACCGTGCACGGCGAATAAACTGTAATTTTTCACGGCAAGAAAAAACGTGTAAGTGTCAAAGACCTTTAGGGTCATGCGATTTTGAACAAGGTTGCATCCATACTAATATTATAAATGCTCTGTCTCTTACCTTTTATGCCTAAACGACTGAATTTCTCAGTAGCAATCCGGAGTTTAAATTTGTATCCGTTTGATGGCAATAGCCACGGGACTTAAAAACATTGCTGTTGAAATGTGGGTGTAGGTACTATACGTACACCACTGTTTCATCCTTCGGGAAATAAAGGCGTGGTGTTGTGTTATGTTTTCACTGAACCGATTGTTATAAACATGGGATCCAGGGAAAGGTACGGGGGAAGGCTACTTTTCATTCTGGATTATGGTCTTATACCGAGCCTTTCACAACTATGATGGCATCGACTTCCAGTCAAACTGAATACAACTGAATTACAGGATTTTACATGGAGCGACTGCCTGTCTGACGTCCACAACAACCCAGTTACTGAATAACACGATACCCATTGGTAAGTTTGGTTGACAGACTTTTGAACTCTGGTGATCGACGACTTTGTGAAGGACAGGAATCCGCTGGATGCGAAAAGCATAGAACCAGCCAATGTAGCGCTGTCTTTCGGTAGAAGTGATAATGTTGAAACATACTCCATGTATTCATACATATTCAATGAATGAAGCACGATATTTGGTATTATTTGCTTAGCCGCAGGCCCACGCTCGCATGACAAATGAATGGCGCTGTTAACAGCCGTGACCAATGAAGTGTGTTAAATGAGTTTCACGTCAATGAAGGCAGTTCAGTGATGTGTTAAGTGATGAGTATCAATTTATATTCAATTCATAGATTAAACCATTCTTTATTTTCCTAATATTTTTGTCTCATAATCAGAAACGAACTCTCCTATGTATTTTAACTTTTCATGATTTGAAAATGTTATAAGTTGAATGGAATGGGTGACCATCTTCACATACCAAGACCCCTCCCTGCCTCGGAAAACACATTAAACCGTTGGTCCCGGCTGTCATTCGTGGATCTTTGACGGTCGTTACGGGTCGTCAGAAGCCCGAAAGTCTGACAACCAATCTTACCAAGGGGTATAGTATTACCCAGTAACTGGGTTGTGGAGGTCAGGTGGGCAGTTGCTCCATATAAAATACTTGTATTCGGCTGCATCCGGTTAGACTGGAAGCCGACCCCAACATAGTTGGGAAAAGGCTAGGCAGATGATGGATCTTCGGTCTTAACATCATTCCACGAAAAAAAATCAAATGGTCCAGTTTTTCACATACCATAACAATAAACCACTAAATTTTAATACCCCATTGCATTCAAAACATCCTCATCAGATTATAACCCCATAAATTACTGCCATGAACGATAGATACCTTCTGAAGGGAAAATGCGTTCATTATGCGCTCGCACGAACTTTATTACCAAACTGTTATCGCTGACAAATCAAAAGTGACACGCTCTTCGACCCTGAAGAGGGTACTGAAAATATTGCCTCCAGTCTTTATAAACGATGATTAAAGTTAAGTGACGTTCAAACGTTAAAATGGCGCCGATTCCCTTGTTCAGAAGCTAAACTTTTAAGTTCAGTGCATCTTTTTCTTTATATTTCATTAAGAAAAGTACAGCAGATTAATATTAGTTTAGTCCTGTCAAATTAGTCAGCGCCTGGCGTAAATTGACGTAATTTTAATAGTCATGTTTTTAATCACGTCTAAACTGTCTATGGAGTATTCTAGTTTCTAGATATAGGCGACCTAGTAAGTGCAATTTTTGATTTAAAAATCCCAGAAAATTAAAACTTCAATAAGGTAGACACTATTTAAATTCCACGTTGGTCCTGAGAGCAAAAAAGACCTTGTCGTTTTTTGTTTCTATGTTTTTTCGTGATAAGAGTATACCTACAAAAACATCTGTGATTTTGAACAATCTTATCGAGTGACGAGCTGTCAATCTTTCAGAAAGATATCAGTAGTACACCAAAAAACTGTGATGTGTTGAGTGTGTGATGCGACTGTGACTAACAAAAGGGTTGCTCCACAAAATGCGACCTTGTCAGCTGTGTTAGCACCGGTATACTTAACAATTTTTGTAATTAATGTTCTTTTAGAAACTCTGTTGAAAAACTGAAATAATATTATTATTTCAGTTTTTTAAATGAAGAGACTGCCATGTGAACTTTGCAACCAAAACTGAGCTATGCAGATATCGTACAGTACTTTTATCTCACGAAGCGAACGCTCCCTTTACTTGTGGTAATCAAGTGTACAAACACGTTGTGAATATGTGCGTGATGACGAGTGGCGTTAGCACATAACACACATGCATTTCCGACTTCGCCATTGTCTCGGACGGTACCGAGAGCTCCTGCTCTTACACATTCACAGCGTGTTTGTACTCTTGGTAACCACAAGTAAAGCTAGCGTTGCGAGATAAAAATACTATAGCGATGTAACGTATAAACCAACAACAGTAGTTATTTTTTCTTTCAGTCTTCCGACTTCAGCGTAACGAACAGACTCCTCTCTTATCCATAGACCAAGGAGAAGTGGTAGCACAGTGGTATCGGCTCCGAGCAGGCGCTTTACTTTGTGTAAACAATTTCATCGCCACTACTCTCAAAACGGTGAAGGAAAACATCGTGAGGAAACCGGCATGTCATGTCAAAAAATTCGAAGACTTGCGACATTTGCCTACCCGCACTGGGCCCGCGTGGTAGATTACGGCCCACTCCCTCTCACAGAGAAGAGGCCAGTGTCCCAGCAGTGGGAACATTATAAGCTGATTATGACCAAGAGCAAGTTCACCTCGCAAAGATCGATAACTCCCCAAGATAACTAACCCAGCTGCAAGCCACTGGCGCCTGGTTTTACAGTATTAACATTAAATATGATAAAGTAATTTGCAGTATATAATCCGGTTAAGTTCCCGCAAACACCTCCGGAACTCATAAATGAATTAGGTCAGTTCCCACTAGAAAGTAATGAGTTAATGTGACTAGCGCGACTCTCATGAGGACTGCTCTCCTGGTAATAATTTTCTCTCGCGCTTATTAAATTAGTCCTACTGAAACTTTTATACTGTGCATGTTTTGTGACTATTAGACTAAAACAGTGTTTTTCAACCTTGTTCATGGCGTGGCCCCCTTAGTACGGAAAATATTTCGCGACCCCTTCCCTCCGCTGCTAACTAACTTGGAATTCAAGTCTGTCACCTTGGGTACCTTTTCGTTAAACAGAAAAATAGAATTCCCACAATCAACCACTGAAGCTTTCAAGTGTTTAATTCCATTTGGAACCTCCTATAGTTTTAAAGAAACGGCGGCCCCATTAAAGAGGCTTGGCGATCCCTCAGGGGGTCGCGACCCACGCGTTGAAGAACACTGGACTAGAATATTTTCGCATCGCGTCGCCTACCCGCGCTATTACTTCGTTTTCGGTAAGCGTTTCCTCTGACTTTTTTTGGTTTATTCTCGGTTTCTAAGGTCCTAGAGTAATATAAAGTAATCTATAGCCTTACTCAAGAATTGGGACATCAAATGCAAAAAGTTTTTTTTAATTTGACTGATATTTCCAGAGATTAGCGCGTTCAAACCAACAAACATTAGTTAAACTAAAGTTTGTTTCTTTTTGCGTTTGATAGCCCTATTCGACCGCCCTGAGAGAAGCTGAGATCCAAACCAAGTTGAAGAACATCATGCATACAGCCACGAAGGCCTTACAAGGGACACGACCTTCAGTAATGAAGTACGCGACCAAGAAGAGCGACATAAAGAAACCATCACCAGGAAGATATCAAAGTGGTACTTCCTTACTTATTTTTAGACGTTTTCATTACCTACACAGCTACGAGAAGCTTTGGCGCTTCAATTACGTTGACAGGGGGTAGCTGTTGATAAGCATTTGAGCACTTATTTGTAGAAATGTAACTTGAAGTGCATTCAAAACACAAGATGGCGGCGTTAGTTCCAATTTTCGCCACGCGCCACATTGACTTTGTAGTATTATAACTACTAAGCAGTGGTCTACCAAGGAGTTGTAGGTCGTAGTTCTGAACCCAGATAGGCCTGTACTTCGTATAAATTATTTCATCACCACTAGTCTCAAAACGGTGAACGAAAACATCGTAAGAAAAAGATGTTTTCCTTTACCATAAGTACGTTCAACAATAATTACCAAAGTCCCAGGAATAACATTCCTAGAACCAAAAATTCGAAGACATGTGACATCTACCGCTCTGGGCCCGCGTGGTGGATTACGGCCTACTCTCACGGAGAGGAGCCCTGCGTCCCAGCAGTGGGAACATTATAGGCTGATTATACTATACACTGAGGGAACTATAAGATCCAGACCCTGAGACGTAATCCCACATTCATGAAACTCTATTACTCCACAATGACTATTGTTACTTAAAAATTCAAACATTAACTCCGCTGTCTCATATTATGTAGGCATAGATACATTGTAGCTCGTAGAGACATGTCACAGCCTCTCTGGTGATCACGGGAGAGCCGGTCCGTATGAATGTTACATACGTCGCCACCTGCCGGAAAGTGACGTAGGCAAGCGGAGAATGGATGAATAACAAACAAAACCTATCTCGAAGCGCTCTCAGATTGAAACAGTACAGTCACGAGCAAAAGTATGTATAGGTATACCCGGCTTTATTCAAAAGCGATTTACTCATTTATTTTTTAATGAAATTTTATGTTGTTACGAACAAAGCATTTTCGAAGTTTATGTAATGTGTCGTATTTCAACGTTGCATTCGTTATTTCACGAAAAAATCGCAATTGAAAGTAGCCAAGTGTTGACAGATTGGTGTTCGTGACTGTACGCTTTAACTGGAATATAGAACGCTTAAATATTTTACTCACTTGAAGGATAAAATGGTTCAAGTACTTTGACTTTCTATGTTCAACTCCTTTTCAAACGTAAGTAGTTGGCATAAATTCTCTGACTTAAAATAACTCAATACTGCAGGTACTCAGACTAGTTTATGGAAGTACCATAATAAGTACTTACTATAAAATAAATGTAGGAAACTTAACTGGTTTTGGTAGGTACTACATGTACTTAAAATAAGCATTCGAGGTTTAGAACACGTTCTAATCGAACTCTGTTTTTCGATTCGCACGAATTAACTCGCCCGCAACGGGCGAATAGTCACTTTCAAATAATATTATTTTTTCTATAGGTCACAAGAAGTTAATTTATTTGTGGGCAAGTCGACAATTCCAAAAATATTTATTCGGCAATTGGCACATTTTGCATTTTATGCAATAAAGTATACTGATTGATTGACTGAGAGCCCACACGATTCGAACTTAAAAATTAAGAAATATATGATAGAAAATTGATGCTACAAAAAGTGTTTGTTAAAAGATATGTACAGACGCCAACACATCAACCTACTACAATTTATCAAATATTTATCTTTAATAGATTTTCAAATTTATCGCGATAGCATGAAGGTTCAAGGTTTATTGAGAAAATTTGACAGTTTCGGGTAGCTTGACCTGCTGGCATCTGTACATCATTGATGGACGGTAAAGAGATAGGAAAGTAATAATTATTGCTTATAGTAAATAGAGCGCGAAGACAAAATATATTATCCTCATATCCTGTCGAATGTGGGACAAGTGGCGACAACAAAACAAGCTGACACTGAGGAACTTGAATAAAAACACACTTTTATAAGCTATGTTCACACTTGGCGACACGGAATAAATTATATTATTGTCACTTTTTTTTTAAATTATCAGCCTACAATGTTCCCACTGCTGAGCAGAGACTGCCGTGCAGCAGCTGGATGAGAGGGAATGGCCCGTAATCCACCACGTGGGCCTAGTGCGGGTTGGTAGATTTCACATGTCTTTAGAATTTTTGGTTATAGGAATGTTGTCGCTTGTACAAGCCTCGAAAACACTTATGGGTAACTACAGTTTTGAGCCTTTTGGGATCGAAACACAAGGGTCATGGGGCCCGAGTGCGCAATTTTCTCGCCAACTGGTTGACACTTCACCAGAGGGCTGGGTTGTACTTTGGTAATTATTGTGGAACTGAATTAAGATAAAGGAAAATATTATAATAAACTCTCGTAAACTTCATTTATTTATTTTACTTTAATTAACACGGTCAAAAACCTTAAATAATTAAATACTAATAATAATTAAAGACTGACATACACATAAATAATATATAAAATGATAGGTTGGAAAGAAGGCGTCAGTTTGTGTATATGTATATGATTGTAGGTGTGTGTAAAAATTAATCTTGACTACATACCACAATGTTATATAAAACTTATTAAAACAATATTTACGTGAAAAGGAAAAACCAGCCAAATGCGAGTCGGACTCGCACAGGAAAGGTTCCGTAAATAGAAATGGTTCCTATATCTATGGTTCCGTACCATAAGACAAAAAACGCCGAAAAAAACACGTTTCTTATATTTTTTTATTTTATTTTTATTATTTGTTGTTATAGCGACAATTAAAATTTCACTATTCATCGTAACTGAGAAAATTTCAAATGTCTACCTACCCATTGCGGATCATGACAGTCATCGACGAACTACTATACGTGACACACGTGTGGACGCTAAGCTAACTTATACGTATACCCTCAGCTTTAATAAAAAGGTCTAAAAGTGCGATATTTGTAAAGAAAATATAACCAAAACTCTACCGGGGTTAGAGTGCATCTGAACCCAAAATGTACGGGATTAACTAATAAACAGATCGCTGCATTAAAAGCTTCAACCAGTCTGGAGTGGACATGCCTCGAATGCCAGCAGGAATCCCCGAGGCGTAACTCATCCATCATTATACCCGAAGACGACGAGGAAGAGGACGATACACCTGTTCAAATAAATGCAAAAAGTTTACTAAGCAATATCACTAAAGAGGTTAAAAAAGATATTAAAAGCGAAATGGCACAAATAATCGATTCCTTACAGTTCCACAGCGACAAACTTGATGAAGCAATGGAGTCTATGGAAGCTTTCAAGAACGGAAGAATGCGGAACTAATAAACAAAAATAATAACATCGAAACCCTTAGTAAGTGTCTTGGAACAACGTCTGCAAGAGATAGAATAGGAAAAGCTTGCAAAATATGTACAGATCGCAAATGTGCCAAACCAAAACAATGAAGATGTCAGACTTCTGGTGGAGAACATTGCACTTAAACTGAACCAGCCCCAAGAAGACATCAAAAGTGCACGTAGACTCCACGGATGGAAAGAATAGTCGGCCAACATACTAGTGAAGCTCAAAGACGAAGACGTCCACGAAAACTGGATTACTGCCGCCAAAAGTGTCAAGCCAACTGTTTCCGATGTTCTCTCTAGCGAAAAAAACAACATAAATGTCGTATATGTAAGAGAAGCCATGACAAAACATCACAAGTAACTATTCTGGAATGCCAAGCAGGAGCTAAATGTCAATCTCAACTTCAAGTACGTGTGGTTTAAAAGAGGACTTGTCAAAGCTCGCAAGGAAGACGGTGAAAAAGTTAGTATCCTACGGACCATGAATGATATACACAGTCTAACTATCACCAAGCAGTAAGTCGGCATGACATCGCATTAAATATATACATAAATAAATAGGAAACAAAGCATTAAACGAATGTCTTCATAAAAAATAATGACGAATTCTTTTGGTGATATTAATGAGATTAATAACTATCTAAATGTTAACGACTTCATAAATTGTACCCCTAATCATCAATTTAACTTATTGTGAATGCATATTAACATACGATCAATAATCATAAGCTTCTCCGCATTAGAACAAATGATTCTTATTTCAAAAAAATGTATCGATGTCATCATTCTAACTGAAAGTAATATATTCAGAAAGCAATATTGTTCTGTATCAATTAAGCGGGTACTGAATGTACACGGCCTTGCGTAAGTCCCGAAGGGATGGTGGCATTGTAATGTATGTTAAGAACAAACATAAATGTAGCATAACAAAAGTGAAAACTGTACACTTTGAAAGCTTATTAATTACCGTCGCCACCCATTCGAACTACACTGCGAACCTGTGTGCGGTATACCGACCACCAAGCTCTAGTAAAATTCTATTTATTGACGAACTACAAAACTTCACTAAAAACACAGAATTATTCTTATTGGGAGACACTAATGTACATTTAAAAACGGATAATCCTGTAAGGCATAAATATAATAACATGACGTTATGTAGCATGGGCCTTTTGTGTGGGATCACTGAATATACTAGAATAGCAATATCTAAAGGGAAAGTAAGTAAATCTTGTATTGATCATATTTATGCGCGATCCCGTACACAAGCCCTATTTAGGGCGGCACCTTGTACCACACTGGCTGACCATCGCGCTGTGATGCTCGCATGTTCTGGTGCGAATACAGGATGCTCCTAAATACAAAACGCGCACAAATAATCAACATCTTATTAAATGTTTCGATGAAACTCAGTCGGAAAAAAAGGATATAAAATGTCCTATAATCCTATATAACTTCATGGATACTCAGTTCAAAGAATGTTACAAAAAATTAGAATATAAAAATAAAGTTAAATGTAGCTCATCGCGTAGTAACAATGAATGGATGAATAAAAAAATAATCAAAGCCTTTGAAAATCGGTATAAATTATTTATGAATGGATAAAAGACTCTAATAACATCGTCTTAAAACAAAAATATAATAATTCAAGAAACTATGCAAACACTTTAATACATAAAACTAAAAACAATAACATAAAGTCAGAAATTTTATCAAATAAGAACAATATTAGACAAATGTGGCAAATTCTTAATCGAATTACAGGAAGAATAAAACATTCTATTGATGAGTAGTCAGTGAGACAACAGAAGTCACCCCTTCAAATAACCAATTATTATTACAGAATAATAAAAAGGTATCTTCTGGCAATATAATTAATAATACTAAGAAACTAAAGGGTGTGCAATATATTTTAAAATTATTTAATCAAAATATCCAAGGTTGCGCTTCCAAATTACTGGAAATGGAATTGTTTTTGGAAAACACCAAAACTTGATGTCATTTGTTTAACAAAGCATTGGTTCAAAGATTATCAAGTAATGTTAATTAATTATGAAAATTATCGTGTAGTAAGCCATTTCAGCCGAAAACGTACGATACATGGCGGGTCATTAATATTACTTAAAAATTCTATTAAATTTAAAGAACGTAAAGACATCATCGGGCTGTCTGTTGAACACATCATTGAATTATCCTGTGTTGAGCTCGATTAGCTATAGTATGCGTATACAGACCTCCTAGTTTTCAGAATCTATCTGTGTTTGATTCTGTAATGGAAGAGGTGTTAAAGAAACTTAGTACTAGTAGTAAGTCAATAATCGTATGTGGAGATATTAATATTAATTTATTGGAAAATAACTCGAATACTGTCAGATTATTGAGTCTTTTTGGGTCATTTGATTTGTCAAATGTGTTTATGGAACCAACCCGAGTGACAGCTTCTTCTGCCACTTGTATAGATAATATTTTTTGTAATTGCGATTACTTACAAAAACAAATTATAAATAAGTTGCCATCCGATCACAGTGCACAAATAATAACATTTAGCTCCTACATGCCTTTACAACAAATTGAAATAAGGTTTAGGCCAATTATATGTAAAAATTTAGAGAAATTAAATAATTCTTTGGCCAGTAAATTATGTGATCAGAGTTTTAATAATATAGATCACCCCAATGAGTTCTACACCGAGTTCTTTTCACTATTAAACGCGCAATTTTATGACACTTTTCCACTGAAAACTAAAAGTATTTACACAAAATTTTTATTCTATGACTGGGCTACTCCAGGTATTCGTAAAAGCAGAGAAAAACTTTTGAACTTTATCGCTTAAAGCAACATATGAAAAATACAAACTTTCATCAGTATGTTGCAAAATATTCAAAAACTTTTAAAAGGGTGTGCCATAGAACTAAAGCTCTTTATTTATGTAATAAAATAAAATCGGCTGATGATAAAATAAAAACTACCCGGCAAATAATAAATAATGAAACAGGTAGGAAAAAACACCGAAATAGAGAATTTAATTAAGAGACTGCACATGGCCCCATCAATTCAGATGTAGAAATAGCTCAGGAATTTGAAAACTTCTTTGCTAATATTCCCCTTAAAACTGAAGCTTTAAATTATTCCCCCACGCTTTCTGCTGCCTTTTTTTTTTTTTTTTTTTTTCTGGGTGGGAAATCATCAAATGACTCCTCCCGCTCTGGGCGGAGCAGAAGGGAGTGTCAGACTTTTACTGACTAAAACCCACCCGTGCTCCTTCAGTTGCCTGTGCCAGGGGCCACGGTATCTCTTTCGAACAACCCGCAGCCCCGGCGGCATCGGCCCTAGCGGACCCCGTCAGTTCGTGCTGACAGCTCTTTGAGGCGCGCGTGGAACACAACGCGCCGTCGACCCGGGCCTGGTCCTTACCGGGCGGCGAGCTGCCCATAGCTCGCCGCCCGCAGGCCCGCGCCTACGGTGGCCGGGAGTCGGCTGTTGACTCCCGTCCAGGGCGTCTCCTGCGGCGGCTAGGCGCGCGAGGGTGCAGCGATTGCCTCTCCCACACGCGCTCCGCCTCCTCCTTCGCGAGCATTACTGCTTCGCAGAAGGAGGTGACGGCGTCCCATTCACTCTCGCTCCGTACCATGGCCTGTATGAGGGCCGGACGCGAGAGGTCACCGCCGCCGATCGCCGCCACGAGGACACGGCGGGGCCCCGCCCAAGCCGGGCAGACCTCCACCGTATGCTCCACCGTGTCCTCCGGGCGATCCCCACAGTGGTGACACCCTGGCGTTTCCTCCCGCTTTATCCTGAACAGGAACCTCCCGAAACAACCGTGTCCGGTGAGGACCTGCGTCAGGCGGAAGGTGAGGGCGCCGTGGCGCCTCTCTAGCCACTCCTCAAAGAGGGGACTTATCGCCGCAATTGTGGCGTGCCCAGCGCTGGGTTGCGACAATCGCACTCTCCATGCCGCTATGAGATCCCGCCGGAGCTCTGTCCGCTGTGCCGTGATTTCTCGCGGCAGCGGAGCAACGCCCCGGCGTTTTGCCTCCTCTCGCCACTCCCATATGTGGGCGAGGACTTTGGCCTCCAGATCCCATGGCGGCAATCCGGCAAGGAGGCTCGCTGCCTCAGCGGAGACCGTGTGGTATCCTCTAATGAGCCGGACAGCCATGACCCTTTGGGACGCGATCAACCGGCGGGCTGGTCGCCGCCTCAAGGATCGCGCCCATACCGGTGCCCCGTAAAGGGCCATGGACCGCACGACCCCCGCATAGAGCCTCCGGCAGGAGGCGTTTGGTCCCCCTAGATTGGGAAGGAGCCGCCTCAAGGCAGCCCCGGCCCGCTCCAGTCTGGGAGCCAAACGTCGGAAGTGCTCCACGAAATTCCACCGGCTGTCGAGGACGAGTCCCAGGTACTTCATCGTCAGCTCGACGCCGATGTGAACCCCTCCCGCCGTTATTTGTGAACCCGACGGTGGCGCGTCCCGAGGACCATGAAAACACATGGCCTCAGATTTGTGCAATGCCACCTCGAGTCCCAATTGCCGGATCCTCTCCACGATTGTCGCAACCCCGCGTGTCACTGCTTCGACCGCCGCCTGGTGCGACCTCCCCTGCGCCAGGACCAGCGTCTCGTCAGCGTAGCAAACAGCAGCGCGCAGCACCCAGTCGTAGCCGATATCCCACAGATGCGGCCCTAGAACCGATCCCTGTGGGACACCGCACGACATCTCTCGCCGATTCCACTCTCCCCGGTGACCGGGGTAGATGGCGGCCCTGTCCGTCAGATAAGCCTCGACAATGCGACGGAGGTAGGTCGGCATCCGGTGATAACCGAGTGCCTCCCTGATGCAACTCCAGGGCAGGGTATTGAAGGCATTGGCGATGTCTAGAGACACCGCCAAGACAACCCCACCCCGGGCCACAGCATCCCCGGTCGTGAGGGCTCGTACGCGCATGATGGCATCCACCGTAGAGACGCTTTCTGCTGCCTTACTTAAAAGGAATGTAAAAGCATGCCCTTTGGAGCTTAGGTTTCAGCATAAGAGCTTTTAAAGATCTAACGAGATCTATCAGTTTGCCGAAGACACTTGCCTTATAGCTGCTGGACCGACTGACTTGACTTGTTGACTAAATGGTCTCATGACGCTGGTCTAGTATTAAACGCTAGTAAGACCAAATTAATGTATATCAGTTCTAGTCAAAATAGAAGCTTTTTCTTGCCTAAACCAACGGCTCACTGTCATGAGTGTTTCCATGACAATTACACCAATAAATTAGCCAACCCTTGCAGCTGTGACTGCATAAAACTCATAGATAGCCAAACATACCTACGACTTACCATTGATAACCGACTTAGTTGGAAGGAGCACATTAACGGGGAGTGTGATAAAATGAGATGTATGTTAGCAAAATTCTCTATTATTAAATGTAAAATTCCATATCAAATTCTGCTTGGCTTTGCAGGGCTTTACAAAGCCATGGTCGAATCAATGATATCAATGGTCTGTCGAGCTATGGTAGGACATATAAGACACACCTTGATCTTTATGCAATCCAAATATGTAAGTATATTAAAAGCAGTTGTCCCGCTATCATTAAGAAGAAATACAAAAATGGCCACCACAAATTATTTCAATTCTGCAAGATATTACCGATACATGAAACAACTAAATTTGCACTGCTTAAAGAATAATGTTTAAATTAAAATCAAAAGAAAACTAAAAACGTAAATTGTAATTAAATTAGGACTCGTAGCGTCATCGATGCTCAGCTGTTACTTCCAAAGTACACGAATCTACACGGCAAGAGATCGTTAAAGTATAGGTATATAACCTACCTATATCATTGAGGGACAAAATAACCCAGAAAAACATAAAATACAAATTAAAGCAACCTTTCTTACAAAATATAAATACCTAATATAATATATACATAGACACACTGATAAAAATAATTATATTATTTAATTAATTATAGATAAATAATTTAAAACTATATTAAATCAAAAATAATACCTAACAATAATATCATAACACAAATAAAATTTAAAGTTAACTATTACTAAAAACATTTATGTACTTTTAGGAACAGCCTGTATCAATTGAAAAACCCTGCACCACTTTTGTATTAAGGATGGACGGCCGGATTGGTCACTGATGTGCGCTGGTTAGTATTAGATAATAGTATTTCGCTTATACCCGTTGTAATTTGCTTTTGTTGTTGTTACTTTTTACCTAAGTACCTAAGTGGTTAAATTCTCTAAATTATGTAGTCGATGATTTTGGTGCACGGTAAAACTCTAATGAGTTTATGTTAGCACCAACGTAAATGTACATAACGTATGTGTACTACTGAATAAATAAATAAAAAATAAATGAGATTACAGCCCACTGACAGACAGACGGATGGACGGACAGACGGCGGAGGCTTAGTAATAGGATTCCGTCGGTACCCTTTGGGGACAAAACCCTAAAAAGTAGCACACCGCTTGAGTAAATTCTTGTCACCCAGTGAACACAGCTTTCCGTTTCCCGTCGCTTTGATAAAGTAATATTAATACCGTAGAAAAGAAGATTAATACTATTGTAATCTTCTTCACGCGTCGACAAATAAAGCAATTTGTTCGCTCGGCTTAATCTATTTTCGTGGCGAAGAATCGGGCATGGAAATTGTCAAGAGTCTTA
Organism: Apamea epomidion; assembly: GCA_947507525.1. Classification (NCBI taxonomy): domain Eukaryota; kingdom Metazoa; phylum Arthropoda; class Insecta; order Lepidoptera; family Noctuidae; genus Apamea; species Apamea epomidion. Next base: position 14,908,418 of record OX382230.1, on the reverse strand, counting down.
ATGTGTATTTTAACAGCGACCATCTATCTATCTACATGAAGAGGGAGAGTATACAATTGTGGTTTTATTTTAATATATTGTGTATCTGTGGTTTATTCAATTACAATTTGGGACCAGTCTTCTATCATTCTATCTATATCGAAATCCTATGGAGAGGTGCTATGGTTTATTTTGGGTCAACACATCATTTTTTTCTGATCATGGACATAATATTATGATACTAATTGACCGAGCTTTACATCAAAACGGTTGTTAAACAGAAATATAAACATTAGCTCTCGGTTACGATTCGTTATCTTATATATAGATTAGTTATATATTGACATAGATTAGTATATAGATAAGTAATTATAGACGACACGGTTGGCGCCGTGGCTGAGCGATCGACTGCTGCGCTGCGTGTCGCGGGTTCAATTCCCGCACGAAACAAATATTTGTATTGCCTACAAGTAGTTGTTCCGGGTCTGGCTATTTGTGTATGTGAGTTTAAAAAATGTTTGTAAACGCACCCACGATACAGGAGTAATTCCTAGTGTGGGACAATGTTTCAAAAAAGAATGAAAGAAGCTATAATATATATAGATTAGTGTACAGATTAGTTATATATAGATATAGATTAGTATATAGATTAGTATTAGTGTTGAAAGGACTTTTCCCAAAGTTTTCAAAACTCATTATTTCACGAGAAAATCTCTTTTGAATTTTGCATAAGTGTATGTAATGTATTTATGCTCGTGACAGTAGCTATGAGCCAATTTTCTAATGACCGTTAGTCATCTTCAAAATGATGTAGGCATAGATTAGGAACAATTGATCTGGATGTTGCTTAACGTAAGACGATACTTTTGACCCTAATCATAAAATACTTGCATCTCCACGCTACAGTAGGTATGTCGAACTAACTAGAGAATGGCCAGCTGTGTTACATCAGATTTCATACATCAATCCTTGTGCCAAGCAAAAGCATTAATTATACTTCGTTCGCGATTTAGTTTCCAAACCTGTAAACAGATATAAGTTTTAGGAAAAATAACTTTAACAACTACACAACAAAGTTCAGTTAACGCTATAACTTAAAAAAAATATGATTTTTTTTTCAACAGTACTAGTCATTCTAAAATCAGCTTAATTTTCACAAAAATAAAGTTGATATTTGTTTAACTTGAAATAACATTAATTGGAAACATGAATTTGAATTTTACCTTAACCTTACATTATGCTCTGTTCCAAAAGTATCTGATGAAAATGTAAACAAATGGATCAGAAGACGTATCTTTGGATACCAATTTGTAGTGGTACTTACAAATTGAGTGCTTTGATTCGATTATTTGATTACATTGCATGAAATTCTAATTTTATGTCACCAGATGTTTTTCATCATACATGTATTGAGGTTGTTCCAGACTATTTTGTACACCTTTTTGACCTTTTCGACAAGTGTTGTACATAATTAATCTTTACAACATGTTTGGGTGTAAACAAAAAACGAAACTAGTAGACATAACATGAAGAATACAGAATTATACTTTTGCGTAAACGCAGAGTAAGAACACGGAGTACGAACATCTTGTATGTTAGTCCATAAGAACCAGGAACACGAAAACATACTCTCACAGTGTGTCAATAAAGGAAGCTATATCCATCGGCACCATAGGCCACCGTAGGCCCGGGCCTGCGGGCGGAGAGCAATGGGTAGCTCTCCGTCCGATCAGGACCAGGCCCGTGCCGGACGGCGCGTATGTGTTCCACGCGCGCCTCAAAGAGATGTCAGAATAGTTGACGGGGCCCGATAGGGCCGAAGCCTGCCGGGGAAGCGGGATCGTCCGAAAGGGTTACCGCTGCCCTGGAACATAAAGGGCTAAGGAAGGAACACGGGTGGGTTTTAGTCAGTAAGAGTCTGACACTCCCTTCTGCTCCACCCAGAGCGGGAGGGGTCATTTGATGATTTCCTATCCTCAAAAAAAAAAAAAATCGACACCATTTCTACTATCTTATCAAAAACATACATTGTTTTTGACAAGTTCTTGTAAATACTGGTCATAAACATACATTGTTTTTGACAAGTTCTTGTAAATACTTGTCATAAACATGCATCATTACGTATATTGGACGTTATTTCAGACATGTACTCGTATTGTTGACTACTTTGTTAATTTTTTTGTTATTTTTGACAAGATTCTACTAGACACAACTTGAAGAATACATGTCGCATGCTTATTGGAACACTGACCCATTAGTAGATAGGTCAGATGTGATTTCCGTTTTTTTTTTACTCAGATCTCATCAATAGTTAATCATAGACGTTCAAAATACAAGCATTCATGATTAATATAGGTAAATCAGTTTTATTTTTATGCATCAACAAGTAGGATACGTCCTCATAGCAAGATCTTTTGCCATTTCCCGAAAATCGTCTTTTTTGAGTTAAGTCAGTATTCCATTAAGCATGCGATGTGTTGTATACGCAGAGTAAGAACATTGTACTGACATGTACATGTCAGTACAATGTTCAATGTTTTAGAAGCAGGAACACAAAAACACTCCCACAGTGTGTCAATAAAGGAAGCTATATCCATTGACATCATACCGAGTTTATTTACTGACATTTTATCGCAGTTACATACATTGTTTTTGACAAGTTCTTTTAAATACTTGTCTTATACATTGCTCCACTTCAGTTGTACTTAATCCAGCATTATTATTTAAATTCTAGTTTCAAATGTTTGAACTTGTACATTATAACTTTTTTATTGACAAATTAAACTACCTATGATAAGGGATACACACACAGGGGACAGAATGGATGCGGAAGGCGGAGGACAGGGTGTTGTGGCGCAGCCTGGGAGAGGCCTATATCCAGCAGTGGACTGCAATAGGCTGAGTTGATTGATGATAAGGGATTACCAGATTTTTTATAACCATGTTTTAGTTGTACTATCATATTTCGTGGGTGCTGTGTATGGACATTGTTGCAGACATATTGTTGACTTCTTTGATCAACTTTTTGTATTTTTGACAAGTTTGGTATAATTATATAATCTTAACCATTTTTTTAGGTAGAAACGAGAAACAAAACTAGTACTTAGACATAACAAGAAGAATACATATGTATGTTTCATACTTTGGTGTAAACGCAGAGTAAGAACATTGTAGCAAGCAGGCACATGAAAACACACTCCCACAGTGTGTCAATAAAGGAATCTATATCCATCGACACCATACCGAGTTTATTTAGTTACATTATCACAGTGACTAGGGTCCGACCGGCCGGATTCGTCCGAATCTTATTGAATTATCAACACCGGGTATTATTCACGCGACCCAAATTGAACCCGAGACCTCAGGGATACCTTCGGGCTCCATAATTCGTTGATATCTTGTTTGGTCCCTAGTCGAATTTATGACAAGTGTCAAGTCGTCATGCTTGTCATTTGTCATAATTTCGCTAAATGGAACAAAAAAAAAATGTTAATCATACCAAAAATTAAGACCAACAACAACTTTGATACAAAGAAATATTGTTATAGTAACTGACTGAGCTGTGGGCCAAAATAACCAATACGTGGAGCCCAGACAAAGCTAAAAGGCGTCGCGGTAGACTCCGTAGAAGATGGTGGAACAAGCTAGAGAATAAGAATAAGAAAAAAAAACGACCAGTGGTCACTTTAGGCCTGGATCGAAAGAGCTGGAAGTCATGGAGATGGAGAGGCCTTTGCCCAGCAGTGGGATGATGCAGGTTCACAGTATAAGTAACTGACTCAAAAAAAATATACGGAATAGTTTTAACGAACAATTAGAGAGTGTTGTCTTAGCAACGACCATCCACATTTTCAATAAGACCGAGAGGTTGTCCCGATCCATAACATAATCATAGAAATTAACTTAAAACACTAGATGAATATGAGGTAGAGACGACCGCACGGCGATGATAACACATGACCTTGAGCTGGCCTAGCGTAATACGGAGTTTCAATCAAAATTAAAATATTTTATTTCACATAAATCTACATGGGCACTTATAAAACGTCAGAAGCTAGGAGCACGGTTCCAATTCGTCGTTTCCTATGGAGAAGAGCCGGCAAGAAACTCCACGGTTACTTCTTTAAAAATAATAAAGGGTTTTACAATGTTTTCAAATGACAGTGTAGCCGTACAGATATGCGAGGACAGATATACCTTTCAACGAGTACTAGGTACTTACTTAATAAAATGGAAAATGGTCTACAAATCTAAATTTTTCGGGATAAATTTTGAACCAGTGCCCAAACTGTAACCAGCACATACCCACATATATACACAGCACATTCTAGGCCCCGTAGGGTAGAAATTTTATCGCTTATAAAAAAAATATTTGTCGTTCCATACATTTCGACCGCTTAGGTACCTATTGCACTTTTCTATGAAACAGCAGATTTTTTGACGAAAGATTTCTACGTTAGTCGTCTAGAATCATAAGCTGAATTCATGATTACAGTTTGCGCACTGGTTAAAAATGTTGCCTGCGTGTCAATAGAATATAACTTCTGTTGTTAAAATTTTTGACTTCTGTAATACAGGTTTTTGCCTACCTCAGAAGTCGGGGTTTTCATAGGATTCTTGTAAAAAAGTTTGTGAATAAATTTATTATTATGTCGTTTATTTATTTAGTCGTCTTATTTTAATACATTTTTAAATATTATTATGATTAAATTAAAAATTTAAAAAAAACATTTTATATTATTATTATTATTATTATATAAGGCCAGCTTATACTGGTATTGATACCACTGATGTGGGACCTAGTAGATACATTGTACCTAGTTGATACAATCCGGTACGAATAACGTGACGTTATTTGAGAAAATTCAATTTTCTCCTCACATAGAACAAAACCCATCTGAGCACGCAACTTAGTAGAATTCAGTAATTAGGTTTCCTCATCAGTGTAGCAGGTGAAGCACAAAATTAGGTTGGGTGCCTTTAATTGGTATAATTTTATCTGATGGCAAAACCTGAGGTATTCCAGTGTCGTGTCGTCTGTCGAACGTTTCACCCGAAGCCACTACTAATCTTGATTAAAATGGATTCCACTTTCGAATCCAATGCTTAAAATTTCGGCGTCTACGTTGTTCTAACGAACCAATTAATCAAAATGCCTCGTGTTGCTGTTTTAATGGTTGCCAATTAATTTAATTGAAGTGATTCTAATCGCGCTTTTGTGGATGGGTTACTTACGGATTTTTCTTTGATGGAGTTGTTTTTATGTTGTTTTATCTCATGGAGGCACGTGGTTAGATAACATTGCATTTTTCTATGGTAACTAATTTACTCGAGTGTCTTTAATTTATTCATTGATATTATGCAATTGATATGTTTCATCATCATCATTTCAACCGAAAGACGTCTAGTGCTGGACATAGGCCTCCCCCAAGCAACTCCACTTCGACAGGTTCTGTGCTTCTTGCATCCACCGGATTTCTGCGGTCACAAGGTCGTCGGTCCACCTTGTGGGAGGGCTTGTGGTGTGGGATTTATATGTTTGTACCTCAATAATTTAGAAAACAATAATATTGTCAATACACATAACATCACGACTGCCATCCCGGCCAATCTATTCTCTAAAATCTCACCGTGACAACATGGGTGAAGTGAGCTTGAACTGATTGAAGTAAGGTGCCAATAGTGTCAATATCTAGCATCAGGTGGAGTGACAGCTCACTTTATGCCCACTTTACTCACATTTTCATAAGCTAAGGATAGACGCTATTGACAGCTCACATCACTTTAGTTTCACAGTGAGATTTTTACATAATACGAGTACATCGGTCAAAAGACTAAGCAGGGGTGTACCAATAGTAGGTACACCAACATTTAGCCGTCAAGTTGTCTTACCTAAAAGCAATACTTACTTTGCTCTTTGTAAAAAATAGAAACGTGCACTTTATTTTGACAACCCTTACGTACGAGTGTCTACCTACTACCGGTATGTCGGTATATCAAACATCTGATTTATGATTTGTTTGTAAACATCGCTTGACAAATAGAAACTACATATTTGTAACTCAGAGATAAAATGAAATAGCGATGTTTTCGAGTGTACATATAGGCGTTGTTTCCTTGTGTTTGTTTTTACGTCTATCATTATTATGATATGCGTTGACAGTGTTATGAAAATGTAATGGGCTGTGAAGCGACGGTGGAAAGATGCCGAGAAAAGACTCGTTTATTTATTTCTTATAGAGAGAAAATTCGATGACTTTTTGTGGAATCTATAGGAGGGTGTTTTGTTTAACATGATTCACTTTATATGTATTCTTGCTGTATCTAATTTACACTTCATTAGACCAATTCCTGAATCCTGCTAAGCATCCTTACTTATACCAATAGGTATTCTCCTTCTTAGCAGCAAGGACCCACCAATGGGGGTTCATGGAAGGCTCAGACGGTGTGTATGCGGCGTCTCTCCACAGACAATGGCTCACGTCCCATCTTACACCGCATGCCCTGCCACCTGCACACGTGAGGACCTAATGGCTGCATCAGTGAACGGTATCCTCGTTGCTGAATTTTGGGCCAAACAAATTTAAAAACTATACAATATACAATTTTTCGTGTTATTTTATTATCGACGCGCTAAGAAGAATAGATAAAATTCAAATTCATTTATTGGTGTGATTTTTGGTACATTTTACATGAGATCTTAACAATAAATAATCAGTTCCACAAAAATCTACCTTAAAGGTGTATACTCTTTCACTTTCACACAGTAAAATTAGTAATTATTATAAAAAAGAACAATCAATATATTAAAATAAAATTATTACAACAAAATACAACATAACATAATGAATGGAAATAAAGATAATAATACAATGTGAAAATTAAATAAATATCAATGTCAAATAACATACAATTTATCATTAAGGAATTCGTCAATAGTATAATAACATTTTGCCAATAATAGATGTCTTAATTTGTTTTTAAATTGAATAATAATAGGGGTTAAAGTATGAAATTGCCGTTTTATTCTAATAGATACTTCGAATTGACATAGAACCTGCATGGTTTGAGATTTTTGAGTGAAACTTTTTTCACATGGTACCTATAAAATTCTTCTTTTAAAAAATGTGCAACTTTCGATTATCGACTTTCAGTTGTTTTTTTTATTCAGCTTAGACAAGAAAGATATGGATACTTCGAAAATTCGAGTTATTTTTGAATACGAGTTCCGACGCGGAACGCGGCAGAAACAGCTCGCAATATCAATGTTGCGTTTGGAGAGGGGACTGCTAAGGAACGCACTGAACAATGATAGCAAAACTAGCAGTGAAACAGCCCCGACTCATAAATCGATCTTCACCATTATTGCTCCATGATAACGCGAGACCTCATACAGCACGAGATACCGTTTTAACTCTACAGGAACTGCAATTAGAAACCATTCGTTACCCTCCGTATTTGCCAGACCTTGCTCCAACGGACTACCATTTTTTCGTGATTTGGACAATTTTCTACGTGATAAAAAGTTTTCTTTTCAGGAGTCAGTACAAAATGCTTTCACACAGTTTGTCGAATCTAGATCACGAGAGTTCTATCGCAAAGGCATAAATGACCTTCCTATTAGATGGCAGCAAGGTAGAGATAATAATGGTAATTATTTTGATTAAATAAATATGTTAAATTAAAAAAAAAACGAATTCCAATTTTTCAGTACAAATCGGCAATTTCATACTTTAACCCCTAATATTTAAGTCCGTTAGTATAGAAGAAATATAGGTAGGAATATATAATTCAAACATCGTTACGTTTGCGTTTAAGTCATGCGATTAATTTAAACCATCAACAGTAAAACTAGGTAACCCTACTCATGGAATAACCAAAGATTTCTCTTAAATCGTGAAATAGAGGTCAACCGGAGGCACACGATAAAACATCTGTGATACATTACCGAACATTAGGAATGTTATTTTCCCGAACATCTACGACTATAAGTACACGAAGAAAATTATGCATGATCCTATCAGCTAACGTTAACACAACACTTAACTGCCTTTATTGACGTGAAACTCATTTGACACACGTCATTGGTCGCGGCTGTTAACAGCGCCATTCATTTGTCATTCGAACGTGCGCCTACGGCTAAGCAAATAATACCAAATATCAAATCAAATGAAATTATTTATTTGCAAAGAATGTAGGTATTGTACAATAAAGTTATTATAGAAATATAATGAACCGGGTTCATTCTGCCAGAGTTTTGGCATGCAAAATTTAACAAATAATATCAGTATCATCATGCTTCATACATTCAATATGTATGAATATATGGAGTATAGCATGATTAGCCTATAATATTCCCACTGCTGGGACACAGGCCTCCTCTCTGTGAGAGGGAGTGGGCCGTAATCCACCACGCCGACCCAGTGCGGGTTCGAAGATGTCACATGTCTTCGAATTTTTGGTTCTAGGACATGCCGGTTTTCTCACGATGTTTTCCTTCACCATTTTGAGAGCAGTGGTGATGAATGATTTAAACAAAGTAAAGCACTTATCTGGGTTCGAACCTTCGACCTGCAACTCGTAAGTTGCAGCCGTTACCACTGGCCTCCCCGAAGCATCAACATTAACCGATCCTGAGCTTCTCGCATCCAGCGGATTCCTGCTACCTTCACCAAGTCATCGGTTACCAGAGCCCGAAAGTCTGTCAACCAGTCTTACCAAGGGGTACCGTGTTACCCAGTAACTGGGTTGCTCAGACAGGCTGTCGCTCCATTAAAGTACTGGTATTCAGCCGACCCCAATAAAGTTGGTAAAAGGCTAGGCAGATATTGATTAATTCATCATCAACATTTCAGCCGAAAGAAGTCCACTGCTAAACATTGGCGTCTTCAGGATCTCCCTAGGATGACGATTAAATAAAAGATCTCTATGTATGTAAACTATTTGCTATCTTCTAATTACGTAAGATTTCTAATTTAAATCGAATTTTAAGAGTTATCGTAAGGTTCTGCATCGAGGAGTTGAAGAAGATTTCGACCTTTTTTTTGCCTATCAGATCTTTACATAGTACCTACTCAAATACCTCTACACAACTTTACTGTAGCCAGTAGCACAATAGAATTATTTTTATCACATAAAGAAGTTGAATGGCTAGTTCAACCAACAGCAGCCAGTAACAACAATCTTTTGTTTTTCAACAATGTAATGACTGCGTACGATAAACAGCTGGCACGTTCCAATGCATTTTTCTATTAAATCGTCATGACAGAACAATAAAACATGTAACAATGTCTTGTTTTACTAATAACATGTTTATATGTACACTGTACACTCCGTCCTCAGTTATTTTACCTCTGATTTTGCATCACTGTCCTGTCAATTCACATTGAACTTTATTCTGATTCTATTAAGGTTGCTGTTGGGCTGCGACCACTGACAAGTCTTTTAAAATCACTGTGATATTTATTCTCTTTACAATAAATAGAACGTAACAACAAATGAAAAAGTCAACCTTCACACGTAACTCTTAAGTAACAGACGTTCTTAATCTGCATGCGAACAGCGAGTAATCTACTGTCACACCAATCGATTTACCACTTTAAGGTTTGAAGGATAGAGTTGACGTTCCATTGTAGTGTGGTATTCAATGAGCAATTTAGTGCAGTTCTGTACTATCAACCTGTTGACTATTAAAGGTATTCAGTCGGAATGCCTTAACTGGAGCACAAAGGAATTGTAAAGAGTTTGGCGAGGAGGGGATTTCCTAATACCGTCTAATACTGGCCGACTAGTGGAAGTTGTTTTGAATTTTAATGGCTACGTCTTTGTGGTGGGCTATAAGTATTTAACGACGTTATCTATGTAATCTTGTGGTTTGAGCTAGTATAAATTGACGTGAGTAAAGTCAACCAGTTATTAACTGTAATATCTACCTACACCCATGGAAATAAGTGCGAGTTATGAATATGTAGTCAAATCATTTTATGGATGTCTTTTTTTATTGTTTATTTGCTATTCTTTAAAACTTTATGCACAAAAGCGGACTTTATAATAATAATAATAATATAAAATAGGGCGCTAGTGTGTGCCTTGGACTCGCAGCTCAAGAATTTCTTCGAGAGCAGCGAGGATCTCGTTGATACACACTCGATCTTGTATTGCGCGGCTGTGGCGGCATGTCGTTTAGCTAACGTCAAGTTTCCAAATTGTGACGCAGCTACTCGACCAAAACCAGCCGTACCAGCCTGGCGATACAGGATCGAGCGTCGTATCGATGGGGCCAGGGTACTCATCGGTAAACTATACTGCTTCAGGGAGGGCAACACACGACCACGAGTGATGCGCTTTGTAAGACAGGCATTTTCGGGGACTGGAATCAGCCCTCGGGAATACATGTCCAATGTCACAGAGCGCATCGACTTCCTGAAGCAGAAAGTTTGTGCATGGGCGAGTCGTATTCGGCGGTATAAGCGGCGGGTTGATCGGTACACGCAGAATCGCATGTTCCGGAGCGATGAGAGGTGGGTATATAGAACTTGGGAGCGACCTGAACAAAACGTGATGGACGTGTGCCGCCCGGATGATGCCACCACTAGTGCATTCTGGCGCAGCATCTGGTCGGTGCCTGTCTGTCACGCTGAGGGTGGCTGGATGCGCGATATCGAGCGAGTGTGTGGAACTATACCAGAAATGGAACCAGTCATAATTACGCCATTAGACGTAGCCAAAGCAGTCCGTCCGTTACCGAATTGGAAATCACCGGGACCGGACGGACTGCATAACTTTTGGTTAAAATGGCTAATTAGTTCACACACTTGCCTGGCATCTCAGTTCCAGTCATCCTTAGAGTCTGGGTCGCTACCACAGTTTCTAACAACAGGCGTTACCCACCTGCTCCATAAGTCAGGTAGTCCCGCGGAACCCAAGAATTATAGACCGATCACGTGTTTGTCGACGGTTTATAAACTTCTTACATCCATTTTGAGAGCGAAAATTAACACACACATTGACAGTTACTCGATTATGTCTGCCTCTCAAAATGGATGTAGGAATGGGTCTCGCGGTACTAAGGAGCTACTCCTCATAGACATGGCCATTAGCCAACAGGTTCGCCGATCCCGCAAGGATATGTCGACATGCTGGATAGATTATAAGAAGGCCTACGACTCGGTGCCACATACATGGCTCATGAGGGTGCTGGAGTTGTACAAGATAGATGCAACTCTACGCACCTTCCTTGAGTCGTGTATGAGACAGTGGAAGACGGTCCTTCGCTATCCAGGGTGTCGACAGATCCAGGGGAATGATGAGCCTGTATGGATTAAGCGGGGAATATTTCAGGGCGACAGTTTGAGTCCACTTTGGTTCTGCTTAGCCCTGAATCCTCTAAGCACACTGCTGGAGGACTCAGGTCTAGGCTATCGGTTGAAGAGAGGTGGTCAGGTCATATCTCACCTCCTCTACATGGATGATTTGAAACTCTTTGCCCCTAACAAATTGCATCTGATGGAGCTACTGAAGGTAACTGAAACTTTTAGTAGTGCCATCAGGATGGAATTTGGTGTGGACAAATGTGCAGTCATGCATGTAAAGGGGGGGAAGATTATGGAATCCGAGGGAATTCCACTTTCGGATTCCATACACCTTAGATCCCTCTCCTCATCCGAAAGCTATAAGTATTTGGGTATGTCGGAAGCGTTAGGCATCAACGATGCTGACATGAAGCAATCCTTGAAGGAGCGCTTCTTTTGTCGCCTGAAGAAGGTATTAATTAGTCTTCTTTCGGGCGGAAATAAGGTGCGCGCCTTCAATGGTTGGGTCATGCCGGTTTTGATGTACTCTTTCGGCATACTCAAATGGACTCAGACTGAACTCGACGCCCTAGATAGAAGGGTCCGTACACTGCTGACCGCAAACCGGATGCATCACCCACGATCATCGGTGATGAGACTGTATATCCCGCGGAAGTGTGGGGGTCGAGGATTTTTAAATGCGAAAACCCTCCACAACCGCGAGGTGTGCAGTCTCAGGGAATATTTTTTAAAAGCCGAAGTGGGTATGCACCGTGATGTGGTCGCAATGGACAAGGGGCTCACCCCGCTCTCCATGGCGAAAGAGAACTGGCGCAAACCTGTAGTACTTACTACCGATGACCGCAAGAAGGTATGGCAAAGCAAGGAGCTTCACGGGCGCTTCTATCGGGCTCTTCATGAGCCCGGTGTAGATTTCTTAGCGTCCGTATCCTGGCTGCGTTTCAGTGACCTCTTCGGGGAAACTGAAGGTTTTGTCTGTGCAATTATGGACGAAGTTATCTTGACGAATAACTACCGGAGACATATTATGAAGGACGGGACGGCTGACGTGTGTCGGGCATGCCACCGTCCGGGTGAGTCCATCAGACATATTATCTCTGGTTGTTCTCGTCTGGCTAACAGCGAGTACTTGCACAGGCATAACCAAGTAGCCAGGATTATTCACCAGCAACTTGCTTTGAAATATAAACTTGTCGACTCAGAGGTACCGTATTACAAGTATGTGCCCGACCCAGTTCTCGAAAATAACCATGTCACGTTGTATTGGGATCGGTCTATCATCACTGACAGGACTGTTGTCGCCAACAAACCTGATATAGTGGTGATAGATCGATTAGTGCGCCGCGCAATGATTGTTGATGTTACCATTCCACATGACGGGAACCTCGTGAAAGCTGAGAAAGATAAACAAATCAAATATCTTGACTTAGCACGCGAGGTTGTTGACATGTGGAATGTGAGCTCAACTGTCATTGTGCCGATTGTCGTATCGGCCAATGGCCTGATGGCCGACAGCCTCGATCAACATCTATCGAGGCTCTCGTTAGGCGGTTGGATCAAGGGCCTGATTCAGAAGGCAGTACTCCTCGATACGGCTCGCATTGTGAGGAGGTTTCTATCTCTGGAGCCCTAACCACCGGTAGCTTGGACCCTGCTCCCGACACCGGTGGATCACTATTTTTTTATATTTTTAAATGTTTTTTTTTATTTTTTTATTTAATCATACTAATATTTAAAAATGTAACAAAATAAGACGACTAAATAAATAAACGACATAATAATATAATTAATTTATTCAGACAACCAGCCAGCCAGCAGTATGCCTGAGGCATTTTGTACCAGTCAACCTTATGATGATGTAGAGACAAAATATGGCAGGTGCCAACATCAGGGATAGATAACTCGAAAAAGAATAAATACTAATACATAGATACATACTATAAACAGAATAAACTTTATCAGGCGAATTAATAACGAAAGGTAGAGGAAAAAACTAATCCAGAAATTCAGCGCTGGGATGATTCTGCGAACTTCTTACGAATATGTTCCTTTAACCTCACTTTGAAAGATAGCCGACTGGTTGCCATCCTCACGTTCAGAGGGCGCATTCTAAAGAAATACCGTGGTGAGGACATCGTAGAAGACGATTTTTGGTGGAATGAAGCCTTTTATGTTAGCAAAGCATAAGTATTGAACATGGGAAGTCAGGTAAGAAGGAGAAGTGGGGTTGTCGGGTATAGTATACAACATAGACAGAGCCCTCAACTCTCTGCGCTGACAACATAAATGTCATTGTACGTTTGATATGATTTTGCACGAACCTTTTTTTCGTTTATACAATATAAGCATATAGGATTCTCCAAAAGCCAAAGGTAGCGTTAAAAGTTTCCATATAGTAAGAATGGTAAGAATATTTCTGGCAAGGCCACCTAAGCATACCTAACTAGCAATTAAATATGAAAAAGTATGAATAACTAATAATTATGAGCTACTTCGAACACTTCAAAGCAATGACCGTTTACACGACTTTGCCCTATTAATATTCATAGGTCCTGACACAGCATTAGATTAATTATTATTCCAATAAATTTTTGATTATAACACATGTCTTTTTCCACAACGATGGATGGACTGTGTGAAAGAGTTTATGGCTAAAACTGGGGAAACTATGGCTACAGATATGACGACTAATAGGGAAGAATGGAAGAAGAAGACATCTAGACACAGGCAAGAGATGAAGATGTCTTTTCCAATAATAATATGTTTTTTTTTTAATGGCAGAGAGAGCTCAGCATCCAATACCGCTGCCACCTTTATGACTGGCTCATATTTTTATCACTGCATAACTATTCGGCAAACGCAGCGTGGAACACCCCACAGCAAGTTGAACCGACGGCCTTAAAAAGGTGGTCGGGATAAACTGTATGTAGGGTTCGATCCGATCTAGCCTGTTCTTTGCTGTGGGAGGCCAGCGATGCCCTAAGCCGAGGTCCTAAGCTGAGGAGGTAGCACACAGGTGCTGCCGTTAGCATTTAGTCGTTTAGTTTGTAAGTTGTATGCCCTGCCTGGAGGCCTTAATTTATTAAGGCATCCACAGATCACCTGGGTAAGCAGCCGACAATCTCCTAGATTGCCTGCGAGATGATTCACAAAAAAACTGGATGCGGAAGGCGGAGAACCGAGTGTTGTGGCGCAAATTGGGAGAGGCATATGTCCAGCAGTGGAGTGCTATTAGCTGAGTTGATTGACGAGCTATAATATTCGTGCTGATGTGAAAGAAGAAAAATGTGATTGATAATTGCGCTATTCGTGCCGTTGAATTGAAGAAAGTAGATCACATTGCTTATTCACCATCCTGCTACTTACATGGTAAAGGAATGTTATGACGTAATAGTAGAATCGACGTAAGAGTTTGTTGTTGTGTGTTGCAACACTCGTAACTGTCATTGGTATGCACGACAGCAGGTTAGAATGTGCGCAACGTGCTTTTACTCACAGCACAGTTTTGGGCAACAAAGAAATTGTTTGTCTTCAAATGATTAAATCCGTCAACGTGATGAAAGATTTTCATTTTAAAGAGGTTAAAAATATATTTAAAATAAAAAATAAAAAGGTTTATTGCAGAAACTTGTACAACTTTTAAAGTAAATCTTACATAGGGATCTCGTTTTAAGTAAAAGGTATACCTGTGCTAGAAGGCCCCGCTCTTCAATGACAAATTATAAAAAGGTAAAAGTGGTGTACCAAAATAAAATTGAATTTAACAATAACAAATAGGTAATCTAAAATTAAACAAAACAAAATAAAGGAAAGAAAGAGAAAAAAACATAATAATAATAATAACTTAAAGAAAAAGAAAAAAAAACATAATAATAACTTAATAGCCTCGACCAACACGTGAGGAGGCTCTCGTTGGGCAGCTGGATCAAGGGCTTGATTCAGAAAGCGGTACTTCTGGACACGGCTCGCATTGTCAGAAGGTTCCTCTCTCTGGAGCCCTGACCAGCGGTAGCTTGGACCCTGTTCCTGATACCGATGGGCTACTATTTTTTATATTTTTAAATGTTTTTATACTTTTTATATTATAATATTTAAAAATATAATTTATATGATTACATTAAAATAAAGGAGATAATAACTTAATAAGAGATCTATCCTAAAATAGTGTGTGTGAGGGTGTGTGCGTGTGTATGTATAGTATGTGTGCGTGGCGTGTGTGTGTGTGTGTGTTTTTTTTTTCCAACTCATGTTGACGATGCTTGCAGCAGTAATTCAATGTCATCATAGGTCTGCAGTTTTAGCTATTGAACTATTGCCTTTTTGCAGTCTTTCTCTTTAGTAGTCATGGGATATTTATGTTAATTATTTTATTGTAAAGGGCAGCGGAATTTGTATTGAATTGTCTTTTGGCATATGTAGTTTTAACGAACTCTACTGGTGCTGCACGGTATTTTCGTCTTCTTTTCTGAGGGTGAGGGTCATAGGGCAGGACTTTGTGTAATTTCAGGACGGCATGGAGTATGTATAGTTTTCTGACTGTGAGAATACCGCTAAGGTAGTATAGATACGCGATAAGTCCCCTCTTTGAGGAGTGGCTAGAGAGGCGCCACGGCGCCCTCACCTTCCGCCTGACGCAGGTCCTCACCGGACACGGTTGTTTCGGGAGGTTCCTGTTCAGGATAAAGCGGGAGGAAACGCCAGGGTGTCACCACTGTGGGGATCGCCCAGAGGACACGGTGGAGCATACGGTGGAGGTCTGCCCGGCTTGGGCGGGGCCCCGCCGTGTCCTCGTGGCGGCGATCGGCGGCGGCGACCTCTCGCGTCCGGCCCTCATCCGGGCCATGGTACGGAGCGAGAGTGAATGGGAGGCCGTCACCTCCTTCTGCGAAGCAGTAATGCTCGCGAAGGAGGAGGCGGAGCGCGTGACGGAGAGGCAATCGCTGCACCCTCGCGCGCCTAGCCGCCGCAGGAGGAGACGCCGTGGACGGGAGTCAACAGCCGACTCCCGGCCACCGTAGGCGCGGGCTTGCGGGCGGCGAGCTATGGGCAGCTCGCCGCCCGGTAAGGACCAGGCCCGGGTCGACGGCGCGTTGTGCAACTGAAGGAACACGGGTGGGTTTTAGTCAGTAAAAGTCTGACACTCCCTTCTGCTCCGCCCAGAGCGGAAGGAGTCATTTGATGATTTCCCACCCAGAAAAAAAAAAAAAAAAGGGGTCGATTGATCAGGTTAAGCTACGCTTGCCGCAGTTGATCCGTGGATGGGTAACCATCTTTACATACCAAGGCCATCCGTGCCTAGGAAAGAACAAAGAACGTTAAGCCGTTAGTCCCGGCTGTCATTCGTAGGTCTTTGACAGTCGTTACGGGTCGTCAGAAACCCGAAAGTCTGACAACCAGTCTTACCGGTATCGTATTGGTTCGATCTCAGAATACCAGATTCTCAAAATACCAGATTCGCAATACAACAGATTATTTAAATACCAGATTCGCAATATACCAGAAGTACAGTTAAATGAAAAATTGTTTCTGGTTCTTTTTCTTCTTCTTTTCGTGTCAATGGTACTCTTCTTCGATATTTTATTACCCAGTAGCCGGGTTGTGGAGGTCAGAGAGACAGTAGCTCCATGTAAAATAATGATATTCAGCTGTATCCGGTTAGAACGGAAGCCGACCTCAACATAGTTGGGAAAAGGCTCGGCAGATGATGGAGATACTAGTAAGTAAAAAATATCGGAACAGCCCTCCTACCCTTCAAATTATATCTGTTAATACCTGTAACCTACGTTTATCCTCGACTAAATAAGTTAGGAAAGTTATAACAGGAATACGGGAATTTAAATAGGATGCTATTGTCCGGTACAATAGAATCCTATTTAATTTCCGGTGAAAACTAAATAAACTCACAGTCGGATGTACGGACATAGCTTGTCCAAACTCCAGGCCAATTAATTATTAATTAGCTATCGTCTTCCAAAATCATAACATTTTGCCCATTTACGGAAAACCGGTGACAATGTAATGCCGTTATATAGGTAACTTTTAGTATCTATCTACATGACATAGCTGATAGTTACGCGCACGTCGCCCTATCTATACAAATAACAAACTCTATGGTTTCACAGCAATAGGATAATCAAATCAAGTCAAATATATTTATTTCGGACTAGCAGCGCCCCGCGGTTTCACCCGCATAAGTTTCGATCCCGTGGGAATATCGGGATAAAAGTATTCTATATGTTAATCCTGGTTATAAACCATCTGTGTGTCAAATTTTATCCAAATCCGTTCAGTAGTTTGAGCGTGAAAGAGTAACAAACATCCATCCATCCATACAAACTTTCACGTTTATAATAGGTACTAGCTGCGCCCCGGGGTTTCATCCGCATAAGTTTCGATCCCGTGGGAATGTGGGGATAAAAAACATCCTATATGTTAATCCTGGTTGTAAAACATCTGTGTGCCAAATTTCATCCAAACCCGTTCAGTAGTTTTTGCGTGAAAGAGTAACAAACATCCATCCATCCATACAAACTTTCATATTTATAATATTAGTAGGAAGTAGGATTAGTAGGATTCAGGTGTTAGGTGGTAGTAACAATAAACTTAGCTTAGTGTTAGTACAGTTTATTCATAGGTATAATTTAATTTAAGCATGCGCATTGCTGAGCGCCCATCGCATGAACACTCATCCACGGCTTCAACAGTGGAGAATCCCACCTATTTGCCAACGCGTCCATGATGCCGTTAGCAGTGCCACGCACGCGTCTGAGCAGCGAAAAGTCATAACTGTCTGTCGTTCTCAAACCACATCAAAGTAGGTTCCAGACGATTGCGATCACACAGGATTGAACCAAAACGTCCAGCTGCATGTCATGGGATGTCCCCTGTCCGCTCTTTATACAACGCTGAAGGTATAAGCTATAAGGTCCTTTTGGCGCGTGGCCAAAATCAAAACGAACACCGCCATCTTGTTTTGGTCAATACAATTTCTGTGACAATTTGAACGCCGCCCTATCAATGTCATTCAGGCGTCAACAGATCCTTGTGGCCACTCTACTCGCACGCGCACTTTGCACAAAGTATACAAACAACACGATCTGTGGTTTTACAGCAATACGATAATCATAACTGACTGTCGTCCTCAAACCACATCAAAGTAGGTCCCGGACGAATGAGACCAAACCAAAACGTACAGCTGCATGTCGTGGGTTCCTGTCAATGACTATTGACGTGTAAGTGTTTGTACAGACCTACTAACAGAAATAAAATGATTTCTCAACGCTACAAGGTTACTTTGGAGCGTGTCCAAAATCGGAACTAACGGCACCATCTTGTTTTGTCAATACAATTTCTGTGAGAATTTCAAAAATGTTTACCAACAACCCTGTCAATGTCATTCAGGCGCCGAAAGATCCTTGTGGCCACTCTACGAGCACTTTACACTAAGTGTAGACGACACGGTTTGTGGTTTCACAGTTTTACGATAATCATAACTGTCTGTCGTCCTCAAACCACATCCAAGTAAGTTCCAGACGAATGAGATCAAACTAAAATGTTCATCTGTGTAACATGGGCTTCCCCTGTCGGTGAATCATACAATGCTAAAAGGTACACATACATATATCGAATAGTACGAAATTAACGGATGTATACAACGTCAGGACGGAGGAACCCCCGCTTTCTGTTATGATGACGTCACGATAGAGAACTCAACACTGAGAAACTCACTCGTACAAATGCATGCTGAACAAAGTAAGCGAAATATTATTATGAAAACTGTTTTTATTTTGATAAAAGATATTGTAAATACATTTACTTTGATTGGAAGATAAACAAGTATTGTCGTATCATAACAACAGATGGGACACGTTCTAGTTAGCCAAGGCTGAAAATACTAGCCTTTTATATGTAATAAAATACTAAGAAATTGTTAATTATAAATATGTATTACTAAAATGTTTGTACAACTGTAAGCGATCGTTCATTTTATTTACATATTTTATGTTTAACTGCTACATATATTCATAACAACTTATTAACTTATGCTAATACATATTTCATACTTACTTAAACATTGAATATAGAGACGTGTGAAAAATATTAAGTGTTTTATTTAGCAGTAGGTAGGTACTGTGATGAGTAGGTATAGTGTGGAGGCTATAAAATCAAATCAAATCAAATCAAAAATGATTTATTTCATTATTACACGTTGTACATTATACAGTTGGTGACGTCTCCTTTTAATATACATAGATACCTGTGCCAGGAGGCGCCGCTCCTTTATATCTTACAATTAGTGTAACATGTTACTAAAAAAAAGTTTATGAATTAATATTTTTTTATTTGTTATCATTAGTATATTTGTGAGTGTGTGTATATGTGTGCGGGGGTGCGTTTGTTTGAGGGTGTGTGTGTGTGTGTGTGTGAGGGTGTGTGTGTGTGGGGGTGTGTGTGTATGTTGTGGTTGTTTTATACGTAAGCGGTTTTACCTTATATTTAATAGAAGATTCTCTACTTCATCGTAGCTTAACTTGTTTATCCACTTAATCAGCAACGATTTGCATTCTTTAAAAGATTTAGCATGTATATCTATTCATTTATTTATTTTATTATATAAGAAAGACGAGCGTTTGTCGTACTGAATATTTGCAAATTCTGTTTTTACAAAAGAGGTGGAAGCAATTATGTGTTTCCTTCTTCTAGCCAATACAGTGGAATCCAAGTTTTATATTTTTTTAATACAATGTGTATAATATATAATTTTCGGACTGATAATAAATTACTCATTTGGTGAGAAACGTCCTTTTTTTGAAGTACATTACTTTTATTAATGTACGTTGCGCTCTTTCAACATCAAGGAAACGTGTTTTACGCCCCCCTCAAAAATGGAGATACAATATATTATTACCGATTGAACTAGCGAGATATACACTTCATTTAGAAGATTTTTTGCTAAGCCACTCTTTGGGACAATATATCGTATTGTTTTAAAAATCCAAATAAATTTTCGTATTCTCACTGTAATTTGTTCAATTTGAGGATACCAGGACAGGCTTCGGTCCAACATTACACCTAAGTACTTGACATGGTTAACTTTACTGATGGTTGGACAATTGCAATCGTAATCAACTGGCCTCCTACACTCATGTATTTTAATGTTGAAATTAGGTTCCGGTTGGTTATTTTTATATATTGAGAAGCAGATATAATTAGTTTTGCTCGTGTTTAACGTAAGGAGATTTGTTTTTAGCCATGAAGCCACTTATAACATACCCTTTTCTGTGTTGGATTCAGCCCAGCTTGAGCCCGTGAAGACGATTGCGGTGTCGTCGGCATATGAAAATATGTTTGCCTTACTAATTGTCATATTACATAAGTCGTTTATATACATACACATATATTAAGAATAGAGAAGGACCCAGAACGCTTCCCTGAGGTACACCGCAAGTTACATCAACGTCCTCGCTGACAAAATTATCTAGTTTAACCTTCTGTTTTCTATTTGTCAAGTAATCGGTAAATATAGATAGTTGTTTATCCCTAATACCAATTTTTTCTAATTTTTGGACAAGGATGGGGATAGAGACCGTGTCGAAGGCCTTTTTTAGGTCTATAAAACCGATAAACACCTAGTTCCTTTATCGAGTTCTTTTGTTAGTACTGTGGTTAAAGATGTAATAGCGTCTTCCGTAGAAGTACCGCGTCTAAAACCAAATTGAGATGGAGATAAAATGTTGTTGGCTTGAAGATAGCTTAATAATCTGGAGTTTAAAAGTTTTTCTAATATTTTTGCTATAACGGGAATTACAGAAATTGGTCTATAGTTATTAACATCACCCTCCTGCCCACCCTTGTATATAGGGGTTATTATTGATTTCTTTAAAGAGTTAGGGAAGGTGCCTTATTTAAAACAAATAGTAGTTAAATGCATTACTTATAACTGGAATTATTTCATGTTTTACATGTTTAAGACACCTAGTGGAGATATTATCCCATCCTGGGGCACTATCTGGTTTCAGAGAGTTTATTATACTATTTACTTCATTGATATCTGTATCCAGCAGAACAAAAGATTTAAAGAGACTAGGTAAGGAACGTAGGTATAGATTTAGGTCATTCTGGGTTACGGTTTCTTGGATGTCATTTGCTAGTTATTTTATTTTTATTTTTTTTATGTATAACGTTGGTTACCAATATTTGCGAAATATTTATTAATGAAGTTTGCTGATTCCGTAGGTGATGCTTTTAGATGAGTTAATTCAGAATTAGTTCTAGTAGATTTATTTGTATATGTGATAGTTTAAAAATGATACAACGTTATTATTGTTATGTTTATTCCAAGCGAACGTGTTTTCATCAACGCGCCTATACTATCGCTCTAAACAAAAAACTTACATAATTTTATTCGTGGAATAATTTTGAATTTTTGACAGTTCATCCATACAAAATCTGTCAGACGTAAATTTTTTTTTATTTCAACTTTCCTGCCGGGGTAGCGGGATCGTCCGAAAGGGTTACCGCTGCCCTGGTACATAAAGGGCTAAGGAAGGAAAAAAAACAAAAGGGGTCGACTTTTGCAGACAACTTTTAGAGCGATTTCGCACTACGTCCGATCCAAATCTGAGAAATGACGGTCCGAAGTAGCCATAGTAAACCGCGCAACCTCTCATACAAATAGTTGTATAAGAGGTTGCGCACTATATCCGAACTCAGTCCGTCCGAATTTAGAGCATTCCCAATTCGGATTGAATTCGGATCTTGAATTCGGATTCGGATCGGACGTACTCGTAGTGCGAAAGCGCTCTTACAGGACGCATACGCACCTAAACGATGACTTTTAACCACAGAGGTTGAAAACTTTCTTTACAGACTTTCTGTAGTATGAAAACTAGTTTGAAATAATTTCAATTATCCCAATGTAAACAGTAGGTAGGTACTTAACGTAACCCACCTTCCTGGTTTTATGGCCAAACTTTTTTGGCAGTAAAAATCGTTTCATAATAATTTATCTTCAAGTACCTACAAGAAAGTTTTGACCCCTGCTGTCCTAGTTAAAATGAACTTTTTTACGACAGTAAATCCATTACAAAAATAGTAAAAAGAAATAAAACATCCGGAACAAAGGATTTAGTTCGGAAACACTAAAACTTGGATAGAACAAAAGTTTTTTACTATTTGTTTTGGAACACCCACGACTTTCCTGATTAAAATAGCCGTAGGTAGCCGTGTCTATGTTTTATGGTCTATTAAAGTAAAGTTTCCTTCATTCTCTGCTCGTTCGTTCGTTCCTGAAAAATACATGTAAAGGCTAAAAAAAACAACAAGTAAGGATGAAACTTCTTTGTCTTTTTTTCAGTGATTGGGGAGGTAGGTGTTTTTATTGCGGACTAAAGTTTTCTGCCTGTATTTAAGATTAACTACGCTCCGCGGTTTCACCCGCATAAGTCTCGATCCCGTGGGAATATCAGAATAAAAAAGTATCATAATTATATGTCCTATCCATCCAGGGCATGGTCTATCAAATCCGTTTAGCCGTTTTAGCGTGAAAGTCTAAAAAACAAACATACAAAAAATCAAACCTTTTCTCTTTGTAACATTAGTTTAGATTAATCTACAAGAGTGTTAAGATGAAACAATTACAGTAAGACAAGGCGGTATTTTCACTAGCAGTAGGTACGAGTACATACTTAAGATAAGTTTTAATCTGTCAAAGTAAAGGAACAAGCCATTGTAATCGTAAATTCTTTGTCTTATCTGGACCATTATCTCCGTTTGACCTATCGCTTAGATGTCTGTCAACCTTAGTGCTTAAATAAAATAAATAAAAATGTAGGTTACAATAAAATAATGCTGTGGATATTCGGAATGATTCGGTTAACTAATTGTTCATACACACGAGCGGCAGGCGACAACGGCAGAGGCAACTACTATCAATGACACACGTTAACAGCAGCCGTCGACAACGTGCCGCTTGTCTATTTGAGTATGGTATTCAAATACACGAGCGGCACATTGTGGACGGCTGCAGTTCGTCGTGCGTCTACTGCAGACGCCGACTAGTGTCGACGGCTGCAGTTATCTCTGGCCGTTGGCAACGTGCCGCTTGTGTATATGAACAGATAGTCAACCGAGTCATTCTGAATATCCACAGCAAAATTTTATTGTAGCTTGCATTTCTTTTTTGTACATTATAATAGCCTCCACGTTACTCCGTCATACCTGGAAAGTCTCCACTGCCAATACCAACATCCAGAACCCGTCACTACTCGGCACCCTTGGTTTGATTCCATCCTACTCTATCGTAAGTTCCATTCCTGTGCCAAGGCTAAGCGCGCACCACGAAATTTAATATTTGCGAAAAATATTCACTAATCTGTGAACCAATATAATATACCAATACACTGCGCTAAAAAATCGCTTGAGAATTCGCTTGAAAATTATTGGCGTTTGCGATTTCATTTCGCATGAACATGCGGTTAAAAAAATCGCATCGCGGTGCGCGCTTACCTTAAGTACCTACTCAGCACTTGTCAGTGTTGTGTAATTTTTATTTCATTTAATTTTTTTTATTACTCGTATGTTCTGTTTTGAAATGTTGATTATTTAAGATGTCAATGTGTCTGATTGTTGTTCAATCTTTTTGATCTAGTCTATCTTTTTGCATGAGCTACTTAGACTCAAACTTAAATGGTTCGTGTTAATATCAGAGAAGAATCAGTTCTGCGTCCCTATTGTGTCCACTCCATCCCAATGCCGTGACCACTTTATTACATTGCATAGCAACACGCGCATTTCACTAAGTAATAACAAAGTGGCTTGAAGGCAAGTGATTTTACTGATTACGAAACATTTGTCCTACATTAAAATGTCTCTTGTTGCCCTTGGCTTTGCGTACACACTGTCCTAAAACACGATGACATACAGTCGTGCAAATGTAATTAAGTAGGTACTTTATAATTAAATAAATTAAGTAGGTAGTTACTGTTAATTTTATGATCCCCTGGCCCGATGGTATTTGATATGTAAAAGCCAAAATAAGCAATAACTACTGTTCAGATGATGGAAAGGTTCTATATTTCGGTGCATCAGCAGTAGCAGTAAATTATTTATTTATTACTGCGACCAATGCATTTATCAAGCGTAGTGATATATTGGTTAGCTAGCTAAACTCCGCAGACGCCTGAGGTATGTATGGGTATCGATATCTAACCACAATAAACAAAAAAAAAAAAGATATGTGTAATTTTGTGAGTTTAACTACCGTTGCCGCGTTGTTAGTATTGTCCAGTACGAGTTGAAAAAAACAGTTTTTTTTTTATGTTTTACCGTGTAGATATTGATATCCATCACGATTATGAAATTTACATAAATAAAACTGATATTTCAAGTGACTTCAACAACTGCGGGCGATGACCCCACAAAAAAAAACTTCAAATTATTTTTTGTTTTATCATGTTTAGGAGGGTTGTAATAGTTTTGTTTTTAAATCATTTATTTATTCTTACTTCAAGACACAAACACCTGGCTCTTGTACTAGGAGTTCCTGTATCACAAGAGCCAGACCTCTTAATTAACAGGGAATATGATAAAGAACCGCGATAGACCAAAATGAGATACGTTATATTTATGGCATGCAATAAAAGGTAGTATGCATTAAAAGTAAAAATATAAGAAAAGTAATAATGAAATAGTTTTTTTTTTAAATTAATTAACTTATATATTGTCAAAACATAAACGAAATACTGGTATTCAACTAGATCCGGTTAGACTGGAAGCTGACCTCAATATAGTTGGGAAAAGGCTAAACAGATGATGATGTTATTGTCAAAACATATACCTACATACTTAGTCGGTCCGCTCCGAACACAACCAAACTGACGAGAAAATAATCAGCAAGTAGCCAAAAGTACAGTCGCCAGCACATCAATCTACTACCCAACTAGCAAAATCAGTACTTAAAACGATCTCAAGACTACTTTTATTGTCACTTATAAGAAACTTGTATCATGCTACAAAGCTGGATTTGGGCGCAGTTATAGAAGCGTTTATTTCTATAACTATCTTATAATCAACTTTTAAAATGTTACTATGCCCTATAATAAACTTGACGAAGTGCAATAGCTTGTCTAATGATATAAGACTACACAATCACAAGCACAAATGCTCTTGTTAGTATCTGATATAAGTATCTTACTAAAGCAATCTTGTTTATAATGCACTAGTAAAGTACTTAGTTATTAGTAATAAGTATATTTTAATAGAAGTTATCTTTGTAATTCCTTCGGCTGGTGGTTTTGGTTGTTTTGTGGTAAATACTTAATAAAAACATAAGTTTCTGTTACTATTATTTTGTATTATTATAGGACATTAATTCCTATTAATATAGTGTATGAACTTGTGGGGAATTCATTTTTACTGTAAATGTGTACCGCAATTTAGTTAGTTTCACAATCCCCTCCGAAAAATAGCACATTAGTATACTGTTGTAAATAAAATATTTCATCAATTCTTATTAATATTCGCCATGTTTTGAAATTGCTCTTCATTAAGTACTTTGTAGAAACAATATAGGTAAAGTAGTACTTGTAGCAGTTCCAGTCCAGATAACTCGCCTCCATTTAAAAACAAGTTAGGGTTCCCTTGAAATATGCCTGCTAATGCTAAATTTACTTTTTTTAGGATTTAGTTAACAAGATGGTTGTATTTCTTGATGTCGACTTTTTTTGACCAAATATTCACCGTCCGCCTTCCGCTCGCGGCTTCGCTCGCGTGGACCACATCTTATATCGCGAGACCTATGCCCAGCAGTGGGTTCAAAAGTTAATCCAGTGCCTCATCTATCTACTAACCAAATTTTATTCAAATCTGTTCAGCCGTTGAGGAGTCAAAGCGGAACAAACATCCATATTTTTACATTTATAAAAAAAAGAGCGTAAAAGAGTCCTTCAACAAGGTCGGCAACGCACTAGCAATTCCCCCGGTGTTTCAGGTATCTATGGGTGGCGGTGATCACTTACCATCAGGTGGACCGTCTGCCCGTATGATCTTCTAGTTATAAAAAAAACAATACGAAACTTGCCTTTAATCAAGGCCCTTGCTGGGGAATCACAAATGAAGGCTCTTATTTTGACTTTGATTCTAGATTCATTTGACGACAGGACTAATCCATCTTCTTCAAGTTCCCTCATTTCTTTCACAAAAGACCCCAAATATGCATTCAGATCAGATGGCTTTCGTTCACCGGAATAAATCCCTTTATTAATTTTTTTTTTGTAATATTATATGTAACTTAACTAAGCACCTACGATATGTAAATAGTGTATATTCACACCAATCACAAAGGGAGGAATGTGGTATATTTTTAGGCATTTAATCAATCCATTGTGCCAATACTGTCCTGGATTCGAGATTGTAATATGCAACTTTTCTTTGTTGGTATGTGATAAAGTCCGAGCATCTTTAGGTAAAACATTACTTAATCTTTTGTTCAAAATAGTAGATATCGTTTAGGGCTAGGTGAGGTATATTAAATTTTATAGCCCAGCTCTGCATATCTTTAAGCAATTCATGATTTTTTTTCATAGGTTTCTTCGATATGTAAATCGTATTCTTCTTCCCAATTTTCATCTTCATCACTTTCTGAGTGGTGGGCTAGGGGTAAAAATATTTTTGGTCGCAGAACCCTCTTTTACTTCACTTGACGCGCTTGATTTACTTTCTGATTCTGTTGATTTTATTCCTAAAGAACCTGTCTTCATTAATTCTTTATACCTATTTGTCACTTTTCTCCTGTAACCACCACTCCTTTTCAATTGTTTCCAATCGCTTAAATTCATGTTCAACTTATATTCTCAAGACGAAGGGGAACAACTGAATCTCAACAAAATGGCTGACGTTTACTAATAAAGTTATTGATCTAGTAGCTTATAAGCTTTTTTGATCAAATAGCGCTCTTATTAAGTAATATTAGATTTAAAAGAGTCTCGAGCAAAACTATACCGGTGCAAACTTATAGTGATCTTAGCTAACTATATTATTATATCTTTTTTTCTCACAAAATGCTACTATAGGATCAAAATGTTATTCTAGATTATTTAGTTTTACAGTAAACAATTATAGGAGACTTATTCCTAAAAGTGTCTTAAAAATGAAAATCTTGTAGCTAACTATAAGACTGACTTATAAAAGAAAATCCTCTTGAGAATATCTACGTTTGTGAAATGCTATTACTAGTAAAAGTGTCCTATAGATGTTTTGTTGGTCAGTCTTGTAGCGAACTATAAGACCGAGATATAAAAACGAATGCACTTAAACATGTTAAGGCTTGGCAAATGCTATTATAAGTTAAATAGTCTACCGCAATGTCTTTATAAGAACGTTATTAGTAGTGACAGACTTATAATCTTTCTTTATAGGATCACTTTGCTAGTTGGGTACAATCTGTCAAATTTCTTTAATCGATTTTCAACTTTATCGCTGAAGCATTAAGGTTCAAGGTTGATTGGAAAGTTTTGACAGTTTCGGGTAACTTGTACGTTGTTCGGCAATGTCCGGGACTACAAAAGATACAAAACAATTCCAAGTAACTCCGATGAAAGAACCCTTATCATACAAAACTTTGGTCATTCATATCATAATGACACAATAATGAAATATCTCACTGTTTATCAAACTCAGTTGGGAAGGAGTTTGATAAACAGTGAGATATTTCACCACACAAGAGTCACCGACTAATGTAGTAACGGAAACCGGGTTCTTAAGTCATTAACATTATCACTTGGATCTTAGATACGTCATACTTTAATAAGGATTTATCTCAGTTAATCTGCGTGTAGTTAATTTAAATAGACATGGCAATGTGTTGATTAGTATGAATCTTCTAAGTATGAAGAATCTTTTTATTTTTGCAGTGGCAATTTGATATCGGCCCCGACTTACAAGTTCAAGGTCGTGAGTTCAAACCCAGTCAGGCAATTCATCACCACTGCTCTCAAAGCCGTGAAGGAAAACACCGTGAGGAAACCGGCATGTCCTAGAACCAAATGTTGGAAGACATGTGACACCCACCAACCCGCACTATTCCCGCGTGGTGGCTTATGGCCCACTCCCTCTCACAGAGAGGAGGCCAGTGTCCCAGCACTGGGAACATTATAGGCACTTCTTGATAATAATAATTTATCTTTATTTCAGACATGCGTCCATACATTTTCACAAAGATAGCGTTAATAAGGTTGTTAGTAAAACACACGAAAAAAAAAACTTTATCATCATGTTTGAGGCGTAGAGCCAGTAGGTATTTATAAAAACTGGATAGCAATTATATCAGAGCAAACATAGAAATATACATACTCGTAGAAGCCCTCATGCTCCGTAACGTTATCATTATCCCCCTAATAATACGGCCTACTCTAAGTCCGTCAACAAAGATGCGGGCCCATCAGAAAATAGAGTGATACTTCGGAATTAACTATGTCGGACGTGCAAAAACACATGGGGATTAGGGACAACTATCTAATCGTGTTGATATTCGTTCTTTGTTCGGACCTCGAGTTATGGCAGTAGGTGATACACACTCTGTGAAAATTTCAACTGTCTACCTATTACGGTTCACGAGATACAGCCCGCTGACATACGGACGGACGGAAGGACGAACGGACAGCGGAGGCTTACTAATAAACCAAACTGATGACTACATCTCTTCCTACTTCCTTACTTCTTCGCAAAACATAAGCGTCAACGACACCAAATCAACCCGGAAGCCTGGGGTACAGACGCCAACACATCAAGCCACCCGAAACTGTCAATCAACTTTGAACATTATGCTTTACCGATAAAGTTGAAAATCTACAAAAGAAATTTGACAGATAGTAGTAGCTTGATTTGTGTTGGCGTCTGTACATAAGGAAACATACAGTAATGAAGCCATAGGATGAATAAATTGACCGCGCTCGCGGCTCTCGCTAATGATCGCGTGATTTCATTCGTATATCAAGTGCGGCTTTCTTGTCGAATGCAGTTTGTAGTACCCGCATACGTAATTAATTTTAATTCACAGTTTTACATACAGCCCTTTCACATTATTTTACCTCTGATTTTAGATCACAGTGATCTTTATTCTCGTTGCGATAAGGTTGTTGGTAATAGTAATTGGTAACAGTAGGGTTGCTGCCACTGACAAGTCAGTCAAAATCACAGTGAATTTTATTCCTGTATTCTGTTGGGTTTGTGCTGTCAGAAGTAAAATAACTGTGAAAGGACTACACACACCTTGTAGTTTTTAAGGCATACAGCATACTCAACATTTATTAAACGAATGAAAGTGCTGAAAAACATCACAGCACAACGAAATTTGGTCTATAAGTGAAGTATCCTACGTGTTAATCCAGGTTAGAAACTGTCTATGAGATAAATTTCATCCAAATCCGTTACAGCCGTTTTTGCATGACAAACATCCAAACATAAAAACTTTCACATTTATAATATTACTAGCAGCGCCCCGCGGTTTCACCCGCATAAGTATGGATCGCGTGGGAATATCAGGATAAAAAGTATCCTATGTGTTATAAGCTTTATTACTGTAAAGTTTCATCAATATCCATTCAGTAGTTTTTGCGTGAAAGAGTAACAAACATCTATCCATCCATCCTCACAAACTTTTGCGTTTATGATATTAGTAGCATAATATATAATACTAGCAGCGCCCCGCGGTTTCACCCGCATAAGTGTTGATCCCGTGGGAATATCGGGATAAAAAGTCAAAGTGTCCTATGCGTTAATCCTGATTATAAACTATATGTGTGCCAAATTTCATCCAAATCCGTCCAGTAGATTTTGCGTGAAAGAGTTACAAACATCCTTCCATCCATCCTCACAAACTTTCGCGTTTATAATATTAGTAGGAGAGTAGAATTTATTAACAACCAGTACCCTAATTCAGTAACACACTATCAATATCACCCTGAATCATCTTGAAAGATATTGCTAATCCATTGCTTCAGTATTCTAAAAATGTATCTATTCAACAATGTAAATAACGCAATGAATGTTGTTGAACTGTCAAAATGAAACCCATTGCTACTAATAATGTGTTACGCAATTGCGGGGTAATTACCCCGCTGTACCTTTATTATATAGTCCTATCTACATAATTACCCCGCTGTACCTTTATTATATAGTCCTATCTACATATTTACCCCGCTGTACGTTTATTATATAGTCCTATCTACATATTTACCCCGCCGTACCTTTATTATATAGTCCTATCTACATAACAGTTACAATCAATCCTTACACAGTCTCTTTCGGCACTCAATCCGTATCATTCCCCCAAATCTCATTTTAATCAACAATATTGCCTCCGTATAAGAAATCCTACGACATACGGACTGAATCTCAAAGGCGGTTACCCTAAGGATTTCTCGAAAAAGATCTAATGCCAAAAGGCTTGTATACGTCTGTAATAATCTACATATATATTACACACATCAACACCGTCTAGGGATATTTTGTATAAAGTTATTAAACTCAAAAAATACTGGCCAGTTTTAAATTCATTTGAAAAAAGCTTATTTGGTAAACCTTTTTGAACGATTCTAAATTTGAATTTGAAAAAATAAATTAAAAACAAAAGACTTACGCGGCATAATGGTAGCGAAGTTCGAAGGTTTCATTTACCTACAGTAGTTTTTGCCTGTTTTTTTGTGTCAAATTTAAGTTTTATAACAAGTTATCGGTTAATTTCGAATTAATGTTATTGTGTGCATCATGCAGCCGCGCCATTTAACGAGAGAGGAATTGTTAAGGGCAGTAGGCATGCTCCAAACTGGGGCTACTCAACGGAGTATTGCCGAGGAGATTGGAACAAGACAAAACGTGATATCAAGGTTATGGTCACGTTATCGTGCTACTGGTGATGTGGCGGAAAGACACCCAGGCGGGAAGGGCGTTACCACTCAACGACAATACCGATTTTTGCAAGTTGCCGCGAGAAGACAACCAAATGTTACGGCCATGCAGTTGGTTCAGAGGCTCCAGTCAGAGCACCAGTTGCTTGTGAGTGACCAAACTGTGAGGAGAAGGCTGTATGAAGCTAACCTTCATGCTCGCAGACCGCTTCGTACACCAGCACTACGCCGAGGAAATCGTGGACGACGACTAGAGTGGGCTCGTGAAAATTTGCTCTGGGAAGATAACCAGTGGTCTGTAGTGCTGTTTACCGATGAGTCCCGGTTCGGTTTCCATCCCGATACACGTAGAGTACGTGTTTGGCGAGTTCCTGGTCGTGAGAGCCGTCTGCAACATCCTCAGGAAGTCTATTCATACCACGGCGGGACAATTATGGTTTGGGCGGGAATTCGTGTTGGTGGAAGAACCGACCTCGTTTGGATCAGAAACACCATGATGGCTGAAAAATACCGTAACAAGATGCTAGTACCAATAATCTACCCCCATCGACTACAAATGGGCCAAGAATTCACGCTCATGCACGATAACGCCCGTCCGCACACAGCGAGAGTGGTGACGAGCTGGTTGCAGGAGCACGACGTATCGGTCTTAGGCTGGCCCGCTCAATCGCCTGACCTAAACCCGATAGAACATGCGTGGGACATGCTCCAAAGAAGGGCTTTGAGGAATTTCCCTGCAAACATTGCGACAGAAGAGCAACTTTTTTTGCATCTTAGCCGGACTTGGGACAATATACCGCAGCAAGACTTGGATAACTTAATCCAAAGCATGAAAAACCGTTGCAGGACCATTATTAACGTCATGGGGTGTTTTGCTGATTACTGATTTTTCACATAACTGTTAAAAACAGATTAATTTTTCCTTATTTTTCACTCTTTCTTGAGAAACACATTCATTGTTAGTTTTACCATTATTTCACATTTTTTCTTTATTTGAATAAAAATTTGTTTACGCAAAAAAAAATAGTTTTCTTTTATTCTGGAGTGTAGTCTGATAAATGGGCTTTATAAAAATATATGCATGTTGTATGTTATTTTTAATAAATTTTGAGTAAATTGAGTAAATCCAAAATATCCCTAGACAGTGTTGATGTGTGTATTATACACATTACAAATTAAAGTCGCTTTTCATGTATGTCTGTGTGACCGCGTTGTTTTTTCTATAAGTAATATAACGTTACGTTTATATGTAATAAATAAATCTGGATGTTTTGTCAAGCCGTAAAAACCACCTCCTTGCCGGACTGCCACCATGGGATCTGGAGGCGATAGTCCTCGCGCGCCTGTATGACTGGCGCGCGGAGGCACTACGTCGGGGGGAAACTCTGCACCCGCGGCAAATCGCTGCGGAGCGGACGGACCTCCGGCGCGGTCTCATGGTGGAATGGAAGGCGCGACTATCGCAACCCAGTGCAGGGCACGCCACGATAGCGGCGATAAGACCCCTCTTTGAGGAGTGGCTAGAGAGGCGTCACGGCGCTCTCACCTACCGCCTGACGCAGGTCCTCTCCGGACACGGATGTTTCGGGAGGTTCCTGCACATCATCAGGCGGGAGGAGACGCCCGGGTGTCACCACTGCGAGGATCGCCCAGAGGACACGGTGGAGCATACGGTGGAGGTCTGCCCCGCTTGGGCAGAGCACCGCCGTGTCCTCGTAGAGGCGATCGGCAGCGGCGGCGACCTCTCGCGTCCGGTCCTGGTGCAAGCCATGGTCCGGGGCGAGAGGGAGTGGGAGGCGGTCACCTCCTTCTGCGAAGCAGTCATGCTAGCGAAGGAGGTGGCGGGATGGGCGAGGGAGAGATCCTCACGCCTCAGCCGCCGAGGGAGACGCTCCGGGCGTCGGGAGCCGCGTGACGACTCCCGGCCACCGTAGGCGCGGACCTGCGGGCGGAGAGCAATGGGTAGCTCTCCGTCCGATCAGGACCAGGCCCGTGCCGGACGGCGTGTTTGTGTTCCACGCGCGCCTCAAAGAGATGTCAGCGTAGTTGACGGGGCCCGACAGGGCCGAAGCCTGCCGGGGTAGCGGGATCGTCCGAAAGGGTTACCGCTGCCCTGGTACATAAAGGGCTAAGGAAGGAACACGGGTGGGTTTTAGTCAGTAAGAGTCTGACACTCCCTTCTGCTCCACCCAGAGCGGGAATCATCAAATGACCCCTTTGATGATTTCCCATACTCAAAAAAAAAAAAAAAAGCCGTAAAAACCGAGCGAAGCAAGGGCGAGTCGCTAGTGAATAGTTTAAAATAAACTCCATTTTCGTGTCTGTCTGTGTAACTGCTGTTCTTCTCAACTACACAATGGTTTTGGATTTCCATTCATCATCATCATCTGCCGAGCCTATTTCCAACTATGTTGGGGTCGGCTTCCAGTCCAGCCAGATGCAGTTGAATAACGGTATTTTACATGGAGCAACTGCCTATCTGACCTCCACAGCCCAGTTATTGGGTAATACGCTTTCCATTTTTATTAAACTAAAATGTAATAAAGAGTTTTGATTTTTTTTAAAAATGGTCATAAACCCAAACTCGTGCAAAGCAGGGAGGGAAGGTTGCCAGTCAGTATATTTAAAAGAAATAAGGGCGCAAATATGGTAGATCCTATTGAAATGGAATAACTATGTATTGGAATTGTTGTTGGTTTACAGTGGCATTATAGCCTTGACAAGCAGCTCTGAACGCGTCAAATGTTGAAATTGAAAGTCGTTTAAAGATATTTCTAGCTACCAAGCTATCAGTCTGCAAAATAAAAACCAAATGGGTAACGATTTTGCCGTTAAAACGAACCAAACAGACGAGAACCCTTATGTGTAACACATTATTAATCTCAATCTGAATAATTTTGAAGGATACTGCTAATCCATTGATTCATATGTTCGACAAATTTGTCAGCTCTACAATGTAAATAACGCAATGAATGTTGTTGAACTGTCAAAATGAAACCCATTTCTACTGATAAGTAGTGTGTTACGCAATTACCCCGCAGAAGGATCAGTTTCACATCTTTAAAATAAAGTGGTGATGTTATTAGTTCGCAAATCACTGCTAACAATGAACACTTAAAAGTAAATGATACCGTTAACTGCGTCCCGATGTATTGACAGCTCAGTAAAGTATAGCGTGTGGCGTGTCTGTATCTAGCCGCTCATCCAACCACGGTATCACGCGCGCTGTTCACGGCAATATGATTTGAGAATCATTCACTGTTCCAGCTGTTAAACAATATACTCGTATTTTGCTTCACAGATCGTAAAATTATAAATTGAGAGAAACAACAAAGGTACTGACGTGAAACGACTGCACTGTATTGTGTAGACAATGAAATACATTATTGTACATATACTTGTATAAAAAACACCTGGTTTTTCTTAAAAACACTTTAATTGCAGAGTATCCTGCGTTTCAGATTACGTCAACGACTCCCCAAAAAACATAATAACATTTTGCCCGGCTTGGGAATCAAAACCAGGACCCGACGCTCGACAGCCATAGTAGCTTAAAAGTTTGTCTTTACAAGCTTTGCTTCTAGTAGAGGCTATAAGCCGATGTTTCCATTTAACTTCCATATCATAGTCAACACCACGTTTGTCCAGAATACCTACACCATTTTTTCGGAGAGGTCTACCGATCTATTCTGTAAATTGCTCACCGTAAAAACTTAGAAGAAATGAGCTTGAAGCGAGCTTGTAACATAACGTACATACTCACAGGTATCTTCATTCATTCCTCCAGGTCAGAACAAGCATTCTGTTACCGTTAGGCGCTGATCTGGTTATTCCTCACGACACGTTTTATCCACAATCAGTACACAGACACAGCTCCAACTTTAACATAAGACTACGACGATTTAGTGACATCCAAGGGTTGGTAATTTCGCCCACATTGATGGATATCATTTTTCCTATAAACTCTATTCTTCTAATACAAAATAACTATAGATTTTATTGTATTTTATTAATATATATTTAATTATGAGAGCTCTGACAATTGAAGTTTAAAACGTCGTCATGACAACTTTTCTTTTAAATCCTTAACTGCCTGTATCTTTTTAGCTGATTGTACATTGAAACTTCTACAAAATCAACCCTGGCCACTATCATATGTCAAATTCATATTTTCTACATGATATTATTCTACAGGCTGGCATTATAGATCCACGCGATGCAAGGATCAGTTCGGGTTTCGCCTCTAAAGCGAATACAACTAAAAGCCTGATACTCCAAGGCTACCTATGGAGTATCAGGCTTTTAGTTGTATTCGCTTTAGAGGCGGGAATATCCAGCGTACCTCTCCGCTCCGGTACCTGACGGACCCGGCATACGCCTCCGTCCTCCGTCCTCCGTGAAGGCTTCCTGTTACTATTGGGCCGCGCCTCATCCGAGGGCCGCCTCACCTGGTGGGCTGACAGCGTCCCCGCCGTGCCTCTCTTTCCTGCTGCCGTGTTGCGTCCTGTCCTGCTGCGTGGGCCCTCCTACGGGTGCCCTCCGCGCCGCACACGCACCAGCACCTGCCCTCACCTGCACCTGCACCTGTACCTGTACCTGCACCTGTACCTGCCCCGTCACCTGGACCTGCATCTGTACCTGCACCTGTTGCCGGCACCTGCCTCGCGTCTACCTCCTCAGCTCCAACTGAATCTCCACCTCAGCCTCCTCAACCCACCTATCACGCATCGTCATCCATACACCCCACCTCTACATACTACACACCACTCTTCAGTCCATCTCCATCTTTTCATTGCTTGTAAATATATCTTTATTTTCTTTAATTTAATTTTACCCTTGGTTTTATAAGTTAAGCTTTTCTTGTTGGTATACGACAAGCTGTCAGTAGTGTCAATCCCTAGCATCAGTGGAACACACAGTTGAACACAAGTGTGGACAGCACACTTCAAACTCACTTCACCTCAGTTTTCTCGGCGAGATTTTTAAAGAATAGGCCGGCTGTTATTTTATCTTGCTGTAAATACGCTGCGCCGTGTCGAGATATGGGTATTCTGCCAACCGTCTCAGTAAAACCCCCTGATTAAACGTTTTCACTAAACATTCACAGGTGTTCACGGCAGTAATTACTGTAGTTCCAACACGAATTTCACTTAATTACTAATTACTCTTGAGAACTGTATGCGCCACACGCGACACCGACATGAAAAACGAAACGAAAGAGTACGATTTTCACGCGATGGCAATGGAAAAGCCGTTGCCGTCCGTCGTACGGAATAATTTATACCGTTAATTCGCACTTGGCTTTTCTTTGATCCTTTAATTTGTAATTTCGACATGCTTTTTGATGTTGTCCTCTGTTTTGGAAACACTTTGGATGTTGTTACTATGTATAAGACTGATGATTTATTTATTTATCCTCCTACAGGAACGCCATACAGCATTTACACCAACGGAGCAAAAAATTACTTCAATTTCAATTCATTTATTTTCACATCATAAAATCCAATTTGTTAGTAAATACATACACAACTTAAACACTGTTAGTACATCCATATGAACATAATTAAAATAATATCTTAACATTAGTCAGTACGTGAATCATACAACAGTGGTTCACATAGTGACCATCAAAACGTTCACTAAAAGCGCTCAGGATATTGTTGCCGCTGACCCGCACCCTACGCAGCAGGGCTGTACACCGCTTGCGCAAGATTGTGTGGAAACAATCCACACGCGCCTCGGCAAACATCCCCGACGCGCTACAGAAGCGAGGCAGCCCCATGAGCACCCTAAACGCAACTTCATGTGCTGCTTTCGATCCATCCTGTGCGCGGTGGTCATCGAATGGGTGGCGATGGAACACGCGCAACACAGCGTCGACTCCATAGTTCTACTCCATCCATATTGCGCACATTCTCTGAAATTTTTTTCAGACTCTATATTACATAAGAATGATTAAAACGCAAAATTATGATGTGTCGTCCTGTCTGACATGATATAGAATGTTTTGTGTGCCTCCCATTTCTCTTGTTGTAAAATAATATTACGTACTAGTGAGGCATACTTCTTAGAGTGACTTGAACTTAAGTACTGCCTCTCGTTGAGGCAAATAATGCAGTATACCGACTACTTAAGTCCAGCAGGGTAATTGTGTAACACACGAACAGTGGCTCTCATTTAAACAGTTCAGCAACATTGATTACATTGTTGAGGCTTGAGCAGACATTTTTTTCGAACATATGAAGCAATAAATTAGCAATGTCGTTCAAAATAATTCAGATTGTTATTGATAGCATGTTACGCAATTAGGGTGTTGGTATCTGAAAGCTGGAAGGTCCCAGATCAGTAAATCAGCTGTCAAGATCAGTTAGCTGTTAAGTTGACCCAAAATAACAAACCAGATGATATTGAATAGGCCTTCAGAAAATGAGAGAAAGTTTTCGGGTTTAAGTGGAACAATGCAGCCGCGATCCTGTTTTGAATAGGCTGTCGCTTTCCACTTCTAAACTTATTCTTACTTTTAGAAAATACGCCAACTTAACCGTTTGTGAACGATGTAGCCTAAATAATCCCTCGATATCGATAAGTAAGTACTCCTACTTATCGATATTGAGGGATTATTTAGGCTACATCGTTCACGCTAGATGGTAAACCTTTTGATGTCGATGAACTACAGTTATCTACATAAAGAGTGTAAAAAGACCCACCACAAAGTCAGTCATCCTACGCATTCTGTACGTTAAACTTAGTACATTGTACAAAAATAACGGCTGGGAAACGACTTTTATTTTTACTGTGAAAAATCGCTGTTTGCACTCGCGCGCAATGCATACAAAACATTGTGCTTATTTGTTGCATGCAACGGTACAGGGGCCGTAGAGGTATTTAAAGTTATAATTACTAAACACGTTCAAACTCAAACTAAAATCATTTATTTCAACTAAACCAATTACAGGCACTTTTGAGTTGTCAAAGGGTCGGTCAGTCAGAAACCTTGCTTTCATAAAAAAAAACGTTGAACTTGTTTTTGTCAAAAAAGATCAAAGTTGGAACTTTGACCTTCAAAATCTGCGTAACCAGAATTTTCTTAGGTTGAGTGACTCTCGACTTCGCTAAACGTCTGCTTATTACACCTGTTACTTTTGCCCGTGCAAAGAACAATGTGACAACACTATGGTCCTTTTTCTCATTCCCTACATGTTTACAAACTAGTTCAGGGTCAGTCAGGGTGTTGCTAAAAAATCTAGTCGTGGTCTCATTAGTAAAGACACGAGTATTTCCTCGTATTCATTAAAATGCTAGAAAATAGCTATGATAATTGTCGAGATTTATTATCATTCATCTTATAATCTAGTGAATTTGCATATAATACGAGGACATAATGACGCTAATGAAGATAAGCTAAAGATAATCCATGCAGCATTAAACATAACAGCTTCGCGCCTGTAACACCCGAAGAGTCAGGCAGGGATCTATTTGAAATCCACATTTCGCTTGTTAAATGATAAATGATTTTTACTGTAAGTAGCTTTGTACAAACACTTTTACACGGCAATGATATTTTAAAAACTAGACGAGGTCAGCTTTTGCCATCTGACTACTATGAGATGAAAGGTCGAAACAAACTCAGAGGTCACAGTCTGTTTTAAAATCCAGGGGCTGCAGTCTCGACATTCATAGCGATCGCTTTACGACCGAATTACAGCGGTTTAATATTGGTTTTGAAATAATGCACTGAGGTTTCAAACGAAAATATGTCGTAGGTAATAAAAAAATTGTCTGATTAGTTTTTTACTCAGAGGGGCAATTCTCGTAATTTAAACGTTCAAAATCTAGTCTCAGTCTCATCTCGGCGACGAACAAATGTCCAAAACTTGTCAAAATGTAAGGAAATTAGAGGAATTTTTGACAGATTGAGGCTGAGATCAGACTGTGAAAGTTCTTAAAATTACGAGAATTGCCCCTCTGAGTAAAAAACTAATCAGACAATTTTTTTATTACCTACGACATATTTTTTAAATGTATATTTTAATAAATATGCGTATCATGATGGTTTTCAGTCTGTCTAATCTTTAAAAAAAGTACTATAAGTAGTATGATATTATTTATGACTATTATTTATAAAAATGGTAAATAATTTAATTTAGACTTTTTTTAAAGTAATAAATAAGTACGTAATCAATGTATGACCCACGTGGTCGTAGTTTCAAGCCGTTTTAAACTAATTTTAAACCACGGATTTTGGTTTAAAACGGGTTATTTACAATTATAGCCATAATAATAATGGTGGAATTTTTATGGTACAATAAAAGGGGCTTCAAAACTTTATTAATTAGTTACCGTCGACGCTGTAAATATCAAGTAGTTACAAAACTTGGCTAATTAGGAGGCAAAATTCTTAATTGGACAAAATGTTTCTAATCTAAGTACCTTGTACAAAAAAAATCGAGCAATGTTCAAAATAAATTGGTTCAAGGCAACGTTATCATAAAATCTTCGTCGGAAAATCCTTATTTCTATAAAATGAAAACTTATTTTCCTCGCGGTCAGGCCAAGGGTAGTGTAAAGCCAATCGGGACAGATGTCCTGAGCAGGTTGTGGAGACCGTCCACTCAAGTGGAAGGACCCTCGAATGAGGCCACGTGAGCTTACCTTGCACCGTTCTTACCGAACTAAAACCTACATTTTATACAAGGTCAAATTAAATTAGCTAGCGTAACTCTCTAGACGGGTATCGATAAATATGTAGGCAGGATAAAACGAAAAATAAAATAATTTGATGATTTTTTGGGATCAGTGACCGCTGATAGTTTAGTTACTTTAAGTATCAGTTTCAAAAATCATTCCTTTTGGTGTAAACTTCACAGATATGTTGGGGAAGTAACTAAACATAATAAAATTAAACAAAATACTTTTGTAAATTCATCAAAAACCTTTTTTTTTTGTTTAGACATTGATACCCATCACGTCGCGCGTCGTCAGAGTTTTGCTAGTTAATTTTATTTGACCCAGTATAGTGACTTTATATTTTAGAATTATTCTTGTGATATGACTTTATTAGCTGCGTTAGGAACTCTATTACAGCCAGTATTTTATCAAAACTTTGTCCAGCACCAATAATATTCTACCAAAATCGAAGGTGCGTTTTCATTTTTACATAGGTAATAATTATAAGCATATAATATTGTACACGCAAATTGCACTTACTTCCATGTCTATTTAATTCTGAGTTGCCTTTAAAATGTACTCAATCTCGTCGCAGTCTCGATAAATCAAAATCTTTCATTCTTTTTATAAGGAATGAGTCAAATGAAGAAAGTTTTTTTTTTTTAAATTAAAGAGAATTAAAGTCTGACCCAACCATACATGATACGACGTGTCATGCAAGAATCAATTAATTTTGTTTATATGTATATGTCTATCTATGTATTAGTATTTATTCTTGTATTTTAAAGTTATTTCCTAGCTATTTATCCTGTATGTTGCACCTACCATGTTTTGTCTCTGCATCAACATAAAGGTAGAAAATGCCTCAGGCAATTCAGGCATTAAGTCCGCCTTTGTCCAGTATTTTTTTACTTGTGCATAAAGTTATAATAAATAAATAATCGAGCCCGCGACATCTAGAGCCGAATGACTTTGCCACTGTACCTATCTACCAATCCAATCATGATTCCCAAGTCGGTCAGTTCATTAAGAAGTCCATGTTTAGGGGCCATTTCCGGTCCGATAAGAGAGATGAAGGCGAATCCCTAGGGCCGTATCTAGCCCCTTTTAACGGGGTAACTACAAAAGGGATACGGCTAGAATTAAATCAGTTTCTATTGTCGTCACAAAGAGACGTTGGCAGGCATGTTTGTGGAGACTATTAAGCTGGTAATGTTCAGTTAAGTATTCAATTTTTCATGCACGGTAGGAGAGCAGTGCTGGCCCAGTGGTAACCTACAACTTACGAGTTGGGTCGTGGGTTTTATCCCAAGTAGGCACTTTACTTTGCATAAACAATTTCATCGCCACTGTTCTCAAAACGGTAAAGGAAAACATCGTGAGGAAACAGGCATGTCCTACAATAAAAAAATTAAAGACTTGACGTGTCATCAGCCGACCCGCACTGGGCGCGGTGGATTACAGTCCACTCCCTCTCACAAAGAGGAGGCCTGTGTTCCAGCAGTGGGAACGTTATAGGTTGATTATGTATGCATGCACAGTAGGTATGGTATGATTACACCATGCCTCTGAAAGCACGTTAAGCCGTTGGTTGGCTGTCATTTGTAAATCTTTGACAGTCGTTACGGTTGTCAGAAACCCGAAAGTCGGACAACCAGTCTTACGAAGGGGTATCGTATTACCCAGAAACCGTGTTGTGGAGATCGGGTAGGCAGTCGTCCCATGTAAAAAACTGGTATTCAGCCGACCCCAATATAGACGAAGCATAGTTATTTCGGGAAAGTCGTCTGTCAGAATCAAACTGAATTCTTTATCGTGAGTTAATAAACACGATGAGGTCGTGATAAGATTTTTTTAGTTTAACATATTTAAACATGATTCTATCGTATAGCGACAAGAGGACAAACAGACATTGGTGTTTAGAGAAGAATGCACAGAGCGCTGAACTTTCAAACTAAAGTTGCGCCTAATTTGCATTTCGGTTTCAATGCCAAAGCTGTTCCCTTGTGCATAAATTGATCATACTAAAATAGGTACTACTGCGTTGCTATTTCTGAAGCTAACATCCAGCATTATTAATTTTTCATTCTAATTATAAAGAAACACTTCACCTGCGGGGTAATTGCGAAACACACTATCAGTAGTAATGGGTTGCATTTTGACAGTTCAACAACATTCATTGCGTTATTTATGTTGCTGAGCAGACATATTTTTCGAACATATGAAGCAATGGATTAGCAATCGATGATTCAGATTAAGGCTGATAGTGTATTAAGCATGTAGGGTGCTGCACCCAAATTACGTAGCTCACTTCAAAAATTCCCTTCATTTTGAAGAGGATCCATAATCCATTAGGTACTTTACACAGTGGCCCGTTTACAATTATCCAAAACGTTTTATTTTCTTGACCAGTAAATCAACAAACATCAGCCTAATTGCGTACCACTCACAATCATAATTCGATTGCCCAATAAACAAAAATTATACAGAATAGCCGTTTACAGAGCTCAAAAACGATTTTTAAAAGCCTCTCGTTGAGGGCTTTACGGAGAAGCCAACGGTTTTTAAGAGTTTTTAAAACTACTCAGAAACCTCTGCTACATTCCCTTCATTTCATTTTCGAAAATCTCGAATCTTATCGAACAAAATATTTCCCTCGGAGTTAAGTTTTCTCCTAAACTGTAATTAAATAATTACTTATATTATATATTTGATATTGGGGTTCTAAAAAGCCCTTGACAAGAGGCTTCTAAAAAAGCGTTTTGGACCACAGTAAACCTACCTATACCTTTTTTTCAGTTCTGTTTTTTTTTTCTTACCTTTTTATATCCCAGGCATCTTACCTTCTCAAAGAGATGTCAGCACGAACTGACGGGGTCCGCTAGGGCCGATGCCGCCAGGGCCGCGGGTTGTTCGAAAGAGATACCGTGGCCCCTGGCATAGGCAACTGAAGGAACACCGGTGGGTTTTAGTCAGTAAAAGTTTGACACGCCCTTCCGCTCAGCCCAGAGCGGGAGAGGTCATTTGACGATTTCCCACCCAAAAAAAAAAGGCATCTTACCTTTTTATAGGCAGGCCCGTATAATTAATGTTTGTT
Organism: Apamea epomidion; assembly: GCA_947507525.1. NCBI lineage: Eukaryota > Metazoa > Arthropoda > Insecta > Lepidoptera > Noctuidae > Apamea > Apamea epomidion. The sequence goes on along the minus strand of OX382230.1, from coordinate 14,865,459 downwards.
TATTGAGCAGTTTTATTTACGTAATGAGTCGTATACTTAGTTGAATTTTCAAAAGTATTTTGATTATGAGTGTGTTACGCAATTATTTAAATAGACTGCTATTTGTTGATTTAGTGGTCGCTAAAGTGCGCCTGAACGAAAAGAAAGAAAGAAAAAAAAATGCATTTATTGCGGCAAACATGACACATAAAAAGGAACATAAACACACAAAAAAAAATAAAAAATAACAAGTTGAGGGGTAGACATGCGTCACAATCACGCAAAACGGCCATCGCTCAGCATAATGCTAAGACCCTATACGAGACAGAGCCCAAGCGCTGGTTTTCAGCGGCAGCCGGCGTTAACGTGATGACGTTAACCAGTGCAGCATGCCTGCACCTGCGAGAGTGGGGTCCTGCGTTCGATCCCTTGTCGGGTAAGCTGCTGCGCTGTTGAGTTTTTCCAGTAGGACCTTGTCAGTAGCAGACGACTCTGGATAGGTGGTTATTGGCAATAGCCTCCCTTTATTTTATGGGACTTAAATACAACAAAACTGGCAAAATTTGAAATAAGCTTCACAATTGTGAATGCTGGTGTTCTAATTTAACATACTAATCCTAATTAATCCTACCAATATTATAAACGTGAAAGTTTGTATGGATGGATGGATGTTTGTTACTCTTTCTCGTAAAAATTACTGCACGGATTTCGATGAAATTTGGCACACATGTCGTTTACAACTAGGATTAACACATAGACTAAAATTTAGAACGTAAAGACCTATTTACACGTTGCAATTTTTTGCCAGTAGCATACTATACAATAGAATTACGACAAGAAATAACTTACATCTTCTAAACACTGTTTAGACGATGCTGTTATTGTTGCAACTTATTGCATTCAACTTACAAATAAATCGCATCATGTAAATTAATGAAAATGGCAATATTATTTTATTTAAAAAAAAAAACGTTGTCCCGCACTAGGAATTACTCTTGTATCGTGGGTGCGTTTACAAACATTTAAACTCACATACACAAACAGCCAACCCGGAACCCGCGACACGCAGCGCAGCAGTCCATCGCTCAGCCACTGCGCCAACCGTGTCGTCAACGTCTACGTTATTGGTAGACAACCATCATCATGTGTCTAGCCTTTTCCCGACTATGTTGGGTTTGGTTTCCAGTCTAACCAGATGCAGCTGAGTACGAGTATTTTACATAGAGCGACTGCCTATCTGACCTCCACAACTCAGTTACTGGGTAATACGAAACCCCTTGGTAAGACTGGTTTCAGACTTTCGGGCTTCTAAAGAACCGTTACCGTCAAAGATCCACGAATGACAGGCGGGACCAACAGCTGAACGTGCTTTCCGAGACACGGAGGGGTCTTGGTATGTAAAGATGACCAATAAAAAAAAATAAAAAGACAGCCAACAAAAAATATAAAAAAAGATTTGTTTATAGGTGACGACCGAGATGGCGACTAATAGAGAAGTATGGAGGAAAATGACATGTTGCACCGACCCCGAAGAAAATAGGATATGAGCAGGAGAATGGTGAACCACATAAAATATAATAGGTAACGAAATATAGTAGAAAACACAAAAGAAAGTATTTTCCTTCTTCTTCGCGTCGCTGGCACGACTATATATTAAATGCTGTTATTATAAAATTTTGCCACTTCCACGGCGTTGTAGGTGGCAGCGCAGAGGTCACTTTGACTGCATGTTTTGGGACACAGAGGGCAGGATAGGAGGTGGAGCATGGTTTGTGACATAGCTCCACAATCACAACCTGCCGTTCCGTCAACGTATTTAAATCCAAATTTAAACGTAATAATTAACTTCTCGTCTACACACTTCTGAATAACTGAACAGAAACTTAATGACCTGAAACCAGGAGAGTTCCAAGTTGTCTCATTAAAAGCAACATTAAATTTTAACAATAAAGTCAGTAGGTGAGGTACTGAACAAGCTTCAACATGGCCCTAGGGCTAAAACTTTCCGACTGTGTAGGTAAGTTCTTACTTTAACAGTCTATGTAAAATGTATAACAGCTAAGTTATTAACCCTGGCCTTGCAATGTAGACACCATATACCATTGCTAGATAGATCTAGGTACTCTAAAACAGAATTATTATCCTGGTTCGCACGTAAAATGCACTTGAAATAGACAAATGACGATTTGATTTGAAAGAGTACCTACTTTGTGTCAGTCACTTGTTTTTTTTTTTGTTTTTTTAAATAATGCTACATTTATAAATATCTCAGATAGGTTTAATAATCAAATTAAAAATGCACGTAGAACAAAATAATGTCGATCTTAAAAGAGTACTTTATGGTTGTCACTTATTTTTTTATTATTGAAATAATTCTACATATATACAGATAGGTTTAATAATCAAATTATTGTTGGAAAAACTTACCTTCGTTTATGTATTGTATTATTCACGTAGTTTTAATACTAAAATCTTCAAGTTCACTCACTTTAAAAATAATTAAAACTAACTTTATAAACTAGTTGTATTCGTCAAAACACTTATCAATAAATAAGAAACATGTATGTTACACTCCACTTAATAATACTTCGTCACTAATACTTTAATTCTTCACTTGGAAAACTGCGAAAGAAAAGTTTTCGAGAGCAGTTAAAGAAACCGAATTTCCATTGCGCTCTGGATAAATCATAAATTCATCAATTGTTTACAATTGCGGCCCGACGAATGGGCAGAGTTTAAATAGGCCCATATTTGTAAACATAAACATTCGGCGTGTTTATGAAGTAGACGCACGCCATTGTACTAAACAAAACATTTGGCTAAGAGTGGAGCGCGGTCGACGAATGGCGGTAAGCGACTGCCGCGCGCGCTATGGCTAGCTAGCGGGCCAGTAAACAGGCAAGTTCACTTGCTCTAACTTATGGTGAAGAAAGTTATATAATTTACGTATATAGTAATGATTATGCAATGCTTACCGTTACCGCATGTGGAGTTAATAGAGCCTGAAGTCCTAATAACGCAGTTTCGCTTTCTGATCGGTGATATAGTTAGAAACATTCACAGAAAATTAAGTGTTTTTCGTAACTAAGCTATTAAAGCTTCGTTATCACTTCATTAACGTACTTTTGTAATATTGAAGATAATGGTTAACTTAGAAAATGAAAAAAGAAACATCATTTTGTCATAGGTACTCTATTATAGACATATTTTTTAATTCCGGTTCTCGTTGTGGATATTAGTTAATAATCAGACTATAGATACAATGACATGAATATTTACTTTTATCTCCTTTATTTCAATGCAAACACATATAAATTATATTTTTAAATATAAGAATATAAAAAGTATAAAAACATTTAAAAATATAAAAAATAGTAGCCCATCGGTCCAAGGGTCCAAGCTACCGGTGATCAGGGCTCCAGAGAGAGGAACCTCCTGACAATGCGAGGTTGCGAGCCGTGTCCAGAAGTACCGCTTCCTGAATCAAGCCCTGGATCCAGCTGCCCAACGAGAGCCTCTTCAGATGTTGGTCGAGGTTCTTGGTCATTGGCTGTCACGACTATCGCCACAATGATCGCTGAGCCCACATCCCGCATGTCGACAACCTCGTGAGCCAAGTCAAGATACTTGATTTGTTTATCTTTCTCGGTTTTCACGAGGTTCTCATCATGCGGCACAGTTATGTCAACAATCATTGCGCGCCGCTAATATTATTATAATTATTGTGAAAAGAGTATGTGGGCCTTTATTCTTTTTTTTTTCTCATTTAGTGTTAATCGTGGTCTGGCAGTTTGAATAATTTATATGGCCTACCCAAATGTCCACCTGTGTACATAAAGAGTAATACCTAAAAGCTCCACAAAGAGGATAGTTTCCTAGTAAAAACTTATTACTCACTACATTAGGCAGGTAACAACACCATGACAACGTATTATTTGTATGACAAATTCGATGCTTACTGCCCTAATCTGTTTACAAAGGAGTAAATTAGGTGGTAATTTGTTGTTTGTTTTTTTTTTATACGAGTTAACTGATTTGTAACGTGTTTCTGTAAAAATGAACCAATTTTTTTTCTTTCTTCTTGTCTTTTTAAATTAATAAGAAATTCCACAATACAGTAGCACGAGTATCTATGCAATGTCAACGAAAACTTAAAGGTAAACTTACCTTTAAGCTGTTTTTAACCCCCGACACAAAAACGACGGGGTGTTATAAGTTTGACATGTCTGTGTGTGTGTGTGTGTGTATCTCTGTCTGTGGCATCGTAGCTCCCGAGCGGATGAACCGATTTTAATTTTGTTTTTTTTGTTTGAAAGGTAAATTTGTCGGGAGTATTCTTAGTTATGTTTGATGAAAATCGGTCCAAGATGGCCGCCGCCACAAAATGGCGGATTACATATTTTTTCGCAACTCCCTCAATATGGGTGTCAAATGAAAGGGCTTGACTAGTAGAATACTATACACTATGATAAATTTCAAATCCAAGATGGCCGCCACCACAAAATGGTGAATTACATTTTTTTTTTTTTCACAACTCCCTCTATATGGGTATCAAATGAAAGGGCTTGACTAGTAGAATACTAAACACTATGACAAATTACAAAACCAAGATGGCCACTACCACAAAATAGCGAATTACAAAAAACCTGTTTAAATACCAAATTACCTGAATCTTAAAAGGCAAGAAAATAAAAGAAATGAAATAAGAAAGAGTCCCTACAAAACGCATGATATAAAAAATTAAATTAAAAATTTAAAAAGCCCCCGACAACGTGAAATCCTATAAAAAGAAAAAAATTACCTTGAAATTATGACCCTACGTAAGTACGTATGAAATTTTTTGATTAAATATTGTCCTGTCGGGGGACCGCTACTATTTTAAACTTTAACAGAACGATTGGCTAATAATTAGAGCGGTCCCCCGACGGGACAACATTTAATCAAAAAATTTCATACGTACTTACGTAGGGTCATAATTTCAAGGTTGTTTTTTTTTCTTTTTATAGGATTCTTACACAAAATATATACTTCCTACTTACTACAAATTAAATCGATCATGTTCTGTACTCTCCATTCAAACATTTCTTAGTGAAGGTTTGCTTTAACTTAAAAAAGAACAAACTGTTTCAAGGCTTCAACGTCTGCAAAGTGCCTAAAGGCTCCCGAAGACAGGCACGATGCAACGCTGCGACGCACTTTTAGTATTATTTCCATTATAAAATACTAGCTGCGCCCCGCGGTTTCACAGGCATAAGTTTCGATCCCGTGGGGATATCGGGATAAAAATTATCGTATATGTTAATCCTAGTTATAAACCATCTGTGTGCCAAATTTCATCTAAATCCGTTTAGTAGTTTTTGCGATAAACAGTAACAAACATCCATTCCACCATACAAACTTTCACATTTATAATGTTAGTAGGATTGTTCTACTAAAGTCGCGTCGCGCCTGTCTGTGTGAGTCTTAAATAATTCGGCCACTAAAGCAATCCTTTTACACAAAAAGTTGATCACAATGGAAGGATAAGCGTGACCTTGATGCATCACACACAGTCAATATATTATTGTACGCATGACAATAGTGGTAGTTACAGTGTTATATTTACTACAACAACAACAAAATCCATTTGTCGTGACAATAAACTCTATCAATTGAATTAACTTGAAATAAACAAGTAACAAATAATAAAAGTTTTATTAGGAACAATTTAGGTATAACTTAACAAAAGACAAGCTGCCAAAAGTAAAATACTGAGGCGCGGCTATCAACGCCTCACACAAAATATACGGAAGACATTTTTTTCCAGACTTTCACATCTTAAATGATCAAATCTTTTAGATGATCTATTAAGAGAATAGGAGAATATTCATATATTACTAGCAACGCCCCGGGGTGTCATCCGTATAAATCTCGATTACGAGGGAATATTGGCATAAAAAAATATATCCTTAATCCGTCCAGCCATTTTTGCATGTATAAGTGACAAACATCAAAATATACAAACTACTATTTCATCATTTTTTATACAAATCTCCAAGATTAAAATTATCATACGTCCATCTCCAGGTCCCAAGTTAGCTATTTGTCAAATTTTATAACGCTCGGATCAGTGGTTACGTGAAAAGGTAACAGAAAAAAAGACAGTTACTTTTGCATTTTATTATTAGTACAGTATGGATGGATACAATTTAAACAAACATAATCGTATTGCAATGTTATTAGATTCCGATTCAAAATTCACTTAAGATCCGTAACGTCAAAACAAGATATAAATAAGTGGTGATTATAAAAAAATATAGGCAAGTTACTTTCCTCGACCACGGTACTGAACGCAGCACGAGCGTGGTAGAATATTCATGGTATGCTAACGAATGTAGAACAGTGACTTTACATGGTATGAATTGCCATTGAAGGTAATCTTAGTTAAACTATCAATAGAAAAAAGTTACTGTGTCGTATTTAAATGTTTGGGTATTTTTTAGTCTCTGACCGAATTTCGTATTCGGAAGAAATGTCCACTAAAATGGCCATATCATTTTAGTTCACGGCAAAAAAAAAGTATTACCTATTTATGGGAGTGACCAAAAAAAATGCGGCAAATCAATCTGTCTTGAAATCGTGATTTGTTTTTTTAAATAACTTCTTGAAATTTATCTTTATCTACATTAAATAGGCACATCTAAAATATAAATAATGTAATTTTCTAATACTAACCGTCAACTTAATAGCCTTCTCAGGGACCACTCCAATCAACTGCGGGACCAGTCCTCTGTACAGGCCGAACAAGCCCTCGTGCCGGATGACCTATTTGAAGCAATCCCACGACTTTCTATACGCCACCTCCCCGATGAAGGAGCCTGTGCGTTGGTTCTGCATACGAGTCTTTACTAAGTCGATGGGGTAGACCGCTGACGCTCCGACGGCTGGGAAAGAGAGATTGGGGTGAACAACAACATACATAACATCACGCTTGTAATCCTTGAAGGGTGAGGCAGAGGTGTACCTAGTATTCGCCAGATTGGGGAGAATGAGTTTTCAAACAGGGCATTTTATGGTAGTTATGCTAACCGGCTAGTTATGAACCCAAGATAGGTGTTTGTTTCTTGAATTCTGTAGATCGTATCTTATGTTTTAAAAGTAATTTTTCTGCATCTACGGAAATCCGCACTTCAAAACGTTCCGTCCAAGATTTGTGACTTGTGAACTATGTTTTTTTTAAGAAGAAATAATATAACAAAATTAATTCTTTACTATAAAAAAAAACCGTTAGATAATATTTTCAAAGAAAATCCATAGTTTATTTTGAGATAAAACAGTTAAATTTAGTGTCCCTTTATTTATTGAACATTTTTCAAACAAAAACGTGCCGAAAATAGAAAAAAAAATCGAAATCGGGCAAAAATGCAAATCAGGTCGAATTTCGTTATCATTTTCAGTGTAAATGAAAAACCGTTTCCAATTGGACTAGTATTTTTTTACTTTTTCGGGACTTACTTCACCTAAGATTACACGGTGAGATTTTTAGAGAACAGACCAGAATTTTAGTGTGATTGTTACTTATCAGGTGAAGGAATCATCGTCTTCTAAATTCTACACGGTGGTAAGGGATGCGCTGGACAGAAACCGGCGGGGGCGGATCATCCGCTCCAGATGCAACTCCGAATCTGACCACGATCCTCAGACATGAGGGACCGACTACAGAGAGAGTTTGTTACTTCTTGACGCCTCAACTACTGAACCAATTTTAAAGTTTGACACGAGAAGGTGAAATGAAAAGTTTCTGTGGGACGCGGGTAACAACTACTTAGTAGAATATCGACTATCCTCTGTCCATTAAACTCTCCATTTGCTAATTTATAGAATAAGCATAATTAGCCTATAATGCTTCCACTGCTGGGACGCCTCCTCTCAGTGAGTGAGCAGTAATCCACCACGTGGGCCCAGTGCGGGTTGGTAGATGTCACACACACATGTCTTCGATGTTTGGTTCTAGGACATGCCGGTTTCCTCACGATGTTTACCTTCACCGTTTTGAGAGCAGTAGTGATGAAATAATTAATAATAATAAAAATGTTTATTTTCTTCCACAAATAACACTTATTAGCTAAAACTTATAACAGGAAAAAAATAATTATTATGATGAAGGACAATGTTCATTTGTGGGAGACTGGTGCCTAAACTAAGCCGGGAATTGTATTTCAGGACACCAGGGAGTCCCCTCTACAGGTAGATTTACAATTATATAAGATTTATTACAATTTACACATAGTAAAGCGCATGTATGGGTTCTAACCTACGACCCACAAGTCGTAAGTCGCGCCCGGTACCACTGGACCACTACTGCTACTAATATGTATGAACGGAAAAAAATGGCGAATGAATCAGAAAAAACAACAATGGAGTGCGTTTGATAATCGTAATGCTTGAACGATTTCTGCAATGAAACAAACGCATGTAGGTTCTGCATATTTCCTATTTAGAGATTTTAATCTAAGATTTACATTATACGTGTTTTTTTTTTTATATCCCATAACTCTAGGGGGTCATTGTACAGTCACGAGCACCAATATGTCAACACTTGGCAACTTTCAAATGCGATTTTTTCGTGAAATAACGAATGCAATGTTGAAATACGATACATTACATAAAGCTATGGGTTCGATAATGCTATGTTCGTAACAACATAAAATTTCATTAAAAAATAAAGGAGTTTGTCGCTTTTGAATAAAGCCGAGTGTATACATACTTTTGTTCGTGACTGTACTCGTCATTATGAACAACTTTTACTATGGGACCAAACCTGAAAGCGCGAAAAAAAAATCAGCTGTTCCCTACATTTATGTTCGTTTGACTCGTCAAAGTGTAGGGAACACCAGATTTTTGTTTCTCGATTCCGCCTTCCGCATCCAGTCTGTCCCAGCCACCTCCTTAAGGTCGTCCATCCATCTAACTGCGGGCGTCCCATACTTCGCTTGCCGATACGCGGTCTCCACAGCTCCACCACCCTAATTGACTTTCAGTCACAATCTGAATAATTTTTAAGGATATTGCTAATCCATCATGTATGTTCGAAATATTTGTCTGCTTAGAAAGAAAGAAAAAAAGTTTATTTGGACACAGTTCGTGAAACACAAAATACAAAATTAATAAAATTAAAACAATGTTTCAGACAACAATAGTGTGTGCCTCACGGCTGCGCCAAAAAGGTTCATTTCAGCATTAATGCCAGACAGATGCTGTCTGACGCTAGTTTTCTAATGAACCTTTAGGTACACACAGTTTCAACATACCTAATACATACTTATAAATAAATAAATAAACTAGTAATCACGCACATATCATTACAAACACAAATAAGAAACAAAAAAAAACCAACCAACCAACAAAACATCAAAGTCTCAGCAAAACCTATATCTATATATATATAGCTTAATAACATATATAACGCAATGACTGTTGTTGAACTATCAAAATAAAAGCCATTGCTCATCATCAATCATCATCATTTCAGCCGAAAGACTGCTCCCAAGCACCTCCACTTCGACCAGTTCTGTACTTGTAGCATCCAACGGATTCCTGCCGCCTTCACAAGGTCGTTAGTCGTCGACAGTTATTTAAATTTTGTAGGCAAAATTCTTCGCCACATCCACGGCGTTATCGGTGGCAGCGGGGAGGTCACTTTGGTTGCATGTTTTGGAGCACAAAGGGCGGAACCTATCCTGCCTATTGGCCTGCTAAGATGGAGTATAGTTTGTGACACAGCTTCGCATGCACACCCTGCTGTCGTTTCGTCGAGGTAGCCTTTACGAGGTTAGACCTATATCATCCCACTTGGGTTCGGAGACGGTAAAGTGACTTCCAAGTGAACCACGGGAGGTTACATACTGCAGGAAGATGCTCGTTTGGTGGTAGATAGTGAGCAAGTAGGGGAAGATATCTCACGCCAGTCAAAGCAAGTTAATAATGTTAAATCTATTCAACTATCTCATGGGTCATCGGGCCCGAGTGCGCGTCTCCTTTTTAAGATAATTTCTCGCCGGCTGATCGTTACTTCACGTGGCCAGGCTGGCTGGGTCGTTCTTGGGCCAAAGAATTAGCCAATGCTAATTCTTTGGCCAAGAACGACCCAGCACTGAAGACTGGCAGCATTGCCACATTGAATAGCAATCCATTCAACGTGGCAATGCTGCCAGTCTCCTGGGCACGTTTCCGGATGAGAGATATGCGGACGAGTACTTCGACGCTTAAATATCCTTTTGTTTTTGTATTTATTCATAGTTAGTTAGTTAGTATTTTAATTTAGTACCTAGTGGAAATAATTAGTTTTCATCTGCTGATATCTGGGAAAGTACATCCAAGTTAATTTACAACACAATACCAGTCAATTTTAATTCGATAAGTATAATTATATTCTAACTACATAGCGAGATTTCTTATTAGAACAATGCTGTTTTTTAATGGCCTTTCATAGAATAAGGCTACATTGTGTAAGGCCCATTATGGTTGAAACATAGTCATCATTGTTTTACTGGATAAACTTAGGTCTGGGCTTTATTTAGTTTCAAAGACTGGCCTTATACAGGGTGGCAGGGACATCGACACTCATCCTGTTACCATGGATTCAGAACATGATTCTGGACCCCCACTGCGCTGAAATATCGTCGGTTATTTTTTTTTAAATCAGCTATTTCCCTACTACAGTGCAGCCGACGATAGAATGCGTCCTTGACACCAGTCAGTTTCATACAAATGAATACATACGTGTTTTGCGGATTTTAATCTCGCACTGACAGGTGTCAGGAAGGCATTCTCTCGACCACCGAATGTAAAGTGCAATACCTACGCGGTCAAAATGTATGGACTAGCTATTTTTTTTTTTATAATCGTCTAAGAAAAATTTCAACCCTGTGGCGTCCAGAATCGTGTACTGAATCCATGGTAACAGGTCGCGCGTCGACATCCCTGCTACCCTGTATTCTGCTGTTTATAATTTTAACATGTATTCTTAGATGGCTTGGTCGTGTTGAGAGTATGAATGAAAGGTGACTAACACTAGGCAGATGTGAGTGGGGACAGGACATAATTATAGTGACAATATTGATGATGTTCTTCAGAAAGGTCAGGTGCGTTGTTCTTGCAACTGGCGCGCGTATATAAGCAAACGAAGGATCGTAGTTAAGTAGGTGGTGTTCTGTAATTTCTGCCTACCCCCACGGCGAAAGAGCGTGACTTTACGCGTGTATGCATTAGGTATACCTACGTTTGTAACAGTTCATTTCTTGGAACTTACATTACTTAAATTAAATAAATTATTGAGGTTTATTCTTGTAGGTTTAGATTCATATTATTCATGAACCCATTAATTATTTCATTAATATACAAGGCACCTACCATTTTAGGTGAAACCGTCAGGGTAGCCTGTGAAATTCAAACCACTCTTACGTTTTTTGCAATTTGCAGGCCAGTATCAGATTGTATGTTGATCTAAATATGATTTGCAACCGTAACAAATATTTATTTATAGAATTATAATCATAAAAATCATCAATACATCTCTCTAAGTTCATATTGCCCTATTCAATGACTATTTCATGAAATCATGGCATGCCAACCATAACTTTGTTATGCTAATTCTAATGATTATAATTCTGTAGAGCCATGTGTTACGGTCGCAAATTAAATTGTAATCAACATACCTGACGATGTCCTGCAAATTCCAAAAACATAAGTAAATTTAAATTACCTTAGATAAAATTATTAAATTCTCCCTTGTATAATAATCTTTTCCAGGTTAAACGATTTACGTAGAGACTGAGGTGCTTACCTCCACGTAAGTTAGTATAATTCATTTTCCTTGAACCTGTCGATTTGTTCAGCGTCTGAACAATTTCCTTACTCATCTCCCCTCTGATTTTCTATCCGCTGTGGGCAACCATTTTTATGAACAATGTTTTTTTTTTTTTTAAGATTGCCAATAATTTGCGAACCGATTACAAAGCTGAGAAGGAAAATTTTTGGTAATATTATTTTACATGAAAAATATACGAATTTTTATGCTAATTGCGATAAATCTTATTAAAATATAATAAAGGGAATCATTTTGGTAGATTTTTTTCTTTTTTTCTTTTTGAGAGGCTAAGTTTACAGTTTTTTGTAAGATGTTATACAATAATTGACTCAAGTCCATTTACTTAACAAGTACATATATTAGACTTTGACACATAGTTGTCAAATAAATTACATAAGCAAACAAAATTTTTTTGAATCATCAAGACCATGGTCATTTTCTTGAATTTTTATGTGAGCACCTCAAGTTCATGAAAAACTAATTATAGGTAGCTTGTATTAAATCCGCTTGACAAATAAAATATACAGGGTGGCAGCCCCTAGCATAAAATTATTCGTCTGTTATCAAAAAAAAAATCACCTGTTTCATAGATAAGTGCAATACTTACGCTGTCAAAATGTAAGCGATAGCCATTTTTTTTAAATAACCACCGATTTTTCAACACAGGGGTGTAGGATCATGTACTGAATCCATGGTAACAAGATTATAAGTAGGTAATCGTTTAGGTATTACATACTATTAACCTAACAAGATTTTCACAGCCCATATATCAAGTTTTTATTATTTAATCATACAGAGTACCTAAATAAGTTGGCAGATGTACGTACCTACCTTGTGGTAAAAGATGAATTGGGTACATGTTAAGGGGGAAAGCGTCAGGATAGCCCGGGAAATTCAAATTTTCTTACGTATTTTGCAATTTGCAGGTCAGTATCATGTTGATTAAAATATGATTCGCGAGCGTAACAAATATGTCTTTACAGAATTAAAATCATCAAAACAACACTCTTACTACATAATTGAATGACATTTTCATGAAATATCAAACAACGGGATTATAATTACAATCTTAGTGAGTTATATTGATGCTTTTAATTATTATAATTCTGTAAAGTCATACTTGTTACGCTCGCGAATCATATTTTGTGCAACATGCAACCTGACACTGACCCGCAAATTGCAAAAAATGAGACAAAAGAGAGACAAAAGTTGCTCGTGGGCACCCTCCCTTAGGGTGCCCACGAGCAACTTTTGTCTCTGCAACTAATTTGTCTCTCACATCAAGTCTACGGGGTTTATACTCGTATGAAAGTGCGCGCATGTAGCGACGTGACAGCTGGGAGACATTTTTGTCCGCGGGTTTGGACGCAAGTGGCGCCCATCTATTGGTTGCAATGCAAGTGCGCGCACGGCGAGAATAAAGTTTCCGTCTAGCCAGTTGCCACTCAACCGAAAATTTAACAAAAAAGTAGTGTTGGGCAGCAACACTACTTTTTTGTTAAAATTTCGGCTCCCGTGTCCAAATCTCAGCGAGGTGGTAGCAGCAGAGATAAAAAAGTTGCTGGGCTAAGTAGCTCGTGCTCGCTATGAAAAAATTTTACTTCGCGGGCAACCTAGCGCATCCCCCTTAAGTTAATTTAATTCCCTGACCCCGCATCAGGCAGAACCAATTTGTTTCGGCTCTTTTTGTATCTTATATCGCTTAATCTTGTACAGGAGTTCATTTATTAGGTTACTGATACGTTTCGGTAGTTGCGTGAAATTTAGAATTTTTGGGTAGATAGAAATTAAATTACTGGTCCAGTCGGCAACAAAAGTCGATTAGCATTTCAGCTTTTTTTTAATCTTAATTATTGTGCAAAAAATATTAAAACTGTAATAACTGTGTAATAATAAAACGGTATTAAGTATATAATAATTATAAGGTAGCAAAATAGGTACGTGAAAAGCTAACATGCAGTTTATTATTCATTAAGTCAATGTTGGTGATAATATTATACACAGTCTGGCCATAAATACTGTTACAATTAAAAATAAGAAAGATATTACATTTGAATTTGGAATCTGTCATTTTTATACGATTGTTCATTGAGTTTTCTAATTTTGGCGCCAATACATTGTACAATATTTTGCGATATTAAAATGGAGTGGGGTGATAAAGAGAACCGAATCGCTGTGATTGCATTACACAAAGTTGGTATGGAGCCAAATGCAATTTTTAAAACTCTCCATACGCTTGGTATTAGTCAAATGTGTACCGGGCTATTAATAGGTACAATAAGACCTCCTCTGTTTGTGACAGAAAAAGATCTGGCCGTCCACGTAGTGTTCGTATGAAGAAGGTGGTCAAAGCAGTAAGGGAAAGAATTCGAAGAAAACCTATCCGAAAGCAAAAGATTTTATCTCGGGAGATGAAGATAGCACCCAGAACCATGTCACGTATTTTAAATTTTAGATGACTTAGGACTTGCAGCCTATAAGAGACGCACTGGTCATTTTTTAACTGGTAATTTAAAAAAGAATAGGGTGGTAAAATCGAAACAACTACTGAAGCGGTACGCAAAGGGAGGTCACAGAAAAAATTTGTTTACGGATGAGAAAATCTTTACAATTGAGCAACATTTTAACAAACAAAATGACCGTATTTATGCTCAAAGCTCTAAGGAAGCTTCCCAATTAGTCGACAGAGTGCAACGTGGGCATTATCCGACTTCAGTGATGGTTTGGTGGGGTGTTAGCTGTGAAGGAGTGACTGAGCCATATTTTTGTGAAAAAGGTAGCAAAACATAGGCACAAGTGTATCAAGATACCATTCTTGAGAAGGTAGTTAAGGCCCTTAACAACACCATGTTAATAACGTAAGTATGGTCCTTCCAACAAGACTCGGTGCCGGGTCATAAAGCTCGGTCCACGCAGTTTTGGTTGGAAGTGAACGTTTCGGACTCCATCAGAGCTGAAAACTGGCCGTCGTCTAGTCCCGATCTTAATCCGCTGGATTATGATTTATGGTCAGTTTTAGAGAGTACGGCTTACTCTAAACGCCATGATAATTTGGAGTCCCTAAAACAATCCATACGATTGGCAGTGAAGAATTTTCCCATGGAAAGAGTGCGTGCTTCTATTGATAACTGGCCTCAACGTTTAAAGGACTGTATTGCAGCCAATGGAGACCACTTCGTATAAGCTTTTTATATTTTAAATTGTTTTATATTTATGTATTAAACTAACACACTGTAAAAGTAATAAATATTATTTGCAATAAAAAAAAATTTTTTTCTTCGTGACAATATTTATGGCAAGATTAGGTATAAAAGAGCAATGAGTAAAACTAAAAAATAAAATGACGTATCAGCATAATCAACCTGTAATGTTCCCACTGTAGGGACACAGGCCTCCTCTCTGTAAGAGGGAGTGGGCCGTAATCTACCACGCGAGCCCAGTAAGGGTTGGTAGATGTCACATGTCATTGAATTATTTGTTATTGACATGCCGGTTTCCTCACAATGTTTTAATTCACCGTTTTGTGAGCAGTGGTGATGGAATTATTTCCACAAAGCAAAGCGCTTGTCACGGTTCGAACCTAGGCGACATGGAGAGTGCGATTGTCGCAACCCAGTGCTGGGCACGCCACAATTGCGGCGATAAGTCCCCTCTTTGAGGAGTGGGTGGAGAGGCGCCACGGTGCCCTTACCTTCCGCCTGACGCAAGTCCTCACCGGACACGGTTGTTTCGGGAGGTTCCTGTTCAGGATAAAGCGGGAGGAATCGCCAGGGTGTCACCACTGTGTGGATCGGCCGGAGGACACGGTGGAGGTCTGCCCAGCTTGGGCGAAGCACCTCCGCGTCCTCGTGGCGGCGATCTCTAGCGTCCGGCCCTGGTACAGGCCATGGTACGGAGCGAGAGTGCATGGGAAGCCGTCATGTCCTTCTGCGAAGCAGTAATGCTCACAAAGGAGGAGGCGGAGTGCATGAGGGAGAGGCAAGCTCTGCGCCCTCACGCCCCTAGTCGCCGCAGGAGACTCCCTGGACGTCGGGAGTCAGCAACCGACTCCCATTCACCGTAGGCGCGGGCTTGCGGGTGGCGAGCAATGGGCAGCTCGCCACCCGGTAAGGACCAGGCCCGGGTTGACGGCGCGTTGTGTTCCACGCGCGCCTCAAAGAGATGTCACCACGAACTGACGGGGTCCGCTAGGGCCGATGCCTGCCAGGGCCGCGGGTTGTTCGAAAGAGATACCGTGGCCCCTGGCATATGCAACTGAAGGAACACGGGTGGGTAAAAGTAAAAGTCTGACACGCCCTCCCGCTCTGCCCAGAGCGGAAGACGTCATTTGATGATTTCCCACCAAAAAAAACCCTTTGAACCTACGACCTATAACTCGTAAATCGCGGCCATTTCAGCTGCGCCACCATGGCTCCGAATGACCATGAAGATTGTTATGTAACAACTAGGTAACTAGTTAAAAATCCAAACAACTTATATTCTTGAAGAAGGTATGTACGTTGAAGTAGATACGATTTCTTCCTAACGTTCTTTCTCTCGTCCCTTTTTTCAGCGTAAGTATAACACTTACAAGCCCGTTCCCCTGTCAGTCAGTCACATGATGGAATACTGCATGAACTGAGAACAGCTGTATTGTTAGTATGTAAGTAGGTCAACAGCTGTTCTCACACACATTGCATTGCATTACTAGTAAGGTTTGCATTTACTAGTAGGTATTAGGGCCAGTGATAACGGCCCCTTCTTACGAGTTGTAGGTCGTGGGTTCGAACACAGATGGCGCTTTACTTTGCGTAAATAATTTCATCATCACTGCTCTCAAAACGGTGAAGAAAAACATCGTGAGGAAACCGGCATGTCCTAGAACCAAAAATTCGAAGACATGTGACATTTACCAATTCGCACTGGGCCCGCGTGGTGGATTACGGCCCACTCCCTCTCACAGAGAGGAGGCCTGTGTCCCACCAGTGGGAACTTTATAGGCTGATTATATGCTTAAATATATTATAGGTGCCAGGTGGTCTTAGGTCTGCGCCACATCGGCCACACGCAAGCCAAACGCCTTTCACTGCGGAAATAAGGGAAGTTACACATTATTCGATTAAATTACGTATGTAATTGATAGTCTAGTGGGTTAAGTGGCTTTGGTAATAATTATACTTACTCGTAGAATAGGTAGGTTACTCCATACATACTTACATGATACTTCCTAGAGCCGGTGAAAATTAAATTTATCAGCAGTTACTGCTGCACCTACCTGTACGCACGACGACATTTATCAAGCTATACATTTCCAGAATAAGCTGACTTCTCATTGCACGAAAAGCCAATGCGAGGTCAACTAAAACTGAAAATGCAAAGCTTGATGTGTCGTCGTGTGTACTATTTTGTTTTGATGGTAGGAAAGGAACGTATACTTACTAGGTAGGTACTGCATTGGCTTGATGCTACCGTCAGTCAGCCGGATTCACCCTGTGCTCTATAGGTATCCTGGGACCAGGACCAAAGCAAACTTACAGCCACCAACATAGTTATTATAAATAGGTATACTTATAGCTAGCAAGATTAAATTCTACATTTACTCTAAAATAATAGTAGGTAGATTATTTTACTTCTGAGCTACGCGAGGATTCTAGAACTACCTGCACCCTTATTCTGTAACACACTATCAATCACATTCTCAGTCATTTTGAAGGATACTGCTAATCCATTGCTTCATATGTTCGAAAAATGTGTCTGCACAACAACGTAAATAACGCATGTAACTGTCAAAATGAAAGCCCTGTGACACACTAATATGTAATAGAATTTTCAGTGCAGCGAGGAATCCAAGGTCACCCAAGACGAAGACACCTTTATCCTGGATGAGAATACTCTACTTTTCGCACTTACTTAGAGATGAGATCCGCAGAAAGCTGAAAATTAGTCACGTCCAGGTTAAATAGAGCGTGCAAAATAAAATAGCCACATATTACAAAAGTTATTAAGTGGATGCAGCGCTGACAGCGACTCATTGTCTCTTCTACCCCTTGACCTACTTGCTACAAGACACGAGTCGTGATATTTCGTTGTCATTCGAACAAAGGGTGTTAAGTTATATGCTGTTAGGCTCTAGACAGACGGACCGCATTTCAACTGCAATCCAACCGCAAATTGAAGTTCGGATGCAGTTTGAATGCAGTTGACACGACTGCATCTCTGCATATCTGTGTCAACTGCATTCAAACTGCATCCGAACTGCAATTTGCGGTTGGATTGCAGTTGAAATGCGGTCCGTCTGTCTAGAGCCTTAGTGTGTGCTTCCCACGTGCACTAGAAAATGATTACTACCTACCTAGCTAACGTCATACCTAGATATAGTCCGGCCGCCGAGAGAATGCGTTTCGGATACCTATTATTTTTATAGCTGATAAAGATCAAATTCGCATGACAGAAGGTCAATTCGGGTAATTTAAAACGTTCAAAAACTAGTCGCAGTCTCATCTCGGCGACAAATAAATGTAAAAAAATTTACAAAAATTTACGGAAATTAGAGGTAGGTATTTTTGATAGACTGAGACTGAGACCAGACTGTGAAAGTTTTAAAATTACGAGAATTACCCCTCAGATATTCGTTCGTATGAAACTGAGTGTCAACAACGCATTCTCTCGTTAACCGAACCGTACAACATACATTGCAATCCCCCTTGCCACAGTATTTATTATACTGTGCCCTTGCTTTGATTGATGTCTATGAAATGAAATTCAATATTTATTTATGTAAGTAGATCTTCACGTCAATATTTTAAAAACTAGATGGCGCCGGAATTTCCTAGCTGACTGATCCCTGAGAAGAAATGCTGAAACAAACTCAGGAGCATGGTCTCTTTTAAAATTCAAACAATAGAGTAATTAATTATTTTAGGTACAGACGCCAGAAGGTCCAGCTACCCGAAACTGTCAAATT
The DNA here is from genome assembly GCA_947507525.1 of Apamea epomidion. Lineage (NCBI taxonomy): Eukaryota > Metazoa > Arthropoda > Insecta > Lepidoptera > Noctuidae > Apamea > Apamea epomidion. The sequence continues at coordinate 14,846,689 of OX382230.1, read as the reverse complement.
TTCACAATCAACCTTGAACCTTAATTCTTTCGCGATAAAGTTGAAAATCTATTAAAGAAATTTGACAGATTGTAGTAGCTTGATGTGCTGGCGTCTGTACACAAATAAAATACTCATAGTAGACTGGGAAAAGTGGAAGGAGGGAAGGGAGGCCTTTGCCCTGCAGTGGGACAACACAGGCTTATAATATAATATATGTAATTTATATGATGTTCCTGGATTTGCCCGATGCAAATAGAATCTACTAACCATTTTCTATTCGATCAAAAAGGGCCTTAATAAAATGCACACGATAAATTGTACATGAATCACGATTGATGGTACCGTTTACTCTTTTAAATAATGGCAAATCTCCTTCGATACTAGCGCCACCCCGAACCAACGACGGAAAAAATAAAATGCATCTGCTCTGCGTAGTATGAAACGACTCGTGCTCAAATTCAGCATCTGTCAAAATCTAGTAAAAAAAAAAAAAGTTGAAATCTTATACAAAAATATTGCACAATTTTTGCGATTAGTTAAATAAAAATTTAATTGTTTAGTTGTTTACAATGACAACAGCTGAAAATGCTCGTCCCCGGGACTGCCTGTCCTGCAGAATCGTGGGGGCTGTCGGCATGATAGGCATTGGAGGTTATCTCGCGAACGTAGCCTGCAAAAATAAAAGTTTACCTTCGAAATATGGACTGTCTGTAATATCCTTTGGTAACTATCACTTCTTTATTTTGTATTATTAATTCTCTGTCTTAAAAGTTACCAATTCCCTAGCCCCCGTATAAAAATAACAGTTTCTTCCCTAACTTTTCAGTAAAAGAATAGCAATGTATTTTTTTAAATTTTTGTATTAAAATATTAATTACACGCCTGCTAAATATTCGAAACAATCCAAGTTGTCTTCCTTAGTTATGGAAGGTTTAGCACTGTTGCATAAGTAAATCAAAAATAAATTCATAATACAGATACTGTACATAAAAATAGAGAATTTCTTACTACATAGTACAATAATGCATATCTTTCCCTTTTTCCTCTTTTCATATTAAAATGTTGAAGTTACCAGAGACAGTACAATAAGTAGGTACTTACCTACTTATAAAATTTTTACAATAAAATACATTGGCGGCATCCCAATTCAGATACTTACCCAAAAAGAAGCTTCTCATTTATAATAAATCGTTTATGTACCAATTCTATATGTATTTAAAATAATTTTCTTCCAGGTTTCATCTGCTTGGGAGTAGCGAGGTACAAACAAACATTCCCTTTCAATAAAAATGAAGAATTTAAGTCGAGAATGTGAATAGTTGTTATGTTACAAAAGTATGTAAAACTGTTAATTATTTATTCCGTAAGCTGTAAAAATGTTGTGTAATTACAAATCTAGTTAAGTAGTTCTAAGTTATGTAGAAAAATTATGTATGTGCGAATAAACCAATGTCAAAATAAAATATCAATTTAACTCAAAGTTATCTTTTTTAGCGTTTCTTGTAAGATAAGGTAAACTATAAATTAAAAATAAAGTCCCATATTTATTCATCTTTTTTTCGTCATTGGAAACAACGCCATCTGTGTACTAACTGTAGTATTGCCAGTAGTTTTATCTTCATCTAACTCTTCAGTAATCTAGTTTTAGTCGTTGAGCACAGATGGCGCTTAGTATAAAAGGTTGCTTTTGTTAGTATAGGTAGGTGTTAGAATTAAAATAAAATTCGACTTAAATACCTAATAGTTTGCTCTAAAGAAATAACCCAGTCTTTATTAGTTAATGTTTGCAAAATTATTTTGTAGCAAATTTTATCACAAGACCTAGTCGCGACAGAATAATGTGACAATGCTTAGGGTACCTACTCGCGAAATGATAAGAGCACCGCTTTTATTCAATTACCAAAATAATGTTACCCTTCGCACCTACTTATTCAAAAGCCTGATAAAATGCGATGTCATACCTACTTATACCAACCTACCTAATTATTTCTAATGCCCGTTTTCTTAGTGAAAAGGGGCCATTATCTAACACTACAATGAAACCTAAATAAAAGCAAACTGTTGGATTTTCAACTCTCGTCGCTAAGCCGAGCGTTGAAAATCATTGGCATTCAATTAAGTGCCACCTAGTGTTAGTGAAAACGGGCATAAGTTCATTCATATTTGAGTTTCCCTTCATCGTTATCTCTGCATAGGCCCTCTGGTGTCGTGAGGCGGCCGTTAATCATGGGAAGTACTCCCTTGGCTACAGGCTCCCCGACTAACTAAACAACAGCTGCGTACAGTTACAGCAGCCATAAATGGTCACGGGTCAGTTAATAAACATAGAACGTAGACATATATGTAGACATAGGAGTCACGAACAATCCACTGTGCTGGACTTGCATGAAGGAAGATGAGACAGTAGCTCATGTGCTTCTAAACTGCCCGGTGGTTGCCCCATACGGAACATAGAAGTTCGGGAACCCAGGTTCTCTCCGTGAGATTGTCAGTATCACCTAGTTGTTGGTCTTCCTTGGGGAGCTAGGATGGATCGAATGATCGATTTTCCCACCCGTACGCAAAATGCGTATTTTGCATAGATAAATATAACCTTTTGGTATTTTTTAGTAGGTACGGGTGGGCAAATCTATCCCACGCAACGACAACTCCATGTCAAAGTGCGTGCTTTGACGTGGAGCTGCCGTGGCCGTCTTGCTACTACAGTATTACAGTATTTTATCTCACGAAGCAACGCGCGCTTTACTTGTGGTAACCAAGTGTACAAACACGCTGTGAATGTGTGCGTGAAGACGAGTAGCGTCTGCACATAACACACACTTGCACACATACACACACTTCCGACTTCACCATTATCTCGGACGGTCCTAGAGCTCCAGCGCTTACACACATTCACAGCGTGTTTTTACACTTACCAACCACAAATAAAACGCGCGTCGCTTCGTGAGATAAAAATACTACACATTCTTTAGGCCCTCTAGTTGGTAGATTTCTCGGTTTAAATATACAGTATGTATCTATTTATCACACAATTTGTTCCTTAACGTTGGCAACACGAAGATAATAAACAATGTGGTGGGTGACCCTTATGCTCTCTGATTCAATTAGAAGTTAAAAGGTTGCGGCCAACAGTGAACTTTAGCTACGCAGGTTAATTTTTAAGTAAGCATCTACTTACTTACGTAATGTAATTTACCCACTGACTTAATGAGGTCTTAACTTTCTATCAACGAGATAGTCACCACCTACATAATTATACGGCCCTTGAATGACGGTAGGTACTGTGAGGTTCTGCTTCTGCGGGGCAATTGTGTAACACACAGTAGCAATGGGTTTAATTTTGACAGTTCAACAACATTCATTGCGTTATTTACATTGTTGAGCAGACACATTTTTAGAACATAATGAAGCAATGGATTAGCAAAATCCTTGAAAATGATTCAGATTGAGATTGATAGTCGTTAGGTGCTGATGACGTCTTCTAAGAAATTAAAGAACGTAACGATTTCTTCACGTTTATTTTGACTGAACGTCTTTACATTTTCCCGACTAAATTATCACTGTTTTATTCTAAACAACTTCGAATATGCTAATTCAATTGAATGAATAAATTGAATAATCTATTGCCAGCCTAAGGTTGACTTTAGCGGACAACCTTTACAGTACCTACCTTCAAATGCTCTTTTACCAAACTCAATTTAGGACCTCCGTAGATGGTTGTACTCGTTCTCGCTCGCGCCCGACCCTCTTTTTCTGCTTACATAAACAAGGTGTAAAAGAATAAACGCAAGTCCTGTTTGTTCATAATTTATTACTGAATCGACTTCAGTAACTTTTAATATAGGTATTTTTTCCAAAAATTATGTATTTTGCCATACTGACTGCCGATTAAGCCAAAGAAAATTAAATCTTATTTCAAGGCAATAAGACTCAATTTTAAATGCATAAAGTAATAATGCTAAGGTCAACACGATTTTCTCAATAATAATAGTTAGCTTCCGTACCGCATGATGAGAACCTCGTGAAAGCCGAGAAAGATAAACAAATCAAGTACACACATCAACACCGTCTAGGGATATTTTGTATAAAGTTCTTAAACTCAAAAAATACTGGCCAGTTTTAAATTATTTTGAAGAAAGCTTATTTTGTAAACCATTTTGAACGATTCTAAATTTGAATTTGAAAAAATAAATTACAAACAAAAGATTTACGCGGCATAATGGTAGCGAAGTCCGAAGGTTTCATTTACCTACAGTAGTTTTTGGCTATTTTTTTGTGTCAAATTTAAGTTTTATAACAAGTTATCGGTTAATTTCGAATTATTGTCATTGTGTGCATCATGCAGCGGCGCCATTTAACGAGAGAGGAAATGTTAAGGGCAGTAGGCATGCTCCAAGCTGGGGCTACTTAACGGAGTATTGCTGAGGAGATTGGAACAAGACAAAACGTGATATCAAGGTTATGGTCACGTTATCGTGCTACTGGTGATGTGGCTGAAAGACACCCAGGCGGGAAGCGCATAACCACTCAACGACAAGACCGATTTTTGCAATTTGCCGCGAGAAGACAACCAAATGTTACGGCCATGCAGTTGGTTCAGAGGCTCCAGTCAGAGCACCAGTTGCTTGTGAGTGACCAAACTGTGAGGAGAAGGCTGCATGAAGCTAACCTTCATGCTCGCAGACCGCTTCGTACTGCAGCACTACGCCGAGGAAATCGTGGACGACGACTAGTGGGCTCGTGAACATTTGCTCTGGGATAATAACCAGTAGTCTGTAGTGCTGTTTACCGATGAGTGCCGGTTCGGTTTCCATCCCGATACACGTAGAGTACGTGTTTGGCGAGTTTCTGGTCGTGAGAGCCGTCTGCAACATCCTCAGGAAGTCCATTCATACCACGGCGGGACAATTATGGTTTGGGCGGGAATTCGTGTTGGTGGAAGAACAGACCTCGTTTGGATCAGAAACACCATGAAGGCTGAAAAATACCGTAACGAGGTGCTAGTACCAATAATCTACCCCCGTCGACTACAAATGGGTCAAGAATTCACCCTCATGCACGATAACGCCCGTTCGCACACAACGAGAGTGGTGACGAGCTGGTTGCAGGAGCACGACGTATCGGTCTTAGGCTGGCCCGCTCAATCGCCTGACCTAAACCCCATAGAACACGCGTCGGACATGCTCCAAAGAAGGGCTTTGAGGAATTTCCCTGCAAACATTGCAACGGAAGAGCAACTTTTTTTGCATCTTAGCCGGACCTGGGCCAATATACCGCAGCAAGACTTGGATAACTTAATCCAAAGCATGAAAAACCGTTGCAGGATCATTAATAACGTCATGGGTAGTTTTACTGACTACTGATTTTTCACATAACTGTTAAAAACAGATTAATTTTTCCTTATATTTCACTTTTTCTTGAGAAACACATTCATTGTTAGTTTTACCATTATTTCACGTTTTTCTTTATTTGAATAAAAATTTGTTTACGCAAAAAAAAAAATTGTTTTCTTTTATTCTGGAGTGTAGTCTGATAAATGGGCTTTAAAAAAATATATGCATGTTGTATGTTATTTTTAATAAATTTTGAGTAAATTGAGTAAATCCAAAATATCCCTAGACAGTGTTGATGTGTGTATCTTGACTTGGCTCGCGAGATAGTTGACATGTGGGATGTGGCCTCGTGACAGCCAATGGATTAATAGCCAAGAGTCTCGACCAACACCTGAGGAGGCTCTCGTTGGGCAGTTGGATCAAGAGCATAATTCAGAAAGCGGTAGTTCTGGACACGGCCCTCTGGCACGGGTTGACACGGCATTGTTTGGAGGTTCCTCTCTCTGGAGCCCTTACCGCCACGCCGGTAGCTTGGATCGTGTTCCCGATACCGGTGAGCTACAATTTTTAATATTTAAAAATATAATTTATGTGTAAATAATAAAATAAAGTAGAAGTAGTAAGGTTGTCTAAAAGTTATGGTACTAGACACCTTCACTAGTTTAAACCAACCTTTACTAAAGAATCATATCATATGCAATTTAAAAAAGCTTAACCAAGAGGTATTTATTTAAAAAAAAAAAAAAACTCACTGCGGCTTCGAGCCGCACACTACCTGAACGCGCCCCAAAAGGTGGTAGCCGTAAGGCTGATCCGGGGGTACCGCACGATCTCGCGCGAGGCAGCAAGCCTCCTTGCCGGACTGCCACCATGGGATCTGGAGGCGATAGTCCTCGCGCGCCTGTATGACTGGCGCGCGGAGGCACTACGTCGGGGGGAAACTCTGCACCCGCGGCAAATCGCTGCGGAGCAGACGGACCTCCGGCGCGGTCTCATGGTGGAATGGAAGGCGCGACTATCGCAACCCAGCGCAGGGCACGCCACGATAGCGGCGATAAGACCCCTCTTTGAGGAGTGGCTAGAGAGGCGTCACGGCGCTCTCACCTACCGCCTGACGCAGGTCCTCTCCGGACACGGATGTTTCGGGAGGTTCCTGCACATCATCAGGCGGGAGGAGACGCCCGGGTGTCACCACTGCGAGGATCGCCCAGAGGACACGGTGGAGCATACGGTGGAGGTCTGCCCCGCTTGGGCAGAGCACCGCCGTGTCCTCGTAGAGGCGATCGGCAGCGGCGGCGACCTCTCGCGTCCGGCCCTGGTGCAAGCCATGGTCCGGGGCGAGAGGGAGTGGGAGGCGGTCACCTCCTTCTGCGAAGCAGTCATGCTAGCGAAGGAGGTGGCGGGATGGGCGAGGGAGAGATCCTCACGCCTCAGCCGCCGAGGGAGACGCTCCGGGCGTCGGGAGCCGCGTGACGACTCCCGGCCACCGTAGGCGCGGGCCTGCGGGCGGAGAGCAATGGGTAGCTCTCCGTCTGATCAGGACCAGGCCCGTACCGGACGGCGCGTAAGTGTTCCACGTGCGCCTCAAAGAGATGTCAGCATAGATGACGGGGCCCGACAGGGCCGAAGCCTGCCGGGGTAGCGGGATCGTCCGAAAGGGTTACCGCTGCCCTGGTACATAAAGGGCTAAGGAAGGAACACGGGTGGGTTTTAGTCAGTAAGAGTCTGACACTCCCTTCTGCTCCACCCAGAGCGGGAGGAGTCATTTGATGATTTCCCATCCTGAAAAAAAAAAAAAAAAAAAAGGGGTATTTATTTTATATTTATACGTGTTTTTTTTATATCCCATAACTCTAGGGGGTCATTGTACTCATCATTATGAACAACTTTTACTATGGGACCAAACCCGAAATCGCGAAACAAAAATCTGGTGTTCCCTACATTTTGACGAGTTATACGAACATAAATGTAGGGAACAGCTGTTTTTTTTTTGCCCTAGAGTTATGGGATATAAAAAAACACGATGTATATACTTTATTGTACACCACAAAAATACAGAACATAAAAAAAATAGTAATAAGTATTAATATATAAAATATATCAAACACTACAAAATATACAATGGGCGGCCTTATCGCTTTCTGCGATCTCTTCCAGGCAACCTTGGAACGGACAGTGGTACTTACCTACATGTCTAAATTGTTTTTTTTCTCATGATTTGGGAGAGGAAGCTTTCCATGGATATCATCGCAATGTTCATTTTACAACTTTGACCCACTTCCTCTGAAGTTACCTCACTCAATTAATTCATACCTGTGTTGGTTTGCTAAAGTCCACAAACATCCGCTTTCCGGAACAAATTATGCGCGGGCTTTGTGGTAGAGAAACCAATATAGCTTTATTGTACAGATGCCAGCACATCAAGCTACTACAATCTGTCAAATTTCTTTAATAGATTTTCAACGTTATCGCTAAAGCCTTAAGGTTCAAGGTTGATTGGGAAAATTTTACAGTTTTGGGTAGGTTGACCTGCTGGCGTCTGTACCAAATACTTCGCCGAACAGCCTCGTTGACATTAAAAAAAAGTAACGGTGGAGTTTCATGCCCATTCTTCTCCATACGAATCTACCTTTTGGAAGGGGCGACTAGACTTGAAGGACTAAGTGCGGAAACCAAACCCCATAACATAGAACATAGGGGCGACTAGAATAAATTCTATTTTATTGTAAACTAGCTGCGCCCCGCGGTTTCACCCGCACAAGTTTCGATCCCGTGGGAATATCTGGATAAAGAGTATTCTATATGTTAATACTGGTTATAATCCATCTCTGTGCCAAATTTCATCCGAATCCGTTCAGTAGTTTTTGCGTGAAAGAGTAACAAACATCCATCCATCCATCTATACAAACTTTCACGTTTATAATATTAGTAGGATAGTCGAACTAGCTGCGCCCCGCGGTTTCACCCGCACAAGTTTTGATCCCGTGGGAATATCGGGATAAAAAGTATCCTGTGTGTGTGGTAATCCTGGTTTAAACCATCTGTTTTTTTTATTTTTTTTTATTGACAATTGGCTCACTCTTGACCTCAATCCAGCCCAGAGGCAGGGATGAGATAGATCTCATCCCTGCCTCTGGGCTGGATTGCAGAGAGTGAATAGGCTTTTTCTGGGCAAGCTCGTTCCACCGTAGACGGTGGAACGAGCTTGCCCAGAAAAAGCCTATTCACTCTCGCCCTGAAGAGATTCGGGTTGTATGAACTCGGGAATGCAGACGCAGGCAGACAATTCCACTCCTTAGCTGTGCCAAACATCCAAATCCGTTCAGTAGTTTTCAAAATGCATTTATGATGTTTTTTTTTTGGATGTGGGCCCGAACACACTGTCAATCTCAATCTGAATCATTTTGAAGTATGTTGCTAGTCCATTGCTTCATATGTTCGAAAAATGTGTCTGCTCAACAACGTAAATAACGCAATGAATGTTGCTGAACTGTCAAAATTAAACCCATTGCTACTGATGGTGTGTTACGCAATTATCCTACAGGTTGATGGCAATACGCTCGCCCCTCTTACATGGGGCTTAAACATAACTGGCGATATGTGGGTGTTCGACAGGTGAACTCTGCCTCATCCTTCGGGGAAAACAGGCGTGATGTTATGTTAGGAACCAAACAGTACACGAAATTATATTTCACCGCACCCACATGCGGTTGCCTGCAAGGTAGCGAGAGAGGATTGCTTTGTTGTGTGAAATGGAAAAAATACCGCAAATGATCATGATACCGCAGCCATAACGAACCGCAGATGCTGCTCTCTCAAATAGTATCGTGAAAACCAAAGATTGAATTACATATATTCACAAATTTTACGAAGCTGCGAACGGGAACGGAAATACCGCGCCACGAGTTCGCTCCCTAATCGGAATAAAAACGAAACAAATTCTATGAATATTAACACCGTCAACGTCAATTTTCATAGATATGCTAATACTTTCACCAGTCACTGGTCTTTATTTACACCTACTATCTGTTCAGATGAAGCATGAGCTCCATCCGTCGCTTCTTTTGTTCACGAATGTTCCATCAATGTAGGTACTAAACCAGCAATGAGTGACGTACAACAACCAATGTATCCCGCCTTGGGTCAATTTGAACGAACAGTATAAAAATTCTGAACTCGGAGCCGCTGTGATAAATAAAGATACCGGTCCAATCAGTCAAGCTTAGCCTTGTGGATATTGATGAGACTATAAAGTACGTTAATTTGTTTTGGTTCGCTGAACTAGCAATGGAGAAGAGAAATCTGAGAAAGAACCTTAGTTGCAGGTAGAACGTAGACTCTCTTAGGTAATTCTAGCTTCGCCCCGCGGTTTTACCCGCATAAGTTGCGATCCCGTGGAAAGATCGGGATAAAAATTTCCTATGTGTTAATCCTGGTTATAAACTATCTGTGTGCCAAATTTTATCCAAATCCGTTCAGTAGTTTTTGCGTGAATGAGTAACAAACATCCATACATCCATCCATACAAACTTTCGCGTTTATAATATTAGTAGGAAGTAGGATTATATAGGTAGTGGTAGAACTTTGCAAGGTGCAGGATCTAGTTATTACTGCGAAATTTAAACTAAATATTTTTGCATAATATTTTACTGTCGTGGATTTGTGCAAACTATCGACCATAACTTATCTTGCATCAAAAGACACTTAGGTACCTCTTGGCACTTATAGCGTTTACACATGGCACCGCAACGGCAGCGTTTTTCGCCGCCACGGTATCAAGACTTTTCAAAACTCACGGCCTTAGGTAGGTAAAGTAGTTATCATACAGGGTGGCAGCGACATCGACGCGTAAACTGTATCCAACCATGAATTCAGCACATTAATCTAGAATTTCTTGCGTAGAAATTTTTCGTCGGTTATCACGTAAAAATCAACTGTTTCATAGAAAAGTGCGATAACTACTAACGAAAAATTTCAACGCCGGGGTCAGAATTATGTACTTACTGAATCCATAGTAACAGGTTGCGCGTCGATGTCCCAGCCATCCGGTATAAAATAATTCAGAGTTCGGCCGAAATGGTAATTTCCGGCGAAAATTGCCGAGAACCGAAAACGAATTTCAGTTGGCCTCCAAAAATAATGAATGATCCTCATATATTTCCATAGACTTACAGACCTCCTGCGAAATACGAATGCAATCTTGCGATCGCACAGTTATGTGCCAGGATTGTTGCTTTGTTTTACTTTACCTTATCTACATGAGTTCACCTGAAATCATCGTGTGTCGTATTCGAAGTGCGGTTCAATAAAATTAATAAGTACCTATCTACCTAATGCGATAGAATTTATCATCTGGATACATTTCAGCCTACCTAAACTGCTATTTATTACCAGCAACTTTGGCCCAACAGATACCTGACTATTCAAAAGATACAGTGCAGAATCAACACATACGCGGAGACAGAGGTGGGGCAACGGGTGCAGTTGCCCCCCCCCCCCCTCGCCCCCGCGGGCTTCGACAAAACGAGTCTAAAACTCTAAATTAAACAAAAACATAGTTTTACAACCTGTTGTATCCGCATAGTAGTCATTCTCGAAATGGAGTCCATTCTCGAGCTTACGGAAAATATAGGTGCCAAAGGTTATTGTTAAAGGCTTTCACAGCATGAGAAATCCTCCCACTCAGTCAGAGAGAAACATTTGCCCACCTTGAGCGAAGAGTTTTAAAAAACCCTAGATCTCAGGTCGTAGACCAACAATCACTATTTTATACTCTCCCTCTTGCCTTTCCCACAGGCCCCACAGTATCATTTTTCTTCTTTCCCCAATCCTTTTCACACCATAGCTCACAAATCGTACCACAAAAAGTAATGTTAACTCATTGGCCTTCCATTCCGGGATTAAATAAGAGAAATCACGTTACCAGAGCTTTCATGTCATGAATGGGCACTCAGGCTATTCAGCGGGACTGCGGCAAGCTTACATAATGACGTGATTATTCTTCACGCCTTTATTTTTGAGGCGGTGTGTCGAAAATAGTGGGGAATGTGAAGTAGGTAGTCTTTAGCTTAGTCTTTGGCGCCGACTGAAAATTAGTAGCATAATCTGCTCATACTGTTAAACTGCTGGAACACGCATCCTCTCTTCGAAAGAGAGTGGGCTGTAATCTACCACGCGGGCCCAATGCGGGTTGGTAGATGTGACGTCTTCGAATTTTTGGTTCTAGGACATGCCGGTTTTCTCACAATGACTCAAAATTTGTAATTTACATTAATTTTGGAGTTTAGTTAGACTAAAAGGCTTATTTTAGATTTTCGCTTTTCAATTTCTTATTTCGTCGGTTTATTTTTTTGTTTAAAAGTTTTTTAGATGAGGAGCCATAATATTCTGTACAGTCAATCGCACATCAGTGATAACAATTTGACATTTACAGCGCCTTTATATCGTAGGAGTAAGGGCGTTTTTCGAACTGTAAGTTTTTCCAGTGACATGAAATTTGAAACGGATCTCTCTCAAGACTAGACAACGCATTTACAAAACCAGCGAAAATGAAAGCGTGACATTTAAAGGTGTAAATATTTAGTGAGGGTTTATAGAGAAGCGGAGAATTTAGATATTTATGTTAACGCAGACGCGAAAGCTCTTTCTAAAATATTAATGCCAGCCTGTGCTGTCCCACCCACAAAACATAAAACTAAGCCCACAAACATCAGTGCAAAAGGTTATTTTGGTACAGACAAGGCATGAGCACTTATCATCAATTTTTCACGCTAGCTGCCTATAACGCTGCTACAAACATCTTGGCGATTTGCAACCATTTAGTAATTTTTTTTTACCGACTTAAAAAAAACGGAAAAACAACAAAAAACAAAACTAAATTAAAATTATTTTCTTCTTTGTTGTGTTTTTTGGCAGAAATGCTTAAGTATGTTTTGCCCATCTAATAACGAGTGTCCGTTTAATGATTGAGACTCTTTTTAACTTTCTAGCCTTTTCTCAGTTGTTCGCTAACTAACTAACTAACTAAGTAACTAAGCTATCTTCGAACATATGGATTAGGCTCGGTTAGAACTTTGATCAACTTGGCGAAATATCAGTTGGTGCATTAGAAATGTTAAGATAGTTTATAAGTCGTTAATGTATCGGTTATGAATTCATCATTTTCAATATAGTTGTGTTGTAGTTCAGGTATGAGTATGTTTGTTCCCAAGGATGGAATTATTTTTTGCTTATGAATGAGTAAATTATATTGTATGTACCTAACTGATGGTTTTCATTTTCTATCGATACTTATAGTCAGAAGTCCGGGAACAATCCCTAATGCCATGGAACCACGGGTAATTAAAATTACCCATGGACCCGGTAATGGGTCGACCCGCCGGGAGGTAACGAGTGCATCCAACATGGTGGCAGTTACAATTTTTAGGACCAAACCTAGTTTAGGGTCCTAAAAATACTAAATGTTTGAGGTTCACAAAAGGCGCAATATTAAAGATTAAAATTATCAGAGGTTCGAATAAATTCTTTCCTCTTTTTGACAATCGGTTGTTTTTTTTTTGTTTTATAAATAAGTAGAAGTACACGGTACTGTTTCAAACCATCATCATCACCATTTCAGTCAAAAGACGTCCACTGTTGGACATATTTCCCCCCCAAGCACCGCCACGTCAACCGGTACTTCTTCACTTAAGTTTCAAACCATACTTTATGCAAAATAAAGATACCCTATTCTACTACATCCGAAACTGTATAAGCCCATAATTACTGACTAGCTTCTGCCCAGGATTTCGTTCGCGTGGGAGTCGGAAGAAACACAATGCCTATACCAAAATAACGCCACATTTTTATAAATGATAAATGATTTATTTTCTGTAAGTAGGTTTGTACAAACACTTTTACACGTCAGTCATATTTTTTTAAAACTAGATGAGTTCGGCGTTTCCTATGTAACTACTATGAGAAGAAAGGCCAAAACAAAGAGGTCACAGTCTCTTTTAAAGTCCAGACATAATCTTGGTCAGATCATGTGAAGACCATGTAGATTGGTGTCTGAAATGGTCTTTTGAGGAAAGAACCACACAGATTGAGTGGACCTGACCAGTCAGTGCACGCATTTGTCAAAAATCGTGCAGCTCAACTCACAACTTGAGGAGCTCAACGATTCGACGAACAATACCAAAGAAAGGACATTTGGATAGGCCGCGTAAATAACTCAAACTGCCAGATCATGATTATAACTAACAAACAAAAGAAAAAAAGGTAACAAGAAATGATCCACATAGTCCTCACATTCACAAAAAAACTCCTCGTCACTATTAGGTACTTCGTTTTTGCTAAACGTACTGTCAGACTTGTTTTCTTTTTGCTCATCATAATCATAATCATTTTTTATTTGTGTAACATAGGTAGTGAATACAGTTCTTATATTAAAGTCCATAGGTCGCTATGTTATGCCAAGAGGCGTACAAATATGGTTGCATGCTAAATAAAAACAATATGGAATAATTTCTACAGTCAATGCATAAATAAAAAATCATAAATTAAAATTAGTCACCATATTCAATTCAAATTTGTTTCTCCAGTCAAATAAATAAATAAGTCTACATTATATTTATCATTCAGAAATTCATCAGTCGTATAATAACATTTTTCAATTAAAAACGGTTTTCATTTTTTTTTTTAATTGTGTAACGTTCTAATTTTTTATGACATCTGGTAATCTATTGTAAATGCGCGGTGCCATACCTAAAACGCTCTTTCTCACTAAGGCAGTCTTACAGCGCTGATTGCTTAAAGAGTTTGTGTATTGGCTACGAATCGCAACATCTCGTAACGTTGACACTTTTTCGAATAACCTCATGTTTGTTTTGCTCGTCTCCTAAGTGCTCTAGCCTGATGTTAAGTAGCCTATAGTCTTCCTCAAGAATTGGCCTATCAGAAAGCAACAAATATTTTTTTAAATCCGACCAGTAGTTCCAGAGATTAGCGCGTTCAAACAAATAAACTCTTCAGCTTTATAATTAGTAGAGATATAGATTCCACATAATCGTAATAAAATATCTAAGTTTATGAAATCAATGAGTGGAATTTATGTTCGGGCATAAATATACATGTACATTGGACAGCGCCGATGTCCCGAAATACTTTGCAAGGGTGTTTTGAGAACAACCCTACAAAGTTTTAATAAATCTTGAAAGACGATCTAAAAATACGTGGATCCTTCCTGTTATACCTTCGGTTTTTTTGCACTTGTATAATTTCATTCATCCTAAGATTAAAGTATTGTGCGCGGTACAATGAAACTCGATCACTAATTGCTTGGAAATTAACACCGTAATCACCGGTGGGCGTACGACAGTGCATTTGTACCACCTCTTCGAAAAAAATCTGTATATTGTGTAAGTAATTTTCCTAGTAAAACAAAATGTAGCGAAATAAAAATAAATTCACTTTATCACGTTTTAATTTTGCAAAATAAATCATACAGTAAACAAAACTTAATAAAGGACACAGCACGGTTCTTATTAGCTCAAAGGATTAAGTTGTAACGCCGACGCGACGTCCTTGGTGTTAGAGCCCTATAATAAATTTCACGTATATACCTGTTACACGTCGGTTACGAAACGTTTGCAAACGATCCTATAACTCCCGCAACAAAATAGATACCTGGTCGTCCTAAATGGGTAACTTTGCACCAAGTCTATCGGTTATCAGGCAGCGAGCTAATAATTTATATCACTGTTTTAACTAAATTGAGACAATAGTAACTACTGAAAATAAAAACAAAGCTACAAATTATACGCAAATCCGGTACTAGGCTCCATGCTCCACGCCGGTAACAGAATCCTCTTGGGTTCGATTCCCGGTGGAGCGAATTCAAGATCGCCTTACAGTCTTCGGACAAATCGAGTCTTCATGAAATTCGCCTCGAGACCAGTTTTTTGTGATGTACAATTCGTTTATTTTCGGGAACACTGCCCTTGGATCCAATGGATGACCGCACAGAACTCGGTCGTTCAATCCGTTATACACTCAGCGCAAATATAAAGCGAATTATTTCATTGTGAAGGCAAAAAAATAAATAAATATTCGACTTCCGTCCTGTGTCCAAAAAAATAATTCAAAATAAAAAAATTCGGTAAGAAAACGACATGACACTTTTAGGTTCAAAATTCAAAACCAATATGAAGAAAAACCTTTCCGGTTAAAAATAAGGTTGGATTTGTTATAAAAGAAGGTCGTTCGTGATAAAATTATAATGTAGCATTTGCCAATGCTGCAAAAAGCATTAAGTGTGTGCTACACTTGAAGTATTGGTCTCGGAAATATACAGAAATATAATAATTAATAAAGTTATACCTATAAATTAATATTAATAATGTAAAATTCAAGTAGATACCTATCCACACACTTTGTCATGTGGCTTTGTGGGGTCTTGCTTGTGTTTAAAGGCTCCCTCTGACAGGCGCGACGTGACGATGCGACGCGGCGACGCGATTCTGATAGAACAATTTCCATAAAGTCTTAATAGAGATTGTTTTACTACAGTCGCTTCGCGCCTTTCTGCGGGGGCCCTTAAACACAAGCAAGACTGTTGTAAACTTTTGATGAATAAAGATAAATAATTACGTGTAGATACATACAGAAATTTCCCGTTAAAAGTTAATGAATATTGGAACAACTCGGAATTTGGGAATGTTACAAAAATAAGCCATGTTTCCAATATCCAGTGCGACGTTTCAATAAATACAAGCCAAGCTCAAGAAATCAATAATCTGATATTCGCTCCATATAACCACCGTCTCGTGTCAAAACATTAATATTTATCTTATTTCTATAAGTTACCATTGCCTCCTCGAGGTTGGTTGGCTCTTAATATTCCATTTCGTTTTCATCTTCTCCGTTAAGTGGCTTGAAGGTATTATACTAACTTATCTTCAAATATATACTCGTAATAAAGTGCAATGGAGCAAGGGGGTGTCTATTCCATCTTATATTATGACTGTTTACGTAACAGAATTTCATGGAGAATAACTAAGTACTTGCATATTTTTAATCTATACTAATAATAAAGCTGAAGAGTTTGTTTGTTTGAACGCGCTAATCTGTGAAACTACAAGTCGGATTTGAAAAAATCGTTTTGCATTTGATAGCCCAACTCTTGAGGGAGGCTATAGGCTATAACATCAACATAACATCACGCTAGGACCCTTAGGAGCTGAACAAAAGAAAAAAAAGTCAGAAAGAACGCTGAGCAAAAACAGTGATAGCGCGGGAAGGCAATGCGATACGACGGGGTTGGTCGGGGTAACACGACATTTCACGCGGACGAAGTCGCAGGCAGAAGCTAGTCATCTGCCTAGCCTTTTCCCAACTAAGTATGTACGTTGGGGTCGGCTTCCAGTCTAACCGGATGCAGCTGAATACCAGTATTTTACATGAAGCGACTGCCTATCTGACCTTCACAAGACAGTAACTGAGAAATACGATACCCTGTGGTAAGACTGGTTGTCAGACATTCTGGCTTCAAACAATATAAGTCCTACTTGTAGTTAAGACGTCATGAACCGTTTATAAAAAACGCTGAAAAAATGTAGTCATAGTTACAAACATGCTATAACGGTCTTCAATAAACATGCAAATAATTCGAGAACTCGTGCCTTCTAGAAATTAATAATATAAATTATTAATTACTATTCTGTGAGTGTTATCGATGGTATTTATGTATGTAAGAACACCAACAGCATATACATTCAACAAAAGTATTTAGGAAAGTTATTACTGCTGATGGCGAGATGGGCAGACGACATTGTTGCCATCGTGGGCAAAACCTGGATGGGGCTGGCACAGGAGCGCTGCGCAGCAGTGGGAGAAAATGTTAAGAAAGAAGACATTGGACAGAAGCTGCTTATAATCTAAAAGTAAAATTTAAAATTGTAAATATGTGTGTACACGACACACATATTTGCAACGTATACGAAATGAGAGAAATCAAAAATTAAATTACAATTTATTTATTGTAGTTCATCTACCATATAATTGGTCCTTTTTCTTTTATTCGAGAAGAACTAACTGCACAAAACTAAAATACTTTCATATAAACATATACAACTGCAAACTAACTGCAATATTTTCTTACAGCATTTTAGACTTGATTATACCTCTGTTATAAAGTAAATAATCACCTGAGTTTATCAAGCTCCATAACTCAACGCTGGATGTAATATTAATGGCCCACTTCAAGCGTTGACGTTAAGTGTCCTGCAACTGGGTAGTTCTTATTAAATGCACTTAACCTGACTGTAGACGATTACTTCACACGTACACAGTCGGTCTTATAATAAAAGAAGGTTTTTCTTTCCTCATGGTTTAATAATAATAAAATTGTATCCTTATATTACATAATATTGATCAGGCAGGGGGGGGGGGCATAGTTCTAGGTTACCAATTCACTATAGACACCCAAAGCCCTTAGCCCATTTTCTTTTCGTTTCCATGCTTTGCAATAGCCATACACCAACCGGGGGTCGTCATTGGGTGCACTTACATAGTTCATACAGTAATAATGGTCGGTTGGTGCCTCAACACTTAAAATTGTCTAAAGGGCCTCTCGAGTTGGCTGCGGCCCCTCGTATGCCTTCCAAAGGTCCGGGACCAAGGAGAATCCCGAGATATGTCAATTATTAATAATTTTAATTCGAAAAATCCATAATTGTTAAGTTAACATTCAACTTAATAACTATGTTTGTATATATGTCGGTTGGACAGATAATGGAGGAACGGGCAGTCAAATTTCCCCTCATTGACATTCAAGAGACTGTTCGAGCTGCCCCAGACCCTTTACATCAGCGTAAGCTGTGAACTTTACCGTAGAAATAACGTTCGAAATAAAAAAATGACTCCATGGAAAATGCTCATCCCTATGTTTAACATAGGATGATGAACATTTTGCGTGGATGTGACGCATGTTTTCCTCCAAATTCTTATTTTTTTTGTGCGTGTTCTTTTTATGCGTCATGTTTTCCGCAAATAAATGTATTATCTTTCTTTTCTTTCCTTCTTTCAAGATATACCTACCTTGTTTTTTATAAGACGAAGTAAGTTCATAAGAGTTCTTTACTTGAAAGCTTGAATAGCACAAGTTTGAAGGTTGAGCTTTTGTTGAACAGGCTTTGGGCATTTGGGTTGGGCAGGCATTGTCGAAATGTAACGTAAAATATTTGTTTGGCGAATGGCCTACAGATACCCTACAAATAGGTTTTCGTTTGCGCCTGTTAAATTAATTTAAGTAATAAAACAAACATTGTTTTCAATAGTTTTGATAGTTCGACTTTGTTATTGCTTCAAATTGTTTAAAAGCAAACATCAATTTAATTGTTCCATCTATAAATCAGGTATAGTATCTACCAACCGTATATTGATTGATACCTATTGTTTGTTTCCCTTTTATAACCAGAGTGAGTGGAATAGAGAGTAGGTACTCGTGTAGGTAGTTAGTAGGTTCATACTTACTATTGCACTGTAATCGTTTGTCATTATGTAGGGTGGCAGGGACATCGATGGACCTGTTAAATGGATTCTTGAAGGCTTTGAAGGTCCGTTTTTTTTAAATTGCGGCCACGCTTTGTACCTATATAAATCAATAGTTGAAATCAATGCAAACAGAAAACGTAATAAGACCAAACCATACTTTTTGAACTTTATGCAAGTTCAATAAATATAGATGATAAATTTTTAAACATTCAGAGTGATTATTTCAAACATCTATGCATTTTGACCGCGTAGGTCAATTGCTCTTTTGTTTTTGTATATTAAATATACGACGAAAAAATTTCAACGCATTGGGCCCCGGCCACCCTGTATCTTAACAATGAAATCAACTCCGTCCCAGGTTCCGCATCCAATTAACCTTTTCTTACAAAGATGAAATTCGATATGAAAAGGACCACAAGAAGATGATTGGCTTCGACAGCATCATGACGTCAAAATTCGATCAAAGCTAAAACGCGTCCTAAATTCTTTTACGTTTATTACATCATGATAAGTTGTGACACGTTACTTTCAGAACGGACAGTAACTTAGTTTTCCTAATCAAGTTATTTTATGAATGAAAAGAAAAGACGTGGGACGTCGTGTGAGGAAAGTAAAGACTTTTTGGTAACTAAATATTTTCTTTCCTTTAATCAGTGTAATCAGTATCTACCCTCGCTACTCAGTCGTTGCTCATAATTAGTTTTGCGAAACGTAGCGTGTAAAATGTAGTTTGTTACAGGAGGTTAATTAATAAATAATTAAGTTTAATTGACAAGTATAAATTGGAACGCTGAAATGTTGTTAATTTCAATCTTGTTGACATTTGTGCCAAGATATGCTGGTTAATAAAAATTAATGGTTAATTAATTTTAAGTGTCGTCTCTGAATGCGGCAGTAAGTAACATAACTTAAAAAAATACATAATTTGAATTTGGAATGTGCGTAAAATACAACCATTAAAAAAAATGTCCTTTGAAAAAGTTCGAATTTCGTCTTCGTTTTTTTCTTAATTTTCCCATCAGTATGTAAATGTATTAGCAGTTGAACATAGTACCATTACTTCGACGCAATAAAGTCAACATCGCGACACAGATCACGGCGTGCCGTCCGGGTAAACAAGTCGGTTTAATGATAAGAAGACCGACGCCGCCAACCAGTCGCGCGCGCCCGCCCGCCCAACGCACGTGTATAAAGCTGCAACAGATAACAACAAATAGTTTCAATTCAACCTTATGGGTGAGTCACCTCTTTTTAAAAAGAAAAATTCGAACTTTAGTTTTTATTTCGCGTGGAAAATAAAACGTTTTTGAATTATTTTTTTTTTTGTTTTTATTTTATTATTTATTAGTTTTTGTTTTTCTTCAGTGCTTTTAATAAATCTTCATGAAAGTTAACAAAGTATATGTTTTTGGACGTGACAACTAATTTTTATGGTGTTCTGTGCGTGAATGGATTTATGAGTGACGCGTGATATTAGTTCGCTATCTCCATAATGTAATGGGATCATTTCACTTTGTAAATGTGTCCGTACATACCTATGTTTGCTTTCACGAATAATTTTCACCTCTTCATTTTCATGAAATGTTTTTTGTATTTGAGTGCATTTTCTACTTCAACATGTGTCATTTTAGGTATATTTTGGGCAATAATAACTCATATTTGGCATAAGAATCTCTATAAGTTTCTAACCACAAATTATAATCCCTGATTACCTTTATTGTGTTAAGCAGCTGTGCCATTACTTGCTATTTTCCGGACTGAGAGTTTCGTTGCCTTCACTCACGCTAAGTAAATAGATCCGAATATGATATGAGGGAGAGAAGACGCGTGGCAATTCACACGTCCGTATTGTTTACCAGCTTTTAATATATTATGTGTGACGATATAGCTAGTCACATAACGTAATTTTCTCATCATGCTAATAAAAGTGTTTTACCATTTATGTAGTTATGTAGTGGAACGCTCTAAAAAAAATTAAATTCTATTCCTTACGGGATCTAAAGACCAGAATTTCGACCATTGTTGTACTTAAAAACGTTAAAATTCAAGTCGCAATTTAATCTCAGCGAGAATCAATGTCAGAAACTTGCCAAAAATGTATGGAAATTAGAAGTATTTTTGACAAAATTGAGACTGAGACCAGACTGTGAACGTTCTTAAAAATACGGGAATTGCCCCTCAGATTTTCTCTATACAACTTTGAGCTGTCTCCAGTTGCAAAACAGTACGAACGTAGCATTCCACTGTAACGTGTATAATCCATGCATGGCATACACAGTGGATCGATGTAGCACTATTGTATACGTAGCTAATTTCGTTATCTACAGATAAGCTGTGGGCTGAGAGGCGGGAGTATGAGACACCATTGGACGTGTATAAAAACACGGAGAGGGAATCAACTACGAAGGTCGTAGAGGTGATGTCTGAGGCGAGGGTCGGGGTGTCATCATGGGAGGTTCATGGGAATGTGTGGAGTGCTGCTGTGGGCGCTGTCATTGGTGCTGGGACTGTACTGCTGATTGCTGCTGTGATCCTCATGTGGAGAAAGCCGAGGAGGCAGGAGCTGCCTCTGTTAGCACCCATGGATGTGGCGCATAGTGTGAGTTTGTTTTTTTTCTTGTATGACTGTATTTATATTATGTGCATTTATTTGACGTTATGATGAGACTTTACCATATAATAAAAAAGTAGTTATTTATTCTGTGTTATTAAAAAAGGTGTAATTGACATGGATTGAAACTGAAAGTAAAGTCGCGGTTATGAGCGTACCATATCAATTTGACAAAATGCAACGAAATTGGTCAGTACGGTTTGCCTAAAAAGCCATGGATGTCCATACATCTTTTGATGAGTTTTATACATACATAAACTCACGCCAACTTCCCATGGAGGTAAGCCGAAGCTACAGAATGCCACCTGCTACGATCATTATCTATACTTACATATTTAATTCAATATTTTATATGATGAGTATCCTGTTTTGCAAAAAGGCCAATTTATTTTCAAGGTTTCGCTGTTATTTAATAGTTCTGAAAGAAAATAACATTCCATGCAATAAATAAAGGTACCTGGGAGCCTCGCCTCAGCAATACTGCATAACACATTAATCGTAAATTCCATTCCTAACTGCAACAGAGTGGGTTTAAAGATTTCCTCGCTTCCTCCTTCCTCGATTTATTTGAGCAATAAGAATCACCTGATTGTTAGTAACTAGATAGTAGATTGCAGACGTCGCTTGTATATACTAACAATTGAGAAATTGATATCGTCTCGGAACTGCGTCCAATTAGTGTGCGACGAGTGACGACGGTATAGCTTTCGACACCCATCGACGCGGCTTTCGGCACCCAGGCGGCTGCCGTCGACAACACACGCTCGTGTATTTGAGTGCGGTGCTAGAAGCAAAAATTCCAAGACATGTGACATCTACCAACCCGCACTGGGCCCACGGGTTGGATTACGGCCCACTCCCTCTCACAGAGAGGAGGCCTTAGTCCCAGCAGTGGGAACGTTATAGGCTGATTATGCTGAAATACATGCGTTGACGGCAGCTGTCCAGACTCGTCGACAGCTGCAGTTGCTTCTGCCGTTGACGCGTGTCGTTCGTGTGTATGAGCACATAAGAGTTGACCTATATCAACTGAGCATAATATTGTTAAATCCGGTCTTAATACTCATCAAGCTGTTGATCAGTAACCCTGCTCTCAAATCCCATGTCAGCGGTTGACCGAAAGGCCAACATCAATTAAAACCACGTGATATGAAATTTTGGCATCTAACAAAATTCTGTTATGATTAAATCCCTTTTTAAATTCATCTCTGAGCTGTTCTAGATATAACTTTTCGGTGCCTAAAAATAATTTTACAAGGGTTATAATATAAAAATACCTTTGCAGGTCTTCAATGCCTTTTTATAGCAACATAAAAGTGTTCCGATATGAAGTAAAATATTTCTGTTACTAAAAGGAAACACGTGGAGGTGTGGGATGAGCTTATGTCTTTACAACATGAAAGGTCCATTTGAATCATATTTAAGATGTATAAAGTTAATCTTTTTTTTATAAATCTACAAACTCAGTATTTTTGTTTTACGTACGTAATCGGAAAACGGTATTAAATGCCCATCAAGTATTATGACGAGGTGATTGGGTTAAAAGCGTTAACTGCGAATGCGTGTACATACGTTTCCGAATGGTTTGGCTCTTGCAAAGCTTTAGGAAACCCTCTGCCAACTTTTGTAGAGGAAAAAAAAACAGTAACATATATGGGCGTTTCTTTACGACGTTTTGAGTTACATTTTAAGCAAGGGATTTCTTGTAGCAAGAGACTCGACTCCGCACTTTCCACGGGGCGTTTTCCAGCATTAAACAAAGCTGTGTAGACAATAAACACTCTAGTAATAGTAAAATAAACCCCATAAAAGGCTGAGTTTTAAAACACCTAATATTCTTATCCGCCGAATTATTGCGAGGATTTGACAGCGTTTGTATCTATAGCAAAATCGAATACAAACGAGTCGTAGCTGTAGTACAAACAAACCTTCATTACTTTATACCTAATCTGATCCAATTTACGCCGCTACGTGTTTTGTTCTACAAAGAGTTCGCATGTCAACAAATGGACGGTACGTGCCGCTGCACATTTAGCTTCTCTATAATAACTTTACGAAGACGTCTCGAAGGACCAAGTTCGCTGTACTTTAATTTTGTTTTGAGTTTTGCACTTTTACAGCTTTCATCATCAATATGAAGCCATTGGACACCTATCATTTGTCCCGACTTTTATTATTGCGTTGTGTATCTTGGCTTAATATCTGTCGGTTTTTTTTGCAAAAATCTCACATTGAAAACTTAGATGAAGGGAGCTGTGGTTCCACTTAATCATAGGGATTGATGCTATTGACAGCTAACTTCTCCTAAGTTTCATGATGAGATTTTTACAGAATAGATCGGCTGTTTCTTAATAAAAGTGGGTCAAACAAAAATAAGCAATTTCAAAAGTTTTCCTAAAGTAGCTTTCTGTTCCAATTTATGCGTTTAAGATTATAACAATTTATACAAAGGAACAGCCGTCTGGAAACCGCAATGATGTTAGCAAAAACTTGTTTCAAAAAGTTTGACACTTTTCATTTATATTCCCTAAGCCGTTTTTAAGCTCAGCTTATTCAATCATTAAACACGATTTTGTAGTATTACAGGATAAGTACGGCAAGTAAACTCTGCGACGGTCGGTTTCTTAAGCAATAACCATTGTAATTCTATAAGGAAGAAGGATCATTATTACTCTCATACTAATAACATCTTATGGGGCCACATATCCCCCGCCATGCTTGTTAGTTTATGGCAATTTCCCTTGGCGTCCCGCGGGGTTTCACTAGCCGGTTGCATCTTGATAATGATGTTATATTTTCAATCTTGTCACATTTACGTATCATTTTTATCACATTACGCTATAATAACGTATCATATTGGCCTGTGGCCTTGCAAAAAAACGTCTCGAATAAAAGTTTTGTGTACCCTGTACCTTACGTACTTGTATTATAAATTAAAGTTGCTTTTAATGACGGTATTTGTGACCGCGTTGTTCTTTTAAACTACACAACGGATCTGGATGCGGTTTTCACAATCTTTTAGAGAATTTATTTCGGAAGGTTTATGTGTAAAATACATGAATATTATAGTTAGTTTTTATTAATTAACATACACCGCACTTGTATGTCACAAAATTTTATTTGAGTTTGTATGAGATTTTCTATATTATCACAGTTAATTAATTCTCTCAATTTATTATAACGGACACACACTTCACTATGTGTTTTCCAGCAAATAGCCATTCCAGCGTATGGCACTCGCGGGTTGCAGCTGAAAATCAGCGTCAGGTACTACACCTTGTATTGTCATCTGACGTTATGCTGAGCTGAGACCCTTTTGGCATTATAATCTTTGTTTTCTGTTTTTATAGTTTAAAGGTGTATTTATTTTACTGTAATGCAAAATAATGCTAAAAAAAATAATTTTAAAATAAACGCATTTTTCTTTCTTGCCTTTCTAAAGAAATCTCGATGTTTTGTCAAGTCGTAAAAACCGTGAGAAGCAGGGGCGGGTGGCTGTTTAAGAATATTTAATTATAAGGTACGACCTTCTTTTTCATTAAAATAAGAATGACTATTTTTAGAATTCTAAATATAGGTAAATCGATACCAAACCGGCGAGTTATGCTTAGAATCTATTTCACGTGGTACAAGCAGCCTATCTTGAATATTTCCTTGATTAAACACCCCCGTGTTATGCCTCGCACATAGTTGTCACTATGTAAGAGCAATGGCGCCATATATTGTTGTTTTGTTGTCTACAAGGTGGAGACGACAATATGACGATAAATGAAACTGCGTATATCTAATGATGTTTCCAGTCTGCCTACCAAAATTCAATCAAATATGTGCTTACTAGCAGCGCCCCGTAGTTTCAACCGCATAAGTTTCGACCCAGTGGAATTATCGGGATAAAAAGTATCGTACGTGTTAATCCTGGTTATAAACTATCGGTGTGCCAAATTTCATCCAAATCCGTTCAGTAGTTTTTGCGTGAAAGAGTAACAAACATCCATCCATCCTCACAAACTTTCGCCTTTATAATATTAGTGTGATAGTAGGAAGTAGGAAAGTCGGACTTTAGTCACTACTACTAGTCAAAGTTTGGCATAACCCATAGTCGGCCCAAAGCCGACAGCTGACAGTTTAAAGCCTTTATCCTTAATGCTATTTCGTTTTTTTTTAAAAATCACTTTTGTTGTTTCGGTGTTAGGATTAATTTGATAGTTCCAAAATAATCCTATGCATTAGTATTGCCAGTGTTTTCATTTATTTTCACTGTCGTCTCCACATTGTATATTCAGTCTTCCTGACTTAAAATTCCATCCATTACTTATGCCAATTTTTAAAAGCAACATTCAAAGTCATTTATATTGTTTAAAATGCGGTAATACAAAAGGTGATATATACAGGGTGGCAGGGACTGTAATGTTTATTAATTAAACCACGCTGGTAGAGTACCACATTTATTATTTATTATGTTTTCTTACAAATGTCACCGTCCTTGACACCACACAGCAACATAGTGTGCTTACAAGTAGTTTTCCGCGTAGGGCGCATTCCCGCGTTACATTCATAACATCTTTTGCTATGCTAAGCGCGTTCCATTACTGGCATAATGCCATATGTTACAGGGACAACGACCCAGAACCTGTTACCATGGATTCAGTACATGACTCTGAACCTGTTACGTACAATTTGACCGCGTAGGTATTGTACAAACGCCAGCACATGAAGCTACTACAATCTTTAAAAAATTTTTAATTGTTGATTTTCAGCTTTATCGCTAAAGCATTAGGTTCAAGGTTGATTAGGAAAATTTGACAGTTTCAGGTAGCTTGACTTGCTGGCGTCTGTACTTTTCTATAAAACAGTCGATTTTTTTTTTTCTGATACCGACGAATAATTTCTGCGCTAGGTAGATCTAAAATTATGTGCTGACTTAATAGTTTCAGTTTGTGTTGTTGATAATATCAAAATAATGTGCTAATTTAAATAAACAATTATCTATATCTACAATTGGAGATAATTACTAAACATTTTTTTTTAATTATAAAAAAAAAATATTATTAAATTATTTGATAAAAAATTATGTTGAAAATACGTCAACATAACAACAGAACAAATTATAACTACAATCACAGTCAAATGAAATCTTAACTTGTCCTTCGGTCCAATTTAATCCCAGACTTTAAACTGGGTGAAATACTTTGCTATGAAGGTTTGTTATCTGTTCTTGAGCATTTTTATTCTACCATCTCTTCAGTCATTTCCGCTTTTTTAACCAATTAAGTCGTAAAAGGTTCCTTTTAATAAATAAGGAACTATATATAAATATTATCCTTAAAGCCATCAGAGGGGCAATTCTCGTAATTTTAACAACGTTCACAGTCTGATCTCAGTCTCAATCTGTCAAAAATACCTCAAATTTCCCTACATTTTGCCAAGTTTTTGACATTTGTTTGTCGCCAAGATGACACTGCGACTAGATTTTGAACGTTTTAAATGATGAGAATTGGCCTTCTGGTGTAACCTGAACCAACAAAAAAACAATTGAAATCGCTTAAAACAAAACCCAAGAACTCCTCAAAGCCTCTCAATTTAAACTCACAAGGTCACGAACACATACATTCATCCATTACTCGTTCCAACCTTATATTTGACGTCAGAGGCTACGTCATAACTGGTAAATTTCGCTTTTCCTTTTAAATTATGTTTTATTGGATCCTCGTGCATGAGTCTTGACATTTAGGTACGTTCATTTTGACACATTAACATTTAAAATTCTGAAGCTTGAAAGTTATTCCTTAGTCACAATTGTAACAATTACAGGTTCTTGGCCAGATACTGAAAAGCAACTTAACTTTTAGTCGCCGTTAGGTCCCATGATGTCCTTATCACTTTAAGGCTCTCCCCCACAGGCGCTTTATTATCGGTCGATAATATCGGATGCGTTATTGCGATATCTGTTTTCAGTACATTTTGTATTAGGACGGCCACGAAGTTACGCAAAAAAAACGACGCAATAGAAGTAGGACGCTTGCGTTCCTCCGTCTTGTGATATTCCGATATGAGTTCTTACAACATTTTGTCTTAGGACGCATACGATCTTACACACACCTGTGTTACCAACGTAGTAACGTGTAGCCTGTGTAGGCTAGGTAGTAACCTAGCCTACACAGGCTACACGCAAACGTTAGAGATATCGGACGATCAAAACGCAGGTGTGTGGCAAGGATTCGGGACGCATTATCGCAATAACGCATCCGATATTGGCACCGATTCCCTTGTTCTTAAACTAAACAAAATTTAAGTTCAGTGCATCTTTTTCATTCTATTTCATTAAGAAAAGGACAGAAAATAAATATTAATTTAGTCCTGTCAAATTAGTCAGCGCCTAACGTAAATGGACGTAATAATAGTAGCCATTTTTTTTTAATTACCTTAATTTGAGTATCTTAATTTGACGGGACTAAACTAATATTTATCTTCTGTCTTTTTCTTAATGAAATAGAAAGAAAATGATGCACTGAACTTAAATTTAGTTTAGTTTGTGAACAAGGACATCGGCGCCAAAATTGACCGATAATAACGCGCCTGTGGGGAGAGCCTTAAAGGTGTGTTGTTGAGACAGAAAAACTTTTAAGGATGTTTTAAACTTAAATGTCGTTTGAGTTAGTCTGTCTGTGCTCGTACCGCGCTCCTGATGCTCCCCTCGTTGATTATAATGGTGTTGTAAAGAATTCTGAGTATCCATTAAAAATATAGGTTCATATTAATGGGATATTCGTTAATGGAGTTGCGTGTAAAACATTTCTTGGAATTGAAG
The DNA here is from genome assembly GCA_947507525.1 of Apamea epomidion. Lineage (NCBI taxonomy): Eukaryota > Metazoa > Arthropoda > Insecta > Lepidoptera > Noctuidae > Apamea > Apamea epomidion. The sequence continues at coordinate 14,818,422 of OX382230.1, read as the reverse complement.
TTCATTAACGTTCAGTGTATATAAAGCTTGAATAAATTATTTCACACACCAATCTTAATTTAAAACCGTAGCTTACAATACGTAATGGCTCCTGGCTAAATTATAACAGCCGCACGGGTCAATCGAAAGTTAAGCTTCGTTGCCGCGGTCTGTTCGTGGCTGGGTGACCATCCATTACATATCGAGACCTCTCCGTAGCTCGAAATGCACGTGGTCCCGCCCGGCTCACATTCACAGTCGTTACTGGTTACAGAAAACCAAAGATCTGACAACGAGTCTTACCAAGGGGTATCGTGTTATTCAGTAACAAGGTTATGGAGGTCAGAGAGGCAGTCTCTTAACAAAGAATTCTGGTATATAGCTGAAAAGAAAAAGAAAGAAAGAAAATACGTTTTCTTTTTTGCGGTAAACATGACACGCATAAAGATTACAAACTCAAAAAAAAGTAACAAGTTTGTAGGGGTGGGCGTTGAAATATAGTCGAGAATGCATGGTTCAACTCTATCATACCTGTTCGTCGCGTCGTCTCTCGTTCCGCGTTCGTTTTAATTCTCTTCCATGTTGGATAAATTTCGTCTTCAAACCAGTTGCAACGACAACCGTTTTCTGCAACCGTTTTCGTCTTCGGGAGAACGGTTGCATTTCGTCCTTCAAAAATGCGACAGCGACCCACCGCTACAAGTTGAAAGAAGAAAGAGAAAGCATGCGTCACATCCACGCAAAACAGCCACAAAGCTTCATCCGGTAGTTGGGAAATGGCTCAGCAGATTGCTTATGATACGAAAATGTAGCCAGTAGTCGATCCAATACCTGGCCACAGATATAGCATTATAAAACCTATTGAAATTAGATGCGCAGTCGACCAAGCCAATTTGATTACTACCCGACTGAATACAACATACCTATTTCTGTTGGGGCACAATAGGAACGGATACTGAAATATAATTATCGGCAAACAAGATTTCTATAGATTTCCATCTCTGTTTTAATTCCAGATAAATCGGTACTTATTGAGAAGGTAAGTTTTTTTTTTCTAAAATCTATGTCTATACTGAATGGCATGCAATTAGAGAGGCCTATTATGTCTGGACTTTAAAAGAGACTGTGACTGTTGAGTTTGTTTCGGCCTTTCTTCTCAGAGAAGTCAGATAGGAAACGCCGAGCAGAACTCTAATCTACTAGTTTTAAAAAAATCTGATTGACGTATAAAACTCTTTGTACAAACCTACTTACAAAAAATAAATAATTTATCATTTACATATGTCCAGCAGTGGACTGCTGTAGGCTGATGTTGATGATATATATACTAATAATACAGCTAAAGGGTTTGTTTGTTTGAACGCACTAATCTCTAGAACTACCAGGCGGATTTGATAGCCTAATTCTTGAGGAAGGCATTAAGCATCCCGCTGCGACCCTTACGAACTGAGCAAAACGTCAGAAAGAACGCTAACGGGGTTAGGGAAAAAACAAATTTCACGCTCACGAAGTCTCGAGCGGAAGCTAGTTCATTCAATATAGCTTCTCTGCCGTTATTAAAATAAATTATATAGATGCGATAAAATGAGCAACTACTTTTGAACGTCCTAAAAGTTTGTTAGCTAATTCACTTAAAGTGGCAGCGACTGAGGACTTAACGGTTACTTAAATTGAATAGCGCTTGAAAATTTGTCTTTAAAGAGTTATCATCATCATCTGCCTAGCCTTTTCCCAACTCTCTTGGGGTCGGCTTCCAGTCCAACCGGATGCAGATACCAGTATTTTACATGGAGCGACTGCCTATCCGACCTCCACAACCCAGTTACTGGGTAATACGATATCCCTTGTTCAATAAATACTCCAAAAGGCTGGTTGACCACTTCCCGTGACCCAAGGGCTGGCTTTTACCTGGGGTGCCAGGGCAGAAAACCTCCACGTGTGCCTGGGGACTGGAGTTCCCTTCTGGATACGTCCGGGGGGAAGACCAGTTTTCGGGCCGGTGCATCCTGGGATGCGGGCAGCTATTTCTCAGTGGGATTTTTTCCCAATGAGATATCGCTGCCCGCATGCTAATGTTCTGCCAAGAGGAACGCTCCACACAAGCCGCTATGAGGAGCAGAGCGGCTACTGTGTGGAGTAAGAGCGGGCCTGGTGTGCACTTACCCTGCCGCCGGGCAGGCAGGAGGGGGTACCCCCCCTTCTGCCACCGTTAATATCGTAGCCCCGAAGATTGTCAAGGTCATGTCTCTGACTTTTGACGGGGGTCGAGGGTCTTGGCTTAACCGCCCGGGCCGCGAGGTAGAAAACCTCTATAAAAAATCACCCCAAACCTCCAAGCGGCGGCGCACCGTGAGGGAGGTTGGTAGCTTGGCTAATGGGTAGCTACATGAATTAGTCGCCAGTGCGAACCACATTATTTTGAGCAAGTTATAAAGTTTGTACTCGTGGGAACAACAATGGAATCTTTTAAAAACAAAAAACATAATAAACGCGTAGAGGAGGAGAGTGATGCGGTGTCGGAGTCCGACGCTGCATCTGGAGGAGCGAGCACGGGAGGCTCAGTGAGCCCTTACCGTGACCAGGAGACGGCCGCTGCAAAAAGGAAGGTCCAAAGCAAGCGGCCAAGGTCAGTGGACGGCCAGGGGTCGTCGTCTGACGGTGAGCTGGCCTCGGCTCGAAAAATCCCCACCAGTAGGCGGGGAGGAGCCCGAGAAAGAGGCATGGGGAGGGGGCTTACTGCTCGGGAGGCGGCAGAAAAAGCGGAGGTGCCCGCAAAGGAGGGGGGCGCGGTCGCTTTGGAGCCCTCAAGCGACGAGTCGGTAGAGGCTGGCGGCCCTGAGGTGGACCGCAAAAAGAAGTTTGCGGCGGTCGTGGAGGCCGCGATCCGGGACGTGGCCCTGAAGAAGTTACAGACTTCTAAAAACAGGGCCATAGTCTCGGCCAAGGCCTCCATCATGGCGGCAGCGGAGGCCATCCACCTCGGGCCGCCGGACGGAATGTCCGAAATGCGGGCGGAGGTGGCCCGCTTGACAGCGGCCATGGAGCTTCTCCGAAAGGAGAACGAGGAGCTCCGAGCGGACCTGGCCGGGCTGCGAGCAGCCGGCCCCCGGGAGGTGCCGCAGGAGGGGGCGCAACATGGGCGGCCAGTACCTGCTGAGGACCGGGTCCTGAACCTGGTGCGGCAGGAGCTGGCTGCCTTTCAGAGCCGGTTCTCCGCCCTGGAGGCGATTGTCCTGCGCCCCCCGCTGGCGGCAAGCCGGCCGGCCTCGGGCCAGCGGAAGGCGGTGTCCTATGCTGCCGCCGCGGCTGTCACAGCCACGGCCACGGGGCAAGCAGAAAAGAAAAGGACAGCCCCGAAGCCCGCGAGGGCCCCAGCCCCAGCCCCAGCCCAAGCCCCAGCCCCGGCCCCAGCCTCGGCGGCGAAACGGCCGCCGCAACCGCCTCCTGCATCGCCTCCGGCCGACGCCGATTGGCAGGTGGCCGGGCAGAAGCGGAAGGCGAGCAAGGCTGCAAGGGCGGCCAAAAGAAAGGAGAGGCGGCAACGGCGCAAGGAGCGAGGCGTCGCGGCTAGGCTTCGTGCCCCGAAGACCGCAGCTGTAGTGATCACACTACAGCCGGAAGCGGAAAAGAAGGGCATCTCCTACCGCGACGTGCTTGCCAAGGCGAGAGCGGCGGTTAACTTGCAGGAGCTCGGCGTGGCTGAAGGCATCCGGCTAAGGGTCACTGCGACTGGTGCCCGGATGCTGGAGGTCCCTGGTGCGGCTAGTGGCCCGACTGCTGACGCTCTGGCCGAAAGGCTTAGGGCGTCCTTAGACGCGGAAGAGGCCCGAGTGTCCAGACCCACCAAGTGTGCTGACATGCGCATCCTGGGTCTGGACGACTCTGCGACGGTGGAAGAGGTGGTGGCCGCCATCGTCAGGACTGGGGGGTGCTCTGCCGAGCAGGTGAGGGCGGGCACTCTCCGCCCTGACCTCACGGGGATGCAAGCCATTACGGTGAGCTGCCCCGTGTCGGCGGCCCAAAAAATAGCCGGGGAGGGCCGAAGGCTCCTGGTGGGCTGGGTTTCCGCGCAGGTGAAACTGCTGGAGCCCAGACCTCTGAGGTGCTTCCGCTGCCATGTGGGCAGTCACGTGGGAGCTAAATGCACCTCGGAGGTGGACCGCAGCGGTCTTTGCTTCCGCTGTGGTCAGCCCGGTCACAAGGCCGGCTCGTGCAACGCCATGCCGCACTGTTATCTATGTGCGGCAGCTGGTAAGCCGGCCGATCACCGGGCCGGGAGCAAGGCCTGCGCTCCACCCGCAAAAGCCAGGGGCAGGGGCAAGCCCCCCGCCACCGCCGTCACCGCCGCAGCCGCCGCCACCACTGCCGTCGCCACTGCCGCCTCCGCTATCGTTGCCGCCGCATCCACCGCGGCTGGGCCCTCACAAGGGGATCAGGAGGGGGCTGTTATGGAGTGCCAATAATGGCCCCATTACGCCTCCTCCAGGCGAACATCAACCACTGCGCCTCCGCTCAGGATCTGTTGCTCCAGAGCATGGCGCAGTGGTCGATTAACATCGCCGTGGTCGCTGAGCCGTACTTTGTCCCGCCCAGAGACGACTGGGTGGAGGACCTGAGCGGCTCAGTGACCCTAATTTCGTCGGCCGCCGCCGGTACCCCGTCCCTCGAGGCTGTCAAGAGAGGACGGGGTTGCGTGGCAGCACGGTTCGGGGAGATAGTCGTGGTAGGGGTATACTTCTCCCCGAGCCGAACTCTCGCCGAGTTCCACAACTCCCTTGCGGAGTTAAGAGTCGTCGTCGTCGGGTTCCGTTCCCTCCCCGTGCTCGTCCTCGGGGACTTCAATGCCAAGAACGTGGCTTGGGGTTCCCGGCATACAGACACACGGGGCAGAATGGTGGAGGACTGGGCTCTGGAGACAGGCCTGGTCGTCCTAAACCGGGGTTCGGTCCCAACATGCGTGCGGATGCGGGGTGAATCAGTGGTGGACATCTCGTTCGCCAGCCCCGCTCTGTCGCCGCATGTCGTCAACTGGCGTGTCTTGGAGGAGGTGGAGACCTATTCCGACCACCGGTATATCCGGTTCGACGTCTCCGCCCAGACCTCGAGCGCGCCGGTCCGACCGGCCCTGGGTGGTCCGCGGTGGGCGCTGAAACAGCTGGACCGGGAGCTCCTCCTGGAAGCCTCAATCGTGCAGGCCTGGGTGTCACCACCGGACAGGCCTGCTGACATCAACGACGAGGCAGAGTGGTTCCGGGAGGCCATGTCCGAAATATGTGACGTGGCAATGCCCCGGGTCCGGCCCGGACGCGCCCGGCGCCAGGTGTACTGGTGGTCGCCGGAGCTGACGTCTCTGCGCGAGGCGTGCGTGGCTGCGAGACGCCGGTACACCAGGCACCGCAGGCTCCGTATCCGCCCTCCGGATACGGAAGCCGTGCAGGCGGAGCTGTACGAGGGGTACAGAGCGGCGAAGACCGCCCTCCGAGCGGAGATCTTGCGGGCCAGGGGGCTGGCCCGCGAGGAGTCGCTGGGGACTCTGAACAGAGACCCGTGGGGACGCCCCTACAAGATGGTGCGGGATAAACTCCGCCCATGGGCTCCCCCGCTGACGCAGAGTCTCCGGCCCCAGCTCGTGGAGGACGTGGTGAGCGCTCTGTTCCCTTCGCGAGGGGAACATACTCCCCCGTCCATGGCTCCGCCTCCTGTGATGCCAGATGCGGACCACACTGACGACGACGACGATGCTCCGGAGGTGACCGAGGTAGAGTTGAGAGTGGCGGTACGTAGGCTGAATGCCAGAAACGCCGCCCCAGGACCCGACGGCTTACCTGGAAAAGCCTGGGTCCTGGCCTTGGAGGCTCTCGGGCCTCGACTAAGGGGGCTACTAAGCGCATGCTTGGAGAGGGGCCGGTTCCCACTTCGTTGGAAGACGGGGAAACTGGTCCTCATCAAGAAGCCGGGGCGCCCTGCGGACTCTCCGTCCGCTTACCGGCCCATCGTGCTGCTCGACGAGGTGGGCAAGCTCTTTGAAAGAGTAATTGCAGACCGCCTTGCCGGGCAGCTGGTGCGGGTGGGGCCGGATTTGGCGGAGAGCCAGTTTGGTTTCCGCAGGGGGCGCTCTACGGTGGATGCCATCATGCGCGTGCGAGCCCTCACGACGGGGGATGCTGTGGCCCGGGGTGGGGTTGTCTTGGCGGTGTCTCTAGACATCGCCAATGCCTTCAATACCCTGCCCTGGAGTTGCATCAGGGAGGCACTCGGGTATCACCGGATGCCGACCTACCTCCGTCGCATTGTCGAGGCCTATTTGACGGACAGGGCCGTCATCTACCCCGGTCACCGGGGAGAGTGGAACCGGCGAGAGATGTCGTGCGGTGTCCCACAGGGATCGGTCCTAGGGCCGCATCTGTGGGATATCGGGTACGACTGGGTGCTGCGCGCCGACCTCCCTGATGGCGTCAGCGTAGTTTGCTACGCTGACGACACGCTGGTCCTGGCGCAGGGGAGGTCGCACCAGGCGGCGGCCGAAGCAGCGACACGCGGGGTTGCGACAATTGTCGAGAGGATCCGGCAATTGGGACTCGAGGTGGCATTGCACAAATCTGAGGCCATGTGTTTTCATGGTCCTCGGGACGCGCCACCGTCGGGTTCACAAATAACGGCGGGAGGGGTTCACATCGGCGTCGAGCTGACGATGAAGTACCTGGGACTCGTCCTCGACAGCCGGTGGAATTTCGTGGAGCACTTCCGACGTTTGGCTCCCAGACTGGAGCGGGCCGGGGCTGCCTTGAGGCGGCTCCTTCCCAATCTAGGGGGACCAAACGCCTCCTGCCGGAGGCTCTATGCGGGGGTCGTGCGGGCCATGGCCCTTTACGGGGCACCGATATGGGCGCGATCTTTGAGGCGGCGACCAGCCCGCCGGTTGATCGCGTCCCAAAGGGTCATGGCTGTCCGGCTCATCCGAGGATACCGCACGGTCTCCGCTGAGGCGGCGAGCCTCCTTGCCGGATTGCCGCCATGGGATCTGGAGGCCAAAGTCCTCGCCCACATATGGGAGTGGCGAGAGGAGGCAAAACGCCGGGGCGTTGCTCCGCTGCCGCGAGAAATCACGGCACAGCGGACAGAGCTCCGGCGGGATCTCATAGCGGCATGGAGAGTGCGATTGTCGCAACCCAGCGCTGGGCACGCCACAATTGCGGCGATAAGTCCCCTCTTTGAGGAGTGGCTAGAGAGGCGCCACGGCGCCCTCACCTTCCGCCTGACGCAGGTCCTCACCGGACACGGTTGTTTCGGGAGGTTCCTGTTCAGGATAAAGCGGGAGGAAACGCCAGGGTGTCACCACTGTGGGGATCGCCCGGAGGACACGGTGGAGCATACGGTGGAGGTCTGCCCGGCTTGGGCGGGACCCCGCCGTGTCCTCTTGGCGGCGATCGGCGGCGGCGACCTCTCGCGTCCGGCCCTCATACAGGCCATGGTCCGGAGCGAGAGTGAATGGGAGGCCGTCACCTCCTTCTGCGAAGCAGTTATGCTCGCGAAGGAGGAGGAGGAGCGTGCGAGGGAGAGGCAATCGCTGCACCCTCGCGCTCCTAGCCGCCGCAGGAGACGCCCTGGACGGGAGTCAACAGCCGACTCCCGGCCACCGTAGGCGCGGGCTTGCGGGCGGCGAGCTATGGGCAGCTCGCCGCCCGGTAAGGACCAGGCCCGGGTCGACGGCGCGTTGTGTTCCACGCGCGCCTCAAAGAGCTGTCAGCACGAACTGACGGGGTCCGTTAGGGCCGATGCCGCCGGGGCTGCGGGTTGTTCGAAAGAGATACCGTGGCCCCTGGCACAGGCAACTGAAGGAACACGGGTGGGTTTTAGTCAGTAAAAGTCTGACACTCCCTTCTGCTCCGCCCAGAGCGGGAGGAGTCATTTGATGATTTCCCACCCAGAAAAAAAAAAAAAAAAAAAAGGGCTGGCTTTTACCTTGGCCAGAGGATTAGTATTGCCATACAGCGTGGCAATGCTGCCAGTCTCTTGGGTGGCTACATTACCCGTCGACAGCGACGCGGAGGAATACTTCGACGCCATATTTTAGTTTGTTAATAGTTTTAGTTAGGTTAGGATATTATATTTTTATTTTAGTAACTAACTAAAAACCGAAAATATTCAACACACGAAAATGAACATACCAAGAAGTACAGTAAGCTCTCCACGTTCACTTAAATAAGTTTCTCTAACTAAAATCTTTCCCACACATGAAAAGACAAACCCCTCTATCAGAGGCTCTACAACACACGCCCGAAAGAACTTCATGTCAAGGTTTATTAACTCCGAAGGACTAAACACCCTGTTTACCCGCACAAGTATTCAGTTCTCATTAAAACGCAGCCACGTGCGAGCTCAACTCGCAGTCGAAGGGCTCCGTAGGTACCACCGTACAATATTTAACACTATATATTTTTTTTTTTTTGTAAATACTTTATTAAATAAATAATAACTAACACAGTTTTTGTATGGGGACCCAACGTTTTTATTTTTATTACTAGCAATGAGTACCCCGCGGTTTCACTCGCATAAGTTTCGATCCCGTGAGAATATCGGGATAAAAATCCTATGTGTTAATCTTGGTTGTAAACTATCGGTGTGCCAAATTTCATCGAAATCCGTGCAGTAATTTTTGCGTGAAAGAGTAACAAACATCCATGCATTCATCCTCACAAACTTTCGCGTTTATAATATTAGTAGGATAGTAGTATTTGTTGGTTTAGTGGCCATAATAGTAACATTCTCTGTGAAAATTTCAAGTGTCTACCTATTACGATTCAAACGATACAGACAGCCCTGTGACAGACGGACGGATGGATATCGGAGCCTCAGTAATAGGGTCCCATTGGTATCCTTTCGCTACGGAACCCTAATTAGTAACAGAGTTCCGTTGGCACCCTTTGGTAACTGAACCCTAAAAATAGAGCCACTGAAATAACCGAGACCAAACACGGCTTTGTTGTTTTCTATTTTTACCTTTCTTTAATTATACGTCGACGGATACACATATGACACTTATGGGCTCAAAGTCAAAGTAAATAATAACAGCTGCGCGAGTTGATCGAGGGTTAAGCTGCGCTCCCCGAGGTCGGTCCGTGGATGGGTGTACATCTATTACATAGAACTCTCCGTGCGTCGGAGAGCACGTTAAACCGTTGGTCCTAGCTGTCATATGTAGATCTTTGACAGTCGTTACAGGTAGTCAGAAGCCTGAAAGTCTGACTACCAGTCTTAGTAAGGGTATCGTATTACTCACTAACTGGGCTGAAGAGGTCAGATAGGCTAGACAGTCGTACCATGTAAAACATTGGTATTCAGCTGCACCCGGTTAGAATGGAGGCCGACTCTAACTTAGTTTAAAAAGCAGATGGATGGATACTCATGACACCTAAGGACAGGTAACGTGTCTTTGTTGATTACAGCACTTTTGTTCTTGGTAGTGATCATAAATAAATGAAACTTGAAAGTTAGGGTGTAATCAATATTGTGTACTTAGAAAATTGAACCGAAATGGTCAAATAGAGGACGCTTTGAGCTGAACCGTTAATGTTTAACTTTATTTTATTACTAGCTGTCCCCGTGACTTCGTCCGCGATCCAAAATGAAAAGCAACCTATGGCCTTCCCCAGGTCATGCAGGTCTACCTATGTACCAAATTTCATCCAAATCCGTGTAGCCGTTTTAGCGGGAATGCGTAACAAACAAACAAACTTACTTTCGCATTTATAATATTAGTTAGGATTTGTTGTTATAGCGGCCATAATACTCAGTAACACTCTGTGAAAATTTCAAGTGTCCGTCTATTATGGTTCAAAAGATACATCCTTGTGACAGACGGATGGACGGACGGATAGCGGAGCTTTAGTAGTAGGGTCCCGTTTCGTCCCGTTGGCACCCTTTGCGTACCGAACCCTAAAAATAGAGTAACTGAAATAACCAAGACCAAAAACGGCTGTTATTTTGTATATTTACCATCCTTTAATTAGACGTCGACGGATACTTATGACAGCTACGCAAAGATAACGTGTCTTTGTTGATTTACAAAATTTTGTTTGTTCTTGGTAGTAATCATAAGTGAAATCTAAAGGCGAGTTTACACTAGAGTATTTTCTCAAGCATTTCCATGTACTGTAACGTTCTTAAAAATGGTACAATATAAGCATAATCTCAAGTTGAAAATGCATTTATATGTTATGTAACTTTTCTGTGAATGCTCGACCTGGTTGTCGGAGTAATGCTCACAGCGACTAAGCATTTACCTGTAACATTTCTTGCTATTTTGCGATTATTTTTCATTAATATAATAAGGCATGGTAATAAAAATGTATAATTATGATAAAAAAGCACTTCCTCTCCTTAAACATTATCATAATATTTTCTTTGCTCCTTTTTCATGTTTCTTATAATTTACTAATGTATTATTAATATAATAAGGCATGGTAATAAAAATGCATAATTATGATAAAAAAGCACTTCCTCTCCTTAAACATTATCATAATATTTTCTTTGCTCCTTTTTCATGTTTCTTATAATTTACTAATGTATTATTTAGATTAGTATTATATGCTATACATATGTGTATATTTATTGTATTACGTAAATGATACACCACAGATTACGTACAGGATTTTTGTCTCCTTCCCCTTTTTAATCCATCCAAAGGTTGTCTTTCAAACATCGCTCTTCGCGATAAGACCGCCCATTGTGTCACCCTTTGTAAAATTTCTATATTTATGTCTGAAATTGGAAGTTTATAAAGGGGGATTTGGACTAGGACGTCGCCGTCGTGGTAGACCACAGCGAAGGTGGTGTGACGATCTGGTAACGTTCGCAGGGCCAACATGGCCAGAGATCGCACAAGACAGGGATGTTTGGAAGGAAAAAGGGAAGGCCTTTGCCAAGCAGTAGGCAAAAAAAAATGTTTTAATTTATTTATTTAGGTTAGCCAACAATTTTTTACACAATACATTAAACAAATAATTTCCTGATACATTTATAAGTGCAACAATTGTTGGTGTATAACAAAAAATATTCTATTCTCCATATATGTCGCCTTTTTTTTTTTTTTTTTTTTTCTGGGTGGGAAATCATCAAATGACTCCTCCCGCTCTGGGCGGAGCAGAAGGGAATGTCAGACTTTTACTGACTAAAACCCACCCGTGTTCCTCAGTTGCCTTTGCCAGGGGCCACGGTATCTCTTTCGAACAACCCGCAGCCCCGGCGGCATCGGCCCTAGCGGACCCCGTCAGTTCGTGCTGACAGCTCTTTGAGGCGCGCGTGGAACACAACGCGCCGTCGACCCGGGCCTGGTCCTTACCGGGTGGCGAGCTGCCCATAGCTCGCCGCCCGCAAGCCCGCGCCTACGGTGGCCGGGAGTCGGCTGTTGACTCCAGTCCAGGGCGTCTCCTGCGGCGGCTAGGCGCGCGAGGGTGCAGCGATTGCCTCTCCCTCACGCGCTCCGCCTCCTCCTTCGCGAGCATTACTGCTTCGCAGAAGGAGGTGACGGCCTCCCATTCACTCTCGCTCCGTACCATGGCCTGTATGAGGGCCGGACGCGAGAGGTCGCCGCCGCCGATCGCCGCCACGAGGACACGGTGGGGCCCCGCCCAAGCCGGGCAGACCTCCACCGTATGCTCCACCGTGTCCTCCGGGCGATCCCCACAGTGGTGACACCCTGGCGTTTCCTCCCGCTTTATCCTGAAAAGGAACCTCCCGAAACAACCGTGTCCGGTGAGGACCTGCGTCAGGCGGAAGGTGAGGGCGCCGTGGCGCCTCTCTAGCCACTCCTCAAAGAGGGGACTTATCGCCGCAATTGTGGCGTGCCCAGCGCTGGGTTGCGACAATCGCACTCTCCATGCCGCTATGAGATCCCGCCGGAGCTCTGTCTGCTGTGCCGTGATTTCTCGCGGCAGCGGAGCAACGCCCCGGCGTTTTGCCTCCTCTCGCCACTCCCATATGTGGGCGAGGACTTTGGCCTCCAGATCCCATGGCGGCAATCCGGCAAGGAGGCTCGCCGCCTCAGCGGAGACCGTGCGGTATCCTCGAATGAGCCGGACAGCCATGACCCTTTGGGACGCGATCAACCGGCGGGCTGGTCGCCGCCTCAAGGATCGCGCCCATACCGGTGCCCCGTAAAGGGCCATGGCCCGCACGACCCCCGCATAGAGCCTCCGGCAGGAGGTGTTTGGTCCCCCTAGATTGGGAAGGAGCCGCCTCAAGGCAGCCCCGGCCCGCTCCAGTCTGGGAGCCAAACGTCGGAAGTGCTCCACGAAATTCCACCGGCTGTCGAGGACGAGTCCCAGGTACTTCATCGTCAGCTCGACGCTGATGTGAACCCCTCCCGCCGTTATTTGTGAACCCGACGGTGGCGCGTCCCGAGGACCATGAAAACACATGGCCTCAGATTTGTGCAATGCCACCTCGAGTCCCAATTGCCAGATCCTCTCGACGATTGTCGCAACCCCGCGTGTCGCTGCTTCGGCCGCTGCCTGGTGCGACCTCCCCTGCGCCAGGACCAGCGTGTCGTCAGCGTAGCAAACTGCGCTGACGCCATCAGGGAGGTCGGCGCGCAGCACCCAGTCGTACCCGATATCCCACAGATGCGGCCCTAGGACCGATCCCTGTGGGACACCGCACGACATCTCTCGCCGGTTCCACTCTCCCCGGTGACCGGGGTAGATGACGGCCCTGTCCGTCAAATAGGCCTCGACAATGCGACGGAGGTAGGTCGGCATCTGGTGATACCCGAGTGCCTCCCTGATGCAACTCCAGGGCAGGGTATTGAAGGCATTGGCGATGTCTAGAGATACCGCCAAGACAACCCCACGGGCTCGCACGCGCATGATGGCATCCACCGTAGAGCGCCCCCTGCGGAAACCAAACTGGCTATCCGCCAAATCCGGCCCCACCCGCACCAGCTGCCCGGCAAGGCGGTCTGCAATTACTCTTTCAAAGAGCTTGCCCACCTCGTCGAGCAGCACGATGGGCCGGTAAGCGGACGGAGAGTCCGCAGGGCGCCCCGGCTTCTTGATGAGGACCAGTTTCCCCGTCTTCCAACGAAGTGGGAACCGGCCCCTCTCCAAGCATGCGCTTAGTAGCCCCCTTAGTCGAGGCCCGAGAGCCTCCAAGGCCAGGACCCAGGCTTTTCCAGGTAAGCCGTCGGGTCCTGGGGCGGTGTTTCTGGCATTCAGCCTACGTACCGCCACTCTCAACTCTACCTCGGTCACCTCCGGAGCATCGTCGTCGTCGTCGGTGTGGTCCGCATCTGGCTTCGCAGGAGGCGGAGCCATGGACGGGGGAGTATGTTCCCCTTGCGAAGGGAACAGAGCGCTCACCACGTCCTCCACGAATATATGTCGCCCTCACTCCGCGTCGCGCGTTTTGCCCGATCGTGTCTTCGCTCGGTGAAATGTTACACAAATTCACTCGTTTTTTTGATAAATCAAGTTGTTACAAAGAGTCGAGCGTCGTGCTAATTGTTTGGTTTCTGAATGGGTGACATATTGAGCACATGAGCGGCTCGATGTTATGCTGTACGTAAATGGTCTAGTATATACTCACCTTTAGAGTTAGGGTGTACCTAATCAATATTGTTTACTTAGAGGATTGAATTGAACGGTCAAACAGAGGACGCTTTGAGTTGAACCATCGGTTTTAACTAAGTGCCTAGATTAATAGGTAAATGACTATAGCGATGAGTCTGAGAATGGCCGCACTTTTTCCTCGAAAAAGTATTCAGTGTAAGTTTTAATGCACACTCAAAGCAAACAACAAACTTCAAACTTTGCAAACTTCAAAGAACAGAAGAGGTCTCACTTGTAATTAGTTAGTAATCTTCCCGGCGTTTCCACGCCCTTGTACCTTATACCTTTTGTTAGTCGCTTTTTATTCATCCTCTCAACATGACCAAACCATCTATTCATTTATTTATTTATTTTATTATTTATGTACACACAGTAAAATACATATTGATATGATATAATTATAATATAAGTACAAAGGTACTGCTTATTTCTTAAGAAATTTCTTCCAGCAGACCTGCGAAAGGAGAAGTAAAAAAAGAGATGTAGACAATAGTGTGTGAGAACAAGAAGAGAAAAATATGAATGTGTGAAGTCTAAAATAAAAATATTAAATATACCTACACATATAACGCAAAAAAACCTACCTACCTACCTATCTTTCTCTTTAATTTTTTATCACTACATCTTCTTTTAAACCACGACCTTGCCTTATCAATCACATTATTAAGTAAGTACTTAAACAAATTCCAATAGAATTAACTATTAGTGTAAATGCACTACATTAGGCCTCGTACTATCAAGGGATGCTGAAGCATAAATGTAATTCATTTATATTGTTTTTATTACATTTATATTCATGCTAAGTAATAATTGTAAAGTACTTATAGGCTTAATACTGCCAAAATCAATATCGCTTATTTAAAAATCCTGCCACTGAAGACAAGAGAGTAGGGCTTTGAAGGTCCTTGGAATACCGACCTATCCGCCATTTTGTTTTATTTCTTGAAAATGGCTGCGACGCATTTATCCTATTTAAATAGATAGCTGACATCAACGCAAACAGAAAACTTAATATGTAACACCAAAGCCTGTAAAGTGTCACGTTATCGAGATATTAAAATCGCCATTTCGAAAAAAATAAACAAAATGGCGGACAGGTAGGTATATACAAAAATCTTCAATCACCTTTAACATGCTAATACTGCGAAATGAAGGGTTGGGCAGAGGTGTACCTATATATATACAATATGTAACATAATTAACGCTCTTGCGTTAATTATGCATACACCCCAATTAGAGTATTGAGTTAAAAGCGTAATACAATGACCAAGACTTTTTTTTTTTTTAATAAAAAACGTTTTGGGTCATTACTTTATTCATTTAAAATTGAAACTTATTGCTTTAAAATAAGCTTTAATTTTCTTTGGCTCAATCACCGAACAGTATGGCAAAATACATAATTAAAAAAAAAAAATGAACAATACTTAAAAGTTACTGAAATCGATTCAGCAGTGAATTATGAACAAACTACTGTCAGGACTTGCGTATATTCTGTTAAACCTTGTATAGTACACCAACATTCAGCCAGTTATGTTGAAGTCCCATGAAATAAGGCGCGAGCCCAGCACTGATATTTGAAAATGTAAAATGGAAATCACTAGTGCTATTAATCCAGGAGGCAAATTCTCGTAATTTAAAACGTTCAAAATCTAGTCGCAGTGTCATCTCGGCGACAAACAAATATCAAAAACTTGTCAAAATGTAGGGAAATTGAAGGTGTTTTTGACAGATTGAGACAGATCAGAAGGCCAATTCCCGCAATTAAAAACGTACAAATTGAAGTCGCAATCTCATCTCAGCGACAATCAACGTCAAAATCTTGTCAAAAATGTCGGGAAATTAGACGTATTTTTGACAGATTGAGACTGAGATCGGACTGTGAACGTTCTTAAAATTACGGGAATTGCCCCTCAGTTGTCGGTTGTCAATTCCATAAGCCGGCCACGGTTCGCTCTGCGTTATAAAGTATAGCAAACACGTGACTATTCTAGATATACCTACCTCCAATACCTGTCTGATCAATTTCCTATTACATCTTTCACGGTTTATTTGTTCTGATCATATTTATTTGTACTGCGGTTTATCCTTTTTCCAATAATTTACCAATAACAATACAGCCAGTGAAGGTATGTAGGTACTGTTCTGTAAATATTGGCTTGTCTCGTGGTAACGAAGAGATTATCTCAAATCGAATTGGTTGTATTTTGTTTATGGGAATACAACCTTTGCCCGGGGCTTCGCATGCGTGGGCGCCGGAAATTATCCTACGGACACAGGTCATGGTCTACTTGTGTACATCGAAATCCGTTCAGCCTTTACAATGCGTGAAAAGGTAACAACAGACAGTTACTTTCGTATTTATAATATTAGTACCTATACAGGGTCAAATCAAATTAGCTAGCGAAACTCTGCAGACGTGATGCGTATCGATATCTTAACTTGATAAAACAAAAAACAAATTAATATGATTTTTAAAAATTGTTCATTGACCGCAGGTAACCCTACCTGTACCTAATACTTTTCAGTTTTTTTTTTTGTGTAAACTTCACAGGCGTGATGGGATTCGATATCTCAAAACGATAAAAAAAAAGAAAACAAATTGTCTCAACTTATACTTCAAGTAACACTACTAACAGCGCTCGTAGAGACCTTGTAGATTCATTTGTTTTCTTGGTTATTAAAAGCATTTGTGTTTCCTAGTAAACTGACAAGTCAGCACAAATAGTACCTACTTGAAATCCCACTCTTATGAAGTTATTACCTACTGGAAAGCTTTACAGAGGCATATTGCATCTAAAGTGTTTCCCGTACTGAAATACCATTGCGCTGTATCGAGCCCATCAGAAGCTTTTATGCAAGCCATATAAACTACGTTGGAAAACTAACATATATTTTTAGATTTTCACACACAACAACAATCACACAAATCACAGACATATCCAATCCAACAAAAATTTCAAAATCTAGTCACAATCTCATCAACGTCAATAACTTGTCATAAATGTAGGTAACAGCCTATTTTCCTAAAAAATTCTAATAATTCAGTTAGATTATCAAAAAATATTGACCCCGTATTTTTTCTTTTGTCAATTATATAAAAAATTATGAAGATATCGCCCGTTAAAGTTCTGCGTGACGTCACTTGCTTGCGACATTTTCGCAAGCAAGTGACGTCACGACTCCCAAATTTTGACGCGCTTTATCTTTGTCATTTTTTGTTTGATTGACAAAAGAAAAAATACGTGTCCATTATTTTTTGATAATCTAACTGACGTGACGGACTAAATATCATTATTATTTTTTTACTCAGGCAACTACCCTATTTAGAGGTATTTTTGACAGATTGAAACTGACATAAGACAACTAGATTTTGCCCGCGACTGCGTCAAACTCAAACTCAAAGCTTTTATTTCAAATAAACCAATCACAGGCTCTTTTGAATTGTTAAGGACATGGAGATTCTTTTGCTGGATAACTTCGACAGATTGCTCAACAATGGTACCCGATTCATATTCAACCTCAGGAAATATGACGATGTGTCAAGCTATAGGTCTGAGCTCAAATGGATGTCCATTCGCCAAAGAAGAAGTTTGCGCGCTTTGACCACGCTTTTCTTCCTTCTCAACTCTCCCACTCCTCCTTCTTATCTCGTATCTCACTTCCAATATCTATGTTCTTCACACGCTAAGAATCTGCGTTCTTCTAACAATCTTCTCTTACTCTGTCCTTCTCATACGTCTGACTTTGTTCATTCTTCTTTTCATATTCAGTTCATTCTTCTTTGGAATGCGCTTCCTCTTGATATCAGGACGGCCACCCGTCGGTATGCATTTAAGCGGAAATTGCAGAGTTATTTTCAAAATAAATAGCGTAGAGTCATCTCAACACCTCTCTTCCTTGATTTTGTATTTATATATATATATTATAGTTATAGTATGTATGTTTTAGGAGTTTTTTTTTATAATTGTCCCTCTCAACCAAAGCACCTGCCATCTAATCTATTCACTATATCCACCCTTGGTTGACTGGTAAAGAATGCCTTAGGAATTAAGTCCGCCTTTGTACCTTTTTGTGCGAAAAGTTAAAATAAATAAATCATTTCTGACTTTTTTTTTGTTTTTGCTCGGCTCCTAAGGTACCAAGCCTGATGTTAACAGCTTGCCCCAAGTATTAGGCTATCAAAAGCAAACAGATTTTTTCAAATCCGACTGGTAGTTCTAAAGCGCCTCCAAACAAGCAAAAAAGAAACTCTTCAGCTTTATTATTACTATAGATAGAGATAACGTAGACTTTTTAATTCATAAATAAATCGAAGAAAACATGATTAAAATGCGTGATACATATTCTAGATTAAAATAATCCCAGAAGAAAGACGATGGTATGACTTGTAAACTTCAATGACTATGTAAATAAATATAAATATGTATGAATCAGCCATGCGTAAGGCTTGTAGCACAGGTATTTTGTGTCTCAGGTTTCTAACCTTGAGACTGAATTTAATACAAAAATCTTCTTAGCGTGTCGATGGCATAAAAATAGTTTTATATTCTTAAGTTTGTTTGGCCCAAAATTCAGCAACGCGGATAGCATTCGCCGCCGCAGCCATTAGGTCCTCACGTGTGCAAAAATAATACATTTCATTAAAAGCGTTTAACAGGCCTCTGTGAGCTGGCTTCGGCCCCTCGAACGCCTTCCAAAGGTCCGGGACCCCAGGGTCCCAAAACATGTCAAAAACACTTTAAATGATTATGAATGGTGCTTTATTCCAATTAAAAATTGGCCTCTAGGCTAATAATAATTGGCTTCGGCCCTCGGTCCCAGGACCCCAAAGTATGAAAAAAAATGAATAACTAACTTCATATTGTATCTTTCAACTGTTTGAGGTTTTAGAACACCATAGCATTGATGGCCATTCAATTTGATAGTTTAGAGAAAAAATATATTTATTTACGAAGAAACACACTTTTGGATTTTATCGTATCCCATGTATTTTCGCCTAGGTTTAAATGTTGCAAAGGGGTCAGACTGCTGGAAAGAATGCGTCGTATAAAAAAGATACCAAGACTATTCTATATCTCATGTGTTGTTAGATTGTCGGGTGGAATATTGTGAAGAATTCTGTTTAAAGCTACAGAAGTCTGTAAAAAAACGTATCCCAATGCCGAGAAAGGGTTGCCACTTAGTCCACGTTCACACTGTGGTAATCAGGGCCTGAATTCACTCATCCTCATCTACCTAGCATTTTCCCAACTATGTTGTGGTCGGCTTCCAGTCTAACCGGATGCAGCTGAATACCAGTATTTTACATGGAGCGACTGCCTATCTGACCTCCACAACCCAGTTACTGGGTAATACGATACCCCTTGGTAAGACTGGTTGTCAGATTTTCGGGCTTCTGACGACCCGTAACGCCTGTCAAAGATTCACGAATGACGGCCGGGCCCAACGGCTTAACGTGCTATCCGAGGCACGGACGGGTCTTTGGTATGTAAAGATGGTCACGGACCAACCGCGGCAAACGTAGCTTAACTTGATCGATCGACCCCGTGCAGCTGTTATTACTTAGCCCTAATTCACTATGACTACTTAACGATTCCTAACTTCGAAACCACGTCAATTCCATAGTAATTAATCACGACATCTGCTATTAACGTATTCTCTATGACACAATGATGTGGTTTGAACTGTCAAAGTACATGTCGTCCGTACGGTTGACATTTCGATTCCTTGTCGTTAACTAGATGCGATATTGACGTAGTTTGCACGTGGCAAGATATCGCAGGGAACAATACAGAATCGGGGCCACGTACGAACAATTTTGGCATCACGTTAATAAAATGCAAAAATATATATTTAATATCAAACATTGTATCATATATTGAGGCAATCCCAGTAAGTTTCAATAATGGTACTTGACAGTTTCATACTGCATTTGTTTTGAACCGTATGAACAGCAGGATGTTGCCGTATAATCCCAATATTTTACCGTAAACTTTCTTACGGTACAGCGCCATCTGAATGGCTGTACGTGAATCTTTTTAAAAGCCTTTGATACGCAAAAGCTCCATCTCTCGGTTTTCCGGGTAAACTAGAAATGTTTAAGGATTTCAGCTTCTCGCTACTCTCTAACTGAAACGAGTCTCACCTTGAAACGTACGTTCTAAAACGTTGCTCGGTACTCTCGACAGATGGCGTTAGTAGTACGTACGAAAATAATATGAAATTTGTTCGTCGTACGTCGTATGTAGTAGTGAGGTACAGGATAGGTATTATATGCATTTTAAAAGTAGACTTAAACTTGTTAGAATTTCCAACCGTTTGGGATAGTTTAGGTAGCTACTAATGAAACGCAACAGCATTTTTTATAAAATACTAGCGACCCGCCCTCTTCGCATGGTTGCAATGGCACTTTAAGCAATACCTCTAATTTCCTGAATTCCCAGCAGATCATTAGCAATTCCTCTAATTTTCGTAAAATTTCATTTCATATTGGTGTAAGGCCCCTCGCCCACGGCGACTTTTTGTAGCGATGCTGTCGCGCGTTCGCATCGATTCAGTCGCGATGCGGTCGCTAGCTGTTTACTCTCGCCCACACAACGATTCTCAGTCGTGATGCAAACGCGATACTGTCGCGCTGCTGCCGCAATGCGAGTTGCACTGATGCTCGGTTCTCCACACACGCACCACCCTCCCTCCGTTCTTTCCCCAATGTCGTCCGACACGGTCGCGCGTTTGCATCGATAAAAACGCGATGCTGTAGCGCGTTGCAAATGCGACTAACGCGCGTTAGTAGCGATGCTGTCGCGCGTTTACGAAACGCGCGACAGCATCGCTACAAAAAGTCGCCGTGGGCGAGGGGCCTAAACATTGCCGCATGAAAATATAAAAACCGTAATTTTATCGGTAAATTTTTCATTACAGTTTTTATTAATCAAATTGGTTTTTTATTTTTTATTTCTCCAGTTTGAATGTTATTTGATTATGATATGAATTCTACACAGATCATATTAGAATTTTCAGTTTGTGACCATTTTACGATTTTTAAAATGATTCATATTGTTATCGTATTATGATTCTGCAAAAGTGGCCTTTTAGGCCTCCTGGTGGCAACATGTCAAAACATCAAGATTTCCGTGTTAAATCTAAGCCAAATATTAATGTTTCAGTACACATAACCCTTCCGGAATAAATTATCTAAATGATGATGAAAATCGCATCAAAATCCATTCTGTAGTTTAAAAGAACTAAGCAGTTACACAGATAGACACGAAAGCGACTTTTATTTATAATATGTGTGTGTATATGTAGAAGTATGTACGTAGCATACCTAATTAATTTTTATTTAATTCTTGTATTTTCCGATCATCTGCCTTATTGACGGATCGACAGTCTTAACTGGTTCCGACTGCCAGGTCCTAATGTAAAAACTCAAGCCCGACCTAGTGGTCGAACCGAGGACCCCATGTTTAGAAGTCGCACTTACTACCACTAGTCCATTAGCGAGTTATATTTCCCTTAATAAGGTACTTATCAAAACATTTCTTTATTTGTCTATAACAAGATCAGCAGGTAGATTGGTACTCATTTAAATATACTCCATTTTCGTTGAAAGCACTCACAATTATATTGTGCCATTTTAATGGCCATCCGCTACCAACGATGATAACTTACTACATCTGAAAATTTACTTATACAATGCAAACCTTTATCAAAATTAAACCTTATCTCTTGAACTTTAAAGCTCATAATCACCTGTGTTATCTACTGATTAGAGTTGTGTAGTACCTATTGATAGGTACATACGTAGTACATATGTATCCTACTTGTGTACTTGACCTACAAAGCGCTATCCAAGCGATTTTTAATTAACTTTGCCGATATAGAAGATCCGCGCTGGTGTTTTGCATAATTCAATATTTGCAGTAGACTGCATTTTTGTAAAATGTAACGTGGCCCTCGGGTACGGATGGAAAGGTCATTTTTAAGAACACTAGACCTTAAAAATATAATCCAACCTACTTTTGATTAATCTAAGCAGTAACTCGTGTCAAAATATTAAGAAAGTCAATACTGGTTGACTTTCGGAAGTCCCTTTAATTAAATTGGGTAAATAAAAATAATTACCCACATAATTGATTTAATTTACGACATCAATTAAATTGATTCTCAACTAATAAAGTCAAGAAAAGCATACTTCCCGAAAAGAAACAATACTACAAAACTACTTGCAATAAAAAATACTAAGTCCTTACGACACTAAAATAATGCTCTTTGTACTCAAGAGAAAATGTTCAAATGAAGGCAAAGCTGATATTATTTTTAACGAAGCAACTTAGTGTCTACGCCGTAGCAGTAGCTTCGGCGCGTAGCTCGCGTAGCACTAATAGGTATCCTCTACGCCAGGATGCTACGTCATAACGTAACCTGCTAGGACGAACGGGCTATACGTTGGCTATACGCTATCTACATAATAGTAAAAATATAATGATTTTCATGAATATTATCCTTCAATATTATAAGAAAATGCTAAAATGAAGTCAAAGCTGATAATATTTTTAACGAACCAACTTAGTGTCTACGGCGTAGCCGTAGCTCTTAAGCGTAGCTCACGTAGCTATAATAGCTGTCCTCTACGCGAGTTTGCTAAGTCATAAAGTCACCTGCGAGGACGAACAAGCTATACGTATATATAGTAAATAATACTATTATGTTTTAATAGGTTATTGTATTCTGCTCCTTAACCAAACTCATGTTATCCAGATGTAAAATTCTTTGTTGGTTTATAACTGGTAATCTCTGGAAGTCCTAAACGGATTACTAAAATTCTTTCACTTATGGGAAACTAAAAGAAAGAAAGAATAGTGGTTATTTGGACACGGTCCGTGAAACACACTACACTTTTCCATAAGCTATGTTCCTTCTACATGGACGAAGTCGAAGTAGTTTTAAACAGAATAACAATTTTGTTCTAATGAAACTTGCTTCTGCAAACATCACGAATTATCAATCGATAAATTTGCGAATAAGCGTGTAATAACTTTAGGAATTGAATGATTTAGGGCTGATTTTTGAATCAGCAGATATTTTTTATTCGTGGAATAAAATTAACGTCTGACAGATTTAGTATGGAAGAACTGTCAAAAATTCAAAATTATTCCTCGGATATATTAAGGGTTAAAGTATGAAATTGCCGATTTGTACTGAAAAATTGAAATTCGTTTTTTTTTAATTTATCATATTTATTTAATCAAAATAATTACCATTATTATCTATACATTGCTGCCATCTAATAGGAAGGTCATTTATGCCTTTGCGATAGAACTCTTGTGATCTAGATTCGACAAACTGTGTGATGGCATTTTGTACTGCCTCCTGAGAAAAAAACTTTTTATCACGTAGAAAATTGTCCAAATCACGAAAAAAATGGTAGTCCGTTGCAGCAAGGTCTGGCGAATTCGGAGGGTGACGAATGGTCTCTCATTGCAGTTCCTGTAGAGTTAAAACGGTTTCTTGTTCTGTATGAGGTCCCGCGTTATCATGGAGCAATAATGGTGAAGATCGATTCATGATTCGGGGCTGTTTCACTGCGAGTTTTGCTATCATTGTTCGGAGTTCGGCACAGTAGACATCTGCCGTTATTGCTTGACCAGATCGGAGAAAGCTATAGTGAATAACACCATACTGAGACCACCAAACAGTTACCATTACCTTTTTATTGGTAAGCTTTGCTTTTCCATCACGAAAGCGTTTAAACCAAAATCGCACAGTGCGTTCATTAGCAGTCCCCTCTCCAAACGCAACATTGATATTGCGAGCTGTTTCTGCCGCGTTAGTTCCGCGTCGGAACTCGTATTCAAGAATAACTCGAATTTTCGAAGTATTCATCTTTCTTGTCTAAGCTAAATTAAAAAAACAACTGAAAGTCGATAATCGACTGTTGCAAATTTTTTAAAAAAGAACTTCATAGGTACCATGTGAAAAAAGTTTCACTCAAAAATCTCAAACCATGAAGGTTCTATGTCAATTCGAAGTACCTATTACAATAAAACGGCAATTTCATACTTTAACCCCTATTATTTATCTGTCGTTGGAAAATTTAGCCCTTAATGTAATAACTTGAATTATTTTTTAAAAACCTTCGTAATTAAAGCATGTCTAAAATATTTAAGTAACTACAATCTCAAGTTAACAAAATATATTTTCTTACTTACTTAGTACTTTATTTAAACCTTTAAGCATTCTCGGTAATACCGGTTCGAGGTAAATGTAATTTTACCCTTTTCCGGATTATGTTACCCATCATCCTATCAGGACATAGTGAAAAGTGTGACTATAAAGGTACAAATATTCTGTATTTTAAATGATCTGCAATACCCAGCAGAACGTAGTTTTTATCTGTGTTACCCATTAACTGGGATATGGAAGGCAGATAGGCAGCCGCTCCACGTAAAATACTGACTATTAGCTGCATCCGGTTAGACTAAACTGACCCCAATATGGTTGGAAAAAGACTAGGCAGATAAATTGATTGAAACGATCTGCAATATAATAATTTTTCGTTATTAAATGCACTAAATGAAAATGACTTTCACCTTTTTGTATTTACTCTCAAGAATTGGCTTGATATTCTCACCACGTATAAAAGTAAACAGCTGTAAAGAAATGAAGCCTTTGAATTCAATTCCAAATAAATGTAACAAAGTTTGACTTTGAAAAACCTAAAGAACTTGAGTGTTCTGAATAAACTCTTACAAAAGTGAACTTGAAATAAGATACTATCGCGTTTATACAAATGCCTCATTTTTTCTATTATCTTTACGCGCAATAAATGATAACGAATCACCACCAATTACCACGCTACCAATTCCAGCCACTATAATTTGTGTGATAATTTAATTTCGTAGCGTTGCGTAGCGTCGTAGAAGCGTAGCACAAACTGCTACGCTTTTACGACACCCGTAGCAGATTCGTAGCACATAGGCAAATAAAATTTTCACGACATAAATTTTAAGCAGGCATCACGTAGCTTCAAGTATATGCCTTTCGGATAAGCGCAATACACACATTTATAGGATATCGCCCCGTAAATCAGTTTTGGGGCTCGTCAAACGGGGAGGGGGCGGGGCACGGCGTCGCGGGTGTGAGGGGGGCGCGGCGCTGCTTACGTCACTCTGATCGATGCAGCACTTGTTGCCGCGTTCAACAGGCACCAAATATCTAAATACAATCGCAACAGGCGAACTCTTCGCACTCTTGTTATCCTAGTAGCTGAGATTCTTGATTTCAGTTTTGTTTGAAAAAATATAGAAGAAAATGTTTCGATAGTGTTTGGATCAGCACATTATTTTGTTAGATAACGTATGTCGCTATAATCAAGGTTGTTCCAAATGTGTTGTGATATCGGCGAATAATGTCAATAGTAAACTACTCGTGAATGCGTGGCACGTATCGCCGCGAATTGAAATGGTTCAGCGCCTTTAGATCAATTTTCACAAGTACGGTAGTGTGAGGATTTAGCTACGCATTTTTCTTGGCTCTCACTGCCATGAATAAAACTAATTTAGAAAATACTCTTTACGTTCTCTGAGTAAAATCTCCGTACCTTGGAAAGCACGTTAAGCCGTTGGTCACGGCTGTCATTCGTAGATCTTTGGCAGTCGTTTTGGGTAGTCAGAAACCCGAAATATCTTCTAAGTAATTGAATTGAATTTTTATTGTAATCAACTAAACTCTTTATAATTTCATTTTTATGTTTTAAAAGTATGTATTGCTTGTTTTAATTAATTAGTTGTGATATTATGTGTGCATAATGAGTGCATGCTGTGCTTTTATATAGGTAATGAGGCGCTTAGACTAAATTTGTTCAAGTTGCTCATTGTTGAAAAGCCTTATCTAATTTCTATACTCGTACTAATATTATAAAGAGCTAAAATTTTGTTTGTTTGTAGGTTTGTATGTAGGGGGTTATCTCTGGAAAATCCAGGCGGATTTGAAAATTTATTTTTGCATTTGATAGCCGAATTCTTGAGGAACTCTATAGGCTATTTAACATCACGCTGTAGCCCATAGGAGCCGAGCAAAAATTTAAAAAAACTCATAAAGAACGCTTAGCGAAAATAGCGCGCGAAGGTGATGCGATGCGATGAGGAACAAGAAATTTAACGCGGCACAAAGTTCACGCTAGTAATAAATAAATAAACATAACATTAAAGTAGGTATTCATACTTCAAAGTAATGCAAGGAGACGATAGCATAAATCTGAAGCCCGCAGGTGTCCGCCAGTATTTGATCACTTAAGTAATACTCAAATTAATTGGCAGATTCGTTATGAACGGAAATGTTCTGAACCGCGGCCTGGTTATATTGTTCACAGCAAATTGGAAAGGTGCTAAGCTAAATTATTAAGCTTTACGTACGAATATCCGTTGGTTTTACCGCCTGGTAATTCTCGGTAGCGAGGCTGTGCTCAGTATTTCGCAATAGGTTTGTTGAACGAGAATGTTAACCCGTTTACTGTGCACAATCTGGGTATTCATTTATTACCGAAACCTAAAATTGTCTGAGCTTTTGGAGACAAAAATCTTTGAGTCTAGCACGAACGCGCGGAGTAAACATAACAACCGATTTGAACGATTTTAAATGTAAAAATACTGATCTCGCACACAATATGTACTAGTTTTAAGACTTTGTTTATATCCTGTGAGTGATACTTATTGTACTAGTTGCAAAAAATTTAGCCAAAAAGCTATAGTATAATTGTATTTTCGATTGAAATCGTTAAAATTTACGTAACATTTACGTCCCACGTTCGTGTTAGGGCCTTAGGACTTTATTTTTCACGCCAATGACTGGTGGTTGAATACATCCTCAAGATATATTTCAAAATGGTCTGAAACCGCTAACGAGTTACCACTCGTTAGCGGTTTTCAACCATTTTGAAAAATATCTAACGCAAGGTGATCCTTACACGTTTCTTCTTTTTGTAAGGAGAGTATAATATTTTTTTTCTATCCTTCTAAATATGGAATAGTATTTATCTCATTAAACATGCCAACAACTTATAAAATGCTCGCGGAGGTTGCATGGAGAAACCATGCAGGCTAAAACCTACATCAGCTACTTTCCGAGAACATTGAAGGTACTTATAATAAAACGATGATCACTTCATTGTTATCAATTTTACGCTTCAGAAGCCTGTTATTAAGGAACAGATCCATTGCTACCTACGGAGGACAGGTTACTCACTGATGCCAACACAAATAATTAAACTTTAAATGAGACAACCCAGCAAAAGTTAATACATAATTGATCATATACACACTATTTATGTAAGTCGTGTTTCCGTCAAACATATATATTTATACAGTCCATGTTCACCAATGTGCTCCTTTAAATTGGTTCTTCGAGCCGCATACTGGTACTCAAAATGTAGGTAGGTTCAGCAATAGTGCCCTTTACATTGGTTCTTCGAGTCGGATAGTCCTAGTTAAATGTAGGTAGGTTCACCAATGGAACAAGGCCTTTACCCGTCACGTGAATGCCTATCCGATCCAATTACGGCGTATCCCCAATGCCATATAAGATATCAATCAGTGAAGCTCTATCATTCGTTTATTTTACGTAGCTGCGTGTCTTTGGTATATGAAGGAATGAATTGAAGTTAGGAACGCGCTCAACCACTGCATCAATATATATTTTTCCTTTTATAAAGTACCACAATTGTTGATACTTTATTTACATTACAATCTAACCTATCAGCTAATAAATAATTTAAATATAACTTAGGGCTGATTTTTTCAACTGCAGATAATTTCATCGGAATAATTTTGAAATTTTGACGGGTTTTCCATACCTACTCAAACTGTCAGACGTACATTTTATTCCTCGAAAAAAAATTATTTAAGTCCTTTTCGTGACTGCCTGTGTGATCGCGTTATTCTTTTAAAATACAAAAGTCAAAAGATTATCAACATTTAGAGAATATATTTCGGAAGGTGTATGTGTAAAATACATTTGTATTAAACTTACATACAGGGTGGCAGGGACATGGACGCGCAACCTGCATCCATAAATTAAGCACATAATTTTAGACCCCCTAGTGTAGAAATTTTCTGTCGGTTAACAAAAAAATCTTGCTGTTTCATAGAAAAATGCAATACCTACGCGGTCAAAATGTATAGAACAGCTAACTTTTTTTATAACCGATAAAATCTATCGACGTGAGGGTGTTTAGAATCATTTGCTGAATCCATGGTAACAGGTTTCGCTTCGATGTCCCTGCCATCCTGTACATGTAATAAATAAATTAATATTTATCTACTCGTAAAAACCTTGCGATGTAGTAGCGGGTCACTAGTATTAGGATATATTTAAATTACTGCGTGAAAAAAAAATATATACATATACAGGCTGACTTTTTAAAGACCAGCCAAATTTAAGGATGTGGTACAGACCATCAAACTGAACAACTTTCTCCATGGGACCAACATCGTAATCGCGAATAAAAATTCAGCCGTCCCATACATTTAGGTCGAGTAGGTATTGAAGTTTTCTATGGGTCAGTTGATAAAATTTTCGCGATTACGCTATTTGTCCCATGGAGAAAGTTGTTCAGTTTGATGGTCTGTACCACATCCTTAAATTTGGCTGGTCTTTAAAAAATCAGCCTGTATATCTCTTGAAACCCACCGATACAAGAACGCCAGATAATTTTCAAAGCTTAAAAAATCTTCATTGATGTCACTCAGCAGCAAGTTGCGTCGAACTCGTGTGAGACGGTATTAGACTTTCATATAATACTTAGTTTGTATTATGTGTAAAATGTTTCACAGCTCTGCATGTCTAGCAGTTATGTTTCTACCATTTATAATGGCTGCCAACCTGACATGGCACTGTCCTTTTGTAAAATTGTTACAAACAAAATTTTTAAAGGTACTTAGCATAATCAACCTATAACGTTCCCAGTGCTGGGCCTCTCCTTCACAATCACTATAACTCATTTAAGAAATAAACAATGTTTTATACAAAATAGTAAAAATTCCGTGTATGTGTTCTGATTATAACGTAATATTCTAATTGGGGTGTTTGGTGGTGTGCGTTAATTCCATTTTGCATTTTAACACTGTTTCCGGGACATGTTGTATATATAATTATGTTAATTTTGATTTTGATTGATTTATATATTAATGGGCCATTGTAGCCTGAAATAAATGTTTTATTTTTTATTTATTATCCTCTGATATATGTGACCAAATGTGTTTGTTACCTCACTCAGTGCGAAACAATCTTAGTATGATGTTAACCGTTTAGAAAAATCAAAAGTGAGTATGTTTATTTTAACGATATTATATAGCCTCTAAGGGCTGGTTGTTTCAAACGATTGTTTAACGTAACATACGTACGTCAAATAATAACGATTACATATTCGTTATTATTTGACGTACGGCAAGGCCATCATTTTGTAATTGTAATTTGAAACAACGGTTTTTTTTGTTTACCGATAGTTAGCGCCATTTTCGATGTATACACGCGTGCGTCAAGTGGATGAGAAACAGCCCGCCCTAAGTATAATATTGACTGAACTATAACACAAAGAAACACGAAAGTTGGAAAGTAGAACATGAAAATATAGGTTGTAAGTTCTCAGTTTTTCAAATTTTGGCTGTATATTATCAGTTTACAATGCAAATATTTACAGAATTACTTTTCTACAGCATTAATACAGTAAACATTTATATTCACTCTTTTCGACGTGCGCAAAGCTGTTACTACTGAATGTATGTAAACCAGAACATTTCATAAGCTCTTTAATCAAAATAACGGCTACAAACATCTTCTATATAAATAAAAATGGATCTTCGAAATGTATGTACGCCCATAACTTTCGAACGACTGCATCAAATTCGATAATTCTTTCTTTTTTGTGTTCGTTATTGTCAGGACAAGGTTTGTATACATAATTGGACTCGGTAGGTGGCGCTGCTTTTTCGGGTGCGATGACGTCTGCCGGGTCCACTAGGTTCTATCAATCAATCAGCGTTTTACTTATAGGAGTAGGGTAGGAGTAGTGTAGGAGTAGGGTAGGAGTAGGGTAGGAGTAGGTAGGGTAGAATTAGGGTAGGAGTAGGGTAGGAGTAGGGTCGGAGTAGTGTAGGAGTAGATTAGGAGTAGGGTAGAAGTAGGGTAGGAGTAGGGTTGGAATAGGGTAGGAGTAGGGTAGGGGTAGGGTAGGGGGTAGGACGCCACGCGAACGAAGTTGCGCCGGGCAGCTAGAAATAATTTATACTTATGGCAAAACAACGTTTGCCGGGTCAACTAGTAATTTATAAATAATTTAACTACCGTATCCCACATCAGTGAACTGCAACCTCGCATGCTCTTATGTATCATTCAATATACCTACATACAGCATGAAACCGCAACGCTTCGCATGCGGGCCGGACAAACCGATCAATTAAAAACTGCGAACAGGTTTTAATTAAATATTAAACTTAAAATGTTTGCCACTACCCTTTGCTGGGAACACGATACCTAGGACTTGTTGTCACACTTTCGGGCAGAAGCCCGTAAGTCGTACGTTCAGTCGGTAAGTACTCAGAAGAGTATCCGTAACAACTATCAAAGATCTACGATTGACAGCCAGGGCCAAGAGGTTAACGTGCTTTCTGAGGTACCGGACCGGCCTCACCAACCGTAGCTTACCGTCAATCGACCCATGCGGCTGTTATTACTTAGCCACGGGCCCCTCGAAACTACTATTAAACTTATTTTCTTTGTTTCTCTTCGTACTAAAAACCCACCATTAACTTAAAACACGGAAGTTTCAACTTCAAGTCCGTAGTCTCAAAAGTGAATAGAATTCAAACAGCGGCTCGTAATGTGCTTGCTCGGGGGAGGCTCGGTCAATAAAGGCTCGATTGTAACATACAAACGTTTGTTTGTTTGTTCGTTTGTGAGTTACGAGTATGTGCCTTACTGGTAGTAGTACGAGGGGTAGTAGGTCGGTGGTGTTTTGATGACCCTCGGTTTTTGGGAGGGATACTACCTATAAACTTTTTATACCAATTTTGAGGGGCTCGTGGCTAAATAGTAGTCGCAAGGGTCGAACGAAGGTTACGCTACTTGCCAAGGCAGGATCGTGGATGGGTGACCAACCATTATACGGGACCCCTCTGTTCCTCTGAAAGCACGTTAAGCCGTTGATCTTTGGCAGTCATTACGGGTAGGTAGTCAGAAGTCTGACAAACCAGTCTTACCAAGGGGTATCGTGTTGACCAATAACTGGGCTGTGGAGGTCAGATAGACAGTAGCTCCGTGTAAAATACAGGTTTCCAGCTGCATCTGGTTAGACTGGAAGCCGACCCAAACATAGTTGGGAACAAGGCACGGCCGATTGATTGATTGACTACCTACTTATACACTTTTTAATACGAATTTTGAATTGGACTGCAGGTATCCGTGAGCGTGAATATATTTAAAAAAACTTCTAGCTATCATAGCCTAGCTAGTTCTCTAGATAAGTCTAGATCCATTTTCTTAAACTAAAGTAAAATAAAATAAAGAGAGAGACGAGGTATTTTCAAGGCACATAAAGGGTGCACATATTAATATCATTAACGCTAGTCGTGACAGCGAAATCAATAAATGTGCCTGTAGGAAAAGCTACGTTGTTACAAGTATCAAAAAGTCGAAAATAACTTGTCTAAATGTACTCTAGGCTCCATTTGTAAGCCACGTGTAACTTCGCTTCGCAGCCATCCATCATATTTTGTTATTCGAAAACAAATTACAAACACGTGCAGTTTTGGATACACCACAGGTTTTCAACTCTAAAAACTTATTTCTGCCGCTTCAAAATAACAAAAGTCTGCCAACCCGTCATTCGCAAGCCCTATCAGAAAATTGTGACGATGGTGAACTTTTCAGCGATATCCACGTCCAAAACGATATCCAATTTAAAAATTTGCACGCACTTGTAACAAAATATTGTTTTGTGTTTTTAGGACTGCAAGAGGTGCTTTTAAAACCCAGTATGTAAATAATGTGTCGTGATGAAACCTGGACTTATCTATCTATATATATATATATAAATAAAAATGAATCACCGAAATGTATGCACGTGCAGAACTTCCGATCGACTGCACCAAATGGGATAATTCTTTTTTTTGTCTTTATTATTGTCGGGACAAGGTTTGTATAGAAGAAAATTAAAATAAATAACGGGAAAATTAGAAAATTTGGGAAAAGTGAACGTCCCATTTTCCATGTGACTTTGACAAGACAACGTCTGTCGGGTCAGCTAGTAGTTAATATAAGTCAGAAATCGACCTGTCTTGAGCAAGGGTGGTGAACAATGTTCGTCGCCTTCTCTGTATGAGAAGAGGCATTTGCCCTGCAGTAGGACAATAATTATAGGCTGGTACTATTATTATTATGTTTATAACGTATTCTGGTATTTTACTACCCGTTGGAATATCGGGATAAAAAGTATCGTATGTTAATCCTGGTTATAAACTATCTGTGTGCCAAATTTCACCCCAAATCCGTTCAGTAGTTTTGGCGTGAAATAGTAACAAACATCCATCCATCTATACAAACTTTCACGTTTTTAATATTAATAAAGTAGGATAAACGTACCTACCTACATATATATATAATAAAATATTTATATATAAATAATACTCCTTATATAAGATTGGTAGGATTGGTCCTTAGCAGGTCCGGACAGTAAAAAAAAAAATAATAAGAAAATAATTTAACAAAAATACTCCGTAGAACACAATTCAAAGTTCATCAAAGTCAATAGTGTAACAAGGTATGTGTGCAGACAATAATGTTCTTGGAATAATTCCTTCTTATGACATCCACGTTAGTTAACGTGTAGTCGGTTTATAGCTATGGGAGATGGCACATCATAAAGCGAAAACAGCAGACGATATTTAAGCACAGGATCCCTGTTCTTATTCTTTATTGAACACATGAACTACAAAAACAATGTCATAACATTATAAGGACAGTTTATGTACAAAGGTGAGCTTTGCGAATGGATCGTTTGTGTAATCAATAGTAATCAGCGCCTTATTAGGCTTTTTAAAAATCTCTGAAAGAAATACCGCAAATATTTACTTAGCAATTTTTTTTTACCTATTCACAAAAACACTACTAATAAAAACCCTTAATTACAAAGAACAATGGCGAGGAAATTGTTATATTATATTAAAAAAATATTATATAAATATTACAATTTTGTAATATCGTAAATGAAAAAGTCTCATAAAAGCTCATTTTCTGGAAATTGTAGCTTTATTTCGCCACTTCCAACAACAGTTGACCTGTTGGCACGTCCAATGTTTTGTAAACGCTCGTTCACGTCGTGAACACCTACTCAAACACTTGTTAGGTACATAAACAAGTGAAGCCGCAGTTTCAGAGCGGCGATTAATTTACAAAGTTTGGTATAACGCCACTCGGCTGGGTGGCAAATATATGAACCATAAAGCATCGCACCTAAAGCTACATAGGTGCTAGGTAGAATAGATTTAAGTTTGCAGATTCTAGCTTTTAGTGTTTTTATCGCTTGCAATACTTCTTCATCTTATTAAATAATGAGTGGAAGCAGCTTTTTGTACCTATGTATCTTTATTAATTAACTAACTTTAACTAGCTTCTGCCCAGGACTTCGTCCACGTGAATTTTTTGTTTCCCCGACCCTGTTCTTTCTGACTTTTTTTGTTTTTGCTTGACTTCTAATAAGAGACGAATGAAAACATAATGTGATGTTAGCTTCACGTAGCCTTTAGCCTTCGTCAAGAATCTTAGGAGTTCAGGTTTTAAATGTTTTTAAATATTTTTATAGTTCCAAAGATTAGCGCGTTCAAACAAACAAACTCTTCAGCTTTATTATTAGTATAGATTATGTTGTAACATTGGTAATAGTAGCTGTATTTTTTAGTTCTAGGAATCCAATAATGTTACAACAGCACCCGTTATAGCAAATGACTAAAATAACTATTATGATAAACAACTACTGCAGGACTTATAAGTTCCTACATTATATTGTATAGTTTCCCAAACTTCCAAGTATACGAAAAGATCCTGCCAGCTCTGCTGCTTAACGCTATTTACCAACATCACATCTAGAGATGAGGTCCATGATTGCCACTTAACCTTAACGATGACTCGCAACTGTGCACGACATACCTCTACATATTACCTAACAACGTTTCATTTCGCTCAGAAATTGGCACCTTTGAAACTGCTATAGTGACCCTTCTATTCAATTTGACATAGAAGTTGACGTATAATAATTAACCTGCCTCGGTGTTTGACACTTGAATAGTACTCGGCAACATGTATAGCCATAGAATTGTATACAGTGAATCAAGTATTCTGTTAGAAGAGAGCCGATTATACATTCTCTTCGACGCTACGGTACATTTGAGTTTACTCGCTGAGAACAATGGGAATCCACTAAGTAGATAGATGTAGAAGTTCTACTACATATCTATCATCGCGATAACTAACGTACTGCATTATCAAATGACTCGTAACTTTAAACCCGCGTCTTAACCAAAACGATCGTCGCGTGAATAAATGACTGCCGCGGTCATTTTGTTCGGCGAACCCAAACGTATGGTTTCGCTAAACTAAATAAACATGACGGTCGCAGGCTCGCGTGACTCTAGTAGAACATTTTTTATGAAAACTTCATGGAAATTGTTCTACAAGAGTCGAGTCGCGCCTGTCTGTGAGAGCCTCTAATTAGGACGTGGCCTAGAAGTTTCTTAAATGTCTTTCCATACACGATGCAGCTTAAAGTGATGTCTAGTAATTCTGTAAGGTTTAGTAGACGAGGCAAAGAAAGAAACAGAGACAGAAATGAAACCAAAAACACAAAATTACGTGCACATTATTAAATTCAAAGTCATCAACTTCATTATCATACAACATGAAAGTGTACGATTAAAAAATAATTAGTAAACAGCTATGCCAATACATAATTGAATTATCTGCAGAATGAAACCTATATTATAATATAATTTGCTTTAATGTATCTTGTAAATGTAGAACGATATCAAAGGAAAATTGGTACACCTGGGTTGTATGGACGGAGGTACATCCATTATACCTTATTTGATATTGCATTTGCTTCTGAACCACTCCAGTCTTCATTCCAATGTGCAACACTTAAAGAGAGTTTTGTATCCTACAGCGCCATTGATTGCTATCCAAGATGGCTCCACTTACTTTCTATGGCTCTTTATTTGTGTACAAGTTTTGGTAAATAATTTAAGATAGCCTTTAGCTAAGTAGTAGACGGATAAATCACAAATAAATAGTGTTAAGTGCACAGGATACTATAAGCAGCGAGGTATGGGTTTTTATTTACATTGATATACTAAGATGCATTTATATGTAGATACTGTGAAAAGTGAATTGCACGAATAGAATCTAATTTATGAAAAATCAAAACTTGAATTGAACTTGAAACATAAACAATAACAATATACGGTAGGTACCTAGATTAAGGACCGGTTGTTTCAAATGGTTGGGGTAACGTAACATACGTACGTCAAATAATAACCATTACGTACTCGTTATTATTTGACGTACGGCAAGGCAATAATTTTGTAATTGTAATTTGAAACAACGTTTTTTTTTTTAGTTTGACGATAGTTAGCGCCATTTTTGATGTACACGCGTGTGTTAGATATTTCATTTTGATAGAATTATAATATTGTTTGTTAGATAAGCCACATTTAAGAAGCTTGGGACTAACGTAGAAGTACCTAATTTGACTAGATATTGTGATTACAAAAAACAACAGTCTTAACTTGTAAAAAACACTTAAATGTTATTACTATAAATGATTAAGTAATATTTGATTATACTTGTAGTATATCTTAGATTTTATATTGCATCTAATATAATAGGTTGTTTCAAACGATTGGCACAATACTGTCAGTTGATGTTGATATACTTTTTGATGATGTCTAAGAATTACGAATCAACTCCTATTAAATTGATTAATTACCTTATAATGTTTTAAAACGGTTTCACTCCATAAGATGTGTTTATTACTACGTGTGTTAGAAGATATTAAGCCAAAATATATGATGATCTTTGATTGGTTCAAAATGGCGGTAGGTGTTTGACGTAAAAGACGTTGGTAGTGTATAAAATTTTGTAAACATGTTATCAGGGCAGTTGCTTGGTAGATGTTCAGTTGGTTAGTTCTAGTGCCGTTATTATGTGGAATAGATCGACCAGAAGTCCAATTCTCGTAATTTAAAGCGTTCAAAATCTAGTCGCAGTCTCATCTCAGCGACAAATAAATGTCAAAAGCTTGTCAAAATGTAGGGAAATTAGAGTTATTTTTGACAGATTGAGACTGAGATCAGACTGTGAAAGTTCTTAAAATTACCAGAATTGCCCCTCTGATGTCACGTAAGTTAAGTAATTTGATATTATACCTTAATTATTGCTTATTATGACTATGTTGTTCTGTAAGTCATATTATGGCCAATATCCCTAGCTATTGTTATTATGTTGCTATTATTTGGACCGTTGTCCAAGAGAATTTAATAAAATAAATGCTTAGCCTTGTCTATCTATGCTTTACTGTGTAGCGGTATCTACAACGCCACATGCGAACAACGCGTCATACTGACGTCACGCAAATCCTGCATCTCGCAAGCAGAGTTTACCGCGCAATTAGCATAGATACAATTTCCCAACATCAATCGTTGGGCAATTGCCCGCCAGACACAACACCCGTCTGGTCGGAGGATCCTCCCTTTTCTATAGAGTATGAGTGAACTTTACACCCTGTTCCTCATACCTCTATAACTGCATAAAACCCTTCTCCTACAAACCATATTCAATAATAACCTTCATACACAGTAAATAACTAACTAGTAACCATTCTGATATTCAAAGCCTGCTATTTGGGTAATATATAGGTACATATACTTCTAGTATATACTGAATAATCAAAGACGTGCGTCAAGTGTACGTGAAACAACCCGCCCTAAATAATTTATACATGCTGCATTCTTATTTACTATTCTTAGTTACTTAGCAGCATAAGTTATATTTAAATGACGTATTAGCTAATAGGCTCTCTAGAACTATGTCCAGTGTGTGGGTCACTACTTTTTTTTTTCATTGTATTTGTGTATTGCTATTTATTATATTGTTTTTTTTTATATCCATTTATTTAATTATTGAGACTTTATTGGCTTGATTACTTAAAATTACAAACATTTGTACGCCCTCTGGCATAACATAGCGCACTCTTTATTATCTTTATATACCATTGTTATTGTACCTATGTTAAACAAATGAATAAATGACTTGTGCTCCTACTACCCTACTTCCTACAAATATTATAAACGCGAAAGTTAGTGAGGATGGATGGATGTTTGTTATACTTTCACGCAAAAACTACTGACCGGATTTGGATGAAATTTGGCACACAGATAGTTTTTAACCAGGATTAATACATATAATACGTCTTATCCCAATATTCCCACGGGATCGAAACTTACGCGTGAAACCGCGGGGTGCAGCAAGTACTTTATAAAAACGAAAAAATCGAATCCTACTTACTTACCTCATTATACATATATGAGACGTAATAACGTCATCGTTCACCTTAAAGCTAAAATAGACAAGTGTCTATCTTAGCTTTAAGGGTACGTACCCCTGCTCAAAAACAGCAGCCAAAACGACTTAAATATTACTAAGACAGTCTTATTCTCCAAAGTAAACTTGGACGTTTCTTAATTAACCATTCCCTTTACCGGGTACAGCTGAATTAAGCATTCCCTATTAGAAACGTGAATTGGATCTCTTTCCTTTGGAATACACTCACAATGGTAAGCTGTTAATGCGTTGGAAGGGGCCTGAGTGCAC
This sequence comes from Apamea epomidion, assembly GCA_947507525.1. Taxonomy (NCBI): domain Eukaryota; kingdom Metazoa; phylum Arthropoda; class Insecta; order Lepidoptera; family Noctuidae; genus Apamea; species Apamea epomidion. The sequence continues at coordinate 14,780,920 of OX382230.1, read as the reverse complement.
AATAGTAAGTTTCTTCACTGATATATATTTTAGTTTTAGAGGATGGTAGGTACTGGCGCCGATTTCCTTGTTCACAAACTGAACTAAATTTAAGTTCAGTGCATCTTTATATTTCTATTTCATTAAGAAAAGGACAGAAGATAAATATTAGTTTAGTCCTGGCAAATTAGTCAGCGCCTGACGTAAATTGACGTATTTTTAGTCACCATGTTTTTAATCACGTCTAAACTGTCTATAGATTATCTTAATTTGACAGGACTAAACGAATATATATCTTCTGTCCTTTTCTTAATGAAATTGAAAGAAAAAGATGCAGTGAATTTAATTTTAGTTTAGTTTGTGAACAAAGGAATCGGCGCCACTGTAAAGGTTGTCCGCTATAGTCGACCTTATGTAGGGCAGGCTGGCATTAATTTTGCGCGGGTCCCGTTCGAACTGTCAAGCAAGTTTAGAACGGGGTGTCAAATATTTTACTGGGTTTTTTTGTTTAGGAAAAATTAGTGCTAATTTAGTCGGCAATATGTAAAGACGTTCAGTCAAAAAAATAAACGTGAAAAAATCGTAACATTGGTTGATTTCTTAGAAGGGCTCATCAGCCCTTAACAGTACGTACGTTGTTTTTAAAGCTCAAATCTAAAACTTGAACATTATGACTTATAAGAAAGATTTATTATAACACATGGGGATATGCAGAAACTAGCAACAGAACGACATCTAGTAAATTATTGACATACCAATTTTGTCCCCCTTTGTCCTCCAAAACTCAAGTTCTGTACTGTAGCTACTGAATTTATTTGAAACAATCCTTTGCCCGATGAGATTTGCCATCAGCAAAAATTACTAACACCCATTACCCATTCATTTCGTAATATTAAACCCTTTTAGGGAATATATTTTCAAAAATTCACCCTTAGTGCTAACTTTCGTCATTATAAGGAACTAGCTGTTCCCCGCGACTTCGTCTGCGATCCAGGATGAAAAGAAGCCTATGATATGCATGTCCTTAACCAGGTCATGATCTATGTGTGCCAAATTTCATTTAAATCCTTTCAGCCGTTTTAACGTGAAAGCGAAACAAACTTACTTTCGCATTTATAATATTTTAGGATACTTGTGCAAAATGTCATGTTTCTAAACCCAGCTGTTGTCACCCAGTTGTCTGTCAGTGAATGAATGTAAGATTTTCAGATTCAACGGATACAATTAAACAATTTCGAATTCCACGCTCTTATTTTTAGTTCAATAGGCAACATGATAATCCAACTCCATAATGAAAAATAAATCTAATTAATAAAACAGTAAACTCTGACAACTCAAAGTTACCAACGAATCTATTATAATCATCAAGCCGCTAGTTGTTGGTTCGACGTCGGCCATTTTGGCGGAACATCCGATATGCCTTCCGGCATTATTATACGAGTGTTCTGTGGTTGAAAATTGACAATTTTACCCAAAACACGTGCAAAGAATTATGCTTTTATGTTACAGTTAATTGGATCGGTTCAAACGACATGAAAAGCTAACGGAAACTCCAATTTGTTTTTGTATTGATTTCGACAACGTGATGTTGCTGCCGCGTGTAATTACTTCCTGTAAGGGTACCTCGTGCTTTCCTGCCTTCAGGAGCGATGGTACTTAAGTACGCTACGGAGTGCCCTTGGCAGTCAATCCTACTACAAACCTTTCTGAGTAGCTAACCTCTCACCACGGCATGAGCTCGGAGTTTTTCTCGTATTACTTGTGGCGTGCTTTGCTCTTGTATTATAGTGAAGTAAGAAAGCAAATACATTTATTTGCGGCAAACATGACGCATTAAAGAACACAAACACAAAAAAAATAACAAGTTGGGGGAAAATATACGTCACATCCACGCAAAACGGCCATCGCTCAGCATAATGCTAAGACCCTATATGAGACAGAGCCCCAGCGCTGGTTTCGAGAGTTTTGAAGACGACATTGATAAAGATGTTGTCAAATGTGCCTATATTAGATACCCATATTTGAAAATATTTCTGTGTTACTGAAAATAGCCCCCAACTGTACGTAAATGTGCACCCTGGGTAGTCAATCTTGCTACCTTGCTTAGTAGTCAATCTTGAGCACGAGGGTTTGGTCCTATATCTTTAATTTATCTTTATTTCAGACACTGTAACCATGCCTATAATTATAATTAAACAAAAGCTATGAAAATTACTTAAAATGTTAAAATTTTTACTATAAAAAAAACAACCATCTTCCAAAAAAAAACACTACAAACTGAAAAATAACTTTAATTTCGGGAGTCGGTGTCGTTGGTTACGCATTTTCGTTTTTTGACACCGACGGAGGCCCGAACATATGTACATAATAAAAAAAAACATTCAAATCTGAATGTTTTTTTCGCCGACCAACCCGAACCGACTTCAAAAAAGAAGAAAAAGAAGTCTGTATAGAAAAGGGTATATTATGAGGTTTGATATGACTTTATTCTCTAATTTCACCATTTTTTTTTACCTGGAACAAGTCCTATCTAAATCCTAAAATACATTTTGAATTTTTGTCAGTTTTTCCACAGTAGAACTGTCAGACGTCAATTTTATTCCACAGATAAAAGATGTCTGACTTTGGTAAAATCAGCCCTAAGAATACAATAATTCAATTACATGAGAATATACGACATATTACGAGTAATAAGCTTATAATATCAATGAAGCACAAAATCGATCGCACCCATCGCGTTGGTGTGGAAATATTCAATGCCTTCCGGATATAAGTTCTTACTTGGTGGTTGAAAATTGTCAATTTCCGTGAAGCCACGTGCAATGCATGGAAATCTTTATTTGAATGGTATAAAAGATATAGCTGCTACTGTTTTTGGTCAAACTTCCCAATATTTTTAAAGCACATACATAATTTTAGTCGACACAAGAACTTTTTATTTCGTTCCTATGCGTTCTTTTGTGTTTCTTATCTAGCCTAAAGATTACTATCATCATCCCACTGCTGGGCAAAGGGCTCTCCCCATGACTTCCAACTCTTTCGATCTAGGGCTAAAGTGGACCACTGTTCGTTTTCTTTCTCCAGGTCGTCCCACCATCTTCTACGGGGTCTGCCGCGACGCGTTCTGATTGTGTCTAGGCTCCACGAAGAGGTTATTTTGGCCCACAGCTTATTGGGCATACGGCAGACATGGCCAGCCCAGATTAATTATCAAAATTCTCAATCCTAGCTGAGCTTATATATAAACTTCGAGGGATTTTATCAGGATCTAGCAAAAGGAATAGTGCATAAGAAATTGGTAATTGTTTAAAAATTTGTCACTAACTCGAAAATTACATAAAACATTAAAAAAGGTCGAATACATGTCAGGAAGCCATTGAACATCGGATATTGGCTTTCGGATATTATAATGTGCGGTTTTTCCTGCTGAAATACGTCAAACGGAAACTATCCAACTAATTGGTAATGATATAATTCATGCGAGGTTTCGACAATATTTCATCAGCATCAAATTATGTATGACTGCAGATCAATCCGCACGGTAAGTGAGGCATAATTTATTAATACTGTTAATAAATTATGCCTTCCTTTACCAACTTGGTCAAATCGATATACTGATATCGATTTTTTATGTGAATGTTTATTAAAAAAAATATATATTGTTTATTTCTCACCACAATACATTTTACAATTTCTAGAAACATCATTTCGAAATACTTTTACAAAATCAAACAATATTATTATAACTATACAATAATTTAACGTGGTGGCTCTGGTGGTTGCCATGAAGTTTTGACCCTATCCCCTGAACTAGGTGGGAAGCTGTATCTCAGGGGGTAGTGTTCAGCCATGGGTTATGCAAATTTTACCGAGTGCCACTGCTATTATTTAGAGATTCGGTATTGAAAGTGTTTGTTTGTATATCTGTGAAAGTGGTGTGTGAAAAGTAGGTACCTACCTATGCGAGGGAGGTGTACCGTGTAGGTATATGCTGAATAGTGTGGCGTGTAAGTGTACAGTAAGTATGTGGTGTGAAGTGTATTTTGAAGGTTGTGCTGTATGATGTAGAGATGTGAGGGAGAAATGTATGTACATGTATATGTTTGTGTGTATATGGAGAATTTATAAGTGGATATGTTAGTTAAGGTTATGTAATAAAGGCAATCAGATTTTCTGTTTCTAAGTAATCTAATTCTCTTAACCGCAACTTTTGCATCATATGCGCCTAGTTTAATTATGTTGGTTTTTTTTGTTGACTTTACTGTACAGATAGGAACTTAAAACAAAGTATTGTCTTTGTGAAACACTGGGACAGACTGGTGAATTTCTTCGTCTACCAGCACCGAGCAGAGCAACGGTTCGATGCCTTCTTAAAATGGATTGTAGCACTAAGAGCTTACGAACAGAAAGCACCTTACAGTCCATGTACAGTTGCCTATTAGGGTATCGATATGGCTTTTTTATGATGACTTTGAGAACTGCTCTTTGGGCTCTCTCCAGGGCAAGAAACATCGTCTTTTACTGCCCCACCCCATACTGGGATACAGTTAAGGACCTTGCTGGTAGGATGTATTGCTACCAAGACCTATAAGCAGTGGTTGGAAATAGCCGCGTAAGGGAGGGCTCGAGCAACTTAGTTACCCAGCTACTTTTTGTCTCTGTCGCTGTCTCCTCGCCAAGATTTGGACGATGCGCATGTTGAGCGGTAACTGGCTAGCCGGCAACTTTTTCATCACCGTGCGCGCACTTGCATTGCAACCGATAGACGGGCGACAGTTGCGTCCAAACGCGAGGACAAAAAATCTCCCAGCTGTCGCGTCGCTACATGCGCGCACTTTCATACAACATACAAACCCGTAGACTTGACGTGAGAAACAAATTAGTTGCGGATACAAAAGTTGCTCGTGTCCCTAAATGTTTGTTATTTAATGTGCAAGAGAAGGAAGGCGGGAGTGTCTGTATATATGTCAAGTTTATTGTTTATATTTTTTTGTGGTCTGCAATATTTTTTTATTTTTATTTATTATCATTATAATAAATAATGTTTAAAACTTTTTACCATGGCCCCCAACACTTCTGGGTCTCTTGTAGGTTTGTGAAAGTCTCAGAAGACACCTACACAAATAATACCATACCACTTTTCTTACGTTACGTTAGGGTGGCGGGAATATCGACGCCCAAACTGTAATCATGAATTCAGCACATTATTCAAGACAAAATACTTAAAAGAGACAAAAACAGCGGGTGTTTCATTATAAAAAAAAAAATCTCGGTTATTAAAGAAAAAAATTACCGCGTAAGTATTGCAACTTACGCGGTTACAATTTTTTTAATAACCGACGAAAAATGTCAACGCATGGGGGCTTAGAATAACGTAAGTACCTACCTACTGAATCCATGGTCACAGGTTGCGCGTCGATGTCCCTGCCGCCCTGTATTGCGCACAGTCAGTACATCGACAAGATGTATGGCGCTAATAAGAAGTTACATGAGTCGTGATAGTACCGTCTTTATCTAGCAGTTATTTTTTATATTTTTTTACAATTTATTGCAAATATTCTTTGGAGTTTATTTTAAAAAAATGTACAAAATGATTTTTAAAAGCTGCACATTTAAACCGTGTTATACGTAAAAAACAATAAACGAATCCTTGTCGATGTATAAATCTTTTAGAGGCTGACTTACAGCAGGACCCAATAACCTATTAACAGATAGCTACCTGATGGTAGCCAGTATAATTATAAAGAATTATCAGTAGGTATAATATAATTATACAGATCGCTACTGATATAATTATGTAGGTTATTGGGACGTTAAAACCAGAGGTACATATGTTTTTCTACCTCCAGTATGCCAAAACTGGTGGTAGATAGGTAATTGGCTTCGGCCGTGAACCTATGTACGTATTTTCAAGATAGATAGAATACTCTGTATTATGTACACCATAAATATTACAGATACATATAAATATAGAAATATTACAAGGGGTGACACAAATGGGCGGTCTTATCGCTAAAAGCGATCTTTTAAAGACAGGTTTTTTAAGGGAGAAAGTAGAGACAATATTATAGTAAATAGTATTTAAGTGAATTGTGGGTTTATAACCTACTAGCTGTGCCCCGCGGTTTCACCCGCATAAGTTTCGATCCCGTGGGAATATCGGGATAAAAAGTATCCTATATGTTAATCCTGGTTATAAACCATATGTGTGCTAAGTTTTATCCAAATCCGTTCAGTACTTTTTGCGTGAAAGAGTAACAAACATCCATCAATCCATCCATCCATCCATACAAACTTTCACATATATAATATTAGTAGGATTTATGTATTTGTGTACCTAGTTTTAATAGTTTTTTTTTTATCATCGTTCCTCTCAACCAAAGCACCTGCCATCTAATCTCATCACTGTTGGTTGACTGGTAGAGAATGCCTTAGGCATTAAGTCCGCCTTTGTACCTTTTTGTGCAAAAAGTTAAATAAATGCTCTACAGTCGTCGGTGGTGTACCATCATCAACATCATCTGCCTAGCCAATGTTGGGGTCGGCTTCCAGTCTAACCGGATGCAGCTGAATACCAGTAGTTTACATGGAAAGACTGCCTATTTCAACTCCACAACCCAGTTACTGCGTAATACGATACCCCCTGGTAAGACTGGTTGTCAGGTTTTTCGGACCCATAACGATTGTTTAAGATCCACGAATGACAGCCGGGACCAACGGTTTAGCGTGCTTTCCTAGGCACGGAGGGGTCTCGATATGTAATGGATACCCATCCACGAACCGGCCACGTCAAGTGTAGCTTCAACTGTGATCGACCCGTGCAGCTGTTATTATTTAGCCACCAGCCCCTAGCTATAGTCTACTTCTCTCAAACAAATATTACTTTTACGGCCAGTTTAACTTAAGTTAAACTCCTTTACGGTTTTTATCCCCACAAAGCAGTTAACAGTTTTCCTCGGGGTAAACAGTTAATACTTGGATTTAGTTCTTTGTTTTTGTTTCATAATCACTTCTTTTTCTCTAATAATGAAACTGTTTTAGTTAATATTTGATTTATTAGTCTTTTAAAGTTCTTTTTTGTTAGTCATTTTGGTTGGAATTTACTCGACGTTTTAGAGGTGAACCATTATAAATGTACTAGTTTTAGAGGTGAACCTTTATAAATGTACTAGCTTTAGAGGTAAACCTTTATAAATGTACTAGTTTTAGGAGTGAACCTTTATAAATGTACTAGTTTTAGGAGTGAACCTTTATAAATGTACTAGTTTCTGCTCGCGACTTTGTCCGCGTAAAATTTCTTGTTCCCTTTAACCACCCCGTCGCATCGCATCACCTGCCCGCGCTATTACTTCGGTTTTGCTTAGCGTTCTTTCGGACTTTTTTTCATTTTGCTCGGCTCCTAAGGGTTCTAGCGTGATGTTAAATGATTTCATTTAACATCCTACAGCATTCCTCACAAATTGGTCCATCAAATGCAAGAAGATTTAATTAACTCCGATTGGTAGTTCCAGAGATTAGCGCGTCCAAACAAACTCACTCTTCAGCTTTATTATTAGTATATGTAGATGATAAAATAGGTCATCCAAAACTTATTAAATAATACTAAAAATTAAATTAAAAATTCCTCGACAACGTGAAACCCTATAAAAAGAAAAAAATAACCTTGAAATTATGACCCTACGTAAGTACATATGAAATTTTTTGATTAAATGTTGTCCCGTCGGGGGACCGCTCTAATTATTAGCCAAACGTTCTGTTAAAGTTTAAAATAAATAAAAAAAGTTGTATAGCTCTTATTTGCCCACCCTGTATAACTCTACTGAAATTCCAATCATTGCCATTTCAAAATAAACAAACGCATTTCATCAAACGTTGGCAAACCTAAAGATAACGAATTGAAACATTTCTATTCATAGGCGTCAAATAAAACCTCAACCTTCATTCTTATCCCAACCACTTGAAACCCCCAATTTTAATTCAATGACTCTCTTCATTACTCACAAACCCTTTTTCCCAGAACTCCCAAAACTAAGTTAAACCAGTTTGACATAATCGATGGCAACTATTGATTGCCTCTCAAGTGTCCTCCAAGCAATTAAGCCAGTTAAAAAGGTATTCTATTGTAAGACAAGCTACGTCTTCACGACTTGTGACCGCCGCGATAGATATCCGAAGTCTGAGTCTACCATCCTTACCTGTTGCTTGAACCTCGAGAAAGTGACGCGGCTCAAATACGCCACCGCCCTGTGTTACCAGGAATGGGAAATTTCCCAATTTATTTGGGAGTTTTAGTTATGGAAATTGTGTTCTCAAAAAAGAATTATGGATGCGTTAACCTACGACCTGTGCTTGTTAATGTTGTCTTCTCGCTTTGTGCAAAGTGTTAGAAGTGCAGGCTATGCAAAAACATCGGTGAGCAAACCCTACGTTTTCGACCCGCACAAGGGCACTTGTTTATGTTCCGCCCAAAGCCCAAAAGAAAGTAATGCAGCCGAAGTGCAACTCAACGACCGATAACTATATATTTTCACTTTTTGTGGGCGTGATCTAGCGAGATCACTTACCTTAAACTCACTCCTACAAAAAAGTGAGTATTCTGCTTCTAGTAATAGCCTGAATGACAGTATGTATACTCTTTTAATTAACTACGTTTGCAACTAGGGAAAGTACCGACTATTATCTAAGACTAAGCCGTACAAAACATGACCACATGAGTACCTTCACTACTGAATAATTCCTCTCATCTTCGTGCACGTAATGACTAACAATTAGTTTAAATCCTGTACATCCGCACTGACCCGAAAACCCCCATTACACGGGTGGGTACAGTCACCAAAGGAGATAATAAGAAAGAGATCCGAAAACATCAATCCGATTCTTACTAAACTTGAACTATATCCGACGACCCTGGTTTCTTATCTCCTTTGGTGACCGTACATTTGAAACTATACTACACGACGTCACTGATGTGGGTGCGGGTGATTCTAGGCTTGAGGGCTGGCAACACCGGCCCGGGCGGAGGCAGTGTGCGCGAGCCGTCAGCCGCGCCGACCGCTCCCCGACAACCCTAGTCATAAGTGACAACAGACTCTATAGCACACCTCTAATTAGTTATACGTGTTTAAAAAAAAACTTGTGGTTTTCTCCAACTTCATTGCACAGTGCTGAAATCGTGCTCTAGGTAGCGAATATAGTTTGTTTTTATTTTTACTGGGTTTTTAAACTTAGTGCAACGCGTGTTTTTTGTTTTTACAATTTTAGTTAGATGTTTTACGTCGTATAAAAAATTCGCGGTCGGTTCTTTAAAACGTTTTTTGAGGTTATATCTTATAACCGTAATGTTTGTCATCATAAATTCTGGAGATAATTTGTAAAATTTCTTCGTGTTTGGTCGCGAGTCTGCGCATATTTACATATTTATAGAAATTTACATGTTTACTCAGTGTTAGTGTATGCTGCTCTGTGAACTACGGTGTTGGGTTTTCTTTTAATAATTTAAAACGTTCGTAACAGAAAATAAAATAATAAATAACAAGACAAAACGGAAAATGTCATCATAATTTCTAACACAACGCATAAACTTTATTACTACTGTCCGTATATATAGATAGTTAAGAATTTACTAAGTATTTAATCCAATTTTTCCAGCCCCAAAACAAAGGAAAATCTTAACAAAATCCATCAAATTAATCCTTCAAAGCCTCCACCACAAACTCATTCATACTTTAAACGTAATCACAGCATCAACAACTCGAAAATTTAAATAAATACGCAATCTCAGCGATTATACCCCTCAAGGGAGCGGTACAGACGCAACAGTTAGTTCATAATCTTACCCCGAGTTTTATCACGGCCATTCGTATTACCCATGTATGAATAAACCTCTTCCACAACTCTCACGCCTAACCTCATTCTTGTTTTAAATTAAAAAGTTCTGCCGTTATTTTTTTACGGGCAATTCCACTTCGTACTTGAACGTAAAAATATGCGAGTATTGCTCGTTTAGTACGTCTACGTACGAAGACCTCGTATTTGCTGAAAGTAATTAAAATGCTGTCATAAAATAATTGGATTTATGATACCTAGAAACAACTTCCTATTGCGTGTGCTGAGAGACACGCTTTTAATTACTTTTGATAATGTTCACCGAATGTAGGAGGATGAGGTTGTAAAGACCGTTAGCACTTAAATTTATATTTCTGGCGCCCAACATGGGACCAAAGTTGATCGATGTCCTTGACCCAAACCTTTACTAAATAAGTAAAGAAAAGCAATTACACGAAAGGGGGAGGTATTATGTTCACAAAATGTCAATGTGAAATCAATATAGTTCACAAGAGTTGTATCGAAGCGAGCCTGTCACTTTGTACTTTCGTATTAAATTACTGAAACTTGGCCCTTGAGCTGTTTTTATGTACATAGATAAAAAATCGAATTACTAAATCCATTTCGCAGTTCTAATGTACTAGGAGCACATCCAATCCATCAAAACTTGGGATTTGTTTTTTAACTTTCGATATTAATGTCTGCTGTAGCTATACGCCGTAGTATTTGCAGAGAGCAACGAAATATGGATTTTCCGCGAAAAGCGTTCGCTCGGGGCTGCGCATTGATTAGAAACGGGTAGTAAACAAACACCCACCTTTAATGTCGGGGAATTACTACGATACGTAGTAACTCTTACTACGGGTATTAAATAAGATGACTAAAGAAGGTTCACTCTTAAATCTTCATAAATTACAAAAACTTACAAGGAAATTCCTTTAAAGGTGGATATCTCTAACGCCCGATATCGTTATCCGAGGAATAATTTTGAACTTCCGACAGTTTTTCCGTAGTAAAACTGCCAGACGGCAATTTTATTTTACATATAAAAGATCTAACTTAAGGGCTGATTCTAAGTCATATTGAACCTGCTTTAACAGCTATAACACTAACTCCACGCAACATTTTGGTACAATTACGACGTATACGTGCATGAAATCCATATCGAGTATATTATACAGGATGTATATCTAAGGTACGCGGTTCGAAACGGTTACCATGAATTGTAGACCTCCCAGGGTAGAAATTTAAATACATTAAAATATTTTTTTTAAATCCGCTGATTCATACAAAAGCACCACGCGGTCCAAATGAATACCTACACTGTTTTCTTTTTAAATACCCGACGAAAAATTTCACAAGTCTAGAATCATATACTGAATTCACAGTTTGCCCGTCGGCGTATCTTACACCGTATAAAGTTAACCTTCTATACGCATATCTGCTTGACGACGTGTACGGTTTCCCGGCGCCCACGCAGGTCAAAGGTAGTCTGTGACCCCGGTAACGCCGGCGACAAGCAATCTGCTGCGAAATAAATTAAAAATATTAACAATTTGATTGCGGAAGGTCGGGAATGGAATTCCTGGAAGGACTTTGGGGAGACCTTCACCCAGTAGTCAGCAAATTAAGTAGAGTGAGAGACTTTGGTGATTAAACTTTTTATATTTGAATCGTATAAATAACCGGTTTAGTAATAAGTATAGTGTGAAATACAATATTCGAGTCACATAGCTATTAAATACTGGAGACGCGTTAACTTCTTGACGTATCGACCGAATCACGGTATTTCATTAGAAACGAAACTATGTACCACAATACACGTAGTTTTTCCTACAATATTCCTTCCATTATTACCTCACATTTATTATCAAAGGCTACTTCGTAAATGCAATAAATTATCTCTAGGTACTCGGTCGGCGGGTAGTTTGCGGTCTGCACAGTGCGCTACTGCGAACAAAACGCGATCCGTCATGGCTTTTAATTAAAGTAATAAGCTTTCTTACACTGCATTTTGTTCGCTCGGCTTACAGGCGTTAATTTATGGGTTCTTTTGAGTTTTGTGAGTCACGTGTTTCTTTTCGATACCTTTTTCATAGAGCTAAAGAATTTTGTAGAGCATTCATAATATTTTCTGAGAACTAGTTGAATAATTTCAAAGGCTGTGAAAAAGAGCTTTTGACTCTTTATTTGAGTATATTTTCGATTGTGGTCATACTGAACTTAAATATTTGGTTATTAACTGGATTAGTGCTGTTTTATATTTTTCAAATATATTTTTTTTGTTTTTTGAAAATATCGAATAAACTACTAAAATGAAAGAATGAAGAGCACGACACTACATTTATTCATAAATCTATAATAACCTAATTATAATTTGATTCCCCAGCTAGTCAAACAAAAAATAAACTATAACCAACAACGAAATAAACAGTACATATTAGTACTACAATACATTTTAGTACCTAAGTGTGTAACGGCCTAATAGTCGTAAGTGAATAGTGATGGTACCAGTGTAAAAAGAACAATGAGTGGGTTAGGCCCGCCTGGCGTTTGGGCCGCACAGAAAAGGCTGGAGTCTTGGGCCCGGGCCGCAAGGGAGAGGACTTCGAGTGCCAGTAGCGGTCAGAGCCATAACTCCACTGACAGCTTCGGTGATGACAAGTCACATGGCAGTCTTAATGTAAGTAGTCAACTAGTAGAACATTCCCTGAGGGAATATTATTTTGTAGCTGTTTCACAGGTTCAGGTTTCAGTTTGTCTGTGCGTTTTTCATCCAAATCCATTGAAAAGTATAAGTAGGCGAAATATTTTGTTCTGAAACAAGATACCTCTAAAATTTAAGAGTTTATACGTGCGCAGTAGTTTAAAAATCAGGGTAAAATACGCGAACTAAGCGACAAGTGATCGGTGATTAGCTCATCGACTGCGAGTAATACTTACCACTTGAAAGTGTGGTCTTAACTTCCGGAGCGGAAGAAAAGGGATAACATAAACCAGTTAATTAATTCGATTATCACATCATTTTAAAATATTTCAACAATTTGCAAATTCGACCTTTGCCAACATTATCGACTGTTTCATCGGCACCTTTTAACATTTATGAAACTTTTATACCTCGTTGCATAGGTAGCTGATTAAATGTAGATGTCTTTCCCGTATTTTTTACGCTTAGTGTCATAGTAAAATTTTGAGATAACTGGTGTCAAAGTTCGTGTACGTAGATGATTTTTGAAAATAGTTAATAAACTTCTTACTTCAACTTTTAACTGTTTGATATTTTTGAAAATTTGGTTACATCAATAGGTGTGTTAAAGTATTAGGTAGCCAATAGAATAGCTATGAAAGCCAGTCAATTAGAGAATTTGGAGATAAGTGATATTTAGTGACGAATACTGGGAAATTTTCAAAAAAACATGAAAATCGGTTTTTCTCGGATTCCATGAATTTTCGCCTAGGCTTTATGGGGTGCTTTATTGTTGCAAATGGGTCACACTATCATGCCCTGGAAGGAACACGTCGAGTTTCCCTGTAACCCTGTATAAGCTAACAGTCTTAAAATAATAATACTCATTTCATTAAAAGTGTCTAATGCGTCTCAGCGAGTTGACTTCGGCCCCTCGTATGCCTTTTCTTTTTTTTTTTTTTTCTGGGTGTGAAATCATCAAATGACTCCTCCCGCTCTGGGCGGAGCAGAAGGGAGTGTCAGAATTTTACTGACTAAAACCCACCCGTGTTCCTTCAGTTGCCTGTGCCAGGGGCCATGGTATCTCTTTCGAACAACCCGCAGCCCAGGCGGCATCGGCCCTAGCCGACTCCGTCAGTTCGTGCTGACAGCTCTTTGAGGCGCGCGTGGAACACAACGCGCCGTCGACCCGACCCTTACCGGGCGGCGAGCTGCCCATAGCTCGCCGCCCGCAGGCCCGCGCCTACGGTGGCCGGGAGTCGGCTGTTGACTCCCGTCCAGGGCGTCTCCCTCGGCGGCTGGCGCCGCGATTGCCTCTCCCTCACGCGCTCCGCCTCCTCCTTCGCGAGCATTACTGCTTCGCAGAAGGAGGTGACGGCCTCCCATTCACTCTCGCTCCGTACCATGGCCTGTATGAGGGCCGGACGCGAGAGGTCGCCGCCGCCGATCGCCGCCACGAGGACACGGCGGGGCCCCGCCCAAGCCGGGCAGACCTCCACCGTATGCTCCACCGTGTCCTCCGGGCGATCCCCACAGTGGTGACACCCTGGCGTTTCCTCCCGCTTTATCCTGAACAGGAACCTCCCGAAACAACCGTGTCCGGTGAGGACCTGCGTTAGGCGGAAGGTGAGGGCGCCGTGGCGCCTCTCTAGCCACTCCTCAAAGAGGGGACTTATCGCCGCAATTGTGGCGTGCCCAGCCCCTCGTATGCCTTCCAAAGCTACGGGACCCCAGAGTTCCGAGATATGTCGAAGAAACTTACAATTATTAATATTTAAGTAATGCTTGCCGAGGTCGGTCCGTGGATGGGTCCATAACATATCGAGACCCCTCCGTGCCTCAGAAAGCAAGTCAAGCAGTTCGTCCCGGCTATCATTCTTAGATCATTGACAGTAGTTAGAAAGCCCGAAAGATGACCTCCAGTCTTGCCAAGGGGTATTGTGTTACCCAGTAACTGTGTTATGGAGGCCTGATAGGCAGTCGCTCCATGTAAAATACTAGTATCCAGCTGCATCCGGTTAGACTTGAAGCCGACCCCAACATAGTTGGGAAAAGGCTATGCAGATATTTAAGTAGGCGGGGAAGTAATTATAGGGCATCATAAAATTCGTCCGCATCATTGTCAACAGGAAAAGTGCCCAAAAGGCTGGCAGCATTGCCACGTCGTATGACAATTGGTATACTACGTATATGTTACAAAATGATGCGTAATTAAATATAACAAACATCTGAAAATACTTTGACCCTTTCAATATTCTTAGAGAAAATGAGATAACTTAATTATCAGCCAGTAATGTTTCACTGTTCTGCAAAAGCTCCGTTCTTGGTAAGTGTTGCTATTGTGTGCTGCTTATTTTCAATTATCACGGGAAACTTCTAAGTCAAGACAATCACGGAGTTGTAGACCTGCTAAAGAAATAATATTGTATAAGGATCAACTTTTATCTTGCAAGAAACCTAAGTTTAAAAGCCTTTCGTAGTTTTCTTTGTAATAATAATAATTTATTCGACAAATTCTATGGGAAAACCTATTACTTTTTAGATTGCGTTGTGGGAACAGGGAAGTTTGAGGAATTTCGTGGAGATAAATTTGAGAATTGGTGAAACTGATTCTACCTACCCCCAAGAGAAGGGGTGAGTTTATAAATGTGTATGTGTGAAATGACGACGAATAGAGAAGTATGGAAGAAAAAGACTTGTTGCGACAACCCCAAATAAATCGGGATAAAGGCAGGAGAGTGATGCGTAAAGTTGAGTATTTGTGTTTTTTCTTCTTTGGAAAATAGGCATCAAATATACAAAAATACCTAAATATGAAGGTAAAAATGTATGAAGGAAAATATGTCAATTTTTTTTAAATCGATTTTCAACTTTATCACTACAGAATTACGGTTCAAGGTTGAATGGGAAAATTTGACAGTTTCGGGTAGATTGACCTGCTGGCGTCTGGACCTACAATATTCAACAACGACGAAGTTGGAAACGATGAATACCTACCAAGCTTGTTCATTTAGGTATTTATTTGCTGAAGTTGTAATCGAGCTGAGATAAAGTTTTTGTGTATTATTCAGTCGAGAGCGAAGTTTTTCTAGTTCAGAATCCATATCAACCGAAGGAGTTTCAAAAATTAAATATAATAGTCTATGAATTATGATTCTATACTTCTCTTTGTAGTTTAATTGATAAAAAAAATAATTTAGGGCTGATGTCTTAATCGACCCATAATTTTTATTCGTGAAATAAAATTGACGTCTAACAGTTTTTGTATGGAAGAACTGTCAAAAATTCAAAATTATTCCTCCAATAAAGTTATCTGGCGTTGAAAAAATCAGCCCTTAGTTAACAATGCCCTTAGTCAGCCGAAACATTCTGCGGTGGTGACCGCGTACTGGAACGTAGCGTTGGAAGGCCTCCCAAAAGGTGGACCGATGACCTTGCGCCGCAGGAATACGCTGGATGCGGGAAGCACAGAACCGGTCAAAGTGGCAATGCTTTGGGAGGACTCCAGTTAAGTAGTCGACATCTCTCTGTTGAAATGATGATGATTCGAAAATGCGTTAGTTTCTGTCAGTTGCCCACAAGTGAAATCAGTTTTTCATAGAAGAGGGGCTTTGCGAACAGTCAACGTTAATCAGTAACCTACTCGTATGTCCAAAAGAGGACGTCTTTCGGCCGAATTGATGTCCTAACTCATTAGGAAGTTAATGAGATTTTGATTCTGTTGTGATTTTTAATTGAGCATTTGTTTTAGGGTAGATTTTTCCATAGCCAGATTGACGTTTGACAATTTTTGTATGACATAACTGTCAAAATTTCAAAATTATTCCTCGAATAAAGTTATCAGATGATTGAAAAATCAGCCCTTATTGGGAAAAACATTTTTACAACTGTAAAGTTAAGACAAAGTTTGCTCATTTATTTATTTCCTGGTTTTTTATTTAAGAGTAAATTGTTTTTTTTATGTGTATCTATGTCATCATTTAAATGGTTTCTGCGAAATATTATGAAATATGATAGCTGCCTGAATCGAGTGAAAAGTCTGTTGTTATTCGGAGAAAAGCGAGCATTGATCGATCACCACGTTTGTGAACTGCGTACTGGCGATTTCAGATTCACAGTAAAGTACAGAAAATGATAATTGACTTTATTTCCGTGTGTAGGTTTGTACAAACACTTACAAGTCAATCATATTTTTAAAACTAGATGAGGACGGCGTTTCCTATCTGACTACTCTGAGAAGAAACGCCGAAATAAATTCGGAGATCACAGTTTCTTTTAAAGTCCAGACATTGTCTTGGTCATGTGAAGACCATGCAGATCGGTGTCTATCTGGTCTTTTGAGGAATAAACCATACATATTGGGTGAACCCGTCCAGTTAGTGCACGGATTTTTTAACTTATCTCTAAGTACCTACTAATAATACCTAAGGCTGAAGAGTTTGATTGTTTGAACGCCCTAATCTCTGGAACTACCAATGTGATTTGAGAATATTTTTTGCATTTTATAGTCAAATTCTTGGGAAGACACATCTTATTATAAAAAAATATATACACACAGGGTGTCCCGAAACTCAACGATAACCTCGTACCGGGCGAAAGGCCAAGGTACACCAATTTTTTAAAAAATAAGAAAAAAAATCCATGTCACTTAGTCAAGCGATAATAGACATTTTTAAGTACTGTGATCACATTTTTTTATAATTTTACAGCGTTTTTTTATTAACGTAATCTCAAATAACAGTGCTATTAATCGCAACCACAAATCAAAGTAATAAACATTGTTAACTAAGTAAAATAAATTAAGTTTAGACGAGTTATGGTTTACAAAATTATTGTCAGTTAACTTTGACACTCCATGTTGGAAAAAAAGTTTTTTTTTTGCTTAATTTTTTCTTAACTGGTATACCTTGGCCTGTCGCCCGGTACCAGGTTATCGTTGAGTTTCGGGACACCCTGTATATGAGGTCGGCGATTCAGAGGTCACAGTCTCTTTTATTTAAAGTCCAGACGTAATCTTGGTGAGAGCATCTGAAGAACATGTAGATTGATGTCTGAATTGTCAACTCAATCTGTGAGGAACGAACCACACAGATTGAGTGGACCTGTCCAGACAGTGTCATTGACCATTTGTCAGTAAAAGCTGAAGGATTACTGACCATTTGTCAGTAATCCTACAGCTCTAGTCATAACTTAAGCGGCCTTATTACAAAACAAGTTTTATCTTTAGGCCCAGGTTTAAACCATCGAGCCATTTTTAAACTTCGAACTATAATCCAACAATGTTAATATTCTTATTACAAAAACTGACGTTAAACCCGAGTCTTAAGTTGTAAATTTTTGTATTAAGAACTTTACCTTTGTCGAAAAGTAAAGTTCAAAATACAGTAACTGGTTTGAAGGTTTCGGCTAAGTCTAAAGTTAGAAATCTTATTGTAATAAGACGGAAGGAGCTCAAAGTTCCTAGATGAAATAAAAAAAACCTACCTAAGTACCTGCCTACATGGTCTAAAATTATCAACCCACAATAGTCTCTCACTCTATGTCAGGTTTTGACCCACAAACCATGTTGAAATATGGTCATCAACAACACAAAAAAAACTTTAAAAAATTGTTTATGTAATTCAATTCACAATTAACCTTGTTAATAATCAATCAATATAAAGCAATGACAAGTAATAAGGTTACATTTTATTCCTTCTATAGGTATTAAGAGACGGAAAATGTAATAAAAATACGCTCGAGTACGCAATGAACATAATACGCTTCAATGGTATTCAACGATACGAAATCAATATATGTACCTATTCGTAGTTATTGAGGCGTTCATTATGTCGTCGTATGTAATAAAGATTTCGTGGAAATAACTAGTGTTTTTCGAACTCATTAATACTATTACCTACCAATATACCACTGTGGGGTATATTGCTCGCGAGTGGGTATATTAATGATTGATGTGGTTTGCCGCAAAGTTTCGTTACATTTCAGACCTCTTGACTGAAATATGTAATGTTCTTTGATTGATCAATAATTCGTTGATTTTCAATCAAGTATATTTAAAAAGAAAGGAGGTCCTTGTCTTTACAACCAATCATCATCATCAGCCTACAGCAGTCCACTGCTGGACATAGGCCTCTCCTATTGCACGCCATTCGACTCGATTTTTGGCAACTCTCATACAGCAGTTACCAGCCATTCTGCGAAGCTCGTCGCTCCTAGCCTGTAACCAATACCGATCACCAATTCGTATACCACCTATACACAAAATACACGCATTGTCGTGGAGTTGCGGACACCAGCCCGCTGTACCTATTACCTATTACCACCTATAAGCTTATTTATTCGTATAAGCTTAGTTTATTAAGTACTTCGTATACCTAACAAGCTTAGTTTATTAAGTACTAGCTTCTCCCCCGCATCCCGCCGCATCGCATGCCCTGCCCGCGGTATTTCTTTGTTTTTGCTTAGTTTCGTTTCCGCCTTTACGTCTTCTTTCTTGGCTACTAAGGCTCATAGCATGATAAATAGCCTATAGCCTTCCTCATGAACTACGCTATAAAATTGAGAAAGATTTTTTCAAATCCGACAGGTAGTTCTAGAGATTAGCGCGTTCAAACAAACAAACTCTTCAGCTTTATTATTAGTATAGATTACCTTATTTATGGCTCTTACAAAAAAAAAAACACTGCAACAATGATTGCGAAGACCATTTGCAGCAGAGAAGTTAAAACATGTACTGCTCAAAATGTACTTCCCATTGGGCTTTGTTAAAGGTTGACTGTACCATGAGAAGTATTTTTAAACAATCTCTTTATCATTTACACAGCTTATCATTTCTTTATCCCGTTCCAATTAACAAAACTGTCAAAAGTCAACACGGAAAAACAGCAGGTATCCGAAATTCCGAATATCAAAAACCCGGGCAGAACTCCCTGAGTGCCCTGAGTGTCAACAGGACGTGTTTTGACGGGCAGAGCCGCGGGCAAGCTTATAGTTGGAAAAACAACCGCGCCTAGCTTATTATTTTTACAATTCAAGAGTTCGAAATAACGAGGTCCTCTCTTTCAGTGAAACAAAAATGAATTCTGGCCTATCGTGATGTGGATTATATTTCTCGTTTTCTTGTTTATTTGGGTGGACTCTGAATATTTTTAACCGACTTCAAAAAAAGGAGGAGGTTCTCAATTCGATTGTATTTTCTTACGTTTGTTATTTCAGAACTCCGTCATTTAAAAACCGATTTAGAAAAAACTTCTTTTGTTTGAACATAGGTACTTATAGGGCCTATATAAATTTGAACAAGTACTGCAGCGTGGTGTTTGGGTTAGCTTCAATGATACCTGTTTTATCCAATTGTTGCAAGTTGATGATATTATAATAACTTCCTGTCACTGTTATTTACTCAGCAAGAGAATACTGTGTGGTAACTACAAAGTGAAACATAACTTTAATTTTGGAAGTCGATGGCAAAAAATTAAGAAAAAGCAAAGGTGTAGCTAAGGTTTTTGGTGTCTTATGTAAAAGAGATATCAACTTATATTTATTTAGCTTGTGAGACCAAAGAAAAAAACCGGTCAAGTGCGTGTAGGGCCACGCGCAGTGTAGGGTTCCGTAGTTTTTATAACAACCAAGTGCGGGTCGTATTCGCTGACTGATAGTTTCGTACCTAACTAAAAGCCAAACATGACTATCTACCTAATTTGACTTCCTATACAAATCCTCACCTGATCCCACAATTTTGTACGGTAAGTTTTAATTTTTTTTTTTTTGAGTTTTGGATATGACTTGTCATAGCCGGTGTAGTAACTGTTTTTTTTTTATAAAACTTATTTAGGAATGAAACAATAGCGCGATACAACTGACGCTTAGCGCCATCTATCGACATTTCTATGGAGTTGTTCGAAATTTTTGAGTCTAATACAATTGGTCGACTATTACTCGCAAACTTGTAAAGCCCACTTAAGTGTGATAGTTTTCCTTTAAACTTTGTTATATATAAGTACCACTGCCGTAACAATTTGAATTTCTAACTACAACCGTTTAGTTGGTAGAGGGGGGGGACACTTGACTCTAACGAAAATTAGTACTTTAAAGCTTGATAAGTCACGAACGGTTTACTAAATCAAAAAACGGTCTTTCCAAACCCCTAATATTTTTGAAAGACCTATCCAACGATATCCCACACTATGGGAAGGACGAAAAAAAAATATATCATCCCCACTTTAGATGTAGGGCGGGTACCCTAAATAATTGTTTTATTCAAAATTTAATCACTTTTTCGACTTTATTAACGTGTATACTCTACTCATGCTAAATTACAACTTTCTAGTGCCAATAGTTTTTGAGCTAAACCGCGGACAGACAGACAGACAAACGGACAGACAGACGACATGGCGAAACTAGAAGGGTTCCTTGTTGACTTCGGAACCCTAAAAAAAAGGAATACCAAAAAAAATAACCACAAGAAAGAAAGAATTAAGCACAAAGCAGCAGAACTAAGCAGTGTTAATTAGCTCTTTATGAGGCTTTTTACAGAAATTCAGCATTTATTTCAATCAAGCCATTTACAGGGACTTTTGAATTGTCAAGGAATCGGTCAGTTATTCAGAAAGTTGAAACTAGCTAGTTGCCTGTGCCAAACCGTAGATCCCTATAGAGAAAAAGGGCAAGAAACTCCATGGACACTCAGATTTGATAAAGATAAAGATATCGGAAAAACCGCTATTGTGGTTGAGGGAAAATAAAAATAAAGTAGGTCTCGGTGGTACAGTTAAGTAAGATAAAGTTGTAACAAATATGACAAGGAAAATTATTATTAAAAATACAGGACTTTAAAACACCTGGGACTATCCTGTTTTTAATTTGCCTTATGGTTCAAATGAACATGTCAGGATTGGTCCACACTAGTTCAAGACAGAGGGGAGTGGAAAGGAGAAATGGAGGCTTATGCCCCGCGGTGGGAAAACATAGACTAAAAAAAAAATTTTTTACCATTTATGTATCTACACACATAAACAGACAAGAAAAAACAGAACAGAAAAATAGGCACACAGGTGATGCTTATTTCATGAGAAATCTCTCCCAGCATACCTACGATAGGACAATAGGTAGAGAGATATAGACTTATATTTATGTAATGGTAGGTAAAGCTACAAAAAAAGGTCAACTTAAATTGCCCAACACGCCATCATCGAAAATGAAACGCCAATATAAAATTCATGAAGGGTCAAAAGCAATGAGTAACTGTAGCCATATCGCACAAGTGGTTCCGTTTAATCACTATTTCGAGTTGGCACTAAAATTTCAATATGGCTACTACAACGATGCTCGCAGCAGGCGACCCTTCCACTAAAAATATAGGAGCAGAAGAACCACTCCGTGGCATTGCAAATAAAAACCACAAACTCAAAATCAAAGCATTGAGTTTGAGTTTGTATATAGAACTTCAAATGCTATAATAATGCAATAAATAAAATGCATGCATTCAACCTGAATGTCAACCAGTCTTTCGAAAAGACTGGTTGACACTTCCCATGACCCAAGGGCTGGCGTTTACCTTGGCCAGAGGCTAAGCATTGCCATACAACGTGGCAATGCCGCCAGTGTCTTGGGTACATTACCAGTCGACAGCGATGTGGATGAATTTTTCGACGCTATATTTTAGTTTGTAAATAGTTTTAGTTAATTTAGGATATTATTTTGTTATTTTAGTGTTATCTTGTTATTAATATGTTGGTTTTTTATAGTCTTTATTCAATATTTTAAATTGTAGCAATATTATTTAAAAAAATGCATGCATTCAGCTATTTCACTTGCTACGAGAGTAAACTTTTTTGTGAATAATGGGAATGCAGAATTGTGTTTTATTTCAAATAAACCAATTATAGGCACTTTTGAATTGTCAAAAAGTCAGTCAGAAAGATGAAGCTAGTTGCCCATTCTAAAGCGTAGTAGATACCTATGGAGAAGAACGGGCAAGAAACTCCACACACTCTTTTAAATCAAAATATTTGTTACATGATTCTTGGTGAAATTATACATTTATTTATTGATTTTTAGGAAACCTTACAGCTAAACAGATACAGGAAGTAATAGATTATACAAAAAATAAGGCCAATTACAAGTTTTCACGTGTAGTACATGTGAGAACGATGTAGAAAGACGTGCACGTTAAAAGCGTCTCTAATCAAAAAGATAAAAATAAAAGAAAACACAATTCAAAAATTAAAATAAGCCGTGGCAGCTGCACAGACAGACAGTCAGTCTGGTCAGTGAATTACCAGTCCCTGCTGATGGCGCCCGTTCACAAACATGACGCATGGATAAGCACCATTCAGCTCAACCATTTTGAAGGCACCACTAGCGAGACATTTGAGAGTGTATGACATACTCTCAGCTGCCAGGGCACACACACATAGGGCCAGATACATTGAATAATTGAAGGTACAGAATGTGCGGTCGTATCTCGAAAGCCCATAAGCAAAACCCATATATTTATTTATTTGGCACACAAGGAATTAATAGAAAACAACAATAAATGATGTAATTTCGCGCATGTTCTTGTGCGCATGTATAGATAGACAACTCACCGTTTGCGCCAAGAGGGCTCGTGTCCATCGATTAGGTTTTAAGCTATGCTTGCCGCGTTTGTTCCGTGGATGGGTGATCTTTACATAGACCAAGACCCCTCCAGCTGTCATTCGTGGATCTTTGACAGTCGTTACGGGTCGTCAGAAACCCGAAAGTCTGACAAACAAAAAGCCAACCAGTCTTACCAAAGGGTATCGTATTACCCAGTAACTGGGTTTTCAAAGTCAGCTAGGCATTCGCTCCATGTAAAATACTAGTATTCGCATACATCCGGTTGGACTGAAAGCCGACCCGAACATAGTTGGGGAAAGGCTGGGCAGATTAATTAATTTTGTTTGTGCCAAGAGTACTGATATTGACAATGTCATGAGCATTTTTTTTTCCATTCCAATTGCAAGTATCATTATTCTGTTCGCCATACCTTATGTTCGCAAACTTTATGACAGTCTTGTTCTTGTAGACCTTCTTTACTTTTTGTCTAGTGGTCGTTATAATTGAATATTGTTCGTGAATACGGCTCGCAATTGTTTACTTTGTGTTTGTATTCATACGTATGGGCTTGGATGTAAATAAAGGCCGCACTATATCATACTGGTATTACGAAGGAGACTTTTGTTTGTAAGTAAGAACGGCTTATAACATTGTTCTAAATATTCAGCTGTTCCGAAAGTTTGGGACTGAAGCCGGTCCTGAATCTTGGAAATGGATATAATGGCTTGGTATATATTATTTAGATGGCACTATGTTTAATTTATTCAAATTAGGTTGAGAATCAGCACTTTTCGAACGTCAAAATTACAAAAGACAGTCCCCGCCCTTCACCCTTCACTTTCTTTCCTCATTTACTATAGAATACGGGAGTGAAACCCCATGGAGTTAGTTTTGTGTTCCAAGGGAAATTGCTTCGCATAATTTATTATTTACAAAGGTGCGGACGCGTTAAATTGATAAATATGTAAAGAGGTACAATATTTGAAATGGAAGCTCCTCTTTGAATAGTGATAGTATCATTTCATGACGTAAATATACGGTCGTCCAAACAATGATCATGCCATAATAAATCGCTCTTCTGATTTTTATACAAAACCCTACTGGAATTAAAAGTAATGTGCAGGGTAAAATGAAATTAGCTAGCGAAACTCCGCAGACGTGATGATATCTGAACATAATAAAACAAAATAAAAAATGATTTTTGGGGGCAGCCTTAGGTAGTGTAGTTACTTGAATTATCAGTTTTAAAAATCAGTTTTTTTGGGTTTGATTGATATCTGAACATGTTTCAACAAAAAAAAAAGTTTTTATGTCTCTTTTCCGGATAATTTAATTCCTGATAGCCTCGGCCACGGATATCGATATATTTGGGTGGGAGATAAGCGGCGTCACTAGGACTCCTTACTATTCCGCAATAAAGGCATATCTCCGGATATCTATGCTGATAGCATAGCTCGCTCCATAGCGCGCTGAGCGACCATGAATTTGTGGACCAGCCTGACCGTCAGTGTCCACGTTTCGTCACCATATATCATGATGGGCAGGACGCACTAGTCGAAGACCTTAGTCTTCAAACACTGCGGAATAGGACACGAGGAGACTTGCCGGAGTTTTCCAAATGCTGCCCAACCCAACTGGATCCTTCTGTCGGCTTCTTTCTCAAAGTTATGTCTACCGAGCTGGATTACTTGCCCTAGGTAGACATAATCACCCTGGACACCTAGCATTCGGTAAAGTAGAGTCAAGGTGACTAATCCTTTCAACACGATGGCACGAACCGGTCTTTCTCCTCTTTTTGAAGTAGATTAAAAAGTAATAAAAACACTCAACACTCATTCAATCTTATTCTTGTTAACAAATGAGAAAAGCTGCTAAACTAATTTCATGAAAATACAACCTGACGTAATATTCCCGCCTTCTCATTTAATTTTACTTGTCACGATGAATGAGCCGACTTAAAGGGAAAAGTTAATTGAATTATTCTCCCTTGAATCATTTAGAAAGTGGCAAACAACAAGAGATTAGCTTGAAAAAGTTTCTGAGAAAAACCAACGCCATTTTGGATAAACAGCGACTAATTCAATATTGTAATTATTTTATTCAATTTAATTTTTTGCTTGAGTCGGCTTCTTGTCTTACCAGATGAGGTAAAATAATGTTGTACGTATTTTGTGTTTTATTATGGATAAGTTTTACAAACATACACATGATATCACGCCTTGTTTCCCCAAAAGGTTTGGCAAAGGTGTATCTAAAGTACACCGGCAGCAAATTTTTCTGGCAAAATGTGCGCCAGAAAAAAATGCTTTAGGTCTTGTATAGCATAACTAGGTAGAGATAACGGTACTAAAGGCTAACGTCGACTGTCCGTAAAGCACCTTTTCTATGAAATACCGATTTCACTTAGAGTGGCTTCCTCTCTTGGAGCAGTTTTCCTTGCAAAAGGAGGAAAGCTTTCAAGGAGTTCTAACGATAAATAAAATACATTAAGACTTATGGTTAAAAATGATGATACGAGTGCATTCCTCTAACAAAAAAGTAGTGTTGACGGTCTCCTGTAATTTTCAGTGGACAACTGACAGAAACTAACACATTTTTTTCGAATAATCATATCATCATTCCAACCGAAAGATGTCTACTACTGGAGTCCTCCCCAAGCATCGCAACATCGACTGGTTTTGTGCTTCTGGCATCCAGTGGATTCCTACTCCTATCACAATGTCATCGGTCCACCTTGTAGGAAGCCTTCCAACGCCACGCCTTCCGGTGCGCGGTCGCCACACCAAAACCTTTCGGCCCCCTCGGTCATCTGTTCTGCGAGCAAAGTGCCCACTGCCACTTAAGTTTGGCAATTCTTCAGGCTATGACGGTTACCTACCTTGATTCTCCTGCGGATCTGACTTCGTTTTCGAATAAACTCAAAAAAAATAGTTTTCACTTTTTGTTATGGAAACCTTCCATCCAAAACTTTACCTCACAAGGCATACTGAAATCAGCAGCGGTCGATAGATCCAATTGATTTTTAAATTATAACGTTAAAATAGCAATTTGTCACTGGCATAGCAGTAAATATTGAATCAATCAGTTACCTGTCGTCCTTGGCTGATTGATCGCGGCCGGGGCAAAAGTTTTTAGGAGTCATATTTTTTTGTAAGTGAACTCACTGATGTTGTTGGCCGTATTCTTACTTGTAGTGTCGTTACTTAGTCTTTAATGGAGTTTGAAACGCTATGTTAACAGTGTTATAACAGTTATTTAGTTCACAATCATCATAACATCTCTGATCTCTCTCCGGTCGGATTGCGCGCCGCCCCATCGGCCTATGAAAGTGAGGGAAGAGAGAGTGCACCTGTGTCTGCACATACAGTTGAAAGAAAGAAAGAAAGAAAGAAAAAGTATTTATTGCGACTCGTACAGGATCATAAACTAAACTAAACACACACACTATAATAACTCCCGTGCCGAAGGCTAGTCTCCGTTGAGATTGATCGCCATGCCTGAAATGTGGTCTGGAGGACTATTTACAGCACGTCAGTATTCCACGAAGGGCTAGGAAGATATGCTATAGTAGACCCATCATTCCACCCACCCCTATTATTTAGTTCATAACGTATTATTGAAATAAAAAACATAATGAAAATTATTGTTTTATTAACATATCAGCACGCCTTTACCAGCTTCCCCTATACCTTCCTATAAGTTTGTAACATTGTGTGAAAATCAAACAACTTTATTTCACTTACAAAGATTTTTTTCGTGAGTTTTCCTCACCATACTTAAGTCGCGCGATTAAGTGGCCATATTGATACGAGTGAGCTTACATATCCTGCTTGGAACAATAGATACAATTTTCAGTATGACTGAGCGAAACAAATACTATATTCAAATGTCATTGTTAACAAAACAGAAACGTGACCTTCTTTTAACGCGGTCGGGCGAATCTAACTATTCAAATCTATGTTCACTAACTATTAATTAGACTCCACTGCAGCCAACCATCGGAACATATTTGAAGAGTAAATAAATAAATAAAATGCACGTAGCTTTTTATACATAGTTTTTTATATGACCTATATGGCCTTTTAGGTCACGCAGTACAAGGATACCTGTTGCTTGGCTCCTGTATCGAATAACGTTTGCTTTTAAACAATACATTCTACTTACAAAGAGAGAAAGAAAGAAAAATATTTTTTTGGGGACCCGCACAGGAAACACAAAAAGAAAAAAGGAGCAATTCAAACTAACAAAATTAACATTAAAAACAAATAAACAAGAAAACAAAGACCTGTGCGAGGCCAAAAAGGGTCATATCTCAACATAATGCTGCGACATTTAAATAATTAAGTACAGACGCCAACACATCAAGCTACTACAATCTGTCAAATTTCTTTAATAGATTTTCAACTTTATCGCTAAAGCATTAGGTTTAAGGTTGATTGGGAAAATTTGACACTTTCGGGTAGCTTGATATGCTGGCGGTTGTACCGCAGCGCTTATATTCATGGCGCTTGTACCTATACATGTCCTGTGTTTGTTGCTAAACATAGGCTTATTGATATAAAAATTTGAATAAATTGGGATAAGGCAGAAGAAAGATAGATCTCCTTAAATAAGTGTTTTGTCGTGATAAACTGCTTTCTCTGCGTGAGGCTTTCGTTAGACAGCTATCCAGCTATCTCATGCTGCAACTTTTCATTAGTGTTAACTGCTTTTAACTAAAATAATAATAGCCTTTATTCAGATCTACTTTTAAAAAAAAAATCCTATATAATACACTTGCTTAATCTAACATTTGCCGCTTCTCCACTTTTTGTAAATCTGTTTACCAATCGGCATAGGTCTCCTCCAACCTTTTCCATTCTACTCTTTCCGGTGACACTCTGTTCCATATCACTCCTGCCACTTCCCTGATGTCATCATCCCACCTTTTCTGAGGTCTGCCTCTCTTCCTCTTACCTTCTCTAGGATACCATCTTGTTAATTTCTTACTCCATTTATCGTGGCCTCTGATCATGTGCCCTGCCCATCTCCATTTGAGTCTTCTGATTTTCAGCGTTATATCTATGGTTTTTGTTTTGTTCCTGATTAAATAGTTTCTCAGTTTATCTGATTTTTTTATATTCAGCATGCTCTTTTCCATAGCGTATTCTTTTAACTATACCGGTTTTAATTTATACCTGTGTGAACTGCATAGATAAACCTGAGGGTTAATTCTCGTAATTTTAAGAACGTTCACAGTCTGATCTCAGTCTCAATCTGTCAAAATTACGTCTAATTTCCCTACATTTTGACAAGTTTTTGACATTTGTGTGTCGCTGAGATGAGACTGCGACTAGATTTTGAACGTTTTAAATTACGGGAATACGGGCCCTGATCTCAGTCTCAATCTGTCAAAATTACGTCTAATTTCCCTACATTTTGACAAGTTTTTGACATTTGTTTGTCGCCGAGATGAGACTGCGACTAGATTTTGAACGTTTTCAATTACGGGAATACGGGCCCTGGTAAAAAATGGTAGATTAAACCATTATGCGTAGATATAAGCCATCCTATACCTCGTAAGGAAAAATAAGCATCAAAATAATATAATATGAAGACTACCAAACATAAAAATGGTCGTTTCACAAAGTTATAAAGTGCGATATTGCGTATAAGAATATACTAAAGACAACCGAGGATTTTCCAACGGAGGTCGGGTTTATACTTATAAACTCTACACTGCGTTGCAAGTAGAATATTATAGTACTTAAGCCTCTTATATTTACGACGACGACGATGCTCCGGAGGTGACCGAGGTAGAGTTGAGAGTGGCGGTACGTAGGCTGAATGCCAGAAACACCGCCCCAGGACCCGACGGCATACCTGGAAAAGCCTGGGTCCTGGCCTTGGAGGCTCTCGGGCCTCGACTAAGGGGGCTACTAAGCGCATGCTTGGACAGGGGCCGGTTCCCACTTCGTTGGAAGACGGGGAAACTGGTCCTCATCAAAAAGCCGGGGCGCCCTGTGGACTCTCCGTCCGCTTACCGGCCAATCGTGCTGCTCGACGAGGTGGGCAATCTCTTTGAAAGAGTAATTGCAGACCGCCTTGCCGAGCAGCTGGTGCGGGTGGGGCCGGATTTGGCGGACAGCCAGTTTGGTTTCCGCAGGGGGCGCTCTACGGTGGATGCCATCATGCGCGTGCGAGCCCTCACGACGGGGGATGCTGTGGCCCGGGGTGGGGTTGTCTTGGCGGTGTCTCTAGACATCGCCAATGCCTTCAATACCCTGCCCTGGAGTTGCATCAGGGAGGCACTCGGATATCACCGGATGCCGACCTACCTCCGTCGCATTGTCGAGGCCTATTTGACGGACAGGGCCGTCATCTACCCCGGTCACCGGGGAGAGTGGAACCGGCGAGAGATGTCGTGCGGTGTCCCACAGGGATCGGTCCTAGGGCCGCATCTGTGGGATATCGGGTACGACTGGGTGCTGCGCGCCGACCTCCCTGATGGCGTCAGCGTAGTTTGCTACGCTGACGACACGCTGGTCCTGGCGCAGGGAAGGTCGCACCAGGCGGCGGCCGAAGCAGCGACACGCGGGGTTGCGACAATCGTCGAGAGGATCCGGCAATTGGGACTCGAGGTGGCATTGCACAAATCTGAGGCCATGTGTTTTCATGGTCCTCGGGACGCGCCACCGTCGGGTTCACAAATAACGGCGGGAGGGGTTCACATCGGCGTCGAGCTGACGATGAAGTACCTGGGACTCGTCCTCAACAGCCGGTGGAATTTCGTGGAGCACTTCCGACGTTTGGCTCCCAGACTGGAGCGGGCCGGGGCTGCTTTGAGGCGGCTCCTTCCCAATCTAGGTGGAACAAACGCCTCCTGCCGGAGGCTCTATGCGGGGGTCGTGCGGTCCATGGCCCTTTACGGGGCACCGGTATGGGCGCGGTCCTTGAGGCGGCGACCAGCCCGCCGGTTGATCGCGTCCCAAAGGGTCATGGCTGTCCGGCTCATCCGAGGATACCGCACGGTCTCCGCTGAGGCGGCGAGCCTCCTTGCCGGATTGCCGCCATGGGATCTGGAGGCCAAAGTCCTCGCCCACATATGGGAGTGGCGAGAGGAGGCAAAACGCCGGGGCGTTGCTCCGCTGCCGCGAGAAATCACGGCACAGCGGACAGAGCTCCGGCGGGATCTCATAGCGGCATGGAGAGTGCGATTGTCGCAACCCAGTGCTGGGCACGCCACAATAGCGGCGATAAGTCCCCTCTTTGAGGAGTGGCTAGAGAGGCGCCACGGCGCCCTCACCTTCCGCCTGACGCAGGTCCTCACCGGACACGGTTGTTTCGGGAGGTTCCTGTTCAGGATAAAGCGGGAGGAAACGCCAGGGTGTCACCACTGTGGGGATCGCCGGAGGACACGGTGGAGCATACGGTGGAGGTCTGCCCGGCTTGGGCGGGGCCCCGCCGTGTCCTCGTGGCGGCGATCGGCGGCGGCGACCTCTCGCGTCCGGCCCTCATACAGGCCATGGTACGGAGCGAGAGTGAATGGGAGGCCGTCACCTCCTTCTGCGAAGCAGTAATGCTCGCGAAGGAGGAGGCGAAGCGCGTGAGGGAGAGGCAATCGCTGCACCCTCGCGCGCCTAGCCGCCGCAGGAGACGCCCTGGACGGGAGTCAACAGCCGACTCCCGGCCACCGTAGGCGCGGGCCTGCGGGCGGCGAGCTATGGGCAGCTCGCCGCCCGGTAAGGACCAGGCCCGGGTCGAGGGCGCGTTGTGTTCCACGCGCGCCTCAAAGAGCTGTCAGCACGAACTGACGGGGTCCGCTAGGGCCGATGCCGCCGGGGCTGCGGGTTGTTCGAAAGAGATACCGTGGCCTCTGGCACAGGCAACTGAAGGAACACGGGTGGGTTTTAGTCAGTAAAAGTCTGACACTCCCTTCTGCTCCGCCCAGAGCGGGAGGAGTCATTTGATGATTTCCCACGCAGAAAAAAAAAAAAAAAAAAAAAAGCCTCTTATATTTTTATTTTGCCAGACAAGGAAGATTGTTATTTTTCTTTTGAAAAGCGCGTGCGCTTGTTATTATTTTCTTCTTTTCAGAGGTAAATGAGAAGAAGAAGAATTAGGTACTTTTTAGGTAGTTTTACATTATGGAAAATATAAATATTGATACAACAAATATTTACTAAGAGTCTTGAAGTAAATAATTTGGTCGGCACTGAATTATGAATAGGTAAATATTATCTTTTCTTTGATGTTTGTTAATATTCTGAAATAATCCAAAATGTTATTTACCTCCTCATGGTTGATTTTTCGAACGCCAGGTAATTTTATTCGAGGAATAATTTTGAATTTTTGGCAGTTCTTCCATACAAAATCTGTCAGACGTCAATTTTATTCCCCGAATAAAAATTATCTGTCGATTGGAAATCAGCCCTTATAGTAAATACTTTCTTTGTATTTTTTTTTTATCTAGATCGATAAAGAGGACTATACTTTTAGCAAGAACCAGGGGGCTTACTCCGAAGTGAAAAGTGCGAATGTTTGGATCGGACCGACACATGGCCGAATCGAATATTATTGAAAAATGTGAAAAAAGTTCGGAACGGCTAAGTTGGGTCGGGACCATAGTCAATATTCGAAAGAGTGTAGGATCGGAACGACCGAACCAAATAGTATCTTTGTAGCAGGAAACGGCTGAACATTCGGCCGATACTACTTCGGAGTAGACCCCCTGTATCAATTCCTCCACCACTTTTGTTTCAAGGACGGTCAGACGATCACCGATGTTGGCTCATTGGTAATAGGTCTCGTGGTTGCAAACGCGACTGTTGAGCGTGGGGTCCAGGTCGGACAAAGTGTTATTGGGTTGGTGTTCTATTA
The DNA here is from genome assembly GCA_947507525.1 of Apamea epomidion. NCBI lineage: Eukaryota > Metazoa > Arthropoda > Insecta > Lepidoptera > Noctuidae > Apamea > Apamea epomidion. The sequence goes on along the minus strand of OX382230.1, from coordinate 14,748,993 downwards.
GAAATTTCTTAGAAACGGTCCGAAGTCTAAAATTTGGCGGTTTAATACCCCTGTGCCTCGGCAAGCACGTCAAGCCGTTGGTCCTGCGCATGATCTCACCCCGGTCGTGTCGCATTGCTGTCCTATCGGACTATGAGAGTAAAGAAACAGAGAGTGCACCTGTGTTTACGCACACACTTGTGCACTATAATATCTCCTGCGCACCTGGTTAATCTCTGTTGAGATGACACCATGAACGAAATCGGGAGGCTATCAATAGATAACTATTTCGGTTTTACTCTCGTTTTAATTTCTTGTTTTATTAATTTTAAGTAAAAATAAATAAAACGTTTATTTAGTACACAAAAAACAAATAGTACAACAGTAATACACCTATACTGGAAGTGGCGGTTTTTCGCCAAAGGCAATAACTTTGAACTTGCCTGGGAATTGAACGCAATATCTACGCCTCCGTGATTAAATACGCACTTAATAGGATACACGTATTATCACACTCACTTCTAGACCCTGTGCGTGTTTCTAAACTTTTAAATATATTTAACAATAAAAGCGAAATCTGGGACGGATTTTGAATTTTTACAAACGTCATACGGCCGACATTCTTTTTGTCTCGTCTAAATTTATTTTGTCATTGAAATGCTAGTGATTGACATGAAAATATCGACTATTTGTACAAGGAGTATTTAATAATTCCTTATTGAAAAAAAATAATTGAATGTATTTTTATTTGTTATACTGACAATAATCGTGTTTTTCGGCTAGGGTTTTCAAGATGCTGTTGGAACTAACCCGCGTTTTGCTTAATAAAGATGCGGTCTTTTTTCCTCATTAAATAACGTCGTCTATTGGTAATATGGGGACTCCTCAAGTTTTAAAATATTATACTGCTATAACATTGAATTTGTTACGACTTATAACGAATACTTTAAAAAAGAGCACGGCTTGCCGTGGATTCGAACCAACGTATTGCCCAATGTCGCCTTTCGGGTTCGAATGTGAAAAAACTGTTCCTGGGAATTGAAACTCTCAATCATAGCCGCTTCAAGCGATCTTAAAACGCCCGAGCTAACTAGACTTCTAGTGTATTGTTATACTTATAATTAAAAATATATAGGCATATAAAAATATATATGCATAGGGACGAAGCTATAACGAAATACCAGCTATATTGTGCAGGACGGTGTGTTTGACATCTGAGGTAATATTCATCAATTTATTTCGATTACAGTTTGTAACTAGGTACGCGTTTTGCAACCACTGCAAAATATAATTGTATTATCTTGTTCGTTTTCACGATTTTCAAATCAAATCAAACTTAACTTAACTTATGGAGATATCTAAATATAAAAAATACTGACGAAACACTACTAAAAAAAATCGTAACATCGATAGCACCAAAACTCAAAATTCATACCACCACATCACTAAATCATAGACAATTTCGAGCGGCCATTGTTGTTTACATCTTTGGCGAATTTTGAAACGCCGGACTTGATAGAACGTTGTTTTACAATCAAATCGCGTTCTCTAATATTATTAGTCGGTCTACGGTCGGTGTTGCCAGTTGTTTTTTTATTTTTTATATTGTGTTTTTTATGGATCATGTGGACTGCAATAAAAAAAAATTATTTATTTCAAGTCAAACTTGGCTTCGAGACTGGGCAAGAGGCTTGTGCCTTAGGTACTTAAGTTGTCGGCTCGTGTAATAGGCTCGCCCTACTACATAGGACTTTTAAACATTAATGGCGAAATGTGGGTGTATTACATATATGTACACCTCTGCTCAACCCTTCGGGGGAAATAAGGCGTGATGTTTTCATAATTTCTATCCGACTACCCCTGAGAAGAAAAATGGTGAAACAGACTCAGGGGCCAAAGTCTCTTTCAAAGTAAAGGGTTAATCACTTAATTTTGTACCTTACCTCGTACTGTTTCAGTATTTATAGAGTTATTATTGTCGACAGGAGATGCTGATACCCAAGGAACAGTGCCGCGTGCAGCCGCTGGCTGCTGAAGGTAGGGCTGCCAGCTCTCTGCCCCACGCCCGGCTAGCCAGGACCCCCTCCATATCTTCGCAGAGCAGTCTTGACAGTGGGACTTCTAGAGCTACTGTGAGTACAATAAAAGTGGTTCCTTCATTAAAACCGATAATTTTGAGGAGGTCCTCGTCTTGTATCACCCGCACTCTTAATAGCGTACCTCTTTCATTTCGAAAAACCAACAATATTCATTGCGGTATTTTTGCCGTAGAAAGACGAATTCATCAAACACATGAATAATGATTTTGATGATGACAATTAAACCCACGCTGGCAAGATAATTTGTCTTTTAGGGAATTTAAAAAGAAATAATATTTAAAACTGTCGCTCCGAACTCGTTTAAAATACGTATAATATCCTACTGTTTCGAGGCGCATGATACTTACAATCAGTCAGGATTTCCCGCAGACATTCCTGATTGGTTGAACCGATTGAATGTGTAAACGCACCGAAAGCGTTCGTTGACAGTTTAGGAATGTTTGATTCAGCCATATCGCTTCTATACGAAGACATAGTTATTTTCTATGCCTACAGTCCAGCTATGAAGGCAAAGTCGGTCAAGATATGAGGCATACTAACAATTATGTAATCACAAAATCAATCTAACACTGGTATAACAAGCAAAATGGATGCTGTCCGTAAAGAGAGTATGGTTTAGAATAGCTGTCAGCATATGCTTTTCTAGCATCTGCTTGCGACTTCGTCCGCGTGAAATCTCAGCCTCCGACCCATCGCACCGCATCCCATCGCCCGCACTATTACCTCGTTTTCGCTTAGCGTTCTTTCTGACTTTTTGCTCGACCCCTATTGCTCCTGGCGTGATGTTCAATCATATATATCCTATGACCTCTGAGTTTGTTTCGGCCTTTCTTCTCAGACTAGTCAGATAGGAAACGCCGACCTCATCTAGTTTTAAAATATGATTGACTTCTAAGTGTTTGTACAAACCTACTTACAAAATAAAATCATTTATAGCCTTTCTCAATAATTAGGCTAACAAACGCCAAAAGAATTTTTAAATCCGACTGGTAGTTCTAGAGATTAGCTCGTAGAAACAAACTCATCAGCTTTATTATTTGTATACACCGTTATATTTTGATCGTTTTAATCCTTAAAAGGGATCATTGTACTCATCATTATAAACAACTTTTACTACGGGACCAACCCTGAAATCGTGAAAAAAAAATCAGGTGATCCATATATTATGTCGAGTTATGCGACCATAAATCCATTGATCAACTGATTTTTTTTTACACATTTAACCATTTAACCCATATGTATCGTGTATGTAGCTGCAATCTACTGCATACATAAGTAATCAGCTCTAAAACGTTCTGCTTTTCCAATTTACGCTGTGGACGCCTCGCGAAGCCCATCCATGCCTGCCCTATTAAATGAAATAGCCGTATATATCTGGGTACGTGTTTACAATTTTGGAAACTTACATGAGGAGTAAATCTCGTAATTTTAAGAACGTTCGCACTATGTTCTGTCAAAAATACACCTAATTTCCCTACATTTTTGACACGTTTTTGACATTGATTGTCGCTGAGTTGAGATTGCGACAAGATTTTGAATGTTCTTAATTACGGGAATTGGTTTTTTGAGTGGACTATGAATAAGTTGCGGTTAACTAATATATTATGAGAAATTCAGTACAATCTTCTAACTTTACTACCTTTTATGACCCCTCCCGCTCTGGGCGGAGCAGAAGGGAGTGTCAGACTTTTACTGACTAAAACCCACCCGTGTTCCTTTAGTTGCCTGTGCCACGGTATCTCTTTCGAACAACCCGCAGCCCCGGCGGCATCGGCCCTAGCGGACCCCGTCAGTTCGTGCTGACATCTCTTTGAAGCACGCGTGGAACACAACGTGCCGTCGAACCGGGCCTGGTCCTTACCGGGCGGCGAGCTGCCCATAGCTCGCCGCCTGCAAGCCCGCGCCTACGTTGGCCGGGAGTCGGCTGTTGACTCCCGTCCAGGGCGTCTCCTGCGGCGGCTAGGCGCGCGAGGGTGCAGAGATTGCCTCTCCCTCACGCGCCCCGCCTCCTCCTTCGCGAGCATTACTGCTTCGCAGAAGGAGGTGACGGCCTCCCATTCACTCTCGCTCCGTACCATGGCCTGGACCAGGGCCGGACGCGAGAGGTCGCCGCCGCCGATCGCCGCACTTTACTACCTTAGACACACTTTAAGAGGTATCGTGTTACCCAGTAACTGGTTCGTGGAGGTCAGATAGCCAGTCGCTCCATGTAAAATACTGGTATTCCACTTGTACTTGTAGTTTGACAGTTGTGCAACAGTGAAAGGAATAATGCTAAGACAAATCACGTGCTAAGTACTAAACGTTTATGAATCTTGGCGTAAGTTTTAAGTTAGTAAGTCCGACATAATATTTTTTTCTCATACAAATTTGAACTCATTCCGCGCACGAGTTGACTTTTACGAAACGGCGTATATACCTTATCAAATTACGAAGGAATTACGGATTAAATTAACTATTCATTGTAAACAAACAGAAGAGAGCTGCGGTGGCCAGTGATAACGGCCCCGTCTTACGAGTAGGTCATGAGTTCAAACCTAGGCAGGCACTTTGGCTTGTATATTTAATTTCATCACCACGGCTCTCAAAACGGTAAAGGAAAACATCGTGAGGAAGCCGGCATGTCCTAGAATAAAAAATTCGAAGACACGTGACATCCACCAACCCGCACTGGGCCCTAGAGGTGGATTATGGCCTGTTCCCTCTCACAGACAGGAAGCCTGTGTCCCAGCAGTAGGAACATTATAGGCAGATTATGTTGTTATGATAAACAAACAGCATACAATAACCTAACATATCGCAACCGATGACATCTACAAGGCAACTAAGAGTATCTGTAACTAGAGATGTCACAAACTACAAGATGGATGACTCAATCAATCAAGCGAATCTGCCAACATTCACAGCTCAACATAACAGATCGTACTGGCCACATAACAAACCAGTTTATCAATTACAATAAATTAATTATTTGCCTATCCTATGCTAATGCAGGCCACTCAAATATGCCACAGTATACATAGTTCAATAAGCCAACCACGACACATTTGGAATTAATCATGAGGCCTTGGGGTACTGTGAAAACTGTACCAAACAATGTTTCAGTTTATGTAGTTATTCTGTTGAATACGCTCATGACATTCATCAGAGGTCTGTGTTTTTGTAGAGAGGTTATAAAAATAATGTTTAGGACTAGTTTTTCGTCTCTCTTGTGGTGATACTTAAACAGAGTGGCAGGGACATCGACACGCAACCTGTTACCATGGATAACTGATGATTGATTGATGACATGGATGATTGGTATGGATGTATATGATTCTATACCCCTCTCCGTTGAAATTTTTCGAAGGTATTAAAAAAAAATTGCTGTTACATACATTTCAACTGCGTAGGTATTGCACTTTTGTAGGAAACCGTTTTTTTTTTTAATAACCGACGAAGGGGTCCTGATTCATGTACTGAATCCCATGATATACCCGAACCCTAACTGCGTTTCTTAAGTGAATTGTTTTTGTTTTTATGTATTAGATTTTGGTCTTCTTTACTCTGTCACACGCTGTCTACATCTCTGTATCTATTCTCCTATCGCAGGTGTGCTGGAAGAGATTTCTTATGAAATAAGCATCGCCGCCGTACCTATTTTTTTCTGTTCTGTTTTTTCTTGTCTGTTTATATATATGTGTACATAAATGGTTAAATAAAATAAATAACACACACTATCATTCACAATCTGAATCATATTAAATGATATTGGTAATCCATTGCTTCATATGTTCGTAAACTTTGTTTGCTCAACAACGTAAATAACGCAATGAATGTTGTTGAACTGTCAAAATCAAAGCGATCCCTACCGTTAGTGTGTTACGCAATTACCCCGCAGCTTGTGTGTTGATGTTCCTGCCACCCTATATGTACCTATAGTCAGTTCCAAAAGTATCTGATGAAAGTTTATTAAAACTGTTTTCAGGTTAAATTGTTACTCAGTGATGGAAAAAATCATTCATGTAAATTTATAAATTTCAATTTTACATCTCATCACTTTTTCCAATTATTGTTTGAATAACATTATTAAATGGTAATTAAAAACTCATCGACAAAAATTGACGTCATAATATTAACCTCATCATCATCATCAATTATAATTTCGGGTTAGTGTTTAAAAAATCAAATCAAAGCACTCAGTTTATAAGTACCACCACAAATTGGCATGCACAGGCACGTTTTCTGATCTATTTGTTTACATTTTCATCAGATACTTTTAGAACCGACCGCCTGGACAGTGATAGCTCACTGTCCAGGCGAAGGTATGGTCGGTTCTAACAGACACGAGACGTCCCGGGACCTAAACCAGCTAGGGTCTTGAAGTCCCGGAACTTTTTGGAAAGAAGAAGAATCACGGTCAATACAAAACTAACCCACGTGTTTTAGCAAAGAGAAGTACCTATAAATAACTTCAATCAATAATAGTACTAGATTCCCGATAAGCGCTTCAAAAACGGCCCGAAAAATAAGACCACGAATACTTTTGTGGTCTTATTTCAAACAAAATGTTTTTAACCTTATTACTTAGACTTTAAGTTTCATTTTATAATAAATGACTGAAAATTTGAAAATAGAATGACTTTTTATTTTCAAGCGACATTTTAATTATATTTTGCTATGGTAATTAACTTTATGTTTAAGCATTAAGGTTTATAATAAACTGAAGTTGTTAATATTATTAAACTTTTTTCAAAGAAATGTAGATTTTTACGTACACAAGTAAACATCTACATTTCTTAGAAAAAAGTGCCCACGTTTGCACACGCAAACGTACGTTTGCACACGCAAACGTGGCCACTTTGAGCGACTGATTTTTGTTCCTGATCCTTAATCTAGTACTATTATTGATAGAAGAAAAATAATGATAAAAATGATGTATAAAAAGATGGCATACTTCCGAACGCCATCTAACATAGAAAAAAAATTGCTATGAAAATTCGTTCAGTAATTATCTTTTGGGTCGAGATTCGAGACACTGGCCACCAAAGCTGCCTTTGATCGTGGCTTGTCTCGTGTCCCGAAACTATAAGACTGTCGAGATGTCCTAAACCCTTAGCACCGCCGCCGCCACAACTGCTGACTGGAATATATTTTTTCCGACCGAACTGATACGAGAAACCATCTTCTTTGGCTTGAAATAACAGTTGCATCAAAAAACAAGACTTAGCAATCTATCGAAATGTCATCATAGTTTACACAATCTTTTCACAACATTTACTCACACAGAGTTCCGATATCAACACTTGAGTACGTAGTCATTCCTACTTCATTTCCCATATAAACTGGTGAGCTTTCATACTCCTGATAATAAAGTTATTACATTTCATGAGCGCGCTCCAATCATTGCAATTTAAACTTTATGTCTGTGTCATAAGACTCATAAGTACTGTGCCACATGTCGTGTACTCGACTAACCGTTGCGTGACTACGTCACCAACGCAATTTAAAAGTTTAACTTTTTTAGTCACTCTATCAAATGGGAAATGATACCGACACTTTTGTTATCCTATAATTCGGTTGATAATAGGAAACTCTAGCGGCTAATTTCGCTTGAAAATGAACGTCATTTCGTCCAATTAAGATAACAAATATGTTAAAATAGGGTACACAATCATCTATCATCCAAATGCAACTAAACTGACATGTTTATCTTATTGAGATTGCATTTAGTATGCAAAATGCAAATTACAGGGGCGAAGTATTCATGCCTTCGTGATTCCATTGCTAAAAAGGGTTAGTGCTATCGGTCATGTATAGCTCTGTCTCTCACTTACATTGGAATCATTATGGCATTAAACCGTCATAATACGGCACCAGCATTAGTGAGCAAATCTATTAAAGAAAGGAAAAAAAAGAAAAAGATAAAGGGGGCGGGGTGTTATATTATAAAGTATATATAAATAATTATTTTTTTCTTTTTATACCTTTAAATACAAATGGTAAGAAAACGGAACAGATTAAATATCATAGACAACTAATAAACATTTTTTCTTCCTTTCTTTTTTATAAAGCTTGTAACGCCCCGTTTTTATTAATTAATTTCATCTCCTTTTCTCATTAAATTGAAATACGGCAGAAAGTTGAATTACTTAACAAGTAATTTTGCTTTAAAAAGATGAATGGCGTTCGCCCCTAATCCAGGTGGGTTCTGCTCCAAGTTTTTTCTTTATTTACCTGGGATAAGGTTTCATTATTATTTCAAGCAGGAAAATATTAAAAGTATTTTAATAATGCCGGGGTTACTTTAATCTTCGGTTTTACCGTATTATCATGATTATTATTTTTTAAAGTTAAGGTTTTAATTTATTATTTCGTACCCAAGCTCCAGTTTCATGGAATTCCTAATTAATAGAGTACCAACCTACCTATCTTGTTGGTAATTAGACCCCGGATTGGATGAGCCGTCAGCATTAATTGATGCTACATCGATCCTTATTAAATTAATTGAGAAATCTACGTCCATAACATGTCCTAATTATTTAAGTCAGACTTAGCAGCCCAGGAAAGTAATTTTGTGTGCGATACCTGAATAGGACAGTGTTATTGGGTTTTTAGCATCCCCAAAACTGGATTTCTAGTTTTTATTTTCGACCGTAAACGGAAACGAAGACGAAATTCGGCTTAATTTGCATTGTCGGCCGAAAACCGAAAACAAAAACAGATAAAATGTTTTTGGTTGTCGTTATGTATTTCTTCGGTAAAAGTTAATAATAACCATTATATTCACGTAGGTACGCACGGCTACACATCAAGCTAAACGTAACCAGTATAAGCTGACTTCTGATTGTACGAAAAACCTATGCAATGCGAGATCAGCTACAACTGGAAATGTATTGCTTGATGTGTTGCCGTGTGTAGGTACCCATAGTTTTCTCAAATACATAACTATTGATAATAATCAAACAATTATGATACCAATATGCGAGAAAAAGCATTTTTTTTCTGCTTTATCACAATTATTGTGCTTTCAGCTGTTGTAACTATGGATTTTCTCTAAATAAATAAAGTATTAATTTTCCGGTACATACCTACTTAAAATAGAATTCGATTAAACTCTAGTGTACTTACATCTGTGCCACCACTTTCGGGGAACACAGGTCTGACGTAATGTGTAACTAGCAGCCATCAACTTCAGTAAAACTAACATCGAACTTTCCCTGATTTTGTTCTAACTAGTTTTTAAAACATCCACTCAGTATTTTCCGGAACATTCGAAATTAAATCCGACAAACTGGCCTAGAGAGGTAGTCGGTAAATGAACATAAAAGTAGCTACATATTTTTTTCTATTAAAAATTAATCATTCGGTTTACTTTATTACTCAAACAGGTATTATTTATAACTCAAAGAGATAAAACCAAAATATTTAATTTATTGAAGTATTTTAATTAAATTGTTTGGCTTTATCTCTTTGAGTTATAAATAATACCTGTTTGAGTAATAAAGTAAACGGAATGTTTTTTTTTTTTTAATTAAAATATTTCATTAAATTAAATACCATTAGAAGAATAAGAAATAGTAGCAACAAAAAAAATACAGTTACCAGAATACATAAATAATATGAACACAAATACTTATTTGTGTGGCAGGAGGAAGAGCGCTTACCTAAGCGCTCTCCTTCCTCTCTCCTTTGCTGTGCCCGACAGGGTCCATAATTGTTTCATTAATTTTAAGCCAACTCTTTTATCAACATTATGGAATACAATAAAGCATTATGAATTGTCAAATGGAAGTAATTTTAAAAGAGTCAAATGATATTAAAATTATCCTCTACTGGTAGTGTTATTTTTACCCGACTACGTGAAAAAGAAAAGAAAGAAAAAGTATTTATTGCGACTCGTACAGGAAGATCATAAACTAAACTAAACTAAACACAGTCAAAAATAAAAAATAAACAAATTTCGAGACAAAATTGCGTGACAGCACTAGGTTTGCAGACTTTAGAAATATATCATATATCTATGGCAAAGACAGACATCATTACTATTACCCGAAGGGATAGACAGAGTTATTTAGAACAGCTATCCGTCTCAAAATTCTCTAGTCCGCAAACCTAGCGCCATTAACCGCACAAAACCAGATTGAGGCTGCTAAAATTGAAAGAAAAGAATCTCGAAAATCGGCTCAATAGTCACGGACAAATCAGTGTACCTTCTCTAAATACATGGAAAAAAAAACTCGCCGAATGCATAACTTCCATTTTTTGAAGGCGGTTAAAAACCCAACACTTATAAGTTTGTTTCACTCGAGGATAACATTATAATCAGCTGTGGCGCTTACAAGTGTGTGACTACTGCACCAACGATACCTGTCCTTAATTGCTGGGAGCGGTAGGTACTACCACTCATAGTAGATAATATCTTACAACTATGAGTAATGTGTTTAATATGTGGTCGCTCCATCAAGATCAATTACACCTGTTCATCTCCAAATTGTACCTAGACACCTCTACCTACATAATAATATTCACAGTAAATTCGTAGGCGATCAAGCGTGTCACCTGCCGTCAGTAAACGCGTTAACCGCACCGACGACATCGCTTGATTGTCTAGTTAAACCCTGATGCATATTGCGATAGTGTTGATGTACTACCGAACTGAATCGCTAACATCCTGTAGGTACATACATTTGGAAGGTCAGTAATTAAATTTAGCATGTCATCATTTGCCTAGCCTTTTCCCAACTATGTTGTGGTCAGCTTCCAGTCTAACCGGATATTTTACATGGAGCGACTGCCTATCTGACATTCACAACCCAGTTACTGGGTAATAGGAAACTCCTTGGTAAGACTGGTTGTCAGACTTTCGGGCTTTTGACGACCCGTAACGACTGTCAAAGATCCACGAATGACAGCAGGAACCAACGGTTGAACGTGCTTTCCGAGGCACGGAGGGGTTTTGGTTTGTAAAGATGGTCACCCATCCACGGACCAACCGCGGCAAGCGTAGCTTAACCTGATCGATCGACCTGTGCGGCTGTTATTACTTAGCCACAAGCCCCTTTTTTTTTTTTGTGCATGGGAAATTATCAAATGACCCTTCCCGCTCTGGGTGGAGCAGAAGGGAGTGTCAGACTCTTACTGACTAAAACCCACCCGTGTTCCTTCCTTAGCCCTTTATGTACCAGGGCAGCGGTAACCCTTTCGGACGATCCCGCTACCCCGGCAGGCTTCGGCCCTATCGGGCCCCGTCAACTACGCTGACATCTCTTTGAGGCGCACGTGGAACACATACGCGCCGTCCGGCACGGGCCTGGTCCTGATCGGACGGAGAGCTACCCATTGCTCTCCGCCCGCAGGCCCGCGCCTACGGTGGCTGGGAGTCGTCACGCGGCTCCCGACGCCCGAAGCGTCTCCCTCGGCGGCTGAGGCGTGAGGATCTCTCCCTCGCCCATCCCGCCACCTCCTTCGCTAGCATGACTGCTTCGCAGAAGGAGGTGGCCGCCTCCCACTCCCTCTCGCCCCGGACCATGGCTTGCACCAGGGCCGGACGCGAGAGGTCGCCGCCGCTGCCGATCGCCTCTACGAGGACACGGCGGTGCTCTGCCCAAGCGGGGCAGACCTCCACCGTATGCTCCACCGTGTCCTCTGGGCGATCCTCGCAGTGGTGACACCCGGGCGTCTCCTCCCGCCTGATTATGTGCAGGAACCTCCCGAAACATCCGTGTCCGGAGAGGACCTGCGTCAGGCGGTAGGTGAGAACGCCGTGACGCCTCTCTAGCCACTCCTCAAAGAGGGGTCTTACCGTCGCTATCGTGGCGTGCCCTGCGCTGGGTTGCGATAGTCGCGCCTTCCATTCCACCATGAGACCGCGCCGGAGGTCCGTCCGCTCCGCCGCGATTTGCCGCGGGTGCGGAGTTTCCCCCCGACGTAGTGCCTCCGCGCGCCAGTCATACAGGCGCGCGAGGACTATCGCCTCCAGATCCCATGGTGGCAGTCCGGCAAGGAGGCTTGCTGCCTCGCCCGAGATCGTGCGGTACCCCCGGATTAGCCTTACGGCTACCACCTTTTGGGGCGCGTTCAGGTAGTGTGCGGCTCGCAGCCGCAGCCACAAGCCCCTCAACTCGTTCAGGTAGTGTGCGGCTCGCAGCCGCAGCCACAAGCCCCTCAACTCGTTCAGGTAGTGTGCGGCTCGCAGCCGCAGCCACAAGCCCCTCAACTCGTTCAGGTAGTGTGCGGCTCGCAGCCGCAGCCACAAGCCCCTCAACTCGTTCAGGTAGTGTGCGGCTCACAGCCGCAGCCACGAGCCCCTCAATTTATTTTAGCATGTGACTGTCTACAATGATGTCGACGTGCACCACAAACCTCTAAATGCATTTAACTCTAAACATATTATTATTTAAAACATCATTCTGTCTCCGTCATCTTCAAAAGATTTTCGGAAATAGAATGATGTTTTTAATTCGTTTAGCGCTAAATACATTTAGCGATGTGTGGTGCTAGCGGGTTTTAGGCTCTACTAGTCTTTTAAAAACATTTTTTTTTTTTTCGGAAATCATCATCGAAATCCTGCCTCTGGGGAGAACGGAATGCTCCCCTGATTAAAACCCCACGATGTCAGTACTCGTGCTAGGGTGGTTTTGGAAGCGTAAGATTCAGTGGCATATGCTCCGCACCCCCAACAAACACCAAGCCATATTATCGCGTAAACGGCGAGCGTGTATAACCAGATGTATGAACGTAAACGAAGCTATCGCAATATGTAAGGATCGGAGCAAGTGGCTCCGATCCTTACATATCCTAACGTATTTCAGCCTACCCTCATGGGAAAAGGGCGTGAGCTTATGTAGGTAATATCGCCAAAATCTATATTTAACCACCATAAGGACTATTCCTGCTTGCAGCGCATATTATTGGTCGACCTAAAGAGGATCCTCTTTTGTTTTACTTACGGACGCAGTTGTGGTCATCATGTGGACGGGATTTTGTTTTCAAAATGGTCAGATCAGTATGTATTATCGTCATGTATTATGCTTCAAGTTAAAAATTCCAAATTTCGCCTCGCTTAATAGTAAAAATAGTAGTTAACGGTTGTGAAAAAACAAAACAAAGCTTCAAACGGACTCGCTTACCAATTTATTCCTTTGAACAATTCCGCAGACAAAACTGACTGCACACTAACCTCATTTGCAGACCTACCTACCGCAGGTGAAATACGAAGCTAGGTATAGATAAAAGTGATGAAAACCGAGGTGCCTTGTCAGTAGTGTGTCACCTGCCAGGTCAATCGACATGAAGCGTAGCCACAGCGTGAATACAGAGCGATATGGTATACTTGTGCAGCTGTAACAGCTTACATATAAAGTTATAGAATGATAATAGTGATGAAAACCGAGGTATCTTGTCAGAAACGTGTCACATGCCAGGTCAATGACGTGAAGCGTAGCCACAGCGTTAATACAGAGCGTTGCGGTGTACTTGTGTAGATGTTCCTTTAAAATATACACCTGAGGGGCAATTCTCGTAATTTTAAGAACGTCCACAGTCTAATCTCAGTCTCAATCTGTCATAAATACCTCTAATTTCCCAACATTTTTGTCAATTTTTTGACATTGATTGTCACTGAGATGAGATTGCGACTAGATTTTGAACGTTTTTAATTACCGGAATTGGTCTTCTGATGTATAGAAACTATAGATAATTCATGTTTTGGCTCCGCTTCACGCTACTAACCTGGCAGGTTACACGGTACATACAACACCAGCCAGGTTAGTAGCGTGAAGCGGAGTCAAAACATGAAGACAGAGCGATGCAGTATACTTGTGTAGATGCATCTATAGAATATAGGCTTGCATGTAAAGCTATATATAGATAATATAATGAAAACCGAGGCGTCTTGTCCGTAGCTTGTCTCTCGCCAGGTCAGCTGACGTGAAGCGTAGCCACAGCGTAAATACATGGCGATGCGATATACTTGTGTAGGTGTTGCTGTAGAATATGGGCTTGCATTTAAGCTATACAATAACAGATTTGCCAGGCCTCCTCTCTTCGAATGGGAGTGGGCTGTAATTCACCACGCGGGCCCAGTGCGGGTTGGTAGATGTCACATGTCTTCGAATTATTAGTTTTAGGACATGCCGGTTTCCTGCCGATGTTTTCCTTCACCGTTTTGAGAGCAGTGTTGATGAAATAATTTACACAAAGTAAAGCGCCTGTCTGGGTTCGAAACGACCTACAACTTCTAAGTAGCAGGCCGTTGCCACTTGGCCACCACTGCCCTCAATCGTTCTACCTGCTAATAATTATTATAATGAGGAATAGAAACCACAGTAAGTACCTTCTAATTGTACAAATCAGTGTACCTACGAGTAACAATCTGTCGAAGTAATTATCTTGAGCTGTATACACACACTCGTACCGACTTCCAATTCAAACTCAGCAAACCCTTACCGTGTAAACAAGCCACTTGAGCTTCTTAGAAAGCACTCACAATGAGGTTGGGTCTTAACTGTATTTTCTGGGAAAAAACCTTAACATTGTTATAGGAAATAAAGTTAAACGTAGGTACTTACATAGTATGTACATAATAGCGGAAACCGTTATTCCACGTATGTGCTACATAAGTGGAATAACGGTTTACGGTATTATATAGATACTGTGCAAGGATTGGTATTTCAAGGATTCGAATTTCCTACGTCTCGAATCACACATACCAACCCACGTTCAAACCTGAAACAAATATTTTCTAAGCCATGCTTTGTCGCTGAAAAATCCAATACCGCAGGTAAGAATTTGACTAAACACTACGAAATATTTCACCTGGCGCCTTCAAAGCGCCACCTTAGGTCCTTTGTAAACACACGTTTTTCTTGCCATGAAAAACTAGGGTTACTTTGTTTTTAAATTATTGTTTTTTAATAATGAACAAACCAAAATATTAACATCACAAAAACCTCATTCAAATTCAAATTCGGCGTTGTATGGATCACTATAAAAGCCTGTTGAGAGACACGTTTTTTTAACCCCCGACGTAAAAACGACGGGGTGTTATAAGTTTGACGTGTCTTTGTGTGTGTGTGTGTGTGTATGTCTGTCTGTGGCATCGTAGCTCCCGAACGGATGAACCGATTTTAATTTTGTTTTTTTTGTTTGAAAGGTTAATTTGTCGGGAGTATTCTTAGCTATGTTTGATGAAAATCGGTCCAAGATGGCCGCCGCCACAAAATGGCGGATTACATATTTTTTCACAACTCCCTCAATATGGGTATCAAATGAAAGGGCTTGACTAGTAGAATAATATACACTATGATAAATTTCAAATCCAAGATGGCCGCCACCACAAAATGGCGAATACATTATTTTTTTCACAACTCCCATAGAGGGAGTTGTGAAAAAAATAACCATATAGAATGGGTATCAAATGAAAGGGCTTGACTAGTAGAATACTATACACTATGACAAATTTCAAATCCAAGATGGCCACTACCACAAAATTGCAAATTACAAAACACCTGATTAAATACCAAATTACTTACCTGAATCTTAAATGAAATAACAAGGAGTCCCTACAAAAAGGTTTTACGTTGTCGGGGGTTTTTTAAATGTTTAATTTTTTTTTTTTTACGGCACGGTTAATCGCCGTGTATGGGCACGGTTCGTCAGTGAAAGTATTTATTTCAAATAGGAACATAAAAAGCACTTTGAACGTCAAACTTTACAATAATATAGTATCGGTTCTAGTCGGCCGTTTCAAAAGATAGTTTTCGTATGGAGAAGAATAGGCAAGAAATTCTACCGCTACTCTTTTGAAATGTTTTACAATATAGTGATGTATAGGTCACTATGAAAGCTGGTTGACATACACGTTTTTTCTACGGCGCGGTTTATACGCCATACCGTGAAGAAACCGTGCCGTGTACAAAGGGCCTTACCCTTCTCTTTTACCTTTTTGTTCCATAATAGAAAGTGTTCAATTCCCTTTATGGCTGCCTAATTTACCAAAGACTTCACGGCAAGTTCGCGATTGTAATAACAGATAAAGACTAACCCTGTATATAAAAGAAAAGCAATCATGACTTGCACGCGATGTGTACGAGCTATCGATGCTGACGTGTTTTAGGGGTTCCAGTGTTTCAGCGCAAACACCAATGTTAGGATTTCACCAATGTTAGGATTTCACCAATGCTAGGATATCACCAATGTTAGGATTTCACCAATGTTAGGATTTCACCAATGTTAGGATATCACCAATGTTAGGATTTCACCAATGTTAGGATTTCACCAATGTTAAGATTTCACCAATGTTAGGATTTGACTGCCTCGTTGGTCTAATGATCGCAAGCGGTCTAGTGATCGGTAGCGGTTGGGTTTTTGCCATCAAAAATTTCTTTTTGACGTGCGCTTTCCAGCGCAGTTTCGCGTCAAGCGTTATGCCAAGGTATTAGGCTGTATTTGCGTATGGTACTTGTTGGCCATTTATGAAGAACGGGTGGTAATCATAATTCCTGTTGGTGAAATCAACGTGAAGTGATTTCGATTCATTTAATTTGATTCTCCATTTTTGTGCCCAGTCATGAACTTCATTTACAGCGATTTGTGCCTTTTTGATTGCTTCCGTATCGCATGACCCTGTAGCCATAATGGCAGTGTGGTCCGCAAAGGTTGTAATAGTATTATTTTCCAGCTCGGGTATATCATACGTGTACAACAGGTAGATGACTGGACCCAGCACACTACCTTGAGGCACGCCAGCTTTAATAATGTTTAACTCTGAAAAAGCATCTTCGTGCCTTACTCGAAACATTCTATCTGTAATGTATGATTGCAGAAAATCAGCAAAATCATTGGGCAACATTAGTTTGTATATCAAACCCTTATGCCAAACTCTATCAAAAGCTTGTGCCACATCTAAAAATACGGTGGAGCAGACTTCTTTATCTTCATGCGTTATCTCAATGTTGGTAATTCTATGTATGTACTTGGTCTATTGTTGAGTGTTTCTCTTTGAAACCAAACTGATGGTCAAGGATCAGAAGGCCAAATCTCATAATTTAAAACGTTCAAAATCTAGTCGCAGTCTCAGCGACATACAAATGTCAAAAACTTGTCAAAATGTAGACAAATTAGAAGTATTTTTTGACAGATTGAGACTGAGATCAGACTATGAACGGTCTTAAAATTACGAGAATTGCTCCTCAGGTTTCTCTCGTCTATGATAGGTTTTAGGCGTTTTAGAAACAATTTTTCAAACAGCTCTGATATTATAGGCAACAGGGCCTGTATGATGATGCTTCGTGAGATGGTTCACGCGTTATGGTTTAGACGTGAAAAGGTAACACACAGTTAGAGTTACTTTTGAATTTATGATATCAGTATAGATTGGGTGTTACTCATTGTGTTTGTCACAAAATCAGATAGAATAGTCAGATAGAAAAGTAACTCAAAAATCGTTCGAATTTATGTTACGTTTACGTCGCGCGTTCATGCTCGGACCTCTAAACTCGATCAGCACATCTAAACATTGTTCAAGAGCTGTTAGTGTCATCATTATTATGGCTGACCCTGACCGCTCTTGGACGCAGTTGAAATATGCTGATTGCGTTTAGTTTCATTGGTGAAAAATCTAGCTTCTGCCCGCGACTTCGAAAAACTCCTTCTTCCCCAAACCACCCGTAGCATCGCATCGTCCACCCGTGCTTTTACTTCATTTTTACTTAGCGTTCTTTCTTCCATTTTTTCTTTTTGCTCTGCTCCTAGCGTGATGTTAAATAACCTGTAGCCTTCCTCAAGAATTGAGCTACCAAATGCAAAAAGAATTTTTCAAATACGACGGATAGAAATTAACGCGTTCAAAGAAACAAACAAAAATTCAATCAAACTCTTCAGCTTTATTATTAGTATAGATATATACTATATATATACCAGAGATATATATATACCAGATGCAGCTGAATACCAGTATTTGAAACTTCAAATACTGGTATTCAGCTGCATCTGGTTAGACTGGAAGCCGACCCCAACATAGTTGGGAGAAGGCTAGGCAGATTAGGCAGATGGTGATATATTGTTTCATCTTTTATCTATACTAATGTATAGATAAAAGATGAAATTCGCCCTTAGTGGGAAACAAGATTCTGAAAAAGTCGGATAAAAATTGGCTCTGTTGAACAAAAGCGTAGGTAAGTACCTATATAAAAAGGGAATATTGAGGCAAAGTATCAAAGGAGACACTCGTTCGCCATCGCGCTGCGTTTCCCGGAAAAATATGGGCTTATAAAAGTCTCTTGTGTATTTTTTAAATGAAAAACTCGGGAAAACTGATCGACGCGTTATAAAGCGCTATAAAGCGCCGTGCAGCAATTATAATGGGCTGATAAATATAAAACGTGCCATCATCAGTCATGACGAACGAATGTAGATAAAAAGTTTATGGGTTTCCTTCATAATCTTTACAAATACTAATTTCAATTTTTTAATTTTCAATTCTTTATATTATAGAGCATTACAAATTCCTACGATTGCTAATTGAAACGAATGATATAGCGTGGATATAGAAATTGGTTTAGCATAACCAGCCTATAATGTTCCCACTGCTGGGACACAGCCCTCCTCTCTTTGAGAGGGAGTGGGCTGTAATCTTCCACGTGGGCCCAGTGCGAGTTGGTAGATGTCACATGTCTTCGAATTTTTGGTTCTAGGATATACCGGTTTCCTCATGGCTTTTTTCTTTACCGTTTTGAGCGCAGTGGTGATGAAGTTATTTACACAAAATAAAGCGCCTACCTGGGTTCGAACCCACCACCTATATCTCGTAAGTCAGACCCGTTAACCACTGGGCCACCACTGCTCATGAATTTGTTGGAATTGGTTTACTAATATGTAAAGCCTAATATACAAACCAGTATTTTTTAATAAAAGGTAACAAAGGATAAACTTGAACATCGCATCCATTACAGTTCCTAGTTTACCAAGAATAACGGTATAAGGGCTTATCGCCTTATCCCCGGCCGGCAATCGAATTAGAGATCTCAGAGTGATGTTATTAGTCCTACACAAGCGGTTGCTGTATCCAATCACTTTCATGGATACCATTACGACACCTTTGGGAAGGGATAGGGTAGACTTTGTGGTCTAATTCATAATTTAAACGACCTTATTCTCTTGACTCATAGAACTTTATAATGTTTCGTTGCTCTGCTCAAAGCAAAATATGGTTCTGGTACAGCTTTGGTAAAAAGACTCCAGTTGGCAAGGTTGTTAGCGCAGCGCAACTAACTGCCCTGAGTTCGCCGGACGGACTTAAGTGTCGTCATTCGCAGAGGATGTTTGCACACAATTTTCATCTATAGATATACGAACCTCTATTTGGTATTTAAGCTTTATCATTTGGTAAATTGTTTACATATATTTCTGGTTGGGCAGTACCAATTTAATGTCTTTGGTCAGTCATCTAGCAAAATGGCGGATTACAGACCCCGACATGCCCCGTCGGTTGAAGTGTTCAAAAGCGTTTCCGATGACTTAAAAAACCCCACTAGTGCCGCGATTGGCGTAGCCGCCTACTGGACTCAACACAATAAGTACTTACATTTACCATTGACTCGAAAAGATGATGAAGAAATTGCCAACGCAGTCTTAATATTCTCAACCATTATATTTTGGAGTCATTCTGAAATTCTTCTATTTATTCTCCCCTTCCGCATTCAATTTCTCAAGCCACAAGTTGTCTGCTATAAACTGCTATACAGAAATATATCTTTCCTTAAGTAACAGTTTCCATTAGCACAATCGCCGGTTTCAAAGCCGCATTTTATTCCACTTCGGAACACCTCCAGGCATAATAATAAAATCTAAGTGAAGGTAATACTTTTGTACGGTCACGTAACTGCGAGGTGGCTATAAATTTTCATCGAATCTGATCGATATATGCCTCTTGGGTTAGTGAATTACTTATGTCGTTATAAAGATATCTAATACTACTAGTTCGTAAAATACTATGGATTTATTTATAGCACCTTATACAGTTTGATGTCAAATTGATAGTAGAATATTCTCAATCATTTAATATCACTTGACCTTGATGGCTACGATATGGGAGGAAGGTTTTTGCGCCACTTTTTCTTCCCAGCTAAAGCACTAGGAAGTGGTTAAGGGGGACATTTTGGGGCACTGTTTTATATAATTTTGACGTTCAAAAATCAAATCAGCCTAAAGGCTCCCGCAGAACGACCCGACGCGACGGTTCGACGTGATTCTGTTAGAAAAAAATTCATGAAGTTTTCATAGAAACTATTTTACTGAAGTAGCGTTGCAATGTCGCATCACGCTATTTACGGGAGCCTTAATTTGAACAAATGACTTTAAATTCTCAGTCTGTTATTCCAAATGGTATTTCACTATATATTTGAAATGTTTCGACTACAGTAGAGATTTCCTTATTTTTTAGTTGCTTATCTCAAGCTCAATGTTACGTCAATGTATCGCACTTCCACAAAATTAGGTCAATATCAGATTGAAATGTATCTGTAATTGGAAATTTCAATTTGGGCTCAGAATGGAAATTGTGTGCTGCATCTAAATGACAATAAGCGTGGACAATAGGCTTTACTTCGACGTATTGAGTCTTAATCATTGTCAAATACCATTAAAGGGAGCGGTCTTGTACGTAGGGTATTGTGTTATGTCATCGATGATTGTAACTACGACAGTGGCACGATTTTACAATCCAAATGACATGAATTCACGATCATCGTATTGAGAAATAAACGTCTACAGGTTGACGTCAAAGTCAGTGGAAATTTCTTAGTGGTAAAAATAGGTAAGTTATAGGTAGGTACTCATAAATAAGACAACTGATAATATGGAACTAACGTTTACGTTAAGCCGTTGGCCGTAAGCTCGGCTGTCTAACAACCAGTCTTACCAAGGGGTATCGTTTTACCCAGTAACTGGGTTGTGGAGGTCAGATAGGCAGTCGCTTTATTTAAAATACTGGTGTTCAGCTGCATCCGGTCAATCTGGAAGCTGACCCCAACATATGTAGTTGGGAGAAGGCTAGGCAGTTAATGAGATATTATAGAACCAACACCGAATTTCCGAAGTTCGTCTTTACCAGTATTAGATACTCAATTAATGTTTTCTGATGCAAAATATTCATATTCATCAATACTATCTCCCCTTGAAAAATTGCCAATTAACTCAAAATCAGCCCGTATAAGAACCACTTCAAATACATTACCCTCCGAACCAGAAACGTCATATTAACACATCAATAATTTAGAATTACGGCTGCAGCTGAAAGGCAAAAATAAATCACAAAAGCTCGCTGGATTACAAAGAAAAAAATATATCATAATATTTTACAATACCGGCAGAAATTTGAATAGGTTTCAAAGGTACAACTGGTAACAAAGTGTGATATAATGGGGCAGAGGTGAGCGTAAAAATGTATGAATAATAAAGAAAAGGGAATGTACCAAGGATCATTGCCCGTCCGACTCGGGCGGACGAATTTTATAGTAGATGTGAGAGCGAAAATTATGCCAGTTATGTGGGCTTTAACCCATTGAAGGCCTACTACGCAATATTACTTAGGGCTGATTTTTCCAACCCTAATTTTATCGGAGAAATAATTTTGAATTTTTGACAGTTCTTCCATACAAAAGCAGCCAGACGTCGATTTTATTTCACGAATAAAAATTATCTGTCGATTGAAAGTTCATTTAAAGCCCTTAAGGCGAATCCCACCAAACTTTTATACCTAGAATAAGTCTTATCCTGAAAATAAATTTTGGATTTTTGTTAGTTTTTCCATACAAGAACTGTCAGACGTAAATTTTATTCCAAGGATAAAAGATCAGCCCTAAGTAGGTAATAATTTATTTATTTAAGTTTACAGGCACAATATTACAGAATATAATCCCGAGGCGTTGTACAGAGCAATTTACAAACTAAAAAGTGACACAGATACATACTTATGTAGGTTAGATAAAATATTTTTTTTTAATGTTAACTAAACACAATACAATAACATCCTACTATTTTTTTTTTATATTTATATATTTATTTATAATATTATAAACGCGAAAGTTTTTGAGGATAGATGGATGAATGGAAAAAATGTTCATTACATCATGTTTTCTGATAACTAGTATTATGACTTGGCCTATTACCTGATTCCGGCTTGACATCGACTTTTGGGACACCTGTATAATAATATAAATAATATCAAGAATAATAGTGTGGTCTCTTAAATTTTAATCAATTACGAAGCAACTGATTAGGTAAATTCGTATTTATAAACGCTATTTAGCACTAAGAGGTCCCTAAGCAATTGATGAGTAGCTGTCAAAATAAAACACCACCGGTGCACTGTTAGCTTGGTAAGACCGGTGTAAATGGAATCCTCTAATAGCCAGCAGGATTCACAAAGTAATACAAAACTTGAGAACTCAGAATTGTCATGATAAAGGCAAAGGTACACTTATATTATACTAGCAGCGCCCCGCGGTTTCACCCGCATAAGTGTCGATCCCGTGGGAATATCGGGATAAAAAGTATCCTTTGTGTTATTCTGAAGTATAAACTATATATTACTGTAAAGTTTCATCAAAATCCGTTCAATAGTTTTTGCGTGAAAGAGTAACAAACATCCATCCATCCATCCTCACAAACTTTTCTGAGTAACAACCAATCTTATACTTTTCTACAACACTGAAGCCTCGCTAATGATTTTTCAAAACAAAACCGAGTTCCAAGTTTGAATTTCGTTCATCGTTCTCCAACATTCATTTCAAAGTTTGGTAATGAAAAAAAAAAGAACTGCCAGAATTAACTATGGGAGAAGAATATCCAAAGTGTTAAACTTTTTACGTGAAGTGAAAACGCATGAATAATAGACGTGACGCTTGAGGGGAGAATGGGGGATAAGTAGCGTATTCCATCGCCACTCTAAGACTTATACAACTTACTGGTAGATACGATGAACTCACACGTATTTTTTATCAAGTTGAGTAGACGGTGCAGAAAAACACTTCAACGCGTATAAAAATAAACCTTAATTGGGAGTGTGATTGGATTATTAATGAGGAATAACAAGCTTTATTTCTGTAAATTCAGAATAATATTTTTGACCAATATTTTCAAGATTCTTGTTATCTATCTATCTATACTAATAATAAAGCTAAATAATTTGTGTGTTTATTCGTTTGAACGCACTAATCTCTGGAATTAGTTTTTAGTTTGTTGTATATGTATGTGTGAGCAGCGCGTATGTAAGCGTGCGCTGCGTCCCCACCCAAACCTCTAATGCAGGATTAAAGCAGTGTGCTATTAGCCGTGAGTAGTTTCACTTGTGTTCCTATGCACCCACATAACATAGTCGGAATTTAAAAAAAACTTTTTGCCTTTGTATATGGCTATAGGCTATTTAACATCAAGCTATGTCCCTTAGGAGCCGAGCAAAAAGAAAAACGTCTGAAAGAACGCTTAGCGAAAACGAAGTAATGGCGGGGGCAGACGATGCGATGCGAGGAGGTTCTCATTAAAGTATTAAATGAAAGAGGTTGAGGTCAAGAGCTGGCCCATTTTGCAATAAAAAAAATAACAATAAGCTGCCATAATACCCACATATTTTTGGTCATGCATGATGTAGTTAAAAATTAACTGGGTCATTTTCTTTCAGAGTCACCGCGGATCCTCCCCAGCAATACGCACATTCGCTCCCGATGGTCGAACGCTTGAAGCAGGAGCTTGCGGCGTCCCCCGCTCTCCTTCACCCCTCCGCGCCGCTTCGCTCGACGTACGCGCCGCGCCGCTTGCGCATGGCTCTCTGGCGTCTTTGGCTGATACTCCGACACCTTCAAGTCCGAGGCACGCACCACCACGGTGTCTTTCGCCGCTTTTGATGCCGCCAAGGTACCTACTTTTTTGTCTACTTTTTTACTGTCGATTTCAGTCAAATCACAAAAACAAAAGTTTTACGAGTAGTCGAATAGGAAACATCGACCTCATCTGGTTATTAAAATAACATTGAAGTGTAAAAGTGTTTGTAAAACTTACTTACAGAAATAAAATCATTTATCAAAGCTTGGTGATCTTTACTAAATAATATGATTGAAAAAAATAATTTGTAAAAAAATTGCAACTTCGTCCTTAACTGCGACTCCTAATTAAAATCATACAAATAAATATAAAGAAAACATTTCAATGGCCTAAGAGGCTATTGAAATGTTTTCATGGAAAGCCGTCTACTCTAAACTTTAAGTATTCCTTAACGTCAATGTCTAATCCTAAGTCCAAAAGCTTAACTAAGTCTAAATATAGATAATAATATCAAGAGTTGAAACCTTAAAATGTCAAGTTTCATACTTAGACAGTGAAGTATTGATTTAGTTTGAAACCCATTAATTATTCAAAATACTTGGCCTTAGCCTTATAACTTCTGATTCCAGTAATTTGCGACATTATTCTTTCATGACGAATGAAGCCGAATTTCATTAAGGGTACAAGGGTACTCGGGGTCATGACGCCAACATAAATATGCTCTGCAAAAACAATGTGTGCTGTTGTGTGTTGTGTTATTGTGCTTTCGGTCAACCCTACGGCGAAAGAGAGGGCTTCGTGACGAAAAAAAACACTTTTCTTAGACCAGGTCCGCACGAGCGATTTTTTCCCACGGTGATTTTTTTTCGCGAAAAAGTGTGTCTTTTTTGACAGGAGGCGCGAAGATGCGCTCTCGTTGGAACCCCAATGCACCGAGAGTTGAAAATCCAGTATGCGATAAAATCTCACCGCGATATTGTTACGTATGTGCGAACGTGGGCACGTAAATACGTCACGAGTTAAAAATATTAGCGTAACTGCAGTAGCGGGACTGACATCCTAAAGTACAGTGGACGCACATTTAAGTAGGGACTGTAGTACCGGTTTGAATAAGAAGCAATTCTGAATTTTAGCTATTTATTTTAAGAGGACGTGTTTTACGCGCCTAAAGCAAAAAAGTTTTATAAAATAACAAACTCTTCTTTTAAAATTTTGAAACGGATTCTAAATTCGCTGTGGTGATCAAAAGCAACCAGAATCATGTTGTTTTTTTCCAGCTTGCATGATTTAAGGTTCCGTTTTGCAGACAACCTTTACAGTACCAAGCGTCGCTTTAAAAGCAAATTGAATGCGCTCCGCAGTTGAAACTGAGAAACAGCAACAAAGGGGTTGTTTCTATGTAGCTTAGAATATACGCAGTGAATATCATGACACGATACCTAAGCCATTGTTGCTCCTGTAAAGACACTACATGGCATGTGACACGTTCCGTGAATGCAAAATGACTTTGACGTAAGCTTATTGGCATCGTACGTACAGTCCGTCCACAATTATTTTACCCCTGACAGCAGCACACACACACAATGATTTTGACAGACCTGCCATTGGCAGCAAGCCAACAGCAACCTTATCAGAAAAGAATGACAGTGATGCAAAACAGAGGTAAAATAATTGTGGAAGGAAGAATAATGGCGTTACATAGCATGAAACCCATTGCTACTGATAGTGTGTTCACTATCAGAAGCAATGGGTTTCATTTTGACAGCTCAACAACATTCATTGCGTTACGTACGTTGTTGGGCAGGCAAATTTTTCGAACATATAAATCGATGGATTAGCAATATCCTTCAAAATGAGTCAGATTGTGATTGATAGTGTGTTACGCAATTAGGGTGCTGAGCCTTTCGAAGATGCAAAAAGACTTTGACGTAAGTTTATTGTCACCGTAGGTACAGTCACCAAAGGAGATAAGTAACCAGGGTCGTTGGCTGTAGTTGAACTTTAGTAAAAAACCGATGGATGTTTTCGAATAAAATTTAATTTAATTAATAGACAACAAACAGTTAATTTATCAAATTAAATTTAATTCGATTATCTCCTTTGATGACTGTACATAAGCGTACCTGTAAATTAACTTAGCGTGCGACATGGCAAGTTAGGAAGTAGATACGTAAGACATGAGTAACGCACTTATGCTGGAAACTTGTGAATGTCGTCGTGCTTGCAACTTTACTTGTTGAGTTATTTAAATATCTGAAACCTAAAAAGGGGCCAATCATTGTACTGGGTGCATAATAATCAATAAATGTTTGTATGTGGGTCAAATATTATATAGTGAAATAAATAATTATACATTTCAGTTATGTACTAGCGCTCGCCGAAAACGGTTGTTTTATTTACATGATTCATAACACCTAATAAACACGTACACAGTAGGTACACTTACATAAGCATAATTATAAACACAGCTACAGGACCAATGCTAAAATCGCAAAAAAAGTCAGTTTCTCCATACATTTATGTTCGCGTAAGTCGAAAAAATCTAGGGAATAGTATTTTTTTTGCAATTTCAGGTTAGTCACTTTGAAAAAATCGTTTATGGTGAGACAATCACCCCTTTTCAGTCTTTCCTTTCCAGTTATTTCGATTACATCTTGAAGAAAAACTTACACATTGATATACCGTACACACACAGATAAACAGTAAGTATACTTATATATCCAAGTTTATATATTGTAAAGTGCACTTCAAACTTCACTCAAGTGATGCACGCAATTGGAAACCGAACTACTCACTTATGTTTAAACTAAAGTAAATCATAGCAGATTCACACCCAGCCTTCGATTCAATTTCAGCCACCTGCCGATCGATTCTGTAAAAATCTCACCGTGAAAAGTTAGGTGAAGTGAGCTTAGAGTAAGCTGTCAATAGTGTCAATCCCTAGCATTAGTTGGAATGACAGCTCACTCCACGCTCACTTCACCCAAGTTTTCACGGTGAGATGGTTACAGAATCGCACTGCTGCATACTTGTTTTGTTTCGTTCACTGTTCAAATAAAACCTCTAATCAAAGAGTTTCCGTTCATTAACAAAGATGTAGGTAAAATCAGCGCTGTAATCTCGTCTGAGCGCCTCGCTTATTCATGCAGACTCAATTATTCCACGTAAGCGCTTCATTCATTAATTATTTAGTAAAGTATCACGCTTGAGCATGTGTGGCTGTTTGCTTCGGTGTTAGTTTACCTTTGACCTTTAGCCCTGAGACTAAAAGTACACCACTTCGTTTCGGCAGTTACAACTCACGATAAGGTCTGAAATGACCTTTCAAATTGGGCACTGACTTTCCTTGCTAGCTTGTAATTATTTTGAGTGGCGCTCTGTTTTGTTTTGGCTATACAGGGTGGCAGGGACGTCGACGCCACAAACCGTACCCATGATTTTTTTAAGTAGAAATTTTTCGTCAATAATTAAATCTCCTGTTTAATGGATATCTGCAATACCTACGCGGTCAAAATGTGTAAAAAAGTAACTTTTTTTTTATAACCAACGAAAAATATCAACCCGGGGGGGTGCAGAACCATGTACTGAATCCAAAATTGCGCGTCGATGTTCCTATATTTTACTAGCTAGCTTTTCCCTCAGTTTCGCACATTATACATACTCAGCTAACAACTTTCCCACTGCTAGAACACAAGTCCACTCTCAGTGAGAGGGACTGGGCCATGATATAAATACTACGCAGACCAGCGCGGGTTGGGGGATAATATTTCGAATTCACATCTCACGATGTTTTCCTTCATCGTTTTGAGATTGGTTATGAAATAAATTATGCCTTATTAAGTTCCTGCCTGGGTTCGAACCCCCGACATACGAAGCGTAAGCTGGAGCCCACTGGACTACCACTGCTCCAGTTTCGCTCGTGTAGTCAAAATATAAAAGCCTCTACATATGAATAAAAAACATCGTAAATCGAATAGCGGTGTGCGAGTTGAAAGCGCACTAATGGACGGACAGACAAAGAGATGTTGCGTTTCATATATGTGTTTATACGAGGTTTTAATGCTGTGGAAGTTATAGCAGGCAATTTATGAATAAAAGATGGCCACGTGAGCCCCATATAGGTCAAGCCGACTCTCTTCATTAGTGGCGAAAGGGTCGATTCTTTAGTTGATGATAGTACCTACATATCAAGTGGAATGATAGTATAGAGGTATGAGAAACAGGGTGTAATGTTCACTCATACTCTATAGAAAAGGGAGGATCCTCCGACCAGACGGGTGTTGTGTCTGGTGGGCAACTAATGATGTTGGGACGTTGTATAATATGCTAGTTGTGCGGTAAACTATGCTTGCGCGATGCAGGATTTTGCATGATGTCAGTATGATGTGTAGTTCGCATGTGGCGGTGTAGATGCCGCTACAATAGCAACACCATTCAACTTCATATTGTTAATATCTTTTACACAACAAAGATGTTTCAAAGAGTCAAATGATATCGCATAAGACACTCTAAATAAAATAGGACATAAGTCTGAAGAACTATGTCCTTACTTCTGAAGCTCGACTTAGGACTTCAAAAAAGTACAACTTAGGCTAAGCGCGCACTGCGACGCGATATTTTTAATCGCATGTACATACATGCGAAATAAAATCGCGAACGCTAATATAATTTTTCAAGCGATTATTTACCGCAGTGCGCGGACTCTAGTATCATGGTTAGATTTGCCATTATTATCCGCAACGATTTATATTTCGTGGTGCGCGCTTAGCCTTATGGAAGGAGATCTGTTCCATTTTCCATCTAAAATTCCCATTAACATGCAACAAGGCCCTCTTACAGGCACGTCCTTATGTGAGGTCCCGCACACTATCAATTCCCACAGAGCTTTTCCCTAATGTATGTAAAACGTTTTATCCTACCCTAAACTCAATTCCACTCACAAAGTAGGTTCTTGAGAATTGCTGTTTAAGAGGAAACTATTTCCTACTTCCTTTCTGAGGACTGAGGCTACGGTTTGAGGCGCTCAAAGTTAGCGACAAACCGGTTGAGGAACACTGGATTACGTATTCACTGGTTGAATTCTGTCTAGGCTATCGACATCTACGTGTAACAGGGTGAATCCTGTGGAATAATTACGTAACACAAGTACCATGGCAATGCCTGTCATTTTGACAGTTCAACAATATGCATTGCCTTATTTACGTTGTTGCACAAGCATAAGAATAATCAGCCTATAACATTCCCACTGCTGGGACACAGGGCTCCTCCCGGTGCGAGGGAGAGGGCCGTAACCCACGCGGGCCCAGTGCAGGTTGGTAGATGTCACATGTCTTGGTGATGACGGCAGTGGTGAGTTCGAACCTACAACGTTACGATACATATTACGTTGTTGCAGGCAGACAAATTATTCAAGCTTATGAACCAATAGATTAGCAATACCCTTCAAAACTTTGGGATTGTGATTGAATACGTATGTTACAGAATTAGAATTTAAACTCCATACCCAAAAACAGAAGACCAAATCGCTACACTACTGAACATTGCTATCTGAAATGTTTCTAGTCAGAACGTTCTAATGAACGTAGCAGTAATGACTACAGTCGGAAACTTCGTTAGCTCGAGTCATTGGATATCTTACAAATTTCATATTGTTTGCTTCATTCCTTTCGGCTACTATTTCTTGTATTTAGGTATCGTCAATAGATTCGAACTTCGAGATGTCGGGGTGGTTCCGAAACCACAAAACAGAGTGAAAGCGCCTTCGTTTGTTTTTATTTTATTTAGAGCTGATTTTTCAATCATCAGGGCCCGTAATTCCGTAATTTAAAACGTTCAAAATCTAGTCGCAGTCTCATCTCGGCGACAAACAAATGTCAAAAACTTGTCAAAATGTAGGGAAATTAGACGTATTTTTGACTGTGAACGTTCTTAAAATTACGAGAATTACTACTCTGATAATTTTATTCGAGGAGTAATTTTGAAATGTTGACAGTTATTTCATACAAAAACTGTAAAACGTCAACTTTATTCCTCGAATAGTTATCTGGCGAAGGAAAAATCAGCTCTTAAATAACTAGCTTTTGCTCGCGACTTCGTCCGCGTGAAATACCCTACCCCCGACCCACCCTGTCGCATAGCAACGCCTCCCCGCGTGATTACTTCGTTTCCATTAACTTAGCTATCTTTCCGACTTTTTTTTCTTTTTGCTAGGCTCCTTAGGGCCCTTGCGTAATGCTAAATAGCTTATAGAATAGAATAGAAAACTTTTATTTCAGACAGGAGTCCATAGGGTTAGTAACAATTTTACTTAACTTCTAGTATTAGTAGGTTATAGACACAGATGTGCATACAATTAAAACTCAGCGTGGAGCTGCATCCACCTCCGCAACATCGGGGAATCCCACCGATCTGCGAACACACTGAGAATACAATCGGTGCCGTCGCAAACACACGTCATCAGGGATAAGCATCTACTCGTAATAATGGCGGCAAAACCATTAATGTTATTATCCGCAAACATTCCTGACGCACTACAACGCCACGGCAGCCGCAACAGCATTTTACAACATCTCACATCTCACATCTCGCCTCACAACACAATTTTATTATTAGTGTTACGAGCTTCGGGTTCGTGACAATAAAAACTGCCGATAAAAATTACCAAAAGTTACACTTTAATTAAACAACACTAATAACAACTCAAACACAGTAATTTTAAAACACAATCACTCTTAAGTCGCACTTGAAGATCGCTTTCGATGTATTCGCTTCTATCGCAGAACCAAGTCTGATTAGTCGCGGCTAGTCCCGGCCTTATATAGTGCCGCAGATAATTCCAGAATCTTCTATTGTAGAAACATCTAGAATGTTCGAGTACATACCGGCCCCGACTGACCAGATGTCGATAGTTCTAGTAAGTTCAGCCAATCGATAATAGATGGCGCTAGTGAAGAACTAATAAGTTCTTCTACTAGAAACTAGATGGCGCTAGTGGTAACTAATGTCACCATCATCAGGCATTAATTGTGGCGCGCAACACTGCCCCCTCCTAAGACATGCTCGTCCCGAGCATTATCGGCTCCATAATAACGCGCCAATCGATCCACATGGACGATCTTAGGAGTACCTCTTGCACCTTTCTGTATCCGGTAGGTTACGTCATTGATCTTTGTCACAATCCGGTACGGTCCATCCCATTTAGCTTGAAGCTTAGGAGATTTCCCTTTGCTGCGGACTGGATTGTGCAACCACACTAGTGAACCTTCGTCGAACCCTTTACTGTTCATTTTGCGGTCATAGCGGGTTTTCATCTTTTCAGACATTTGCTGGCCCGATTGTCTGACGTGCTCATAAATGTCATTCATTTTGTTCCGCAAGTGATTCGCATAATCGGTTATACTGCGTGGGGCATCAGGTGGTATTCCGGTGATCAGGTCTGCAGGCAGCCGTAATTCTCTTCCAAAGTTTGCGAAAGCTGGTGTCACCGATGTACTTTCGTGAACAGCGCTTCGATATGACAACAAAAACGGTTGTATGTGCTTGTCCCAATCTCGTTGCCGATTTTCCACAACTTTTGCTAGGTACCTCTCCAATGTCTGATTGAATCGTTCCACCATTCCATCCGATTGTGGGTGGTAAGAAGTTGTTCTTGTTTTATGAGTACCCATAACTCGACAAGTTTCCTGGAATATTTGGGACTCAAAATTCCTTCCTTGATCACTGTGAATCTCTAAAGGTACTCCAAACCGACAGAAGACTTCATAAACTAATTTATCTGCAACTGTCGAAGCTTCTTGATTTGGGATGGCGAAGACTTCCGGCCACTTAGTAAAGTAATCCATCACAACCATGAAATACTTGTTACCACTTTCACTTTCCGGAAACGGCCCCGCTACGTCAAGGGCTATCCTCTCCCATGGTGCGCCAACATTGTACAATTTCAGTGCACCTCTACTACGAGTCTGAGGTCCCTTTACAGCTGCACAACTTGTACACTTGCGACACCAGTCCTCGACATCGTCTCGGCAGTGGACCCAGTAAAACCGTTCTCGTATCTTCAGTAGAGTCCGTTTTACTCCCAGATGACCTCCTGAACAACCATTATGGTACAGCTGTAGAACATCCGGTACTTGAGCTTTAGGGACAACCATTTGCAAATGACAGCTGTCTCCCCGAGCATTTTCCCATTTACGGCACAGGACTCCATCCTGAATCACCAAGCTGTCCCATTGGGCCCAATAGCTTTTTGTGATCGAACTCATTGCTGAGACGTCGCTCCATCTGGGCTTAGGAGCTCTGGCCTTCATCCACTCCAGAATCGGCTTGATGTCCGAATCTTCCTGCTGTGCACGTTGTAGGCTTTCCTTCCACTCGTTGCTGAGGTCTGTCTTGAGCATCTTCACAGGTACGACTTCTTTACTTTCTTGCCTAGTACCAACTAGTGTACCTTTTTCCATAACCTGTTCCTGATCACAAAGGTTCGGCACACGTACCCCTGACATGTCGGTGGCTCTGACCAAAGTTCGTCCCACTTTCCATGGACGGTCATTGTCTACCCTTCCTGTAGTTCGCTTGGGGCAACTGGATCGAAGGTGGCCCCTTTCCCCACAGCCGTAGCACCTAGGGCTGTATCTTTTATTGCAGTCGCGAACTCTAGCCGCTGCAACCTCCCTGACGCGATGGGAACGATGATCCTGTCGCGCGGCTTCCACCTCCAGTGCATGGGCCAAGGCGTCCTTCAGCGTCCCGTGGTGCCCGAGCCTCACAGCAGCTCTAACTTCAAGATCGCGGATGCCGTCGATGAATGCCTGCACCAGGTTCCCATCAATAAGCGCAGGTACGGACTGGTAACCTTTACGCACCAGCTTCTCCACTTCAAGGGCCCACTGCTGCAGGTTTTCATTACTGCGTTGCACGCGATCCTTGAGCTGCGCACGAAACACGTGTTCCAGGTGAGCGTCGCCATACCGAGCCTCCAATGCCTCAAGGAGCTGCTCGAAAGTCACTTCCTTACCGAGAGCTTCCAGAACAGTTAAGGCCTGGTCGCGCAGGCCTAGGGTGAGGGCAGTCATGGCCTGACTGTTATTCCAACCGTTCGCCTTCATGACAGCCGCAAACTGGATTTTGTAGGCCGACCAGGAAGAAGTTCCGTCGAACGGTGGCACTTTGAATCCACGTAGCGAAGGTGTTGTAGCTACGGGAGCTGCGATTCCATCCCCAAGTTTAAGGTAATCCAGCGTTTTCTTTACATCAGCCATCACGGTTTTCTTTACGTCAGCCACCACGTTGTCAACCCGATTACACACTTGGTCGATCCGGATTTCAGCTTCCGACAGGCGGTTGTCATATTGAGCAACCTTATCCTTCACCTCCTTCATGTCTTTCCCAAAAGTAGCGTGAAGGTCCTTAATAAGGAGCATCTGCTCTTCCTGGCGGCGCGCTTGCTCCTCCTGGCGGCGCGCTTGCTCCTCCTTATCATGTTGGAGCTGTTCTTCCAACCGACGAGCCTGTTCCTCCTGTCGACGAGCCTGTTCCTCCTGTCGGCGGGCCTGTTCCTCTCTGTCACGCAGCAGCTGTTCTTCCAACCGACGGGCCTGTTCCTCCTTGTCCCGCTGGAGCTGTTCTTCCAACCGACGAGCCTGTTCCTCCTGTCGGCGAGCCTGTTCCTCCTGTCGGCGAGCCTGTTCCTCCTGTCGGCGAGCCTGTTCCTCCTTATCCCGCTGGAGCTGTTCTTCCAACCGACGAGCCTGTTCCTCCTGTCGGCGGGACTGCTCCTGCAGCATCATCATCAGAGCAGCAAAGTCTGGTGCTGCTGTTGTTGGAGCTGCTGCGGACGGGTCGGCCTCGGTGGTTGGTAGCTGGCCCTCCGACCTCTGCGGCATAGCTCCACCAAAACGTCTCTGGTCCGTCTCCTGTTGACGTTGACTCCGGGTACGGATACCCTCCGTGTCGTCTTTAGGTAAAATCGGCATGATTTTAATCCTTGCTTCTGACACCAATTGTTACGAGCTTCGGGTTCGTGACAATAAAAACTGCCGATAAAAATTACCAAAAGTTACACTTTAATTAAACAACACTAATAACAACTCAAACACAGTAATTTTAAAACACAATCACTCTTAAGTCGCACTTGAAGATCGCTTTCGATGTATTCGCTTCTATCGCAGAACCAAGTCTGATTAGTCGCGGCTAGTCCCGGCCTTATATAGTGCCGCAGATAATTCCAGAATCTTCTATTGTAGAAACATCTAGAATGTTCGAGTACATACCGGCCCCGACTGACCAGATGTCGATAGTTCTAGTAAGTTCAGCCAATCGATAATAGATGGCGCTAGTGAAGAACTAATAAGTTCTTCTACTAGAAACTAGATGGCGCTAGTGGTAACTAATGTCACCATCATCAGGCATTAATTGTGGCGCGCAACATTAGTATAGAGAAATTATATTTAATTCCATTTTATAAGATAACACTATAACAAAATAATATACTAAATTAACTAAAACTATTTACAAACTAAAATATAGCGTCGAAAAATTCATCCACATCGCTGTCGACTGGTAATGTACCCAAGACACTGGCGGCATTGCCACGTTGTATGGCAATGCTTATCCTCTGGCCAAAGTAAAAGCCAGCCCTTGGGTCATGGGAAGTGTCAACCAGTCTTTTCGAAATTTCCTTAAAAAGACCATGCGCACTCGGACCCCACGACCCGAGGGTTTCAACCCCAAACGGCTCGAAAATATAATTAATAGTAAGGTTATTATATTTACGCCGCTTGAGGTTTTCTGCAGCCGCAGCAGCAGCACCAGCGCAGCACGCCGACCCTGGAAGGTGGGATGGCGCAAGAGTATCGACACAAGATGCATCCCACACTAAAGGCCTACCCACCTTCCAAGGAAATAAAGACATGCCGTCCGGTCTCTTGCCATCGTCGCGTGCCAATCCATTGGGTTCTAATACAGCTGGAACGCCGACGGTGACAAGAGCTCGTCGAATGATTTCGTTAATGTTTGCGTGCCGCGCTAAGCGACCTGCGCTTCGGCTGTAAGACAGGCCGTGGTATAGATAAGTTAATTTTTCAATACCGACAGGTAGTTCCAGATATTAACGCGTTCAAACAAAAAAACTCTTCAGCTTTGTTATAAGTTAGTATCGATTAATGAATGGGATGAAATCGCCAACCTGTCTTAAGCAAGCGTGGTGATCAATGCTCGTGCCATCTCTGTATGGATGCCATGCAGTGGGACAATAATAGGCTGGTATCATTATTTTAATTAATGGGATCGCTTTTGACTCGATCTATCCTGCACCCTAATTGCGTAACACACCATCAACCTCAATCTGAATCATTTTGAAGGATATTGCTAATCCATTGCTTCATATGTTCGAAGAATGTGTCTGCTCAACAACGTACCTAAATAACGCAATGAATATTGTTGAACTGTCAAAATTAAACCCATTACTACTGATAGTGTATTACGCAATTACCCCGCTTTAAAAGCAGTAGACGATATTTAGGCCAGTTTTTGGTATAAAGACGTAATGTAAGGGACATGAAATAGTCGGAACTTGACCGTTAGTTCGTCCAACTACACAAGCGAAGATCCGTTCTGAGATCCGTTGTTGTATATTTGAGTTGGGCAAAGAGCTCACTGTCTATTTCTGCGGTCGTTGTGTTCCGGTGATGCAATTCAAGTCATTCTTGGCTAACTGCACGAAACAGTCCGAAAATGCGAACTGGAAAATTTACGGGACTGGCGATATAGCTCAGAGGGGCAATTTCCGTATTTTAGGTACGTTCGCATTCTAATCTCAGTCTCAATCTCTCAAAAATACCTCTAATTTCCCTACATTTATGACAAGTCTTTTACATCGACTGTCGCTGAGATGAGATTGCGACTAGATTGCGAACGTTTTTAGTTATGTTTGTATACGTGTATTTAATGACCTTCAGATCATCAAATTACGTAGTTATGAAAGAGAAATTGTGTGTTTTTGTGACTTTCGACAGAGTTCCAGTCTTCTAGTGCGCTTAGCAAAAGAATTAAAGAAAAATAGTAGACAGGTTGGTTTTTTGTTTTAAAAAAAAACATTTTTCGCAAAATTTATTATTTCCCGTCGATTCACGACAATGATGTTTGCACCATCGCAGAAAAGTTACGGTAGCCTTCAGTGTTCGAGACATAGAAGTCCTTATTGTAGTCTAGAGCCGTTTGTTACTAACACCATTTTTAAAGACCTCAAAGTAGGTCCTGGTATTGGTATCACGGGCTGGTGTCTGCAACTCCACGACAACGTGCGTATTTTGCGTACGGGTGGGAAAATCGATAATTCGATCCACCCCAGATCCTCAAAGAAGGCCAGCAACTTGGTGTTACTGACAATCTCACGGAGAGTACCTCCCTGGGTTATAGTAATTTTATCTCTCGAAGCGACCCGCGCTTTCTTGTGGTTATCAAGTGTACAAACACGCTGTGAATGTGTGTGTGCGCAGGAGCACTCGATACCGTCCGAGACAAAGGCGCAGTCGGAAGTGTACGTGTGTGTGTACGTATGCGTGTACGTGTTGTGTGCTGATGGTACTCGTGTACCTCACGTAAAGCACGCCTCTCTTAGTGAGATAAAAATACTATACCGAAGTACTTTGCACTGTGAATAGGCTAACTATAATTCACGAGATATAATGTGTTATTTAGCAGTAGGCTTAGGAGAAAAGACACAGTATAATTCGGAGTACGCGTGTATCTGTTTTGAGTTCAATTTCATAAAGTAGCGGGCACATCTGTCGTCGGGTCCGTCCCTCGTGATTAACGATAAGCGCGGCAGATGGTCGGCGGTACCTACTACCTACTTACTTTGTACACTATATCATTGTTTTTGCATTACCTTGCCAACACCCAACAAGTGCTATTCCTCCTAAAAATAATAACAACATGACTTAACGCCTGTTAAGTCACTTTGTTTCAAGGGTTAGGCAAAGGTGTACGGTTTTTTCAAAAAAAAAACACTACAAAGTGAAAAATAACTTTAAATTCGGAAGTCGATGTCGTTGGGTCCGCATTTTAGTATTTTGCCATCGACTTTTGAAGTCGGTTATTAATAATGTTCTAGTACTTACACTTGGTATATTTTTCACAAGGAGGAAGGAGGCTCATATGCAATGTATAGGCACACTGAATAGTTACTATTACGATCACACAAAGATTCTGATAATCTAATCTTAACTATAATGCTGGTTTCTATGGTTATAAGATCTATTTTCCTATGCAGCAGTACGCAGTGGCTAAAAACCAATTCGTTTCAGAACTTTCAGCGAAACAATCAATGTTGAATACGAAACATTTCACTCCTGCATAGGATTTCCGAAAAACGAGTTTGAAGTTCAGCTCGTAACTTCAAACTACATTCAGAGCCCTCTTACCTGACTGTATGTCGTACGTACTTGTAAACTTCATGCCTCGTTTGCACTGTGTGAGCTCTCTGTAGTAAACGAGTCTGTATAAGTTCTAATATCTAGATTAAATTGCACTGAAGTGTAAACACGAATCGTTGCCAGGATAAAAGAAAATTGCTAAAGTGCAAGTAAATCGTATTGCTTGCACAGACTTGCAGTAACCAGGAACGGTGCTTATAATTTTTACTGGTACTGGTTACTGCGTAATAGTATGAAGTTAGTCGGTGTGCAAAGTCTTTGCTTTCCTGAAAATGACTGAGCAATTATCGGTTATTACAGAACTTATCTGAATATAAAAGCAAATAGGTACTATGGTAAATAGGACCGAAGTAGTGAAACCGATTTCGTATTTTGAACTGCAGGAAGAAAACTATCAAGGGAACAGGTATTTAAGTGATGTCAAAATAATTGCTTACATTTTTTTTTGATAAATTAATGATAAATGATACATGATTTTATTTCTGTAAATAGGTTTGTACAAATACTATTTCACGTCAAACTTATTTTAAAAACTAGTTGAGGACAGCGATTGCTATCTGACTACTCTGAGAAGAAAGGCCGGAACAAACTAAGGGGGCACAGTTTCTTTTAAAGTCCAGACATAATCTTGGTCAAATAATGTGAAGACCATGTAGATTGGTGTCAGAAATGGTATTTTGAGGAAAGAAACACAGGGATTGAGTGGACTTGTCCGTCAGTGCACGCAATTTTATACTTAGCATAAGCATAATCACACTAAGCTTGAAGCCTCTGACGTTCTTTCTCACTGCTGGGACACTGGCCTCCTCACTGTGAGGGAGTGGGCCGTAATCCACCACGCGGGCCCGGTGTAGATTTTTTAACTTATTGATCATAAAATACCTATTTAAAATGAACACTTACAAAGTGTCACGTAACTGTAAATCAATGTGCCGCGTCCCGTCCGACATAAATTGTGACAAACTCAATTTTAACACCCTCCGCGAGAGTGCGCTATTCACTCAACCCGCCCTGATTGGACGCCTACAAAATCAACCCCCTTTCCCCCTAAATATTGTGCCGTAATAATAGGAATTCTGTAAAAGTTAATTAGTGAAAATTCCTGGACTTAACCTCTGAAAATGTTGGAAGAAAAATTTATGGCGGAGTTTTTGAATGACTCTCCTGTTAATTAAAAATATGGCATTTTGATAACAATGTTTTTTTGTAACTATTCTCTAACAAAGTTGATTAATTTGATGGCATTATTAGAAGGGATTATTTTGATTACACTTTTGTAGGTAGGACAGTGTTCACAAGTGTATAAGAAGGTAAGAAGTACGAATTCAGTAAATACATGTATAAGCATTATCAGCCTCTAATGTTCACACTGCTAGGACACAAGCAGCTACAAGAGGGAGTGGGCCATAATCCACCACGCGGGCCCGGTGCGGGTTGGCGGATGTCACATGTCTTCGAATTTATAGTTCTAAGACATGCCAGTTTCTTCACAATGTTTTCCTTCACCGTTTTGAGAGCTTTGTCTTATAAATTATTTCATCAAATACTTGTTATTTGTGGTTTGAGTTGTTGAAACGAGTTTACTGCACTAAGTAGGTAACCTGCCTAATCTAATATCGTGACATGTTCGCCAAAAATGTAAACAAATATGAGTTTATGGAAAAATAACTTTAATTCCTACACAATAAAATTCAGTTTACGCTACAACTTCAAACATTTTTATAACTTTTTCAATAGTGCTAGTCACTCTGAAATCAACCAATTAACAATTATCATTAAAATAAAGTTGATATTTGTTTAACTTGAAATAACGTCAATTTGAAACATAAATAAAATTTGTATAGGTATTATTACCACCACTAGGTAGTTATAGGTTACCTACCTACTTGATTCAGCAGACATGTATTGACAAAAACAAAAAAGTTGCAACTCATGTCATTATGAATTCGTGTGTTTTAGTAAACTCTACGAAAACACGAAAACGACAGTGGACACAAATTGTTTAACCCAATTCGTTGGAGAGGACAATTAAATCGAAATTAACTGAAGGAAATAAATCATGTCATTGCCTGAAACTCGGATTTACTCCTTCGAAAAACGTAATAGGGTCGTTGTACTGAAAATATTTTACTACGGTGAGTTCCCGATTTATTTCGTTACCGCTTCAGTAGTTTTCCATCGAATTTATTCTTGTCTCATCGCTTGATTGCGGGTACACCCTTTAACTTTAAGAACGAATTGATTTCTTTATTTAATGAATAGCTGTACTTACTCGTACCTACTAAAATTGAGCTAAATATACAGGCTGACGATTTATTCACCAGTAGGCACTTAATCAATAGTTGAATGATTCCACCATTCATCACATAATCATTCTAAGAAAAATACAATTTTACTAACATTCTATCTATCATCATCAACCTATAGCAGTCCACTGCTGCACAAAGGCCTCTCCTATTGCACGCCATTCAACTCGATTTTCGGCAACTCTCATCCAGCTGCTACCAGCCATCCTGCAAAGATCATCGCTCCACCTAGCCTGAAGGCGTCCCACCTTACGTTTACCGATTCGCGGTCTCCACTCAAGAACACGTCTACCTCAACAGTCATCGGTTCTACGGCCAATATGGCCGGACCATTGCCACTTCAGCTTGCTCTGTGAGCTATGTCGACAACTTTGGATCTCTGTCGGATTACCTCGTTGCGGATTCGATCCCTCAGAGAGCAACATGGTATGACCGTAGCTTAGGTATCTTTAAAAAAAGGTTTTTTTTTCAATCACAGAGTTTCCATTTCCATAGGAACAGCTGTTCAGTGGGTACGCGTATGACCTGAGGGGTAATTGCATAACACACTATCAGTAATAATGGGTTTCATTTTGACACTTCAACAACATTCATTGCTTTATTTACGTTGGTGAGCAGACACATTTTTCGAACATATGAAGAAATGGATTGGCAATATCCTACAAAATGATTCAGATTGTGATTAAAAGTGTGTTACGCAATTAGGTTGCTGGCACGGGTTGCTGGTGACTAAATCGCCAGCCTCAGTAGATATTAATAATTGGTACGTATCTAATACCACTATTGGTATACAGATAGATTGATAGACAGTACAGGTACCTCCTATAGCTATAGGTACGATTACTTATAACCCGTTATCGTATTGCCTGCGTGTCACGTTTACCGATGACGGCATTATATTCCACCCGAAAGGAACGTGCCAATTGCCTTTTATTGGGCATCTTCCCAACCTGTAGCGCTGCGTAAGAATTGTTTCGGAAATATAACGTATTTTCCTCAAAGGGGTGGGCAGGGGTGTTGTCGGCAGACATTCAAAGATTATTTTTTTGTGAAGAAATGCAAAATTAACCGAACACAAATTATTAGTTCGCGCTGTTATTAATGAAATAAATATTTTTATTATAATACACTGCTCCTGTATTTGCACATGTTTAGCACCCTAATTGCGTAGCACACTCTCAATCACAAGCTAAATCATATTGCTAATACACCACCGCCCATCCTCCACTCCACCATTGCTTCATATTTTCGAAAAATGTGTCTGCTCAATAACGTAAATAACGCAATGGATGTTGTTGAACTGTCAAAATGAAAGCCATTGCTACTGTTACAGAATTACCCCGCAGGTGGATAATCGTTTAATGAACATTTTTTTATAAAATATACCTATCACCTCATGTACCAAGTGTACCCATATTCTAGCAAATAGTTTAATGATTTGAATTTTAATTTATTATTTGTATCTACTTAGAAGTTCCTAATGAAAAAAAAAAATGCAACCGGACAAGGATCTTTTGGCGCGTGACCAAAATCTGCACCGTAATTTTTTAACACCCTATCAACCACAATCCGAATAATTTTGAAGGATATTGCTAATCCATTGCTTCATATATTCAAAAAAATTGTATGCTCAATAACGTAAATAACGCAATGAATGTTGTTGAAATGTCAAAATGAAAGTCATTGCTGCTGTTAGTGTGTTACGCAATTACCCCGCAGAACTAATCAAACCATCTTGTTTTTCAATATTATAATATTGAAAATCAAGATGGTTTGAGTTATAACTTCTGTAACATTTCACAAATATTGACCCCTTCCCCCCCTTCCCTATCCATTGACAGTTCTAGTGACATTTACTCGACATTTCAATAGCACTATATAATAAAACTTTCGTTCTGAAACTGTCACCCATCACTTAATTAATGACACAAACTTAAGTCCCCGCTTCCTTTAATAGGTACGTTACGAAGCGTCTCATGTACAAGAACAAGCAAAGATGGACGAGTAGGAACTAATTGAGCGATCCTATTCAACTGGCAAACAGTATCAAATTCACTAATATTTGGTAGCGCTGTTCACACATCATTACTTAGGTAACTATACAATGTAATATAGGAATCTATCAGGTAATGCAGATACAGTCCAGACCTGTTTCACAGTCAACACAGCGGCGCTATCCACCAATGATTATTTTAAAAAAAACGTGCGCGCCCGGGAGACCCCCGTAACGAAGTTCCTTACGTGATAGTCGTACACACACACTCGTATATAAACGAGACGACTTGACGACTCGACTCCCAGCCCGATCCTTCATTGATGAAGAGCCAGCTCGCGTCGTAGCTGAGCTTATAAATGTAAATTCATGACTGTGACCTCTGAGTTTGTTTCGGCCTTTCTTCTCAGAGATAGTCCTAGGAAACGCCGTGCTCATCAAAGCACTAATAATAAAAATTCGATCCAGCCTGTCCCATCTTGCTGCCCTCTTACAGTGACGCCCTAAGCCGAGGTTCGTTCCCTACAGGGGATGCCCTTAGCGTGCAGTCGCTTAAATTTTAATTTAGTTTTAAGCCCTGGCTGGAGGCTTTAAGTTTTCTTAAGGCAACCACAGGATAGTCCGGTTAAGTAGTCACGACCTCTCAAGGTCAACTACGAGATGCCATTTATAAAAAAAAAAAAAAAAACGACTCGACTCGACTTGACTCGTATAATGAACTCGTAAAGAGATAGAGAGAAAAGTGTGCAAAATGGTTACAGCCGCTGTCATGGATTTTCATTTTGACAACATTACGTGACGATTTCTACCAGATTATGTTCTCCTTCTGCAAACTGTGTTAAAGAACTTCGTTCCAAAAAGGGAACAGAATTAGTCAGATGTCAGAGTAATAAATTAATTCCAGACCTATTATAAATCAACCCGACGATGACCTAGATGAGTGATTGCAGCCTGTTTGCTAAAATATCAGAACTCGCAACCCTTTATTGCTGTAACAATAATGAATCTGATCTATAAGTAGGTACATACAGGTAATAAAACAGTAAGGAAGTCAAAACTGTATAGGTATTGAATATTTTTGAAAAAAAGTAATTGCTACGAGGTGTACGAGTCTGATGCCGAAAGTATCGTTTTTTGAATGTTTGTCTGTTTGTGTGTTTCGGATTGGCGCAAAAACGGCTGAACGGATTTGGATAAAATATGGCACACAGATAGTTTATAACCTGAAGGCCAATTCTGAAGGGCCGAAGCCTGCCGGGGTAGCGGGATCGTCCGAAAGGGTTACCGCTGCCCTGGTACATAAAGGGCTAAGGAAGGAACACGGGTGGGTTTTAGTCAGTAAGAGTCTGACACTCCCTTCTGCTCCACCCGAGCGGGAGGAGTCATTTGATGATTTCCCATCCACAAAAAAAAAAAAAAAAAAAAGGCCAATTCTCGTAATTTAAAACGTTCAAAATTTAGTCGCAGTCTCATCGCAGCGACATACAAATGTCAAAATCTTATCAAAAATGTAGGGGAATTAGAGGTATTTTTGACAGATTGAGACAGATCACACTGTGAACGCTTTTAAAATAGAATTATTTTCTGTCAGCCATGCGGGTGAAATCGCGGGGAAAAGCTAGTAATTAATAATCAAACAAAAGCGCATCATTCAATAATTACGTTTGCACGTGGAACTAATGTGTATTTGTTGACTGTGATGCCAATAAAATCATGTTTCTTTCTTTCTGAACTATGAGCATTATCGTAGCAACGACTACCACCAGGATTAAGATTGAGGAATATTTACCTATCCAGCATGTGACCTATTTAATTCACTCTACAGAACCAAAACAAAAACCTTTTCCCCTAAATGTAGGAGTAGAAAAACATTGAATTTGTTAAATCGCTTTCCGTCCGGATCTAGCGTGAAAAGTTTCCGGGAATTTCTCGTTAGTGGTCTGTTTATACAATGATAAAATTAATGGGAGTAACGACGACATTATATTTACTTGGGGCTTGTGCTTGTAGTAACAGCTTCACGGGTCGATCGATCAGGTTAAGCAACGCTTGACGCGGTTGGCCCGTGAATGGGTGGTCATCTTTACAAGTGTGCATACAATACGATCTTATACTAATAGTGTACAACCATATACATAACAAGTTCTTAGGCTACTCAATACTCAATACTCAATACTTTATTGCATTCCACATGTAGTACTTAGGTGGTAAAACTTAAAATTAGATCACATGGACCCTGTCGGGCACAGCAAATAAGTGAGTTAGGAGAGAGGAAGCACTTGTAAATTATAATTATTATACAGTAGGTAGGTAATTTCTAAGATAAACTAATAGTAGGTATTTATAATATAGAATATAAATAGGTATCTATTGGGAGATCTTGTAATAATTAATAAATATAATATAAATATTTAATGTTTTGGAGTAGTTTATCTCGAGGTTATGCTCGTTCATCCAATTGCAAGTTTTT
Source organism: Apamea epomidion (assembly GCA_947507525.1). Taxonomy (NCBI): domain Eukaryota; kingdom Metazoa; phylum Arthropoda; class Insecta; order Lepidoptera; family Noctuidae; genus Apamea; species Apamea epomidion. The sequence continues at coordinate 14,704,912 of OX382230.1, read as the reverse complement.
GTAAGAATGGAATTAAGGGTTTTTTCTATATTTACATTGTCTTGGCATGAGACTAATATGGATATATCGTCGGCGAATAGGACACATGGCCCTTCTATGATTTTAGGTAGGTCATTAATATATATTAAAAATAAAAGGCATCCTATTACGCTTCCTTGAGGGATTGAGGCGTTAATTGTTTTACTATGTGATCGGATTTGTTTAATTTCATTATTTTTATGGTCAAAGTATTCTAGTTCTACTAATTGTTCCCTATTCTTTAGATAGGACGTTAGCCATTCGTGAGCCTTTCCGCGTATACCTATTCCGTATAATTTGTTTAGCAATATCCCAAATTGTACTTTGTCGTAGGCTTTAGTCATATCTAATAATAATCCAACAGCGTATTTCTTGTTATTTATAATGTTAAGTGCTTCTTGGATATACTTGTAGACTGCTAGAGTTGTGGAACGGTTTTTTCGAAAGCCATTCTGGCAGTCATCAAAAATATTATATTTTTCACAAAACGTATAAATACGGTCACACATAGCTTTCTCAAAGATTTTTGAGGCTGAGGGTAAGAGAGCTATGGGACGATAGTTGTTAGGATCTGTTTTCGCTTTTTTTTTGTGGATTGGTTTTATTACAGATATTTTTAATAAATCAGGGAAGATACCTTCTTCAAATGACTGGTTGAGTAGCAGATAAAACGGTAACGTGAGTTCATCTGCACATTGTTTTAGAAGCGTTGGTGGTATTTCGTCAATCCCGTGACTATTTTTATTTTTCAGGTTTTTTATTAATTTGTTTACTTCCCAAGCGTCTATTGGGCCAAGAAACATCGTGTTCTGTGTGGGATTTAGTACAGAGGTGGTACCCGGTGTGCTACCAGAAGAATTGTCGGTGTTATCTCCAATGGTCGCAAAGAAATTATTAAAAATGTTGGCTATTTGTTTAGGTTCGGATATAAGGTCGTTATCTATTTGCAATTTAATATTAGTATGTTCTTTTTTATGTTTTTTGTTTGTTCTCTCATTTATGATACTCCACATGGTTTTTACCTTGTTATTGGATTTTATTATTTTATTTATATATTGCATCTTTTTTGATTCAGTAACCAATTTTTTTAATATTTTTTCATAGTTTTTATAATAATTTGTAATGATAGGATCTTTTGTTTTAAGTGTGAGTATTTTTAACAATCTTTTGTTTGTACAGGAGATCTTAATGCCCGTTGTTAGCCAGTATTTTTTAAATTTGGTTTTTAATTTGACTTTACATATAGGTATACAAAGGTTAAGGATATTTATTAGTGTATCATGAAATGCTTTATAATTCTCATTTATATTTTGGTTTTTAGGTAGTATTTTATTCCAATCGTATTCTTTTAATTGAGACTTAAACTTTAAAATATTCGCGTTGTTATATAATCTTTTTTAACATACAAAGTTGTTTGTGCAGCTAAATGTGGTGTTGGTGTGGTGATGTGTATAATAGTTCCGCTATGGTCTGAAAAACCTAGTTCCTCTACTGTTGTATATATTTGGTTTGTGTTAGTGTTTGTAAATATCAAGTCTAAACATGTAGATGTATTTTGTGTTATTCGTGTGGGTGTTTTTATGTGTTGCGGCTAACTTACCTTTAGAAACATTTTACACAGCTATTTTACTATTCTATACTTAAATATTCTTTAATAAGTCCATAAACAACACACTAATATTTAAAAAAGCACAAAAGTCTTAGCACTGACTATAAACGCATAATACTGTTTACCTACTAAAGGCCTCCGATAGGAGTAATAGTGTTCTGTGCTAAAGGCACTCACTGACTATTTAGAGCACAGGGTAAAACATTACAGTAATATAACTTAGATTTAAACATTATCATCGATGAGGCTAAACAAAAAATGATCATTCAGAACCGGGCAATTACGACAGTTATTTTACCTGTGATTATGCATCACTGTCAATATCAGAGTGATCTCATGACAATAAGGTTGCTATTGAGTTTCTGCAACTGCCGAGCCTGATAAAATCACAGTGATCTTTATTGATGTTGATTATGGTTGCTGTTGGGTTGAAGGTGTCAGACGTAAAATAACTGTGAAATGACTGTAGTGTCCTTGATTGTCTGCACACATTCTTCAACCCATACAGCCCATAAACAAAATTCTACTAGGAAACTGACTCTACAAAGCATTATTTTATACTGAAAAAACTGTGGGACTTGTGCAACTGTCAAAGCGTAAAAGTCAGATGGCAGTCGCTCCATGTAAAATACAGATACATGCTTGCGCATCCGGTTAGACGGGAAACCTCCTCCAACGTGGTTGTAACAGAGCTAGGCGAATGAAAATATCCGTGAACTCTATCTACCGTACTGCCATTATTTCCATTCAGTGAATATCGTTAAAATATTGATGTGCTGTATTTTCCCGTTCACTCGCTCCTATATAACTGCGATGAATGACGTGACCTAGTTACCTGTGTTTCGGATAGGTTGCGTAGGTACCTACCTATATGAATAACTAGATTACAATAAACCCTCTTCCACACACACCGGGTACCCGGTGGAGAGAAAAAGATCTATGAAAGCTTTCACACGTACGACAATTTATCCCACTTTTACATAAATTCGCCAACGGATATTCGGCGCCGACAACCCGTTCGGAACGTGTGAAAACTGCTTCAGATGTGGCCATACCGCAAGCATTCGAAAGCAAATCTACATATATCTATATAAATTATAAATTAAAATCTCTTTTAGTGTTTGTGACCGCGTTCTACGTTGAACGGATTTTGATGTGGTTTTCACCATAATTTTGAAAATTTAATCCGGAACATTTCTGGAGATAAGATTTAGCTCAGTAATCTTAATGTATTGACATGTGGATGTGGCCATTGAACCCGTGCGAAGCATGAGCAGCTGGTCGTTAGTCTTATAATAAATAGAGGTAGGTAGGTATAGTTACCCATTCGCAAAGATGCTCGTTGGAACGTCCTTGCCAAAGAAACTACGTAGTCGCAAGTGTACTTTGAGTAATACTCGCACATATGCGAGTAAGCCCAGTCACCATCACACTATCACAGATGGTCCAATTGCTGCTGCATAGTTGGCCAAAAAAAAAGTTTTTAATGCGCGTTACTTAGAAACGCTCCCGGACGTGGACGCACCTTTACTTCGAACGATGTGTACGGAGATATTATTATATTAGATCTTTTATGAAATTCCACGAAAGTAATTGAATACGGCGTGGTGATCAAAGAGTAGTACCTGTTCTATTCATAGACTGTTTTGTTGAAGGCATAATGGATTTATAGTAATTAACGTTTGTTGTCATATCAGCGTATCCGCTACCGTTCACCGCAACGTTCATTATTGTCATAGGATTTATAACAAGGAGTAGCTGTACGTTCTTGTATACGCATTGTTCTTTTGCTGTTTGGAGTGAAATGTAGCTTTTTATATTTATTTTTTGGATGTGAAAAGGATGTATGTAGACAGGGATTAACCTTTTTAAAGTATTAAGAACTGACCTGCTTATACCCATACCACACCTTATACGTAGACGTTTACATATTAATATGTCGGTGCAACAAAACAGTAAAGCCACGCCGAATCAAAGCGTCTCAGCTCTGGCCTCCGGTTACCGAGATCCAGCCACGGTATAATTATTTTGAGAAATCCAGTAACACCCGGCCTAGCCTAGTTTAGAAACCGCTATCTTGACATCTGATATGGTTAAAGTTGCTTATGCAACGCCCCTGTCTATTCATACTATTATGTTCAAGTTTCTCTATGCCTCGCGTCTTCTCATACACATTTTTATTCCTGGCACGAGGTACAACTACGAGAATAGTTTATATTAGGGGTTAAAGTATGAAATTGCCGATTTGTACTGAAAAATTGAAATTCGTTTTTTTTTTTTAATTTAACATATTTATTTAATCAAATTAATTACCATTATTATCTATACATTGCTGCCATGTAATAGGAAGGTCATTTATGCCTTTGCGATAGAACTCTCGTGATCTAGATTCGACAAACTGTGTGAAAGCATTTTGTACTGCCTCCTGAGAAGAAAACTTTTTATCACGTAGAAAATTGTCCAAATCACGAAAAAAATGGTAGTCCGTTGGAGCAAGGTCTAGCGAATACGGACGGTGACGAATGGTTTCTAATTGCAGTTCCTGTAGAGTTAAAACGGTTTCTCGTGCCGTATGAGGTCTCGCGTTATCATGGAGTAATAATGGTGAAGATCGATTCATGAGTCGGGGCTGTTTCACTGCTAGTTTTGCTATCATTGTTCGGAGTTTGGCACAGTAGACATCTGCCGTTATTGCTTGACCAGATTGGAGAAAGCTATAGTGAATAACACCATGCTGAGACCACCAAACAGTTACCATTACCTTTTTATTGGTAAGCTTTGCTTTTGGACACTGTTGCGTCGTTTGACCTTGGGTCAACCATTGCATTTTTCGCTTACGGTTATCGTATAGAATCCACTTTTCATCACATGTCACAATTCGATCCAATATTCCTTCATTTCTGTATCGATTCAACAAGGCAACACAAGTTTCAACACGCGTTTCTTTCTGCAGATCAGTCAAATCATGAGGCACCCATTTCTCATACTTTTTTATTTTATTGATTCGACGCAAATGAGTCCATATTGTTGGTAAGGTAACGTTAAACCATGCTGCTAATTCCTGGGTAGTTTGGCTCAGATCGGCTTCCACCATCTCTTTCAATTCATTGTTATTCACCTGTGTGGGCGGTCTTCCACGTGGCTCGTTCTTCAAATCAAGGTTTCCATCACGAAAGCGTTTAAACCAAAATCGTACGGTGCGTTCATTAGCAGTCCCCTCTCCAAACGCAATATTAATATTGCGAGCTGTTTCTGCAGCGTTAGTTCCGCGTCGGAACTCGTATTCAAAAATAACTCGAATTTTCGAAGTATCCATCTTTCTTGTCTAAGCTGAATAAAAAAAACAACTGAAAGTCGATAATCGAATGTTGCACATTTTTTAAAAGAAGAACTTCATAGGTACCATGTGAAAAAGTTTCACTCAAAAATCTCAAACCATAAAGGTTCTATGTCAATTCGAAGTACCTATTACAATAAAACGGCAATTATATACTTTAACCCCTATTATATTGTAACAAAAACACACAGCTATTTAGTAACCACAACAACAAAACACAACCTGTAGTGTAATTTGAATTTACTGCGCCGTATTGAAGCTGCTGATCACGACTAGCCTCTATCCTCAAACGGCAAACCTATCTCTAGAACTGTCGTGAACAAAAGTCGTTTTAGACCTACGTAAGATCACGTTCCTATTAATAATAATAATAATGTCCCCGCTGCCGGTGGTTGTGTGCAGCGCATGAGATGGACTCAGTCTATGAACGAGAACGTCATGCGCGCATACTACGGGTCTACAGAGGGGGGAACTAACCTCACTGCGTACCGTGATAGGTTGCTGTCTCTGTTCCAGGAACTGGAACCAACCGTCAACGTCTCGGCCCAACGACTGTCGGATCAGGTGCGGGTCATCCAACGCAATCACAGGTTGGACGACATAGCACTTGATAGGCTGCGCTCAGAGGTACTGAACAACCAAATCGTCTCGACTCTGGCACAAACCGCGGCACAAGCGTCAACTATTGATGCCATCCCGCCGCGGTCCAATCGTGTTGAAGAAGATGATGATAGGGTTGACACAGTAAGTAGCCAGTACAACGTCCGACTGAGGAGCGCACTGGAGGATGCGTTTCGCGAGTATAGGTCCACTCCAACCGAACTTAGACCCCGAATACCACGGCTACCTATGCACAAAAAAAATAGGGCGCTAGTGTGTGCCTTGGACTCGCAGCTCAAGAATTTCTTCGAGAGCAGCGAGGATCTCGTTGATACACACTCGATCTTGTATTGCGCGGCTGTGGCGGCATGTCGTTTAGCTAACGTCAAGTTTCCAAATTGTGACGCAGCTACTCGACCAAAACCAGCCGTACCAGCCTGGCGATACAGGATCGAGCGTCGTATCGATGGGGCCAGGGTACTCATCGGTAAACTATACTGCTTCAGGGAGGGCAACACACGACCTCGAGTGATGCGCTTTGTAAGACAGGCATTTTCGGGGACTGGAATCAGCCCTCGGGAATACATGTCCAATGTCACAGAGCGCATCGACTTCCTGAAGCAGAAAGTTTGTGCATGGGCGAGTCGTATTCGGCGGTATAAGCGGCGGGTTGATCGGTACACGCAGAATCGCATGTTCCGGAGCGATGAGAGGTGGGTATATAGAACTTGGGAGCGACCTGAACAAAACGTGATGGACGTGTGCCGCCCGGATGATGCCACCACTAGTGCATTCTGGCGCAGCATCTGGTCGGTGCCTGTCTGTCACGCTGAGGGTGGCTGGATGCGCGATATCGAGCGAGTGTGTGGAACTATACCAGAAATGGAACCAGTCATAATTACGCCATTAGACGTAGCCAAAGCAGTCCGTCCGTTACCGAATTGGAAATCACCGGGACCGGACGGACTGCATAACTTTTGGTTAAAATGGCTAATTAGTTCACACACTTGCCTGGCATCTCAGTTCCAGTCATCCTTAGAGTCTGGGTCACTACCACAGTTTCTAACAACAGGCGTTACCCACCTGCTCCATAAGTCAGGTAGTCCCGCGGAACCCAAGAATTATAGACCGATCACGTGTTTGTCGACGGTTTATAAACTTCTTACATCCATTTTGAGAGCGAAAATTAACACACACATTGACAGTTACTCGATTATGTCTGCCTCTCAAAATGGATGTAGGAATGGGTCTCGCGGTACTAAGGAGCTACTCCTCATAGACATGGCCATTAGCCAACAGGTTCGCCGATCCCGCAAGGATATGTCGACATGATGGATAGATTATAAGAAGGCCTACGACTCGGTGCCACATACATGGCTCATGAGGGTGCTGGAGTTGTACAAGATAGATGCAACTCTACGCACCTTCCTTGAGTCGTGTATAAGACAGTGGAAGACGGTCCTTCGCTATCCAGGGTGTCGACAGATCCAGGGGAATGATGAGCCTGTATGGATTAAGCGGGGAATATTTCAGGGCGACAGTTTGAGTCCACTTTGGTTCTGCTTAGCCCTGAATCCTCTAAGCACACTGCTGGAGGACTCAGGTCTAGGCTATCGGTTGAAGAGAGGTGGTCAGGTCATATCTCACCTCCTCTACATGGATGATTTGAAACTCTTTGCCCCTAACAAATTGCATCTGATGGAGCTACTGAAGGTAACTGAAACTTTTAGTAGTGCCATCAGGATGGAATTTGGTGTGGACAAATGTGCAGTCATGCATGTAAAGGGGGGGAAGATTATGGAATCCGAGGGAATTCCACTTTCGGATTCCATACACCTTAGATCCCTCTCCTCATCCGAAAGCTATAAGTATTTGGGTATGTCGGAAGCGTTAGGCATCAACGATGCTGACATGAAGCAATCGTTGAAGGAGCGCTTCTTTTGTCGCCTGAAGAAGGTATTAATTAGTCTTCTTTCGGGCGGAAATAAGGTGCGCGCCTTCAATGGTTGGGTAATGCCGGTTTTGATGTACTCTTTTGGCATACTCAAATGGACTCAGACTGAACTCGACGCCCTAGATAGAAGGGTCCGTACACTGCTGACCGCAAACCGGATGCATCACCCACGATCATCGGTGATGAGACTGTATATCCCGCGGAAGTGTGGGGGTCGAGGATTTTTAAATGCGAAAACCCTCCACAACCGCGAGGTGTGCAGTCTCTGGGAATATTTTTTAAAAGCCGAAGTGGGTATGCACCGTGATGTGGTCGCAATGGACAAGGGGCTCACCCCGCTCTCCATGGCGAAAGAGAACTGGCGCAAACCTGTAGTACTTACTACCGATGACCGCAAGAAGGTATGGCAAAGCAAGGAGCTTCACGGGCGCTTCTATCGGGCTCTTCATGAGCCCGGTGTAGATTTCTTAGCGTCCGTATCCTGGCTGCGTTTCAGTGACCTCTTCGGGGAAACTGAAGGTTTTGTCTGTGCAATTATGGACGAAGTTATCTTGACGAATAACTACCGGAGACATATTATGAAGGACGGGACGGCTGACGTGTGTCGGGCATGCCACCGTCCGGGTGAATCCATCAGACATATTATCTCTGGTTGTTCTCGTCTGGCTAACAGCGAGTACTTGCACAGGCATAACCAAGTAGCCAGGATTATTCACCAGCAACTTGCTTTGAAATATAAACTTGTCGACTCAGAGGTACCGTATTACAAGTATGTGCCCGACCCAGTTCTCGAAAATGACCATGTCACGTTGTACTGGGATCGGTCTATCATCACTGACAGGACTGTTGTCGCCAACAAACCTGATATAGTGGTGATAGATCGATTAGTGCGCCGCGCAATGATTGTTGATGTTACCATTCCACATGACGGGAACCTCGTGAAAGCTGAGAAAGATAAACAAATAAAATATCTTGACTTAGCACGCGAGGTTGTTGACATGTGGAATGTGAGCTCAACTGTCATTGTGCCGATTGTCGTATCGGCCAATGGCCTGATGGCCGACAGCCTCGATCAACATCTATCGAGGCTCTCGTTAGGCGGTTAGATCAAGGGCCTGATTCAGAAGGCAGTACTCCTCGATACGGCTCGCATTGTGAGGAGGTTTCTATCTCTGGAGCCCTAACCACCGGTAGCTTGGACCCTGCTCCCGACACCGGTGGATCACTATTTTTTTATATTTTTAAATGTTTTTTTTTATTTTTTTATTTAATCATACTAATATTTAAAAATGTAACAAAATAAGACGACTAAATAAGACGACTAAATAAATAAACGACATAATAATATTATTAATAGGGTTGCTTTGTAAGGCGGACATTCTTGAGGACTGGAATCGGCCCTTAAGAATACATGTCCCGTGTCACAGAGCGCATCGACTTCCTGAAGCAGAAAGATTGTGCATGGGCGACCCGTATTCGGCGATAGAAACGGCGGGTTGATTGATACACGCAGAATCGCCTGTTCCACAGCGATGAGAGGTGGGTATATAGAGCTTGGGAGCGACCTGAACAAAATGTGACGGACGTGTGCCGCCCTGATGATGCCACCACGAGTGCATTCTGGCGCAGCATCTGGTCGGTGCCCGTCTGTCACACTGAGGGTGGCTGGTGGCTGGATACAAGATGTCGAGCGAGTATGTGGAACTATACCAGAAATGGAACCAGTCGTAATTACGCCATTAGACGTAGGCAGAGCAGTCCGTCTGTTACCGAATTGGAAATCACCGGGACCGGACGGAATGCATAACTTTTAATTAAAGTGGCTAATTAGCTCACACAGTCGCTTGGCATCTCAATTCCAGTCATCCTTCGAGTCTGGGTCACTACCGCAGTTTCTAACAACAGGCGTTACCCACCTGCTCCGTAAGTCAGGTAGTCCCGCGGAACGCAAGAATTATTGACCGATCACATGTTTGTCAACTGTTTATAAACATTTTACATCCATTTTGGGAGAGCAAAAATTAATACGCACATAGACAATTACTCAATTATGTCTGCATCTCAAAATGCATGTAGGACCATTCCTATATCCATTTTGAGAGGCAGACATAATCCACAGACCCGTGTCCTGCGGTACTAAGGAGCTACTCATCGACATGGGCATAAGCCAACAGGTTTGTCGATCTCGCAAGGATATGTCGACATGCTGAATAGACCATAGAAAAGCTTACGACTCGGTGCCACATACATGGCTCATGACGGTGCTGGAGGTGTACAAGATTGATGCAACTCTACGCACCTTCCTTGGAGGACGGTCCTTCGCTATCCGAGGTGTCGACAGATCCAAGGGAATGATAACCCTGTATGGATCAAACGGGGAATATTTCAGGGCGACAGTTTGAGTCCACTTTGGTTCTGCTTAGCCCTGTATCCTCTAAGCACACTGCTGGAGGATCAGGTCTAGCCGGCTGAAGAGAGGAGTCAAGTCATATTACTTTCTTTCTTTTTTAAAAAAAAACGTTGCCCCACACTAAGAATTTCTCCTGTATCGTGGGTGCGTTTACAAATATTTAAGCTCACATACACAAACAGCCAGACCCGGAACAATTACTTGGAGGTCATCTCACATTGTCTACATGGATTTTTATACTTATTTTTTTCTATTTTAAAAATGTAGGTAACGAAATAATAATATTATTTATTTATTTCGGACAACAAGATCCTTATAGGTTAGAGGTACCTACCTACCTAAGAACTTAAGTAGGTAGGTATTATGATTGTGGCAAGAAATTTAGTGATAAAACACCTCTTTATTTCTTTCTTCCAGACGGATAGACCGCAGCAACTCCCTAGTAGAAAGCAGCAGTGGCGTCGGGCCCCTGAGTCCTGGGGCCAGCGCTACCATCTGCTCTTTAGGGGCCCTTCAACCAGACCTGTACACCAAGCGAGAGGCCCCGCTGGTCATAGAGCTGGAAGGAGCTGGACCTTCGCTTGGCAGGATCCATCTGCGCTTGAAGTATGATTTTGATCGGTCGGATTTGGAAGTGCATCTTATTGAAGGTATGTACTTATAACTATTTTTCATTTTTTTTATTATAATAACCTTGTTGGTATATCCTACTAATATTATAAACGCGAAAGTTTGTGTGGATGGATGGATGGATGTTTGTCACTCTTTTACGCAAAAACGACTGAAGGGATTTGGATGAAATTTGGCACACAGATACTTTATAACCAATTCTCGTAATTTTAAGAACGTTCACAGTCTGAGGGGCAATCCTCGTAGTTTTAGGAATGTTTACAGTCTGATCGCAGTCTCAATCTGTCAAAAATACCTTTAGAAACCATTCGTCACCCTCCGTATTCGCCAGACCTTGCTCCAACGGACTACCATTTTTTTCGTGATTTGGACAATTTTCTACGTGATAAAAAGTTTTCTTCTCAGGAGGCAGTACAAAATGCTTTAATTTCCCTACATTTTGACAAGATTTTGACATTTGTTTGTCGCCGAGATGAGACTGCGACTAGATTTTGAACGTTTTAAATTACGGGAATACGGGCCCTGGATTAACACATAGGATACCTTTTATCCCAATATTCCCACGGGATCGAAACTTATGCGGATAAAACAACGGGGCGCAGCTGGTTGTACATAATAATTGCCCATGCCGTAGGTAGGTGCTGGAATTATTTGGTACTGATTTTTGGTGGTTCATATCAGGGGTCTACTCTCTAAGTCGGTCATGAAGATATGGGCCCGTCCGAAAGTAGTTGATCCGTCAAAACGAGTGTCAAATTCAATACTTTGGACGGGCAAAAACACTTTAGGAGCAGGGACAGCTGTCAAATCGTGTTGTCATTCATTATTAGTTCGAGCCTCGAACCAATCCTATGTCCGTAGGTGATACCTACGGAGTAGCTAACGCTTGTTACTTCGGTTGAAACTACGGATTTCATGTAAAGGGAGTAGACCTCCTGGAAAGGCTCTTTCAATACCATTACCCTTTCAAAACCCATTTTTTAAGATTTTTATTGTTTTCGAACTATAAAGCTGTAAATGTCGTTAATAGGAAAGTATTTAAATGTAACGTTGAGAGGTCGTAAAAGCAAAATTATGATGGTAACATGAGGTTCGCAGGAATAGAGAAGCCTGATTTATTTTCAGCATCAGCAATAGATATGTACTTATAGTTACTGGAGGAAGGAATTACGGCGCGAAACACTCACCTGGGGGACTCTCCTTCTGTAGGGTGGAATGACTTCCTACAGAGTGTGACTAAATCAGTCACAAGTTATTTTTATCATGGAGTATCGTATTTTTAGCCACCTTCATTAACAACCTTGCCCATTATAGCGTGTTTAAACATGTCACCAAAATAAACAAATAGAATATATCATTAGTGTATTTATAACGTCCGGTCAAGGTAAACTTTATAACCATATATATTTTTATGTTGGACCCATTATAATGGGTCCAACATAAAAATCTCGGATTGACTCGACTCGGATTTGATTCGATTCATGTTGGCTGTTATAACAGCCAACATGAATCGAAATCAAATCCGAGTACGAATATAAAGAGATTATTTTTACACCGAATTCGTAGAACCGGACTGGGCATAATCCCCTTGTAGCATAAGGGTTCTTTGGACAGGCATAGAGACACGTGTGCCGACCTACCTACATTTGCAACGTATGTAATGACGTAGGCATTGTCTTTATCTGCCTGCGTTACCGCGCTTCTCGTAGCATTCACTCGTAGCACTTTGCTACGAAAAGTTTTCACATTTTTGAGTGCGTATTTGGATAAAGAGTATTCTCTATTTTAATCTTATGACCTGTATTGCCACGTCCATATACGTAAGTTCTAACTAAGAGAGAAAGAAAAGTTTATTGGCATTACAGAAAACAAAGACACCTTAAAACTATAAATAACATAAAACAAAATTCTTGTATGACCAAAGGGCCTCGGCTCAGCATAATGTCAGATGACAGCACATGGTCACCACCTGATGCAGATTTTTAGCTGCAGCTCATGAATGCACTGGAATAATACCTAAAGACAGCGAAGTGCATGTGTCCATTTTAATCAATCAACTAACTTACTTGGAAAACAATTTCAGACAAACTCCATTTTATATTTAATCTGGTAGTTTGTGCCTACAATGTGTAGGAGCAGATGTTTCCTGCGTATATAAAATATTAGCCTTTGCCTTTACTAGCGGATGAAAGGCTCTCTATGTCCTATGTCTACGTATATGCCAAATTTCCTCGAAACTCATGTAGCCTGAAATTCAGACAGTTACGTACTTTTGCAATTATAATATTAGTATGAATAAATTACCAACTAAATTTAGCCTTTCTTCAAACTCCAGCTCACGACCTAGCGGGCTACGAAGCTGGGGGTTTCAATGACCCCTACGTGCGCGTGACCTTACTGCCCGAAGTCGACACGCGGGTCCGTCAGACCCCAGTGCATCGGAACGAAGCCAACCCGTTCTTCGACCAGCACTTCAAGTTCCCCGTGTCGCATGATGAGTTGACCGACAAGACGTTGCTGCTGCAAGTTTTTGATTATGACAGGTGAAGTTCTAACTTACATAATCAGCCAGTATTGTTCCCACTGCTGCGACACAGGCCTCCTTTGTGAGAGGAAGTAGGCCGTAATCCACACGGACCCAGTTTGGGTTGGTGGATGTAACATGGCTTCGATGTTTTGGTTCTAGAACATGCCAGTTTCCTCACGATGTTGTCCTTCACCGTTTTGAGAGCAGTTGGTGATGAAATAATTTACACAAAGTAAAGTGCCTGCTTGGGTTCAAACCCACAACTGTAAGTCACGGCTGTTACCACTGGGCCACCAATGCCGAAGTTCTAACTTCAATTTTATTAACAATAACGCTACAAGGATCTTTAAATGCGTGGCAAAATCGGATCTAACGCCCCATGTCAATGTCATACAGGCGCCAAAAGATCTTTGTTGCATTTAAGACTTTATACAAATAGAGGAAATTAAGAAATTATTTGGTACCACAGTCGACTGATATATAATTCAGAAAATGTATGCGCTTGTTGTTAACTGTGGATAACGGCACAGCTAGTTCAAGATAGCTCGACTGTGTAGAGCATCATCTCTGTCACCGGTGTATCATTATCATTCTCTCATCAGTACTCGTATACTGAGCCTACATAGATAGATATACCTATCAGACACCTACCTAAGTCTATTACAAAATCCGTGTGCTGAATTCCAGGTTCTCTCGCAACGAAGTCATGGGATCAGCTAAGGTGCCTCTCTCCCGCGTGGAAGTAGCGGGAGGAGCCGAAGTGTGGGCCGAACTGTCCCGAGAACGGCGCCCGCCGGAGGAATTGCAAGAACTATTGCTGTCTCTGTCTTACCTACCGTCGGCGGAACGACTCACTGTCGTCGTGTTGAAAGCGAGGAATCTATTGCCACCACAGGAGGGGAAGGATGCTTTAGGTACTTATCTAAGTATTTTTATTAATTCGTAATAATTAAATGTATACTGCAGCTACGCTAGAGGTGCGTAGCTACTCGTAGTTAGCTACGTAAGAGGCGTGTAGTTTGCTACGCAATAGGCTTGTAGTTTACTACGCAACAAATTCGTAATTTATTACGCAACAAATGCGCAGTTTGTTATGCAAGGGGCTCGTAGTTTCCTACGCAACAAACTCGTAGTTTACTACACAACAAATGTGTAGTTTATTACGCAACAAATTCATTGTTGGCTACGCAACAAACTCGTAGTTTGCTATACAAGAGGGTCGTAGTTTGCTACGCAATGGCTCGGTGGCTTCGCAAATCGGTTTTGCATACCTATATCCTACCACGAACGACACCTAACTTTTGCTCCGAAAACTGGCGTTCCTGCCCAATTGAAAGCTAGCATCGCTTACTTACAACTTGTAGTACACCTACATAAATATTTTTTTAATTTTTCCAGATGTGTATGTAAAAGTATATCTGCTGGTGAACGGCAAACGTGTGAAAAAGAAGAAGACCAACAGAAAAGAGATCAACAGCCCCGTGTGGAACGAGGCTTTATCATTCAGCCTGCCGTCTGCCAACCTCCAGGAGGCTTCCATTGAGGTATACTTAATAATTTTATAAGCGTTGTAAATCACGCCACGAAATAGTAAACCCCTGATCTGTAGTATTTTTACGGCAAAACGATTTTTTGGCAATCCTACTAATGTATGGATGGATGTTTGTTACTCTTTCACGAAAAAACTATTGAACGGATTTGGATGAAATTTGGCACACAGATGGTTTATAACCAGGATTAACATATAGGATACTTTTTATCCCGATATTCCCACGGGATCGAAACTTATGCGGCTGAAACCGCGGGGCACAGCTAGTTATAAAATAGTTTAGTTTATGGTGATATTTTTGTCACTCAGAAATAGGATGTGATGCGAACAGGAGGGGCGAAATCAGACAAATAAGAACGCTTGCATTAAATTTGAAAAGTCCCACTGCATGACAAATGTCCCTTTTTGATGAGTAATAATTAGTTGCTTGTGTTTCATTTGAAAAATATTACCTACTCCAGTATTACATTTATTGAAATAAAGCATATTATCAAACATGATCATTCCACTTTCTACGATGTATTCAAACGTAACAGCTGTATAGTTACTAATATAACTATAATTGAATTTCCGTATGGTCGCAGGTGTGCGTGGTGAGCGGCGGCGGCAGCGGGCTGGTGGTGGGCTGGTGCTGCGTGGGCGCGGCCGAGCCCGCCGCCGAGGGCCGCCACTGGGCGCAGATGGCGCACGAAACGCGCAAGGCCGTGGCCATGTGGCACACCCTCAGATAGACTGTCCCCTTGTAAACACCCCTTATACAGTACAACATAGACCTAACACTGTGGCGGCGCTGCTTGTCAAGGACGATGACAATCACTAGTATAGCGCTATGTTCTTTTGGCGCGTCGCCAAAATCGGAACTAATGCCGCTATATTGGTTTATCAATAAAATTTGGCAAAAAAAAAACATTTACCAACATATAAATGTCATTCAAGCCCCAAAAGATCCTTGTCCCAGTGTACATTTCAAGTTAGTTCTCTATTCCGCCACAATCATTTAGATCTATGTCGGACTGTACACTCGTCTAGTTTATCCCGGACCGATTGCAATACTAATACTTCTGTAGATACTGTTCACTGTTGTCTAGTTAATGCAGTGACGTCTTGGGTAGCCGCATAAGCAAAGGTCACAAAGATGTACCTGCTAATGAGCTACTTGCACTCCATTTTTGGAAGTACCAGCCTAGCAGTCCCGAACTGTATTATAACGTGTCGGGACAGTCGAAAAGACCAATGTACCGATAAATAGCTGTAATGTCAAGTAGGTGTTCTTCAAGCGGTGATTATGGTGTGATGTTTGTTGGTCATACCTATGACGCCACTGCTACCATTTCTGTGTTACTTGTCTGTATCAACTATAGTAGTTATTTCACTGTAACAGCATGCCTAATCTACATTAACTTTTAACTATACGTATAATTCGCCGCAGAGCCTAAGTTTGCTCAAAGGAACAGAATAAAATAATAATTATCATATTTATCACTGTTTAGAAGCAAAATGTGTCTGGTATTCAATAGATTGTAGCTTCACAAATTCGTGTTTCGAGTCTTGCCATAGGTATTCTTAAACTAGTCATTGATATAAAATGTTATTGATATGAAGTTTCGCTACACGGAGCACTGAATGTAGGTAAATAAATACTTCTGTTAGCTTTATCGCTCTCAGATAAACTAGCGAGAAGTCTCGTGAGCGAAGGTATGTCTGTCTCAGAGCGAAGGTTATATATAATAAGTGTAATATCCCCTTTATCAAGACTTATACTTGTATTACACTCCCTGCCTTCCTATACTGTCCAGTCTAAACTGTGGGCTCTAACTTCCACCTGATATTATATAAAATTATATCAACAAATTTAGTAGAAATATTTATCTTGTTAACTTTATAAAAATATAACAGACCTAAATATTTTCGAGGTAAAAATTATATTGAGCTTTTGGAACACCAAACAAAATCTTATGAATTTATAGAATTTTATATAAGAATGTTAATTTTTGAAAATAAATTTTAATATCATTGTCCAATAGGTGATGTATATGAATATGACTATTTCTATCTCCTGTACTATCTTACGCGTGTGCCCACAGTTATTCTGTCACATAACTAGATATATAAATAAATAAATACTTATTAGTACGTCGTCATTCAATAGAATGACCTCAGTCTGTTCAAGAATTTTATGAATTATATCGAATTTTATTCCAAAAATATACGTACATATTTTTATCTAAGTGTATGTATCTGTGTGAAGAGGTATATTACTTTTTATTTTCTTTACAATGTCTGAATAAAATGTCTATTTGTAAGATTAAATGGTGTTTGATTGTAGAAATAAAAAGCGAGTGTACAATATTTTAAATTTATCATTTATTAATAATAACTTTTTACATGTGTACAATATTCTATAGATCAATAATAGAAAATAAAGATAATATAAATTTTATATATTTAACGTAACACAAAACACTTTACCAGAGCTTCGGTGTCCCGTAGTGTTGTCGTAAAGAGAGTCCAGAGCACTACAATAATGCACTATTATAAAGTTACTCGAAACTTACCACCATTGCTGAAGAGACGCAGGAACGCAGGAAATCGCCAACTAAAATTGCATTACACAATGTTAAATGTGAGCCGGAGTAACAAAACGTATTCGAACATTGCCATCACCTCAATACTGCGGGAAGACATGCGGAGAGATACGTCAATTAACAACTGGTAGTAGTACTAAAATAATAAACATTTACTATTAACTGATTACTGGTAAAGACATCACACTATTTACTGACAAAAGGGAGACCACACAATTAGTTATTTATCTTTTAATACAATGTGTTTTTAAGTGGTTAGAGACAATAATGGGAACGGTGGTTATTCACTTTACCAAGCAATTTATGCTCTATGAGTTTTGGAAATAAAGTAAAAAAACTGTCCCCCACCACAACCTCATGAGGCTTAGTTCTGAGTTGACCTACACGATTACTGACAAATCCGTGCACTGACTGGACAGGTCCACTCAAATATGTATGGTTCTTTCCTCAAAAGACCATCTCAGATATTAACCTACATGGCCCTCATGTGGGCTGACCAAGATGTTTAAAAAAGACTGACCTCTGAGTTTGTTTCGGTCTTTCTTATCAGAGTAGTCAGTTAGTAAACACCAAACTCATCTAGTTTTTAAAACATAATTTAATTTTGACCATTTTACAGAAATTAATATAATTTATCGTCATCATCATTAGTTATCATTCAATAATTATAAACGTAAAGAATATGTGTTTTTCTTTATTTCCAAAACTCATGAAACAAATTAAAGTAGTGCCAGAAAAAACTGTAGGTACGCACGGCTACACATCAAGCTATACATAACCAGTATAAGCTGACTTCTGATTGTACGAAAAACCTATACAATGCGAGGTCAGCTACAACTGGAAATGTATAGCTTGATGTTTCGCCGTGTGTACAAATTTAATAACAATTAATTTATATGAAAGAGTGTTTGGAATAAGTAGCCTTTTACGTAACCAAGTTTCGTCACAATGATAAGAGATAAGATTAGTTGAAACGCAAATATCATTGATAAACAGGATAACCAGTAAATAGTAACACTAATTGAAATTAAGACTAGACTTACTACATGCTATTCTGGGCTTTAAAAATAAATTTAATATGACTACGAAATAAGCATTCTCATGAATAAAATCGGAATAAATATAAGATTAAAATGCAAAACTTATAAATAAAAAAGCTACAAAAATAAATAGGTTAGCTAAAAAGAGATGTATACTTTACACATCGCTGTAGACGCCATTTCCTTCGTTTGGACAATAAGGGTGGGACAGGTTTCTTTAGTGTAACTGTGTTCAGGTGGATAAGTGCGAATGTGGGTGTTATGTCATGTGGAACGGGATTGGGTGTGTAGGTAAATGCAGTCTGCATCCTTGCAGTCGCCGCCCACTTCGAAGGGGCATAGGATCGCGTTCGGGTCTCCCTCCCAACTGAAAAGGATGAAGTTTTTAAACAATCAACTGGTATATCGATGGAGGGGTATATTCAACAGCACCTGCGAAAAAGTCAGTAGTTGGTGGAAGGTTTGTGTCTCGTAGAATGAATTCTGGATGGGATAGTTTTCATAAAGTTAAATAAAATTAGCAGCTCTTAGTTAGTAAAAAAATTATAATAATAAAGGTAAATGATACTTTAATAATTATAATTTTATTACCTACAAATGGGGTGAATCGGGTCGAAACTTTAAAATAGATTTTATCGTTGAAATAATACAGTTTGTTGCCAACAAGGGCACTTAACCGTTAATTATAAATACAGTAAACACGTAAGGGTCCTTTTTGGCAGCAAACTATATTATTTCAATGTTCCAAGTCCCTTTTAAAGTTTCGTCCCGACCTGTATTCCTACTCAACCCGTTTGAAGGTACCCTAAAAGTCAAGCAAAACCCCTTGGAGAAATACAATACAAAAAACAACAAACAAACTAGTAACAACAATTAATTAGTAACGTAAATGATATATGAATGCAACTTGAACTCATAGAACCACTTTAAATAATAGTTATCAATTTTGTCACTTATAATTATTAATTTTACCATCAACAAGCACTTTTGCCATGTGTAAGCACTATCAATGCAACCTTGAATAGCAGAATTGGAATGTGTAACCATTGACAAATACAACATGAGTTAGCATCAATATTTGATAATAAATAATCCTACTATACTACTAATATTATAATTAATAACTAGCTTGCGCCCGCGAGTTATGTCGATAAAGCACCCTTCCCCAGGATTCAAAGTATACCAAATTTCACCAAAATCGGTCCAGCCATTTAGGAGATTAGCCGGAACAAAGAGACAGACGAACAGACAAACATTTAAAAAATTGTTTTTTTGTTATAAGTGAGTACCTACATACTTTCATATGTATTCAATAAAAAGCTGTTATTTTGACATTAGAAATAGACACGTCCATTTTATAGATTTTTATAGACGTGAGTTTGTATGTTTGTTACTCAATCACGCAAAAACGGCTGAACGGATTTGGATGAAATTTTGCACAGAGATAGTTTATAACATGAGATTAACACAGGATACTTTTAATCCCGGTAGCACGGTCGTATTCGGAAGTATTCCGTAGGATATTTTCCGACATCCACGCGAGCGAAGCCGCAATCTAAAGCATAATATTTGGTCTTATTTAATGTATTCTTTAATACATATGTATCATAACTAGATATAGAATTTACATGGTAACTAACAAAGTAGTAGCAGTCCCAAAATCTGGTTTCCTTCAAGGTTGCTCAATTAACATTATAGACAAATGAAAGTCCCAACTACAAGATTTTAAATTAATTCACAAACCAAAGGTCGCTATTAGCATGAAATTTATCAATACAGTATTAGTAAAATAAAAGGAGGAAAATAGATATAACCCCCTAAAATAGTATAACTCACGTTGAAATCCCAATAGCGTCGAGGGGTGATCTGTAATCATCGTTCTCAAGTCTTCTACGATCAAGCGCTGCCCCTTCTTTCCCTCCACCTTTTTCAACAATTGGATGGCTAGATAGCCTTATATTTTCAAGCAAATCCTCATTCCTATCTTTCCTTTCCACATTTAATTTACTTTTATCGTTACTATCCGTCTTATTGTCTGTCATTTTAACAACTTTTTTATTACTAGTGACGTCAATCCGTATTGATAATATTGCAGGTGGTTTCACTACCGGTTCTTGGCAGTCGACACCAGCAAGATTATTTGCTAAAGGAATTTCGGGTTCACTAGCCAGATTGAGCTCTTTTACAGGTTTATGTAATACTACAGGATTTTTAGGGTCTTCTATATTGAGGTTGTTTTCTTTCACTAATCTGTGTACTATTAGATTTTTAGGTCCATCTTTAGCCAAATTGTTTTCTTTAATAACGACTTTAATAGTCTTGTTTAGTACAGGTGGAGTTTTGTGTTCTTCGTTAGCTGGATTATTCTCTTTTTGTAATCTCGGAATCATTTTATTTAAGGGCAATGTGCCATTGATTTTGGAATGTGCGGAAGTCATTGAGCTGAAAAATAAAGTTTTAAAAGAAGAAGCAACCAGTTTTGTTACACAAGGAAATAAATGGTGTTAACAGTTCCCAGTGAAATTACTAATACAGTTACTAATATTAAAAACAAATAAATAGACCCAAGAAGGAAAATAATTAAGACAACCCACTTTGTGGTTGAATTAAGGAAAATAACAAAAATACCTTTTCAATAACATTTGATGGTGCAACCTTATTTTTGTCAAACAGGTTTGAACAGATCTAGTCTGTTTCTTATTCAATGCAATGGCAGTCTTGATGTTACGCAGCTCTGTGGCAACAATTTTATATTTTTGGGATAACTTTAGACCTTCTTCTTTCAACTTTAACATCTTAGCGGACTCCTCAGCAATATTTTTTCTGTAAAACAATTACAGAGTTGCAAGTGTTCGGAAGAAAACTAATAAAGAAAAATAAAGTTAGGGTAATAAGATAATAAGTACCTTGAGATTTTTATTTTGTCTTCCAAATTATTGATAGCAGACAGTTTTGAGGCATCAACAGTTATATTTCTTGGTTTTAAAGTATCTTTCAGTGGTGCAGATACTTTGTTACTTAAATTAAATGTAGTTTGCCTAGCTTGTTTAATTTTTTCTAATTCTGCCATTCGTTTCACTAGGTTTTTGTACTCAATTTGCTCTGATTTTGGCAAATGTTTTACGGCCTAAAAGAAATATCACCTTGAAATGTCTGAAAAAAATAACAATGTTGGAAAAAACGAAAAATATATGAGAATGAATTCTGCAGACCTTAGCAACGAACTTTTCATTTTTCTTTGGTATGGCAGGCTGCTGTACAACATCAGGGAGTGTTGTCTTTTCAACTTCCATTCTAGTACTCTTCAAAAATATGTCTAATTTCTGCTGGAAATCAATCTGCTCTGACAATTTCAAATGCATTTTAGTTAAATTCATAGTTGCTTCATGTTCCCCTTCAGAATCCGATTCACCGAGGGCAATGATCAATCTCTTTTCTTCTGGTACTACAGCAGGTACAACAGGTTTTGCTGGTACTGGAGGTAGCTTAGGTGAATTAGGTCTTATATCTTTTATGCTCTCAATAGAATCCACTATCTTAGGATTTACCAAATTAGGTAAGTTTTTGCTGAGAGAGGTAAGCAATTTAGCGCGCAACAAGTCTTCATCATCTTCTAGTTCATCTACATCTGGAACATTTGTTGCAGGAATGTCTTTTTCTAAGGATTTAGTTAATTCTGGCATGTTTTGCTCATTTATAGTATCAGTTTTGGCACTACCATCTAGGTTTTCTTTAGTCTTCTCTTCAGCATCTGAACCAATATCCATGTCAACAGATTCTATATCAGTATTATTTTCTGACTTTAGTAGATCATCTGGGAAGTTTGATGATTGGGATAACCTCTTCTTTAATTTCTGTTTCTGTTTTCTTTCAATGGCTTTCTTAAGTAAAGCAGATTTCAGACAGATCAATCTCAACTCTGCAGTATCACTATCTTCATCTTCAGAAAGTATTTTGTTTTCTGTTTGGACATCATTTGGAACTGAATTTGTTTTGATAGTTTTGGTTTTGAGAGCATGTTGCCTAAGCAGTTCTAGATCTTCATCAGAATCTTTATCAGAAATGTTCTCCTTGCCAGAATCTTTCTTTAAATCTTCGTCTTTCTTAATAATATCTTTACTTACTGAATCAACAGTATCCTGCTGCAGATCCATTGGCACAGTTTTGCTGTCTTCATCAGTACATAAGTCTATTAATTCACATGATTGTGCATTTTTTGGTATACTGACTTGAGCTTCACCATTAAATATATTATGGTCATCAACATTTAGTGAAGAGATAAGTGACAATCTTGATTCTTCTAATAAATCGTCAATGTCATTATCTGTTATTTTATTTTCAGTAAGGAAGACTTTTGTTGGCTCTGGGGTGACTCCACAAAGCATTTTCTGGAGTCTTTCACTTAAAGATGTTTTATCATTTTTATATGTATTTTTGTTCAGTACAACAGCATCTGCCAATTTTCTTCGTCTATTTCTGTATTCATCTTCAGATTCTTCGCTTGATTCACTTATAACCTTTACAGCTAATTTCTTTTTAGTATAGGTATTTTTTTTCTTGTAGTCTCTAGTTAGAGGTAGGTTCTTTATTTTTAAAGGATAGACAGTTGACTCCAATTTTTTTCTTTTTTGTCTATGATGTGTCTTCTGACGTTTTTGAACTTTTGGTCTGTGTGGTGCATGGGAATAATAATCATCTAACTCAGTCGCCGAAATTTCCGATAAATCATACAGTAATGTATCCTCCGTCTTACGTTTTGTACCTAAAATTTTATAGAATGCACACTACGTGCCTACAAACAAAAATAGTTCACTTATGCTAAATTATTCAACAAACAGTTTCATACCATGTTTTTTTCCTTTTGGGTGTAGTATAAACAAAGTAAGAATTAATTGAAATATTTAAAGACATTCCAACATCATTATTTTAATAAAAGTATAACCACTTGCAAGCACATTTATACCTACTATTCCAGTTTCAATAATAATTTAATTAGTAATATTCTACATAGTTCCAAATTAAGTACATAATAGGTAAGTCAGTTGAGATGCTTTGCTAACCAAATTATAGGTTTTATGAATCAAATCAAAATCCATACACTACTACCATAACAGGGTGACAGGGACAATTGATGCACAACCTGTTACCATGGATTCAGTAGTCTAGAATCATTGAGTACAGAAATATTGTTGAATATTTAAAACAAAATAACATTTTGAAATTTAGGTATTCCATTTT
Organism: Apamea epomidion; assembly: GCA_947507525.1. Taxonomy (NCBI): domain Eukaryota; kingdom Metazoa; phylum Arthropoda; class Insecta; order Lepidoptera; family Noctuidae; genus Apamea; species Apamea epomidion. The sequence continues at coordinate 14,681,415 of OX382230.1, read as the reverse complement.
TCTATGTAACAGACATTTTTTTTTTTTTGATGACCTACTAAATATGCTACACTAAGTGGTCTGGAATCATGTGCTGAAATTATGGTTTCAATTTGCACATTGATGTCCCTGCCACACTGTATACTTAGTTTAGCTGAACTATGCATAATGACTTCTAACTAATGATTTATACTAGAAGATTCCACATAAATTCTAGTTAACAAATTCTACCTTCTTAATTCTTTTATTCGTCTGGTAGACAGTCAGACTCACTATCATTTGGTTTTAAGTATGATAATGTGTTGTTTCCACTAGTAAGTGGAAACAACTTCAGTGGAAGGTGTTAGCATACAGATGGTTTAAAAAAAGAAAGAATCTATTGCAAAAACATTGTTAAATTCAAGGTTACATTATTATCTGATAATTTAGTTTGAATGAAACATAACCTGATAAGAATTAGCTAATTATTTGACCACATTTGCTCATTAATTTATATTACGCATTTGACCAAAACATTTTTTTATAACATAACTCTGATGTCAAAAATAAATAAATGATTCTGAATTTACTTAATAAAAATCCTACTTATACATGATGCAAAAAACACAGCATTATTTAAATGTTGTGCATAGTAATTCAAAATGTCTGGAATCCAATAAAAGGTGCATGTATTGCAAAATTGGCTGCATGTTTATGACACTATGAAGTTAGCCTTTAACTGGGTCAAAGGTCAACAATAACACAAGGTCATGAAGATCAATACAGTGCGTAATGATAGGTGTGACATTTTTAAAGCATTGCGAGTTCTTTTTTTTCTCAAGCTTTAGATATGCTGGTCTTACCTGGCCCGGTAGAACTTTTAGCTTTCTTACGCTCAAGGACATTGTTGTAATTCTCTAGCACTTGCAGTCTCTGACGCAACAGGAACTCTTCTTCAGATGATATATCAGATAGATCATCCACTATTTCTCCTTCTTCCATCTCCGAGTCCACGTTAGGCGGTGGAATATTCTCAACTAAAGCCATCTTCATTTGACTTGACAGTCTTCTGGAGGAAAAGAAAGTTCCACTTTTGATACTGACGCTATTAAAAATGGCAGTAAAGAGATAAGTATGAATTTAAATGCAATACTTACAGTTTTTTAGTTTATCATTATGGCACGCTCTTTTCTGTAAAACTAAAATTATTTTTCAGCCTTTTTTATTCGTTTCCTACAGCCAGCAGCAGTCTCTCTATCTGTCTATGGTCAATCAAACAGTACAGACAGTAGGTATATTTTAAAAGATTATTCCGATTATTTGTACTTTTTTCAGATAGAAACAAAGGCTTTTAAGTACTGATTTCATTGATATTTGTTTTTGTAGTAGATGCAGAGTCTAATGCAAAAGTAATGTCATAGAGGCTGTTTTCATGAAAAGTTTATATACAAGTGTAAAATTGATAACATTGGAAAAAATTAAATCCGGAGTTGATGCACAATAAAATTGTGCTCGTTTTACGGCATTTTAACTGTTGCTCGCAAAACCAAGGCCGGCCACTTCTTGCTAGATCTGTAATGGACTCAATTTGCGCGAGGCGCTCAGTCAAACACTTAATTGTTCGAGCACATGGATCTTGATGGAACACGACGATGAAATTCACGCTGCTTTAAAACCACAGATGTGTGTGTATCGCTCTATGGCTTATTTCAACACATTAATTTCAAAGCATATTGACATTTAGCGCCATCTTCAAAAATTACGGCACATTCACATTATGACATTACTTTTGCATCACCCGTTAAAATCACGTTATAAATAATTCGTCTGCTTGACACGCACGCACGCCGGTTACGAGTACTACGCACCTAACTTTTCGGAATAACATCATCTCCTTCTAGGGCGTCTCCTCCCAGCGTCTTCACTCACATGCACATCTGCCTTCAACATGTTTTCTTTCTTTTTTTATCAGATTGTTTGTTTCTTCATTTGGCAGTTCGAGATTGTTCAACCCAGCGATGTGTCATCTCGTTATTATATTTATTAGTGTTGGTTAGAGGGTGGGCTGGTTGAAATAACCACCGACGACCGCCATGGCCCACGCACAATGGTCCACCTGAAGGACTAAGTTTAGTGCGGAAACCAAACCCGTAACATAGAACCTAAACAATAGTGTCAATCTAACCGACACTCGGTTAGATTGACGCTATTCGTTCTCTTTTAAGTCTGTAGGTAGTCTGAGGACTTTAGAAGTGTCACAGCGAGTTCATTTTTATGACGTTGGAGACTTGCCTTGTAATTCTTGTAGGACCTTTCTACAACCTCCTTGATAGTTGGGATTTGTAGGTACTCATAACTTCAATGTTTTTTGTGAACCAAGGTGAACCACCTAAGGCCACCACCAACCACCTGAGCATACTTTTTTCAATTTTTGTCACTACTCTTCTTTTAAACCGCAACGTTGCCTTATTTTAGACATCTTTCACATCACATGCTCCGCAAGGATGTTATGTCATGCTCACTCTAATGTCTCGCTGATGGTAGCGCATGTTTTGGATCATTTAGCTCCCTTCAAAATGGTTGAGCTGCATGGTGCTAATCTATGCGTCATGTTCGTGAACGGGCGCCGTCAGTAGGGACTGGTCAACTCATTGCTGCCGTGGCTTATTTTAATTTAATTTAATATTTCAATTGTTTTTTTTTATAGCTTTTCATTACGGCTGCGTTTTGCATCATTCTCACTTATGTAAATTTTTAACATGCATGATGTAAAAGAGTGTCCACGGAGTTTCTTGCCCGTTCTTCTCCATAGGTACCTACTGCGCTTTGGAATGGGCACCTAGCTTCATATTTTTGACTGACCGATCCTTGACAATTCAAAAGTGCCTGTAATTGGTTTAGTTGAATTATATAGTTTGAGCCTGAGGAGCACATTACCATAGCATTTATCCTACTTTCATGCCTCATATGTATATTTATATTAACCTGAAGTCTTTCTGGCACAAATTCTTATTACAGGTGATGTTCCCAAAAGAATTTTTGCGTTTTTTATTGCAGAAGACTTTTATGGCACAAATTTTTATACTGGGGGTTTACCACCAGCTCTTATAGCAGGGCAAAAGTTGGACTGCACTGCTTTTTTGTTCTATGAATACTACAAGAAAAGCAGTGCAGTTCAACTTCTGCCCTGCTATAAGAGCTGGTGGTAAGCTCCCAGGTGATATTCCCAAGAGAACTAAGTCCGTTTTTTCCGTTTTTTATTGCTTATAAGCACTTGTAGTGTATTATTACGTAAATTATAATATAGGTTTATATTATCATATTAGATCAGTACTAGAATTAACGTCTCTGAAGTTTTTCAATCAGGAAGATCATACTCAATTTGGTTTTCAACTCTGATCAGGTTATTCCGGTCGTACGCCTCCAGTCTTCACTAAAAAAAGAACTTAAAGGTAACAAACATAAGATATCCTATAAATTATAAAACGTTCATAATTTATTCTTTTGCATTTTATCTGCTTTTTTACACTGGTAAAAAAGCAGCTATAATGGAAAAGACAATAAATTATGTGGGTAGACGCTTCCCTTCCTTAGCTTGTCTTTTAATAGGTAGTGCTACACTCTTCATGTTTATTGCAATTCGCTTCAGATTTTACAAAACCATAGACTAATGTGATGTTAATTCAAGTTACCTCAAGGAACTTATAGGATATAAGTTCCTTGAGTTACCTCTATCCTCCATAATTCAAGTGTACCCCCGCCTCTTTCTCGTGAAAATAACCATTTGTCAAAGCCAAAAAATTTAAAATGGCTGTCAGTTTGTCACTCCCCTACTGTCAGTTAAGTTTGACAAGCAAAACAAGACTCCGCCCCCAAATGGGAAATTGAAAAGCCCAGTTTCAAAACAAATTGCCTTTTACAACAAAATATTTCAAAACTGATAGTGATATTATTAATCCTACAGCATCCTAAGAAAACCTCTGTACTGTCGCGATATTGTTGAAGAATGTTTCAAGAATACGAAGATGATTGTAAATTCGCTGCCTGTACGTATTTTGCGAAGAATCATCCTGGCGAAATGTGTGGAAGCAATGGTTTGCCGCTCACGCCGAGTTCCATAACAATATTGGGGCGGGCTCAGAGGCTCCTGACGATTGAACATCCCAATTTGTGCACATACCTCGATGTAATTCGAGGAAAACATGGTAAGTTCGTGTTTACTCACAAACTCACAATCAGTCAACTATCATATGGAATGGCTGTTCCTGTGGACAAGCCACTGCTGATATCCTTGTCTCAAGCCAGCCTCAGTGTCGACCCAATTCTTAATAGGTATTTTTATAATCAACAGAAAGAATCATAGTAGTAGCGGAAGTTATAGGCAAATCTCTAAAAGACTGCAAATCAAAGTTCACCCATGAAGAAGCTGCTCATATTGCCAAGCAACTTGCAGTCAGCTTAAAGTTCTTGCATGATCAGGACATCATGCACAGAACGTTGTCTGATGATAACATACTGATTGATAATGACGGGAGAGTCAAACTGTTCAACTATGGATTGTATTATATGACTGATAAAGGCAGAGAAGTCTCTTTTCCATTGGGGTAAGTATTTAATGTCTATTTTAGAGTAAAAGCTGTATTAGCAATAATTATCTTCAAATGAAACAAACAAATAAACTAAATATCTTGTTAACAAATAAAAATATTCACCAAAATTATCTAAAAAATAATTTTTATATAAATGCTCTGGATTATCCCTTCAGAAATAGGAGATCTTTCCCACTTCCTATTTATAAAAAAAAAAAAAAACTGTGCCTTTCGTATTTTTATCCTGTGTCTATTTTGTAAGAAAAATAGGCAAAGTCAAAGTCAAATCATTTATTTCAAATAGGCACATTAAATTCACTTTTGAATGTCAAAAATAAAATAAAAATAAAATTGATTCTAGTCGCCCCTTCCAAAAGGTAGTTTTCGTATGGAGAAGAATGGGCAAGAAACTCCACCGTTACTCTTTTAAAATATTTTACAATATTTTGCATACATAAATTTTTTTTTTTTTTAAATTGACAGCGATGGGGGCGAATTTTTTGATGCCCAATGAGCTCCTGCCTTTTTATATATTTTTTCGTATTCTATACTTGTATATAATTGTATATAGTATATATTAGTGTTAATTTGTTTTTGTACAATATTCTAAATAAATAGGAAGTAGTTATCCTAAGATTGATTGGGGTATTATGTACCTCATACATTAAATATATAATTATATGTGAAGACAATGCACCTAAAAATAAAATTACTATACCACAATAGGTAAAAGAATTAAAATGGATAAATGAAACCATGACATATAAATTAACTTTGTGATAGATACATGGTGCTCACATATTCACAAACATTCCAAAAGTAGACGATTTTCATAAATAAATAAGGATTAATAAGTCCGGGTGTGACCCCAAGTAATTACAGAATGTAAATCAATGTTAAAGAAAAAAAAAAAAAATCTATACAATTACATTAGCAACCAGTTTGATTTTGTCTAGACTCTAGACATTGTCCTATGGAGCAGGACCAGCATGTTTCCAAGCATTCTTATCTTGGATATAATCCTCTAATTTGTAATATCCTTGCTTACAAAGTGTAATTTTAATATAAGTTTTAAATTTTCTTTCATTTAATTGCAATATTTCACAAGGTATTTTGTTGTAACATTTAACACAGTACCCCATAAAAGATGTCTTTAGATAATCTGAAAAAAGGTTGGTCTAATTTATCTTTATTTCTAGTATTAAAATTATGTCTATCACTTATTTTATTAAAAAGATGTTGATTTTTTCTTACATACATAATATTTCATACCAAATATTTATACATAATATATTCATACCAAATATCAAACTGTATTTCAAACTCTATGTTTTTGGATAAATAAAGATTATATTTATTTTCATAAATGAATTGCTAAGGCACCATCATAATATTAACCCTTTTAAATAGTTCCCTAAGAGATTCGCGGCGACGTAGATTGTAAATGGCTCTGACAGCTCTCTTTTGCAAAATAAAAATGGATTCAATGTCAGCAGCCCGACCCCACAGTAAAATGCCATATGACATAATACTGTGGAAGTAACTAAAATAGACCAAACGCGCGGTTTCTTCATCTGTTAATTGTCTTATCTTTCTAACAGCATATGCGGCCGAGCTTAGCCACCCCGCAATAGATGTTATACAGTGTGAGTCTTCATAATGTGCACATATCGAAATGATGAAATTTATGCTTAACTTTATCGACGGGAAAAATATTAAAAAAAATCTTAAGTATTTTAATTTTTTTTTTATGAAATTATTAAAAATTTTGTTCGCTACTGTGACCCCAGTGTGAACAAAACGGTGTAACTTTTAAACTAAACGATCTATCGCGATGAAACAAACTCCATAATGATTTGAAGTAATTAGGCGTTCTCATAAAATAAAAATTGTGGAAAAAAATCTCCCCTCAATTGAAAAAACATGTTTTTTTTTTTTTTTTAATCTGTTTTTTTTTCATAAATTTTTACAATAATCGTTAAATTTCTCAATAAGACGCCCCCATTACCTACCTTTTTTATTACTTTAAGTTATTCTTCATCGTATTAGCTACCCAATAATAAAAATTGCATGTTTATCAATTGCATGTCAATGTACAATAGTCTTATTGAGAAATTTTACGATTATTGTAAATCATCTGCAAATAACACCATCTTCGGTTGATTTTGAAGTAATTGGGGTAAATCATTAATATAAACTAAAAAGAGGAATGGACCCAATATCGAACCTTGAGGAACGCCCATTGTCATTTCAGACCCCAATGAGTTTACGCCATTTACTTGGACTGGACAGGGACTTGGACAGGCACATTGTATAACTACTGGACATTCATTTTAGCTGAAAGACATCCACTGCTGGTCATATATTATACTAATACTAATAATTGGCCTGCAGCTGCCCTAGATTTTTTTGAAGTTTTTTTTATAACAATTATTTATTTAAAATTTATTGAATACTAAAAATATACCTTATCGCTTTCTGCGATATCTTCCAGGCAGCCTTGGAATGGTCAATGATTTGCCTGGACATAAAGTGGGGTTGTTGTTGGTGCAATAATTAGTTTATAATATACTAAAATGGATACACAGATATATACATAGCCTAAATACGTACATAAATACTAAATATATGAGCAACGAAAATAAATGAAGACGATAATTACAGTTACCAGATCAATAAACAACAAATAACAACCTATATGTATTTTCATCACTTACCTTCCAGCCTACCCAGATACCTAAGTCCAGAAACAATCCTAAACGGTGGAGGTCCAGCAGCAGATGTCTGGAGCTTTGGAATCATATTACTAGAGCTGTGCATTGGTAAATTATGGAACAACTTGAAGCCAGGACCTATCTTGAGGAGAATACTCACCCTGGTGCATGCCAACAACCCTGCAGAGAGGATAGCCAGGGAACATGACTGCTTTGAACAGTATAAAGTAGGTAATTTCAATGTTTTTTTTTTTTGCTGATAATCCGTCCAGATTTGTTCAGACATTTCTGCCCTTTTCATTTATTCGGACTTTTTGAATATATAAAACATTTAATGAGCAGTGAAAAAGAAGATTTTAAAAAAAAGTCCAGAAGTTTTGCAAATGTCAGGCTTTATGTCAGACTTTTTAATTTTGGAAATGGTATCCCTACATGTGGCCATCTCCAGAAGTGGTTATGCCATTATAATCGCTGTTTAAAAAAAAAATTGCTGAATGGGCCCACTCTCAGCCTGAATCACACCTGATGGAAAGTGATATAATTTCTTTACAGTTATTAAGAGTGTATTAAACATTCGGCTTTGACCTAAAGCCATAAATAAAACTTTCTACTAATAAAATGATAGTAAGCCACAAGTCTTAAAAATATACATCAATTGAATGTAGAAAGGAGGAAAGATTCCTCATTATTTACCTGAATACTTATCATAGTTGTTCAAACATTTAAATCAACAAGTGCAGATCAAAAGAAAGATATTGATAATATACTGCTAAGTGTCACTGACCTGTATTTAACTATGTACTTGAACCTGCTGTCTTGTATGGATCAGAATGTTGGGCCACAAAAGGGATGAATGAAAGGCAATTGCATGCAGCTGAGATGAGAATGCTGACAGGGATGTGTGGTGTTACACGAATGGATAGAATAAGAAATGAGTATATAAGAGGAAGTCTGAAAGTGGCACTGGTAACTGAAAAGTTGTGTGGAAACCGGTTGTTATGGTATGGGCATGTGTTACGGAGGAATGAGGAAAATGTCGTGAGGAAAGTTTTAAGTATGAATGTCGATGGCTATAAGAGTAGGGGAATTTATAATATTAGTATAGATAATTATCTAAAGTCACACCATACTTTTAAAGTCTCACTGAGAGGAGGCCTGAGCCCTAGCAGTGGGAACATTATAGGCTGATTATGTATGTGTGTTTCTAAAGTCACACCATACGTTTTTGCATCTCTTACTGCTAAGCCAGGGGGCGTACTCCGAAGTAGTATCGGCCGAATGTTCGGCCGTTTCCTGCTACAAAGTTACTATTTGGTTTCAATAATATTCGGTTCGGCCATGTGTCGGTCCGAGCCGACAATTCCCACTATGCACTTCGGAGTAGGCCCCCTGGTGTACCCCCATTGGCTTCTCCATTTCTCTGTCTGTTGTGTTTTCTGGCTTAGCTGTTATGAACGACCCAAGGCATAATTATTTATTTTTAAATTTGATAAACCCAAGTCATCAGCGTTTCGTAGGGTTACCCTATTAATTATTTTTAATTAAAATCAATAAAAACAAGTTTTTATTTTTCACTTTTTTACATTCCCCACACATTTTTTTTTTTTTAGAAACGTTGCCCCGCTAGGAATTTCTCCTGTATCGTGGGTGCGTTTACAAACATTTAAACTCACATACACAAACAGCCAGACCCGGAACAACTACTTGTAGGTCATACAAATATTTGTTCCGTGCGGGAATCGAAACCGCGACACGCAGCGCAGCAGTCAATCGCTTAACCACTGTGCCAACCGTGTCGTCAAATTCATATAACACTACTTTCTTTGTAAATATCACCGACAGGAAGCTGTTAAAACATCATCAATATAAACTTAAGTGGATCAAATTCGTATTATTGAAGCTAACCCAAGTAATGTTAATAAAATTTATATGGGACTATCCCTGAGGCATATCTTATCCACTAAAATTTTGCAAATCCGTCTATGAATGACGGAGTTATGGCCGAACATACATAAAAAAAAAATATATGTATATAAATATCCAAATTAAGAACTTCCTTTTTTTGAAGTTGGTTAAAAATAAAATTAATCTGTTTTTTTCAGCAAGTTCCAGAAAACTTGAGAAACATAATAGAAAAATGTCTGAAAATCTATCCCAGTGAGAGAGCCACATTCACAGAGTTAGTTGAAGATCTGTCACAGATGGACTCAAAACAGTTGGTTGAACTAAAAACTCCTCGCGGGTTGATGGGCTGTAAGCTGCAATACCTTTATCACTGGTGGCAACTGGCTGGCGGGGATATCCAAGCAGAATTGAAGAAAAATTACCTCGTGAAAAATAGCCCGCCTATTTTGTCTATGCCTATGTAAGTACGAACATACTATGTGACTATGTTACTCTTCGAATATACAGGGTCCAATTAAATTAGCTAGCGAAACTCCGCAGACGTAATGGGTATTTGACATCTAAACATAATAAAATTTAAAAAAATTGGTGTCGTAGTAGTTTAGAAAATCGTTTCTTTTTGTGTAAACTTCACATGCGTAAGGGGTATCAATAACTAATTATGATTAAACAAATAAAAACTGATTTTGCTCGGGTCCTGCAGACCTGCAGTCGGTAAGCCTGATAAAAAATCATAACAAGATGTCATGATTTTTTCGTTTTATCATGTTTATTTTTTTTTATGATGATTTTTTTTTTATTTAGGTATCATGTTTAGATATCGTAGGCGATGTACACTGCATCTGCGAAGTTTCGCTAGATTATTTTAATTGACCCTGTATTAAGCTGGCTTTATACATATAACAGTGTTTTGGCGTGCCAGAAGATGACCCTCTGACCCAGAATGATCTAGTTCCATTTATTTAGTAGTAGCTGTTGCCCGCGACTTCGTCTACGATCCAGGATGAAAAGTAGCCTATGTCCTTCTCCAGGTCATAGTCTACCCATGTGCCAAATTTCATCCAAATCCGTAACAAACAAACTTACTGTCGCATTTATAATATTAGTTAGGATGGTCAGATTCTTATTGCAGGGTGGCGTTGTATCACTGCTGATTGTGGTTAATGCACGAAAGTTATTAGAATGTTGTTTTCTTTAATGAAAAATGGCCTGTGTAGCAATGACATAGACAACATCCATTTATCTTAATAGGGATTGGTATTGGTAATTTGATAACTAATGTACATTATATTGTTACTACAATATCCAAACCAAACACAATGCAGTTTAATGAGATAACACAATTGAAGGCAATTTCATGTTCTAATTAGTTGTGTCTAAATGTTCTCATCATTGCGCGCCGCTCTGATCGATCCACCAACACTATATAAGGCTTATTGGCAACAATAGTCCTGTCAGTGATGACAGTGGCGTAATTATACCCTTTGGGGCCCGTGTCAAATTCATGGGATAGGGCCCTCCCTAATGTAAAGAAGCTCAACCAACGTTATATATATATATATATATTTTTTTTTTTTTTTTGTTTTTTTTTTTTTTTTTTTTTTTTACTAGCACTTCGCCCGCGACGGCGTCCGCGTAGATTTCGTAACTTCCCCTACAAAATTTAATACCTGACAGCTTCGTTGGTTTAGTGGTCGAAAAAAGTTTGCTTTTCTATACCTAGGTATGTTACGATATAAACTGCCGAGGAACAGAGAGCCACCCAGCTCATTGGTCCAGGTCGGAGATGCGCAAGTCCAGGTGGGGCGATACATAAAGTATCTTGGCCTCACCCTGGACGGTCGGTGGGGCTTCGAAGAGCACTTCGAGCGCCTGGTTCCCCGGATCGAAAAGGCAGTGGGTGCTTTGCATAGACTGCTGCCCAATCTCGGGGGACCTCGGGAGGAAGTTCGCCGCCTCTATGCGGGTGTCGTGCGATCGATGGTCCTTTACGGGGCGCCTGTTTGGTCAGGTAGACTGTCAGGCGTCAGACGCAGCAGGACAAAAGTCAATAGACTGCAGCGAAAGATGGCCATTCGTATCGCACGAGGGTACCGAACGATATCCTTTGAGGCGGCAACTCTCCTGGCGCGCTTTCTACCGCTGGATATCCTGGCGGATATGGACGCGAAGGTCTACGACCAAATCCGCGATATCCGCCAAAGCGGGAATAGTGTGCCAGGAAGCGCATTCGTAAGGCTGAGGCGGCGGGAACGGCGACACGCTCTCGAGCGGTGGCGCGAGCGGCTAAAGCAGCCGCAATATTCGCGCCAACGCGTTGTCGAAGCCGTTCTGCCGCATTTCGAAGCCTGGCTGAAAAGAGAGGAACGCATCTCCTTTAGGTTCACCCAGGTACTCACCGGACATGGCTGCTTCGGTGAGTACTTGAACAGAATTGGGCGAGAGGCCACGGCAAATTGCCACCACTGTGGAGGCAGTTTGGATTCCGCACAACACACGCTCGAGGAGTGCCCTGCTTGGGCCTCCGAGCGGCGGGCCCTGGTTGCCAGGATCGGGCGAGACCTGTCTCTGCCGGCAGTAGTGAAGGCTATGCTGGCAGAGACAGAGAATTGGACAGAAGTAGCCTCCTTCTGTGAGACCGTTATGGTCAAGAAGGAGGCCGCCGAGCGGGATCGGGAGAGGGCTGATCCTGCTCGGAGAAGGAGGCGCCGGGGAGGCCTTGGCGCCTAATACGCCAAAACCCACTTACTAATTAAGGTAGGTGGACCTTTGGGCTCAGTCTCCCCAGGGATGTGCCTTACAGGCGTTGCGCAGGGATGGTTCCGGAGTTGGTCTTTTAAGAGGAACCGGGACCACCCCTATGCGCGGATGGTGATCACCGGGGTGGTTTTAGTGAGGTAAAAATCCCACACTCCCCGACCCCTCTCCTCGGAGGTCGGGTGCCTTTCGAAGGTTTCCCCCCGAAAACAAAAAAAAAAAAAAAAAAGGTATGTTAGGATCCCCCTATGCTCATGGCCCTCTCGGACCGGGGGCCCCTTCCGGCTGGGGGCCCGTGGCAGTTTGCCACTCCTGCCACCCTATTGTTACGCCACTGAGTGATGATGGATCGATCCCAGTACAATGTAATATTTCAATTTTCGAGAACTGGGTCGGGCACATACCTGTAGACCCTGTAGTACGGCACATCTAATTCCACAAGGTTGTATTTCAGAGCAAGCTGCTGATGGATTATCCTGGCTACAAGTTTGTGTCTATGCTAGTACTCTCCGTTAGCTAGACGAGAACACCCGGAGATAATAAATTGTGTTGGTTGTGGGAATAACATAACATAACAATAACACCATTTATTTCAGAGCAATACTCCTAGATGGCTGCACAATCGGCGGGAAATCTGGTGCCTTATTCGACCGTCGACTTGCGAAATACAGCCTAGACTTGCTAAAGTCCCGTCTAAGTCACGTACCACCACACGACTACTACCCCCTGATGCATGAACGGAGAAAAGAGTATGATGCTGTGGCATTGCCTAAGATAATCAGGGAGAGGGATACGGAGTACCAATTCTACAGGCTGCTTTGGTTCCAGAGGCTTTTGCATGTGAGTATACTGGTTATCTTTTTACCCAACTGCAGCAAAGACCGGGTAAAAGCTAGATTTTAGGCGGATTTTAGACTTAGCAAAATAAAGGGCTTGAGGAGACGATTCCAAAAATATAAAACACTAAAAGTTAAAAAGATAAATTTTGCAATTGGTGGTATCAAATCTGGTGGTCTTCTCTCTAAGCACGAAGTCCGTAGTTTCGGCCGTATGACAACACTATTTGACCGCTGTCCATACGCCCGCTGTGTTACTGCCCGCCCAAAAAATTCAATTATGTATACCTACACTTATTTTGACTGATCAACTACTTTCGGACGGGCCCGAGCTTGGTTGACGGACTTCTGAGATTTCACCAAAATAACTGCCACCAACAGCATGAGACTGTTTGAAAAGTGATCTTGTTTTGAACTTTTTAATTGCGATAGTGTCGGGCTTCTGAATTTAACCTTCTTTTTTTAATTTGAGCTGATCCATTTCTAGGCTGTGGCCTAACCCGCTTCGGCATTGTTGTAAACTTGCCTTAAGATACACACGGCATTATTCATACGCGCCCGCGCCGACGTCGTCGATGCACGTAGGTCATTATCTAATCTATTATTTAATTGTTTTCGTCTCTGAATGGGATTCCCAATCATAAAATAGCAGTTAGAGATAAGATTATCTGAATTACATAACAATAAAGTAGTTAATATACATATAACAGCATGCCCGTTTGCCCCGAAGGGGTAGGCAGGAGTGTATCTATAGTACAGTAAAAAAGTATAATGTAGTAGTGTAGTAGGTAGTATACATTTCAGAACTGAATTCGTTTTCTTATAAGTGCATGTCCAGATACGGCGTTTTAAGCGCCTACTACTGGACACAATAAGGCACTCGGACTATCTAGATTCATGTGTAAAACACGAGAATGTAGAGATGGAATGTCTCTTAGTATTCTATAGAACTCCCAGTATCACGGCTACGGGCGTGTCAGTACGCGCGTAAAACACGTAGCAAAGAGACACCTCAGCGACTGCAGGTAGAGGCGGCTTATGCCAGGTCCACACAAACCAAACCTGTCGCCGTTTCCTCGCAGTACGACACACATGGCGTATGGAAACTGACGGATTTAACGGCGGTTGACGACAGAAGTTGTGCTCTCAACGTACTTTCAGCGCTACGTATGTATTGTCTACGAGTGCTGCCGTATCTAGACGCTGCCGGCCGCGGCGATTGCGTACTCTGAGGCCGTAAAACGCTTTATCTGAAAATGCAAAGCTTAGGCCTGCAAAGCTATTCACAACCATCAACAGGCTATAGTATCGTAAACGACACATTTCGATAACCAGCACCCTAATTGCGTAACACACGATCAATCGGAATCGGTTTCATTTTGATGGTTCAACAACGTTCATTGCGTTATTTACGTGTTAGGCAGACAAATTTTTCGAACTTATGAAGCAATGGATTAGCAATTTGCTTCAAAATGATTCAGATTCCGATTGATCGTGTGTTACGCAATTAGGGTGCTGATTTGTCTTCTCCAATCAGCAAACAGCTGTCGGAAGAATAGAGCTCGTTTGTTTGACATAAACTGATAAAGTTTTCGTGTTTTGGATTTGTGATTCACAGCGTTTAGAGGACTCCTACGATACCATTGATTGATGTTCGATACGATACGGAAACGTATCGAGTGGTTGTGAATAGGTATGCTAGTCTATTATTGGAATATTTATTAACATGTCACCTTGATCAAAGTCCTTGCATGTCTGGCTCGTTATTCTAAACAATATTATAAAAATAACATATCTTAAGCCTAACTAAACGATATTATAAAAATAACATAATTATCTCAAGATATGTTATTTTTATAATATCGTTTAGGTAGGCTAAACGATATTATAAAAATAACACAGATATCTTAAGCCTACCTAAACGATATTATAAAAATAACATAATTATCTCAAGATATGTTATTTTTATAATATCGTTTAGGTAGGCTAAACCATATTATAAAAATAACATATCTTAAGCCTAACTAAACGATATTATAAAAATAACATAATTATCTTAAGCCTACCTAAACGCGATTGTTTTATGGGTTTCCGGTAGCTTCAATCGGATTAGCCCATTAGATATTATTATCTAAATTGCCACTGCTTTTTATCGATGATAGTATTTTAAGGCTATGTCAATTGTTCGATTTTCGGGTTTCGAAATCGGAACATCTGTATTAGATCAAATGCAGACTGTTGTACGGTTGATAAATGACAGGAGTCCCGTGCCGATGAACTTTATTTGTTATTGTTTAACAGAACTCTTAAGACGCTGATTTATCTAGTTGCACACTGATGCGGCTACGACCACGACACGACTGACGGCATGCGGCCTATAAAAAATACGTAATTTCGTATAGAAACGTCTGCGTTACTATACCACATTCTCATTTCATTCTCACATTCTCATCGTTATGTTGGTGGCAGTTATTTTTGGTCAATTAATCTGCGATTCATTAGAATCGCAGATTAATTGACCAAAATAACAACAACTAAACATGGACATACCTGATAATCTGACATGAGATTCGCCAATAGGAAGATAATGCGTTCTTGACATCTGTCAGTTTCATACAAATGAATACGTGTTTTGCGAATTTGATCTTTATTAACTATTAGATTGCCTGTATTCCTCGAAGGGTTATTAATCAGAGCACTCACATTTCGCCAGTTATTTTTAAGTCGCGTGTAATAGGGTGGGTGAGCCTATACCACCCCTTCTTTGAATTTAAATCCTCTATTACCTTATTTGCCTTTGGTCTCCAGGGTTACCCCTACACAGCGCCATACATTAGGGCTGAAGCGGAGGTAGATATACCTCCCTTAGTTCGAGGTGACGTGTGGGCAGCCTTACTGGGAGTTGTGGGGGATATAGAGGAACAATACGAAAGGATTGATAAGGAGACTCCTACGCCTACTGATAGACAGGTAAATATTTTATCAATAATTTTTTTTATACTACCGTCAGCAAAAAAGTAAGGATTATATTATATAGTCAGAGTACTTCTTTGATAGCCTAAGTTTAACTGAATCGATATGAAATTATCAAGGTTTGGAAACTTGAAACAAAACTTGAATATTGCTCAGATAAGTCCAGGCTAAAAAAAAAAAGTTTTGTGTTTTGATTATAACCATATGAATGCTAGTTTTTTCCCCCGGGTTACTCTGCTGTACAGTGACCGGTAAACTAAAAAAACTCCTAAATAAATAATAATTGATAGTCAACCATATCACAAAGCAATAAACTCCATTTTCTCGTAATAGATAGACGTGGACATACCACGTTGTCATCAATACTGCTGGCTTCTCTGCGGCTCGGCGGGCCATCGGACATTAAAAAGGCTACTAAAAGCTTGGCTATTGACAAACCCACAATATGTGTACTGGCAAGGATTGGACTCGTTGACTGCACCATTCTTATACTTGAACTTCTGCAATGAAGGTATGCAAAGAAACGAATATCCCCTCCACACTTCACGGAACGGAATCATGTGGGCATTTTACTTTATTAAACAATTATCGACTTTAATTGAGAATCATAAAGGTGACTTCAGAATAACTAGTATTATTGAAAGACATTTTCAATGGTACTATAATGGTCATTCTGAAATCAATTATTGGTGTTGTAGTGGAAACTAAAGATTATGTGTAGGCAAGTCAAGTGTATTAAATGGTTGTTTGTGAAATTACATCCACAAAATTGGAATCCAAATCTAATTGGAATTATGAACGCAGTTTACCAATATTTAACTAGCGACCCGCGCCTGCTCATTAGTAGATTGTATACGTACGGACGCCAGCAGGTCACGCTACCCGAAACTGTCAAATTTTCCCAATCAACCTTGAACCTTAATGCTTTAGCGATAAAGTTGAAAATCTATTAAATAAATTTGACAGATTGCAGTAGCTCGATATGCTGGCGTCTGTACAAACAACCGCATCTATGGAATAGAATATTGTTTATTGTTGTTGTAGGTGGTTAACAAATAACGTTAAATTCAATTTTTTTCTAAATTATCTTTACAGCATACCTCTAGGGTGTACAATAATTAAAACTTGTTATGTATTTTACAAAAGCTAAGCGCACACGAAAAGCGACTTTGGTTTATACTATTTATAGATTTACCTTAGAGTCACCTTAGAATCAAGTGTACCTACAGATTACTACTGTTTATTGTTAACATTTTTATTTGATTAAATAAATTATAATTATTACCTTTCCACCACCAGCCCGCGCCTTCGCCTGCCTCTCAGCCTTCGTACCGAAGTTCCTACACAAGTTCTTCCTGAAGGACAATAGCGCGGTCATCAAGGAGTATTTAGCCAAGTTCTGGCAAATGACGGCCTTCCATGAGCCGGAGTTAGCGACGCATCTGCATGAGATCAATTTTGTGCCTGAACTGTTCGCAATACCGTGGTTCCTTACTATGTTTTCACGTAAGTTTTAAAAAGTTTTTGGTGTAAATTTTGGTCTTTCGGTTGGCCGGCAAACAAAAGATAAGATAAGAGAATAATACAGGCTAGTTAGATTAGCTTAGATATTATACTTATAAACAATTGTTTATCATGGAAACTTCAAGGGTTTTCTCGATTGGTGATTTCGATAGGCGATGCGAATACTTGGGAGGTTGTCCCGGAACATGTCGTAAGAAGAGAATACACCGTTTTTGTATGCATACAACGCGAGAAAAACGAGTATGTTAAATGATTAACTCTATAAACGCGGCGAAGCATAGTAGCTTCTTTAATAAAGGAGCGTAAGTCATTTTGGGGAAGCACTTCAAAGCAGTTAGTTTAATGGTTTCATTAGTAATGACACTTCCAAAGTTCCAATAAAACAATTATGGTGTTACGTATCGTTAAAATCCCAAAAAGCTGAAATTGGAACTGCTGTCTCCTTAAAATCACACATATTTTCTATAAAAGTCGATGTTTTCCAGACGTCTTCCCCCTCCACAAAATAGTTCATCTATGGGACGCGTTGCTAGTCGAAGGTCCGGCGTTACCCCTCTTCATGGGAGTGGGAATACTAAGACAACTGCGCGATACATTACTGGCGTCTGGCTTCAACGAGTGCATCCTACTGTTCTCTGACCTGCCTGAGATCGACATTGGAGAGTGTGTCAAGGTAAGTAAGGATTATTATCTCGTTTGTTTGTTTTCTTATTGTTATAAGGATTAACAGTAGGTAGCAGTTATAAAGATTTCAATAATTAATTGGCTTTCTGACTAATATACTGTCCTTGATCTTTTTGTTTTAGCTGTAAGTCTCCCATGTGAAAAAATAAGCAAAAGAATCATATAGGGCTCCAAAAAATTCGTCCGCATCGCGGTCAACAGGAACAGTGCCCAAAGTGGCAATGCTGCCACATTGCCACGTTCTATGGCGATGCTAATTCTTTGGCCAAGAAACAGGCCAGCCCTCTGGTCACGTGAAGAATCAACTAACCGCTTGGCGGTATCACGAAAAACCAAGTGGGCACTCGGACCCCATGGCCCCAGTGTTTCAACCCCAAACGGCTCGAACATATAACTCCCAATCAGGTTGGAATATTTTCACCGTTTGAGGTTTTCTGCACCAGCAGCAGTCGCTCCAGCACAGCCCACCGTGCTAGGAAGATGGGATGGCGCAAGTGTATTGTTATTTAAATATATAAAAAAGTATTTAAAAACTTCGTGATCTACCTGGGGCTGGCAAAAGGACAATTCTTTTCTGTTTAGTAAAAACTAGCTTTGGCCCGCGACTTCTTCCGCGTGAAGTTTCTTGTTTTAACATAAAATATATCCTATGAGACTCGGCAATACTTAGCTTCCTATTAGTGAATGTGTGTGGTTGTTAGTGTGTGTATGTGGTTCTTTCCTCAAAAGACCATTTCAGACACCAATCTACACTGTCTTCACATGATCTGACCAACATTATGTCTGGACTTTAAAAGACACTGTGACCTCTGAGTTTGTTTCGGCCTTTCTTCCCAGAGTAGTCAGATAGGAAACGCCGACCTCATCTAGTTTGAAAAAATATGATTGACTTGTCAAAGTCTTTGTACAAACCTACTTATAGAAATAAAATCATTTATCATTTTATTTTATCATTTGATGATTATCCCCTACATACAAACACACAAATTTTACCTCTACCTACCTATCTATCATATTAGTACAGTATTGACTAAGGCCCTATACTTGTTGAAAATATCAAGTTAGGTATATAGGTAGATAATAAATAAGAATCAGCTGTCATTATGTCACAATGTTATTGGTTAACTAAATAAACAACATCGAATCAATTGATATCACAAATGAAATAACAAAGTTACAAAAAAAAAATTCTGTATTTGGGTACAAAAAAGACACATTTCCGACTAAAGCTTGCGTTCAATGAATGTGTTTTTGTTCGAGTCTGACATTGACATTGGAGAGTGTGTCAAGGGCATTTAACAATAGCTAATCTACGATGCAATTTCTGTTATTAACTTTATAGATGTTTTTGATACCTTGGCATGTTTATGAAAACCATTTACGACGTTATTTCATCATCATTCCTTCAGAATTTTGAAACTGCTATAATATACCTATATATAAATACATTGTTTTTTTTTATATACACACATCAACACCGTCTAGGGATATTTTGTATAAAGTTCTTAAACTCAAAAAATACTGGCCAGTTTTAAATTCTTTTGAAGAAAGCTTATTTTGTAAACCTTTTTGAACGATTCTAAATATGAATTTGAAAAAATAAATTAAAAACAAAAGATTTACGCGGCATAATGGTAGCGAAGTCCGAAGGCTTCATTTACCTACAGTAGTTTTTGGCTATTTTTTTGTGTCAAATTTAAGTTTTATAACAAGTTATCGGTTAATTTCGAATTAATGTTATTGTGTGCATCATGCAGCGGCGCCATTTAACGAGAGAGGAAATGTTAAGGGCAGTAGGCATGCTCCAAGCTGGGGCTACTCAACGGAGTATTGCTGAGGAGATTGGAACAAGACAAAACGTGATATCAAGGTTATGGTCACGTTATCGTGCTACTGATGATGTGGCTGAAAGACACCCAGGCGGGAAGCGCATAACCACTCAACGACAAGACCGATTTTTGCAAGTTGCCGCGAGAAGACAACCAAATGTTACGGCCATGCAGTCGGTTCAGAGGCTCCAGTCAGAGCACCAGTTGCTTGTGAGTGATCAAACTGTAAGGAGAAGGCTGCATGAAGCTAACCTTCATGCTCGCAGACCGCTTCGTACTCCAGCACTACGCCGAGGAAATCGTGGACGACGACTAGAGTGGGCTCGTGAACATTTGCTCTGGGAAGATAACCAGTGGTCTGTAGTGCTGTTCACCGATGAGTCCCGGTTCGGTTTCCATCCCGATACACGTAGAGTACGTGTTTGGCGAGTTCCTGGTCGTGAGAGCCGTCTGCAACATCCTCAGGAAGTCCATTCATACCACGGCGGGACAATTATGGTTTGGGCGGGAATTCGTGTTGGTGGAAGAACAGACCTCGTTTGGATCAGAAACACCATGACGGCTGAAAAATACCGTAACGAGGTGCTAGTACCAATAATCTACCCCCATCGACTACAAATGGGCCAAGAATTCACGCTCATGCACGATAACGCCCGTCCGCACACAGCGAGAGTGGTGACGAGCTGGTTGCAGGAGCACGACGTATCGGTCTTAGGCTGGCCCGCTCAATCGCCTGACCTAAATCCCATAGAACACGCGTGGGACATGCTCCAAAGAAGGGCTTTGAGGAATTTCCCTGCAAACATTGCGACGGAAGAGCAACTTTTTTTGCATCTTAACCGGACCTGGGACAATATACCGCAGCAAGACTTGGATAACTTAATCCAAAGCATGAAAAACCGTTGCAGGACCGTTATTAACGTCATGGGGTGTTTTACTGACTACTGATTTTTCACATAACTGTTAAAAACAGATTAATTTTTCCTTATTATTCACTTTTTCTTGAGAAACACATTCATTGTTAGTTTTACCATTATTTCACGTTTTTTCTTTATTTGAATAAAAATTTGATTACGCAAAAAAAATAGTTTTCTTTTATTCTGGAGTGTAGTCTGATAAATGGGCCTTATAAAAATATATGCATGCTGTATGTTATTTTTAATAAATTTTGAGTAAATTGAGTAAATCCAAAATATCCCTAGACAGTGTTGATGTGTGTATCTATTAACGCTCAGTGAATTGCAAATCTTCTTATAACTCTCAAAAAAAAATTACTAAATAATGCACTAAATCAGAACCACCCATTTACATAGAGACAAAGTGTCTGAATATTGAATACTAGCTTTTGCATGCGGCTTCGCCCGCGTGGAGGTCGGGAGGACCCCACTGAAACGTACTACCGGAATGAAAACACAAACAAGTGGGGCCCAACAACAATATACTGGATGAACTGGACTCCCATCTAAATGACTGGCCTCAAACTGGGGGAGGGACAAAAAAAAGCAGGGAAGGGAAACCTTTGCCCTGGAGCGGGACGTTATAAGCTTAATAATTTCCGTATGAAAAAATTCCTGCAACAAATTCGCATGATTAAGGTCTGATTTTTCAATAGTTAGACAATTTTAATCTGAGGAATAAATATTGCGGTTTGACGGCTTTTGTACAGTAGTTATGTCAAACTGTCATATTTATTCTTCAGTTAAAAGTTATCTGACTATTGAAAAATCAGCCCTAAAGCTATTATTTGAATGGTCTTAATTATCACCCAACTACATACAATACAAAAACATGTAATAGTGATCATTTATTAAGCCAATAATAGACAGGTCAGCCATTATTATATGCTTAGAATTTCATACTACAAAGGTCGTTGACATATGATTAACACTACAATATTTCAACAGGAATCTATCAATATGTGCCGCAGTTCACCAAGAAGTATAAGTTATAGAAGGTTTACTAATGAAGCTCAGATAAAGGATCCTATGGTAAGCAGTAAATATATAATTCTTTGAATTTGAACCCTGCGGGGTAATTGCGTTACACACTGTTAGTAGCAATGGGTTTCCTTTCGACAGTTCAACAACATTCATTGCGTTATTTATGTTTTTGAGCGCACACATGTTTCGAACACATGATGCAATGGATTAGTAATATCATTCAAAATGATGCAGATTGAGATTTATAGTGTGATACGCAATTAGGGTGCTGGAAATTGGTCCAGGTTATCTTTTGATAGTTTCCTAGGAACGGATGAATCCTTGTAATTTTTGCAAGTTAGTAAATCAGTGAAGACGTAGCGTTGGAAGATCTCCCTCAAGGTGGACCGACAACCTTGTGAAGGCCGCAGGAACCCGTTGGATGCGAGAAGTACATAACCGGTCGAAGTGGAGGTTCATGGAGGCCTATGTCCAGCAGTGGACGTCTTTCGGCTGAAATGATGATGATGAGTAGATCAGTGCACGAAATCAAAAGGCCAATTCTCGTAGTATAAAACGTTCAAAATCTAGTCACAGTCTCATCTTGGCGACAAACAAAGGTCAAAAATGTAGGGAAATGAGAGGTATATTTGACAGACTGAAACTGAGATCAGCCTGTGAACGTTCTTAAAATTACGAGAATTGCCCCTAGACCTAAGTCAGTTATGTCGATAAACTTTACGATCGGAAGTTTTTCTGGAGATGCCGTAGCTTTCAGTTCAAAGTTCATTAATATAAGTTCAATTTTCAGGATATAGTGGAAATACCAATGGAAACGTTATTCACTGAAATCAGTCCAAGAATTAACTTGTCGGATTTCTTCTCGCTGATATGCCAAGATAAATGCTGTGTTATTGACATAAGGTCCAATTTACTGTGAGTATATTTTGTTCTCCTAATGTGATTTCATTTAAAGCAGTCAGTTTGTCTGATTCTACGGATTTTTAATACGCATTTTAATAATCAAACACTGTAGATTATTATAGAGTTTTTTGCTACATTTTTTCACAACGTTTTCCTACAGTTTTCAAAACATGTAGACTAAAATCAAAATTATTATTCTTATTACTCTCCCTATAGTTACGAGAAAAGCTGCATAGATGGCAGTATAAACGTGCCCTACAGCGGGGTCCACCTCGGTCAACACGAACTAAGGGCCCTAGGCCTCCACCCGCAGAAAGTCTTACAAGAGGCCATCAAATTGAAGAAGAACGTCGTCGTCGCCGCCGCTGAAGAAGAAACTGCTCAACTTGTAAGTTAACTTTGATTACAGCAAAATCAGCCTATAATGTTCTCACTGCTGGGACACAGGCCTCCACTCTGTGAGAGACAGTGGGCCGTAATTAACCACGCGGGCCCAGTGCGGGTTGGTGGATGTCCCAAATCTGAGAATTTTTTATTCTAGGACATGCCGGTTTCCTCACTATGTTTTCTTTCATCGTTTAGAGAGCAGTGGTTACTCAAGTAAAGTCCCTATCTGGGCGCTGCGGGTTGTTCGAAAGAGATACCGTGGCCCCTGGCACAGGCAACTGAAGGAACACGGGTGGGTTTTAGTCAGTAAAAGTCTGACACTCCCTTCTGCTCCGCCCAGAGCGGGAGGAGTCATTTGATGATTTCCCACCCAGAAAAAAAAAAAAAAAAAGTCCCTATCTGGGTTCGAACGGGCGTTTCTACTGGGCCACCATTGCTTAGTTCACAGTAACCGAGCGTTAATACGATACATCGAGCTTTAGAAAGGGACTGTCACACAGGTATGAGTGACAGAGACGACGCTATACAAAGCGGAACCTAACTATATCTATACTAATAATACAGCTGAAGAGTTTGTTTGAACGCGCTAATCTCTGGAACTACCATACGGATTTGAAATATCCTTTTTTGCATTTGGTAGCCCAATTCTTGAGGAAGGCTTATTATCACGCTAGGACTCTTAGGGAGCCGAGCAAAAACAAAAAAAGTCAGAAAGAACACTAAGCGAAAATGAAGCAATACCGGATGCGATGCGACGGGATGGGTCGGGGGAACAATAAATTTCACGCGGACGAAGTCGAGGGCAGAAGCTAGTTTTAAACAAAAGTGTATAAAGTTTTCAAAAAATAAAAGGCCCGTTTTGACATTGACAGTTATAGTAGTTAATAAAGATCAAATTCGCAAAACACGTATTCGTTTGCATGAAACTGACAGGTGTCAAGAACGCATTCTCAAATGTCAAAACGGGCCTTTTATTGTTTGGCAACTAGTGCTGACCAAAAGGTATTTGGTCAGCACTAGTGATATGGTTTACTAAACTGAGGGGCAATTCTCGTAATTATAAGAACGTTCAGTCTGATCTCAGTCTCAATCTGTCAAAAATACCTCTAATTTCCTTACATTTTGACAAGTTTCAGACATTTGTTTGTCGCTGAGATGAGACTGCGACTAGATTTTGACCGTTTTAAATTACGAGAATTGGCCTTCTGATCATCTATCAAAGATTTTATTACTAGGTAGACGAATGGTCGTATTCCCAAATTCAATTAAATTTTCAACACTAATTCAAATGATGTCTGTATCAAAGAGAGACAAAAATGCCATCAAAACAAGATTATCACACCGCTAAACACAAAACCACGCAGTTGATAAGGTACCATTTAGTTAGGATCACGGTCGATAGATGGCGTTAGTAGTAGCAATATTGTAGATCTTGTTCAACATGAATGCAGCCTTCAGAAAATAGAATTTGCTAACCAGCTGTAAGTGTAAATCATCACATTGATCGTAGACGCAAAAGTAATTTCATAATTAGTTATCAAAAACGTCCATAGATGGTAGTAGTAGTTCACTTTATTTGAACTGCATAGAATGTCGTCGCTGTGTCTGCTGAGCTCGCAGTTTGTTAGCCTCATTAAATAAATACGTAGGCGTCTGCATGTTTAATCATGTTCACGCTAGCCCTACTTCGCCCATTGCTGTGTGTTTCAAACATTTCTAAGCATCGTCGAAAACAGTTTTGTCACCAAAAAAAAATGTAATCCAAAATAAAAAAGGTCTTGTATTCTTGTAAAAGTAATTTCTATAGTTCAGAACAGTTCTGAATTGAGAATTTCAAGGTTTTTTTTTATTTTCACATTTTTTTGCAATCACCTAATGTATTTATTTAAACATTAGGTGATTCCTTCAAAGTAACCGTGAAATACAAATTTCTTTGCAAAGACGTAAGTTTGTAATGCTAAAATTTGACCGGATGTCAGGCTAAGTTAAATGAATAACTATGTCGTACTGACAAATCCTTGCCATCGATGCCTTTTCTTCGCCATTTTACCGGTAGCACGCTACGAAAGTATGAAAAAGTCTTCGATTTCAACTGTCAAGCACACAACTCCACTCTTCCTTCCTCATTCTGGTCCTATAGTTCAAAATATCAACCAGGTAATACGAAACAAGATGATTTGTTATCATAGTACTTAGGAGTTCCGTGTTCGAATTCGTACCCAGGACCTCATGCTCAGCAGTATCGCTTGCGAAGCGGCGACCACTAGACCAACGAGGCATTCCTGGGTTCGATTACCAGAAGGCCAATTCTCGTAATTTAAAACGTTCAAAATCTAGTCGCAGTCTCAGCTCGGCGACAAACAAATGTCAAAAACTTGTCAAAATGTAGGGAAATCAGAGGTATTTTTGACAGATTGAGACTGAGATCAGACTGTGTACGGTTTTAAAATTACGAGAATTGCCCTTCTGGTCGCGGTCGGGCCAAGGTTTATGGGGTTTTTCCATAAAAAAAGCCCGGTTCATGGCAATAGACTCGCTTTCTATTACATGGGACTTAAACATACCTGGCGAAATGTGGCTGTACTATAGGAACACCTCTGCATAACCCTTCGGGGTACAAGCGTGACGTTTATTATGATCCGTATTCGAATTCATCTTGTATACCAACATGGTCACGCCATTGATGATATCATACCCACAGATGTAGTGTGAAGTGGAACTAACTCGCTTGTCAAAAGGTCAATAACCCCATTAAAGTTAGCGCGTCTTAAGTTTGGGCCGTTTATAATGGACGCCTACTTTCAAGATCAACGGTGAACCTCAGTTAGATGATGTTCGCGGTATTACTCTATTATTATTATTACTTGTCTTGTTTCTATGGGAACACTTTTTATCAAGCAGTGATTGGTGTGACGAAGAAAAAACAAAAATATGATTTATTTATATAAGAAATAACTTTCAGAATAAAGAAATAACTTGCTATCTCTTTTATCGTCTACTTAATAAAAATGGACGGACATGGACACCCCTGTACTTAAATCAAAATAATTATGAACAGAGGGGCAATTCTCGTAATTTTAAGAATATTCACAGTCTGATCTCAGTCTCAATCTGTCAAAAAGACCTCTAATTTCCCTACATTTTTGACACGTTTTTGACATTTGTTTGTCTCCGAGATGAGACTGCGACTAGATTTTGAATGCTTTAAATTACGAGAATTAGCTGCTGATGTCTATGTCTATGTTAGAGAGTTTGGTTTCCGCACTTGTGTGAACCATTATCATGGACTATGGTGGACCATTGTGCGTCAAAAGAACCGATAAATACATAAGTATTTATTTGAACCTAATGTCTTATGTTTTATTTAACATTAACAGTTACCTTAGAGCTGAAGCCTATAAAGATAAAGATCTTTATTTGTAAACGTGTGACATTATACATATACATGCAAATGTGGATGTAAAAGTGAAAATCTGTGAGTTTCAACATGTTTTGCCACCATTGGCGTACAAAATAAATTATAGCCACTTGAAATATAACACAATCAAGACAGAAAAACAAATCATAACAAAATCAAAATATAACACAAATAAATTAGAAACTATCATTTAAATAATCTTTAACATAATAGTAAAATTTTTCAGTAAGTAACTTCTTAAGTTCTCTTTTGAACAAGTTTGGCTGGTTTATATTTTTAATAACCTCTGGAATTTTATTATATATTAATGGTGCCATAGAAAACACGCTTTTATGAAGGAGTGCTGTTTTCGCAGAGTGAGGCTGTAAGAAATTCTTATACATATTTTGTACGTCTATTTCTAGTGACATTGTCTGACAAAAGAGGAAACCAGTGAGGATTGTTTCTAACAAATAAAGCTATTTCAAAGATGTATAGTGACGGAAGTGTCAGTATATGGTATTTTATAAAAAGTGGTTGACAGCTGTCGGTATTTTTGATCTTAAACATAGCCCGAATACAACGCTTTTGCATTTTAAATACCATGTCGGTGTTTGTCGAATTACCCCAGAATATTAGACCGTATCTAAGCACCGATTCAACAAGTCCATAATATGCCATGAATAATGCGTTTCCACTCACTGTTGGTGTCAGTTTGTACATCGCATAAGATAAACTACTTATTTTTGTACAAAGGTCTTCTCTGTGACATTTCCAATTGATTCTACTGTCAATTTTTAAACCAAGGAATTTGGCTGTTTCTACTTGATTTATTATATTATTATCATATATTAATTTAAATTTAATTATTTTTTGAGGTCTGTGACTGTAGTTCATTACATTTGTTTTATTTATATTTATTTTTAGATTATTATTGATTAGCCATGTTATTATAGATGTAAGTGCTTTATTTATGTCGTTTACAACTAGATTTTTATCATTACATGAAATATTTACTGTGCTGTCGTCTGCAAATAATATCATAGGTTGCACAGTTGCATTAGGAAGATCGTTGATGTAGGTAATAATGAGCGTAGGTCCTAGTACGCTGCCTTGAGGAACACCATATCTAACATATCTTACTTTGGATTGGTATTGTTCTTCCTTTTTAGTTTTAGTTTATGTTAAATATTGTAATTTGTGTTATTTGTTTTCAGTCGGTTAAGTAAGATCTAAATAGTTCTAAAACGTTTCCTCTTATACCGTATGCCTCCAATTTACTAGCCAATATTTTGTGATCAACATAATCGAAGGCTTGTGTCACGTCGCAGACATTTCTAGTCCAATACTTGAATTATATGCATAATAAGATCAAGATCAACGGGTATTAATATAAAAACGACACTCTACTGAAAATGAATTCCTTATAAAAACTGATAGCCAGTAGCATTGTGTTAAACTATTTGCCTAAGTCAATGTTAAGCGCAAACATTTAAAGCAAATTTCAGCAGTTGTAACATTTTCAGCATATTTTAATGTCATTTATTGAGACAGAGAATAAAATTAATAAGTTTTATAGTTTTCTCATCAGTGTACGGTACACTGATAAGAAAACTATAAAACTTATTAATTTAAACCAAGGAGTATGAAGAAATGAAGTGCTCACGTGCGGTCACCAAAGGAGATAAGTAACCAGGGTCTTCGGATATAGTTGGGAGTTTAGTAAGAGACGGATTGATGTTTTCGGATAAAATTTTATTTAATTAATAGAAAAAAAAAACAGTTCATTTATCAAACTAAATTTCATTTGAAAACACCCATCGGTTTCTTACTAAACTTCAACGATACCCGACGACCCTGGTTACTTAACTCCTTTGGGGACTCAACTCTTTTTTTTTTTCTTTTTCTTGTACAAGGTGGAAACGACAATACGACAGTAAATTAAACTCTCTCAATTAAAGTCTGCGTATGAAAAATTCAATCAAATGTGTTCAATAGTTTAGTCTCTATAGCTAGTCAGCTGATTGGCATAATTCATCGTCGGCCCATGACTACTATTTAGTTGGTTTGAAAAAATCACTTTTTTATTGGATGTTAGGATTTCTTTGACAGTTAAAATAGTCCTATGTATTAGTATTGTCAGTTTTCGCATTTATTGTCGTCTCCATATTGTAAACATACTTCTCTCGTGAAATCGGATGAAATTTGGCACACGGATAGACCATGACCTGGGAGGACATACTTTTTATCCCGGTAATAAGTTCCCTTGGGAAAAAATCCGACCTCCAGCCGGCGAAGCCGCGTGCAAAAGCTAGACAATTATGTATGATATATGTTTGTGTATGTAATTGTAACTCAGAAGCAAAAGAACCCGTTAGAACACATTTTTTTATAATTTTGTAACCTTTTATTTTTCTTTGCAGTTCAGTGACTACCTAGTGAAGTGTAGTGTGCCAAGAGTGTGCATACTTCATGGAGGGATATCAGCCTTACTGACACATGTGCCCTCACTCTTCACGGTACCGCCGAAAAGGAATGGACACAAGTAGTAGCAGAAGTGATACTACTAAATACACAGATTAGATAGTAAATGAAAAGCTAACTGGCGCAAATCTTTTTAGAAATAAATTCGGTAAAAGCGAGTGGAAAACTCAGTGGCGCAATTCTCTTTAGAGTCAAATTCGCTGAACGGTGATGCGCGTGAGATGAAATGTTTTCATTACTCTCGGCTTCCGAAAGCCTATTTAATTTGATAATATGTGGTCAAATCTCGTGTCTTTTGTTATTTTAGTTTACCAATCAAAACAGCTTGGAACATTTAACGGCAGCTTTACAGATCAGCAGTGCCATTCTGTAAAAATCTCACCGTGAAAACTTAGGTGAAGTGAGTTTCCCACCTGACTATAGGGATTGCCCTATCGTCTGGTGGGATGACAATTCACTTCAAGCTCACTTCGCCTACATTTTCACGGTGAGTTTTTTACAGAATAGACCGGCAGGCACTTGAATAGGCTTTCAAATACTGGAGCTGAGTCATTTGGATTGGTAAAATAAATATCGCGGATCGATATACTAAAGAGTCTGCATGTTAGCACTCCATTGGTGTTTCAACGCGCACTTGGGTTTTTTTGTTACGTTTTTGTCCCGAAAAACTGACACGTGGTGGTAATTTACAGCATGTATTTTACAAACTGCAGTATTTTTCCGCATACGATAAAATGAAATGTCAAAAACCGTAAAATTGCGGTTTGGGCCTCAACAGTTATAATAACTAACATAGAGACCTTTTAAGCTTGTGTCAATCGTAGACATATTTATTTATTTAATACTTCAAGCACAGAAATGTACGTATGTATGTATGTATGTGTGTTACCGTAATCACTGTATGATATGATCTTCCCAAAATTTGTATTTTTTTTATAATCGAGTCTGGTTTAAACACGCTGGGATCGGTGCATTTCATTCATTCATATTTAATTAAACCTCTAATAAGAAAAATTTTTCGCTCCAAGTATTATTGGACTACATACCGGCCGTCGAGAGAATGCGTTCCTGACACCTGTCAGTGCGACAATTCTAGTAGAAGTTCAATAACTTTTTAAATATTTCCCGAAAAATGCAATAGAGTAGGTACTCTTTAAACTCACATGATGTTTCGTATAAAAGAAAGAGACATTTATATTGCAGTGAGTATCGTCTCTAATGCTCGGTTCCTATAAACAAAAACGAATTGTTTTGCTTACTATTACAATGGGAGCATTTTTTTTTGCCAAACTGGGGGCATATAAATAGATTCGTAAGCTAATTTTACCTACTTGCATATGGGAGGGTCTACTACGCGGCGTCCTAATCGCGTAACACACTATCAATCACAATCTGAATCATTTTGAAGGATATTGATAATCCATTGTTTCCTATGTTCGAAAAATTTGTCTGCTGAACAACGTAAATAACGCAATGAATGTTGTTGAACTGTCAAAATGAAAGTCATTGCTACTGATAGTGTGTTACGCAATTACTTCGCAGGTTTTTACTTCATTACTTATTGGTAAAGATACAAGAGTTTTAATTTTTTTTTTCTGGAAATTATAGGAATCGGCCATAAGACTTCTGTATGTTAGTTATCTGTGGTTTGGACTCATCCATGCTAAAAAACTTTTACATCTTCAGTAGGTACAAATCAGACTCATTTTTTTTTAAGGTTTTATTTTATGATCTGAATTTAGTTCTAAGTAGAATATTACTAATATTTTTTATATTCGTATATATTATTTAAAGCATGAATTACTTTATTTTGAAATTAGAAACAAAAATATGAGATTTTTATGTAGATATTTTGTTAATTATTGTTTGAATTTAAATGTTAGTATGAAAATGTGCATTCCGGTTTTTCTATTGTATTTGTATTTTTATTAAGTGATGTGTAGGTATGGGCTGATTTTGGTTTATTTATCCTTATTTACAATTAAAACCGATTCAGTTAACCATTTTGTACGTTCCTTCGATGTATTTAAATAAATAATCTATATTTTAACGAAATAAGCTATTTATACACAATACGCATGTACAGTACCTACTGCTACGAATTTATTTAATAAACATATGAACGGTTATTGTTTGTTATTGCTCCGGTGTTACGCTGTGAATTCCCACGGCTTCATCTCTCGACCGACTTGCACTTCATTGACTGATAAGTACCCACATAATTACCGTCGTATTGTCGTGTGGGCAGCCCCCTAACGGCTCGTGATGTTTTTACCCCCTATCATGTTATGAATGAGAGGTTCGTACCAGAGGGGCAGGGGGGCGCGTGCGGAGTTGGGGGAGGGGGGCGCGGTAGACGCCGCTCTCGCATTCGCCGGCCGTACCTAGCCGCGACTGTGTGTATCGTTCGCGCTCAGCGTTTTCACAACATTCCTCGCGTGCAGTGAAACTTCATAAAAAAAATATTTTGTTGCAAAAACAAATGGGCGTCGATAGTGAAACGTAAACTTGTGATGATGCACAGTGTTCTGTGAAGTTTGCTTCGTTTGACAGTTGGCCTTGGTGCAGTTTACATTCTTTCCGAGTTCCGCCCGCTCGGAGGACAGTAAGAGAGTGACAGTTTGCTGTGTTTTGTGCGAGTTTTCCTTGGAGGAGTTTACTCTGTGTTTATAGTCGGAGGCCGTCGTGAACACCGGCCCCGACATGATGGAGGGATACTTCGACATCTCTAACGATTTGAAGGACGTCTGGGAGGCGGACATTGACCCGGTGAGTTAACCTTGCTTGATATCTGTTATCGCTGAGAGGTGATCATTTGATTTAATTAGCGATCTGCCAAACAAAGGTGAAAAAGAAGTGCGATGTTATGGTACCGCTGAAAATTGATTGCAACACGAGTTTGGATGTTATAGTCCACCAAGTTCCATTCATGTTGAAACAACTGCTGAACAATACGCGAGTAGAGAAAAAGTCGGCTGCTGCATACCTCGTTGCATTTGCTTGAATGGGTACGTTTATACCTACCGTCAAAAAAGTACGAGAATGGAATGAAAGTTAGCACGGTAGTGCTGATAATAAACTATTGGTACCTACCTGTACCTTGTTTGTAATCAGACTTGGTATTTCCTATGAATGTTATGACTTTCCTTAATCACACGCGGAAATATTGTGCTGGGTAAATATCACAGTTTTCGCGACTTTCTAAGAGCGACAACCCTGATACACATTCTAGAAATTGATGAGAGAATACATTGGGCTATTATATAGCTAGGTATGCGCGCAAACTTTCGTTTGTAGGTACTGTTGATAAACTAACTCTGAATCACATTTCAATCGGCGCACGTTGATGTTCGTAGACGGTGGTAATTAAATCAACATAACTTCTTCATCCTTCATGTCGTAACTCCCAAGACACGAATGTTTAATTATCGATATTTGAATCGATTCGCAATCTCTAGAATGTTCGCTAATTCTTGATTAACGATATATACTCGTAGAAATCCTTAGCAGAGCTCCGATTAGATTTCTAATCTACAGTGCAGTCATGCTTAAATAGGGATATAATTAAGACCTGCTTATGTTCTGTAATGCAAGCTGGAAGCCTAATTTAGTATTTATGAGGTAGGAGTTGCAAAACTGTTGGGAAACCAGTCTGAGCAAGTAATTAACATTTTTGATGTAATAACAAGGAGTCTCTAATTGTTTCGCTGAAGTCTTTATCTGACGGTTTTACTCACGGTTTGTTTATGTATTATGTTTTTGCTTCAAGAACATCATACATTTATATTTAGAAAAGGACTTGAATAGCGTATAAACGAAGTTGATTAGACTACCTTCATCCTGGCAAAATTTGAAGTGAGCAATCCGGATTTTCCCGCGTCCCTTTACGTCGTGTTTTTGCTTACATTTTCCCTAAAAACTTAATAAAAATAGGTCCATGTTTGTACAAATAGGTACTTAGTAATTACTATGCATGTGGGACGTTATCTTATCAGTACTTATGCATTACGAATGATCTTCAAAATTTTATAAATAGCTCAGATAATGCATGACTATTTATTGGGTAGGTATCGTAACTACCTATTTTGGTCTGGATAATAGTAATAATTTATCTAAATTCTGACCCCTTCCTGTTTGATTTTTCGTGCATCAAGTGGAAAATTCACATAACTTGTAGTTTTGGCAACACTAGATATTCATTCATTCTGAAGAGATCTACAAGTTTTAGTACAGGAATGACACCCCAATTTAAAACAAATCAGTGACCAATTTGTTTAGGAAGCGATAAAAAGAATCACAACAGTCAAGGGGGAGTGAAACGAATCGGTTCCGATGACACTTCCTCCCTAAAATCTAACCCTCTTTCAAACAATAGGGGTACAAACGTACAAATTATCATTGAATAGTTACTTCAATTAAGTCTTTCAAATCAAATTAACTCCATGTTTGTTATACAGAAATCAGGAAATTGTCAAATAATAACATTAACATGGATTGTGGGAACTATTCATAATCATAGTGTATTGAGACATTATCTTTTGCTAATAGCTAGAGAGCTACACAATGGAAAGGGAAAGAAACATTTAGAACCTTCTTGTAAATTTTTATTTAATTTAATTTTTAAACATGATAATATTTACATAATAGGTATATATGCTAACAGTCTTAAAATAACAATAATAATAAGCAACAGAAATTTAAAAAAGAGGGGAACGAATCAGGGCATCATACAATTCGTACGCATCCCTGTCAACAGAAAAAGTACCTGAAACCTGGCAGCTTTTCGTCACTAGGCAACACCAATCAGTGTTGCCTACTTCACACAAGATTTAAATCATTCATAAATCACTAGCACAATGCCACTGTTACCTAAACGTATATGTAGTTTATTGATATTCCACTCATACGTCGCTGGTCCTGCCTCTTACTTATACAGAATTATTAATAACTACAATTTACCGTCCGTAATCATCAAAGGGTAATCGTTCGATCAATGAAAGGATTAATCTGTAGGTTGGCAGCGTACGTGCATTGACCTCTAGGGGTACAAAAAAGGCCTGCTACAGAATCAAAACAATTTTTTGTGAGCGTTTTGTACGTTACGGTGATGGTAAGTTTGGCTCCTGTTAGCGGCTTTGTCATCTTGAAACTATGTTCTATGATGCGTAGAAATTGACTCTTATAATTAGAAGCTTTAGAGTGCTAACTGCATGGCGCGAAAAATGGAACATTGCTTCTTCTTCTTAGCGTACTTATCGATGGCAAAAAGTTCAAAAATTTTTGGCCCAAAGTTCAGCTGCGCGAACTCCTCTCACTGACGCAGTCACAAGATCATCAAGTGCACTAACAGGGCATGCGGCGCAGGGTAGAAGGTTTGCCACTGTCTGTGGGGATGTGCCGCATACGCACTTGAGATCTGAGCCGTCTGTGAACCCCCATCTGAGATTGTCTGAGATTATCTTTGCTCCCGCCGCCTTGGGTTCTATTTTTCCGAAAGAGTCGTGATTTACTGAGTAAATCATTAACGAGATAACATTGTTTAAAGCGACCAAATCCCGATTCTTTCGGAAAAATATCAATAATTCCGAAAAACAAAGTAATTTTTAGACTACTTCTTTTACTTAGTTAGAATACTAACATGATTACGTATTGAGTACATAAATACTAAGGTAGGTAATTGATGTCCATGTGAATAATGATTATGTAAACGATCTGGCTTTAATGATTAATAATTCGTTTCTATCCAAATTAGAGTGGTGTCAATTATCTATTCTTATATTCTTTCATTAAATATTTACTAATATCTAGCAGTTATATGGCTAGAAAGAGGGTGAATACCGAGTTGACGAATAATAGAGAAGTATGGAAGAAAAAGACATGTTGCGCCAGTACCCCAAATAAATTGGGGTAAGGGCAGCGGAACGATTATGATGATCGAGCGTAATGAGAAAATAATTAATGGTGTTGGGATACTAACCAAATTAATCTGAAATTGAAGTTATAACAGAGTTAACTTCAAGCTATGGGTTTTGTTGAAAAACATAAAAGTAGCAACATTAATGGAAAATGAATCAACCATAAAACCGACATACCAATTAAGTGCGAACCCACCCACGAGTCGTTTCATGGAACTACCAACTATTAAAAAGAAACGATTCTTAGTACTTACTTTACTAACCTTACCTTGGTAAACCAACAATTTTGTCAATTGTTACCATGAACATTCAAAATCCATGTGTTTTTCGGGAAAGAACATAAAGGCCTCGACTAGCACCTGTAACTTGTTCTGTGCTATGCATTGACGTCATGACTCAGTGGCTCTTAATTAATGGTTGATAACCCGGCCACGATGCGGAGATGATTTGCATGCGTTCATTTGTTGCGTGCATGAACACTCCCAGATTTGGTCAGGTTGGCTGGGCATATATTTCTTATGGCGCGGCGTACGGTATCGCATGGTGCGTCGACCCGGTGCGTTGAACCAAGGGGCCCGACGCCGCAGGTGCTTTTTTTTTATTAATATTAACTTGTTCTTTTCATTATGATGGACAGTGGTGGCTAGTTAGCGTTATTAAGAAGATCCGCTTTATGGCTTAAGGCGATTAAAAAGCTATTATTTGGATACTGTAGTAGACGCTTGAAGCTATGGATGAAATGAAACTAGTCGGACAAGTAAGGTACAGTCCGCAAAAAAGTCAGTGAATAGTTGTACTTTTAAACTTATGATTGGTTGGTTCATCATGTCTAATGGCTAATCATGATTCTTTTCTTCGTTTATTTTTGTAATATTGTAAACAAACATTATTTTAGAATTTAATCTAACTCTATTTTAAAAGCCAACGAATACCTATTTCGTTTGTAAGAAATTTAAAAGTTAAACAAAGTACAGCTACTTCACTCGTTTTTATGTCGACAGTACATTTCTATTAGTTCAATCAAACACTAGAACAAATCTTAGAATAGTAACTTGACTTTAAAGGTCTTTCAAGCTAAATAATTTCTATCTAAATAATTTTTCCTTGTTAATATTTGCAAATATTAACAAGGAAAAATTCTAATTAAATGCAAATTGAGTAAGCTGCCGCTTGCGTAACCTATTCCAGGTGTTATCCTAGAAACGGAGTGCTTTCTGCAAGTTTTTGAACTAATTTAAATATTATTATGAATAAGTTAGGTTCATATTTGTTCACACCTTCATCAAAGAAAATTTTGTGAAGAATATTAATGGATTTATATTTTTAGATACGCTATTAACAAATCTAAGTAAAAAAAATGCAGAGGCAGGTTTTTGAAATACTTCAGTGATACCTACTGCATCAATCAATCTGCCTTGCCTTTTCACAACTATGTTGGGGTCGGCTTACAGTCTAACTGGATTTAGCCGGATGTTGGGGTCGGCATACAGTGAAACCGGATGTAGCCGGAGGAAAGCTACTGAATAAGTCTATTGAAAAAAATAACATTTGAAATAATACCAAGAAACACCATTTTCGCATCCAGTCCTAAGAAATAGAACCTTACAGTTTCCGCAAAAAACCTGTTAGGTACTTTTTATCCCTAGCAACACTGAACACATTGAATACTTACATTAATTAATATTCATGAATAAATAGTGCGTTATACAATATAAATATGTAATTATGTACGGTACAGTTATATATATTATGTACCTACTGTCTTGTTGCACACTAGGTAGGTAGGTAGGTACAGACGCCAGCAGGTCACGCTACCCGAAACTGTCAAATTTTCCCAATCAACCTTGAACCTTAATGCTTTAGCGATAAAGTATAAAATCTATTAAAGAAATTTGACAGATTGTAGTAGCTTGATCCTATATCCTTCTTCCAAAAATGTCCACTTACATCCGGTGTCCGGTAATACGTCATTTGTTTTACTCACACTCGATAGGGTTGTCAAGTGCCAACCAGTTCTCAAGGTAAGGCATTCTCTTGAATGATGAATCATTTATTTGGAAAAGCTAACTGTTATGTAAAATGTAATGGTTTTAATATTAGTTTAGTAAAAAATATACAGGGTTAAATTAAATTAGCTAGCGAAACTCTGCAGACTTGATGGGTAACGACATAAAAAATGTTTTTTTTTTAATTGACCCTCTTTAATGCAGCTATGTTTCAGAAATGAGGAATTATATATACAGCTCTTAATATTGACGTATTTAATAATGAGTTAATTCCTAGGTCTTAACTATAAGGTAAATGGCAGTAATTAGTGCTTATTTATGTGCATTTAAGGTTACTATGTACATTTAACTTTAAAAGGACGCTAATTCCCACATCAAATCAACACGCAAGCATTATTCTGCTATTGTGCCAGTCAACCCTATGCTAATAATTCTAATAACAAAATGGTCATATTTCCATTATGGTATGAACCGACGGAACCATTGGAAGCATTTTCGTATTAATGATAAAACCTTTGCCCTCGCTTACTTTTATTTTACTTTACTGGCAACACTTAGTGGTTTTAGATGGTATTATTCGGTTAGGGTTGCCATTGTCATAATTTTATATTATCTAATTTATTAAAAAACCTTCCTGGTAATTATCTCGCTTCCGACACAGAGGTGTTATATAATAGCAAGGAAACGGTAATGTTTAAGATCTTTTTAGATTTTATGGCATATATTGTTATACAGTCGCTACTAAATCAAGACAGAGTCGTAAAATACTGCTAGGGAAATAATGGAACTGCGCATTTAATTCGCACTGCTTTCGTAAAACTGTAGATTTATATACCGTAGTCTATCTATACTAATAATAAAACTGAAGAGTTTGTTTGTTTGAACGCGCTAATCTTAACTTCCAGTCGGATTCGAATTTTTTTTTTTGCATTTGATAGCCCAATCCTTGACGAAGGCTCTAGGCAGAAGCTAGTAGACATAATATATATACCGTATCTAGGTATAATACGTCTGGAAATTATTTGCAAATTAAAAACTGCAGAAGAAGACTGACCTATTTTCATAAACTGGTCTACTAGTGAGTACTAAGAAAGTTTTGGCAAAACAAAAAAAAAAAAAAGAAGCGCATAAAAAAATCATTTAGTTTTTGGGCTTCAATGCCACCATGAAATGAGCTTATTATTATAATAGTAGGTACTTATTTTGTAAAACTGTATTTTTAACGTGTAAGTTGTTTAAATTTTCTAAACACACCATTACTGCAAGCTCGGCTTTTATTAGAATAAATAAAATTATAGCATACATTACATCTACTTCACGCTTGTGTTTCCCGAAGGGTGTACCTATAGTACACCTACAACCTCTTTTCTCCAGTTAGGTTTAAGCTTATGCTGAGACTTAAGGAAAAATTAGACTTGAGGAACCAGCAAAAACACTTTTATTGTTAAAAAAACAAATACTTCGCCTAGCTTCAGCTACACCATCGGAAGAAATTTTAATTTCTCCAGTACCAATTGATGACGACTTATCTCAAATAGATTATACTCTGAATTACTTAGATAGTAAAATAGAGAAACTGTCACAGGGTGATTTGAAATACTCTCGCTTAATTGAATCATATCTTAACCATTTATTTCACAGGTTGGAACGCATAGATTTAGACTTGAACCCTGAGTATAAACCAATACTCAATTCTTTAAAAGCAAAATTTGGGACACTTGACAAAAGTTCTAAAACTTATTTAGAATGTAGTAGTACAGACTCCAGCACATCAAGCTACTACAATCTGTCAAATTTCTTTAATAGATTTTCAACTTTATCGCTAAAGAATTAAGGTTCAAGGTTGATTGGGAAAATTTGACAGTTTCGGGTAGCTTGATCTGCTGGCGTTTGTACCTAGACCCTCTTTTCTCCAGTTAGGTTTAAGCTCATGCTGAGACTTGACTCCGAGCTGTTACTGAGAAATTCCAGATAGAAAAACTCAACAAAACGAAAACTATGTCACCTCTAAATGCTGTAATTATAACCTACCTCGTTATTATTAAATTAAAGCTGAGTGGAGCAGGCAACCCTACTCTATTAACTCTACAAGTTGGTATTGTCTATGAGTGGCGCGGGCGCGCGACCGCGTTGTAATGATAATTGAGTTTCCTTTCCGCCTGTAACTCCTCATTGCTGTACCAGTGAGTCGACAGAATACCTAAGTGTTAATTAAAAATAACAGATAATAACGGATAACGGACCCCAGAATTATTAAGCTTATGAAAGGCTTTGTAAAGTGCTGCGTTCAGTAGCGGTGTTACGTTCGTTTTTTTTTTTTTTTTGACATTAAAATTATAATATGCAGATATCGTTGGTCCCAAACTAAGCTAATTTGGGGCACCATAAATACAGCATTTTGGATTTACTTTTATTAAAAAATTTAAATCGGTGACTGTCAAACTAGTTGCCTTGCCGTTTCGTTTTATATCAATCGTCAAAAAAACTCTGATAAAAAAGGACCTGTAATATCTATCGGATTAAAAATTAATTGGATGAAGTAATAAAATATGATTTATTTGACGTTGCACGAACTAGTCTTGCATGATGTTATGTACTTATATCAATCTAGGAATATGCGACTTAACCTGGTTTTGGTCCCTGGTTTTGCGTGAGCGTACAAAGTAAATTAAATTAAAAGTAGCAAGGAGCCTTTCAAGTGAATTGATTGAAAATTAAATAACTTATGAGTAAAAACGGAATATTCAGTTTAGAGACTAAAATCCTTGAACTATATCAACAAATTACTTTAACGTCAGGAGCCCAAAGCCTTTGGGAACTGAATTGAAAAAATAACTGTAAAATGTATTCGGTCTTTCAGTGAATAGAGGTTTTTTATGTGGGTAGCCTAACTTTCATGTTCACATAGTGGGTTGGGCGTTGATAACGCAAATACCAGTTTGGTAGGCCTTTTTTAGATTTTTCCGTATCTATTTCAAAAGTTACTTTATCTACGATGCTAACAAAGCTTGTGAGTTTTTATCATTTATACAGCCACCCATTTCTTTTTACGCAGAAATAGACATAGGTACCACGTAACTGCAGCGAGAGGAGCCAAAAACTCCAGAACAAACTCTTCAAACGTTTTCCTTAATAAACGCCGAGTTCATTGTACCTATAGTTTCTCAAAACCAATACACAGACTACATAGTTAACGTAAACACAATGAGTGTATCGATTAACAACGGAATGTAGCCGACCTTTTGCTAGTGTTCCAATCTAGGGCTTCCAGACTAAAAAAACATTCTGCTAAATACTGACGGAATTTTGCCCAAGAACGTTCCAGAAGTCTTGTAGGTTATGTTGAGAAAAGTTTCTAATTTGAATGTGTTATACAGGTACCTTGGCTCCGTTTCATACATACATTGATTTGCTTTATGTATTACATCCTGTTACCTTAGATACAGACTTAATTGGGACCATTTACGTCTTATTTACATGGCTCATGGCTGCTGTGCCTACAATCGTGATTGTAAGGGGTGCTCTTAGAAATTCTTTCGGAATTTTCCGAATGTGGCAAGAATGGAACTATTTTGCAATTAGGTACCATACATATATTACGTCGTATCTGGCCGTAAACGTTCATACCAACAACTTGAACATGGCTCTCCTCACATACTGTTACAATGCAAATATCATAATGGCACAGTTCCTATCACGACCGTACATTGTAGACCTGTATGCCTAGATTATTTGAATGTTAATATTCACATAAAATTGTCGCATTCCAAAGATAGGTGACGGGGCAACCCTACACACGCGGATACGCCCAGTGTGCAGTGTTGCCAATAAGAAATGCTAACTTAACCGATATACTTATGATAATTATGAATGAATAATCTACTTAATCGACCACGTGTCCTGAATGCTATACCTACGTTAGTCAATCTAGGCTAAAATGTAATACTCATTGCAATTTTCCGAGCGGCCTCGGGAGTAATAAGTGGATAGGGGCTATACTGGGTAGGTACAGTTGCATTCGCGGCTAAGCACAATGCGGTTCAACGGAAAAACAAGCGTTCCGTTTGTTAAACTTTTGTCGTTCCAAAGTTACCTTGGAAGTAGCAATTGTAATGTACTCGTACAAGGGCGGGTTAAGCGTGGGTAGGCAAATAATAGCTTCAAGGGCTGTTGTTATTGGGACGAAAATAGTGATCATTTGTGTCAAGTGGTTTTGATTTACATCAGTGTCTTCTTGTCCGAGTTCTGTTGCTATTCGCGTTCATCTTTTGTTTATTCATTGTTAAGTAATTTACCTTAATTGTAACCAAGGAGTTGGTATACACATACATACACAAAGCTGAATAAATATTTTCCATATTATCCAACCAAAAATCAACACGAAGGCGTATGAAGAACAATCGAGTAGTTTCTGAATTCGAGTATTAATTTAAAATAACATTAACCGTTGAAGAACGCTTCTACACTAATTTTTTCGAGCATCCGGTCTTTTCAGACGCTTAAAAACTTTATAAGTCGGACGAATTAGGACCATCGCTGTGATTTCTAACCGATCCCACGTTGACCCTCAGATAAAATTAGTATTAGCACTAACTTGACAAGCACGTCAGAATTTTTCGAGTAGCCTGTCTTTTCAAACGCTTGAATACTTCAGAACTCTGACGAATTAGGACCATCGCGGCATCGCTGTGATTTCTAAGCGATCCCACATTGACTCTCAGATAAAATGAGTGTTAGCACTAACTTGACAAGCACGTCAGAATTTTTCGAGCAGCCTGTCTTTACAGACGCTTGAATACTTCAGAACTCTGACGAATTAGGACCATCGCGGCATCGCTGTGATTTCTAAGCGATCCCACATTGACTCTCAGATAAAATGAGTGTTAGCACTAACTTGACAAGCACGTCAGAATTTTTCGAGCAGCCTGTCTTTACAGACGCTTGAATACTTCAGAACTCTGACGAATTAGGACCATCGCGGCATCGCTGTGATTTCTAAGCGATCCCACATTGACTCTCAGATAAAATGAGTGTTAGCACTAACTTGACAAGCACGTCAGAGTTTTTTCGAGCAGCCTGTCTTTACAGACGCTTGAATACTTCAGAACTCTGACGAATTAGGACCATCGCGGCATCGGCATCGCTGTGATTTCTAAGCGATCCCACATTGACTCTCAGATAATATAAGTGTTAACACTAACTTGTTTGTGGCTCGAACAATGGGTACCTACGTTGCGTAAATACGTGGCAAAGCGTTGCGTCATTCACGATCGGTCTGTATCGAATGGTAACATTTCAAAAACAAGATATTGACACAAGTGTACACTGTGACATTGTTTCAGAACTCCGTGTCTCACTTATGTATAGTTCAAGTCCAATAACACGGATTCTTGTTATCCTCTAATTGTATTTTCTCAGTTTTCTGATATAGAAACTTGTTGTTGAGAATTTCTGTAGACTGTTTACTGATAAATTGGAACGTGTTAGGATTACTTAGGATTTATAGTTCTCAATGGGAGTTTCACTTAAATTATCTGATGGTTTTGCTCATTTTATGTTAAAAGTTTTTCGTGTTTTTTCTTCCTTTCACCTGTATACCTATATTTACAAATACCTAGTAGTTTTTGAATGAATCAGACAGGAATAAAATTCGCAGCAGTCTTGTCTAGTCTGACGCACGTTATCTCTATTTACCTTTCACAATTTTAATATCTTATTTCTTTTATTAATTAATTTACAGTCAAGG
This sequence comes from Apamea epomidion, assembly GCA_947507525.1. NCBI lineage: Eukaryota > Metazoa > Arthropoda > Insecta > Lepidoptera > Noctuidae > Apamea > Apamea epomidion. Next base: position 14,638,868 of record OX382230.1, on the reverse strand, counting down.
TATGTTAGATGTAAATAGTTTTTATTGGGAACATTCGTCAAATAGAGATGCACTCGAATTGCACGCCATTCGCGTGTGAAAGGCGCTGCGAGTGCGTCATGTGTATGCTAGTTTGCATTCCTCTCACCGACAAGCGGGCGACAGAGTTGCCATGCTCGGGGAAACAGTAGGTACCCCGTAATGTAGGAGTTATTGATTACACCCGCTGATGATAGTAAAAATCACTTGTTGTAAAAGGCGAATTGTTGTTGTAAAGATTTTAATCAATTCAAACATTTTGTTTTATAATTAAATCATATTTACTTTCCCTATGTTTGGCGTCTATTACGGTTTTTTTGGAAATTCCATGAGGGAAGTGGTTTAGAATAAATAGGTATCATTATCTATCGTTTATTTTTCACATCTTACCCCAATTATAGGTTCAAACAACTATGCACATGGCAACACAACCGGCGCAGGCACCGTAAATTTAGAGAGTCGCTACTGAAACAATTGTCATTCCTTATTAGCACTGTCTAGCGGCACATTGTGCTCTAACGACACGGTTATTGACACTGGCCATGTATAAACACACGCGAACATGGAATATTTATTTTCTTTCGGACACTTAAAAAAAGAATGAATGGAATAGGCCCCAGTTCTTTGAAACTCGTCAAGCATTTCATATGAGTGGCAATTCTCGTAATGTTAAGAACGTTTACAGTCTGATCTCAGTCTCAATCTGTCAAAAATATCTATAAAATCCCTACATTTTTGACATTGATTGTCGCTGAGATGAGATTGCGACTAGATTTTGAACGTTTTTAATTACGGGAATCGGCCTTCTGATGTCAAATCTCGTGCTTAAGGGATTTGAGTGGCTGTTTTTTTCGTCAACAGGTAACAACATGAGACTCGATAAGAAACTGGTTGTTTTACATGATGGTTGAGCAAAATACATGAAAGAGCAGCATTCGTGTATCTTTGGATCACGGTTAAGTTATATTGACTTATGATTTCACCCACCATTTTAAGAGAAAAGTATTGCATTCAAAACAATTATAAAGCATTGGGACCTAACTCATATGAAAAAAATCCAGCAAGTCGGTTAATTAAGCAATAAAGTACCCTGTCAAGCACCAATTTGCTGGTAAGTATCCCGATTAATTGACTCATTAGTCTACCTGGTAATGAGGAAGCTAATTCCAGCTCACACCTCAAACTCTTTGAAGGAATAACTAAGTGGCTAGCCGCAGAATTTCACCAATTTACAGCAAATTGAAAACGAGCGGAGTAATTTTAGTCGGTTTTCCTACTAAGCATCATTTCTGTGTTTCAGTGGCCTAGGTACCTACCCGAGTTCGCGCCAAAACTTTCCACATGGCTGGATTTTTAAATATTATGTAGTGTTGCTAAATTTAAAAAGTAGTTGAGGTCTTTTATAAACAGAAATTAGTATTTTTATTGGACCCAGACCTGGCGAATGACATAGTAAAACAAATTATAGATTTATTAAATGAATTTGTAATTCTGTAGTAAGCTTCGAAACGCCACCGGTAAGCGGTTGCCATTTCTCAGTGTTATCTCATTCAGAATTAAATGTGATAAACGTTGATAACGGATACAGAAATGTTTTACGATTGCACTTAACAAAACCTAGGTCGACTACTTACTGCGACAGAGGTTACACTCGCTATTAATAACTTGCTTTTATCTGAACGTAAATTATTTAGGGTTCAACATGAATCTGATTAATGACAATAATAAAACTTGCACCGAGACATGAAGTGAATTACCAAAATTTTACATTTATAGATTAATTGTACAACTTGAGTGCATCCTGTGTGCATCATACTTAATTTAGAACACTGAGATTGCCCTTAGTTTGGAGCACACAAGGGGACTTGGTCAGCTAGTGATCTAAATTCCGTAGTTTAATAATGAGGTCATTCCTAACCTCTACAGTCTAAATAAATGAGTATGCAGTTGCAGTTGCTTCCATGTATTTTATTACTCTATGGCTCCAGTGATACCAACCTGACGCATCTTTTTCTCTTCAGGATCGAACGCGCCAATATTCAAACAAACTTTTCACAAACACTCATTCTTATACTCGACGGCACGGTTGGCGCAGTGGTTAAGCAATGGACTGCTGCGCTGCGTGTCGTGGGTTCGATTCCCGCACGGAACAAATATTTGTATGACCTACAAGTAGTTGTTACGGGTCTGGCTGTTTGTGTATGTGAGTTTAAATGTTTGTAAACGCACCCACGACACAAGAGAAATTGGTAGGGTGGGGCAAGGTTTAAAAAAAAAAAAAAAAACTACTCACATTAGGTAAAATGCCTAAATCATATGCGGAGCTCTATTACGTAACTGTATTGTGTCAGGCCGGCTGCGACCTTAGATAACGCGTCCCTGATAATGGCTACCTTACCGACCTGTGCGCGACACAATCTTGTCGGTTTAATTAATTGCAATTGCCTTCGCGTTACGTAATTTCGCTTTCGTTTTATTGGCAGGTTTGAAATCGGAATGAATGAAAGGCTTTCTTTTTTTATTGTTTACGGCGATTGATATTTTTATCCAAACTATTGGTTACGTCATAAAGAATTGTATTTTTATCGATGGTCTTAAAATTCGTTCGGCGATATTTATGTGGATTTCTAAAATTAATGCTGGCGGGAAACGGGTTATTCCTGGTTTGGCGGATCAACTCATTGTAGGCAGCTATTTCTAACTAAAAACAATTTTGACAATATTTTGTTTCCGATAAAGAATTCGAAAAACAAATTCCAGTTTATCTGTAGTCGAAAAACCCTGTACCTATACAAATCGTTTACCGTCTTATCAAAGTGTTAGCCAATCAGTTTTACATAAACAATAATCCCAACCAGAGATTGGGACTTTCCGTCTTGGCTGAAAAAAAAGATATGCCGCGCAAATAAATTGGAATAAATTGTCAGAGGGTATTGAAAATGCTTGAAAATGTAGGTACCTACTTATTACCTATTTAGTATGAAAAGTAGGTAGAAGACTTTCTCGACTGCAGACTCGCAATCGTTTCTACAAACCGTTGAATGCACGCTCTTTCTAAAGATTGTAAGTAAAAGTCCATATTAACTTAATTGAATGAATTGAACTATTGACTCTTCTTCAAGAACCAATATTGAAGGTACCATGGCATGTACCTATCTAGTAAAAATAAAATTGTAGTAATACAATTAGAGGGGATCGGCACTGTTACTCCTTAATACAGGCTATGTCCTAGCCTAGCAAGGAGAGCAGCACGTCACCCACTTGATTGTCAGAGATTTAATACTACCCACTTTGTTAAAACTTGTTCATGTACTACAATCTGTTTTTTATATAAATAAAGATTATTATGTCGTTTATTTATTTAGTCGTCTTATTTTGTTACATTTTTAAATATTAGTATGATTAAATAAAAAAATAAAAAAAAACATTTAAAAATATAAAAAAATAGTGATCCACCGGTGTCGGGAGCAGGGTCCAAGCTACCGGTGGTTAGGGCTCCAGAGATAGAAACCTCCTCACAATGCGAGCCGTATCGAGGAGTACTGCCTTCTGAATCAGGCCCTTGATCCAACCGCCTAACGAGAGCCTCGATAGATGTTGATCGAGGCTGTCGGCCATCAGGCCATTGGCCGATACGACAATCGGCACAATGACAGTTGAGCTCACATTCCACATGTCAACAACCTCGCGTGCTAAGTCAAGATATTTCATTTGTTTATCTTTCTCAGCTTTCACGAGGTTCCCGTCATGTGGAATGGTAACATCAACAATCATTGCGCGGCTCACTAATCGATCTATCACCACTATATCAGGTTTGTTGGCGACAACAGTCCTGTCAGTGATGATAGACCGATCCCAGTACAACGTGACATGGTCATTTTCGAGAACTGGGTCGGGCACATACTTGTAATACGGTACCTCAGAGTCGACAAGTTTATATTTCAAAGCAAGTTGCTGGTGAATAATCCTGGCTACTTGGTTATGCCTGTGCAAGTACTCGCTGTTAGCCAGACGAGAACAACCAGAGATAATATGTCTGATGGACTCACCCGGACGGTGGCATGCCCGACACACGTCAGCCGTCCCGTCCTTCATAATATGTCTCCGGTAGTTATTCGTCAAGATAACTTCGTCCATAATTGCACAGACAAAACCTTCAGTTTCCCCGAAGAGGTCACTGAAACGCAGCCAGGATACGGACGCTAAGAAATCTACACCGGGCTCATGAAGAGCCCGATAGAAGCGCCCGTGAAGCTCCTTGCTTTGCCATACCTTCTTGCGGTCATCGGCAGTAAGTACTACAGGTTTGCGCCAGTTCTCTTTCGCCATGGAGAGCGGGGTGAGCCCCTTGTCCATTGCGACCACATCACGGTGCATACCCACTTCGGCTTTTAAAAAATATTCCCTGAGACTGCACACCTCGCGGTTGTGGAGGGTTTTCGCATTTAAAAATCCTCGACCCCCACACTTCCGCGGGATATACAGTCTCATCACCGATGATCGTGGGTGATGCATCCGGTTTGCGGTCAGCAGTGTACGGACCCTTCTATCTAGGGCGTCGAGTTCAGTCTGAGTCCATTTGAGTATGCCAAAAGAGTACATCAAAACCGGCATTACCCAACCATTGAAGGCGCGCACCTTATTTCCGCCCGAAAGAAGACTAATTAATACCTTCTTCAGGCGACAAAAGAAGCGCTCCTTCAACGATTGCTTCATGTCAGCATCGTTGATGCCTAACGCTTCCGACATACCCAACTACTTATAGCTTTCGGATGAGGAGAGGGATCTAAGGTGTATGGGATCCGAAAGTGGAATTCCCTCGGATTCCATAATCTTCCCCCCCTTTACATGCATGACTGCACATTTGTCCACACCAAATTCCATCCTGATGGCACTACTGAAAGTTTCAGTTACCTTCAGTAGCTCCATCAGATGCAATTTGTTAGGGGCAAAGAGTTTCAAATCATCCATGTAGAGGAGGTGAGATATGACCTGACCACCTCTCTTCAACCGATAGCCTAGACCTGAGTCCTCCAGCAGTGTGCTTAGAGGATTCAGGGCTAAGCAGAACCAAAGTGGACTCAAACTGTCGCCCTGAAATATTCCCCGCTTAATCCATACAGGCTCATCATTCCCCTGGATCTGTCGACACCCTGGATAGCGAAGGACCGTCTTCCACTGTCTTATACACGACTCAAGGAAGGTGCGTAGAGTTGCATCTATCTTGTACAACTCCAGCACCCTCATGAGCCATGTATGTGGCACCGAGTCGTAGGCCTTCTTATAATCTATCCAGCATGTCGACATATCCTTGCGGGATCGGCGAACCTGTTGGCTAATGGCCATGTCTATGAGGAGTAGCTCCTTAGTACCGCGAGACCCATTCCTACATCCATTTTGAGAGGCAGACATAATCGAGTAACTGTCAATGTGTGTGTTAATTTTCGCTCTCAAAATGGATGTAAGAAGTTAATAAACCGTCGACAAACACGTGATCGGTCTATAATTCTTGGGTTCCGCGGGACTACCTGACTTATGGAGCAGGTGGGTAACGCTTGTTGTTAGAAACTGTGGTAGTGACCCAGACTCTAAGGATGACTGGAACTGAGATGCCAGGCAAGTGTGTGAACTAATTAGCCATTTTAACCAAAAGTTATGCAGTCCGTCCGGTCCCGGTGATTTCCAATTCGGTAACGGACGGACTGCTTTGGCTACGTCTAATGGCGTAATTATGACTGGTTCCATTTCTGGTATAGTTCCACACACTCGCTCGATATCGCTTCTTATTATTATTATTATTATTATCTAGATAGGTATTTATCGAGACAAGAATATTTAATTTTAATTTTAAGTAAGCTGATGGCAGTTCTGAAACGGTTTTCGCAGTTTTTCCTTTATCTGTGCTATAAGACGTTGCTTCGTACCAAATTTCAAGATTTTGAGTTCACGGGAAGTACCTACCTTTTGATTCCCTTGCGAGTGTCGAAAATTTGCGGAAATTTGCGGCATAAACGGCTGTATCTTTTGATTGCGTTGGCTTAGAAGTTTGATTTTTTCACAGCTCCAAGGGTCAGTAAGTAGACCTGAGTATTTAATATAAATTCCAGCTTGATACCTCCACGCGTTCCTGAGAAAGACGGACAACAAAGTGATCCTATAAGGGTTCCGTTTTTTCCTTTCGAGGTACGGAACCCTAAAAATATTTTTGCATTTGTTAAGTAGCCTAACTCTTGAAGGAAGGCTTAGGCTATTTAACATCACGAGATAAGAGTCCTAGTCTTAGGAGCCGAGCAAAAAGAAAGAAAGGACGCCAAGCGAACAAGAAATGGCAGAAGCTAGTGATTTATAATAATTTATCAGTTTTTTTTTATCAGTCCTGTTTTAACCAAGTCAACAAAGTGTAAAAAAAGAAACAAAGTGTATTACGCAGGGTAGCGGGATCATCCGAAAGGGTCACCGCTGCCCTGGAACATAAAGGGCTAAGGAAGGAACACGGGTGGGTTTTAGTCAGTAAGAGTCTGACACTCCCTTCCGCTCCACCCAGAGCGGGAGGGGTCATTTGATGATTTCCCAACCTCAACAAAAAAAAAAAAAGAAAGTATATTACGCAATTACCCCGCTTTATTTATTTATTTATATAAAATATACTTTATTGTACACCACAAAAATACATAGCATAAAAAATACATTAAACACTACAAAATATACAACGGGCGGCCCTATCGCATTACTGCGACCTCTTCCAGGCAACCCGCTTTTGTACTTTTTAAACTGCATAAACATTTATCTAGAGGTAAATGAAGTAAATAATGATTATTTTGCTTATTTTTTCACATGTAAATATCATTATTTTAAATGTTAGCTTATATAATGTAAATAAATATCAACTTAGCTACTTTCCATTAAGTAATAAATCAACATGGTATCGTACGATTTCCCATCGGTAGCAAGCTTAAGTTATTTGAGGAAAAAACAATAATTTTCTTGTATCTTCGATTATACCTATCTTTCACCTGTTAATTGATACAATTAGCATATTTATACAGGGTGGCAGGGACATCGACGCGCAAGCTGTAACCATGGATTTCAGCACATGATACTAGACCCCATTGCGCCGAAATTTTTCGTCCGTTATCAAAAAAAAAATCTTCTGTGTCATAGAAAAGTGAATACCTACGCGGTCAAAATGTATGGAAAAGTAATATTTTTTTAAAAAAATCGACGAAAAATTTAGACCCTATGGGATCTAAACTCATGTGCTGAATCCATGGTTACAGTTTGCGCGTCGATGATGCCAGCCTGTAGATTCAAAACGTCGACATTTTTCGTCGGTTGTTAAAAAAAAAATTGCGGTGATCTAGAATCATGGGCTGAATGGGCATGGTTACAGTTTGCTCGTCGATACCTGTTATCGTGTATACTCAATGCCGTGTCACTAACTCTGGCAGGGCCACCATCAGGGATTTTAATTTTGATAACACAAAAAATTGGTCGCTAATTAGTCGAAATTTGTCGCCAAATATCAGAATTTGTCGGTCACTGGTTCAAAAGACATAAGGGTTTATAGGTGGCTGATCTGGAGAGAGTCTCCCCAGCAGGGCCACATTTATACCTCAAAAACTAGGGCACCTAGCGAAGATGTGTTTTCTCCCATATTTTGTCGCTAATTAGTCGCAATTTGTCACCAAGTTCCGTAGTTCACGTCTCGGAACCCTCATAGTTTCGTCATGTCCATCCGTCCGTCCGTCCTCGGCTTACCTTGTTGTCTTGTGGGGTATCATTAGATAGGTTTTTTAAAAACATTAAGAGGTTGCTAAGATGATTTTTGATTTAGGTATTCGTTTGAGAGATATTCAACTTTAAAGCGCATTTTTTTTGTTAAAATAGGGCGTCCCCCTCTAAAAGCTAAACGGCTGGCTCGAAATATCTGAAAAAAATCATGATGGTAGTCCATGTGATGAACTTTAAAGGAAAACTATAACGGCTAGATAACTTTGTTAGTTCAGGAGTTGTAGGGGCCTAACATGTAAAGTGCCATTATGGGTGACTACGGAACCCTTTACTATGCGTGGCCTGACACGCACTTGGTCGGTTTTACATAGATTTTCTGTCGAAATCACTCCAAAAAGCACAGATTTTGACAGATCCAAGCATAAGTTCTCGCCAAGTTTCGTCTCTGTATCTTACCTGTACCTAACTGCCTGTGAAAGTTATGACTGTACAAAAAGACCTTAAAATCCCTGGATAGGATAAATTCCCCAGTGTCGCAGATAAGGCTAGACACACTCGTGCGTTCACGCGGATACGATTGCTATCGGATGCGCATTCCGTATCAGTAGCTAATGTAGCTACTTATGTGTGCGGAAAACTTTAGCCTATAAGTATAAAGTGTCAGCTTGTGACACAAAGTTGTGAAGTAAAAGGATACTTTCATTCATGGATCAGTAAGTACTGCTGTTCTGCAAAACTCTTACCGTGAAAACCTAAGCGAAGTGATCTTGAAGTGAGCTGTCAATGGTGTCCATCCCTAGCATCAGGTGGTATGATAGCTCACTTTACCTAAGTTTTCACGCTGAGTTGTTTATTCAGAATACGTTGGCAGTAAGTCGAACGAAGTGATTCTTTGATTTTTTTTCGTATTTCATTTAGGGCCCATTTTTGAATCTTCAGATAACTTATTTATTTATTTATTTATTTAAACTTTTCGCACAAAAAGGTACAAAGGCGGACTTAATGCCTTAGGCATTCTCTACCAGTCAACCAAGGGTGGTGAAGAGATTAGATGGCAGGTGCTTTAATTGAAAGGGACAATGATAAAAAAAGAAACTCATAAAACTAGGTACACAAATACATAAATAGGTTATATACACATACATACTATTACTATAATATATACCTACTTATAATATATATATATAGATATATATACAAAATCAAGGGAGAGAAGTGTTGAGATGACTCTACGCTATTTTTTTAAGATACCTACTTAAGAACTATCTGAGGAATGAAAGCTACGGTATGATAGGTTATGTAAAGAAAATATGTCAATCCACCACATTTATTCTTCATATAAAAGTTATCTGACGATTGATAAATTGGCCCTTATACATTTATTTTTGAAGTTCTGAAAAAAGTCTATGAATTTGCTATACGTAAACGAAACTTTTTTTTAAAGTCATCTGTCCAATTTTTTTGGAATCTTTAGTCATATAAAAGTGTGATTCTCCAGTTCCCATGTTACCATTAATCGTTTATGGTAATTAAAGCAATTAAGACATTTAAGATACAAACACCGATAATAAGATATTAATCTCAAACATAGATATAAAAAACTCATACGTCTCGTTCACTTACGTTTTTCTAACTAACATCTAACATTGGACTTAGTATTTTTTACTTCAATGTTTACAAACACTACTTCACTATTATTAGTGTTAATCATATCACGACATTCACGTCTATCCTCTATGAATAATGACCTCTTACTTTATAAGTACACGAATATGAAGACATTGAAAAAACAACTGACGTTTGAAGTTTCGTGAGTCGCCGTTTTATTGGCAAAGTGTCATTGACAGCTCGTTTAAGGTCGTACCTTCTGTTATCAACCTACAACAAAATAATTGGTACTTACACCAAAAAGGAGGATGTGTTCTTATGATAACACGATAGAAGAAGAAGAAACTTGCAACTGAAGACCAATTCTCGTAATTTAAAACGTTCAAAATCCTGTCGCTGTGTCATCTCGACGACAAACAAATGTCAAAATGTAGGGAAATTAGAGGTATTTTTGACAGATTGAGACTGAGATCAGACTGTGAACGTTCTTAAAATTACGAGAGTTGCCTCTGAATCCGAGTAGATATACGCGATTCAGCGCCAAGTATACACGATGCAGCTTCAACAACCGACTGGTGCCGAGTATACCCGATTCCAGGGTCCCGAGCGTGACGGGTCAGTTTCGTTCACTTATCAGGAAGAGCGCAAAGAGCGCCTAAAGAACTTTTCACTTCAAAAATCGACTCTGATCCTTACATGGTCTTGGGTGTTTTTCAGCATTTCATAATTAAGAACCATCGGCATCGGGAAGTGCCTTGTCCCCGGTTCACTCAGTCTTCTCTAGGAACAGTAGAATCACTCTGGCAGCTAAAAGTGACACCGACCGACGCGGCGACGGCGACAATATCTCAAATATTTATTATTTTTATATCATTTTATAGACAGGATTTTGTTTTATAATATGATGATAACCTTATCTACCTTCCGAGCTACTTACTGATTCATTTCTCAAAGTTGACTCGTTACTTCCGCAAAGATATCACCTGACATGCAGCTGATTTACGTTTGCACCTCTTTTGTTCTAGATTACTTCTACTAACTAACTATTGCATAGTTTATAAACCAAATAGGTACCTCCTAATGAACCTACGACACAGTATTTATATTGTGCCTAGGACAAAGCGAGTCATTTGTTTGGATTGGATTTAAAAAAAACATTTGAACGCTATGCCGCAAATAAATGCATTTTCTTTCTTTCTTTCTTTCTTTTATGCCAAAAAAGAGGATCGTTTAAAAGTTATAAAGAAAAATACAATAAAATCTCAATCAAGACTAAAAAAAAATACAGTACATCGGTGCAGAGATGATTATGACGTTGGCAATTAAACCTTGCTACCGGTCCTGGCTACGCAATGCAGCGCAGCCGTGTGAAAAACTCATAAATCACTAATTACTATGTGTAGAACAAGCGTCGCGTTCCAGTTCATGTGAGAAAATCAAAAAGCAAGCAAGTAGAACGGCGGGCACGGTGTATTTAACGAATTATTCATGACTTTTAGCATAATGGACACGGGTGCAGGAAAGTGCTGTGTTTCATTGACATACTTTTTGTTAAATATTTGAATATTAATGAAACAATGTTTCTAATCGATCGGCGATTAAATTAATTGGATACATCGCTGGATAAGCTGAGGCTTTGATAAGATTTCGGTAAACGTTTTAGCTTTTTAAATACTGCGTTCAGTGCTCATAAAAACAGCACGTTTTGAATCATGAATTAATAAAAAGGAACTGCGATTGACATTCCATTTTCAAACGAGTTCCACTGCACTCCATTTGAATATTTAAAACAGCAGCGGAGAATATTTTAATTTTAATCGCCAACTATTCCGATAATTCAAAACAATGTACGAGTCGACTATCGCTCGGTGCGGGCCATGTAATAATATTCGTTATCACCACGGTGTAAGTCGATTATTCGACCGTGAGCGAATAAAATTTATCGCTTGATAACACTTAACTAAGCGAACGGTTTTTGTATTGGATAGTGTTGTTACGTAAGGTGCTCTCGCCACTCAGTGAAACTGGCTGGATCGAATCCGGTTGCAGTTTTGAAACCTGCACTGTTACATTTTCTATCATAATTATGTTACATAGTCTAAATGTTGAGGTCGTTCGTTTGTCCTTTATTGGTATTTTTATATTTCCTGAAAGAAATGATGAAAGGTTTTATCGGAATGCCGTAATCAATAGAAGATTAATAGGAAGCAACTGATATCTGTGGAGTGCTGTTGTTATTGTAAACCAATACGACTTCAATAAAGACTTGGATCGAGATAAAAACAAACAATTTTTATTGAATCGACTGCATGCAATTGTTTTCAGTTACGATAAATCACGATGAAAAAACCACTGAAACAATATCGTAAATCTTAGAAGATGGGACAGACGCCAACACACCAAGCTACTACAATCTGTCAAATTTCTTTAATAGATTTTCAACTTTATTGCTAAAGCATTAGGTTCAAGGTTGATTGGAAAATTTGACAGTTTCGGGTAGCTTGATGTCTGTACCTATGATTGCTTTGTGCCATTGGAGTCTTTAAATGAATAGTTTATTACGCAGTTACACACTCATGATTCTATAGATAGTATACACACGTCTTACAATCAATCAATTCTATTGGCACACGAGGAAAAATCATCACCAGTAAGCCTTATTAAAGAATTCTTCAACACATTCTTTAACTGCATGTGTATAGGTGTATTCTCAATTAGCTCCTAGCGATCATAAATTACGCGATAAAAGCAACTCAATTAGGTACTTAAATATGCCAAAACGAAACAGAAATCTTAAGAAAAAAAAAAAAAGATTTTTATTAAACTATTATAGGCCGATCGCTTGACTGAGACGTTGCCTGAGGTAGCTGCGCGGTGCGGGAGGGGTGATAGCTGTCACAAGTTGACGAATCACTGAGCTCTCGCATCACGTCACCACACCCCTCCCGCACCGCGCTGCTACCTCAGGCAACGTCTCAGTTAAGCGGTTGGCCTATAGTAACAAAACAGTTTTATGGCACCAGAACTAGTATTTACATATAATCAGGATTTCAAACCCAGCTGGACGTCGGTCTACCAGGGCTTCATAAAGATCCTTACCTACAAAGGAATGCACCCCAAAAAAACAAAACAGACTCGGAAAATAATCTAGCATAGAACAAATATCTTGTATGTTTCCCTAGCTCTTTGTTTTTTACTGTGGAAAACCAAGGAACCTTTTCCAAAACCAAGGAACAGCCGATCTATTCTGTAAGATTCTCACTGTGAAAACTTAGGTGAAGTGAGCTTGAAGTAAGCTGACAAAAGTCGGTCAATCTCCAGCATCAGGGTAGAATGACAGCTCACTTCATCTTAGTAGAATAAAGGTGTTCATATCGGTATCCTGTTCTTTGCATTTGGTGCTGTAGAAGCAAAAGTATAGAACACTTTTGCTTCTTAATTAGAAGTTATTGAATTATGTAACAAAATTGAAGACCTTAGGTGTGCCTCGCCTCTAAACTCATTACAGTATGTAACTGGATGGTGACCCCGTCTACTTCTTTTAACTCCATAGACTTTGAACGGTTATGTAATGTTCAATTATGATTTTAGTAAGAGTTTAAATCGTTTCGGATTTGTAAGCTTAGGGACTTTGTCAGTCTCGTCCATCTTTGGTCCAACCAACTTCGATTATTGAATTCGTAGAGTATTCTTCTAGAATCTTGCCTTTACAATATTTTCCTACCTTAGCTATATTGGAATCAACCTTTAACTTACTGTGTTTGCTTTAGTAAGCTTTTTACCAAACTCAACTAAAACTATTCACAAACTAAAATATACCGTCGAAAAATTCATCCGCATCGCTGTCGACTGGTAATGCCACAAACCTCTACCAAATCAAACCAAACCAACCACCAAACCCAACTTAGGCTTTGCCTATTAAACTTAGGTACTGTATGATGGTGGTATTTATCCTGTATGTCCCAATGTCCTAAGTTGGTATTATTAAAAAGGTCTTTCAGCCCAACTACCAATCATAGGCATAAAGGAGTTTCGCTCGTAAAATCAGACCTTTGTCTAAGAACTAACTGACAGTGGCAAACTTCAGAATATAATAAAGGTGCGAATATGACAACTTTGGTTGCGCTTGCATCCACACGCAATAGTGATCGAGTATTTGGAGTAAGGATTGGTTAACATGAATATCATTTCAATTCAACATGTTTCTAAGACAATGGCCGCGACGCACGAATCTCTCGCGTGATTCCATAGCGAGAATCTGGCGAAATGCACGCGATTTTCGCGCGTATATTGAACACGCACGATATCTAGGTGTATTTGTAGGTGGTTGTGCTAGTATGGACGATATTTTCTTAGTGAGAAACTTTTTTTTATTGTTTTTCATCAAATAAACATCATGAGGAAACCGGCATGTCCTAGAACCAAACATACGAAGACATTTGACATCTACCAACTAGAACTGGGCCCGCGTGGTGAATTATGGCCTATTCCCTTTTATCGAGAGGAGGCCACTGTCATTTCATTTTTTTTTTTAATTTAAATTATTTATAAAAAAAAATTACATTGTGTTGAATATAATATACACATGCAATTTACAAAACAAATACAAAGAACTATGAGTTATTATTTAACATTCCAAATGAAATTCAAAAACAGTGCCAAATAGTTTTAAAAATAATGTCAAACAGTTTTAAAATGTAACGTCAAACACTTTTAAATATAAAGTCAACCAGGTTTAAGATATAAAGTCAAACAGTTTTCAATTTAATTTCAAATTTATTCTAGATTATTTAATGTCTAGTGATTAAAAAAAAAAATAACAAGTCCAAGTGGGAACATTATAATATGATTATGCTTAGGTATGCTTTCATCGATTAATTCAAGAGGTACTTTTAAAATACTTATACTAAACCCATCGTGCTGAATCGTTTTACAATTTGATATTGTTTTTAAACATTGAAATGCGCAGTTGCAATGCGCAACATAACCGCACTTACAAATTAATATTAATACGAGTATAATCAATCATAAGTCATTAACATGCAGCAGTGTCTTATACAAGGAAAAATATAAGTTTTCCTGTATTCTAAGCTCGCGAGGTACTACAATGTTTATATATATGTGTAAAATTATTAGGTATTTATCCTTAAGGGATCCGCAAAGCCTTGATAGTGATTAGGTGCAGTCTCAAAAGCACGCAGCAATCACCATTAAAGGTACAACATGTAGTTATGATTACTGAAACTGAGTAGAAGTGCGTTTAGGTTTACTGAACCATGTAAGGTGACATAAAAACACGTATAGATAGTTCGATAATTACTTGACTGGCAATTTGAAAGACACTAATTTAAAATATCCTTTTGCCGCTTTATGCAATAAGTGCGAAATAGTACTTACTAATACCACTAGCACTTCCGTTTGTCTGGACTTCCGCAGGACAGCAGCGTCAAAAGGCTTTTTGACACTGCTGTCCTGCGGTGTGATTGCGTAACACAGTAACAGTGTAGCAATGGCTTTCATTTTGACAGTTCAACAACATTCGTTGCGTTATTTACTTTCTTGAGCAGACAAAGTTTTCGAACTTAAGAAGAAATGGATTAGCAATATCCTTCAGAATTATTCAGATTGAAAGTGATAGTGTATGGTCCTGCTGTCATAAAACTAGGAGTTTTTGAAAAGAAGATGGCAAGAAAAGCATTCAACTTTGACTAACCTTGATACTCAATAACTAACAATTCCTCGGGACTACTGACTGGCACCAGCCATCGACCATACTAAGAAAACCACGATAGCCAACTTACCACCTTATCGGGCTATAGGCATAACGATGTTTTGAATACACACTTAGATTATATCGCAGTGAGTAGTATCCATATACCTTTAGATAATCTGACTTTCTATCTCACAGAACCTGGTTATGATCTTGGGATAATCGTAGAGGTGCTTGCTCTTACGCCTGTTAATGTGTTTGCTGACAGTATCGCACATAGCGCGACTTGGCTATGAATAAATCTGGAGATAAAGAAAAACCCGACTCGAAAGATAGAACCATCTGTAGGTTTCAGAAGATAAGGTGTCATTTTTACAAAGTGCTACTCAACTGCTGAAAGAGTGGCTCTACTAATCGTTTGTCTATCGAGCGAAGCATACATTGTGACTAACCAGAAATTATCAGTCATTCACTGCTAAAGATAGCCCTCAATATGCGAAAATAATGAATAGCCAGTGGGGAAGTCGCAACTATTATCATGACAGATCATAGAAGATTTTTGAGTAAAACTGGTTGCTTTCCAAGGCACGGAGGGGTTCTTAGTATGTAAAGATGGTCATCCACCCACGGACCAAGCGTGGAAAGCACAGCTTAACCTGATCGTTCGACCTGTGCGGCTGTTATTATCACAAGCCCCTGTGCCGAAAACCTACCTGATATCTACGTGTTAATAAGTCTAATCCTTCCTTTACATCTCTATATGAGCATGATTAAGTGTTTACATCCTACTTTATTATTATAAACGCGAAAGTTTGTATGGATGGATGGATGGATGTTTGTTACTCTTTCACGCAAAAACCAATAAACGGATTTGGATGAAATTTAGCACACACATTGTTTATAACCAAGATTAACACATAGGATACTTTTTATCCCGATATTACTACGGGATCGTAACTTATGCGGGTGAAACCGCGGGGCGCTGCTACTCTAGCATATTTTAAAAATTAATCCTCCAGTCGGAAGTCGGCAAGATATTGATTAGATTTTCAATAACGATTAGAATACAAAGGGGATCCGATATAAAATTATAATCGTATACTATATTATTGTACAGAAGTTCCGAGAACCTATAAGGACGGTCACGGATTTAATTTTATTGAAAAACACATGTAGGTAAAAATAAGCTACACTATTAATAGATGGTAACATAATACTCTATTACAGCTGCAATGTCAATGTGATATTTTTGAATAAACTTAACATTATAACTAGCTGCGCCCCGCGGTTTCATCCGCATAAGTTTCGATCCCGTGGGAATATCGCGATAAAAAGTATCCTATATTAACATATAGGATACTTTTTATAACCATACTTGGTTTATAACCAGGATTAACATCCTGGTTATAAACCATCTGTGTGCCAAATTTCATCCAAATCCGTCCAGTAGTTTTTGCGTGGATGAGTAACAAACATCCATCCATCCAAACTTTCACGTTTATAATATTAATTGGATTAGGAGTAATATTATTAGGAGTGGGATAGGATGTAGGAAGCATTTTACTATGGAATATTAACTGCTAAGCTGCATTGCACAATTTTTAAGATTCTTGAATTGACCTAAAAATAGGAACTTTTTCTTAACTGCAGCTCTTTCAGTTTCAGTACTAATAATCATTCTACGATAAAAAATACACTAGATTATTTAACCTACCTACCTACTGTCCAATTTTGAATGTCAATGCCAAAAATAAATACCTACTACAGTTTCATAGCACTATTTTCCTTATACAATTCAATTATAAGTGCACAAGTTAGTGTGTGTATCCGAATGAGTTATAAAACATTAAAATTGTAAGCACCGTTAATTTTGGGTTACCAGTAGCGGTAATAACACCCTGTGGCATCCACTTGTTCGCAGCATAGATAATTGTATTCACTAAACATATGAAACCGTTGTTTTACTGCAGCTAACTATAACTTTAGTTTGTGTTGCAAGAAATATGTTGGGGTACACAAGTGCGAAGTCTACATAATCAGCTTATATTGTTCCCACTTCTGAGACACAGGCCTCCTCTCTGTGAGAAGGAGTAGGCCATAATCCACCATGCGGGCCCAGTGCGGGTTGGTAGAAGTCAAATGTCTTCGAAATTTTGGTTCTAGGACATGCCGGTTACCTCATGATATTTTCCTTCACTGTTTTGAGGGCGTGGTGATGAAATTAAATACACAGTGCTTGAGTGGATTCGAACTCACGACCTACAACTCGTAAGTCGGGTCGCCTACCACTTTATTTAAAACCTACTTTTATACAGGCTGACTTTTTAAAGACCAGCCAAATTTAAGGATGTGGTACAGACCATCAAACTGAACAACTTTCTCCATGGGACAAATAGCGTAATCGCGAAAATTGTATCAACTGTCCCATAGAAAACTTCAATACCTACTCGACCTAAATGTATGGGACGGCTGAATTTTTATTCGCGATTACGATGTTGGTCCCATGGAGAAAGTTGTTCAATTTGATGGTCTGTACCACATCCTTAAATTTGGCTGGTCTTTAAAAAATCAGCCTGTATAATCAAAGAACTGGTATATATTGATAAAGTGTTCATGTTTTACTAAATTGTTTTTGAAAAAATACACGAAAATTGAGATTAAACTCATTTTGTCTGTTCCTCTTGTTCTTCTTCGTGCCTGCTGTATGGAATCAAAACTCCCACAACTTTAGACATCAACCAATTAAACTCTTTACTAAATAAGAATTCCGCTACTGACCACCCAATTGCTTTTCTCTTTGTAGCCTTTGTCCCAAACGAAGAAAACAAATTAATCACGTCTATTCTTTGCCTGCAAATCTTCTTCCATCCTTCATCACGACTCTTTTACCAAGAACTCTGGTCAATCGCAGCTACGCAAGCTTATCAGAACGAATGTAGGTAGCTGCAAAATTTGCAACTACCCACGCAAATCCCTTGGTGCTGGACTATGACGTCAGAGTGGCGTAGTCTTACACCGTCACTGCTGGGTGCATGGCATTGACGTCATTGGCTCGTGCTAACTGGACACGTTTCGGGCTAGAAGCGTGCACTGTTTGTACGTCATCCTACTTATCAGGAATTTTTACTAGCATGTTGTGATAAGACAAAATGCCGGACTCACAAAAGTTAATAAGGTAGATGTGAGTGGAGGGGACGCCATAGAAGGACAGACGCCTTATGGGTCATGTTCTTCAGAAGGGTCAAGTGCTTAGTACTCGTAACCGGTGTGCGTGTATGACCAGATGAATGGACGTAAATGAAGCAAAAGTAGTATGTGAGGATCATAGTCGCTGGCGTTCTGTAGTTTCTGCCTAACCCCATGGAAATAAGGCGTGAATTTGTATGTGTATTAATTTAACCGGGACTTGATAGTTAGTATCACCATTTAATCTTTTGTGACATGGCCTGAACCCTGATTGAAGTCGCCAACTCGGAGTGAGTAAAGGTGATAAACAACACCCTCTTCTTTTTGTCTTTCAAAGTATCATATTAAACATACTTATTTATTTGCAAGAATAGGGTAAAAATGGAAGTATTTAACAGATACAGTCATTTGTTCTTTTTTCATTTATTCTATCCATTCTTTGATTCTGTCCATGTCCGATAGGCTTCTGCTTTGCATTGGAACTATATCAGGTCTACATTATTGTAACATCACCTATACTATACCCTGTCCATTAGGTTAACCGTTTTTTGACAGCTATCTTAGAACGTATGTACGTTCTAAGACAGCTGTCAAAAAAACGGTTCCAGATTACGCAAAAGTTAACTTTAAAATGCGTAATAAAATAAATATATAAACTGCCTTATCTTATTGAATTATCTTATTTCAATTTCATCAATCAATGTATTTTGTGTTGCTGCAATCACTAGTTCCATCTGTCAAAAAACGGTTTACCTAATGGACAGGGTATACACCAATTAACTACTTATCAGACAGCCTTGAATATCATAGCAGCCCATCAGAACTTCTCCTCACAAAAGTTCTTTCACCACGTTATTCACCTAATCCATGTTTAATAAGTACAATATTATTATGAACGTCCAGAGAACAAGCGTGGCTAACAAAGCGCAAGGTTTTAGTAAAATTTTCTACAATTTTTTACGTAATGGCGTAGCGACACGTGGGTCGATACCCACGTGTCGCTTATCAATGCCATGTGATCGTTTCGGTACGTCGCCATAAAAATTCCATAATAAAACCCGTTGCGAATTTACGGAATGGTGAACATACTCTACAATATGGGCTTAAAAGAATTCCTAATTGAATGTATTGATAATAGGCGTTGTTAAGCAAATATGGTTTATGTTAGGTTTATTGTCTAATTTCACTTGTGCCTGTTGCAGGATTATCACAGACAATCTGAAATGTTTTGCTATCTAAGGCGTAATTGTCTTCTGTAATAACAACAGCAGCGTCTTCGTCACATATGTCTTATAAGGCTCCCATAAACAGACGCAACGCGACCGTGCAACGAGATTCTGGTAGAATAATTTCCATGATGTTTTCATAGAAATTGTTCTACTACAGTGGCGTCGTGCTGTCGCATCGCGTCTGTCTACGGGAGCCTGATACATTATTAACCGGCAATGTAAGAATAGTCACCATCAAACGTTCACATTCTAAGTTGTAATACCAAAAAGGAGCTGTATCATTTGAATAAATCTGTTAAACCCACTCTTGTCTCACCTCTCTCAACCTCTATCAAACTCAAACTCAAAGTATTTATTTCAAATAAACCAATTACAGGCACTTTTGAATTATCAAAGGTTCGGTCAATCAGAAAGATGAAGCTAGTAATTTATCAAGTCCCGTGTGAATTGTGATTGACAACTTCACTACACATCATTCCTCTGCTCTACCTATTTAATAATTTACGGATTCTCTTCAGCAACGACTCTGTTGGCTTTGATCTTAAATAGACATACGACAGTAAACCCGATTCGATATCTTAATCCTAATTTGCACAGAACATCTGACAACGTCATTCATTATTATAAACTTGCCAGAATTAGCAACAAAATTATAGGATTGTAGACAAACGTCTTGGAATCGTCGGACTTCAATGAAACTGCGAAAATAATTATGTCCTATTAATCCTGTTCAGTTAGACAGACTTTTGGGCTTGTATTGCAGTCTGCCTGTGTCCCAGCAGTGGGAACTTTACAGACTAGTTATTGATTGCAGTTAGAATGCAGTTTAAATTTAGCTTGTATTACTAACTAAGGGCTTTTTAATGGAATGCACTAACAGAAACTATTGATCAATAATTAAACAACGATTTTATATATCAGCCTGATCAACTTATCATTAGTTCCGACCACAAACAGTGCAATCACAAAATCATAAATATGCTGACTTGCATAAAAACGCAACTGATAATATCTAGGCATTGCCACATAACCTAGAACTATGACTTGCAAAGTCTAGAACACTGAACAAGTACTAATACCTAAGTCCTTCATGAATGTGAGTGCATACATGCAGTTTGATACTTTGACATTTTGTGCACTGACTACGAGAAATTGAATTTTTTGCACCATTGGTTTTACAAGGCATCTGTGAGTGGAAACGCCGAGAGAAGAAGTCCTAGAAGGATATATAGTGACCTTATTGGTGATGTTCTTCAGAAATGAAGCTGAAGATCAGCTGCGTAGTACTCGCAACCGGCGTGCGTGTATGACCAGGGGGGCTTACCACCAGCTCTTATAGCAGGGCATAAGTTGAACTGCACTGCTTTTTTTGTTCTATGACTTAGTACAAAAAAACGCAGTTCAACTTCTGCACTGCTATAAGAGCTGGTGGTAAGCCCCCAAATGTATGAACGTATACGAGGCAAAAGTAGTGTGTAAGGATCGAAGCAGGTGGCGTTCTGTAGTAACTGCCTACCCCCATGGAAAGAGAAAAAGTCGTGAGTTTATGTATTATGTTGATTTGAAAAGCTGTTGCTCTGCTAATCAAAATATACGGTTAGTGTCATGCACAGATCAAGAAAAAAAAATTCTGTCAAAACACCTCTATAAGTTGAACCAGTATCATGACAATAGGGAGTCTAAAATTGTATTGGCGACTGGACATGCCCTTTCTGCTAGAGACCAGCCTAGTACTGCTAGGAATGCAGTTTGCTACAGCATTCCTCTGCCAATCCCCTCAAAGACACCCATAATATTATGATTATTGTATTTCTGCGTCGCACAAACGTTTTTTCCAGAACATTCCTCAATTAACCACCGTAGCCATTTATTTCCCAGTCGGTATCTAAAGACATGTATTACGCGTCGTCCTAACGTGAACGTGGAGTCCATTGTCGCTTATTGCTTATATCCGGTGTCGCCAGTGCTTATTCACGGGCACAGATGTAAAGATTTACAGGATAATATAAGAGCAGTAAATTGGTAGTAGATTGAGCGCAGTTGACTCACGGAAAATTGCTTCGACGCGAATGTAGGGCAATTGGGATTAGAACTGTTTGCGTTAAGGTCGGAATTAACAATGAAAATAACGAAAACGTCTCCGAAAACTGCTTTTACCACAGCATTACATCACGTTATCAAAATACCTTTACTATCTTTCACCAAGCACTCGAACACAATCTTGAACAACGTTTAAAACTTATCTAAATACTACTAACCTATTGACTTTTCCAGAGAGTCATTCTATATCTATATATATCGACGTTTTATATCTCTGGACACGAGCATTTCAACCAGTTACATGCAGTACCTGACATTCTTGATGCAGGAAGTGTTTTGCAAGCCAGTTGGCTCCACAATGCACTAGCTATAGCAACAGTTATTGCACTGGGAATACTCGTAAGGTCCTTCCTAATTAACTTACGTGCAGTGCAGGATTAGTTCCTACTGTCTTTGGACACATAAAAGGTAATTCGCAATAGTTTCACTTGCATAACGAAAGTTTCCTATCATAAAGACGCAACAAAACATCATCGTTTTTGGTTGTTTGCCCTGCAGTGGAACTATAATAGGTTGAAATTATTCCTTTATTAAGTTGACGTAAATATTAATAAAATTATTTGTACAAAAAAACATTTATAAAATATAAAAAAAACACTGGCCCATCGGCACAAGGAACAGGGTCCAAGCTGCCGGTGGTCAGGACTCTAGAGAGAGGAACCTCCTCACTATGTGTGCCGTGTGCCAAATTATTATAGTTACTATACTACATCTGCAAATCCATTCGAATCTTCTGCAAGTCTATCTGTCTATCTCTAAGGAAAATTGATTTCCTAACATAAACTACTATAAGTTTATACTCTTAGTTCGCTTTACGATGACTCATTAGTTGTAGAATGCGATTAGACATAAAATAGCCCATGTAAGTGCAGAGAAATATGGACCTTATAACTTATGATAATTTTACTGCTTTTTTTTACTGCAAGAATGACCTTAGGAGGTAATACTCTGAATAAATTGACCTTTAAAAGCCGTCAGTGCTGTACCTATCTAGGTACTTATGTCATCATCGCTTGCAGTCACTTCTTAAATAGACGTTGATATGTAGTCATAGTACCTCTGGGTTTATTTATAAAACACCGTTCCAGACCGTTTGTCTGCTTGTAAAATAACCAGGCTGGGCACGCGGCGGATTTGCCTACCGAGTCCAATGACGGAAGTATTTTGATTTTAGGTATTGACTCAGGAACCTCATTGTCATCGAATTATCTACCTATATGTATATTTCAATTAAGGATTTGAGATAATTTTCAAGTTACTTATAGAACAACAAACTAAATGTCATAGTTAACAAAGTTCAAATTCCATTGCAACCAAAAACTTATTAGGACCTTTTTGTTGCAAATGGTCACTCAAAAATCAACTTAGAATACATTTTACTAAAGTAGATAACTGCTTAAGTGGCGATGGAACGTAAATTATCTGAGATTATGAACACTGCTTTAGGGCGTTTGACTTTAGCAAAATTCCGGAACTCCACTAAAAATATTCACAGTCACAAGACCTTTAAGTATATAAAAGGCCGATCACACACTTACTTGGCAACATTATATGAAACTAGCTACTCCATGACTCACAACTCCTCATGCCTACATACCAGCATTGATTGCAGACCATTCATTAGCACAGAGCAGGTCAACACTTCCTTCGCGTTTGATAGAAACGCGCTCGCGCCATGTGCAGGATGGCTTGTTTTCCGCTTTAAAGACAACGCACGTAACAGATAAGAGACTTCGCAGTCGGACACGGAATACGACGCGCGACTTAGATTCGCCGCCTTCTTACGCCTTTTGTTACTGGCCGTTGACTTCGGCAGCCTTAAAAACCTCTTTGATGATTGTTGAGCACGATAAAAAAAAGATTTATTTACTTACTTTTTCTCGAATATAATGAATATTTAAATTCTGATCACGATTCAACAGTAAAATGAATTAACATTGAAAACGAGCCCTATTTGCGTTAATGCATTACAAACAAATAAAGCGTCCCAATATGGGTACACATTTGCAATACATACACATTAACACCTTACTTTTATGTGCATTATAAATTTACGACATTGGCTCCCTGTTGCTTGTCACACCAGAATAAAACCCGCTAAATTACCTTATGTTTATGTTCCTCGACTTTCTCATAGTAATTTAAGGTGAAGTAAATGCATTTTTAACAAGTAACAAATTACTAGTAACGAGTCGTTCGCAATGTAATCGCTTTCCGCGCATTTTTCATGCGTCAGTCGCCAGTCGCAGCCGCAAATATTTTGTGTGTAGAGTTCTTGGCACTGTTATTATCAGTAGCGTTCCACCTTAAGCGGTGAAGACTTTGAAAGAAATATCTCTTTTATTTTCTTTAGAGCCCAATTGAGTGGGCTAATGGATTTGTAGCAGTTTTTCCGTTATGCAACTAGAAACTATTGGAAAATATTGGACTTAAAAACGTTATTATAGTGAGCTAGAGTAGAACAAGTTTTAGTAGGTAATTGATGCCTTACAATAATTATGCCTCGGATCAGGAATCGGGGACTTTTTCATTTTTTAAAAAACATTCGCAAAAACGGTTTGAAATCGACTTTTCTAAAAATTTATTGACCGTCTCTTAAGATGCAGGCCTTTTAATAGAGACAGGGTTTATATTTTTGTTTGTATACATTTTTGTAGCGTTTTAACTTTTGTACAAACAGTTACCTATGTATTATTTTAGTATAGCCTCTGTGCTCAACCTGAATATGTTTAATTAATAAATATGTACTTTGGATAAATACGACCACGATATCAACGTACTCTACGTTGATATCGTGGTCTATTTTGTTGATATCGTGTACATATGACAAGACTAATGTCGTTGAAAAAAATTGAAGGTATTATAAATTAGCTTTTAAGAGTTTCTATTTAAACCATAAACAACAATAGCTTACTGTTCTTTGAAATTCAAGACGTATTACAATGCTTTCAAAAGTTACGCGGTAAACTTTAAACAATATTATATCCACAAAGGGAAACCATAGGTGTTCTAATTGTTCCCAGTTTCTAGGTGACTTGGGAACTACAAAAAATTCTGGTTTGCATCTCAATGTCGGTAATAAAACATAATAAAATTTTAATAATTTTGTTTGTGCCGAATAAACAATATTTCTTTGTTTTCTTTCTTTGTAAAAAAGTTCTATTCACATCTCTTTGCACAAAAAGTGGGCGATTCTAACATAATTTCTCCAATGAAACTAAACGCAATCAGCGCAAATGTCAACAACAATAATGACACTGACAACTCTTGAACGCCGTTTACGAGTACACTTATAGCATTCGTTCATTCACTCTGAGCGAATGGTGATTGCCCGATTTAATAATCACGGTTAAAATATTCGTGGTGAGCAGTGAATACTTAACCGGCTGCATAAACGATGTTTAGGAATTAATCGGCCGATTACTCAAACATTGGTCAAATGACAGTCCGTGACCGAGTTCACGGACTGTCATTTGACCAATGTTTGAGCCCTTAGAAGTGCTGCCGGCTAATTGCGTAACACACTAACAGTAGCAATGGCGTTAGTTTTGACAGTCCAACAACATTCATTGCGTTATTTACATTTTTGAGTAGACACATTTTTCGAACGTATGAAGCAATGTATTAGCAATATCCTTCAAAACGATTCAAATTGTGACTGAAAATGTGTTACCCAATTAGGGTGCTGATCGCGTTTAGTTTCGTCGGTGAAATTTGTACTTTACATGCGCGATTTACATAAACCTTTTTTTAAAAGCATCAAATACGCTAAATGCGTATTTGATGCTTTTAAAAAAAGGTTATAAAGCCTAACTTAGTGGTAAATATTATTAAGTACTTTGTAACAATGAAGAAAGTTTATTTTGTTTTTGGCGGCTGGTCCAATTAAAGCGTCAATTTTCTAAAGAAACACTGTTTCCTAACATACATATAGCTGTGCTTTTTGAGTGGCAGCAAAAAGACATGAATGAATGACCTACTTGCAAAAAACATTCTCGATAACACACGTGGATAGTCAATTCTCAATAGGTAGCCACTGCAGGGCTGCCTTCCCATCAGACTCTCAGAGATGTGGTGAAGCTAAGCTACGAAACTATGTGTTAATATTCGCCAGAGCTATGTGGTGTAGCTGAACGGGTAAGATGTGCTACGAAGATGCGTTTTACGTCTCTGTAAAAGACACATCTTCATTGAACCCTTTTCCACCACAGCTAAGCTAGGCTACGCTATGAAAATCAAACGATCACATTCATTTGCTAAGCATTTGCAGCTTAGCTCATCTTTGGTGTAAAGTCAGCCGTGAATGTCATTCAGATTTCTGCTTATACATTCCTAGCAGTGCACTTCTTTATTCGCACAATCGTAACAGCAATCCTAACCTTTAAACTTGCACAATTGTTTCGTACAACACATGCATCCCTAATACTACAACTGTGCCTATGCTATAGCGAATCAGGTACAGTAACTAGGACGTCTATTGGAGCGTACATAACGCGTCCCGACGCGGCGCGACGACGGGCGATGGTTAAATATGTACGTTTTGTTGACGCTAAACAACCCTGAGCTGCTGTGGAAAATTTTAGTTGGTGCTGTTGGAGGTAGGTTATGTTTTAGTTGGTTGGGAGAGGTTACTGTGGTAGTAAATATGATAAAGTAGTAAAGGAGAAGGAAGGTCTGAAAAAGTCAGAAGGCCCAATTCTCGCAATTAAAAACGTTCAAAATCTAGTCGCAATCTCATCTCAGCGACAATCAATGTCAAAAAATGTAGAGGAATTAGGTATTTTTGATATATTGAGACTTAGATTAGAATGCGAACGTTCCTAAAAATATGGGAATTGCGCCTCTGATACAATGTTGCTGCTTTACTAGGACTTTTAAGAATAGTTTTTCCTTCCTCTCATGGTCAAGGTTGTGGGTATAAATCCGAACAAGTACCAATGTGACTTTTTCAATTTATATGTAATTTCCGAGTGTACATATCTTTATCGGCAAAGGAAAACATCGTGAGCAAGCATAGTGGTCAATGCTCGCTCCTTCTCAGTATGAGAAGCGGCTTTTACCTTGCAGTGGGATAATAATAAGCTGGTATTACGATACAAAGTAGACTCTAATTCACATTTCATTTCTTGGCATTTTTACGACCTAATGATCGTAAAAATGCAATAGCTATCGTCCGGGAAACGGGGTAGTAATTAGTACCTAATATGGGGCTTGCTTTTATAGAGGTACGTAATCTAACCGATGCTTTTTTGTTTAAGATTTCAAATTAAATTGTAATATATCTAATTAGGCACTTATCAATATTTATTTTGACTAAAAACGTGTATTCGTACCCCTAAATGGCTCCATCCATTTAGTTAGGATTTCAAACTTACGTATTAGGACAAAAATTGCGTGTAAAATGATTGGTACAAGTATTTCCCAGTACACTTTAAAAGGCATGTGACAGAATGTTACAATTCATTCAGTTATTAAGTTGATCAGTTATGAGATATAAGTGTAGCCTAATAAGTACTTGGGCAAGCGTCGAGTTATGTACTTTCTTATGTATTTCACATCCGTAGGTTTAGATATTAACCACAGTGTAAGAAAATGCAGAAAACTCATTAGGTACTTTGCGTAGATTTTTTAGAACAGCGACTTCTGTTACTTTTTTTGTAAAAATAATGAGATAATCCACTCAACCGGCGCTTGACCAAACGCCACCTGAACTGTTCCATCGAACCGCACTTCACAACGCACAAAATTTTGTTTCAGTGCGGTTAGTGGAACAGCTCTGGGGGCCTACTCCGAAGTGCAAAGTGCGAATGTTCGGATCGGACCGACACATGGCCGAACCGAATATTATTGAAAAAAAGTTCGGGTCGGCTCAGTTGGGTCGGGACCATAGTCAATATTCGAAAGAGTGTAGGAATGTAGGATCGGAACCGACCGAACCAAATAGTAACTTCGTAGCAGGAAACGGCCGAACATTCGGCCGATACTACTTCGGAGTAGACCCCCAGGTGCCTTTCGGTCAAGTGCCGTTGGAATCAGCGCTCTAAGTGGAATACCTGAAAATAATGTTGTTGTTGTGTTGTTTATGTGTGTGTTGTTGTTGTGTTGTTGTTGTTTTTGTTGTTGTAATGTTCTTTGAATTTCCATGTTCTTACTGGTTTTATTTTTGGGATAAATGGAGTTCATACATAGGCTAACACATTGTTAGTCTGTACGGTATGAACTAAGTAATTCGTATAAAAACAATTACTGGTCAATCAATCTGCCGATCCATTTCTCAGCTATCTTGGGGTCGACTTCCAAATCAACCGGATGCAACTGAATATCAGTATTTTACATGAAGCGACTACCTACCTAACCTCCACAACCCGGTTACTGGATCGCCATACACCTTGGTAAAAACAACTACTCGGTAGAACAAATGACGATTCGGATTCTACGTAACAATACCCTTTTCACTCATCCTAAGGAATAGAACTTCTGTCCTTTCATTCCTGTGTAAGGTCTTTTTTTTTTTTTTTTCAGGATGGGAAATCATCAAATGACCCCTCCCGCTCTGGGTGGAGTAGAAGGGAGTGTCAGACTCTTACTGACTAAAACCCACCCGTGTTCCTTCCTTAGCCCTTTATGTACCAGGGCTGCGGTAACCCTTTCGGACGATCCCGCTACCCCGGCAGGCTTCGGCCCTGTCGGGCCCCGTCAACTATGCTGACATCTCTTTGAGGCGCACGTGGAACACATACGCGCCGTCCGGCACGGGCCTGGTCCTGATCGGACGGAGAGCTACCCATTGCTCTCCGCCCGCAGGCCCGTCCTGTGTAAGGTCTTACAGCAATATAGTGTTACCAACATTCTTTCACAAGTTTCCATTTAGGACGTAGACAAAAAAGTCGTAGAACATATCAGTGCAGACATTCCTTCGCGATGTGAATTTATAATTTTGTAATTAAAACTTGCGACCAATGTTTGGTTGTCACCTTTAGTTAATTGGCCTAGAATGTATGTATAGATAACAAGTTGTTGTAACAACAAAGATTTAGAACTTAGTAGTTGACTAATAGCTACTGATGGTAGCTGTAAAAATAATGAGAATAACTAAGAATGACATAATGCTAGAAGAAGGTAAGCGTTGTTAGGATGTGTCTATATTGTGGTTGGACCAAAAAGTATAGACCAAACTGATAAGTAACTGCCATTTTGCAGGTCGACCGCAGCCGATCTATTCTGAAAAAATCTTACCGTGAAAACTTAGATGAAGTGAGTTGTCGGTCGTGTTAATCCCTAGAATGAGGTGAAATGACAGCTTACTTTACCTAAGTTTTCACGGTGTTATTTTTTACAGAATACTATTGTTCATAAGTAGTCGCGAGTGACTGCAATAACACCGCTCTGAAACTGCAATGTGGCAGTTGCATTGCAGTTGCAAATCTCGACCCATAACAATATACACGAAACTCCCTGGCACAGAGAGAACTGTGTCCCAGTATTGGGAACATTAATATAGGCTACTTATGGGCCCAAAAAAAAATTAAAGTAAAAAAATGTCGGCCCAAGACTAGCTGTTGTGAAGTGGAACTCCTGTTTGTCTAGACCCAAAATTCCTCTTATATCAAGTGGTAGTGTTTCAAGGCATTCCAAATACATACAAACAAACAAGTGACATTTAGTCAAACATAATATTCAAAACTATTATTATTAATTAAAATAAGCAGCCTATTGTTCTTAAACCGTAAAACGAATAGTTTAACTGGTATTTTAAGCTAATTGCACAGTAAAACCAGTGAAGCGACATATGTAATTAAATGTAATGGTTACTTGATTAGCCACTGTCGTATGCCTCGTGCCTGTAGCACTGTCAATAAATGCTTCATGACTCATGCCTCTGAGAGTGCCTCATGTTCATTTGTGTGCGCATGAGATGCGTTCCAATTAATGGAACTAGGTATTTTACTCGTAACATAACATCACGCCTGTAATCCCCAAAGGGTTAGCAGAGGTGCACCAATAGTACACCCACATTTCGTCAGTTATGTTTACTAAGGGCGAATTTCACCAAAATTTTATACCTCGAATAAGTCTTATCCTGAGAAATAATTTTGAATTTTTGACAGTTTTTTCATACTAGAACTGTCAGACGTCAATTTTATTTCACGGATAAAAGGTATCTCACTTTAGTAAAATCAGCCCTTAGTACCTACCTAGGTACTTTCATCTGTATTAAATAGAAAGGTTTTGTCTTTTTGTATTGTTACAAGTTGTTCCTGTCCTGTGCTTTAAAGTGTGTTTTTAGTTTTGTAATTCTAGACCTAAAACAACTATTTTGTTTTTCTGTTTGCCTATATTGTGTCCCACTGCTGGGCAAAGGCCTCCCCTTTTTCCTTCCAAACCTCCCTGTCTTGTGCGATCTCTGACCATGTTGGCCCTGCAAACCTCGCATGATCGTCACACCACCTTTGCCGTGGTCTACCTCGACGGCGATGTCCTCCTTAAACAACTATTAATATTTTTTAAATATTCTCAAAGTAAAATGAATAACAAACTGCTTATACTATGAAATAATAAAAACAAAACAATATAATATCCTAAGTTAACCTATTAGCAAACTAAAACGATGTTTTAAAACTATACAAAAACAAATGAAACTATAATAGCAGTAGAATTGTTTTTTTTTCTAAGTATTGCTTTCACTTGTAGACTTAGGTCATGTTTAGCTGGAATAACTTGTCTAGCGGACCAGTCACGACCAAATTATAATCCCATTCTACCGTTTTGACATTTGACAGTCATGTTAAACGTAACATGAACCATTTCATCGTTTAAAGTTCTTATACCGATCATTTCTGGAAAGATTTTTTTATTTTATTTTAAACGTTATAGACACGAGTCGATACAGTTATAGATACGAGTATTACCGACTAAAACCTTTAAATATTGACTCACTGGTCCCCATAATGAACGCTGCCAAAACAAATACTATCCCCCTTTATGTATGTACATCACGGATAGAATTTCTAAACCAGAAATTCTTAGAGGGAACATGATGAAATGCAACGAATTCACGATAAAATACATTATTAATGATAGAAGTGCATTAAGTAATAGGTAGCTACGGTCATCTATCATTTCTTTCATGAACATGCAAGTTTGTCATAACATAAAAGCCACTCACACTTTGACCTAAAAATGAACATCGCAAACTTTTCAATCCGTAATATGCTGCAAATTAGGCTCCTGCTAAACTGACATCATCAGCATCTGCCTAGCCTTTTCCCAAGTATATTGGGGCCAGCTTCCAGTCTAAGTGGATGCAGCTGAATACCACTATTTTATATGGAGCGACTGCCTATCTGACCCCCACAACCCAGTTACGTACGATACCCCTTGTACCCCTGTTTATCAGGGTTTCGGGCTTCTGACGACCCGTGAGGACTGTCAAAGATCCAAGAATGACAGCCGGGACCAACTGTTAAATTGCTTTCCGAGGCACTACTGCTAAACTGACATAAGGACGCAAATGGTTGATCATCATCCTGCTATATTCATAGGTATGAATAATTACATACTATACTAACCTACCTACCTACATTTGCAAGTTTTGAAGGCTCAAAAGACCCAAAGGAAGCAGGAGATGACAACTCTACCGCTGCACAAATCGGGTCGTCACAGACCCATCACTGTGTCAATGGCGCAACCAATACTAGGTGAAACGCCAGTTTAGTCGAGTTAATCGCGCGCACTGAACTGTGGACGGCCGTCATACTGTGGCCATTAAACCGAATGGTCTAAACATCAATAATAGTACTTGAAAAAACTGTGTTCGGAACGTTGGTTGTTGATTTTACAACTCAAAACCCAAACGCAAAACATTGTTTTCAATAAAACCATTAACAGGCACTTTTGAATTGTCTGTCAGATAGATGAAGTCAGTTGTCCAGTTGTTTTTGTGCCTATTACGTGTACAAAAACATCGAGAAGATACGAACGGTTGGCTTGGCCAATAACAGCTGTGTTGAAAACTCTGGTGTAAGCGTTTTTATGTCGATCGTCAATCAATGAAGAGTCTAATACATAATCTCACGGCGTCTTCCCGTGGGTGTAGGCAGAAACTACAGAACTCTAGCTGCATATTGCATATTCCTTTACCTCGTTTCCTCCTTGCATATTCCTTTACTTCGTTTACATTCATACATCAGAGGGGTAATAGTCGTAATTTTAGGAACGTTCACAGTCTGAAGGCCAGTTTTCGTAATTTAAAACGTTCAAAATCTAGTCGCAGTCTCATCTCAGCGACATACAAATGTCAAAAACTTGTCATAATGTAGGGAAATTAGAGTTTTTTTTTGACAAATTGAGACTGAGATCAGACGGTGAACGTTCTTAAAATTACGAGAGTTGCCCCTCTGATCTCAGTGTCAATCTGTCAAAAATACCTGTAATTTCCATACACTTTGACAAGTTTTTGACATTTGTTTGTCGCCGAGATGAGACTGTGACTAGATTTTGAACGTTTTAAATTACGAGAATTGGCCTTCTGATCATAACACGCCGTTTGCGAGTACTACGCAACTGACCTTTCTGAAGAACATCACCAACAAGTGCACTATTTATGTTCTTCTAGGACGTCCCCTAACGGCGTCTAAAAGTCTAATGATAGTTAGCATTTGAAGAAGTTGAAATAAACTGAATGCGGAAACCTGGGATAACTATTGTCACTCGACTTGAGAGAGCCCTAATAACACCAATTCGAACGTCTCGCTTGCAACGTGGGCCGAAACCGGATCGCCGGACGGAACCGCTATAAATCTCGACATTGTAATAAAATTGTATGGTATTTATGATGTTTATCGATACGTTAATATGGGTCAATTGAGCTTCCGTATCGTGATGTTACTTAGACGAAGAAAATATGATTATGACTGAAATGAAACAAAACTTAACGCCTGTACTCAAAGTTGTTTTGTACGTACAGACTCCAGCACATCAAGCTACTATAATCTGTCAAATTTCTTTAATAGATTTTCAACTTTATCGCTAAATCATTAAGGTTCAAGGTTAATTGGGAAAATTTGACGGTTTCAGGTAGCTTGACCTGCTGGCGTCTGTACATTTTGCCAGTAATTTTAAAGACCCTTAAGTACCTAAGGACAAGGGAGGTCGTTGCCCAGCGGAGGGACATAACGGGCTAAATAGATGGATAGATAAATACCTACAAATATTTGTCATTGACCGGGCACAGATCCAAAACGCCAACCTGCCACTAATAACTTCTTAATGGGAAAAACCAATAACTGTACAATTAATTCATATTTTATGCCCTGACCGCATAAGACTGGAAGTCAAAGTGACCTCTGCACTGCCACCGACGACGCCGTGGAAGTGGCGAAATTTTGGGCCAACAAGATCTGAAATACCATCGTGCCAGCGACACGAAGATGAAGAAGGAGAAGACTGGAAAAGACTTCGAAATAATTTATTACGAATTTTCTTCAAAACTTTACGAGAACATTCGAAGGAACTTGATAATTTCCTCATCATTAAAAATTATCACCTTGTCCTGTCCAATATTCCTCTTAGAGACTGACAATTCATTAATTTACAAAACAGGTGTATGGTAATGTCTAAAGTTATAGCCCAGAAAATTAATATACATAATGTATTATGCAGGTCCATTAAATTATGCGAATATACGAGTA
Organism: Apamea epomidion; assembly: GCA_947507525.1. Classification (NCBI taxonomy): domain Eukaryota; kingdom Metazoa; phylum Arthropoda; class Insecta; order Lepidoptera; family Noctuidae; genus Apamea; species Apamea epomidion. The sequence continues at coordinate 14,605,596 of OX382230.1, read as the reverse complement.
TAAGGTCAAATGGTACCGTTGAAATAGAAATAGAAATTGCATCTGAGATTAATAAATTAACTTTGACTTGCTTTAATTATGAATTCGGTTTAGTTAAAGTTATTAAAGCGATTGCATGGATTTGAACACGCTTTTATTTGGGAAATGCACAAAACATTTTTCTTTGTGTATAAAAAATCAGCGACTGTAAATCTTGTATGTTTAACGACATTTTGATTTGTTTTGTCTATAAAATGGCGTCCAAAATTTGCATTGACGCACGTCCAAAACAGATTCTCCACACTCAATAACTCGACAGCTCATAAATCCGTATTTTCGACAACAACTCGACAATTTCTCGATTACGTTTTCATCGATCAACGTCTATATTTTTCCGTTTTCCCTCCAATCAATGTCAGACTTGCGATAAAACAATGCACCGTGCGTACAACCGCGGTGCCGGCCGGAAGCCGTAATCGTGATTATCCGGTATTTTCAAATCGGAAATACGTTTACCGAGTAGATTGGTAACGAAACGGTGTTATATTATAATACTGTTGTAGGTACTGTGGGCTGTATTTGTGTGCATAGTTGATTCATACTAAAATGTACTTATAGTCAAGTAAAATATGGCAATTTTATGGATACTTGGGCAACTCTAAAGCTTAGAATGCTGAAATCTATCTAAAAATATGGCACTTAGTCGCAAAAATTCTACATAAATAATTTAGCTAGCTCTCCTGTTTGGTTCACATTTACGTAAAGTACCTTTTAAAAAAAGTTGTCATTTTTTTCTCAAAAATAAAAATTTTGGTCGGAATCCAGGCTCAAAAGTAAAACCTAACAATCACGCTAGGTATCTCCTACTACGAACCGCAGACCACTCTCGCGAGGTAACGTTCGCTTAGCCATTCAGCTGAGAGTAGGTACGCTATAAACACAAATACAGCGTAAACGAGCATATATCGTAAAGAGCAACAATCTCGCCTTTCTAAGCGCAAGTAAGTAAAAGTCTGGGACAGTTATCACAACATACAACATTATAGAAGACCCACTCAACACAACGTACAGAAAGATCATCATCATCACACATTTTTGACAAGTTTTCGTCAAGTCTTTACAACTAGTTTTAGGTGTAAACGAAACACGAGAACAGTAGAAACAACATGTTGAATAAATGTTGTATACCGTAGTAAATATAAACATGCGGTAACAAGTTATGTGGTGATCAGCGGGTTGGCGTCACGTGTCGCGAGAAGGATGGAATACGATAGTTTTGGGTAGAAAGATAAATTCGTTTTGTATTTATAGATGCTCTCTTTTTTTTACTTGTACTATATTCTAATAAAACCTCGTTTTTGCGTGTCATTTATAAGTCCCTAGACCAATCATCTATCTGCCTAGCCTTTTAGCGACTATGTTGGGGTCGGCTTCCAGTCTAACCGGATGCAGCTGAATACCAGTATTTTACGACTGCCTATCTGACCTCCACAACCCAGTTACTGGGTAATACGATAGCCAGAATAGTACAGTAACAGTACAGAAAGCGGTTCAAGAAAAATTGTTAGAACCTCAATCGTCGGTAAAAAAGTACTTAAGTTTTTGCTTTCTATTATAAAGTATGCTCGTGACGTGACTTGCTATTTAAATTGATAACTTTTTCGATAAGCATATTTAAGGTTATATTGTTTGCTACGAGGCACTACGCTTTCGTGCTACGAAAGGGAGTGCAAGGCAAAAAGTGCTACGAAAAAACTATCTACGTGTTTTTCTTGCCTTATCCCCTTAAGCTACGGTTTCCGAAAAAAGCGGTTCCCTCATATTATAACGATCGCCATAAAGTCTGACATTTTGACCAGTATTTGACCTTCAGGGGCTGCAGTCTTGACATTTATAGCGATCGCTTTACGACTGAATTCGGTTGCAAAGTCCTGTCACTCCATACATTACACCTGTCAATCCGGGACTTTGCGATCGAATTCGGTCGTAAAGCGATCGCTATGAATGTCGAGACTGCAGCCCCAGGTATCAAAACACCGCACTGAATTTGGATAGCTGTCATTGTGTGACCGTTCACCGCTTTCCTAGGAAACCAAAGCTGTACCGCACTCCGAGAGTTTAAATCAAAGCGTTATTAGGTGTTTAAATATATTTCCACACAGATTGTGGAATGCTCATGCAGATAAGTTGTAGGTATCACCTTCCAAAATATTGATCAGTTGATGCGTTCAGGTTCTGCGGCATCTTTGAAAGTTTAAATTGATATAAAAAAACTGTTTGAAACGTGCCTTTTGTCCGTACTTCCACAGTATGCAACAGAGCGCTCTCCCACGTTAGATAGCACGCCACGCTTTTCGACCGGCAACCGGTACCGTCGACGGTCCGTTAGTTTACCTGAAATGTATTTATTATTACGTCTCGTTGCCCGTAGCCCGGTGTTTATTATGAATTCATAGTAGCGACACGCTTCACGTGTTACGTAAATTATGTATTTTTATGTACATATAATGATGATGTAGTGAAATCGGGAAAACAGGAAGTAGTGAATGGATTATAACGGAAAATGGGTTCTCGAGTTTCGTTTTCATTATTTTGCTGCATGTTTTATGACTTTGACACTATAACATCGCGCCTTGTTTCCCCGAAGGGTTGGGCTGAGGTGTATAGCACACTCACATTTCGCCAATTATGTGTAAGTACCAGTAATAGGGGGCGAGCCTATTGTCATCAACCGGGACTCCGGAGAAATTCCAAATACAGATTGAAAACCCCAATAACATTTTGCTCGACCTGGGAATCGAACTCAGGCTCAGCAGTAGCATTTTGACACAGTTATAGTAAAAATCTTGATAATTTTCTTTTTACGTGGATTTCTGCTTGCTCTATTAAAATTTGCATGAATGTAATGATAGGCTATTAGATCGAATCGCAGCTGAATTCCTATGTATCTTTCACTTAAGTGCTGCGCTTAGAAATGAACAATCACTTCAGATTCTGTGAATGCTTTTCCCCAAATATCTTTCTTCGCTTCGCTTGAAACAACGGTTATAAGTCCAAATATAGTTTGAAAAGAATACTGGGTAAAAGTGGTCAATGGACCAATAGACGGTTTTGATATTTGTGTATAGATACTTCTCTCCATTCAAATTCAGATTTTTACGCCACTTTGCACAAGGGTTTACCCTAAAAAGTTAAAGACAGTCTCCTAAGAACGGTTCCCTGTAGCTACAACGGTTAAAGTGCCTGCCCTTGCAACTCCTGTAAATTCTAAAAGTTTATTTTTCTCCGAATTGCCGGGTAAGATTTTTATTTCCATTTGCCAAAGGACGAGGAAGGAAAGATGAGGTATCCTTAGACAAATATCACAACAGCATTGCTATTGGTCCATAGACCACTTCCCATACAAAATCGCCCAGTCTCCTTTGTCCTTGAAAGTCTAAGGAAATCTTTCTAAATGTTGTAAAGTTTGTCCACTTAGAATCTAGACCTAAAACACTTTTTTTTGGATGAGTTTATTGACTTTTACCAAAAAGAGTTCGCACCATTTGCACCTTGATAAATTGAGGGCAATTGTCTCTGGTTTCGAAGCTGGCACATCAGAAAAGCTACGGTATAGCGGTATTACAGCCAAAAAAAAAAATCGTACGCTTGCCTATAGGTCCAATACATGGAGTTGATTGACCCTCTCACTCTATTAAATAACATAGCTTTTTGTTAGTAGCGCACGTGTTGATCTTATTGTCGGCTAGTACTTTTGTACATACATTCCAAATTATCTTCTAATATTTAGATGTTAGAGTCTATTTTAGATTGGAGTAGGTACCTATAGTTATTTGGCCTGGATTCGGTTGATTTCTTCAAGGAAAACCGAGTCATCGTTAAAATGCAGTCGAAAAATATTGCGCCAATAGTTAGCTGAAGGTGTTAGGTAAGGTTGGTGAATCAGTGCTTTACCTGCATTGGCAGCCATTTTTGATCTTTCTTAAGCCGGGTTCAGACCAGTTTGTAATGTAATGTATCTTGTAATACGTATAATGCGAAGTGTGGATGACATACAAAGTCAACGCGAATCCCGCACCCCAATTGCTTAACACTATCAATAACAATCTGAATCATTTTGGAGGATATTGCTAAACCATTGCTTCATATGTTCGAACAATTTGTGTGCTCAAAAACGTAAATAACGCAATGAATGTTTGTTGAACTGTCAAAATGAAAGCGATGCTATTGATATGTGGAGGTGTTCGCGCTGAAAACCGACAGCTGATGGATCAGTGCGAGCGTTACATGTTATGCTCGTAATGCCGTTACATTACACGATTCATTACATTACATATTACACACAATACACACGTCTGGACCCGGCTTTAAGGTGAAAGCGACAAACTATTCTTAACGGCCATAGTTTCAGTATTGTTTTCTCAAGATTCGCGGTTGATATGCTAAGATATGATTATAGAAACAGCGACAGTTTTCCTTCTTTTTACCGATTAAAATAATTATACTTAAGTAAAACTTACCAAGAGATATTGGTTGTTGGGGTTTATTTATAAACGTTGATTAAAGTTTAACTGTTTAACCATAGTTAAACAGTCGCTAATCATTACTTGTTTTTAAGCAACGTTTATAAATAAAGGGGTTTATTTCTTACTGTTCTTTTCCAATCTCTGGTGACGACTTTCTTTGGTTTCTTCACTGATAACATTTATATTAATTAGAAAGCTCATCTAATTTTGAAGCGAAGATGTTTTTAAAGTTATTTTAAATAATTGGTAGGTAATGAAGGCTCCGATCATTGAAGTCTTTGTATTTCTGCAGCTTCTGTGTTTAAAAGAAGAAAATGATTGTCACGAAACTGACCAATATCAAGTATTCTTTTTGAAATTATAAACTATAATCAGTCGTTACGGGACGTCAGAAGCCAGAAAGTCTGACAGCCAGTCTTACCAAGGGTAATAGTGCTACCCAGTAACTGGGTTGTGAAAGTCAGATAGGCAGCCGCTCCAAGTAAAATACTGGTTTGCAGCTGTATCCGGAAGCCGACCCCAATAGTAGGGAAAAGGCTTGGCTAATGATGACCTATTTATGTAAGTCAGGCCTTCTTGCTGTAATGAAGAACGTTCTGAACGTATACATTTACTACCATAATTCGAATATTTAAATAAAATCCGTAATATCCAAGGTACCTCCTACCTATACTTACCTGTGAAAATTATGTAAAGCATTGATCGGTCGCGCCTTATTTTACGGAACGGCTTCATTTACATAACTTGATACTGACAGGACTTACTCTGACATTTTAAGTGGACACCTACTATGTTGACGCGAAATTGTAGCTTTTCAATCATTTTAATATGGTTCTTACGTAATATTTTGTACTTTAATTTAAGTTATGCACCTGTTCGTTCGTATATCAATGCGTAACTACGATTAAATACCTACCTAATTTGTAATACCCACATCGTATATGTTTTGTGGCTACACATTGACACTTCGGCAGAGATCCAAGCGCGAGGTTTGCCAGCGAGACATGGAGCGCAGTATCCTGGGAGTTCGAATTTCGGATCGTATAAGGCACAACACTACGCGCCAAAACCATGTTCACGGACGTTATCCAGAAAGCCGCTTAGCTTGAGTGGGACTGAGCCGAACTTGTCTGCCGCATGTCAGATGGCAAATGGGCTATGAGAACCATCGATTGGGTCCCACAAAACGCTCGACGACATCGCTGGCACTAGCAAAAGAATTGTTTGGGAAAGGGAAAGTAAGGCTTATGCCCCGCAGTGGGACAATACAGGCTATATACAACATGTCTCGGAATTATTTTATTTTAAATAAATGAAAAACTTACTTATCCGAATTAGCTAACTGGGTAAAAGGTACGGTAACCTCAAATAATTGGAGTAGCGAGGGTTTCCCAAGATTAAAACAGTTGCGAATCTATGCTGAGTCGCTGACTAGTGTGATTGACCTACGCCAAAGAAGTGAGTTCTCTTCATAACAGCGTAAATTACTCACGCTAGCATTCACTAATGAGTTAGTAAAGACTTTGTTAAGCCTCTTTTATACTGAGGGAGCAATGAACGCAAAAATGCGGTCAACGCGCGTGAACCATTGATTTTTTGTCCTATAAAAATGGCGATATATTCATAAGAAAACAATTGCTTTTCGCCTAAAGTGGAAATAATGGATTCAAACATAGTCATAAAACTGTCTCTACTGTCTGCATTGTTGGTCTATGAGGTCCCAAGCGCTACTGTTGAGCATGAGGTCCTGCCCCAGCAGTCTCGACATTCATAGCGATCGCTTTACAACCGAATTCGGTCGCAAAGTCTCGGATTGACAGGTGTAATGTATGGAGTGACAGGACTTTGGGACCGAATTCGGTCGTAAAGCGATCTCTATGAATGTCGAGACTGCTGGGGCTGGTTTCGAAGTTCGATTCCCGGGTCGGGCAAAGTGTTGTTGTATTGTATGATATCACCTTCAATTACTGAGTAGCAGCCCGGAATCTGGGTTTGTGTCCGGTTGGTGGCAATAGGCTCGGCCCCTATTACATTGGGATACTGGTGAATTGTGGGTGTACTATAGATACACACCTGCCTAACCCTTCAGGGAATAAAGGCGTGATGTTATATTATATTATGTAATCATAAAACTAATTTTCGAGTTATCTACCAGACACTCAACATTTTAGAGTGACTAGTTGAAATCAACTTACTGAGTCTAAATATTACAATAATGCTATATATATATGCTTGTATATATAGTATGTATGTATTTATATATCTATAATTTTGGATATGTATATATTTGTGTATCTATTTTAGTGTATTGTATAATTAATATTGGCACCAACGACAGTCCCATTTTACGTCAAGGAAAATCACTGTCCATTCTAAGGTTGCCTGGAAGAGATCGCAGTAATGCGATAAGGGCGCCCATTGTATATTTTGTAGTATGTCATGTATTTTTTGTGCTATGTATTTTTGTGTTGTACAATAAAGTATATATAAATAAATAATAAATAAATAATATTGACAGCCATAGATCGATTACAACTTTACCGATATTTAATGGTAAACGTTTACTCGAGCCGATAATGCTTGAGTTTACGACCACAATAAAGATTTGTTTATCTATGTCCCCGGGCAAGTTATGTTCTTTGATGAAGCTATAAAATTGTAAAAATTGCGTGCAAGCAAAACTTAATATAGTGTGACCAAGATATATTGGTATTGGCAAATTGACAATACTTACCTAATATGTTAGAAGAAGATTTTACCTGAAGGCATTCTAAGTCGCAATCTAATTTCAGCGACAATCAATGTCAAAAACTTGACAACAATGTGTGGAGACTGAGATCCGACTGCGAATGTTCTTAAAATTACGAGAATTGCCCTTCTGATACCATTTTGTAGACTATTATTGATAGACATTTCAAGAAAATAATTACCCACAATATTTTTTGTCGGCTGTCGAAACGTTTGTCAAAAAATATAACATATCACATTTCTACGAGACGTTGACGTAAGAGGAACTAACGAACTAGTACCATTAGTACCTACATGTGTGTACACGCACGTGTAGTGTCAGAGGTCAGAAATGTTGTTTGTAGTGACAGGTTAATAGCCCAACGTTGAGATTCCATAGCAACTGACCTGTAATGTGTTGTGTTACCAAGGACCACTAAACTTGGTCCTTTGAACCTCTAAGTAAATCACACATAGAAACAACACACACACACTAAAGGAAAGGGCGTGTGAAGTGTGAAAACTTTTTCAGTTTTTTGTAATAAAATCACTAATAAGAATTCTTCTTTTTTTTCTTATTCTTCTTTAATCTCTTTTCTTATTTTGCTTCCTTTATAAAATCTGCTCTTTTCGGCTTATAACGATATTATTATCTAAAATTGCGGTTCAATTTTCGTGTTTTCTAACAACGGTCGGTAAAATCGAGCATTAGTCACTTCTTTCTAAATTCAGGGAAAATGACGACATTCTATTTGCAGTCAGGACTAAATACCGCTGTAATATTCTTCGCAGTTCCCTATTTCCTCAGTTCTCTTCCAGGATATTCTCATAAATTGTCACCGTTAAAATTAAATGTTCCATGAAACCTCTTGTACTGCTGTAAACGATTCCTTGAACCCACTTGTTGGCACTTCGTTTTCTTGTACTCTGAATATCAACAACCAAGCGGTCAGTTCCAGGGATCTTTTGTTAGATTCCAGAGGGGTAATTCTCGTAATTTTAAGAAAGTTCACAGTCTGATCTCAGTCTCAATCTGTCAAAAATACCTCTAATTTCCTACATTTTGACAAGTTTTTGACATTTGTTTGTCGCCGAGATGACACTGCGACTAGATTTTGAACTACGAGAATTGGTCTTCAGGTTTAAAAAACTGAGCTTGGGATCCTATTGTCATCTACCTTAGAGTGGAAAGGTATTTTTAAGAGGGATGCCGTTGAAGGAGCTCGCGAAATTCTAATTACCTTACGTTTTCTGCAATTTGCAGGTTAGTGTCAGGTTGTATATTGATGAAAATATGATTCGAAACCGTAACAAATATGGCTTTACAGAATTATAATGATTAGAATCAGCAATACAACTCCTTGAGTTAGATTTGGCCTCAAATGTCATGATTTCATGAAATCGTGATTCAATTGTGTAATATGTACTTAAAGAATTGTATTGATGATTTTTATGATTATAATTCTATAAATATATATTTGTTACGGCCGCGAATGATATTTAGATCAAGATACAACCTGATGCTGACCGGTAAATTGCAAAAAACGTAAAAAAAAATAATTTCGGAGAGACCCTTTTTTTTGGTTTCGCTTTGGAAATCCTCATGCACTCCCTCCATCGTGGGCTACCCTGACACTTTCACCTTAGGGTGTAGAGAAAATTAAAGGAGTTTACTTAGGACTTGTAAAGCTGGACATGCTCATTCATGCTGAACAGGTTCATTGAAGACTTTTCTGAGAATTTTAGAAGAGCTATGAAAAATGTAATTTTTTAAATTGCTTTCTTCTTTGAATTGGCAAGCTGTCTAAAGAGTGTTAAAAATAACTAAAGTATTTTCTTAGTATTCGTAAAGGATATTTTAACTTGGTTCAAGCTCTATCACCAAACCTTCTATAAAAATATTTTAGACCAGAGATGTAAAAATGAGATATTTTATATTGCTTTTTTTCTTGAATTGGCAAGCTATCTAAAGCATGTAAAAAGTTATTACATTGTTTTTTAGTTAGTTACAAGTGAAGCCAATAAAGCGTTAAAAAGAAGGTCTTTACTTAGCATTCGTAAAGCTGGACTGTACATCATATTTATGTAGTTATGTTGGTAGTTTAACTTGAACCTCGTTCACCAAATAAATACTGCGGGGTAATTTCGTAACACACTATCAGTAGCAATAGTTTTCATTTTGACAGTTCAACAACATCCATTGCGTTATGTACGTTGTAGAGCAGACATTTTTTTCGAACATATGAAGCAATGGATTAGCAATATTCTTCAAATTGATTCAGATTGAGATTGATAGTAAGTTACAATGAGGTGCTGATTTATTTAGCTCATCTTATCCAACTTTATAGAAGTTGAAAAAGAAAGAGTTGGAGGTTGGTTGGTGGTTGGGTTGGGGTAATAGTATAGTATTAATTTGGAACTACTTCTACTATAAACACACTAGAGAGACATCCCACTTTATCTCAAGCTGATATCAACAAGAAGTTATCAAGTTACTAGCAGCGCCCCGCGGTTTTACCTGCATAAGTGTCGGTCCCTCGCAAATATCGGGATAAAAGTATTCTATGTGTTACTCTGATGTATAAGCTATATTACTGAAAAGCTTCATCAAAATCCGTTCAGTAGTTTTTGTGTGAAAGAGTAACAAACATCCATCCATCCATCCATCCTTATAAAATTTCGCGTTTATAATATTAGAAGGATTATATATCCTATCAACTCGTCTCTCGTGATGATGTCATAAGAATTTCCAATAAACACGAGCATTTAAAACTCGCCACAGCCGAGATTTGCTTGTAAATATTGAAATCGGTATTCGAATTATTAGAATCGATTTAAATAAATACGATTTCGAAGCGATTCGATTAATCGAGCCATGAATCTGTGAAGTGATAAAAGTGATTTCCTTTTTAATGGCGTCCGACTCTAAAGACCAATGCTAACGATGCTTCATTGATCGGTTTATAACCTCTTTGACGAATGTTTTGTATATATGTAGATGAAGTATTTTATATACGGTGGTAGGGACATCGGGGACATTTAATTTTCTTGTGATGTTAATTACTGACTGACTGTACTGACTTAACTGTTTCCTAGTACTGTATACAATCAACTATTTTCTAACTGAACGGACAGCTGTGCTGCTGGGGAGTTTGTTGCGCCACTTCTTCTTCCCAGCGATAGCACTAGGAAGTGGTGACGGGCGGCCGTTTTTGGGGACTGTCTTTTGTAATTTTGACGTTCGAAAAGTGCTGATTCTCAGCCCTTGATTTTGATCGACGTGCAAACTAAAACCATGAATTCAGCACATGATTCTAGACCGACCTAGTAGACATTTTCCATCGGTTATCAAAAAAAAAACATCTGTTGTTTCATAGAAAAGTGCAATCAACCAAGTCAAAATGTATGTAACAGCAAATTTATATTTTAATAACCGAAGAAGGGGTTTAGAATCATGTAGTGAATCCAGGGTAACAGATTGCGCGTCGATGTCCCTGCCACCCTGCATGTAAATGAAGTATTGTATATTAAACTGTGGGTATTTATCGGCCATTTTGTGTCAGATTTGCAATCTCCATCAATCATCTTAGATCCGTATTCATAAACTTCTTATTATACTCAAATGTTCAAACGGTGTTAGGTATAGTGTATTGCCCTTTCACTTCATCAGTAATAAAAGACAAGGACAGCTATAACTTAAGGATAATTTAGTTCTTGCTGTCGATCTAAATAAATCTGCCTGAGCAGCCTTTCATTCTTTACCTGCGGAAGTAATTTGCTTAGGTATTATTTCAGCAATTTACAGGACATTAGAATGTAAATGAGACTACAAAATATACAAGCTATTAGATAGAGCTGTTAACTATAAATTGGTACATAAATAGTGACCAAAGTCATAAACTTCATTTAGTCATATTTTGCAATAAACTGGAAAGAAAGATTAGACTTAATGGGAGAACTTGAGCTCAAGGAGCAACCAGGAGTTCAGAAGTGTATAGAGTGTATGGGTGTGTATCAACAACGTATTTTGCTTTTTGCTTTGGAAGCACGTCATAGTGCAGGTGATAATTAGTCGGCCTAGCTTTTCCCCAAGCATGTTAGGGTCGGCTTCCAGTCCAACCGGACGCAGCTGAATACCAGTATTTTACACGGAGCGACTGCTTATCTGACCTCCAGTTACTGGGTAACACCATACCTACATTTTTGTAGGACTGGTGGTCAGACTTCTGACTACCCGTAGCGACCGTCAAATATTTTCGAATTACAGCAGGGACTTACGGCTTTATGTGCTTTCCGGGACACGGAAGGGTCTCGGTATGTAATGCATGGTCACCAATCCACGAATTCACTGCGGCAAACAACAATCCATTTGATCCGATTACAAATCTTTGAAGTATCGAACCAAAACTGCTGTAGCATTCAACGAAGAAGGTTCTAGTAATGACTTGTATGGTGTACCAACATTGACGCATTGAGTGACGACAAGGAAAATATTTTTCGACTATTGTAACTCGGTTTTTGCGATAGTGGACTTAAGAAATCATCCTCATACCAAAATGGATATTCTTTAAATTTGCATATTTTTTGTAGCACAGCAGTGTATTAAACTCGAATATATTTTTGTTTATGCACCTACATAGCATTACGAATGCTTAGTAAAAGTGTATAATTTTATTTATCGCTAAGTGCTAGCGGTTCGTTTTCTTGTAGTCAGCTTAATAACTAGGTTTCATTATTGCGAAGCTAACAGGCTAATGCTAAAGTAGGTAATCTGATTACCTTTTGCGTTTACCTAAATATTTTAGTTATTACTGCTCGTGTTAGTTTGTACCTTATTTTATTCGTTATTGTAGCATATTTTTTTTATGAGCAAGCATCTTATTTATTTTGCGAACAAATATTTGGTCTGCAATAAACGATAATGCTTATTCCAAGCCTTAGACACTGGTGTATCTAAGCGAAATGGATTTCTTAGGTATACCTACAGCTTAATTGAGCTCTATTTAGCTGTAGATATAGATACCTAAGAAATCCATTTTATTAATTAGGTACTTTCTTAAGTAGATAGATACCAAGAACTAGGACCGCTTAAAACATTTGACAGGTAATTTCCATAAAATTCGCTACAGGACGTACTTTGAAATTCATTAAGTGGTTTGCCTTCAAACTGACCTTATGAATAAATGGGAAGATGTTTATAATATTATAAACTGTCGACAGACTTAAAATAAATGGAATGAGTACCAAAGGCTATTACTAAAATCAATCAAAGAACATTTTATACTGTCTGGTAAATGATGAACGCGGACGCATCAACATTACAAATATGCTAAACAATCTCGAAAATTAATCATTCATCGGACAGTCGCAGATCCGAAACTCGTAGGTCGCTAGATCTACCGTCCACCTGTGCGGGTCTGCATTCTTGTGTCCCGTTAGCTGCGCCCGCGCAGGCTCCCAGCCCGCGCTTTTATTTATTTTGTGCTCTGTGCTCCGACTGACACGAGGTTGCGCCGAAAAAATGGATGACTATATAGAGACGGAAATACCTGAGATTAACTGTTTATGGTCGGCCTTGTCGTTTTGTACATAAGGAATAAAAAAATGAGCCCCTTGGATCAAGGGGCCATTTCTTTGGTCGACTACCTTACCAGAAAAAATGCGGGTTCAACAGTATTTTTTCTAATATCCACGTATTATTGATTGATTCATCTTGCTTTTCATTGATTTCATTTAAGTCACAGAACGTACTGTGTGTCAGAAATTCATAATCTATCATGTTGTCCATACAGCTTTGTAGAGTCTGAACATAGATCTCGTTTTTACCTATTTATTTTATGTTTTACATCAGTAAAATTTAAACTAGTTCCCATAGGTACTTCAAATTTGCATACAACATTGCAGGATATAAAATTTATTTCTTTTAGTTAATGTTTAGAATTAATAATATCGAACCTGTAATATGCAACTTTCACCATGTAACCAAGTTGCAGGTATGTAAATATGAATTAATATTGCCTATCTAAGGCGTTGATTGCGGATCGAAAGGTCGTGTGTTTCAATCCAATCCCGTTGAATGATTATACATAGAAAATAAAGCCAGTCGTAGGGAAAGCATATTACTTAATTACACACAGCTAAGCTTTATTCCTACTATGTTTCCTGCTAAACCTGCAGTTCGTAACTATAGGTAAGTATATATGTACCTACATTTAAAATATTTTATGAAAGTTAAACTGTCTAGGAACTCTCAACGAAAAAACGACAAAAAATTAGATAAACATACAGGACCAATATTTAGATGTTTTATTAAATGTTTAATTAAGCCATCAAAGACCACTCTTTGGTGGCAGATTGTTAATTAATTTTGGTTTCCTTTCCTCAAACAAAACGTAGTCCTAAAATAAATATAGGACAGGAAGTATTAGTAGTAGGTATGGCGATTTGAAGTAGGTATCTACTAGGTACCAGTACCCAAAATGATGAACATTTTCTTAAAAGTAAAGAAAAGGGTATTTCTTGGCGAATTTTGTTATTAATTTCGGCATCCTAATTCCGTAACACACTATTAATCGGAATCTGCTCCCTAATTGCGAAACACACAATCAATCTCAATCTGATTCATTTTGAAGGATATTGCTAATCCATCCATTGCTTCATAAGTTCGAAAAAGGTTACATTCATGAAGTCTGCTCAACACGTAAATAACGCAATGAATGTTGTTGAACTGTCAAAATGAAACCGATTCTGATTGATTGTGTGTTTCGCAATTAGGGTGCTGATTAATTTTGAAGGATATTGCTAACCCATTGCTTCATACGTTCGAAAAATTTGTCTGCTCAACAACATAAATAACGCAATGAATATTGTTGAACTGTCAAAATGAAAGTCATTACTACTGTTAGTGTGTTACACAATTACCCGGCTGATCCTTTCTTCAGATTGGACTTGCAAAGACTTTAAATCATAACAAGAGGTAGTCTAAGCTGCTACTCAATTAAGTGTCAAGTATCATATCACGCGGAGAGGCGCTTGTTTATAATAATTACGATCTTAACTAATTACACACTGCAAATATTATTGTAAGGCGATACGGGTTTCCCCGTCGCAGGCGCATGACTAATCGCTTACCTGTTGATAATGCTAAGCACCTTATTTATAGAGTTCCTTCATGTTTTTCCTGTAGTCTGTGGGCTGGCATTCCGGGAAATCGACGCCAATCATTGTGGTAAACATGGCTTGCATGCTAAAAGGTTCAACTGCCTTTTTCGATCTTTTTTTAACTTACGTAAAATACTTACCTACTTTAAGTAGGTACCTTTATTCCATCACTGTAGTATTCAAAATGTTATTTTGCAATGCTGAAGGTTAGGCAGCATACAGTAAATCTGTTCTTTAAAAAACCCTTTCGTTGTTTAAGTAATACAAATAAGAAAGAAGAAAAAGAAAAGATCTTTTTTTCAGCATTTACAAAATACACAATACAAACAACAAAAAAAAAAAAAAAAATACGCACATACATACAAAGTAGCCAAGAGTCTTGTACTCAAGCCATAAAAGGTTTTCAATTTTGTCCATTGCTTGACCAGGGCCAGGGACCAAAGACAATACACATAAATCTGTGTTGCGACACTGGAAAATGACAACAAACAAACAACAATCAAAACTAAAACAAAGTGCCGATTGCAGAGTGGAAAAATAACTACTTCAACCTACCTATCTCCTTTCTACCTTTTAGTATTTTTTTTGTTCATTTTGGGTGGGAAATCATCAAATTTTAATGACTTCTCCCGCTCTGGGCGGAGCGGGAGGGCGTGTCAGACTTTTACAGACTAATAAAACCCACCCGTGTTCCTTCAGTTGCCTGTGCCAGGGGCCACGATATCTCTTTCGAACAACCTGCGGCCCTGGCAGGCATCGGCCCTAGCGGACCCCGTCACTTTATGCTGACGTCTCTTTGACGCGCGCGTGGAACACAACGCGCCGTTGACTCGGGCCTGATCCTTACCGGGCGATCTCCTTTCTACATTAGGTTCTTAATCTTTAATTAGCTACAAGGACAAAAGGACCAATTCTTTACCGGCCAACGATCTATGCAAAGAACCATTCAACATTGGAAATTTACTAGCTGATACAGCTGCATTTATTGGCTTAACACCAATAGAATAATTATCGTGCATATGCGAATCAATAAAAATAGATTATTTTCTAGAAGTCGTTAAATAAAGTCGTGTCGTAATGTACTGGAAGCCGGCTCGTGTAGCGTTTACATGGGTTTATAAGCCGTATAAAGTTTATGGGAACAATCACCCTGTGCATAATTAGTTTTTGGACTAAATTTTGTAGTCATTAAACTAGCTGATGGTTCTATTACTGAAAACGTTATTTTTAGATAGATAGATGGAATATTCTTTATTATGAACACCATAAAAATTACACATATAAATATAAGTAGACATTTTACAGAGGGCGGTCTTATCGCTTAATGCGATCTTTTCAAGACAACCTTTGTATGGATTAGCAGAAGGAAAGACAACACTACTGCCTGATTAAAAAAAAAATATCATGAATCACACCCAACCACTCTCCACGTAAAATACAGGTATTCAGCTGCAAACTGTTAGACTGGAAGCCGACCCCAAAAATATTTAGGAAAAGGTTAGACAAATGAATTGATGATATGCTCATGTCACTTACTTTGAGGTCTTTGTGCCTATATTCAAGTCTATCTGCTCCTCGTTTATATCTAAAACAATTCCATGCATTTACAATATTACAATATTCCTAATCTAAGTGTTTTAATATGATCTCTTTTTTAATGATTCTCTTGCGGTTTCAACCGTAGCAATAGATATAGATACGTCAGTATAAATAATGAATATTCGAATGAACACTATTAAAACATCATTAGGAGATAATAAAATAATTATTTTGCATTACCAGCTATTACGGAAATGCATAACGTAATGACTTTCGGTTGACCAGCGTACAAGACCCATTCTGTTGAAGAAGTTTGTTCTTAAGAGAGGTCTACTGGAGCTGGTTTGATTAGCCAGCAGGAGTGTTAAATTACGTTTTGCGGCAAAAACGGTGGCTTCGTTGCGACTTCAAATTGTGGTTTCGACACGACGGGTTCGACGACTGCGCTCGAACAATAACAAATGATTTTGTCACTGCATGCCTCAGGATTACCGCAAGTAAACACTTTTTGTTGAGACTTTAAAGTTCGGCTGCAGTGAAGCAAACTATTTGAATGTTGGAGAATTCTCAAGATTCTAGACGTTTAAAATCACTAAGATATGTTTTTATTCGAACTCCTTCTTGCTACAACCCAATTCAAACTTTACGGCGGCTCGGAACATGAGGCGAGTGGCTGCGCAGTAACAAATTCACGTGTCAGCGGGGGTGAGGGGTGAGGCACAGCGAGGAGCTCACTTCAGAGCAGAGATAAAGTTTGAACCGGGCTGTAAGAGGGATGTGTGGTGTTACGTGAAAGGATGTAATAAGGACTGAGTACCTATATTGAGAGACAGTCAGAAAATGACACCGGTGACTGAAAAGTGGTGGGGGTATCGGTTGGGCATGTGATGTGGAGGAATAAGGAAAATGTCGTGAGGAAAATTTTGAGTATGAATATGGATGCCTATAAGAGTAGGGGGAAGACCAAAGAAACGATGGATGGACATTGTGAAAGATGACATGGCTAGGGGAGATGACTACCGAGATGACGATTAAAAGAGAACTGCTCGTATGGAAGAAAAATACATGTTGCGCTGGTTCCAAATAAATTGTAATAAGGGAAGGACAGTGATGCGTTCTAGCATACTTGAATGAGTGGCACTATCTTGTCACATGCACATCGAGAAAAACAACAGTGGACTAAGTACGTACATAAAGATTAGAGTTGTTAAAAACCGAGCTCGACGATAATGGAATATTTTGGATACTTAGCTTTACACAAAAGATAGGATAGGTAGGTACATGATTGCATATGAGCTTTGATCGTAGAGCAGTTTGACCAATTAGAATTAGACCATAGTCCCATGTTCCCAATGTCGTTTACGTCAGTGATCCATTAAAGAAAAACGGACTTCCAAAAAGTAAAATATTTAGTAATAGTTGCCACACTATGTAAATCATGTAATAAATTAATAATACTAATAGGGTAAACAATAAACAAAAAAGCAATAACAATACTTCTAATGGTATACAATACTTACCTACATAATCTGCACCTTAATTTCGTAACACACTTTCAATCACATTCTGAATAATTTGAAGGATATTGCTAATCCATTGCTTCATATGCTCGAAAAAAAAATACTTTCCAAGGTAAATAGAGCAATGAATGTTGTTGAACTGTCTAAATGAAAGCCATTGTTAATCTACCTACTGTTTTCATGAATGAAATGGATTTTTGAACAATTAGTAACTTTCAGGTGTCTGATAAGTGTTCAAAATTACATAACTCAGCTGTGATCATGACGTAAATTTTAATACAGCTGAAGAAATTTATATCAATTATAGATTACTTACGATATTATGTTATCATTATAGTCTAGATAGCTTTTTGTTTTTTAAATGAAATCATACGCAGTCTGAGATTATGGGATAGATTAAAACATGGCTGGTTCTAAGGTTAAAAAGGGTAAAAGGGTAAAATTAATAAATTATCTTAATCTTTACCAATCATGAGTGTAAAAGAGCGTGTAAATCACCTTGCCAAAAAATGACATGACATGACATCAGGACATGGTTTTGCATTATCAAATTAATTTCTCATTCACCGGACCAGTCATAAAGATCTAAACTCAAACCAAAAATACACAGATACTTTTAACAGAAACCACATAACACATTTTGAAGACCAGTAATTGGGTATCTAACCCTGCTCGTCCTCATTACCAGTTCCAGTGAACCCGACTCCGAGGGTCAATTCGTCCCAAGCGGATACACCAACATGTGGCACATTTTTCGTTTTAACCCTATAAATGAAATGTCACAGGCCCGATAGCTCGACAACGGGTCTTTTTGACCAACACATGTCGTATCCTGCACCTAATCAGATAGATTAAGTTACATTCGCCAAAACAAGTAATTTGTCAAGTTTTTTTAGGATATGGAGGATGTTGTTAATTATGACTGACAGGTGATTAAGTATATTTGTTTAGTGACTGAGTATTTTTTTATCGTATTTTTTAGTCTGGATTTGTGCCCAGTTAACGGCCAAGGGCTCTTTTTTCTTTCTACTATATGGGATTTTTTTTTGTTGGTCCTGCGCCTGATGTCTCTCCGGTCATGTCGGATTGCCGTCCCATCGGACTATGAGAGTGATGGAAGAGGGAGTGCACCTGTGTCTGCACACACACTTTTGCACTATAATATCTCCCGCGCCGAAGGCTAGTCTCTGTTGAGATTGGCCGCCGTGGCCGAAATACGGTCTGGGGTCTGGAGTACTTTATTTATATGGGACTTAAACATCGCTGACGAAATATAGGTGCACCTCTGCATAACTCTTTGAGGAATAAAGGCATGATGTTATGATCTTTCCCATGCAAGCTTCTTCACAAGCAATTAGGTGGAAAACTACTACAAAACTTCCGCTTACTGGTAGAATACAACCGCATGCACATGCACACTTTTCTCACAAACACCGCCTCGAAGATCGTGTAAACATAACATAACGCCTGTAATCCCCGATGGGTAAGGCAGAGGTGTATGTATACTGCTATAAGTAGTAGGTACACCTACATTTCACTTCTATGTTTAAGTCCCAGGGGGTGGGCCTATAGCCATAAATCGGGCACAATTCCAGCTTCCAAGCTGCTGCTGACAAATTCTTGATGGAAAAACCCATTAACACTTTGTCCGACCTGGGAATCTGACCAAGATTATGTCTGGACTTTAAAAGAGACTGTGACCTCTGCGTTTGTTTCAGCCTTTCTTCTCAGGGTAGTCAAATAGGAAACGCCGACCTCATCTATTTTAGCTTATTATTATTATTACCTATATGACGTGTAAAAGTGAACTAAATCGAACCCAGGACCTCATGATCAGCAGTAGCGTTTGCGAGCAGTAACTAGACCAACGAGAGTAAAACCAAAAGAAAAACAGTTGTAACAAAGTTAGTGAGTCGGTGAATGTTTTCGTTTGTTCAGAGCATTCGAGGCGTTTACCCAAGTGTAGCGGAAACACGCCGATATCGCGGCGATAACAGTTTTTATGTTAATATTTGTTACTTTTAATTTTTCTGCTACTTTTGTGTTTGACTATTTCAACTGAGTTTCTGACCCTTTTTTTTCTTTTATTTTCAGGTAAGTGGCGAAGAAGATGTGATGTTACGACTGGGTATGAGATCTTGATTGAGAAATACCCCCTTATTTATAAAGATAAGTAATGCCTCTAATTAAGGCGAAAGCGTCATGGTTGCCAGCGCAATTCAAAGGGGATAAAAGATTTTTGTATGAAGCCTGGCACACCTAGATGTCCGCCATTTTGATTTTTTTTCAAAATGGCGGCCACGCATGGTAATTATATAAATCGATAGTAGACATCAATGCAAACAAAAAACATTGTGTGACCAAACCCCATAAAGTGTCACGTTTCCGAGATATTAACGTTAAAAGTTAATCACGTGACATCCATATTTTTTGAACTTGCGTATATCTTATTGCGTAGATGTTTGATTATTTTAAACATTCAGAGTGATTATTTTAAACATATAACTTTGAACGGCTCTTCGCAGGGACGAGACAAGACACAGTTGATTAGATTCCTTTAGTCCTTGGTGATAAAAGACTAATTACAATTCGTAAATAAAGTGATCAACTTTTAAAGTATATTAACGCCTGGCTTGATGAAGGTAAGTAGCCGGCATAAGTATTGACGCCAGCACATGAAACTACTACAATCTGTCAAATTTCTTTATTAGATTTTCAACTTTATCGCTAAAGCATTAAGGTTCCAGGTTGATTAGGAAATTTGACAGTTTCGGGTAGCTTGACTTGCTGGCGTCTGTACCTATATACATTTTAATATCATTTCATCTCTCATTTTTCACAAATCACTGGACGCCTGGCAATTACTTTTACTGTTAGCCAGCATCATCCCTCAGCTGGGCAAAGTCGTCTCCCCGTAACTTCCAGCTCTTTCAATGCAGGGCTAAAGTGGAACACTGGCCGTTTGTTTTCTCCAGCTCGTCCCGCCATCTTTTACGGGGTCTGCCGCGACGCCTTCCAGCTTTGTCAGCGCTCTAATTGCGTAATATACTATATTACTCTCAATTTGAATCATTTTGAAGCATATTGCAAATCCATTGCTTTATATGTTCGAAAAATTTGTCTGCTCAATAAAGTAAATAACGCAATGAATGTTGTTGAACTGTCAAAATGAAACGCAATTACCATGCAGGGCTCAACGTAGTGGTTATTTTGGCTCACAGCCCATTGGGCAATTAATCTGACAATTAATCTTTCTTTTTAAAGGTCGGTTCATATTTGTATCTCGCTCGTAAACAGTTTTTTATCTTGTCGGAAGTAAGTTCATCCAAGGTGCTGTAATTAAGAATACGATGTTTATTGTGCATTGTCACATATCTTTAATTTTATGTGGACATGGACAGGCTACCTACAAAGGAGTTCTGATCAGTTTTCAAAAGAAAATTAAACTCAGTGTATTTTATAGGGACTAGTTAATCCTTTAAGGGGTAACATTTGGCATTACCAATTTTTTTTTTTTTTTTAACTTTGCCCCACACTAGGAATTTCTCCTGTATCTTGGGTGCGTTTACAAACAATTAAACTCATATACACAAACAGCCAGACCCGTCAGTGAGTCAATCGCTTAACCACTGCGCCAACCGTGCCGTCAAATTAATAGTTAAGTCGTTAAACAATTAAATGTGATATAATAAAGCTGAAGAGTATTTATTTTACCATTTATGTACACACATATATAAACAGACAAGAAGAAAACAGAACAGAAAAATAGGTACCTACAGAGGTGATGCTTATTACCGGTGGTGGTGAGTATGCTGTTTGATCGCGGTAATCTCTGAAACTAATAGATTTTTTATTTCATTTGATAGGCCAATTCTTAAGGAAGGTTATAGGCTTTATATATTTAACATCACGCTACGACCCATAGGAGCTGAGCAAAAAGAAAAAAGTCATAAAGAACGCTGACTAAGTTATAGCATGGGCGGGCGATGCGATGCGAAATTTCACGCGGGTGAATTCGCAGGCAAAAGCTTCTTATTCATAAAATATGACTAAAGATCATCTATATCATAATTTGCATTTGGTTCTTCGAGTCCTTCGAGTTGGATTCCCGTTTATGAACGAGAAGGTTTAATTGATTCATTAAAATTTTATCGTAGATAATTTGCCAACATTAACATCTCAACACGAGGGATTATTCACGAAAGAGATGCTTAATTCTATTTAATTATTTTACTTGGAAACGCGTTTCGGCTTAATTAAATAGTAAAATACTCTAATCATTAATCCAATGAAAATGAATACTTAGATACTGCTTTGATGGTCTAGTAGCAAGAGGTCCTGGGTTCGGTTCCCGGATCGGGCAAAGTGATATTGTATTTTTCCATCTGGAATTTCTCAGTAGCAGGTACCAGCCCGGAATTTGGATTTGTATCCGGTTTATGGCAATAGGCGCCCCCTATTACATGGCACCTTAACATTACTAGCGAAATGTGGGTGTACTAGGGATAGGAGCTGACATATGGCAAATAATTTAGTTTTATGTTCTGTGTCTTTTAATGTTAATTACTTAACACTTAGTATTGTATACAATCAAGTATCAAGTATTTTCTAACTGAACAGACAGCTGTGTTGCTGGGGAGTTTGTTGCGCCACTTCTTCTTCCCAGCGATAGCACTAGGAAGTGGTGAAGGGCGGGCGTTTTTGAGGGACTGTCTTTTGTAATTTTCACGTTCGAAAAGTGCTGATTCTCAGCCTAATTTGAATAAATGACTTTTGATTTGATTGATTTGATTTGATAGGTTATCCGAAGGGATAACCCGCCTGTAATGCCCGAAGGGGCATTACAGGCGTTATGTTTTGTTATGTTATGAGTAAGCCTATATCAAGACTAAGGACAAGTTAGTAAGGAAATCAATTATAATTAAAGCATTTTATTACTCAGTAATCATTATTATCTAACGCGTGGCTTATAGCAGTAGGTACCTATTTATTATGCAACTAAGTAATGTAGACTAGTTTCCTTGATCGATACCTAATACCTATATGTCTTAGTTTTTTAGTGCCGTAGGTTTGTCTAAGTCCTCAGACGAACATGGTTAAAGAAAAAAGGAATTAAAAGTAATAGTGATAAAGTTTAAAATTCTATGCCGAATTGCTGACACCGTAAAAAAATATGGCCTGAATAAAAGACAGGTTGCTTGCATACTAAAATCATGATAACTGGTGAGGACAATGACCTCACCTGTCTAACTTTACAAATTAAGTACTAACACGAAAGTTTGTGCTAAGTAGGTACCTACTAACATACAAAACTTGGCAGGGGTGAACAGAAATACTTGTAAGCAATGAATCACACTTACCACAATAGGTAGTTGCATCTTATGAATGTATTAATCAAAAGACCAAAAAAAAATATAAGTATAAAGGGTGGTGTGACCAAAACACGCATATTTTCCATTCATTGAATAAACTCGTGGCCCCTGTAACCCAACAAACAATGTAAAGGTGTGACGAATAAATATTCGGCAAATTCCTAATGTCAATTTCATTACGTAAATAAATAGCCATAGTTTGGCAGTCACGCGGCAGGTCGATGAACCTCGAAACGAAGTGCACAAGCGACTTTTAAAAAACGAACGGAGCGTTCGAAAGAGGTTTGTTTCCTTTGCGCGACTAAATTGCAACAAAAGATATACCTATTATTATTGGCATAGTAATAAAATTGCATGTGTTAATAGTGTTGTGTGTGCACAAAAATAGTTATTTGACATGAATTGGCTAGCAATAGTAACGTTGTGTTTTGGCTGGTTAAGTAATTACTTAACCAGCCAAAACAAACGAAATCCGACACAATAGGTAATTACCTATTGTGTCGGATTTCGTTTACTATGGAGAGTGAAATGTTAGTATTCGAATTTTTGCGGTTTTTTTATAAAAATAATAGGTATAATATAACCAACAATAATAAATCATCATTAACTGAATGTACTCGATAGATAGAACGACAATAATATTAAATACTTAATTAAGTAACTTATTTTGTTTCAAAGTTCTCATGTTTAAGTAAACTATATAATTATATTCTTGAGGAATAACTTTCTTTAAGCCGAATATAAAACCCAGTAATTATAGATAGAATATTCTTTATTATGCACACCATAAAACTTATAGATATAAATGTAATTTTTTTACAAGGGCGATCTAATCGCTAAAAGCAATCTTTAAAAGACAACCTTTGGATGGATTAACGGAGAAGGATTGACAATATTGATAGTAGTCTGTGGTACTTATCTATTATTGGGGCAGTTTAGTAAATAATAGTAGTTTAATTATTTCCTCTGGTCGGCCTTGAGTTCTCGTACTAAACAGTACCTAACTAATAATTAGAGTTATCAAAAAAGCATACACATACGTCACTAGAATATTTTACAAATAATACTATAAATAACATGGATATATCCATGAAGCACGTTCCCAACCTAAACAATGTGTAACTGAATTAATGCACATTATGAAAGTAGTTTGTTCAGAATCGTTTACTGAATCGATTTCTGTAATTTTTAATATAGGTAATATTTTATCCCAAAAATAATTAAAATTACATAAATTACTGTCACACTTCCGCTGTACAGTCAAAACAAACCAAAATGGATGAAATACCCTCTGAGCTAGACCCTTATACGAGTGCGACTGTGTGTATGCGTAGATTTGTAATGTGACCATAATTTTCTCTCACAATCAGTATAAGTAATTTATTAAAAAAACAATGTTTTTTACATAATAATAAAAATTCGATGTATGTATTACGATTATAAAATAAAATTCTAATTGGGGAGTCTGGTGGTGTGCGTTAATTCCGGGACATGTTGTATAGTTGGGAAAGGACTAGGCAGATGATGATGAAGACCCATGAAGCATGTGAAAAACAACATTAAAATCCCGAACTGAAACATTTAGTACAGACACCAGCAGGTTAAGCTACCCGAAACTGTCAAATTTTCCCAATCAACCTTGAACCTTAATACTTTGGCGATAAAGTTGAAAATCTATTAAATAAATTTGACAGATTGTAGTAGTTTGTCTGTACAGTCACGAGCACCAATATTTCAACACTTGGCCACTTTCAATTGCGATTTTTTCGAGAAATAACGAATGCAACGTTGAAATACGACACACTACATAAACCTATGGGTTCGTAAATGCTATGTTCGTAACAACATAAAATTTCTTTAAAAAATAAAGGAGTAAATCGCTTTTGAATAAAGCCGAGTGTATACATACTTTTGCTCGTGGCTGTACATACTTGTTTTTAAACATATCATACAGGATCTCAGGGACATCGACGTCCAAACTGAAACCATTATTTCAGCACATGATTCTAGACGCTAGAGCGTAGAAATGTTTCGCATGCTATCAAAAAAAAAATGCTGTTTCATAAAAACGAGCCCTACGAATAGAACCTACGCGGTCAAAAATTTATGACACCAAAATTTATTTTTATTTTTAGTAAGTAACACCAAATTTCAACGCATGGGATTCAAAATCAAAATATTTAATTTCACATAAACCAACATGGGCACTTACGAAACGTCAGAAGCTAGGTGCATGGTTCCAATTGGTTGTTTCCTATGGAGAAGAGCAGGCAAGAAACTCCACGGTTACTCTTTTAAAAATAATTGGCTTTTACAATGTTTTCAAATTACAGAAGGTATGGGAGATTCACAAGACTCAGAATCATTGCCTGAGTCCATGGTAACAGGTTGTGTTGATGTCCCTGTCACCCTGTATTTATCAATATTTTTTGTAACATGATAAATAGAAAAGGTCAGAAAGTTAGAAATCCGATTAAATTGATGACGCGGCATGAAACAAAACACATACGTTACTATTGTATTACTTATTTACTTTACCGATAGAACTGTCCGAAATTGATAATAGGTAGTGACAAACGCGTAATATTTATAGTCGGAATTATAAGAATTACTTATCTATTCATTTGTTTTAATGAATCTTGTAGCGTAACGAAGACAAATAATGTGGCAAATTTTACAAATAAATAGGTGACGTTACACAACTACTTTTTCGTCTGGACTGTATCTCTTGAACCGTAATAGGTAAACAGTTGAAATTTTCACAAAGTGTGTATTTCTATTGCCGCTAGAACAAAAAAAACCGGTCAAGTGCGAGTCAGACTCGCGCACCGAGGGTTCCGTACTTTGTAGGTATTCTCAGAATAACG
Organism: Apamea epomidion; assembly: GCA_947507525.1. Classification (NCBI taxonomy): domain Eukaryota; kingdom Metazoa; phylum Arthropoda; class Insecta; order Lepidoptera; family Noctuidae; genus Apamea; species Apamea epomidion. Next base: position 14,579,905 of record OX382230.1, on the reverse strand, counting down.
TTTTTATTCAGCTCTTACTAAAACATGGATATTACATAAACAAAAGCGTTCCACCCGCACATTACAAATGCTAACAGACCACGTTAGACTGCACTTTAATAAAGAAAATGTTAGACACGAGTACATTAAGTACACATAACCTAAGTACTAACCTTCCTACTTTCAAGGGCGGCATTGAGCAAGTAGCACAAGGCACAGGGGACAAGTCTTTTAGCTTCGATCGACAGTCCTTACCTAGAACTTCGGTTGGTTACAGGATGTCCTCGAAACAGCGAGGTAGTTGTGCAACACACTAACAGTAGCAATGGCTTTCATTTTGACAGTTCAACAACATTCATTGCGTTATTTACGTTGTTGAGCAGACAAATTTTTCGAACATATGAAGCAATGGATGTGATTTGAAATGTGTTACGCAATTAATGCTAGTCTTTGTCGCAGTCTATTTTCAAATTCCAGTACCATCATGATTATATGAAAAGTAATTTTGCAGGATAATGACAGACTTACAAGACTCTACCTTTACGCCATTACTTGGCCGTACCTATCTTGATTCCTCTTGATGCTAATGTTTTTTTTACAAGGGCTTCTACAAGGACCAGCATCCTAATTGCGTAACAATCGATCATACATCGGTACACTCTCCTTCTCCCGTCTCACAACACACGCATGTACATACACCTCAACATTCACATATATTTGAATAATACTAATATTAATATGCATCAGTAATGGTAGATCGACACACTTTCACTCTTATAAGTTTTAGTTTTACTAAATTTAAATTTTGGCGGATCACTGTCTCTTAAGATACAGGTTTCTTCCTAGTTTAAGAGACAGAGTTCATTCTTTTTTGTATGCATAGACCTTTTGTTTTGTTTTGTTCTCTTTTTTGTAAACCTAAATCTTCTGTGCACAAGCTATGTTTTTATGCTTATTCTATTGTATTGATTTGTTCTTAACTGTGTCTGTGTTTATTTATTTATTTTGGATAAATAAACAATTTTATTATTATGTCATTTATTTATTTAGTTGTCTCATTTTATTACATTTTTAATATTAATATAAAAAAAAACATTTAAAAATATAAAAAAATACTGATCCACCGGTGTCGGGAGCAGGGTCCAAGCTACCGGTGGTTAGGGCTCCAGAGACAGAAACCTCCTCACAATGCGAGCCGTATCGAGGAATACTGCCTTCTGAATCAGGCCCTTGATCCAACCGCCTAACGAGAGCCTCGATAGATGTTGATCGAGGCCTTCGGCCATCGTTATTATTATTATTTATTATTAATCACAATATGAATCATTTTGAAGGATATTGCTAAATCATTATATCATATGCTCGAAGAAATGGTCTGCTCAACAACGTAAACAACGCAATGAATATTGTTGAACTGTCAAGTTGAAACCCGTTGCTACTGTTAGTGTGTGACGCAACTAACTTGCTGATAAACTTCTTAAAATATAAAAAAAAAGACGAATCAGGTACTTTCCCTCATAGAATTAGGACGAGGAAACTAAACAAAGCAATCCAGCATTAGTCTTCATTCGTCAGAACTGCACCCTAATTGCGTAACACACACTTAATCTAAATCTGAATCATTTTGTAGGATATGCTAATCCATTACTTCATATGTTCGAAAAATGTCATTTTTATTGCCAAACTGGGGGCACATAAATAGATTCGTAAGCTAATTTTACCGACTTGCATATGGGAGGGTCTACTACGCGGCGTCCTAATCGCGTAACACACTATCAATCACAATCTGAATCATTTTGAAGGATATTGATAATCCATTGTTTCCTAAGTTCGAAAAATTTGTCTGCTGAACAACGTAAACAACGCAATGTATATTGTTGAACTGTCAAAATGAAACCCATTACTACTGATAGTGTGTTCTGCAATTAGCCCGCAGTCCATTGTCATTCCAATTTGCCGCATAACTGCATCTGCAACATAAATCATAAATACACATTGGATAACTAAGCCACTTGATTAGCCCCGATTAAAAGTCCCAGTTTATAGCCCACACGGGCCGCACACAGATAATATTCGACCGGCGACCTTTCGGGCTAATTGTGTTGTTACTAATATCTAATCACTAGTCGTTGCATGCACGCTAAACACGTGCTGGGAGAGGGAAACCCACTGGCAGTTACATAACGACAACAATGTTAGGTTTTACCTAGTATACAACTTAATTAGATTATCGATAAAAAGAGGTAGAATATCATTGTTAGATTTTTACTTCACAAGTAAAAAATGGGATCAGTGATCTCTCTCTCTCTTGCCGGCTCTTTTGCATAGGAAACGACTAATTGGAACCGTGCACCTAATCTGCATTCGCGACATATTCGCCCAAAATGTAAACAAATATGAGTTTGTGGAAAAATAACTTTAATTCCTCCATTAAAGTTCAGTTTACGCTACAACTTCAAACATTTTTATAACTCTTTCCATAGTGCTTAGTCACTCTGAAATCAACTTAATTACCATTAAAATAAAATTGGTATTTTTTTAACTTGAAATAATGTCAATAAAATTTGAATATTGCTTCTGAAGTTTCATAAGTGCCCATGTAGGTTTATGTGAAATAAAATATTTTGATTTTTGAGCAAAGACAAATTGTTATAAGTTTGATTATGTAAAGTAAAAAAAACATAACGGAACATCACGTCGTTATTTACTGAAAGGTTAGGCAGAGGTGCACAGATGATTACATAATATAATATAACATCACGCCTTTATTCCCCGAAGGGTTAGGCAGGTGTGTATCTATAGTACACCCACAATTCGCCAGTATCCCAATGTAATAGAGGGCGACCCTATTGCCATGAACCGGGCACAAATCCTGACTCCGGGCTGCTTCTCAGAAATTCTAGATGGAACAATCCACCACAAAACAAAAACCAGCCAAGTGCGCACGAATGGTTCCGTACCATTGTCTATAAAAATCACGTCTGTTGTATGGGAGCCCCCCTTAAATATTTATTTTATTTTGTTTTTAGTAGGTATTTGTTGTTATAGCGGCAACAGAAATAAGTACATAATTTGTGAAAATTTCAACTGTCTGGCATATCGCGGTTCTTGAGATACAGCCTGGTGACAGACAGACGGACAGACAGCGAAGTCATAGTAATAGAGTCCCGTTTTTACCCTTTGGGTACGGAACCCTAAAAATGAAAAAAAAAGTGATGTAACGATAACTTTTATTTGATTTAATTAAATACAAAGCTAATTTAGAATTTGGTCCTTTTCCCCACAAATCAATCCTAAAAGGACCAGGGGTGTAATTGTGTAACACACTAACAGTATGGCTTTCATTTTGACAGTTCAACAATATTCATTGCGTTATTTACGTTGTCAAGCAGACAACATTTTCGAACATATAAAGCAATGGATTAGCAATATCCTTCAAAGAATTCAGATTCTAATTGATGGTGTGTTACGCTATTAGGGTGCAGATTCTCCGCATTTAAACGTCATATGTTATCTTCAACAGATATAAAATCAAAACATCAATAAAACAATCTTATAATTTGCCACAGAGTTGTTTTGTTAAGTCATTATGCCATGTTATGATGATTAACTACATACTGTTATGAGGAAAATGCTTCGTGATAACACATTATATACAATATATTATTATACGGTAGACATTAGGCGCCGGAATAATGGGCTGTGGGGTTGATCCTGTACCTTTTTATGCAAAATAAAACGAATTATGAATAGCATGATTTAAATAAAAAAGAGAAAAAAAAGAAAACTTAGGTGGATCACACTACAACGCATCACGCGACGCTGCTCGTCTTTACGCACACATTCACAGTATGTTTGGACACTTGGTTACCACAAGTAAAGCGCGTGTCGTTTCGTGAGATAAAAATACAATACTTACCATTGTAACTTATAAAATTATTATTGGCTTTCACACTGATGCTATTGCTAATATTTATATTTTTAATGAGCAGTACTGTTCCTACCTAATTACGTAACACAAAAGATCTTAATCATCTCAGTTACAGGCTGAGTTTATCCTTATGGTATGTCAGTCAATGGTTTAAAGTACCTTGGTCTTTAAAGTCTTGGCAAGTAATGCAAGCGTTCAAGAAACAATAATAGCTCTAAAACAAAAACCTAGACTTCTAATTTTCTATCAAGATGAATTTAAAATGCAATAAAGTAGCGATCACGAACTGGAAGTCTGATAGCTAAAAGATTAAATTGTATTATAGGTTATATGAGCACTATGGATAAATGCCCAGATAATACCATTCATAGCAATAATGCGATTCACGATCGACGCTCACGCGCAAGCTAATCATTGTTCCTGGAAATGATTGTTTATATACCAGCCAGAGTTATCGCGGAACTGGGATTTTGCATTTTTTCTAATGATATCTCGGTTACCTACTAGTATGTTTGTTATTTTTATTTTTTATTTGAAATGCAACATGTTACGTAATTAAAAAAAATATTTAGTGTCTTCGTCTAAAACTCAAAGGCTATAATTCAGTAGGTATACTTTCATAATAATACTGTTGGTAGGTAGAGTAACTTAGGCTATAAGTGGTAAGAATTAGGTAATTCTCTAAACTCTTCGTATGGATGGAACGTGGATCCACGCGAGACACAATAGCCTTTTAATAGTTTCTGTAATTACTGAATTCAACCGGTTAATCGAACCACCGAAGATTATGAATACTGGTTGATAACTTCCTACTAATATTATAAACGTGAAAGTTTGTATGGATGGATGGTGTTTGTTACTCTTTCACCTAAAAACTACTGACCGGATTTGGATGAAATTTGGCACACAGATGGTTTATAACTAGGATTAACATATAGGATACTTTTTATCTCGATAATCCCATGGGATCGAAACTTATGCGGGTGAAACCGCGGGGCGCAGCTAGTAATTAATAAAGATTCATTGGGAACAAACAATTTTGATTAAAATTTAAGTTACCCTAGAAACTATATAGCATTTCTCCTTAGGGGTTACGACTGGCGCAACCTTTCCCTGCCTAGACCTACTTACCGACATACTTATTACAAAAATAGGACACCTATCCTGCCAATAAATCTATACTAATACTATTAATAAAGCTGAAGGGTTTGTTTGTTAGAACGCGCTAATCTCTGGAACTATCAGTCGGATTTAAAAAAAAATGTTTGCTTATGATAGCGCAATTCTTGAGGAAGGCTATATTTAAAATCACGCTAGGACTCTTAGCGTTGAGCAAAAAGAAACACTAGTAGGAAAGAACGCTTTGCGAAAATGAAGTAATAGTGCAGGCAGGCGATGCAATGCGACAGGATGGGTCGGGAGAACAGGAAATTTCACCCGGGCGAAGTCACGGACAGAAGCTAGTAATTTATAAACGCTACCGATCACGTCCAATTATCAGCACAGTAGAGAATCCTACTAATATTATAAACGTGAAAGTTTGTATGGATGGATGGATGGATGGATGTTTGTTACTCTTTCACGCAAAAACTAGTGAACGGATTTGGATGAAATTTGGCTCACAGCTGGTTTATAACCAGGATTAATATATAGGATACTTTTTATCCCGATATGCTCACGGGATCGAAACTTATGCGGGTGAAACCGCAGGGCGTAGCTAGTAATAGGCATAAATAAATCAAAAGGAAAATTCAAAAGGGATTTTACCACGAAGAACTGATGGGAAACCCACAAAAGCCTTCTTGATGTTACATAATTCAGCATGGCCTGATTTTCAAGCAAATTTGCGAAACACATCATGAAGCATTCATTAAGTGGGTATTCATTTACATGATGGGGGTGAGTTGAGATGCGGGCTGCTACAATCGGTATCGTTCATGATATAAATAGCCGTTTAATTATGTTCTGTGTTCATTTAAATTAGGGGCTTCTGACTAAGTAATAACAGCCGCACGGGTCGATCAGGATAAGCTACGCTTGCCGCAAGTAGTCCGTAGATGGGTGACCATACTTACTTACCAAGACCCTTCCGACCCCGGAAAGCACGTAAAGCGGTTGGTTCCGGCTGTCATTCTTGGATCTTTGCCAGTGGTTAAAATTTTTAACAATAACGGTTATTCTGGGGGCGTAACTGCAACTCTGTGTCAGTGATTCCAAAAATAGATAAGCATTGAATATAGGTAATACGGGCTGGTGTCCGCAACTCCACGACAATGCGCGTATTTTGCGTATTTTAAGCATTGAATATAATGGGTAAAACAAGGAGGTAGAAGTATTGGTTGGACTTAAGTGGTCCTTCGAGCCGGATAGGTAAGCCATCATACTGTTAATTAATCAATTAGTCTGCCTACACTTTTTCCAACTAAGTTGGAGTTGACTTCCAGTTAAACCGGATGCAGCTGAATACCAGTATTTTACATGGAGCTACTGCCTATCTGACCTCCACAACCCTGGGCTTCTGACTATACGTAACGGCTGCGTGGAGTAATGTTTCTTGCCCATTCTTTGCCATACGAAACTAGCTTTTGGAAGGGGCGACTAGAATCATTTCAATGTTATTGTAAATTTTGACGTTCAAAAGTGCTTTTAATGTGCCTATTTGAAATAAATGCTTTGACTTTGACTGTCAAGGATCTCCGAATGACAGCCGGGACCAACCGCTTAACTTACTTTCCGAGGCACGATTCTGTTAATCAATGTTTGCATTATGTGAAATAATTATTACATCATGTCTTCTCCTTTTTCAAGCCTACCTTACAAATTATTACTGCTAAATACCTTCCAACTAACTATTCTTGTTTCGGTCCTTAATATTTAATGGAGCTCTAAAAGGTAATAACATCAACTTCCACTAAATTAAACGTCTAAATGTTGGAATTAATACCGAACATTTAGAGACAGGATATTTCATATCTTACGTCAAATTAAACAACTTAACTTGATGTTAAATCTAGCCTAAGGATTAGGCTACAGTAGCGGTTTTAATTCATGTTCTATTTATTTGTAAGTACAGACGCCAGCACATTAAGCTACCCGAAACTGTCAAATTTTCCCAATCAACCTTGAACCTAATACGTAAGCTATAAAGTTGAAATCTATTTAAAAAAATTGACAGATTGTAGTTTGTGCTGGCATCATCTGTACAGAAAAAAATGGTAAAGTTTACAATAAAAATGCAGTTTTCATCATCATCATAATCCACAGCCCGACTTCGCCCACTGCTGGGTATATACAGGATGGCAGGGACATCGATGCGGAAACTGTAACCATGAAATCAGCACTTGATTCTAGGGTAATAATTTTTCAGCAGTCATAAAAAGAAATTGCTGTTTTATAGCAAAGTGCAATACCTACGCGATCAAAATGTAGCATATTTTAGCAAAATAGCATTTAAAAAAAATTCCCGATGCATATATTCACAATCATGTACTGAGTCTATAACTCCATAGTAAAAGATTGCGCGTCGATGTCCCTGCCACCATGTATACCCCTCTCTTTGCTAGTGCCAATCCCCACGCTACTGCGCCAGCCTCATTCAGGTTTTACCTGCGATGGCAACATTGACATCTTCATTTTGCTTCATACATATAACTAACTATTAATTTCAAGTTTTATTTTGACTTCGTGAGTCCTGAAATATGATTAAAATCTGTACCAAAGAGAATAATGAATGCATATTACGTGAGAATGCGATGCACAATGTCAGCACATGTATGCATAATAATTACATTATTGCACACAAAAGTACTAGGTACAGATATTTTGCACTTCTACGGAATATTATTCTAAGAATTTTAGCATAAAAAGTAGGTTTTCCTCATTTAGATCCAGGTATCTGTGTTTTAAAAGGTATTACGTTGTTTATCTTTGTTTTTCTTCGATCGAATGATTAAGGATTGTGTAAATGCTTCTGTTGTGAAAAAACAAGTTGAAGAAAAAAAGCTGTTTTGAATGATTTTCATCCCAAAATATAAGCAGCCGTCTTTAAACTTTTGAGGCACTAGATACTTCAGGATAAGGCCCTCATGGAGGCTGTAGATTGCAAGAGCGACTTCGATAATTTTACCACCCTACAGCCTAACTGCGTAACATGCTTTCAATCACAATCTGAATAATTTTGAATGATATTGCTAATCCATTGCTTCACATGTTCGAAAAATGTATCTGCTCAACAACGTAAATAACGCAATGAATGTTGTTGAACTGTCAAAATGAAAACTTGGCTACTGTTAGTGTGTCACGCAATTACCCCACCGGTTTTTTTTTTTTTTTGACTGCACCTTATTACGTCGCTGGCAAAGACTAAGCTGCACCATGGATCGTGGGTCCCTGGCTCTTGCTCAGAGTGGCCATTGGAATAGGAGAAACCGCCCTGAATATATAAAACTGTTAAACCCTTTAGTGTTAAAACAAAATTCAGTCATTTTCTTCGACGTTCACTGGCGAATTTAAAAAAGCAATATTTCGTCTATCTAATTTCATATTTCACAGATTCGAAAGTGACAAACTGTGAACGAATATCACACGACATTTCGTGTTGCTACAAAGATTAATAGATAGAATAGCTGATAAAATGCAACAAGTCGTTTTAAATTCACAATTTCACTTACCTATTACAATTTGTCAAAGAAACTGGTTATTTAAATGGGTTTCATTTGCATTAATATTGGTTTCAGTATTTTCCACTATATTTTTTCTAACTTTCTTGGTATTTTAAATAAATAAAAGCAGACATACTTACCTACATCTTTTGGCGCTTGAACGAAATTGACGAGTGCGCCCCCCTGTTAATGTTAATTCATTAATTGTCGAAAAGCATTTGTCACATTTGTTGCATTGTCTTAGGCAATAATGTACTGAAAAAACAAGATGGCGGCGTTAATTCCGATTTTCGCGCCAAAAGGTCGTTATACAATTTTACAAAAAACGTTTAAGTATACCTAGAGCAAGTTCAATGTTAAGTTAACAGAACTTTAAGTTTACATATCATAGTTTGAAGTCGTTTAAGGTAAAACAAACTAAGTAGTAGTATTCGTTTTAATCTATTTTTAACATTAATCGTCTTCATAATTATTCAGCATGTATGGCTCTCTAAACGATCGTAATTCCCAATATGGAAATCACCAATATGGAAGGTAATTAAATCTGACAATAAAATTCTCTAGTTATACTTTTCCAATGCAATATTTTCCAACTTGCTGATCTCAAATGATCTTAGTTCAAGAAACACAGTATTGCATAAGCATACTAAGCCTCATCATCATTCGGAGTCCGACTTCACCCACAGCTGGGCATGTAGACCTCTTTTTGCATGAACTGTCTCCACGCTCCTGTGCCAGCCAATAACTATATAATAATTAGGAAAGAACGGACTCTACCTTCAATATGACGTACATATAAAACCCTTTAATAGAAATCGTGTCCCGGATTTGCGTATGAGTCATAAGACCGTCATCTCTGGCATTAACTGGCCAACCTTCACATGGATCGGCCGTGGGGAAACACTGAAGAAAATTACCTATTTAATAATCATTGGTTCATCATTGTTTTTGTTTTATTTGATAATGAATTCAAACCTTCTTGTCACGTAAAGATTATGTTGATTATCTTAGCTTATAAGAAATGCTTTAAGGTTGCAATTTGCTTGCGTGTTGCATTTATTGGTTTTATCAACTTTAATTTAATTTTTCCGGTTGATTAATTTAATGTTTGTCGTATCTACCTACTAGACTGACTGGTTCATTACAATAGGTAAGTTAGCGACTTAATTACCCATTTGTAAGCAATTTACAAAGAATTGGGTTTTCCAAATTATTAAGTATCCTGCAGTTACTATAAAAGTGTTTAGTGATGATCACTTTCGAGCCTTGTGTTACTTATGAAACTAAATTGTCTTAAATTGCACACTCGTAAACAAGGTAAAGAAATAAAATGAACATGCCATCTTAAAGACATCACATTTTTGGTTGACAATTTGGCAAGAATAGCAGACTGGTGGTGAGGTTGACGTTCCATTTAATTAATAAAACAATAGAAATCATCAATGCTGTGTTATATTTAATAGGGTAAATAAATACAATTAGATAGCTATATAAAGTACAAACATAGTCCCAAACATTGATTCAACATCCTTAGCTTGTTGTTAACTTAAAAGGGCATCATTATACCTTTAAATCCTTATAGGGGAATAATCTAGCATAGTTATTAGCACACAACATACGCCGTAGCCTTGAATCGGGCCTTTACACTGTAGTTCAATAGACTTAGAGGTGAACAACCCCTTTTGGCACAACCTGTTTAGAAAATATCGATAAATAAATGTGACCAGTTTAAGTTGGCACGCAGTGGAATGGGGAACTTAAGTTTAATGACATAATTTTGACGTTTCGTTTGACATTTATTTGGGTTTGACAGCAGCGCCAAGCTGAACTGTCAAAATAAAATGGCTGCAAATGTTGCTGTAAATACGATTATCATTAAAGAAGAGATTTTACTCGGGTTTTGTTGATGATTACAATTATTATTATTTTGTACATTATTCGAATGGTGCCGGTTGGGTAACTGCATTGCTTGTTATTATTTAATAGACTATTGTCTTTTGATTTCAAACAATAACTCTTGTTAACGCCGTGCCTCCTCGGTTAGAGCACCGTTTATCTTAGAATACTGCTGTCTGTCATCTGAGTTTTCTTATAAAGAAACTAACTTTTATGGGCTAATGTTGACAATTAAGCTTTTTGTTTTTGCGTTTTTTTAGTATAGAAATTTGACATTTTGCCTGCCAAATTAGTATCTGGATTTAAAAACGAACTTTACGTTCTTACTTGGTTGCTACTCTTACTTAATAACTTATACATCTAAAAAAACTAAAGCCAAAAAGTGTTTGACATGCTTCCTACCCAACCGTATAATTACTTCGACTTAGATAAGAAATAATTATGAAAAAACCTTGAAGAAGACCGAAGAAATATACCACTTTTAGAATTCTAGATAAACTTAAAACTGCTGCAATTCACGTAAATGCTAGAGTTTTTCACAGCCTCAGCCTATCTTCATTACGGTAAAGTAAAATTAAAAAGAAATTTTCTGCTATTACAAATGGCCATATGTTTTGACCTAATTGATTTTATCATACCTACATACATACGTACGTACGTACCTTCTTGAAAGATAAATGATGATAAACCGTTTCTGACGTACAAGATCTGATAAGCTTACGTACTTATAATATAAATAAAACATGAAAATAAGTTTTTATTGACATAATAAAAATAATATCTTGGCGCCTTGATAGCCGAATTCTGGAAAGTTCGGAAAATTTTATAAAAAGACCGGAGACAGTTACTAAGTCAACATTATCGGCGTTACGAAAAGCTTTCAAGTGTCATAATGATTGCAGATTGGAAGTCGATAATCAGGTGAGAAGAAGCTAAACTCACCTTTATACTAACATTGATGACATACTAGACTGGGCCTTTTTTTTTTTTTTTGGGTGGGAAATCATCAAATGACCCCCTCCCACTCTGGGCGGAGCAGAAGGGAGTGTCAGACTTTTACTGACTAAAACCCACCCGTGTTCCTTCAGTTGCCTGTGCCAGGGGCCACGGTATCTCTTCCGAACAACCCGCAGCCCCGGCGGCATCGGCCCTAGCTGACCCCGTCAGTTCGTGCTGACAGCTCTTTGAGGCGCGCGTGGAACACAACGTGCCGTCGACCCGGGCCTGGTCCTTACCGGGCGGCGAGCTGCCCAAAGCTCGCCGCCCGCAAGCCCGCGCCTACGGTGGCCGGGAGTCGGCTGTTGACTCCCGTCTAGGGCATCTCCTGCGGCGGCTAGGCACGCGAGGGCCTTAGAGTAGATATTCCAATAACGATGAATATTTTGCTCTGGTGCTGGTCAGACGCCAGCAGGTCAAGCTACCCGAAACTGTCAAATTTTCTCAATCAACCTTGAACCTTAATGCTTTAGAGATAAAGTTGAAATCTATTAAAGAAATTTGACAGATTGTAGTAGTTTGATGTGCCAGCTGGCGTCTGTACAAAATAATATCCTTCCAGGATATACTCGTACTTATTCCTGTAGAGCCTGATCTCTCTCTGGTCGTGTCTAATTGCCGCCCCATCGGACTGTGGGAGTGAGGGAGGAGTGAGTGCACCTGGGTCTCCGCACACACTTGTCCAGTGGAATATCTCCCGCGTAAACGGTCAGTCCTCGCTGAGATTGGCCGCCATGGCCGAAATTCGAACTGAAGGTCTTACATTCGTGAAACATCTTGTATAAGTGAATTACAAAAGACCAATTTAAAGGACCTACCTCTATAAAATTGGTCTTTACATTCTACTAATGAAACCTTCATAATAATACCCGCAAATAATACCTACACGCCAGGCCCTATTATAAATTTTGCACACACTTTTGCGAAACAATTTCATACGTCAATAATATTATTTGGAATAATCGAATCATGTACAGAGAGTACGTGAAATCGTTATTATACACACTTGTGCTGGGTGATGCGATCGCCGTGACCACAGAATATCTATAGATAGGTACATTGTTAGACATGGCAGTATAACAACCTCAATAGTTTTGAAAGGTTATGGTGTAAGAGGTGAGACTTGACAAGAAAGAAAATATTTTACTAGAGTCCGCGCAGGCTAAGTCTGCGCGCTGTCAAAATCGGAAATAATCGTTTACCGCCATCTCGACGTTTATAGCAAGGGTCAAGAGAGTGTGCTGTATTCCTTGTTTTCCAAAGTAAATATTCGCCATAATTATGCTGAATGTTATTACAAGTGCTGGCAGGGATATAGTCTTGAAGTTCAAACTCGCGCGCAGACTTAGCTTGCGCGCACTCTAGTGTCTTTTTTACTCATGGGAAGCTTTAACTAAAGGGTGATGCGCTAATGTAGCCCGCGAAATTCAAATTTCGAATTTCGCCGGCTGCCCCGGCGCGTTCACCTTAATGCTTTGTTTAAGGAAAAAGCGGCCATTCTATGTTATCCATGGTTAAATAATAATTTTTGGTCGTAACATACATAAATCCACGCCTTCTTCCCATGGGGGTAAGCAGAAACGCTACTTGCTACGATCCTTTTATTATACTTCTTTTGCCTCGTTTACGTTCACACATCGTCGTTCATTTTTTGTCGTCTAATCTAATATCGCTCGTGCTTATTATGTAAGATTATAAATCTTTATAGTTAAGTTGGTATCTATTTTCTCTGATTGATTCATACACATGTGAATCATTTCAGGAACAATATACCCAATAGGTAACCACCTACTGGCCTTTTTAAATTCTATACACGTACTTATTACCAACACATTTGGGCTTTTACAATGAATCACTTTAGGTACCTAACTAACTGCAATCGAATCGAATTGACAACACATAACTTTTTATACTTGTAGGTAATAGAAATTGGATAACATCTACATTCAACTTTGACATACTGGCTAACGAATTAAAATCGCATCTACACTGTAACCATTATATCCTGAAACGGTGAATAATGGAACTTGACGTACAAAATTGTACTGAATTTGACGTAGTTTTTGACAGAAGCGTTGCTAACAGCGCCTCTATGAGGTGTCAGGTTGAGCTGGTTAATGCTTATCAACAGTTAGACGTCCCATAAGCTCCGCTGCAATAAGCGATGGCGTTAGTGAAAGTTTTTAATCACACTCAACTCAACGCATTCTACCTATATGTACACAAATCAATCATTTAACGGTAAATGGGCCTATTATACTGGCGTTACAATGTATGTTTCATCAGGTTTTTGAATGGAATTGTGGGTGTTGAATGTTTAGGTAACATTTCATTATTCTGGCGGTTACAGCCATAAATGAAGCGACAAAGAACAGTCGCACCGCCATTTGCTCTAAAGCAAATGCGGATCTCTTGGTAGCAACACAGGGCTATTTTAAATTGACTAGCTAAACTCCGCAGACGCGATGGGTATTTGATTATTTATTGTGTGCGGTAATCGATCGCAGTTATATTGTAGTCACTTGAAATATAAGTTTTAAAAAACTGTTTTTTTTTTTGTAAACTTCACAGAAGTGATGGGTTTCGATATCTAAACACGATAAAAAACAATAAAACAGTTTCTTTCTACTCATACTTCAAGTAACGACTCAAACAGCGGTCGTTGCTCTCCCAAAAAAAACATCAAATCTTTTTTTATTATTTTCTCGTTTTCGATATCAATACCCATCGCGTTTGCGGAGTTTAGCTAGCCAATTTAAAATAACCCTGTATTTACATACATTTACATACATACTTAGCCTATAATGTTCCCACTGCTGGGACACAGGTCACACAGGCCTCCTCTCTGTGAGACCCATCGCCCACTGCGACTTTTTGTAGCGATGCTGTCGCGCGTTCGTATCGATACAGTCGCTAGCTGTTTGCCCTCGTCCACACCACGATTCTGAGTCGCGATGCAAACGCAACACTGTCGCGCTTCTGTCGCGATGCGAGTTGCACTGATACTCGGGTCTCCACTCACGCGCCGCCCTCCCTCCGTTCTTTCCCCGATGTCGTCCGACACGGTCGCGCGTTTGCATCGATACTGTCGCGATGCTGTAGCGCGACAGCATCGCTACAAAAAGTCCCCGTGGGCGAGGTGCCAGAGGGAGTTTGACTTTTCTTTTATATTGGACCAAAATTTTCTCGTATTATAAAACACGTTCGAGCCCTAGAATGTTTTTAAGTGACCACTTTAATTCGCTTGGAATTTCAAGAAAACAGATCAAATAGTCTATTCTTCATCTAGAGGTCCTGACCACAAAGCAAATATCCTATACAATGTATGTAAACGCTTGTGGTTTCCACACTTTTGTTTGAACAGTCGCTGGAAATAAAACTAATGTTTTTGTTCCGCTGTGTTGATCCGCGTCTGCAGATTTCTGTGTAATTGCAAATAGCTGTAGTTTAAAGTGTTTATGTAGGATTAGTGTGAGCAATTGTCAGTGTTTGCTGGCGTTTGTGCTTCATCATTATCAACAGCCCGATTTCTTCGATTGCTGGACATATGCCTGTCTTTGCTTGTGCTAAATTCCATGCTTCTGTGCCAGCGGGGTAATCGCGTAACACCCTATCAGTAGCAATGGCTTTCATTTTGACAGTTCAACAACATTCATTGCGTTATTTACGTTGTTGAATATTTCGATCATTTATGAAGCAATGGATTAGCAATACCCTACAGAATGATTGAGATTGTGATTGATAGCGTGTTTCGCAATTAGGGTGCAGGTTCAGCCTGCCATGGTAACAACAAAAAGTATATACTTATGTTTAAGTTTACTTTAAATAAAAAATAAAAAATTAGTATAAAGGCTTGAATTTGTGACCACTATTTCGAACATCACCTAGCCTTCATGTCTATCCAGCAGAAATCATGGTCTGGGTTAGAAGTTTTTTACCACCATCCTTCCAACTCGAATCATAACAAAAATAGCACACATTCGACATTAACATAAAGCTTGTTCTACTATTGAGAGGAAATGACATAAATTGCGGGTTGCTAGACGATATAATTCAACTATGATTATGTATAATGGTAACAATTATGCATCGTCTGCTCTTGAAAGTTATGGAGCGAAAATAAAATGAGTTTTAGTGCGTTAACCCCGTAATGAAAAATAGGAGGGAGTTTGGCTTGCATTCTTTGGTAAGGTGTCGCGCAGATAAACAAAGGAAATGTTTCGATTTCAGAAGCAAAAATAGGTATATTTTATTAATTTGTTTTTTTAAATAGTCAAAATGTATTTGCGCCCTCCAGCGACTAAGTGACATTTATTTTTTTCTTTTTTTGATATCGCGCCGTAGTTATCTTTCTATACAATCTGTCATTTTGTCTTTCGTTTCTGCGGTGTTCTTGTTACGCGTGTAGGAATCGAAAAGCTGGCATGGGAATGGTCTTCTAATGATAGAAACATGTAGGGTCCGCGTCTGCGCAACGCCTTACCATGATTATATACACCCATTAACGGAACGGCCATTATAATAAATTAACAGTCAGAAAGAATTTGTATATTAATGTTGTGCTATCTTATTTACCAAGTCGTTTCAGCGTTGGTAAGCAATAATCAGCCAGACCTCGGAAGCGATCGGTTGACCGGTTATGTAAAACGTGATCTTTTCTACACTGTGGCTTCGAGCGGGCTCATGAAAGCACTGGCAACTTTCTTTGGCTGTGGTAACAGGTGGCATTTGGTTGGGTAGACTGTATTGCTTGGGTCTATGGCGTAACAGTAGGTTGCACCTACACAAAATTGTTGTTTAATTGAATTCATTATGAGTGCGGATGTGTGCTTTTAAAACTTAAAACGGTGTTTGATAATGTCGAAAGGTGTGATTTAACAAATCTTTTTTTTATATCCAAGTTCGAGTTCGTTCTTTCTATGAGCATTTATGAAAAACGACGATACTGACTTCAATCTAAAACTTTTGATCATAAAAAGTGTGACTAATCTTTGGAATCCGTAGCTATTTGGGACCACAAAAAACATTGCGAAAAAAAACATTCTCATCATCAATATTCAATGTAAAAAATACAGCAAATCGTGTACTTTCTCCCGAGTACTCGACTTTTGGCCATGATTTTCCTCAATGACAAGTGAGTCATTGCCAAGATTCAAGCTCCATCTTGAACACCTTTTCTATGGAATAAGTCATCACTTACTTGAGTTTAATTGAAAAAAAATGTGTCATTCGTGTTCCGACGCGTCGCGGTCGCGCCGCTATGCGAAATCAAAGTTAAGGGTTGTCAAAAACTGCAAAAAAACATTATCCTTTCACGCTTACCAGTCTTTTTGATTTTTTAATGGTGTGCAACAAATAATAAAATACATTTTGATAAACAAAAAACAGTCGCTGCCAGTTCCGTCCAGCCCACCACAACCCAGCCAGTTCTGTCCCCTCTACTTAGAAAAGGTTCTACACCTTCCACGCTATCAGTAGCAATGGGTTTCATTTTGACAGTTCAACAACATGCGTTGCGTTATTTACGTTATTGAGCAGACACATTTTTCGAACATATGAAGCAATGGATTATGATTTAGATTGAGATTGATACCTACTGTGTTACGCAATTAGGGTATTGGTCGTCCCATTTGCATGAGTGGTCTATCTCAACTTCTTCTATGTCCGAGCTCCTTTCTTGTGCCTATACGTATAGGCCAGTAAGAAAACCACAAAAAAAAAGAAAGTAACACCTCTGTAGAATGGTGTATGTTTACAGTACAACTAGTCATTATACTCATCCACTATCTATTCACAACTCATTGAACGTACACCTATAATTCTACCTGTCATCATGGTCTTAAGCCGTTCATCTTATACCTATCAGAATGCTCAGCAATTACCGCGATGACATGCAGTCTGGTAAGTACGTCTGCTTGCTTTTCTCTAGTCAGCAAAAAAGATAGGTACCTAAAGTGTCATGATTCTTAGAATACCTTAATAAATGCTCGTGGATACATTGTGGATTTAATATGGCATAAGTACATAATTTTGGTCTTAATTTTGATCCATACCTAATGGTTTCAATCAACAATCAACTCAGGCTGAGGTGGTTGTTGATTGAAACCATTGGATCGCAGTCCACTGCTGGACATAATCCTTTTCCAGGCCCAAAACCCTGTCCTCCACCTTACGCATCCAGTCTGTCCCAGCCGGCCACACCGGATACTAAATTAATATGCCTGCGATTCATGAACATGAGATGGGATTTGACAACTTGTACTTATGTCTTGTACATGAAGTAAGATTGACAACAACAAACGTCGATAAGAACCACCCTTTACATAATATCTTATGAAACATTGCACAAAAATGTGTTCAGTGAAGTGAGGTGCACCTCACTTCACTGAACTTAACCTAAGTGTGTCACATAATAAATTAACGGTGAATTCACTTCATTTAATTACTTCAACGATTTAACAAAGGCGTTCATACTTTGACTTTTAAATTACTTAAAAGTGGGGCAGCCCTAGCGGTCGTGAGCGGTGTAGGAAAGCGTATCGAACCCCAGAATTTCCCTGAGGCGCCGCGCCGACACGCTTTATCGGCTTGACACCCCGCTAAATCATTACATACTACACATACATGATACCTGCGCATGATTCTTATACATATGTTCTTTTTTTTTGTTTTGTGTGATGATGATGAATATACGAAACAATTCGCATCTGTAGTGTTAAAACTTACTCACAAGTGATGCAAAAGTTTTTTATTCAATCAATTTGTCTGTCTGTCCAATATTTGGTTTATTTTTCGCCGACAAACCTTGATATAACATATTGTCAAGTGATTGACAAAGGAAATTATGAACAGTAACAAAAACTTTTTTGGTAAAGAACCAAAAAAGGGGCCGAATTTAAAAGAGGCTTTTAAAAAACAGAACAGAGGAAGAAGAAGACTAAATATTACTTTTAAACCCAGCTATTCGTGCAGATTCTCATCGTTGTGCAGAACCAAAATACTATTGAGTGTTATTGTAGTAACAACAGCCCATCGATTCTGTACAAATCTCACCGTGAAAAGTTAGGTGAAGTGAGTTGTCAATAGTGTCAATCCCTAGCATTAGTTAGAATGACAGCTCAGCAACAGCTCACGTTCACTTCACCTAAGTTTTCACGGTGATGTTTTTACAGAATAGCACTACTGCCAGTCTATTCTGTAACCATCTCACGGTGAAAACTTAGGTGAAGTGAGCGTGGAATGAGCTGTCATTCCAACTAATGCTAGGGATTGACACTACTGACAGCTCACTCTAAGCTCACTTTACCTAACTTCTCCCGGTGAGATTTTTACAGAATCGATCGGCTGTATACTGTCGTGTTCTACTCTGACATGATTGACAGGATTGCGAGCCCCAGATATGGTATCAGTGACGCATCTGTGCGAGAATCTGTAGTATTTGAGACTCTGTAATAGATAAGTAATACATAGTTTAACTGTGAGCAACATTGTAATGTGGTCTTTTTTTCAACCCGTTCAGGGGTGGGATTTGAGAAATATTTTTTGCGATGCACTTAAAGTCTCTGGTAGGACCATTTTTCCCCACGTTTATCAATTTATGTGTGTTTTTATTGGTTAAGGCTATGTAGGTATTAGGTATTGCCTGTCAGTTAGCTGGATAGAGAGCTGTTACGTTGTACAGTCACCAAAAGAGATAAGTAACCAGGGTCGTCGGATATAGTTGAAATTTTGTAAGAAACCGATGGATGTTTTCGAATGAAACTTAATTTGATAAATGAATTGTTTGTTTTCTATTAATCAAATTAATTTTTATTCGAAAACATACATCGGTTTCTTACTAAACTTCAACTTTACCTGACGACACTGGTTACTTATCTCCTTTGGTGACCGTACATCTGATTTATAAAGTAGCTCTTTATGAAAGGATGTTTTTCCCCAGATGTTTTTTTTATATTATTGTGAGCGTTATATCAATAATGTTGTATATACCATAAAAAACTCGGCGATACATTCTTATCGTTCCTCGAAGATCATTATCAGTAGAGTGATATAGGTCACACTAACACACATCACACACATTGTATAGTGTCTCGGTGTCTCGCTTATCTAGTATTGTATTTCTATACCTACTGATGCTGTACTCATAGAAACAATGGCTCCAGTATTCATTCGATATTTCCTATATTTTTTTAAAAATGAAACGCGAATAGATACTGCTTTATATAATTATTTTTCTCGAACAAATCCTACAAAACAATTAAATTATAATAATATTTTATCAACATATTGTAGAGAATCGCCGGTTTCCTGCGCTTGCCCTGGTGTTTATCGCGGACGATTATTATCGCGTTTCTAGTAAAGCTAAATTGTCCATTACAAGTGCTGATACAGAAAAATAACAGACGTGCCGAAGATTAGTGCGATAATGGCGATACAAAGACATTGTGTTTAGCCGAAATTGGTGCACAAAGTTCGCTTTGTGCAGTGAAGGACAAAAAACAAGAAATTTTGTATTAAAAAATAAAAAATATCAGATACCAGCATTGATATTTCATGTAATTGTCATTGAATAGGGTTATATGAACTTAGAGAGCTGTATTAATGATTTTAAGGATTATAATTCTGTAATTGCATACTTGTAACGCTCGCGAATCCTATTTGGTTCAACGTACTTATAACCTGACACTGACCTGCAAATTGCAAAAAAACGTAAGTAAATTTGAATTTAGCGGGCTACCCTGGCACTTTCCCCTTAAGGCATATTTTTTGTAGGTCCTACAATTGGTCGGATTATTAGAGTTATATTGGAATCGTTTTGAAGGACGTGTAACGTGTGTTGTGGGTGATACATTTGATATCGTATGTTTTATCTAACTCTACATAAAATCTGCAACCAAACGTATGCCGTCTGCGAACGCTCTAAGACCTACAAAAACTAAAAATAGATTTTTCAACTTGAAAGAAGTGTAATTTCATCCCCGTTTTCAGGAACTCGGATTGTATACTATGTTTTAAAAACACAATGGTATATAACCTAATTATTGTATGCTAGAAAAACACCTTTATCGGTGTCACGGCAGTAATAGTAGTAATTGCAATTATGCGCCATAATTTTACTTTGATAATTATATTATAGTTACGTTGGTAACAAACGATAAACAATTATTTCCACTTATTTTTATTTTTGCTACGTTCCAATATCGTTTGTAAACAATTTGAAGAGCATGGAAATTAATATAACTAGTCAAATATAACAACTATTTCATATACCTATGTTTTTTTTTACGTGTTATTTTAATGCGAATAAATTGGTCCTTATGATCTCAATTTCATGTTTACTGCAGACTATACACCCTCACGATGAGCAGTGGTGGCTAAGTAGTATCGACTGCGACTTACGAGTTGTAGGTTGTAGGTTCGAATTCAGACAGGCGCTTTACTTTGTGTAAATTATTTCATCACCACTGCTCTCATAACGGTGAAGGAAAACATCGTAAGGAAACTGGCAAGTCCAAGAACCAAAAATTTTAAGACATGACTTTGATACCAACCCGCACTGGGCCCGCGTGTTAGATTACAGCCCACTCCCTCTCAAAGATAGGATGCCTGTATCCCAGCATTGGGAACATTATAGGACTTTTTAGCTGAACCATGTTTGGAAGCTTGACAGACGTAGTTGCAGTTTCGGGCGTTCTGATCAAATCATAGGATAAGTATACACTTATCCTATGATTTGATCAGAACGCCCTTTGTTCAGCTACGTTCTTTATAAACTCCAATTACTTACACGATATAGTACAAAACAAATACCGGTACAAAGCTTTAATTATCTCAATTGTCTAGATCTAAAAGTACTGTTTAAAATTCCCGATAGACCCGAGATTTCACGGTACAACAATGCGACGATTATCGACTACTTGTGAACGAATTAACTCTTTTTAGCATAAGTAGAACAGTCTATAAGAAGCTTCAATTGAGCTGTCAAGGGAACAATTACTTGGTGACTGTTTGTCTGGCTTGATTAGAAAGTTAATTGTGTTATGTGGATGTTCCTGTTATTGTGGTTTTAACCGAGTATTGTTGTTGTTGTTTGAGTATTGCTTTGTGGATCGAGGGACCAGCGCCTTTATTGCGTAACTATCAATCTCAATAATTTTAAAGGATATTGCTAATCCATGGCGTCATATGTTCAAAAAAATTGTCTGCTCAACAATGTAAATAACGCAAGGAATTGTTACGCTATTATCGCTATTATCGCTATATCTTAGTTCGGGCCCCCGAGTAATCACATGTCCGTAAGCGATAAGGACGAATTTCGTGATTAGGGAGACCTCCGTGTATTTATTACTATGTAATTATTGGAAAAGCGATACCTACATGTTTTTGCTCCATATTATTTAAAGGATCCCTTTTTTATTATTTTAAAACGACTACTGCCCGATCCCTAAAGTTCAGTACAAAGGAATCAATAAATTGGAATTCGGTGACCTTGTGTTTACAAAGGCTTATGGCAGCCGTGGCCAAAGTATTGATGATTTACAAAGTTGAAACAAAGGCAAACTTCGAACTCAAAATGTCGAAAACTCATTAGGACTAAACAATGTGAAACTGTATAAATGTTTTCAGTATAATATTAATCTTCATTAGAGGATGTAATTAACGTCTCTGAGTTTAATTTAGATTTTAGCTGTGTGGAAAAAAGATGATTAGATGTTGAGAGTCAGCATCGACTTAAGTCTATCATTCCGTATTAATTAAAGCTTTTGATATCACATATATATGTATATCGCTGTACAGCTCATCACTCTAATTGAGTAACACGCTTTCAATCACAATCTGAATCATTTATGAAGGACTAATCCATTGCTTCAAATATTCCAAAAATTTGTCTGCTCAACAACGTCAATGACGCAATGAATATTGTTGAACTGTCAAAATGAAAGCTATTGCTACTGATGGTGTGTTTCGCAATTACCTCGCTTTTTTGTGCGTTCCAGCGATGGCTTAAAACCATACACTCTACTCATCAATAGGCCAATAGGCTCGCCCTCTGTTACATAGGACTTAGACATAACTAGCGAAATGTTGGTGTACTTGCTATAGGTAGGTACACCTCTGCCTAATCCTTCGGGGATTGCAGCCGTGGTGAGAAGTTATGTCTATACAGCATGTATCACAAAGTTGTGGTCAAATTTAAGGGAGTGGCCCAGACCATCAAACTGAACAACTTTCTCTATGAGACCCAACTTCGTAATCTCGAGCAAATTATCAACTGTTCCATACAAAACTTCAGTAGGTATTGAAGTTTTGTATATTCATTCTATAACTTTCTTATTTCCTGCACCAACAAGACAAAGAGCTGGAGTAGAGCGGTGGCTCAGTAGTACCGACTCTGACTTATGAGAGGTTGTGAGTTCGAGCCTGGGCAGGCATTTAACTTTGTGTATTTATTTTCATCACCACTACACTCAAAACGGTGAAGGAAAACATCATGAGGAAACCGGCATGTCCTAGAAGACAAAATTCGAAGACATGTGACATCCACCAACCCGCACTGGGCTCTCACAGAGAGGAAGCCAATCCCAGTAGTGGGAATAGTATAAGCTGATTATGAACAAAACAAAGTTGCAACCAATTTCCGCTACTAACAAGAACTGTTTCTCCCAATAGTTCGGTTCTCAAACACCTCTGTTTACCGGTTGAATACGTGCGTCAGTACCACAATTAATGTTTTCCCACAGCCAGTATCTTATCAGAGGATCTGATATCGTCTGCTCACTCGAGCGTCCCACAACATCCGTTCATTGCATGGTGGACGTTCATTCACGACATTGTTTGTTTTCCTTTTTAATGACATTGCAATTTTCTATTCGTGACCTCGATTTTTTCTGTGTTTATTATGATTTTCTGTTGTGTTCTGTTATGTTGTTGTGTGTGTTATGTTGGTATTGAAACATTACTGTTGCATATACACACATGATAACGGATATTTTATCATTCGTGCGCCTTTTTTCTTTTGGCTACTGTGATCACATCCTGTATACTGGATGATACCTGAAGGTCATTTCTTGTAATTAAAAACGTTCAAAATTTTGTCGCAATCCCATCTCAGCGAGAATCTATCTTAAAAACTTGTCAAAAATGTAGGGAAATTAGAGGTATTTTGACAATTTGAGACTGAGATCAGATTGTGAACGTTCTTAAAATTACGTGGATTGCCCCTCAGATCTTCGGCATCATCTTCCTGCCCTTGTCCCATGTTACTTGGGGTCGGGGCATCACGTTTTCATACCTGATCTTCGTATGAAGTCATTAACTCAATTAAAGTAATAATTAGCATATAATTAAGTATGACTAGTTGTTATGAATAGTTGATAAGTCTAATTACTAAAAACACTTTATTTTTCTTATTGTTTTAACCCTCTGACCTAGTTCACTGATAGTAGCACTAACGGAAATGGGCCATTTTTGGTCTTGCGAATTCCCCATCTGCTAAGAAATTAAAGATAATAAGACGTCATATTAATTAATCTGTGTACTGCAAAGTTTTTCCTGTAACAAGACTTGAGATTTCACTGCTCTAAAGGATAATAATGAAAGTCGAGAAAATTATAATTTTAAAAGCCTAGGTCATCCTACAATATCAATGCCCTTTATCAAGTAAAAGTTAAATTTATAAAGAGGCATCGACGTGATGACGAAGGGTTACGGGTGGGTAACCCTTAGTTGAAATCTTGAACACCAGAATAAAACTAATAACTTCAAGATAGGCAAACATAAAACTAAAACGCAATGTTACCTAAGTTATACGCGTGCAAAACTAGGCATGTCGTTTATTTCAAATGTCAGAATAATGTCAAGATATAATTTAGAAAGTTTAATCGCCTGCGCACGCGTCATGATCGGCTCGCGTGTAATTGCGAGCATTAAGGTTCGGCACACACGAGACGATCATACTTCAGCGATTGGCAAATGAAGATCATCTAGTTTAGATCCAGCTGAGAACTATAAAGTTTTTATAAACACAGGTCCAATATTTAAAAAAACGTGCAAATTCCAGACGCAATCTCATCTCAACGACAATCAATGTTAATAACTTGTCAAAAATGTAGGGAAATTTCAGGTTTTTTGAGACAGACTCATGTGAACGTTCTTAAAATTACGAGAATTGCCCCTCAGATTAACGTAGGAAAAAAGAGTAACCGAAAGTTTTGTTGCCGAAACGCGTTACAGCGTTAAGACGCCCAAACGCGCGATTTTTAATACTACGCTAGAACGCTGTCACAAACACGCTAGTCGCCGATGATAAAAGACGCATGTGTGCCGAGCGTGACTCTTGTAATTAAACGTTATTATTATTGCACGCTTTTATTAAGACGTAATACAATAGACCACGATAATATCTACATATGCAACGGAAGGAAAGCTGTGCAACTCGTATTTGGAGTGAACTGATTTATAGATATTACGTACGTGAGTAGGTTGAAATGATTATCATTTCGTCATCCTCTGCTTATTCTGGGGACGGAAGGAAAACAGACGCAAAATATATATTGACCAAGGCTCTAAGGACCATAGAGATTTGATCAAATTTTTTACTCTGCAATAAAACCTTTAGTATTATGTATGTTTGCATACTCAATACTTGTCTTACCTGCTAAAACCTTTGCCAAGTAGGGCTAGTTTAGTATTACATTACATGAATAACTACTAAGTCCTCATCTTGGCCTTTTCTCGGCCCGTTGCCAGCATTTTCTTGCAAAATATGTAGGTGGATTTTGTAGGGCTTGTGGGTAATTAATAACAGCCGCACGGATCGATCGATCTGGTTAAGCTACGCTCGCCGCGGTTGGGCCGTGAATGGGTAACCATATTTATATACCAAGACCCCTCTGTGTTTTGGAAAGCACGTCAAGCTGCTGGTCCCGGCTGTCATTCGTGAATGTTTGACAGTCGTTACGGGTCGCCCGAAAGTATGACAGCCAGTTTTACCAAGGTGTATCGTATTACCCAGTAACTGGGTTGTGGAGGTCAGGTAGGCAGTCGATCCATGTAAAATACTGGAATTCAGATACATCCGGTTAGACTGGAAGCTGACCTCAAACTTAGTTGGGTAAAGGCTAGGCAGGGATGACAGGTTCTACGCTAGGTTACAAAAGAATTTTGAGCCCTGCTTATCCCTTCCAGCTTTATAAGACCATTCAAACACATCTACTAGTAATAAAGCTGAAGAGTTTGTTTATATTTTCGTTTGAACGCGCTAATCTCTGGACCTACCGGTCGGATTTGAAATAATATTTTCTCATTTAATAGCCCAATCCTTGAGAAAGGCTATAGGCTATTTACCATCACGCTAGGACCCTAAGAAGACGAGCGAAAAGAAAACAAGTCAGAAAGAAGAAAAATAAATAAAGAATGGTAAGCGAAAACAAAGTAATAGCCCGTGCAGAGGCGATGCGACTGTGAAGAACTTTCACGCGGACGAAGTCGGAGGCAGAAGCTAGTAGTCATTATAAAATCGAGTCACGTTCGAATATAAAAGCACTCGATTTTTGGTCATTTCCCGAGCAAAGTTATCGTTCCATTCAGATAAACGACAAATTCTTTCGTCCGTTTACCGTTTAAACAATCGAATCTCGAATATATTGGACAGCGCTCTCGGTTGCGTGAATACTAATGAATGTTGCTGCATCGTTTGGAACCACACCAAAATACATTGCCAATTATTTCCGTTTGTTTGTCTGCGTCATATAAAACAGTGCGTTTAAGACCATTGTGTAAGACGTTGCATATGCAACTTGTGCTAATGTAGTCTGTTGCTTTGAAAATATACTCTTTTTATTAAATTATTTTAGTAAAGAAAATTTTGACGCCAGTACTGATAAAATAAAATACTTAAAGGATCCGGATTTTTTTTCTAATTTAGAACGAAAAATGTCGTGTTGGCTGGCCAGTGGTTAAAGCCTCGCCTCATATACGAGACATGCCTCGTTCAAATCCGGACAAGTACGGATGTGATTTTTTCAATGTATGTGTAGTTATCTTAGACATTACTGACATTAGTGAAGGAAACCTGGACTTATAGTTAGATAAAATCTTGAGTTGTATAACAGAGGTGTTGTAAAGCATTCATTATTTTGTTACTTACATAACTTTAGCAATCACATTCAAAACTAAGTCTTTATTTATACATAGTCTACATATTTTGTCTTTAGTTTTAGGTTGGCTTGTAAACTGTACATGTACCTAGGCTTACAAATTATCACAATTTTAGTTCATGTGGTGTTTACCTTTAAGTAATTGTTACACTGTTCAAAGTTTTTAAATATATTATTTTTATCGATATGTTAGTGTAAACAATTGTTGGTGAACCAAATAAATAAATAAATAGTTAATATAACTCTGAAATCACCAACCCGTCTTGAGCAAAAGTGGTGACCAATGCTCCTTTGTATGAGAAGAGGCTCAAGCCCAGGGGGGCAATAGTCGTAATTTTAAGAACGTTCACAGTCTGATCTCAGTCTCAATCTGTTAAAAATACCTATGATTTCCCTACATTTTGACAAAGTTTTTGACATTTGTTTGTCGCCGAGATGAGACTGCGACTAGATTTTGAACGTTTTACATTACGAGAATTGAAATACCCTGAAATCGCTACTAGATAGATACGCTACGTGACAGAACTATTTATTTTTATCCTTATCCTATGTTGTTCCACTGCAGGTCAAAGGCCTCCCTTTCTCCTTTCCATTCCTCTCTGCTAGCTAGTATAGACCAATCCTATCTGTAGGCGTCAAGCTCGTCAGAAAGGCAACAAAAAACTGGTCCAGACTATGGTAATAGATGCGAAAGGGCAAATATGATTATGACCTAAAAATTAAAATAGCCGATATTGAAATAGCTTTGCAAAACGTTCAGCAATTAATCCTAAGCACTCAAAGGTTTTAATTTTCATTATTCACTCATTAATATTGATGTTCGCACTTGAATGTGCAAGGACATTTTCACCTCGAACCGTTGGCAAACGTTGTCGTACAGTGAAAACTTCGTGGAGAAAAATGTATTGTCTTTACGTAACATAACATCACGAATTATTTCCTCGAAGGGTAGGATAGAAGTGTACCTATACAGGGTGGCAGGGACATCGACGCGCAAACTGTAACCATGGATTCAGCACATGAGTTTAGACCCCACAGCGTCGAAATTTTTCGTCGTAAGAATGAGCGGCTGATAGATGGAGCACTGTATAAGTGTGACCAACGCGTTCAGCGAAACGCGAATGGAGCTGAATAAGTGTGAGTAGTCCTTTACGGTCCACTCCCTCTCACCGCGAGGAGGCCTGTGTCCCAGCAGTGGGAACGTTATATGCTGATTATGTACAAGGTTTTTACTGCACGGTGCCGAAAGTCCTTGATTAATTCTGAATGGACTTAACTCGTCTATTGTTGCCACACTTTCTAACTGATGCAACCGACTAGTGACCCATTTATTGTCTTCTAATTATGAGCGATGCGATATCTCGATGCGAACCGATCGATCTCGCATCGAAGCTAAATCGATTGTTTTGTTCATATTATTAGCTGTTTCAAAACTTTGATGGCTCTTGATAACTGCTTGCGATATTGGTATTTCATGGTGACTTTTGATTTAGTGTTGCGAAATAAGGATCTGTGGTCCTAACGAAGTTTGTGTTTTGTTTTGTTTGTGGTCTGAGAATCGATCTGAGAAGCAGTAAGCAGTCTAAGTAAGCATATACTTATTAATTTTCTTAAAAGCGGCTCGTGGCTAAGCGATTACAGTCGATCGAAGGTAAAATTACGGTTGCCGCGGTCGGTTTGTGGATGGGTGACCGGATGTCATTCGTACATCTTTGACAGTCATTACGGGTAGCCAGAACCCCAAAAGTCAGACAACCAGTTTTACCAAGGGGTATCGTGTTATCCAGTAACTGGGTTGTGGAGGTCTGACAGGCATTCGTAACCGTGTCAAACATTGGAATTCACTATTCAGCTTCATCCTACTCATCAACATTGATGGTTTTAATATTTGGTCCTACTGATTTTTAGTGGTCAGAGCATCCGTGGTCTTTTGGTCCACATAAAGCCAATAACACCAATAACACTCAAGTAAAAGAAAAATGATGTCTTAAGTAAATATTTTTTTTAGTTTTCTTGTGCTAGAATGAAGAGGAATGATGTCATATCTAAGTTATCCTTTCAATGGTGAATGGTGCTTGATGATTCCTCATGACAAAGTTATGTCGACTATCAAGATTTCATGTTGAACATTAATGTTATTGATTCATTTGTGATAAAACTGTCAATGGAACAAATTACAATAATTGATTGTCTTTGATTTCCTTCTTATTTTATAAATGCTGGCTGTTTTGGACTTTCCAACTTCTATTATAGCAAAAGGTAAGCAACAATATTCAGTTGGTAAGCATCTAAAAGAGGGAGAGTGATACCTTTGCCCTGCAGTGGGACAATACAGACTAGTTAGATTAGTTTTAGTTTAGGCTTCTGTAATTTCAATAGCCTGCTAATTTTCTTGGATTTTGACTTGAAATTAATTATTAAAAATCATTATTATTTATAATATTTGCACGCCATACTATGCGGCAAACATGTCTGATGCTTTATTTTATCCAGCATGCATTTTATTCTTGTGTAACACGTTTGAACAAATAAATATATCTTATTTAATCTTATCTTTTGCGTTTTACATACTTATCATATCTATATTCATAGAAGCTCACATACCTACTCAAGAGGATTTTCCTTCGTGCAAATGATCGTCATTTTCCTTCAAAATACATACAATATATGAAGCAATAGATAACTAAGCAAATACTTCAGCTTATTAATAGCTAGCATCTGTACCTACCCAAATAACATATTTTTATTAAAACCATCTTGTACGTGTAGACTCCTAACTATTCAAATCTGGTTTTTAGCTTGTCAATAAATAACGCCAGAATGATAATGACGTCACTCCTTGAATTCTTTTGACCAAAACATAGACTACCATGGATTGGACACTGGCCATTAATCTTGTGTCCAATAAAATTAGAAGGCGATTTTTGAGAGTTAATGTGATCAAAGCCTGTTATTATCACTGTTTGTTTGCGTGTCAATGATCTATTACTGGATCTGGTTAATTATATCCCTAATTGTTTATAAGCCTTGGTTAATTTCTTCCTTAGTAAAGTAAAGTTGGCCAAATCTTCGGTTTCAGAAAAACTAATCAATAGGAAAATTTATAAGCGATAAGCTGTCCAATATAAACTTAAATAATGTGATTTATTAACTGAAATAATAACATCCAACCAAATAACTTGTCAATAACTAACGCTATTATGATGACGTCAGTCCCAAACACTCGACCCAAATTTCTCTCCTAGAAACAATCTTCGGTTTCAGAAAAACAAATCAATAGTTAAATAGAATAGCCGTCGGTAAGATAGGCAGTCGCTCCATGTTATATAATGGTATTCAACAGCATCCGGTTAGACTGGAAACCGACCCCAACAGGCAGATGATGACGATCATAAGTCATAAACTGTCCAATCTGGAGTTTAATGCTGTGGTTAGCATAGCCTGTAATGTTGCCACTACTGGAACACAGACCTCTCGATGAGAGGGAGTGGGCCGTACACCGTTTTGAGAGCAGTGGTGATGAAACAATTTACACAAAGTAAAGTGCCTGCTTGGTATCGAACTCCAAGAAGGCCAACAAATCTCAATCTGTCAAAAATACCTCTAATTTCCCTACATTTATGACAATTTGTTTGACATTGATTGTCGCTGAGATGAGATTGCGACTAGATTTTTAACGTTTTTAATTACGGGAACTGGCCCTCTGACTGCGAACGTTCTTACAATTACGGAAATTGCCCCTCTGGTGTAATACAAATCTAACAAAAACTTATGAACATTCTACAATATTGACATGTTGATGTCAATATTGTAGAATGTTCATAAGTTTTTGTACCCTGTAAGTGTTTGTGATCCTTTTGATTAGCTGTTCTGTGAGTTGTCACAGAACAGCAAATCAAAAGGATATCTATGTCCTATAACCATAAAAAGAGCAAGAAACATAATATTAACATGATTAGATACTTCACAAATAACTGTACCATGACGGGTAACAAGGCGGGTGTGGCTACATCATTAAACGACTCCCGTACAATGACTCATATTCAACATAATTCGACGTTCATAGCTGCATTTGTATACAAGTAACGTACAACAAATATTTGGCAAGTCATCAATGAATTCTGAATATAAATGCCATGTTATTGTTTAGAGTGTATGGTTGTGTATGGCGTGAATTAAGTCGATTTCTTGTGTTGAAAACCTACACAATGTATTCTTAAACACGTTCAAAACGCGTGGTTATGGGTTTACTTACCAAAGGGTAAATAAAGGCTCTAAGACTCTAGTAGAACAATTTCTCTAAAAACTTCATGGACTTTTCTTCCAGAATCGCGTAGCACCGTCGCGTAGCGCCTGTCTGCGGGAACCTTAAGTAAACCTTAGGTTAGTTAGCCATGAAAGCGATGCGACTCGATAGAGAAACGATTCGATGTAGCTTTGCAAATAATTTATGTTTCAGTAGTAAGGTTTCAGGGGCTTGTGGATAAGTAATAAAACAGCCGCACGGGTCGATTGCTCATGTTAAGCTACGCTTGCCACGGTTGGTCCGTGGATGGGTGACCATCTTTACATATCAAGGCCTCTTCGTGCCTCGGAAAGCACGTTGAGCCGTTCGTCCCGACTGTCATTCGTGGACCTTTGACAGTCGTTACGGGTCGTCAGAAGCCTAAAAGTCTGACAACCAGGTCTTACCAAGGGGTATCGTATTACCTAGTAACTGGTTGTGAAAGTCAGATAGGCAGTTACTTCAAATAAAATACTGGTATTCAGCTGCATCCGGTTAGACTGCAAGCGGACCCAAATATAGTTGGAACAACGCTAGGCAGATGATGAGGTGATATTCTTTATTGTACACCACAAAAAAAAACATAATTTCCAGTCAGACACGGTAAACAAAATAATCTAAAATTTTCCTATGACATAGCTTTGCTCACATACATAGGACGCTGGCCCCTAGCCCCCATCACGTATATAGTAGAACAAGCCAGTAATTTCGCTCCGCCGTCCTTGACTGCGCGGAGATCGTCGACACTTGTTTGGCAAAATCCAAAATTAATACCATCTTACACGTGCCTAGGGCTGGCAAACTACTTGTTTACTAAATTAAAGGGTTTCCGCAATTAAGTTCTGGGTATTGATATCGATAGTCTGGGAAAGTTGGGGACAAAATTGTTTCAAGGAAAGGGTTGGGATTCTTGGAATAGCGTGTACCTATGGTAATTACTGTGGTTTACATTTTTCTTAATGTAGGTATTTAGTTTTCATATTTTTCAGGGGGTTTATTAAATGAGATGAGGTACATTGTAGAGATCACAGTTTTGTAAACATCTTTATTTTTTTCTATACTTGAACTGCTTAGCAAATAAACGATTATGATTATGAAATTATTTAAGTTGAAGTAATTTTTTAAAATTGAAATTGCAAATACAATGCAACTTTTAAACTGCAATTTATTATTATAAATACACTAGCTGCGCCCCGCGGTTTCACCCGCATAAGTTTCGATCCCGTGGGATTATCGGAATAAAATGTATCCCATATGTTAATCCTGGCTATAAACCATCTGTGTGCCGAATTTCATCCAAATCCGTTCAGTAGTTTTTGCGTGAAAGAGTAACAAACATCCATCCATCCATTCATCCATCCATACAAACTTTCACGTTTATAATATTAGTAAGATTTTCAAAATATTTGTCTTTGTTAACTATGAAAGTACGTCTTGTATTAAATACAGTATTAAATAGCAGCGGTACCTAGTAATAGATATAAATAATATATTCTCACAATTTTCTTGAAGACGTATAAAATATAAACGTATTTTCTGAAATTCCGATAGCAATTCTCGGTACAACCCTAAGCAATTAAGGCGGTAGACACATAACCAGTTTTGTAGCCATGAGTTTATGTGCGCAAAGTAATTTATAAAATTAAGGTAATCAATTTAGAATAGAAAGGTGTAGAAATGGATAAATAAAATTACCTTGTTTCATTTACTTTCATGTTCTTTTGATTACCATGTGAAAGAGAAAAATAACTTCTGGGTAGGTACGAGAAAGAGGTAGAAATATTAATGAAACATTTTCAACTTATCATCTGTGGTCTTGAAAATAATGCAATTGCCGCAAAAGCTTGCAGACCTGCCCGCGCGAATACGAAGTGACACTTCGTTTTCGCTTAGCGTTCTTGCTGATTTTTTTCTTTTAGCTTGGCTCCCAAGGGGTATAGCATAGGCATGTTAATAGCCTTCCTCGAGAATTGGGCTATCAAATGCAAAAAGATTTTTTCAAATCGGACTGGTAGTTCCGGAGATTACCCCAAACATAGAAACAAACATTTTTTATATAATACTCTCCCTTTCACCGAGAGGGGGCCTGTGTTACAGCAGTGGGAATTATAGGCTGATTATGCTATTATATGCTTTATAATATTAGTATAGATATAGATAAGTAAATCTGTACAGTCACCAGCACATCAAGCTACTGCAATCTGTCGAATTTCTTTAATAGATTTTCAACTTTATCGCTTAAGCATTAGGTTCAAGGTTGATTGGGAAAATTTGACAGTTTCGGGTAGCTTGTCCTGCTAGCGTCTGTACATCTGGACATCAACATAACATTGCAAAGGAAACATATGAATCTAGTTCCAGTCAACATGAATTTAGTTTTAGTGTGGCAGGTATTAGATTTACTAGTCTGCTGTTCCGTAATGAGTAGTAAAATATAAAAGGAAACGGAAATGCGCCGGCGTCGTAAAGATAGCATTCGTACTTATTGCGGTCATTATGTACGGATTTTAGGTTTTATTGTGTATTTCACGTGTTTGGCATGTGTAGCTACATAGTAAAGGACTTTCATTGATTTTGTCGCTGGTTTCCATTAGGTGGGTATTTACCTAGTTTTAAAATATTGTAAAAGTGTCTTCAAAGACCTACAATTCTACATACTTCCAGATATAAACTCATTTCGTTAGCTAAACTTTCTTGCTTTTTATGCGTTCTTGAATAAATGCCGTTCGGTCGAATAACCTGCTGGAGTTTTTAACTTTGTATTTTGGTCCTATGCAACATAAAAATTTAATTTGTAATATCCTTTAAAAAAACCGGTTTTTCTTTCTTTATTTCTATATCGTGTACGACTCCTTAATATTGAATATAGAAGTAGGTTCCCTTTAAGGTCTAGTAGACTTACTAAGAACAAACTTATAAAAAATATCAGTTATAAAATGCTCGCTCCTTACTGAGGGTGAAGAGCAAACAAATACTATGCACTTGTATTCACAACAGAAAATAAATTAAACAACGAACTATTTTTAAACCGCTGATAACCTTTTCGCTCTTGAAACGCTCAAGAAAAATACACTGAAAGAGTAACAGTAACTATTTTTATTTTATGCAATACATAATCAGCCTATATGTCCCACTGCTGGGTCACAGGCCTCCTCACTTCGAGAGGGAGTGGGCTATGCTTAATCTACCACGCGGGCCCAGTGCGGGTTGGTAGATGTCACATGTCTTCGAATTTTTGGTTCTAGGAAATCTAGGACATGCCGGTTTCCTCACGAAGTTTTCCTTCACTGTTTTAAGAGCAGTGGTGATGAATTAATTTACACAAAGTAAAGCGCCTTTTTGGGTCCGAACCTGCGACCTACAACTCGTAAGTCCAGCCGTTACCACTGAGCTATCACTGCTCATCTGTGTTAAATAATTGCACATAATTGCATAATATGGCAATTAAGACCTTGTGGACACCATATCAACTAAGATAACATATAAAATAGCAAAAACATTAGACTTGACTCGAATATCAAAACAACTATTACTTAGCAAGTCCGTTTGCTTAATTTGGTTTAAGCCATGATAAATAACTTTTTATGATGACTTTAATTTGTTACTGACATACTAGTCAAAATGTTAAGGCTCTCGCAGACAGGGGCGACGGGACAGCGCGACGTGACTCTAGTAGAACAATTTCTATGCAAACTTAATGGAAATTGTTCTACTAGAATCGCGCCGAGCTGTCGTGTTGCACCTATCTTCCCACGGGTAGATAGGTGCAAATCACGGCAAAGCGACGCACGCGTCTCTTTGCCGTGATTTTAAATGACTGTGTCAGTTCCACAAACAGGACTTTTATATTCGCCCGTGAAAACTTAAGTAGGTACCTAAGTAAACACTCAATTTTTGAACAATTTCTTTTTTGAAGACTATGCTTTAAAATCTAACCTATTCATAAATTACAAATCTATACTTATTTCACCGTGAAAACAGAAGTGAACTCAACGTTTTTGCAGAATAATAATTCTGGCTGGTTATTATATTTTATTATTAAATTAAAACATTGCTGGCTGATCATAAAAGAAGAAAATACTTTATGACGTAAAACAATTGCCAACCTAGCATCTCTATTCCGTCGCCCACGTAATAATGTCAATGCAATATCAATTTGTTTCAACATAATCCTTATCCGATGTATTGTTTACGCTACTTTATATAAACCACTTTATACAAAACATTCAGACAATTTGAAAGCGTTTAATACCGTGACTAAGAGACAGACAGAAAGTGAACGGTTTGATGAAAACGAATTCAGTAATTCAGGAAATGAAATAAATGGCTTTAAAGTGTAAACTTTTAATAATTTGTGTCAACGAAAAGTGTTTGTGATAGTAGAGATGTTGCTACATATATTAACGTCAGGAATTTAAATATGATAGGAACAATAATTCAATAAGCTAGATGTCTTTTGAAGCATGCTCTATATCTTAAAAAAATATCAAGAAATTAATCGAAACTTGTTCATTTCCACAATGTTGGATTTAAGGTTCTTTAAATAATTGAGAGTAGTGGTGACGCCGTTTACAGAGTCGGTAGGTCGTGGGTTCAAACCAGGGCAGGCGCTTTACTTAGTGTAAATAATTTCATCACCACTGCTCTCAAAATGGTGACAGAAAACGTGAGGAAACTGGCATGTCCTAGAACCAAAAAATCGAAGACATATGACATCTACCAACCCGCACTGGGCCCGCGTGGTAGATTACAGCCCACTCCCTCTCGAAGAAAGGAGGCAGGTGGACCAGCAGTGGGAACATTACAGGCTGATTATGTTATGTTTATGTAAATCATTAACAAGTGAAAATAATCTGAAAGTATTTTGTGAGTTCTTGTACTCAAGGCGAAAGTCATTTTATTGGTCCATGGACCTCAAAAATAAACACCAATCAAAGGTTTTAATTAAAAATCCGCGTTCCAATTAAAAACATTGATTTCTACTCAGGCCTGTTTTTGAAACGTGCAGGCATATCACACTTGTCTTGTTAATGAGTTTGCAAAACAAACTGGGTTATAAAAACAAGAACGAAATGATTGAATCAACACTTTTGCGTAATCTGCTGTGTAGATTAATTTATGATTGCTTTATTAATTTGTTAAGTCTATACTGTCCCACTGCCGGGCAAAGGCCTCCCCTAAGTCCTTCCAGGAACTGTTTTCTGGCGCCACCTCGAAGCAGCGCAGGTCATCTCGCCACCGCTTAATGGGCCAACCTGGGAGGTACCGTCCATCTTCTTAGCACCCATTCTGTGGAGACTTTTGCCCAGCGGTCATCCTTCATAAGACCGATCTGACGCCACCCAATCCCATTTCAGCCTGGCAGCCTTCTTGTCTAAGTCTATTATACCAGTTTTGGAATGCAGCGTGTTCCGAATTTTGTTTATTTACCTATTCGATAAAAAGAAAAAAAAGTAGAAAGTATCTTCTAGCTCGGAATTGTTTCAATGAAACAAATGAATGCGTCCTCGAAATCGTCAATAAAATTGATTCATGAATAAATGGCGATTCGATTATACTATTATTCATCGATAAAGGTGCAGCAAACTGATTTATCGATTTCATTTATCGGAAGTGTCGACCGATAAAATCGAGTGGCTCGAAGGACTTCGCAACCTCTGATAAGCAAGGACTACTGGGAACTGGGGAGGAAATTATTTTTGTTTCATATTGATATTCAATAGGTAATTAGTTTGGAAAAATACCCTTATCTACGAACGACGACATACCAAGTACGAAAAACCTATACAATGCGAAGTCAGCTAAAACTAAAAATGTGTAGCTTGATAATATAGGTATGTCGTCGTGTGTACCTATTAGTTTAATGACAATAAATCCTTTTTATGTGTGCCAATTTAGTTACAAAATACACATACATATGCAATTTAGTATTCTCATAAACGGATTTGGCAAATCTAGAATTTTATATAAGAATCGCTTTCATCTTTATGGGCAGTTCGTGTGTTACGACTATCCTATAAATGTTATAACTTACTATAATGGACTTGATTGAATTGTCTGCACATCTATAAATTTTATATTGATCTCTTGTTTACCTAATCCAATAATCCAAATATAGATGAACTAATTTGCTGCTGAATCCAGCATCAATATTAACGTAGCTTCTATCTCCTTGCCAAATTTTATCGAAAACCATTCAGTGGGTTAGGCGTGAAAAGGTAGCATACAGACAGTTACTTTCGAATTTATAATATTAATGTCATAGTATAGATACTTAGCCACCTACATAATAAGCTCGCTTATAATTTTTTTATTTTTTTTTATAAAAAACGTTGCCCCACACTAGGAATTTCTCGTGTATCGTGGGTGCGTTTTTAAACTCTCATACACAAACAGCCAGACCCGGAACAACTACTTGTAGGTCGTACAAATATTTGTTCCGTGCGAGAATCGAACCCGCGACACGCAGCGCAGCAGTCAATCGCTTAACCACTGCGCCAACCGTGACGACAAACTTGAATCTTAAGGCTCATTTAAAAATAAAACTATACACAATAAATAAGCACCATTATTTCATCTCATTCTTATTGGCTTTTTCATGACGACAAATTTTTGTACGCAATAAAATTGCCAGTAAACAAAAACACTGCCATTTCTTTCAATAATC
Source organism: Apamea epomidion (assembly GCA_947507525.1). Lineage (NCBI taxonomy): Eukaryota > Metazoa > Arthropoda > Insecta > Lepidoptera > Noctuidae > Apamea > Apamea epomidion. The sequence goes on along the minus strand of OX382230.1, from coordinate 14,542,332 downwards.
AGATTGCTGTATTTCTTCATAATCATGCGATTAAATCGTATTTATGGCTTGAATACAATACAACCAAGGCCGTTCCCATAGTGTAAGGAGTCTATAAAGACTGGAATGTCGTTGGGGTGGCTTCGAAGGCCGACCACAGACACACCTGCGTGTCCTGACACTTGATATCATTGAAAATATTGTAATAAACATGCAGTTTTGTTATACTTTACGTTTATGAAGCTTATAACTTGCGAAATATGAGGTATGGTCGGCAACGAAACTCTACTGACACTGTCACATTTAGGGTCATAATAATTATAATTTTATAGACCGTACAAAATAGTTAAATACACTGCTTTTCGTGTATTTTTTTATTTATTTATATAATTAGGTGTCTTAATTTATTATGATTAAAAAATTTTTTAAAGAATCGATTTTCATTGCTGTCCGTACCAGGTTTTTCGACACAGTTTTAAAAACCCCAGTAGACACAATCTTGGTTGTCAATATTGTCAATGGTCGTCGTTACATAAAAGTTATGTTCGCGAAAATATCGAAAGTGTAAATAAATAAAAAATGTAATACAAAAAGGCTTGAAACTTAATTCTTTTTTTTTTTATCGCACTACTTATGCAAGGTGATCAAGGAAATGTGAAACGATTCCCACTTAGTATTTCAATTTCATTCAGTAATTTACGAATTTTAAATGTATGCTGAAATTGTTTTTGGGAACTCGGTTTGCGGAATTACGATTGGAATCGCTTTGAATAAGAATTGTTAAGGCTGGAAATCTGTCCGATAGTATTTATTTAAAATATGTATGTAAACATTGATGATATACAGGGCAGACCTAATGTCATTTAGGATGTTCCATCTATGTATATCTACTAATATTATAAAGAAGTAAAAATTTAGAGTTAATAGAGTTTGTATGTATCCTCAGAACTTTTTATCCGATTTCGAAAATTCTTTCACTAATAGAAACACAGTATTGCCGAGTGTCATAGTCATAGTCATAAAGTTTTTTTTAAATGTTAAAACAAGAATTTTCACGCGGAAGAAGTCGCTAGTCAGTTATAGTAGTCGAAGTCGTTGATCTATTTCCAAAACCTATAAAGCCTCCATCTACACCATTGCCAGTCAAACATCCGTATCTCGTTCACAAACTCGTCATCATTCAATCTGATTCGTTCCACGACTTCTGTCACCGGTATTATTCATAGATCACCACAGATGAATGGGCTCAGTCGCCAGGGGCGCGGGCGTGTGAAAGTGGAAAACTACCATTGTCCTTCTACAATAGATTAACGCAAGTATATCAGAGTGAAAGTTGCTTCGAAAAGGTCTCTTAAATACGGGAGCTAGTGAACTTAAAGATATTATTTATAGACTGCTTAAAATGTTTATGCTGTTCACACTTTTGGTAATGTGAAGGGTAGTATGTTGTACCTAAGTTTCATTTATTAATGAATGTCCTTACGTTTGTTTTATTACTTCTTGGCCCTGGCAGGACACTCGAACCCCTTTATTCATAAACGTTGCTTAAAGTTAAGTAATCACTACAACTGTTTAACCATACCTTTTGACGTTTAAATTTCGCTTAACTTTAATCATCGCTTATGATCAAATGGTTTAAAGTCTACACTTTAAACCATTTGATCAGAGGATTATTTTATAGACTTTTGGCTTACCTACGTAAGCCAAAAGTTTTCTATAGTGGACAGGCATTGGAGAAAACATTTGGCTAACCTAACCTACCCAAAAGAACTATTCCGGTCAATAAATAACTCCCCAGTCTCTCTAAACTTATAATTAACTAGCTTCTGACTGCGGCTTCGGCCGCGTGGGTGTCGGAAATCATCCCATGAGAACATGCTACCGAGACAAAAAGTAGCCTATAAAGCCTAAAAGGCAGCCTTTGTCCCTTTATTGTGTGCGAAAAGTTATAAGAAATAATGAAATATAATAATATAAATTATGTTACTCCATAACATCAGTTAGTGAAAGTCCCGCCAAAACCGGTCCATCCGTTTCGAAGATTAGACGGAACAGACAGACAGGCACAAATAAAAAATAAAAGATTTTTTTATAAATAGGTAGCGTATATATTTTCATACGCATTTTGTAAAATCTGTTATTTTGATATTACAAACAGACCCTTAAATTTTATTTATCTGTATAGATAGGGTTTAAAAAGATTGCATCCGGTCGAACTGGAAGCCGACCCCAACATGGTTGGGAAAAGTCTAGGCAGAAGTATTCTGTCCTATTCTGTTTTTTTATAGCACTTCACCGTATTCGTACTTTCTTCTAATTTTTTAAGACCCCTCTCCGCCCGTCAAAAGGTTGTATAATTTATTAAGAAAAGCTTCAAGTTTATAAATTATAGGAATAAGATTGTTCATAAATATATAATATAATAAACTACATCCTACCTTTTCGCTGTTTTTTAAAAATCGTTTGGTACTTTTCTTTATTGTTTGACTAAAACGTTATTTATACCCATTTTCATAGTGAAATCTGGGCCGAACCCTTTCCACTCCGCCAGGGGTTGATTTTTTAACCCTTAAACAAATGCAGAGCTGTGTAAGACTTATCAAAGATGTTAAAATGGATTTAGCTTACACTTAGAAGTAGTTTTAATGTATGTAAAATTAAATATTAAAAAAACACAGTATATATATGTATATTTTTTTTTTGGTGGGAGTATAGATCGAAATAATTTCAAGTATTGATTATCAATTAATTATAAAATACCAAAATGTAGATAATTGTCGGGTGGGAAATAATTTCCCTATATTTGAATAAGGGTTAAAAACCTTAAAAACATGAATCTTTTGTTTTAAGTTTAATATTTCCATAGAAACTTTGACACCCCTAGACCTTTGATTTTTCATATTAATTATTTATTATTATTAGGTATTATTTTTTTTATATTATTATTATTTGTTTTTTTTATCAACTGATTTTTTTCACGGTTTCAGGGTTGGTCGCGTAATAAAAGTGGTTCATAATGATGAGTACAAGACCCCTTTTAAGGATTAAAACGATCAAAATTTAACGGACATAGATTAAACGTCACAATACCACTATGAAAAAACTTGAATGCTATGTACTGTACAAATAGTGATAAGTTAACTCACAAGTGCTATTTATAGTGGCCCAATTTCTCGAGTTTGCCTTATTATTACGATAAGTTGTTGACATACTCCATATTATGTAACTTGAAGACACAACATCAACCAACACACATTATAACACCTTTATTATAAAAAATATTTAATAATGAGACTCGATAATATCTATGTATTTATTTTTAAAACTGATCTAATTTATATTATCTGTGGCACAATTCGTTATCATTCACCTATTAATTGATTTCAAATTATCGTGTTCCTAATTGGAATGCAATTGTAATTAGGTATTCAATTGTAATTCGAATGTACTGTATTCGAATTTTAAAGTGGAATACAGGTTTTTTGATGCCTCGCACCAGCTAAGCGCATACACACGAGCGACTGCAACCGTCGACGGCTGTCGTCGACACGCGTCGACGGTTGCAGTTGCCTCTGTCGCTCGTGTGAATGAACACTAATGAACTTTATCATATTGTGATCATCAACTGCTTGCTAAATCCCTAATTTAATTATGTCATTGCCCTTCTGTATTCAGCACTTCTCTCTACGAACCGGTTTTATAGTCTAAAGAACCATGTTCAGTGTTGTCAGCCTTCCAAGCGAACACACTGAATCGATTGACGAGTTCATAATGAAACATTGACAAAATACCGATGCGAATTTGGACATGTTTTTCAACAAGTTTTATAAATAACTCTTTTCCTTTTGCAGGTAAGTTACCATGACTCAATGGATTGTGGCGACATGACATCGGCGCTCTGGTAGTAAGATTTTTTTTTTATAAGAGTTGGGACGAATGTCGGTTCCGCCGATTATATTCGGTAGCAGCTTAAATGCAAAGATTTTGGCTGACATATGGCAGTAACTTTTATTTGTTATTTATATTTGATACCATTTCAACAAGAACGGTGCGGTAGTGACTCTTTGTGTGCCGAATAGCGAATGTTGATCTTAAGCCGAATGGGATTGGAAGTTTCATCCCATCTCTATTTCGCTTGTATTCCTCATGATACAATGACGAATCTAAAACAGAATTCCTAACGTGACTGTCCTTTAGTAGAAAGACGATTCAACTATGATAAGCCACGCGCCATATTTTATGGACATTCGCTATCTTTTAATTAAGTTTTACTGCTAAGGATAAGTTTTTTTGTGCTTGATAACAAACTATGATTATTCTGAAACAAGACTATAACTGCTTCACCTTAAACATAATCACCACTGCTCTCAAAGCGTTGCAGGAAAACATCGTGAGGAACCCGGCATGTCCTAGAACCAAAATTCGAAGACATGCGATGCATCTACCAACCCGCACTGGGCCCGCGTGGTGGATTACGGCCCACTCCCTCTCACCGAGAGGAGGCCTGTGTCCAAGCAGAGCATTAAAAGCTGATTATGCTAAACAGAATAATAATTATGTAGATCTTGCTTTGGAGATAGAATAAAAAATCAGTGGTATATTTTGATCCGAATCCGCTGGTTGCGGCCTTGATAGGCCTATGTCCAGCATTGGACGTGTTTCGGCTGAAATGAATGAATCAATATTTTGATCTTTAGGTACCTACTAATGTTATGATAATATTTAAGTAACAGTTACGAACAGCAAAATGATGACTAATCAGAAGCATCGGTCTCGCATGAATCATTTGATTGAAATTAATATGCGAAAATCGCAACGATTGTATTCGAGAACGTTTGCTATCTCAAATAGTATCGCGACTGTCACAATGGACCGCCAGCTATTCGATCCCGTTATTCGAATCGATAGTTTACTGTTAACATTATCACGACTCGGCTTAGACTCGATTCGTGCCCGTTTTTATTTTGAACTTTTTTATTGACCTTGCTGGGAACTTTTTCGTCTGTAACTTTTTGGGTGATGGATCGGTTTTTTGGCTGGGAAGTTGATAGTTCTTTAGAGGTATGAGGAACAGGGTATAAAGTTCACTCATACTCTATAGAAAAGGCAGGACCCTCTGACCAGACGGGTGTTGAGTCTGGTGGGCAACTACCCAACGATTGATGTTGGGAAGTGTGTATATATGCTAATTGCACGGTAAACTGCACAGTTTACCGTGCAATTAGCATATCCAACACGCAAATCCTACATCTCGCAAGCAGTTGCGAGATGTAGGATTTGCGTGACGTCAGTATGACGCGTTGTTCGCATGTGGCGTTGTAGATACCGCTACATCACTCCCCTCCGGAGACCGGCCGAAAGTGCAGTGTGCTGTGCCAAGGTTGCTGATGAGGCTGAGGGTGATGTGAACAGGTATGCGCGGTCGCTGCATGCTTTGTGGTCAGGATACCCGTTGAAGCCGTGGGTGCTGGCTGGCTGGGTGACTCACCGCTCTAAAGCTTGCGGGAGTGATGATAACATCACGCTGAAGTAGGTGCACGAAGGCTGCGCTGACGTTCATGTTCGGGTTCACCGTCCAGTATAGAGGTATGAGGAACAGGGTGTAAAGTTCACTCATCCTCCATAGAAAACAGAGGATCCTCCAACCAGACGGGTGTTATGTCTGGCGGGGAACTGCCCGACGATTGATGTCGGGAAGTTTGTATATATGCTAATTGCGCGGTAAACTCTGCTTGCGAGATGCAGGATTTGCGTGAAGTCATTATGATGCGTTGTTCGCATGTGACGTTGTAGATACCGCTACAGTTCTAAGAATTTGATTAACTCAATGGAACTGTATCTGGTGGCAAAATAGAAATTTTCTTAGGAGAAAAGTTGTTTATTAGCTTTTAAAGCAAAAATAAACTGTCGTAAGTGCAACATTATAAACATAATCTCACACGTTCTTCCCATGGGCGTAGGCAGAAACTACACAATGCCACCTGCTACGATCCTTACATACCTTACTCCTTTTGCTTCATTTACGTTCAGTTTAACCCTGAATGACTAAAAACAAAATTGATTTCAATAACACTCTCAGGGCAATCAATTCAATGGGTATTGTGTAGTCGGGTTAGGATAATGATGCCTAATCGTTTAATTTTTTGTTCGATTTAAACCTTCACGATATGAAAAGCGAAATTACGGTTCATTGTTTTTTTTTTTCTTCCAAATTATTTTATTTCCCAAGTCAAAAGGATGTTAGGTACGATGGATGAACATAATATCCTTTAGGAGCATTGAATTTACATCTTCATCATCAACCTAGCCTTTTCTCTACTACGTTGGGGTCGGCTTCCAGTCTAACCAGATGCAGATGAATATCAGTATTTTTTACCATTGAATCGACATTTTCGTCATCATCATCATCATTGACAGCCTTGTTCCACCTGCTGAGTATAGGCCTCCACCCTTTAATGCCATGCTTCCCTGGTCCGTGCGAGTCTCATCCAGCCGATTTATTCTGTAAAGTAAGAAAACTTAGGTGAAGTGAACTGTCAATAGTGTCAATCTCTGGCATCTGGTGAAGTGACAGCTCCCTTTACCTAAGTTTTCATAGTGCGATTTTTACAGAATATATCGGCAGGTCTTCCGGGCGATCTTCTGTAGGTCGTCCACCCACCTCGAATCTTTATCTAACCTACCAAAAAATCCTCTTTTAAAAGGACTAAGCCAATAAAAACTTTTTATGCCATCCATAGTTTTGCACCCAATGTTTAGTATTCACCACTGCTGCATGCAATCTGAAACGTTTACTAATGTATGTAGACGGGACATAAAACTTTTCTTCTCGAACCTTCTTTCACGTAAATCACAGAGGCATTAAGGCTGTCAAGCGGAATTTGTTCAAGTTCTGAAGCCTTGAAGTTGAAGATCACGTTGCGAAGATTCATTGCTTGTGAAGTCTATGTGTCTTTATACTGTCACCGAAAAAGGCGAAAATGCTGTTAAAAAGATAATATTAATGGCTTTAACTGGATCGTCTGATGGTTCGGAAAAAAAGGGCATGGTAGTTTTTTACTTGAGTGTAAGGTGAAGGATTTTGATAAGGCAGATGGGAAGATGTATAATGAGCATTGTTGCTAGCAAGGCTGAAGACCACTTGATGAGGCGCCTGTGCGCAGTGCATGTATTAATTTTAATTATTTAATTTGACAACATTGGTCCAATGGTTAGTACAACAATAACTTATCAACTAAGGGTTAGTAATATTAATTAATTAAATTATATTAAATTACATTAAATCAAATCAAAATCGAAATAAACAAATTCTATTTATCCTGCCGCATGAGCAACCGGACAGCATGTCTTAATATTGGTGCATCATGTTTTTCGGCTAGGGTTTTCAGTATGCTGTTGGTGCTAGCCCTCATTCTGCTTATTAAGGATGCGGTCTTTTTCCTCCGAATGGCAAAGAAGTCGTCGATTCGCGCTACAGCAAACATGCCAGACGCGCTGCAAAATCGGGGCAACCTCAACAGCACCCTGAAACCATTATTATATTGCACCCGCAGGGCATCTAGTGCCCTCTGCGTGCAGTTGACCCACAAACTACCCGTGTAGAACACTTGACAGTACGCTTTAAACAGAGTTGTCTTCACCTCGTTACTACAACGAGCGAATTTGTGAGCCAACATGTTGCATCTGGCTGCTAGTGCCCTGCGTACACGTTCAATGTCTACCTGATCCCTGAGGTCCTCGGTGACATAGTGCCCGAAGTATTTAAATTGGGTGACCCTCTTAAGTGGTCGTCCATTGAGGGGTATAGAGGGCTCGTATGTATTGTTGCCAGTTTTAAAATATGGTGACTGGTATTCCCGTCCGCCCGTATGTAAAAATACACCATTTTTGCGTTGGTAGGTATAGGTACTAACCAATCTAGGTACTGGTACTTATTGGGCATTGTCATTAGTTAAGAAATGACAGCACGGTTTTAGTTTTTGTTTGGAAGAAATGGAAGACAATGGTGACTCATTATTTCGTTGGATTGTCAACAAGTCCATGACATTATGAACCTGTTTTTTTTTTTTCAAAAGCACATAATTGACTTCTTTATCAAAATAAACGCTGTCTTGCACGATGTCATGGAACAAATTGCAGGCACCGCGACCTGCTCTCAAGATGAGCTCTGGCATCCCGTTGCCATAACTACCACAGAGAGAGACAAATGACTAACTAGGTTAGAGCGAAAGGGACGGATATAGTGCGTCCCGTTTTAAAGAGCATGTTTGTTTTGAGGTATCTCGGTTGCTTAACTACGTTTGTTTAAATGGATATCTAACTTGAGAATGTTCTTTAGGGAAGATTTGGTTTTAGTTGCGCATATACACCGTGTATTTTACGTTACCCATAAACTTTAGCAAACGCTTCTATAGCTTTTATAAATCAAATCTAACAAAGAAAGTAGTAGTTAAAACGGCTTCGTTACAAAGATATTTGTAATTTCATTTAATGAAATTTAATTGAGCTATGCAGTAAGAAACGGTCTTATTTTGGCCTATGTTGCCGCTTAGTGCAATTAAAATGATAAATCTATCAAATACTTCGGATAAAGAGATAAAGAGGCATGCATATCGGGTGATTTATGTCGAGGTATTTAATTGTATGAAAGTTAATTAAAAAAATAAGAATTCATTAATGAAAAATGCTTATTTCCATGGTCTGAACCTCTAGTCGAAGTTTATGCATATCGTCCGGTCTGGCTCTATTTCAAAGTGCATGTTATGGGGTGTGGCTTTTAGAAGTTAGTCTGTAATTGCTCTATGGATAAACTTTAGAGCATTTCTAGAGAAATGTTATGAACAATAACTAGGTATGTATATGGATTCGCAAGGTTAGAAAGTTTCAAACTAAAAATCATCATCATCTAAGCCGGACGACGTCCACTGCTGGACATAGGCCTTCCACAAGCACCTCCATTTCGAAAGGTTCTGTGCTTTCCGCATCTAGCGAATTCCTGCGGCCTTCACAAGGATAAAATATCATGACCTAATTATGACGCCTGTAAGCCCCGAAGGGTTAGGCAGAGGTGTACCCATAGTACTCCCACATTCTACCGTTAATGTCCCATGTAATAGTTAGCGAGTCTATTGCCATCAATCGGGCATAAATTCACATAAGGTCTATTCTAATTTATGTTTCTAATTGGTCAAGTTAAACAAATATCAACTTTAATTTAATATCAATTAAGTTGATTTCAGAGTGACTAGCACTATTGAAAACGTTATGAAAATGTTTGAAGTTGTAGCATAAACTGAACTTTATTGCATAGGAATTAAAGTTATTTTTTCATAAACTGATATTTGTTTACATTTTTGGCAACTAAATCGCGAACGCAGATTAGTTATAACAATATGAAGAAACTTTGAAGTAAGTAAATTAATAAACCAGAAACGTCAAAATTAATTATCTTTATTTCACAATACTGAAGTGTTAAATTGTGTCTGATTCCAGATGTTAAGATAAAGTTATAGTCGCGATAACACGAAGATATTTACGACCACCGATTCCTGATAAAATAATATATTTTAAAACTTTATTTCCTTGTTCACCTTCTTGTAAAAAAATACATTTATGATACGTATCGTTAAAATAAATATTTTATTTTTATTAATTAAGATTGTACTTATGATGCAATTTACGTCCTGAATTTCTGCTAAGAACTGGGGTACACGTAAGCGCAAAAATTTATTCCCTTGAATAAAGTCGAGTTTCAATAAATAAAAGTTAGGTAGGTACAGATTTTATTTTCTGGGCTATTATTGTTATTGTGAGAATAGGAAATAGTATTAATTTATGAAACAGACTAAGATGAAACCTTTTTGGAGAATTCATTCATCAAATTGCCAAATTGTCCTAGAACCAAAAGGTCGAAGACATGTGACATAGCTACCAACCCGCACTAGGCCCGCGTGGTGGATTACGGCCCACTCCCTCACAAAAATTGAGGAGACCTGTGTCCCAGTAGTGGGAACTTTATTGGCTGAATATGTTTTATAAATTAATATTCTTGACTGATGTTATCGACTAAGTCACCAGTTAGCTCATTTCTATGCATCAGTTCCATTCTCAAGCCATCGGAAATTGCCATAGTCATCTATATCTATACTAATATTATAAAGAGGAAAGATTTGTATTTTTGTGTGTATGTTTGTAATGTATAACCTCAAAAACTGCTGTGCCGATTTCAAAAATTCTTTCACTATTGGAAAGCTACATTCACCCTGAGTGACATAGGCTATATTTATTGCTAGAAAAGATTAGGGATCCTTACTAAAACTTAACCACCCGTGCGAAGCCGGGACGGGCCGCTAGTATTTTATAAACAGCTAGTTGCACCCCACGGTTTCACCCGTGTAAGTCTCAATCCCATGAATATATCGGGATAAAAAGTATCCTATATCCTAATCTAGGTCATGGTCTACTTTTGTGCCAAATTTTATCTAAATCAATTTAGCCGTTTTAGCGTGAAAGAGTAACAAACAAACATACAAGCAATCTAATCTTGTCTCTTTGTAATATATAGTTTAGAGACAGAACTCAAGGAAACTAGTATTTCTCAGTACATATGCACGGGGCCGCTTCTCCATCTAATTAAACCCTTCACTCATGTATTACTACACCTAATTGAGGACTACGTTCTATTCTTACCTTTACACGACAATACAGACATAACACATAATGAGCAACAAACAATTAAAGTCATACAAATAGTATTATGTAGCATGAAAACACTAAACGCGAAGTTTCTTCACTTTTCCGCCTGTTTTCACTAATTAATTCATTAAGTGCCTAATTAAGTGCTTTTCAGGTTTGATCTACGGTTATGCATGAATAAACTTGTCTTGAATACATATTGATAGCTAGAAATTATAGGTTTTCATAGGAAAGTTTTTAAGCCTATCAAACTTTTACGATGTTCTTAGTTTATTTGGGCGTTTTTTTTGGGGCTTCTGACCGCTTTCGTCTAAAATATTCATCAGTTCTCCATAAATCTATCTAAATTATCTTGTTGATTATGGTTATCACAAAAAACTAAAGTCTAAAACTCGTTAGTTTTAGCTTTTTGCAGAGAAACCTAACGGGTTATCGATTAATACCTACGTTAGTATAGCTTATATATTTTAATATTTCTATATTCCGTTTTTCACCTTCTAAGAGTTTCTAATTTCTGGTTAAGTAATTCAGTTCCAGTTCACCGCCTACCAACACTAATATAATCTAATCTAACTAGCCTGTATTGTCTCACTGCAGGGCAAACGCCTCTCTCTCCCTTTTCCACACAATTCTGTCTTTTGTGAGTGCCGGCCAGTCCCTAAGGTAAGAGTCAAGCTCGTCCCGCCATCTACCAACATTAACAACTAGTATTTAGACAATTGTCACTATAAAATGTACCTACTGTCCGCTGTATACATATTTTAATTCAATGAACCTATCATAAGTATTGTCAGTCATATTCAACAAAAAATTTCACACCTTAAATGGTCGAATATGCAAACAACAAACAGCATATTCAAACAAAACATTTACATAATAAACCGTAACCACACTCTAACCATGAATTCAGCACATGATTCTAGACTAGTTTTCAGAATCATGTACTGAATCCACAAGGCCAATTCCCGTAATTAAAAACGTTCAAAATCTAGTCGCAATCTCATTTTGACTACAATGAATGTCAAAAACTTGTCAAAAATGTTGGGAAATTAGAGGTATTTTTGACAGATTGAGACTGAGATCAGACTGTGAATGTTCTTAAAATTACGAGAATTTGCCCTCTTGTTGCGAGACGATGTCCCTGTCACCCTGTATAAGCTAACAGTCTTGAAATAAATAGTTTGTGTTATGACTATAACAAACTATAGCTCCCCTTTACTGAGCTTTATAAACCCAACACATAAATCAATCCTCTTCGTTTAAAATTAAACGCAGTCACAATGCGAATGAATGAGTTATTGTTAGTATCATGTCCTCCTTATTGTTAGTAATGAGGGGTAATTAAATACACTGTGACTCGAATAACAATATGATTATACGGATAATTAAACAATCAATGAACCTGTCTGTCTGTCTCTTTTGTGGAATATTGAAACGTGAATTGTTTGGGTGTAAGGATATTTTCTTTTTAATTAGCTTTTTAAACATTTTTTTAAACATACATATCATCACGCATGTATTTCCCTTAGGCAGAGATGTAACCTACATTTCACCAGTCATGATTAAGTCTCAAGTAATAGGGGGCGAGCCTATTGCCATTAACCTGGCATTAATCCGAACTCCGGGGTGCTGCTGAGATATTCCAGATGGAAAAAACCCAATACCACTTTGCCCGACTCGGGAATCGAACACAAGACTTCATGCTCACCAGTAGCACTTGCGACCACTAGACTAACGAGGTACTTAGTGCGATGCAATGTAATTTTAGACGGCCATAAACATGGTCCCGGAAAGGCAAGGCACTTACTTCCTTAACACAAGCTACTACCAAGAATTCAGCTTGAAATAAGAGTTTCATAACCCTTCGTATGGAACGTGGATCCACGCGAGACACAATGGCTTTTTAAAATTGTTTGTATAATTACGGCATTCAACCTGTTATAGAGAGAAAATCTGTCACGTACCATACATACAAACAAACAAGACATCCAATTTCAAATAAAACCTAACTGTCATCAGATTTATCTAGAAACCCCACTTTGTGTACAAAGAGTGCATTTTTCGCGCATTTGACATAAGACATGATGGCACGCGGCTTTCTCACGGCCCTTCAGTATTCAGACGAGCACGTTCTGACATTGCCGAGCTGTGAATGTGAAATTATGCCGATACTTGGACACGCATCACAAACCCACCAAACACTTACTATCTAACCCGTCAAGCGACTTTCAACCTTATGTCAAAGCTTTAAAGGTGGACAAGTGGTTTAGGCATAGACATGTAAGTTGTGTTTTGTGACACGAATACTCATTACCACGAGCGGATTACTGAGTTGCGTCATTTCTCTGTAAAAATATTTAGTTCGGTGTCTGTAAGTGTCTATTATTCTATGGGTGTACTAATTTGTGTGGCCCATTCAAATTGCTTTATAATTAGGTGCATAGCAATGATGTTCGCATGTGACAAATGCTTTGTATATAAAGGTTGTGGGTGTTGACTTTCTTTTCTAGAATTTTCCAATGGAGTGAAAATTGGGCGTTTGTTTTCTATAGAAAGTTACAACTATTACGAGTCGGAGCTCTTTTTTCGCACGTTATGTTGATTAAACTTTTACACAAAGCGATTTCTTCGATTGGCAAGATACTGTCGCTCTAAATTCAGAGAAACAAACCCATGACAGAAGCAATAAACAAATGACAGCGCATTTATCTCGGATTCCTTATTCAAATGCAAGAAATGCAACACATCAACTGCAAACTCATTTTAAATTGCAGTCATATTAACCCTAAAATGCACATTGTACTTTGTACAGAATCGAGCGCAATGTCAGCTCAAATCTGGGCTATCGAGTACGAATGTACGCATTTACTCCGCGTTATCGACGCCATATACCGTTTACTGACGGTAATTGAGCAATTACATTCCTTACAACATAGTTTTCACTACAGTTTACTTAGTCTTACCGTCGTGGCGTAGGTGCACACTTTTTGATACCTACTGCACTAATTTATACAATAAATAGATCGTTACTGGTTGTATAAATGTATAATCTGTTTGGCTGTTTGGCGATCGATCAGAGTGACAATTTGTTGAACCAACAGTTTACAATGTGTTGATCTGCGTAATAATTGTAAATATTTTAAGCTAGATTAACTTCTGTTCTGTCAGCTCTGCGCTCTATTTATTTATTGAAATTAAGTTTATAACACTAATAACTGAATACAAATCAATTTTGTCCAAACCATGATATTATTTTCTAAGTTATCAGCGCTAATTGCAAAACACACTATCATTCAGAATCTGAATCATTTTGCTAATCTTTTTTTTATATGTTCGAAAAAATTGTCTGCTCAACAACATTTAATTACGCAATGAATGTTGTTGATCTGTCAAAATCAATACCATTCCTACTGTTTGCCCCGCTGATCCGGTGTGTGCTCCGGAAATTTCCTCTAAGCTTATTATTATTAAAAGCCTCTGATGTCCCCCCACTGCAGGGCAAAGATCTCCCTATTCTCTTTCCACTTCTCTCTGTTTAAAGCTGTTAAGGACCAGTTCTTGTTGAAGGAGTCCAGCTCATCTCGCCATCTCCGTCTGGGCCTGCCGCGATGTCGCTTGTCATTAAGAGGGACCCATTGGGTCGTAAGTTTGGCCCATTGGTCGTCTGACAAGCGGGAGACGTGTCCAGTCGAATTCCATTTTAGCGCGGCAGCTTTCCAAGTAACATCAGTTATTTTTGTTATGGAATGGATGGTCGTATTCCTCGTAGGAATACGACCATCTAAGCTTAGACAATGTTATATTTATAAAAATAAATTATAACCAGACACGGCTCTACGCACATAAAAGACATCATACCATCATTGTGTGTCCATCTTATCTTCCCATACATGTTATAACAGCCAATAAAAGGCCAACATTCTGCTGCAAACGAGTTCTAACAGAAAATAAACCAATGGTATTAGAACATTGAATGCTTGCCCTCTTATCGCATTCCGCAGTGGTCCATATCCCGTACTTAACCCTCACAATATCGTGGGATACGCACCTGGATGGAATTGGAATTATTCCCCTAAGTTCTAGATTGTTGTGGTTTCAAATTGCGTATCTTATACTTCGGTATACTATTGTATAGAATCAAGTTCTTCTTACTGAACAGACAGCTGTGCTGCTGGGGAGTTTATTGCGCCATTGCTCCTTCCCAGCTGAAGTGGTGAAGGACGGACTTTTTGGGGAATATTTTATGTAATTTTGGCGTTCAAAAAGTGCTGATTCTCAGTCTAATTTTGATTTTGAAAATATAATGATCGGAACTTCGTAACAATAACAAGCAATCAAAAGCAACATACGTGAAAAAAAATCTAGACATTTTTTTGGAGCTACATGTTTCGTTTGCGTCTTGGGCTTTGGGGATTTCCATCAATCCCTAGGGAGATTGCGAATCTAGGTGCTATTTCGATACAGAGTTACAATTCGCACTAATACCCAACTCGACACGATTGGATTGGCACATTTGACAACTTCAGCTGAAAATCAGTACTGCATTTGCAACTGCTGAGCAGTGATTTTTATGACTAGCAATACCTCATTTGTTAGAGTGACAATAATGATATTTTAAAATGGTAACATTGTCATGTTCTAGAACTATGTCACGTGACTTGCTAAGACTTCGGTCGGTTTAAAAAAAATCTGTATCGTATTTCTCACCACATAAGTATACGTTATGCAAAGAACCTGCGTTAACTTTTCCTTAAAGTCCTAATATCATTGATCCTAAGTTGCCTGGTAGTATTTTTCTTTATGTGTACCTATGGTATTTTTATTGTCATTTTGTCCATGATTGTCTTGTCACATAAAAATTGTTTTATTTTCTCTTTCAATTCGAGAAAATGACTGTATAGTGGCTAGTTGTCGGCCCATTGCCTTCGAGAAAACAACGGTATCCCTTTCCCTTGGTCGACTTAACCGACATGCAAGGAATGATAAGTAGGTGACAGGTACATTCCATGTTTTTCTCCAACAGTCAGATTAGCGTGGGATTGTGTACAAATGAACTAATATTTCTGACATTTATAAACGGACGTGGCTGATTGCTTTTAATCATAATAGGTTAATTTACATATATTTTAAATGATATTATTTAATCTAGATACCGTTTGTGCACACGTTCTATTTCACAAGTATAGAAATCAATCTTTATGTCTATAAAATCGTTAATTAAGAACTTTATGCTTGTTAACAAGTTCGCATAAAATGAGGTTATAATAATTTTGTGTTCATTTCTGATTAATTTCAAATGTAGATTGTGTTTGATTAAGGCAGTAGTCATTTTAGGGTTAACTGCTAACTGAAATGTATTTTTGAACTAGGAATCAAGTGCGGCATTTAAAATAAGTTCCCATAAAGAAAGACACAAAACTAAAACCTTTATACTTAATAGGTAAGCAAACAAAACTGTTCGAAATGCAAAATATTCGATGCTCAACTGTTTCCTTTTTTAAGTGGCATCCTTGTTCCTCCAATACAATATCATACAGACAAAAACGAAGAGCTTATATCAAATACTTAACAATCATAATAAATAACAAAGTGCGTGATTCGGATCGTGCCCAATGCGCATCCAATTAGCGCCCTCGTTATAGTTTGCGGGACGCTACGAGGAATGTCGGTTACGTAACGTGTCCGTAACGGTACGGACACGTTAGCTGAGGCCTGTGAGTTACCGTGCGAAGACGATGACATTCTGCACTCAGCTGCACTTAGGTACAGACCTAGGTAGTGTTGTACCTGTTGTGACAGACGTCGAGTTCCCGTAGGATTTTGTCATAGTGGTGTTTCATAAAATGAATGGTAGAGTGCTACATGGGTCATTTGGCACTTGAATGACATTGACAGAGTTGGTAAACATTTGTGAAATTGATACAAAAATTGCATAGAAAAAACAAGATGGCGTCCTTAGTTCTCATTTTGGCCACGCCTCAAAAGAATCTTGTAGCGTTGCACCTAGGTAGTTGTCGTACAGTACAGGGTAAGCGAAAGGTTGTGTCAAGAGGTTAGTACGCTCTTCTGCGCCACGGTGCTATAACCGAGCTGTCAATCACAATCTGAATCATTTTCAAGGATATTGCTAATCCATTGCTTCATATGGTCGAAAATGTGTCTGCTCAACAGCGTCATTAGCGCAATGAATGTTATTGAACTGTCAAAATTAAATCCTTTCCTACTTTCAGCGTGTTACGCAAGTACCTTCCTTCTGGGAAGTGATAACGATGATGCATTATTTAATTAAAAACTGAAGGGAAAATATCGGATTCGCAAAAAAAAAGTGGGAAAACCCTTTGCGGGAGACTTATACAGAAAAAATTTAATTAACATTTTCATGGAAAATTTCACAGAAGAGACATTGAAAGTATCTTAATGTAGGTAATGGAAAGTTAGGTAAGATTTATTTTATTATCAGAAAACAAAAGTAAATACCCAGTCATGTTTTACATAATGTTGATATGTCGAAAAATAAACTAGGTGTCATTACATCAGATCCTAAAACTCTTATAGCTTAATTATGTTTATTTTGTACAAATGTTTGAATAAAGTTTCCGTTGATAATTCAGCTTCCTTCCTCTGATATCATTATGTTCGTTCGTCTCTTTGTATATAGTATTATATAGTTGTTAAATACTATTATTTAACAAGTACTGTTATCTGTTTTCATTAGACGCTTACCGTGTAGTTAAACGTGTATCAAACATTATTAAATATTTTATGTTTGATCTTTGTAAGACTGTTCACAGGCCTTATTTTAACCATTAATGGGTGAGACTGTTTAGTCGACCTCGTAATTGCTTTATCACCTTAGGGTGATAAAGAAATATGAAGGGTGAAATATGAAGTATAAACACTTCATAAAATTACCAGTCAGTCTATTCTGTAAAAATCTCACCGTGAAAACTTAGGTGAAGTGAGTTGTCATTCCACCTGATGCTGACCCTCTTGACAGCTGACTTCAAGCTCACTTCACAAGTGTTCACGATGAGATTTTTACAGAATAGACAAAAACGTCTATTTTTTTATGTGACTGTGTAATTTCATCACCACTGCTCTCAAAATGGTGAAGGAAAATATAATGAGGAAACCAACATGCCCTAGAACCAAAAAATCGAAGACATGTGACATCTATCAACCCGCACTGGGCCCCCGTGCTGGATTACGGCCCACTCCCTCTCACAGAGAAAAGGCCTGTGTCCCAGCGATGGGAACGTGGGCTGATTACGTGTTGTCAAAAGTGGTTAAGCAATTACGAGATGGACCACCAATATTACAAGACTGACTATACCTACAAGAATAGCATAAAAGTTCAGGGCCGTTTATGTAGGTAATAGGAAACAAATGCGACACATTAATTTGTTTTCTCCGCGGTTGGCCACTTACGTCCATTTCTCTACATTGTCACTATAGTCTATGGGTAGGTACCCATAGACTATAGTGACAATGTACAGGAGTAGGTACTCCTGTAGCTATTGCTAAAGTAGAGCAATATCTAGGAATAGATTAATAGTGGTCGTTGTTCTAACAGTTTATGATAAAAATGTTAGTCATAGCTGACATAAGGGTGATAACTTTTTAAACTTCTGTGTGTTGTTTAGGTACAGTCATTGGACTTATGTAATTGATTTCAGGAGTTAAGTACATGTTATATCTACTTATTTCAAGTAATACCTATGTTCCCTGAAGAGGGTAAATCAAAGTTACTTTGATTCACCTATCCATACTTATAATAATATAAATTCGAAAGTAACTCTGTATGTATGTTACCTTTTCACGCCTAAACCACTGAAAGGATTTTGATAACATTTGGCAAGGACATAGATGGAATCCTGGGGTAGGAGATAGGCAAATTTTTGTCCCGGTAGCACGTTCCCGTGGGATAATTTCTCGCGGGCGAAGCTGTGGGTAAAAAAACTAATAAAGGGTACACAAACTCCTGTTTTCGGATAGTAACGTGACTTTGAAACATTCCACAAACACTAAATATTGTCTATTAGGTACTAATATATTTGGTATCGGGATTCGGAACACTATTTAAACTAACCCAATATTCTGCTGTAAAAAGATTAAACTCCATAGACGAACCTTTGATAAAAGTCTAACAAGACCAAAAAGATGTGTTTGCCTCAAGCTAATCATGAGTTTTCTTGGCAACCCAACAAACTGGAAAAAACACCCCAAATTCCATAATACTTCTAAGTATTCCAGTAATTCGCAAGTTCACGTAACGAAGTCTCGGTAATGTTATTACCAATAGAATCCGATTAACTTGTACATATTGGGTGAGGCTTTATATAACACGGAGCGAAAATGTCACTGTTATTGTAACTGTCATTCATATTCATAACTAAGTTACGAAAATCTAGAGTAAGGTCGACCATGAAGGTTGGTTGAATCTTTAAAAAAAATAGAAGTTTTTATTTTGAAAATCGAATGACTTCTGAGAATATGAACTTCATGGTAAAGGTTGAAAGTTTTCGTTCGATATTTTAAACTTTAAAAAGTTATGCGATTAAATTATAAGTTGAAGTTTTTAGCTGATTTTGTTTTTAAAATCTAAAGTTTAAATAATAAACCAGTGCAGTCTTATGTAATTAATGATTATCTAAATTAATGATTTAAATGATAGGTAAGCAGAAGCAAAAGCGAAGCAAAATCTATTTGAAACACTAACGCGTCTAATGACTTCGAATATGAAAGCAAGTTTACTATAGTATGCGGTATTATATTGTCAAAAATTTACATTTTTAAGTAATTTTCGAGCGTTAAACTTTTAGTAGCATTAAGAATAAAAGTTTATAAGTAGACAGTTTTAGACTCTTCACAAAAACATTTCTTTTTCGAACGTCCACTGTTCCCCTCGGGGTTGTAGAAGAAAATACTTAAATGTTTAATTTTACAATTTCCTTGTCTTTTGTCAGGAATTCACGTGAAAAAAACATGTTTTTCTTCATTTAAACTTGAAGGTTCAGATTTAAGTAGGTAACATTATTTATCATTGTTCATTCACTCGATATAATTCCTTAACGCCCCTCGTATAAATCTCATAAAAGAAAAGATGAATGTTCTATAAAAAGAGCCTTCTTCGCCAACAAATGACTATAAATAGTATGAAAATCCAATTTACAAGTTACAGGCCTTATCTAAGGGCGCAGGCGGGGTACGATATGCGGGAAATTGAGAAAAATGAACCGACAGTGACAGTGCGTGGGAGAGCGTGGGATGGTGCTAACTGTGACGACATGGGCCATGCTGGCTCGCAGCCTGTGACGTCACGGCGCGCCCCCGACGACGCCGCGCCGCCACCAACACTGTTATTATAAAAATAATAACTTGATAAATATTTATGGCCAGTCAATGAATAATTTTCAAAGAGGAAAAGTTTCCGTTCGGATTCGAAATTTGTTTTTTTTTTTTACTTTTTGAAAATGTCAGCGGTTATCTCATGCCAGCATTAATTGATTACAACCTTTTTCTAATATATTGTAATGTATGAGACGCACTCAATAAAGTTAATGCACCTGTCGGTGCTGTTATTCTGTATGGTAGGTAAACACTTGTGTTCGCGATAGTAGGTGGCGTCAGAATAATATACTACGCCCCACAACTTGTTACTGTCAGTCCGTAACTATGTATTATAAGGGACTACATAGACTAGTGCAGATTTTTTAATCCTAACATGCGTATATGACCGTAGAAATTCGTTTTTAAAGTCACATGACTCGCTTTTTTGGTAATACTTCTTTTTCACTACCTTCTGCCTCTATAAAATTATACTTAATTAGTAAATGTTGACGTCGTCCAGTCATTCCAGCACCCTAATTGCATAACACACGATCAATCACAATATGAATGATTTTGAAGGATATTGGTAATCAATTGCTTCATATGTTCGAAAAAATTGTGTGCTCATCAACGTAAATAACGCAATGAATGTTGTTGAACTGTCAAAATGAAAGCCATTGCTACTGTTAGTGTGTTACGCAATTACCCCGCCTGGTACCTAAACATAAACCACCTGAGGGGCAATTCTCGTAATTTTAATAACGTTTGTTCACAGTCTGATCTCAGTCTCAATCTGTCAAAAATACCTCTAATTTCCCTACATTTTTGACAAGTTTTTGACATTGATTGTCGCTGAGATGAGATTGCTAGTATATTTTGAATGTTTTTAATTACGGGAATTGGCCTTCTGTTGTTGAAAAAGTCCTAAACAGTTTAATAAAAATTTTAACGTATCATAACGAAAGACACGGTACAAAGCTATATAGCCCGTAACAGTGGCCGCTGTCGTCTGTATCGGATAACTGTGGCCACGGAACTGGAAAATTGAATGGGGACGCAAAAACTTAGTTATTTTTCAATGAAACGTGGAATTGAAACCGAAAGTGCCTTTCTAGTCCTATTATCTCTTTGATTTAAACCTTCCTTGTGCGCGCGTGTAAGTATTATGGAAGCCTAAAATAGAATTCCTCGGATTATATTAGCAGATAGGAGTGAAGTGATTTTATGGGGAGTCGAGTATAAAAGAGGACTGATGAGTTTTCTATAGTTTTTCAGAAACAATAAAACATACAGACTTAAAGCGAAAGCGTAAATAGTAATGATTAAGAGAAAGCATAGAATCAATGGTTCATCAGCTAACATTGCAATACACAACTTTGATCTACACCAAGCCAAATAAATGTTTTAATTAAGTACCAGTGTCTTTAACATATCGCGGCACCCTGGGGTTCTGCACCTTTGGAAGACGTACGAGGGGCCAAAGCCAACCCGCAGAGGCCTCTTAGACAATTTTGTTTGAAAAGTGTTGCAATCTATATAATAAAAAACTTGAATCAACCATTTATCAGAATGCAACTCTTATACAATCATGTCCTTGGTCTGAAAAAAAAAGCCATATATATCAACTTAGATAATGAAATTAAAAACCTTTCAACGCAATTAAAATTTTAAATCAACTTAAATTACAATATCGCGTGTCCTATTTTCCAATCTGATACAAAATGTAGAGCAGGACGCGTCACGCCGTGGGTAGTTGATAACATTTTAGATGGAGCAGCAACTGTTAACGCAGTCACTGAGGGGATCTGACGTCATAGGCTGTCTAGACAAATTTTATGGTACGCAGCTGATGACGTAATCAACGGCTACGTTAAGGGAAGCTCATTCGGGACTTTAATCAACCATGGATACATATGTAACACAATTTATCGTAAATCCCTTTGAGTTCGATTCTAAATAAAATTGATAAATATTTGTTGCCAATGGTGCTAGCAGACATTGTAAAGTAGTAGGAAGTGATAGGTGTCAACTTTACGCCTAAGATTACGACTACAATAAGTTGAAATTGTATTTACAACTTTTTCTTCTAGAATGGAACCGGGAGATTAAAGAAAACTTTTGCATAATTTTCTTATCTTACCTACAGCAGAAATGAATGAGAAACTATGTTCTTGCACTTCTGGATTAACCGTGGGTTTATAATTACTAGTTATATAATGTACCTGTCGCGGTAAGATGGTTAAAGCCATGATATAGTTATATCCCTAGGAACCTAGGGTTACCGAAATATAGTTATATGAAACCGGATCATAACTATCTTACTAGACTAATCCAGTGAAATAATTATAAGTTGATATTTTCTTTGATTCGCACAACTGGTTACTCATTTTAAATACAACGGTCCAATCAAATAACTTTTTTTATTACTCAATCGTCACAAACATAACAAACAATGTTATAAGTAGTAATTCAACTAATGGATAGAGATAGATAGTTCTTTATTATGTACACGATTTTTATTATTTAAACAAGCCTATCATGGTCGACCGTAAACATTAGACCCACTAAATATATATTCCCTATACGTACGTAAATATATATAAATAGATATTTCCCCCATTAAAATTCATGAGACATCACTGATATCGATCAAACATGTTATTTACAAACATTTTCGCCATCCGCCGACAACATTAGCATGGATTGGCGTCAGTCCCTTAAATATCAAACCTGAGAAAAGATGGAAAAATTTATTACACATAAACCATTGCTGAGAATATTGACTCGATATCAATACTTGTATTGATAAAGAAAGTAATGTAGAACGATCGGGCGTGTGAGTTACACGAAGGGGTTGGGATGAAATTGTGTGGAGTTAAAGCAATTATCTTCCATCTATTGTCTCGACGAGCTATAGATGTCTCTACCTACCTATTTGTATTATATCGAGTTGCTATGTGGATACTTGAGTAGGCTTCATTTGTTTCAGTACCGTCTTCATTCATACACGTGATGAAGTAGCTATACAAAAAGGCTGAATAGACTATTTGAGAACAATAATTATATTGAAGATCCATTCAATATAATGGATACTACTTGAATTCAAGAAGTGAGAAATAATGATACAATGAATCTAAAGAAGATGGTCTTAATAAAGACCAGGTGCGTAATAGTCGCAACGGCCGTGTATGTATGACGAGATGTATGAACGTAAACAAGGCAAAAGTAATAAAAAGAAGGAAGGAAGGAAGTATCGTAGCAGATGGCATTCTGTAGTTTCTGGCTTCCCCCATGGGATATGTATGTTTGTGTGTATGAACCGAAAACAACACGGATCTGAAATTATTAAACCATATCTTTTTAGACATTTTCACTTCTGGAAAATTTTAATGGGGTACATTGAATAACACAATTTTTTTTAACTCAGTTAAGTTTGACTCGGAAAACAATTTGGGTGATAACATATTCTCTATATGTATATTCTATGGTTTCATTACAACTCCGCCCATCGAACCGAAAACACAATCGCACACAATCTAATACTATAATTACTTGCTTACAGACCGCATCGTTATATTGTTGTACCAAAAGACCAGAATTCTCATGCGATGACTCTGCGACCTATTTCGCACCAATCTCAGAGTCCCACGATTGCAACAACAGATGTTTAAGCTAACAAGAACTGTGAATACTACTCCGTAGAATGAGCTATAAAAATCTAGTTGGTTCTTGCACATACACGTCATATAGTCTTAGAGAACTATGATGTACATTGCTTATTAGATCATTCGTAGCTTAGAACCAAAATGTAACTTCCCAATGCATGATCAGTTAAGCGTGCCCAGTGCGGATTGAAGGATGTCATCATATGTCTTCGAATTTTTGTTTCTAGGACATGCCGGTTTCCTCACGACCGACGCGGTTTTCCTTCACCGTTTTTGGAACAGTGGTGATGATGATTTACACGAAGTAAACTGCCTGCCTGGGTTGCCAATAGTGAAATTATATAAATCAATTCGGAGTAAAAGCTATTGAATTAATCTTACTGGATGAGATAGCAAGAAACACGTTTTAAATACTTTAAATATTTCATAAATCATTGTTGTTACTCAAACAATTTATTTCGTTTCAGCAAGCTTCAAACAATCCATCATTGTCAAACTTGTATTTTTTAAGGCTATCTTGTAATTTCATTTTCCATTTTACTTTTTACCTGTTAATACTGCCTTCATTATTGACCCAGATTAAAACTTTTTTCCAGGCCAAACCTTTTACAGTCTCTAAAAGTATAACATTATCTATCTCCGGTACAAATAAAAACAGTTAAACAAAGATTTCTATGAAGACTTTAAAAGGGCCAACCTTATTGAATACACAACATCAGACAAATAGCGATGTCATTAAACCACTTCACATTACCAAGTTAACAAGAGCAAGTCAAAATGCACTGCTCGATCGCGATAATGACCAATCCGACAACGGTACAGCGTGAACCGGATGCGAATCCACTATCGGTTGGTGAAAGTAGATGTTACAAAAAATGCTCCCATTCCTTACACCGGTTGATATTTCATGAGACATTCACTTGATACCAAATAGCGTGTGTGTAGCCTGTTTTCTGAGCAACGTGATCTGGACCAACCTGGTTTTTGGATCAAAGTGGGGGAAAGGACTTGTTTTATGGTTTCTTGATAAGTTTTGCCGTAATTTTTACGTGTTGCTTCGATCTTGAATATTAAAATCGCATCCATTTTTGTTTCATGTGCAGTTTCTATTATACAACATGATATAGTCGTGATGTCATTGCTATTTGGACTACTTATATAACGTTAAGTTATATATTCATATATTTCACCATAGACATGTGCCGCACCGTTTTCATATTCGATAGGGTGGAGCTCGTGAACGTGTTATATTTCAAAGTAGGGCTAAAGGGGTACTGGAGTAAGATGAATGTTTGGCATATTTTAAGTGTAAATTAGAACGTGCTATGTTCATAAATAAGGGGTGAGACATTGACGGTGTCCCCCAGGGCATTTGTTGGTTCCAAATATGATGATATATTAAAATAATCTGAATCTTCATTAAGTTAGTAATTCTTCATTAGATTAAGGATAATCCAAATAAATATATGGAGTAAGTTAGTCCATAACAAGCAAAACTCTCCTTATTATAACATTAGTTCGACAGCGCTCCTAATAGATCACGACCTAAAGTGAAACACGAATGAATTATTTGATTCCATCTTCCATTGCTCCCTGCTTATTCAGAAAATAGCTGCATTCAAGTGTTTCTCACGTCTCGTGGCTCGTTTGAAAGCTATGCCGTCCTTTAGTATCAGGATGGTGAGGTTAGCATGCACTGGCATACACGACGGGCGGTTTACGGCCCACTACACTGCATGCTCCAAATTCTAGCGCATTTTGTGTTACCTATAAAGCTGCTCCACATCCTGTTGAACAAACGAATTTAATGCCGGCTAAAATATACTGAGCAGTTAAGTGTACTGGGAAAGTGTTCCGTGTTCTTTGTCCCCTGTTGAGAAGTAGGAATGGGTAACTACCTTCTGCAGAAGCCTCGTTTGAATGCATTATAAACTATTTGAACTTTTGCTAGCTTTGTAGCTTCCATTTGTTTTAAGCTACAAGAAGAATAAACAAAAGCCGAATCATTTACACCAGCAGTGTGTGGTCTTATGACAAGACGATTAAAATTCTATTCCCCAAAATACAAAAAGATCATAATAATTTCATACAGAAATTAACATTCCTTACCAAAAAAAGGCAGAATAATGTAAAAGTCCAAAGACCTTTTGGAAATAAAGACCAAATATTCAAAAGATTCATATTGTGAAAAGATCCAGTGGTCCTTGCAAATGGATAGGAGTCTGTAAATTCATAATTGTACCTAGAGATAATTTACCCAATTTATGCTGGACATATAAAATACTTGACGACCTTAAAGTTTGCTTGGATACAAGGAACATAAATGTTAATATAATGAAGCGGTCGAAACGTTTTCAATATTCACATGCAAATACTATTAAGTTGTCTTATTTATGCATTGCATTATGCGAGGCAGAATTGTATGCTTTAGTGCATAATTTGGATAATATATTTTGGAGAACAGGATCTTAAATGTCCGTAACATTATCTTGGTCTTAAATAATAATAGTCAACATGATTTTATTTATCAGAATTTACATAGCGTAATAGTGCGGTTAACTTGGTAAACGCTGGCAGGTGGATTATTGATTCGTTCGCAAGTTTTGTTATATCATGGTTTCCGTGACTTTATAGTCATTTAATTGTACTTTGTTCTTTAAGATTACAATGATGACTACTTTATGGCTTCGCAAGATAAATCTGTTACCAGTTTACGTCCACCGTTTCTCATAGGTTCAAGCGAAAAAAATCAAATTTAATTGCTCGAAGAACAATACAATAAAAGAAATGTGGTTGAGACTGACTAATTGATTAATGTGTTTAATTTGAGGCTAGCGTTTTACTATGATAAACGTTTGTTCCTTTCACACGTGGGAATTAAGTGAAATGTTAGAGAGAGATGGGGATAGTCTGTCAATTGTTTTCGTTGAAGCTCTCACGCGACGGTTCACAATGAATAAGATGATAAATTGTTTTGATAATGTTACGGCTTTCGAGTAACAGTACATATGTATTTTGTCATGTGCTTATAGGTGCTAATATGTTGATAGCAATTTGTACTTTTTATGCCTTTTCAATTAAATAATATACTTGGTCATTTTATTTAAAACTCTTGCCCTTTTCGTATCCTCCGATTCTTTCCTGCTTTCTTTTGCAGAAATCGAACATGCTCAAAATTAATGTTCCAAATATGTCCTGTGCTCTGTAAAATGTAATCAAGTTCAATTATTTTATCTCGTTCTTTAGGTAACGGATGTCTGACGGAATAAGAAAACCTGCAATGATTAAGTAATCTTAAAAACCTTCCTGCAATAATAACATAAGTATCTTATAAGTTAGGTCCTGGTCCTTGGATCCGGTTCCACGATGTAATACCTACATATCTAGCCAACCACGCCTTCTAAACCGACTTTATCAAATTGCTAATGCAAGTATGACATCACCTAATTTTCTTTATCGTTTAATTACTCGTTCAATATTCTCAATTAGTGCGTGATAGACTGGCCTAAATCTAGATCAATCTAAAGGTTATAGTATTGTGCTGACTCTGAGGCTGCTCGTGTTGTATATGTGATATTTTACGATTACGCAACCGGCCAACTTTGAGAATTGGTACGCGAACCGGTTTACTGGTCCAGTTGCATCACTATGCACATTTGACAGCGCGTGTATGTGTATGTGTGTGCTAAGGTGTGTAACCGGTCTATTAATAACTTCGATTAGTTGACGAAATCAGGCTATTGTTTTGTTTGAAATTGAGATTGAAATTGGCTGATAGATTTGTAGTACCTACAGAACTTAAAAGATTTAGGCAATTGAATGTTACGAATGTTGATTTCAAATATACATTATTGAGGTTTACTAGTACATCCACAGTACTATTGTCTTTGACACCATCTTGAAAAGCTCACGTTTGGTTGTCTCAACTGTCTATGGCGCAACTGTCTTTGGTTGTCAAGACGACACGTAAAGTAGCAGCGATCGTGGGCTCATTAAATTGCTTCAAGTTGGATCCCAGACGTTCACCACTGTTTTCGTCTGTACTATATCCAAAATGATATGTTTATTGGACTTCACCCAATTCAACAAACAGATGTTGTTTAGAAACAACACCGTCAAATTAATCTTGGTTAATCTAGAAGTCATTGCTATATAGCTGTCAGTATTTTCCATCTCCGTTAGCATACTGCATCATGGTTCAGGTTCGGAGCCTGATACCGCTGCCAGTTCTACTTAGTCTTAAAGATTGCAAGATACTGTGTTGTGTATTCTATCTGCATATTACTAGATTTATGTAGGTAAGTACTTTCGCAATCAAGATAAATGCACGGACAATCTTGTGAATTCCTTCATTTCTATATTTCCATGCCGTGTGAGTAAAAAGACTTGCATAATCTATTTGATTTATGTACTTCTATGAGGCATGAGCTCCACTTTGTTAGTTTTTTTTAAGATCCCTTTGTAGAGTTAGTTCCAAGAGTATTCATTAATTTCTTCATCAGTATCATCCTCCTGCCTGTTGTTGGACGTAAGATTAGTGAAGTACTACTTTATAATAAAAATATGTATGTTTCGTTTTAGGTATTTATCTATGGGCCTACGTCGCCTGAAATAAATGAATAAATAAATAAAATAAGACATCATGATTACAAAACAAACACAAATGTATATGATGTGGATTTTATGGCGAAAGCGTCAGGGTAGCCTGCGAAATTCAAAACTTACGTTTTTTGCAATTATCAGATTGTATGTTGATTTAAATATGATTCATGGCCGTATAAAATATTTATTTAAGTATAGAATTATAATCATAAAAATCATCGATACATCTCTGAATAACTATTTCATGAAATCATGACATATTATGAGGCTAATTCTAACTTAAGGATATATTGCTGATTCTAGTGATTATAATTCTGTAAATCCATATTTGTTACGGTCGCGAATCATATTTTAATCAACAACCTGTCACTGTCCTGCAAATTGCAAAGAACGTTAGTAAATTTTAATTTCGCGGGCTACCTTACCGCGTCCCCCTTAAACTGAAACATTACCTGTTTCAAGCCTGGAATGATTGACCAGCAGTGCGATTCTGTAACCATCTCACCGTGAAAACTTAGGTGAAGTGAGCGTGGAGTGAGCTGTCATTCCAAATAATGCTTGGGATTGACACTACTGACAACTCACATCAAGCCCACTTCACTTGAGTTTTCACGGTGAGATTTTTACAGAATCGACCGACAGTTTGAGTCGTGTTTTCGAATACAAGAGTGAAGCGTTTATTTGTTCGAGTCAAACAACGAAAAAATAAGTCAAGTTTCTTTATAGTAGTGTTGTAATCATGGTTGTGTCAAGAAAGATAATTACGTATATGGATTAATAATAAATGATGTAATAGAATTGTGTTTACGTTGATAACACCGTATCCACTTGATGTTGATATCTTTTGATGAGTGATTGGAAATTACAAGTTATTTATTTTGTCAATAGGAACAGGAAAATTGACGTATTTTTAAGTTGTTGTGATTAGAAAAGATTAATCTGTTGTTTTTAAAAATTGCTGAAAAATTTGATAATTTGCGGACTTGATGATATCATTTATAAATTTGAAATATTTATTACTAAGCTGCACCTAGCAAATAGCCTTGCTATTAGAACCTAAAGATTTAATTTGTATTTTTTGATAAAAAACATTTTCAGATTGTAAAGTTCATGGTTTTGTGTATGTAATTTAATCTATTAGTTGAGTCTGACACGTAATGCTAATGGAACTGTAACCTAGGAACGTTTCAGGAAAAAAATGTACAAAGGACCTACCTACAGTGCCGTTCTGTTCGGGCAAGGGAAAACTTTTTCTATTGTCGAATTCGGGTTTCATAATGTTTATCTGGGAATCTGTTAAGCAGACCCTTGATTCAGAAGAGGACTTTTACCCATTTCTGAAGACTTCCTCAGAAGATTTTCAGGCGTTATTTAACAAATTCTTTCAGCTCTCAATTATATAAAACACATAATTATCGGCTAGAGATTGCCAAACTGTTGAATGACTTAGTCACGAATCTTACCCAACAGTAATCGTGAATCCACACGGTTCTAAACGTGTAGTTATATTTTGTATTTATTTTAACCTTTCGTGAGACAATGAGCGACTAGTTTCGAGCTGTGTGAATATGTATCTGAATAGCTCTAAATGACAGACTGCTTAGCTATTATAGACAGACTAAAGTGCTAAACTGCTATTAAGATTTCGTCTAGACTGTGAGAGAAAAGTCAGTGAAATATTTGATACAATTAACGTGTAGATAGCAGGCATTGTTTAAAAAAAGTCTGTATTTGTAAGTTTTTTAATAAAGTAGGATGAAAAACTGTAAGAACGAATATGCTATTATTTACGTTTGTTAAAATATACCACTACCATATTAATAAATTTTCGGTGGCAAATTAACTGTTTGACTTAATTTCACATTTGTAATTCATTCATATTAACGATAATATACGATATATATAATGAAATTATATGATATATAATTAATATTGATTGTATATTGTATGTTATTTTATAGGACGTACATTAGGGATTTAGCATGTACCTAAGGCCTCGCTATCGCATTGGATCGCTGATCTGTAATGGTAGTTGTAGGTAAGATTTGAATAAATAAATAAATATTTTCGCAGTAATTTTGCATTGTCCAAAAAAAAGTTGTGGGCCAGGCATCCTACATGCTTGCAACCTTTTTGACGCCAGTCATGGAGTCATACAGGGCAGTCAATGACATCACAATGATGTACCATGTCAAGCCTTTTCTGGGAAAATTTCAAGGCACGAAACGGCGTGAGTTCATTACCTTCCTACTAACGCCATCTAGTATCATGTAACGGAAACCTTGTTACCATGGAACTTACTAAAACTTCAGAAGTTATTTCATTGTTGTTAAAATTTTTGATCTGTCGCACTCTTTCGGGGAAAATTTATGTCAACCAGTTTCAGAAAGGACTTAATATCAATTCAATGGTATCACTTAAAGTTTATTTCCGATTATTACAAAAACAGCCCCAAATCTTTTCCAAGACTATGAAGGCCTTGTGGTTTGCCCTTATTTATTTTTTATTTCCCTTGGGGCATGTACCGCTGCCATGTGCCTTAGTTTGACTCTAAACAGACGCGTAAAAGTAAAGAGGCTTTACACATAATAGGTAGGTACTCGAAGAACAATCTTTCAGTTACAAAAAATGAAAAAGTACCTAAAGCTACAAAATGGCACTTTCTCGTGACCTTTCAAACAGTAATATAATAAAAATAGGATAAAAAAGAGGGTTTGATTTTGTAATCGAAATTTTATGGTTTTAAGATAACGTTTTTTTTTAATTCAACACTTCAAGCTGACGTCACATAAGTTTGCACGGTGAGATTTTTACAGAATATCCTTTCGTAAGTAAAGTGCTACTTTCGTTACAGTACCTACTTATGTAGGTAAGTATTGTATTATTGTTTGTCATTTTCAGTTCACATCAATCTTGTGACGTGAATTACATTTTAAACGACTTTCCACCGTGCTAACGTCATAATGTAGATGTTTGTGACATTCAATGAAAGTAAAACTTTTTCTATTCCAGTAAAGTACGTTGTTTAAAAACTTTTAGAATATGGTCCTTTGATACGGAACTAATAAGTAGAAACAATGGACTTTCGCACTCATTAATTATAAATATCAATAGGAATTTCTCAATAGCAACCTGTAGTCTAGATTTTTGCCAGGTTTATGGCAATAGGCTCGGCCACATTACACATAAAAATAACTGGCGAACTGTGAGTGTACTTATAGGTGGTGTGCCATGTATTATAGGGCGAGCCTATTGCTATTAACCGGCACGAAAGTCACTTATAGAAATATGTGCAAGAAACTTTGAAGAAGGTAAATTACCTAATAAAGAAACCAGCAACGTCAAAATTAATTATCTTTATTTCACAATACTAAAGTGTTAAATAGTATCTGTTTCTAGTTTTTTAAATGGCTAACTAACCCATAGCGAAATACAGGCGCGATGGTATGTAAATTATCAATTATGTATCTGTGAGAGCTGAGACACAAAAACACACGACCGAACATGTCCACGCGAGTCCAGTGGAAATTTAATTAGCGTCGCGTTATCATCTATGCGCTAATAAGACAATAGTCATAGAGGTACACTCAATTATCTCCTTATTGTGATAAAAAGTTAACAAAAATAGATGTTGAACGGTACAAAATTAGGTACACACGATGACCTATCAAGCTATATAGCTATATATTTCCAGTTTTAGCTGACCCCGCATTGTATAGGCTTTTCGTACAATGAGAAGTCAGCTTATACTGGAAATGTATAGCTTGATATGCCATCGCGCGTACCACTTGCCCGTTTTTTGTGCAATATAATTATTTATGTAAAAATAAACTAACTATGCCAGTTCTAAAATAGATTAGAACTGCATGGGGATTGTATAATTTTTTTTTCAATAGTTTTGACATTAATTGTCGCTGAAATGAGATTGCGACTAGATTTTGAACGTTTTTGATTACGGGAATTGGACTTCTGATTGGTTCGGTAGTATCAATCAATCTAAAAATAAAGCAGCTTGATTTGCTTGGAGCACACACTTTTACTGTGAGTAACGAACTTAATACTGTGACAGCCTTACCAAGGAATGTAGTTTGAATTCATCTTAGTAACACATTCTTTTTTTAATATCTACCTGCTTTTATTTCTTACTAGCTAACCCGACAGAAATTGTCCTGTCCAATTTTTTATAATTTATACGACGATCCCATAGAAAAAAGCACGTTCAGTTTTAACCGAATTTGCACATTTTCCAAAAAAAACTATTCCAATTTTTATTTCCATAAAAACCTAGTTCGGACTATTACAAACATTTTAAAAATAGCCAAACCGGCCCAGCCGTTCTCAAGTGATTGACTTAGCAACGAACAGAATTTCATTGTTATTTATATAAATTTCAAAATATAAATAAATCATTGGCATTCAACATTCTACTAAAACATAAACCTATGTGACTTATCAACATTTGAATAAAGAAAGGAATTGAATTAAAAAATCGAAACTCATGAATATGAATGTAACTTTCCAAATAATTGCCTGGCAACAGTATAAATCTGTTTGTTTGAATGCATAGATAATTTTAATTCATCATGTTTACAAACCTCCATTCTTAAAAGAACATTCTTTCACACAAAAGCACGTGATTGCTTCATTGGTTTAGTTGTCGCAAACGCTATTGCTGAGGTCCGTTCGATGTTGGTTTTCCATGAGATGAATAATTATATAAATTAGGATTTTCTCAGTCGCAGCCCGGAATCCTGAAGGCCAATTCCCGTAATTAAAAACGTTGAAAATCTAGTCGCAATCTCATCTCGGCGACAAACAGATGTCAAGAACTTGTCAAAAATGTAGGGACTTTAGAGGTATTTTGGACAGATTGAGATTTAGATCAAATAGTGAACGTTCTTAAAACTACGGGAATTGCCCCTCTATTCGTTGTGTTCGGTTGATGGCGATGGGCCCGCCCCTTATTACATGGGACTTAAAAAACGCGGGTGTGCCTTCTATAGGTTCACTCTGCCTGACACTTCGCGGATTGCAAGCGTGATGTTATTGTATGTTTAAAGAAAGAATTTGCGCTTAATCGTTAAAGATCTTATTTTAGACACGCTTCCATAAGCTTACGCATAATTTTCATTCCCAATACATTCTTATGAGTCAATCACATCAGGTGTAAAGAGCCCACATTCCGAACGGAATTAAAATGTTCATCACGAACAACTATTCGGTTTTTCCCAAGAGCACCACTATATCACTAGGTTCAATACCCCTGAGATTTCGAGAGCTAATTTATGAAAAATCGCGTAAACATTTTTAGCTTGTTTGTAATAAAGCTTGCAAATAAGACGTTCTTTTCGGAAAACTCGAAACACATGAGTGTAAAATAAACGAATCAACACTCACTGACGCGTCAGTCAGGCAGGTACTTACGCGATTGTTTTTAAATCGCTCCATGAATTCAGACGTTTGATACCGACGCAAACATACAAAGTACGTACAGTCAGGTACTTTAAATATGCCTTTCTTTTGCGTCTTTCGTGGTACCTACGTAATGTCGGAAGCTCATCAAGCAGTCGGAAGGCGTCCGGCAGAGGTCGCTGACCGTGTTCGGCTCCATGGCCGTTCATTCGCCTCCTCTATTTGTACGGTGCTTATTTACACTCACTGCCAAGGTGAGGGACACGATATTAAGGTGCACATCGATTAGAACGAACCGAGAACCAAGATCTGTTTTCGCGTAACGAATATTTTTGCTCGACACTATTTTCGGGTAAGTATCAACAACATTTTGTATTTTTAAAGTCAATTGCGCGTTGTTCTGAGTTTCTGACGAACGCACCAAGAACTAAGATCTGTTTTCGGGTTACGAATATTTTTGCTCGACACTAATTTCGGGTAGCAACGACATTTTGTTTTTTTTTTTTGACGTCAGTAGCGTTTTGGTCCGACAAAAGAGTGCTGTAATAAAATATAGAGATGGCTTTGAAAGTGGACTGGTTTAAAGAACTAGTTTTTGACTAGACAGTTGTATTTCGGTTTTCGCTGAAGGTTTACTGTTGAGGCCATCATGATAACCTCGATGTGCATGCGACATCTAATATTTCAGTCCGCTGTCTGACTATATGTGTGACACTAGAGAAAGTTTCATTCAAACTGTATTCAACATTGAATGAGATAGTTCGGAGTCTTCTAATATCCATCGGCTTATGGCCAAAGAAGACGGCGGGTGAAACTGGTCAGAACAAACAATGCCCGAGGCCAGTTGTGATAGATACTTGATTGGCTGGCAATTAACGTAACTGTTATGTGTAAAAACTGACTGCTTCTTTGGTCCAGTGGTCGCACGCGCTTCTGCTGAGTAAGAGGTCCTGGTTTCGATTCCCGGATCGGGCAAATTGTTATTGGGTTTTTTCCCTCTGGAATGTCTCGGTAACAATCCGGAGTCTGGAATTGTGCCCAGTTGGCAATAGGCTCGCCCCCTATTACACGGTACTTAAACATAACTGGTGAAACGGTGGTGTACTATAACTACGGTCACCAAAGGAGATAAGTAACCAGGGCCGTCGGATATAATTGAAGTTTTATAAGAAACCGATGGATGTTTTTGAATAAAAGTTAATTTAATTAATAGAAAACAAATAGTTAATTTATCAAATTAGGTTTGGCGACTGTACAACCCGCCGAGGAATACGGGGGTG
This sequence comes from Apamea epomidion, assembly GCA_947507525.1. Lineage (NCBI taxonomy): Eukaryota > Metazoa > Arthropoda > Insecta > Lepidoptera > Noctuidae > Apamea > Apamea epomidion. Next base: position 14,507,369 of record OX382230.1, on the reverse strand, counting down.
ATGTTATGTTAAGTTATTGTGTAAAAATCTGCACATGTCTTTAGGTAACAAAAAATATGAAGTACTACCTGCGCTCCGCGGTATCACCCGCATAAGTTTCGATCCCGTGGGAGTATCGGGATAAAAAGTATCTTATATGTTAATCCTGGTTATAAACCATCTGTGTGTCAAATTTCGTCTAAATCCGTTCAGTGGTTTTTGCGTGAAAGAGTAACAAACATCCATCCATACAAACGTTCACGTTTATAATATTAGTAGGAAGTGCTGTCGTGTAGCGACAAGAAAATAAACTTATAAAGGAAAATGAAATTAAAGAAAGGGAGGTAGAAAACAATTAAAGGTATATTTACAAGCAATTAAAAGATGGAGATGGACTGAAGAGTGGTGTGTAGTATGTGAAGGTGGGGTGTATGGATGACGATGCGTGATAGGTGGGCTGAGGAGGCTGTGGTGGAGATCCAGATGAGGGAGGTAGACACGAGGCAGGTGCTGGCGACAGGTGCAGGTACAGATGCAGATCCAGGTGCAGGTGCAGGTGCAGGTACAGGTACAGGTGCAGGTGCAGGTGAGGGTAGCTGCTGGTGCAGATCCAGGTGCAGGTGCAGGTGCAGGTACAGGTACAGGTGCAGGTGCAGGTGAGGGTAGCTGCTGGTGCGTGTGCGGCACGGAGGACACCCGTAGGAGGGCCCACGCAGCAGGACAGGACGCAGCACGGCAGCAGGAGAGAGAGGCACGGCGTGGTCACTGTCAGACCGCCAGGTGAGGCGGCCCTCGGATGAGGCGCGGCCCAATAGAAATAGGAGCCCTTCACGGAGGACGGAGGACGGAGGCGTAGTAGGCAGGGTCCGTCAGGTACCGGAGCGGAGAGGTACGCTGGGTATTCCCGGGATAGGTAGCCCTGGAGTATCAGGTTTTTAGTTGCTTTCGCTTTAGAGGCGAAACCCGAACTGATCCTTGGATTGCGTGGATCTATAATGTCAGCTCGTAGAATAACATCATGTAGAAAATATGAATTTGAGTTACGAAGGTGGCCAGTAATGAAATATAATAAGTATTCATGTCCAATTAGCTAAAAAGATACAGGCAGGTAAGAATTTGAAAGAAAGGTTGCCATGGCGACGTATTAAACGTCGTTGTCAAAGCTGTCATAATAAAATATATTATTGATAAAATACGATAAAATCTATAGTTATTTTGTATCAGAAGTATAGTGATTATAGGAAAAATGATATCCATCAATGTGGGCGTAATTACCAACCCTTGGATGTCACTAAATAATCGTAGTGTCATCTTAAAGATGGAGCTGTGTCTGTAGACTGATTGTGGATGAAACGTGTCGTAATAAATAATCAGATCAGCGCCTAACGGTAACAGAATGCTTGTTCTGACCTGGAGGAATGAATGAAGATAACTGTGAGTATGTACATTATGTTACAGTGCTTGATTAGGCTATTAACAACTGATCATTCGGCGTTCCTAATCTGCTGCCGCTGCCTAACCCGTCGAGGATTACAGGGGTGATGTTATGTTAAGTTAATGCGTATAAACCTGCACATGTCTATAATAGTAAAAAAAATTAGGTAAGCGCTTGATAAGGCTATTCACAACTTATCATTCGGCGTCCTGAACGAATGATCTAGTCTGCCAATACCCTAAGAATAGTTGGATTGCGAATTATTAGGCGTTGACCCTGTGGCTACAGAGCGCTATTTCATTGCCACAACTTATATTAAATCATAACAATGATTATTTTAAGAAACTGAGCAGATTCATTGAACTCTTTTGTTAGGCAAAGTGATGTTCTCGATCCCAAATTGCTCAAAAACAATATGAATTTGCGTGTCTTAAATAAGATCTTTTGTCTCTACGATTACAAATTCTTTTCTTTTTGTGCTTTTTAGCGCTGAGCATGAGGTCCTGCCCACGTTCGATGCCCAGGTCGGGCAAAGTGTTATTAGGTTTTGGAATGCTCGCAAAGGAGGAGGCGGAGCGCATGAGGGAGAGGCAATCTCTGCGCCCTCACGCCCCTTGTCGCCACAGGAGACGCCCTGGTCGGGAGTCAACAGCCGACTCCCGGCCACCGCAGGCGCGGGCTGGCGGGCGGCGAGCAATGTGTTCCACGCGTGCCTCAAAGATATGTCAGCACGAACTGACGGGGTCCGCTAGGGCCGATGCCTGCCAGGGCCGCGGGTTGTTCGAAAGAGATACCGTGGCCCCTGGCACAGGCAACTGAAGCAACACGGGTGGGTAAATGTACTATAGGTACACCTCTGCCTAATCCTTCGGAGAATACCTAAAGGGGTGATGTTATATTTTGAAATAAAAGTACCCAGATATTGTCACAAAATGGGTTATTAAGATGCGTCAAAACTACTTTCCTTGGTAATGCTGACACAGTATTTAGTTCGTTACTCACAATAAAAGTGTGCGCCAATCAAATCAAGCTGCTTTATTTTTAGATTGATTGATACTGCCGAACCAATCAGTTTTCTGTTTGAAGCCACAAAGTTTGTCATGTTATTTATTAAGGAAAATAAACAGTGACACTTTGTAGGAAAAAATATGGAAAAAAAACATTTTTATATTTTTTCCTATTACACATACAAACATTTTCTTTTAGTGGGTACAAACCATGCCATTCAAGCTTAAACCCACCAACTACAATAAGGTTAAGAACAGATATCCTATTTGCCCTAGCAATTAACTACCTACTCTTGACAAGCTGATATTTACTCACAGCAAAAACAAAATATCCCTTTTGGGTAAAAATACATAAAAAATCTGAGATGTTACTCTGATCTGCCCACGGTGAAACTATAAGAAAAACATTCCATGAATAAATCGTCGGAAAATCCAATACGGTATTTCCTTCATATGAGTTTCCTTATGTACTCAGGGAAACTAGTACGACTAACTAATACTGGCCGTTAATTAAATGAATTCGATGCTAGGTATTCTAGAAAACTATATAATATGTTATGTAAATTCGCTTAACTAGAAAAACAAAACAAAAACACAAACGATAATGAACTCTAAGGTGTTGCGAATACCGTTCTTTACATTATGTTTTTTTATCTTGAAAATGGCGTAACGTCTGGTAGTTTATTGACCGACGATGGTTCACTGCCTACATACTTATGATCCAATGTAGCAGTATATAGGTAAACAAAATGGCGCCGTGGGAGGTTAAGAGACAGATGATGGGACATTAGAGGACTTGTTTTTTTCGTGTCAAGTTCATGGCTGTTTCGCGAATCTAAAATAGCGGAATATTTTTATGCCTAAGAAAACCTGTTTATTTACTATTGCTGAGACATTTAGAATACATTATTTAAATAACGCATAAATCAACTGCCTCAGGGCTGATTTTACCAAAGTCAGATATCTTTGTCGTTTTAGGACATGCCGGTTTCCTCACGATGTTTTCCTTCACCGTTTAGAGACATCTACCAACCCGCACTGGGCCCGCGTGGTGGATTAAAGCCCATCCCTCTCACAGAGAGGCCTGTGTCCCACCAGTGGGAACGTTTTAGGCTGATTCACGGATAAAAGATATCTCACATAACATACATATGTATGTTAAGTGAGATATCTTTTATCCGTGGTATAAAATTGACGTCTGACAGTTCTAGTATAGGAATATTGTCAAAAATTCAAAATTTATTTTCAGCATAAGACTTATTCTAGGTATAAAAGTTTGGAGAAATTCACCCTCAGGCGTTAAGTCCACCTTTGTGCGGTTTTTTTTTTTTTACTTGTGTTTAAAGTTTCATTAAATAGGTAATATAAAGTATACACGCCAGCCATATGCTCATCACATCACACAATACTTTAGACATAGGTACTGATAAAATCGTCTTCCAATTGTCCGCGAGCACATCACAGTCTGGCTCTAAGAGATGAGGGAAGTTTCTACAAAATGGCACGGCGGGAGGTTATCCTATCTATGATGCCTAGCAGGCTTGGTTGTGAGTTTGTGACCCACTGCTGCAAGGTTTCGGCTGGGCCTGTCACCTTGCAGCAATGATGTCGCAATTTGTCTCTGTTTTTGGTGTTGTACGAGTAAGTGTATTACTAACATAGTTTGTAAGTACTTTGTTACTAACACTATGAGTCTTGTTGCTCGAATTAATTGATTAAATAATAAAAAACAGAGGTGATGGGACATTATATAAGTAGGACTTGTTTTTGTCAAGTTCATGCAGGCTGTTTCGCGAACCCAAAATGGTGGAAAAATATTTTGGTGTTTTTATGTTTTTTTTTATTTTATGTCTAACAGAAAAACCTGTCCATTGCAAAGGCATTTAGTATACAGGATTGAAAAATCCTATTTAATTAAGTCGCTTTTAAGAATAACATACATGAGTGAAATCCTTAATACCTGTCAACTAGGTAACAATAAGGCTGCGTTCACACCAAGCGTATAGTCTGCCTCCGACTGTGAAAATGTACGAAAAACAAAGTCTTTCATACCTTTTGTAATGGACGTTTACCAAGGCTCACAGTCGGCGGCCGACTTGCTTGCTTTGGTGTGAACACGGCTTAAAAACTTGGTAGAGTAGTCTGAAAAACCAATTAGGTAATGTTCGTGATGCATCAGTTTTCCTAGTAAACACATAAGAGGCTTGTTTACCTGACTTAATAATGAACAGCGGTTGTAGGCAGCTGGATATTATACAAAAAAAAAAATATACTGGAACTGCCTGAACAAAGATAAAACTTTAATGAAAATTGTGTAGCCAATGAAGGTTATCATTTTTGGTCCTAAGATATAACGAGAAAACACAGAGGCTGTATAGTTTCTGGAACTCGGAGACGTGATTAGTGTTAAAAGAGAAGGCAGGTTTTAATTTTCACTCCAATACAGTTTAGTTTTGAGAACTGTAACAATCCTGCTCGCAAAATTCCCAAAACCTAATTTCAATTATTCTTTCCAGGAGATGCAAGATGTATTGGAAGAGGACTCAGAGATGACAGACTGGCTCATCGAGAGGGACTCGAAGTCAGGAGTGGTGCTGCACGACAGGCTGATGACCGACGCGGCGCTAGGAGCCGCCCCCATCAAGACAGAACACTCCTACAGTCTACATTCAGATGTCGAGTCTGCACCCTCCTCGCCGCACCATACCAAAGTTGACGGTAAGTCTAAATCATAAGATCTACCTACATTGCAGGCTGAATCTGAATCAATTGACAATATTTCAGGTGAAATACGTTAACAATTTTTTCCTACAATGAGACTAACTCTGAAATAGCGAAAAATGAGTATATCTTTGTAGATATACATTTTTATTACGAAAAGTGCCAATATGTAATAATAAATTGGATCACACAACTCCTACAAAAAAAAAAACAAACAAATCCATATAGTAATATCTAGTATTAGTAAAAATGACTTAAACACTATGTTAGTAAACTAACTAACACCTACTGCATTTTAAGATGTAATACAATATTGCTCTGAAAGATTGTCAGTGAATTCAAAGGCTTCGTAAAACCTACAGCTGTCTGCTATCATTTCTCCTAGAACTAGATTTCGTCGGCTACTTCATTTGCATGGTAAATAAGCAAACGTCGGCAATGAAGAACAAGATTACCTACAAGCATCCGTTAATTCTAATATTAAGAAATTAAAATTTTGTAGTCACTTTTCAATATTAAACAACTTTACATAGTTGTCAATATAAATCTCTACTTAATTGTAAGGGAATATTAATAACGTCTAACTCCATTTGCATAATATGCCTACTAACTTAAAACGGCCATTAAACGCATTAAAAAATAAATGAATAGTAATAAAATTCATAATATATTACACTACACAGAAAACTGTGACTGCTCTGTCACAATCAGCATTCAACAAAACTCATTTATTAGAGAATTAATGGTGCACAGAAGCCGATAATCAAAAAGACCAGAAAGAAAATTTTATGAAGACCAGTTTAAAAAACTCGTTTCACGGTTCTGAATGCGAACGATTTACATTACAACAACTTCGTTGCGTAATTTGTGTAAGACGGTGTTTGAGGACCTGACGGAATTCAATGAAATCTATTAAAAATAACATAATATCTCGCCTGTGTTGGCTGTGTTCCCCAAAGGGTTAGGCAGCGGTGTACATATAGTACACCCACATCTATATTAATTATCTTTCATCATCATCTATTAAAAATGTTGTTGTTTTTACGGCTATTTATCATCGAAACTGACATTGTTAAAAGTTTAATTGGACAATGAAAACATCAATTCTTAGTATAGTTAGTACATTTGTACATATGATATTGATCCACCTTGTCCCGAAGATAACCTCGTGCTCAGAGATGCATACAATTTTGCGATAACGTCAATTTTTAGATATGCATAGATAAGTCTTTAAATTGCCATATACCTAACTGACGTAATATCATTGGAATTGCAAAGATCATCATCATTATCATTTCTGCCTAAAAACTGCTGGACATAGGCCTTCCGCAAGCAGCACCACATTCACCCTAATTGCGTGACACGCATTCAATCACAATCTGAATCATTTTTAGAGCATGGCAGTTGAGAATATGTCATGCTCACTTAAATGTCTCACTGGTGGTAGCGCGTGTGTTGGATCATTCGGTTCCCTACAAAATGATTGAGCTGGGTGGTGCTGATCCACGCGTCATGTTCGTGAACGGGCGCCGTCGGTAGAGACTGGTCATCTCTTAACTGCAAAGGCTTATTTTTAATTTTATATTTTTAATTGTTTATTTATTTGTTTTTTTTTACATTGTTCTCACATATAGAAGGAATAAGAATATTGTACCCAGGATTTTGCAATAATATCTTGATTTAAAAGAGTGTCCTTGGAGTTTCTGGCCCGTTCTTCTCCATAGAGATCTATGTTTTGGAATGGGCAACTAGCTTCAACTTTCTGACTAACTGACCGACTATTTAATTTGGACAATTCAAAAGTGCCTTTAGTGCTTAATTGAATAGAAGATATTGTTTCAGAAGTTTTTTTTGTCTGCTCAACGACTTAAATAACGCAATGAATATTGTTGAACTGTCAAAATGAAAGCGATTGCTACTGTTAGTGTGTTACGCAACTACCCCGCTGTTATATAAACAAACAACGAACAAACAAGCGAATTGCAAAGATCAATCAACTCAGCCTATCGCAGTCCACTGCTGGACATCGGCCTCTCCCAGGCTGCGCCACCACACCCTGTCCTTCGCCTTCCGCATCCTTCCGCATAATCTGGCTCAGCGACCTTCTTAAGGTCGTTCGTCCATCTAGCTGGGGGGCGTCCCACACTACGCTTGCCGATACACGGTCTCCACTCCAGGACTCGTCTGCTCCACCGACCATAGGTCCTTCGACAAACATGGCCAGCCCACTTCCACAGTTGCTTACTCTGCAAGCTATGTCGGTAACTCTGGTTCATTGCAAAGATACATCGTATGAATTATAAAGGTTCAAAATTACCTCTGATATGGACGAATAGCTTCAATTTATCTGCTACCTACAACAAAGGCTAAACTGATATCTGAATCAATCTACCAATTACGGATTAAATAAATATATAAATTATTGATTGTCATAATCATTATGGAAAGAAGCAACAGATCTTTTGGGTGAAATGAAATGAAATTTGTTATTCTGTAAATAGGACGAAATTATTTTTACACGTCATATTATTAAAAAACAAAAAAAATTAAGCTAGATCGCGAGGGCTGGGACGAGGTGGCGCGGGAAAGGAGTTCCTGGAACAGGCTAAAAAAAAAAGCTAGATGTCGGCGTTTCCTATCTGACTACTCTGAGAAGAAAAGCCGGAACAAACCCAGAGGTTACAGTCTCTTTTAAAGTCCAGAAATAATCTTGGTCAGATCACGTGAAGACAATGTAGATTGTTGTCTGAAATAGTCTTCTGAGGAAAGCACCACACAGATTTGAGTGGATCAGTCCAGTCAGTGCAAGCATTTGTCAGTAATCAATCATGTTGCACAATGCAGAACTTGAGGAGCTGATAGAAAACTGAAGATCCTGTCACACAACAAATAGTAAATTATCTAACAAATAACGCTATCCTTTCGACCACAACTTATCGGAATCAGACAAATGTAAACTACGAAGTACTAAAACAAACTCCAAAGTAATAAAGGCTTCCATATTTTCCATTAAAACAATGTAATGTCTGATGGCCTCGACCATTGTCAACAGCCTGTGACCTTGAGCTGCTAGTTCCAAAGCGAATAACTCACTATTGTTGTACAAAATACAATTTTATATGTATTCAATCGCTTTATGGATTTTTGATATAATCGCGGCGCGGGCGTGAGAACGTTTATTACCTTTGTAATCGTGGATTTTATGAGGAAAATGTTTCTTTTTTAAACATAGAAAGCAACAGAGTATCCGGTATCTGGTTGATATTTTTAGAACATTTATGGCCATTCCTTAACAACAATATCTTTGTCATTAATTGCGTAACACACTATCAGTAGTAATGGCGTTCATTTTGACAGTTCAACAACGTTCATTGCCTAATTTACATTGTTGATCAGACAAATTTTTCGAACATATGAAACAATGGATTAGCAATATCCTTCAAAATGATTCTGATTGAGATTGATAGTGTATTACGCAATTAAGGTGCAAGCTGGGAATACGTAGGTATAGAAAGTGGAAAACCAATAGGGGTGAATTATGATTGATTGCTTAAAATAATTTCATTATTTAAAATGCGTAAGTATTCAACAGCTTTAATAATAAGGATAAAAAATGTTGACTCTTCTCTACAAGACACATTCTTCAGCAATTTATGCTGAATTGATTTTAGGCTAATTGTCAATTCGAATCATAAAATAAAATTCAGTAAAATACGGCAAGCACGTTCACCAGCAATTAGCGTGTTATTCCCTAAATTTATAATTAATAACAAATAATAACATACCAACATGATCTCGTCATTGATGTCAATTCCTAATGCAGATTATGCAATTACTTACTTCACTCGATTCAATTATTTAGTGCAGCCTGCTTTATGAAAATTTAGCAATTCAGAATATCACACATACTATCGATCATTTCCTCGATTCTTCCTTTTTTTTTTCGTCGATTATTTTCTGACTGACCGACTTATTGACAATTCAAAAGTGCCTGTAAGTGATTTAATTGGAATAAATTCTTTGAGTTTTAGTTTATCACCTTGAGTAATCTAAATACTATAGTTTTATTAAAGCTAATTGCAGTTTTATTGGAGCCAAAAGAACACTACTCTTATATGCTCGCGTATGTTTAAAAAGTACTTTTGTTTATGGTGGCTTGACATTAAACTTGTTTACTTGTTTTCAACTATCTTTCATCAACGCTTTTCCGTTAATGAATTTAAAACAAATAATCAAAAGATCAACACTAGCCGACTGAGGACCAAGGACTGAACTCATTCTTTTATTTACATTTCTCGTTCATTTACTTATACTTATTCACGAGTTCTGTCCTCAAGGCCAATTCCCGTAATTAAAAACGTTCAAAATCTAGTCGCAATCTTATCTCAGCGAAAATCAATCAAACTTGTCAAAAATGTAGGGAAATTAGAGGTGTTTTTGACAGATTGAGAATGAGATCAGACTTTGAACGTTCTTAAAATTAAGAATTGCTCCTCAGGGACAAAAGAAAGACCAATGAGCCGATGAAAAATTAAGTCTCGGTGGACTTTCTTTTGTTAATCTATCTATCACACAGTCTAGACTCAATCCTTGAAATGAAAAGGATAGGTAGGTAATATCAATACAGCATCATCAGCCTATAACGTTCCCACTGCTGGGACACAGGCCTCCTCTCTGTGAGAGAGAGTGGGCCGTATGTCTACCACGCGGACACAGTGCGGGTTGCTAGATGTCTCCGAATTTTTGGTTCTAGCTTCTAGGACATGCCTGTTTATCTTTTACCGTTTTGAACGGTGAAAGTAATATCAATACTTAAAGGTATTTACCAGCGTTTTATATCATCTCTATAGATTAAAATGAAACGTATTTTTGATATTTCAGTACACTAAGTTCACAAGTATAGGTGAAGCAATAGTTTTAACAGCTGGGCCGCCATTATGGAACAACAAATAATTACATATGGGCTATGGCGTCATTGTTCATAACACTTATGCTTCGTTTTAGCACCAAAATAATATTCACGTTTTATGTCGCGTGGTGTTCTGGGATCTATTAAGGAGTAAACAGCGGGGTAATTGCGTAACAGTAACACTAACAGCGCTAACTGCGTGCACTAACAGTAGCAATGGCTTTTAATTTGACACTTCATCAACATTCATTGCATTATTTACGTTGTTGAGCAGAATTTTTTCTTACAATATGAAGCAATGAATTAGCAATATCCTTCATCAACGCTCGTCTCAACACCGACAGTTGAAAATCCATCACGCGATAAAATGCCGCCGCGATATTTTTACGTCCGTGCCGACGGGACGTGGGCTAAATGCAAATATATTAACAAACAACTGTCAGAAGTTATTTATAACTCATTTAATTTCAGCAAAACAAGCTAACAGTATTATTATCACGTCTTATCAATATCAAATGCATTCACACATTCCACACGCAGTTACAAAGTTACAAACAAGTGCTTATCAATTTCTCTAACATATAAAGATAACAGTGTTTACTTTATGAATCACGACCATGTGACTAGAGCCTTATGCATGCGTTCAAAACCTGACATCTAATCTAATTTGTGCTCTAAATTGCAAGTGATAGAGTTCAAAGTACAATGAACGGGCACAAAGTCAAGGGTGGCCACGTGTTTTGTGATAACCTCTGACTTTTATAGTGTCCTAGTACTTTACAATGTTGATGTTTACATACACTGCAGGTGTTTACTATGAGATTTAAGTTTTTTTTATTTAATTTCTACGGAAAAGTGGAAATGGAAACGTAGAAAACGTTCAGGTAACTTATCATTAACTGTTTAAATAAAAATATATGAATATAGAGAGATTTTTTTTTTTTTTTTTTGTGTATGGGAAATCATCAAATGACTCCTCCCGCTCTGGGTGGAGCAGAAGGGAGTGTCAGACTCTTACTGACTAAAACCCACCCGTGTTCCTTCCTTAGCCCTTTATGTACCAGGGCAGCGGTAACCCTTTCGGACGATCCCGCTATCCCGGCAGGCTTCGGCCCTGTCGGGCCCCGTCATCTATGCTGACATCTCTTTGAGGCGCACGTGGAACACTTACGCGCCGTCCGGCACGGGCCTGGTCCTGATCGGACGGAGAGCTACCCATTGCTCTCCGCCCGCAGGCCCGCGCCTACGGTGGCCGGGAGTCGTCACGCGGCTCCCGACGGCCGGAGCGTCTCCCTCGGCGGCTGAGGCGTGAGGATCTCTCCCTCAATATCGAGAGATCAAGTTGTATTTTTAACGGACTTCAAAAAAAAGAAGAGGTTCTCAATTCGGATGTTTATATGTATAATATATTTTATTTATAAAAAATATGTACGCGTTTATATATTTACGAACCAAAGCCGGTGTATGTACCCAAAAGGCCATATTTGTACTCACATACTTGTCATTTATTTCATAGAAAGTATCATATGCAACCCTTATGCAATCTTTGAAAAGCATACGTAGGAACATCGACGCGCAAAGTGTAACCATGAATTCAGAACATGATTCTAGACGTCGCGTAGAAATTTTTTGTCGGTTAATGGCGGTAATTCGATGACGGTCCGTACCTACCTAAGATGGGACTTAGAATCTAGCTAGGTATATAGTTCTCCAGACTGAATTTCGCCCATAGCGAGCAATCTCAGCGGAGACTAGCCTTCAGCGCGAGAGATATTATAGTGCTCAAGTGTGTGCGCAGACACAGGTTCGCTCTCTTCCCTTCCCTGTCGTGTCCGATTGCCGTCCCATCAGACGCGCAACATGCGCCTGAGCGCAGGACCAACGGCTCAACGTTTCCGAGGCACGGGAGTATCACACCGCCAACTTCCAAACCCTGGACAACTACGAAATTCCCAATGAAAACTCCCAATAACACTTATGCCCTATTTGGTACCCGAACCCAGGACAGCTCAGCAGTCGCGCTTTCAGAGATCTACGCGAGACCAGGGTACTAAACAGTAACTGCCGAATTGTATTTCCTACAAGCGTTGTTATAAACCAAGTCCTATTTCCTCTCAAAGGATGTTTATGACTTACGGATCACTTGCGAAGCTTAATGTTTATCTATCTGTTCTTCAAGTATTGTTTTATTTCTAAATTATCTAGGAAAAATCGCAAAACCAGGGTTATAAACACACGGCACTATAATAAAATAAATCGTATAGAAGTATTTATAGAAACATGTACTATAAATGGCGAGAAGCGCAGAACCGGTCGAAGTGGTGCTTGGGGGAGAGGCCTATGTACAACAGTGGACGACTTTCGGCTGAAATAATGATGATGATCGTGCATGATACATACGCGTTTCAAAATAAAGTCGCTTTTCGTGAATACTACTCCTTGGCAAGTCGAAAAAGCTATTGTGTAGAATTATCGATCACATCTACCTAGCCTTTTCCCAACTATGTTGAGTTCGGCTTCCAGTCCAACCGGATGCAGCTGAATACCAGTATTCACACTTCTAAACTGGTGACCCCGAGTATGAAAGTCAGCGCAGCCTTCGTGCAAATACTTCACCGTGACGTCATCATCATCACTCCCGCAAGCTTTAGCGGCGAGTCACCCAGCCAGCCAGCACCCACGGCTTCAACGGGTATCCTGACCACCAGCATGCAGCGTCCGCGCATACCTGGTCATCACCCTCAGCCTCATCAGCAACCTCGGCATAGCACACTGCACTTTCGGCCGGTCAACAAGCAGAGCACCCTCTCCTGGTCGACGCAGCAGCCAGCCTCAACCCGGCGCTGTACATCCGACGCACTGGAATATAACGCAGCGCCACCCCGACTCACTGGGGACAACTCCGCAGACAGTTCCGACTCACCGTGAACTATGCGGCAACCGGTTCCGACTCACTGGAATCTCAGCTGGCCTGGCAAGCATCGCAAGATACAAGACTCAGTCCACTATCGACCTCCGGTCTCCGGAGGGGAGTGATGTAGCGGTATCTGCAACGCCACATGCGGGCGACGCGTCATACTGACGTCACGCGGGTCCTGCATCTCGCGGGAAGAGTTTGCCGCGCAATTAGCATAGATACAATTTCCCAACATCAATCGTTGGGCAATTGCCCGCCAGACACAACACCCGTCTGGTCGGAGGATCCTCCCTTTTCTATGGAGGATGAGTGAACTTTACACCCTGTTCCTCATACCTCTATAATTTTACATGGAGCGACTGCCTATCTGTCCTCCATAACCCAGTTACTGGGTAAAACGATACCCCTTAGTAAGACTGATTGTCAGACTTTCGGGCTTCTGACGACCCGTAACGACTGCCAAAGTGTGGAAAATTAAATATGATTAGATTATCATCATTTACTTATTAATTCAGGTATCTACTTACGGTTTTTTTATATGTTTTTTTGGAAAATAAGCTTTAATCGCGAAGTAATTATGCCAGCCTCGTGGTTTTTAGTATCTACTGTTATTAGATTACTGTTAGGTATTTATTATTATTAAACCTACCATTCATAAATTACTTATTTTTATAGAACCACTATTATTATACCTAACCTGCAGTTTGCACATGTGACATTTACTAAAATTATTCCTAAATATGCGGATTTTTTTATTTTAGCATTTAAGTAGGTATATGGACAAAAACAACTGGTCACTGCATTTTAAACGAGGCCCCTTACATTGGACCTTGATTTTTTACTGTTATTTAGACGAATGAATTCATTTCTTGTCCTGTTATGGCAGAACCACTACCTATTAGACACGCATGTAGTCCAGTTTTGACATTTAAAAGCAAAATATTTGAACTTTGAATATAATAAAATGTTATCTATAAGTGGCTCAAGGCCGACGTAGTAAAATGTCTTTATTATAGGTAAGTACCTACAGTCACGCATTACTTGAAATGTCAATCTTCATCAGTTTGATTTGTTAGATTAAAAATATTTTAATTAACTACAAACACTATACGCATGTTCCATTGTTTTAATCATTTAACCTACTTACCACTAACGCCATCTCGTGACAGAAACATGTAACTCAACGTAGATAAAATGAATAAATATTTTGCGATTGCCGCTATCGATAATATAATCCTTTATCGCACACTTAAACAAAATAATTAATAACGATGGACAAGATTTGATAAAATATTGCATTGTAAATTCTGGAAAAAATATTATTTTTGATAATAGATAATGATGATAAGTGTGCCGGCTCACAGATATGACTGATAGTCAGGCTTCATAAAAAAACATCGCCAATGCAACTTTCGAATAAATGCGTGTGTTACCGATATAGATAAAATTACCTATGTACCTACGGTCACCAAAGGAGATAAGTAATCAGGGTTGTCGGATATAGTTGAAGTTTAGTAAAAAACCGATGATTGTTTGATTGTTTTCTAATAAAATTTAATTAATAGAAAATAGATAGTTAATTTATCAAATTAAATTTCATTAGAAAAAATCCATCGGTTTCTTACTAAACTTCAACTAGATCCGATGACCCTGGTTACTTATCTCTTTTGGTCACTGTACCTATAAATAATATAATCTACTTGAACAAGAAAACCTCATTAGTAGGAAGTTAATCAAGTGATGACAAGCAGGGATTAACTGATTCAATAATGAGATAACTACTATCGCAAACAAAACTGAAACAATGATAAATCGGTCATTATTTTGGCGAGCATGATTGGGAAAATGCATTAACAAAGATGTTATCTTAGCAACAGTAAAAAGAATAATCCAAACAACGCAACAGTGATACAAAAACGTTACATAGAAATAAAAAGGTTTTCACACAAACTGGCCCACAGAGGTTTGTTATTTATTTTTCAACTTTTTATAACTATCAGACGAACCGTTACATGCCGAGCCAATCATTAAATTTAATCATGGTCAGTTGGACTCTTCAATTTGCAACTGATTTTGGTGAAAGGAACCACGGGTTAACGTACCGCGATGGGCCGCTGATTTATCTCGAAATGTCAAGTGTCTTTTTAAATCTACGGAGTCATGGTCAAGCCACTTGATAGGAACGTTTAAAGTTTATGGTAATTTCCTTGTTTGAAAGAATGGAGGTTGATTGTAAAAGTGGGTATATTTCATTAGTGAGTGTTCCTACATTCACTAATGAAATATACCCACTTTTACAATCAACCTCCATTCAAAATTCCAAATTATTTTTAAAGTAGAAGAATTTGGGCCTAGCTTGGGTACACTACATGGTGCTGATAGATTAACATTATCATACAAAAATGTGTAGCATTTAACCAATTTAATTATTACTCGAACAACGTATGCTTCCTTGATGTAGAATAACAGTATAATTTTGCTGTGACAAATCCCGATCAATTTCAAACTTTTACCACATTCTAATCGATTCAAATGGGGCTTTCCATTAAGTCCCAATGATCATGAATTATCCCTAAAACAAGCTAGTCATGCAGTCGTTGCACATAAACCTCATTACCTATTGTGTAATGAATATTTCTTATATCGATAAATCAGCCGATTGTCCTGTCCCCTCATGCATCATCGTGACATCATCTATTATGGACGACATCATCATGTCATCTATCTCACTTGTCGCTATTTTGATAGGGACATTAAGGCCTATTACGTATTCGTACGGAACTAACGATGATTTAGAAAGACAATGCTGATAGTTATCTTTACCGTTACTTTGTGGAATAGGAGGAAAAGACAATTTGTTACGCCAGATGCACCCAGAACCGTCGCTTTGTTGGATGTTAAAGCATATGAATCATGTTCCATTTCGTAAACTACTAAAATTTCTATTAAAATTAGGGCAATTTCCTTTCCGCCTGTTATGATATCCATGGCAGGCTAGTGACTCCCTGGGGAAATTTACCAGCTATGACATCAGAAACCTTTTTATCACCCGGACAGTAATGCTTGTAAACAGTTATATCAATTACCATTAAATTCTTATCAACAAACTGACATACTCTTTAAATTATTAGAAAGATTGATATCTGGTTTATACAACCACCTGACAGCTAATTAATTCGATGAATTATCATTTTTATGACCAATCAGTCTATTTATGAACTAGACATTATAGTAAATGGCGTCCATTACTTTTGTTTCCGTGTTCTTGATTAGATTTTCTTCCGTGCAACTTCTTATCTAACCTAAAAGCTCTCGATTCTCATAAATTATCTTTGCAGCATATGTAAGGCAATAATTTTACTTTTGTGCTAACAATATAGCTTAAGATTGACAAAATAATTGGACTGTCCTGTTATTATAAGCTTTCGCGGATAATTGGTTTTGTTGATTAGTAACCCTTTACATAGTTGGTAAACTAACCAATCTGGCAAGTTAATAACATTTTGTATAGCTTTTACTTACCTGCTGATCCAAAATGCCAATTTCGTAACTATCCACAAGCTAATAACTATATAGCATATATTACATGACTATGAAAACAACGAATACCTAAAATATAATACATATATATTATAATAATATAATATATTACATAATACCTACCTATACCTTAAAATTAATTAACGAATTACAAAACTTACCGTTCGTAAGTATATTCCGTTCTAGAAATTAACTGGAACTACTTACTTGTAATTAATGAGTTAATCAAGCGTTCATTTTCAATATTCAATGATGTAACTGTAAAAACTGTGGGTAACAACCGTTTGGACGTATGTAGGGTTACATATAACGTACCTATTTGTTGAGCTATATGCGTAGTAGTCCTCAATAAGGAATATAACCTTGGAACACTTTCTATAAAGATGAATTTAGATACTGGTTGGAATTGGTCAAACCGAATGGAAAAGGACTGGCTGGATTTAAAAAAAGATATGGCGCAACATCTTTGGATACACAAATACATAATATAGCGAACACCAAACTTTTTCCAAAATGTAGTCGTTGCTTTAAAATGTAATTGAAGTATTACTGGCCAGCGAATTACTAGCTTTACAAAAGCGCTCGAAGCAGTGAAGAGGAAATGGAAAAGGTTATTTTCAAGTTTTCAAACAACATTTACAGTCCTACGCAGTACAAAAATAGCTTTGAAAAAACCCTGTGTAACAAAGAGTAATAGGAAAGTGGTACATCAGGTGCATCCCACGCAAACTATTAAAGTCAACTGAAACTCGTGGGCGGTGGGACAAGAGGGTATTACTTTTACCCTTTTGGGAAGAAAAAGGCTGCTTTATAAACTTTAACTTGCACATGAGACTAAATAGACTAAACTAAAACTTTTTCTTTTGAATCGGTGTAAGTTTCAGCAGTTTGAACTGTTGAATGCCGTAATTATAGAATTAATTGCGATTGTGTATCGCGTGGATCAAAGTTCGCAGGTTTAGATCCGTTCCGAGGGGTTAAAGGAGTTTTTATTTAAGGTGGTTTGAAGTGACAGGCTTTTTGGTGAAAGTACCATACTTAGCAAATTCGAAAAGCTTATTGCGTTGTGCAGTAGCAAAGTATATATCAAGAATTTTAACAAAATACATTATTCAACATTATATAATATTTGAAGATTCGAGAATGGTTCTTTTATCGGCAAATTCTAAAGAACACGTTAATAACATTGTTTTCAACATAATGTAAAGTCAAAACACCTGTTGCTAAGGCGATATATTTAATTAAATTGTAACAGCAGGGCGATCTGGTCCTTATTGGTTAAATAAAAACACATGACATCTCAATGTAAGAACATTTTATTGCGTCTTATCCTTATGTTAATCATGCTGTTTTATTCATATGTAAGGTGATATTTATTACCGTATCAAAATTCATACTAAAGTTTGACCAAAACCGCTGTACCGCACCTTCGGTATGTGCGCGGCGAGACGGGGGGGGGCAATGCAGGCCGCTCATTCGTCATCGCTCACGGCGTCCGTCCCCCCTCGCCCCCTCGCCGTGCATTCCTAAGGCGCGGTACAGCAGTTTCGGTCAAACTATAATACACCATGCAGATTAAGTAATAAGATAAAAACTACTCCATCGTAACAGACTGATGTTGCAAGTTGTTATAAAAAAAGATAAATCCTTAAGTCAGTGTTTGAACTTTTGAAGTATGAGAAGCGATTAGATAACATGCATCCATAACATATATAACTTAGTAAACGATGATTACCTACCTACCTATAATCTAAATTACGGAATACCGTTTTGAAAACACTTATGACTAGCTGTTGCCCGCGACTTCGTCTGCGATCCAGGATGAAGTAGCCTATATCCTTCTCCAGAACCCAAGCTACCTATCTGTCACATTTCATGCAAATCCGACCGTCGTTTTAGCGTGAAAGCGTAACAAATAAACAAACAAAGTTACTTTCGCATTTATAGTATTAGTTAGGGGAAGTTAAGATGACGCGTCAAATGAGGTCTCGATCTGAGCATTGGGGAAATGACGAAGAAAAAGAGAAGAACGATGACCAGAGATTCCTTGACTCTCATGATTATCGTCTTTAACTAACTAACACACATATCCACGCAGATGATTTCTATAGCCCCAAATAATACCTTACTTATTTGCTTATCCTACCAAGATAAATAACATGAATCCAATAATGTAGAAACGCCGCAAGCCACAATCATGTGCACGAATGCCGAGGTGTTAAAATCACGCAACGGTGCGAGCGCACTTCCCACCGAAATGTTCCATTCCGTTACCTGCATACAACTGTTGCAATATCAGTGTACGGCGATCAAGCGAAGCGCATAGGAAGGTAGCAGTTAACTTGTTTACTCGTATAAATATTTATTTTGTGTGATAATCTGAAGTTCTGGCGGTTACACATTACACATCTCAAAAAGCTAAAAAAAAAGGAAGAATCAAAAACCGTTTATTTACGGCAAACATGACGCAGAGAAAATTACAATCGCTAAACTGACAACCGCTCAGCATAATGCTAAGACCCTATGCGAGAGTGAGTCTCAGCGTTGATTAGAGGTCAGATAGACGGCCGCTCCATGGAAACCTGTAAGAGGTATCCAACTGCACCGGTTATACTGCAAGCCGATCCCAACATAGTTGAGAAAAGGCTAGCCAGATGGTGATAATGAAGGTGTGGGCGTTGTGACGGTCCAGAATTTGGATAAGGTCAAAAACGGAATTAATTTTGAATTTGATTATAAAGACTACATTAATAAACATGACGAATCACGTGCCTTTTCGCGATCTGAAAGAATAATAATGGATTATGTAACGAAATTAGCATTTTTATATGAATTAGGGGTCGATTAGAGATTAGAATAAAGGTTACTCTTATATGTCTATTTTTAAACAGAAGAAAAGATAATTATGTATTTTTGAATGACTTAGAGTTTCAGAAAAAATTGTCATCTTAGTTTGTTCATAGATCCTGAAAGGTTCTAGTCGAATGACCAACCAGTAACCAATCTACCTTCCTTGTTCCTTAGATCCTAACTTATATTCAACCTTATTACTTTCAGACATGGAAGACGAATGCTACCCAGCAATGCCAGCAAGCGCGTGGAGCAGCCGACGACGGTCCAGCGACTCCCCCCCTCGGGAAGTGAAAGCAGAACCGAAGTCTGAACCAGAGTCCCCCACGTCTTCCTGCCCCCCTTCACCTACCCCTGGCACACCCGTCACACACCTCGACTATGTTATTGACCACACGGTAAGTTTCTTTTCTTAAGGTCTGGAATGGTCCGGATCTAAGGACCAACACTCCAAAGAGTCTGAGAGATCCGGGTAACTTTGAATTAGGTTTATGGTTAGCCCTAACTTTGTCGTCATCATTATGCCTGTCTACAAAGTTTCCGACTCCAAAACTACTTCAATTGGCGGTAAAATAAGAATTGAATTGACTGCTGAGAGTGCTTCAATAGGTATACTTTCTGCAATCAAACGCTTTCTTGACTTATCTAATAACATTCATACTCTTTCTTATCTAACACTCACTTAAAACGGAACGACTACGACTAATAAAAATTGCATTAACCAGAGATAGTTTTACATTCACGTCTTCTTAAACGATTTCGTCACTTTCTAATGCAGTTTCTGTTGCGTTTGCAGAAAAAGTATCTACAACATTTATAAGAACATTATTTCATCATTCTTCTTTTATTGGAGATTTATTGTCAAGATTTGGCAATAGAGTTCGAGCATTTCATTTTTAAAACATATTTTAAATGGTCGGCACGCGGACACGCCTTCTATCGATAGATCATGCCGTGTAGCGTCTTCATCTCGTATCTATCGGCACGACCTGATAACTCGACAAAAAGTAAAGGTCGTTAGAGTTCAAATATTTCGTGCACCTCACTTTGCAGCTTTCACCTGTACCATATCAGTATGTAAACGGGGCTTTTTAAAACCGCCGGATTTTTTTAGGATTCCGTAGCCTGATAGTGCAATACAAAATTTTGACATTTTATTAATACCAAGTATACCACCACCATTACGTTTGCGTTTTTTTAATAGGTATATCTTATAATCATTTTAAATGAACAAGAACACACTTTAAAACCAATTGTCAAAATCTTGAATTTAAACTTAAATTTTCAACTTTAATTTTACTTATTCTGTCTAAAATTACTATATCTCCATATTGGAGTTTTGAATGTTTTAAACAAAATAGTTTACCGCGAAGCTACATGCGATAGAAAACAAAACCTTACCAACACTCACAACAAAGAATAAAACTTCGGAACATAGCACCAGAAAATGATACGGAACTTAATCATTTATAAGCCAAAGACACGCACTTAGCATATCTTCCATAGCGTGCGTGAGCTCTTTAGTAATTACGCGGATAATAATTATCTTTAATCGTGCTCTCGGGAGGTTTTCGTTGAACGCCGCCGGAGTGGAATCTTTAACGATTATTGTAAAACAGTAAGCAGTCGCAACAATGCAGTTTGCATTCCTTTACTTGAGCCACTTCGCGTGTACGGTGTCGTATTTTAAACAAGCCCAAGTAAAATCGGCTGTTGTTTTTATTATACTAAGAAAACGGTAAAATGCTATTATATCATCACAGGATAACACTTCAGATACTTCATTTTCTGTTTCATCTTCATCATCTTCTATATCGATGTTCAACTCACCATAGGGTTCTTCTGGTTGCTTTGGAGTTATTTGATCAGTCTTATTGTCTTTCTTCTCTTCCAATAAGACTATTATATATACTTGTAGTATACTAGTATACTCCTAGTACACTCCTAGTATACTCCTAGTATACTCCTAGCATACTTTTAGTATACTCCTATGTAGTATATACTCCAATAAAACTCTAAAACAGCTGAGCACTTTCATCATCGTCAAAATTACAAACTTGTCTTAACAACTCTATTACATTCCAGACTGGCACAATCCACATGCCATCAGCAGTGCTACAGAAAGTTGGGGCAGCGGGCATGCCGCAACTGTTGCTCAGTGCTGCGCCACGGCTCGCCACCTCGCTCAACTCTAACAAACTGTCCATCAAAGTCACCTCCAGCTCAGGGGCTTCAGGTAAATATTGGTTTTATATTCTGGTTGAGGCTGGTAACGAATCTGGCGAAGTCTATACCGCAGTAAAAGATGCCCAACGGGACATGCAGACCTGCAACCAATTCTGCTGCTGGACTTTTTTGACAACACCCACATCTCACATCAAAAATATGTGTTAAGAATGTTAAGATTAGACTAGCTATAGAAATATGTGCAGAGGTGACTCTGATTTTGCTACTGAATGTCTTGGCGATTGTATTGGTATTGCAACTATGTATGCCTGAATGCTAATCGTTTCTGGTCACTAACCAGAAACGATTAGCATTCAGGTCTTTCTTGCGATCGGCTCTATGTCGTCAACCCATCTGGATACCGTTCCATGAAGTACCTATTCTAACCACTTCTTTCCTTCTTCCAGGCTTCAACCTCCCGCCAACACCACCATCCTCGCTATCATCATCAGACAGCGAGGGTGCGCTGTCGCCGGCGCACGAGGCGTCAGCCGCGCCGCTCGCGCCCCCCGCCGCGCCCGCGCGCCGCTCGCACCTCTATGTGTCACATCACACCAGGCAGCCAATCAACACGCCGCTCATTAGCAGTCAACCGGTAAGGATCCA
Source organism: Apamea epomidion (assembly GCA_947507525.1). NCBI lineage: Eukaryota > Metazoa > Arthropoda > Insecta > Lepidoptera > Noctuidae > Apamea > Apamea epomidion. The sequence continues at coordinate 14,485,179 of OX382230.1, read as the reverse complement.
ACCAAGTCACAGTTACAGGAGTTAGCCCTCGTGCGCACAGCTCATAATAACTTAGTAAAAGTTAGGAGCTCAGATGTACCTAACTCGGTCAAGCCCTGTGAACGTGTTGTATGACAGTCTTTGTCCCTCTGTAGACCTGTATGATTTAGCTGGCATAGATGATATTTAGATATATGGATTGACAGTAAGATCAAAGGAAGTCTTGTTACTTATGCACGCTGTAATTAAGCACTCCCATTGAGCCATCCCATTTATTTAAGTCAGTAAGTTCTCGCACAGACTATCGTTGCGCGTTCTTGTTATTTAAATTCAGTTTAGTCAGGACTATTACTATGACAGTAACAGTCCTGACTAAACTTATTAATGATGAATTTAAATTTTAATGAAAGTACTTTTTAGAATAACTAGAAGGACAGTATTCCGTCGGTCTGCCGTCGAATATTAACTCTCCGAATTAATAGGCGTGCAAATGCGGTCAATAAACGGTCTGACCAGCCTGCCTTCTAAGAAGTGCAATACACCAATTGAAATCTAAATAGTCAATTTGAGACGTGCTTAATTTCTCTATGCAATTGAACTGTACGAAAAATCGTTTTCAATATTACGTTCCTCGAACCGACTCAAATACCCAAATTAATTTCTGTGAAATATAGGTATATGGAAGCAATAAAGGTGTGCCGAAGATTGTCGACCTCTGAATATTAACCACTCGCCGTTTGGGGAACAGACTGTGCATGCAATGAAATATTCATCAACTATAAACTATAAATATTCACAATTACTACAATTTAGAAAAAACAACTACTTTGAACGATGGGTAAAGGTCTGACTGGTCAAACCAATAACAACAATATAGGTAGGGAACAAGTTGACTTGCAAAAATGCATAATTATATTTAGTTAGTTTATAGCACTGATGATAAAACAGTATAGGAGGCGTATTATTACTATATATTGCTTCGCTTGCGTCACATTAAGCGCAAATAAACTTGTTTCTTTCTTCTTTGCTTCGCCTCTTCATTTGTACCAGACCAGCCCATAAGTCCAGTTACGCACGGGCGATTTTTCGCGCACTGGACTTTTAACCCACTGCTTAGCGCCGAAAGTAGAAAATCCAGTGCGCAATAAAATCCCGACGCGATATTTTTACGTCTGTGCGAACGAGACATTGCCGAGTTTTCCCTACAATGCAGCATGCATCGTATAATTTGAAAGTCCAATAGTATATTACTAACCGTTACCCCTCGACTTTTCCTGAGTATTGATGACAAAACTATTGTGAATTTTTGTGATTCAGTTTACCACAACTTTAATTAAAGCGCTTTCTCCGTTTACAGAAAGGGTCGACTGGCACTCTAGTGCTGACAGAGGAAGAGAAACGCACGTTACTCGCTGAAGGATACCCCGTCCCGACACGCCTACCCCTCACCAAGGCTGAGGAGAAGTCTCTCAAGAAGATCAGGAGGAAAATTAAAAACAAGGTAGATATGGAAAATGATTCTCCCTTTCATAATAACAAGCATCTTCTGTTACAAAATCTTAATTCCATATCTTTTTTCCAGATTTCAGCACAAGAAAGCAGACGCAAAAAGAAGGAATACATGGACCAACTGGAAAGGAAGGTCGAGATTCTTATATCTGAGAACACAGACTATAGGAAAAGGGTAGACACCCTCGAGCAAAAGAACGCGAGCCTGTTGAGCCAGGTGGCCTCCCTGCAGGCTATGGTGGCCCGCGGTGCCCGCAAGTGACGTCATTCGGCCAGCACGCCTGACGTCACGCCGCGCGCGCACCCACACCTGACGTCACAGGTAGCACGCTCCGCTCGCGCGGTCGGACACGAGCTGTAACGTTCCAGAGCTCGTGTCCCAACCGCCGCGACCCCGCAAGGCTGTGAGACGACTCACAGTGCATCGTCTGTCAAAGTATGACGCTGTCCCATAACGGAATGAATGTATATTTTGGATGTATTTACATTTACGTCTCGTACACAAGTGTCCGGGGAAAGAACTGTCAGCGTTTGAATGGTTGCTCACTGTAATTGTTAGTAAATAGGTATTCTGTGGTGCTGGATCGATATACCCGCTACGCCGGTATACAAACTGTCAAGTGCCACACTAGATATTTATTTTATACAACTCTGAAACAGTTTTCGTTTGAGACGCGAGGGATGACTTGATAACAGGGAATTATAGTACTGGGGTTTAGATAAGTATCGATAGTTATTTACGCGTGTTGTTTGAAATCTCGTAATATATTATTATAGCGCTGTAACGGCGATAAATAGATTATAAGTTTTATTTTATGCGTGTTTTCATTGAAATGTGCAATTAGTTTTAAGGATTTTATTGTTACCCAAAGCATACATTGTACTTTTGTGGGCTCTCCGTCGTTGAACACATCGCCGTGAACACATCGCCGGTCTGCATGTGGCCTAATGAAGTAAATGGTATTTTTGACACTAGATTAAACAATAGAGACTAGACTACTTATAGTTTGGGACATAGCGTATTACAGGATACCTATGGAACTGATCGCGTGTTGCGGTACGTTGTGTTATCGGGAATCTTAGTAGCATAATAATGTAAGACGAACAGCAGTGTACCAGCGTCTGTCTTACCGAGTAATATTGAATTCCATGAATTTGCATTTATAGCGAAATGTGTATTGTCCTAGAGATTTTACCTTGTATTTAAGATAAAGTTAGTTATGTATATCTATAGTGGACCTATTTAAAACCGATTTGTGTGACAAGTGTTTCGGTTATCTCTAGTCTATTGTAGAACCGTCGGGCCTCGCGCTGCAGGCCTCCATACAAACATTAGCTGTATTCTCAGTTCTGCGCTCTATCGACAAGTACAAAATAATGGCATGCCTTCAACGGGAATAACGTAACTAACTAATGAGCTAACTAATTACAATTACATGCAGTATTCTAACTATAAGGGTTGCCTGGCACACGGCGACACATCAAGCTATACATTTCCAGTTTTAGCTGACCTCGCTTTGGATAGGTTTTTCGTACAATCAGAAGTCAGCTTATACTGGTTATACTGGTTGGTGGTATAGCTTGATGTGCAGCTGTGCGTACAAAAACGGAGACGCCAAAATATGTCATGACAACCAACGGAAGAGAGAGAAAAATTTAATATAAACTCCATAGGTTGTTGGACAGTCTTCGATTTTTGCAACAAGGCACCTAAATGCTTATTAAATAATCAATTTTCAACAGTAACATTCTAGCCGAATCTCCAGAAAAACAGTCGTTGCATTAGTGTATTCGTGGTCTTGCCAAGTCTGCCGTAGCTTCTCCAGTTAAGCGTGATAGTTCCACATAACAAGCCGCTAGTGATCTTTCTAACATTCTTTTTAAAACTAAACATTCCATTTCTTTAGTAATATGAGTGACTTAAAGTGAGCTCGAGTACTTATTACAACTAATCGTAGACTTTAGCGCCGAAACACACTATAAACTTTTGTTTGCGGGGACTGTCCGATTCATAATCGAAAGCAGATTTTTCTTTCTTCTTCTTTTTCAATGTGCTCTCGTTACTCTCGCCACTACTGAGCATGAGGTCCTGAGTTTCGATTCCCAGGTCAAGCAAAGGGTTTTTCGGTTTTTCCATCTGTAATGTCTCAGCAGCAATCCGGAGTCTGTATTTCTGCTCGGTCTATCACATGAGACTTAAAACATAACTGGCAAAATGTGGGTATACTATAGGAACACCTCTGCCTGACACTTTGAGGAATACATGCATAATGTTGTGTGTATTTATTCAATCTGCTCTTGCAAAGCCCCATTATCACTTTCCTTTCATAATACGAATCGGACCAGTTCCTGAAAACAAATGTTTCCAGTGCGCCTCGACTTTATATAAAAAACTTTTAATAAAAAAATAACACATTTTGTAATAGAGTAAAATGTGCTGTTATAAATTTTCGTGTGAATAATTTATATGACTAGCCGATACAATCAATGGTAGTTTTTTTTTCAAAATTTTAACGTCGATTTTTAATGTCAAATTAGCGGTGTTGTCAACATTTATTTAATATCGAAACTATTATAAATTAAATCAGATTATAATGAAAAAAAAATCGATATTACAGGTTTCGCTTTCTACTTGTTGACTTAAAAATCGACAAAATTGTAAATACCCTACTTTTAAATAAATATTATATTTACCTGAATGCCTGTATATAGGTAATATCATTGTTTCGTATTAATATTTCACTGTTTGTGCAATTAATTTGTTCTCTTATACACTCGTAAATGTTCTTCCTATTTAGTCATATAAGAAAATGTTATATTTATATAGCGCTGAATTAATATATCGACATTATTATAACCCTGTCTCATCGGGGAACGTTTAAAAGAATTGAGATATATTTTAAGAGATTTTTTCTAAGGAAATTTTAGATATATATATTATAAACACTGTTTTACATGTCTTTATCACTATACAAGTTAGGTCTCTAGATAAAAGTATCGTTAGTACCTACGGTCCTACATACAAGTTTATTATTGAAACTGCGAAGTGTGCCTGCCTATTAGCTATTGATTTAATGGGATAAGCATCGATAGTAAAGTATCCTTTATAGAAAATATAATTATTTAAATATATGAAATATTCAATTCCTAATATGGCATTTACCGTCTGCAAAAGTGATTTAATAGGAATTATGATGAATTAACTGACCTTAGTAATATATTTAACTTATAATGGAATTAATATATGAGAGAGGTGCGTTTGCGCCGGGCTTATTATGACATAATAACTTGTAATGTAAACGAAATGCCAAACATACTTACTTTTAAATGTTAGTATGCACCATACATGTTTGGGTGACAATGTTACGATTCATTCGAGGTTGTTTTTAGATTGCATGTGTGAGTTTATTCTACGACGTGTTGTTGATCTCTGATGGATCGTAATCTGTGCGCATGCGTGAGCCCCCGACTGGGGACCAATCGCGTCTTGTTATTCATTATAAAATAATTTTATTTGATAGTTTTATTTGTTATAAAACTATACGTTACCTTGAGTCATGATTTGTTGAATCGTTTGTTTTATTATTATTTTTCAATGACATTGCGGATTTTACTGTCACCCTTCTAATAAAACGTCAATATTGTAATATCAATTGTTTCTTTTATCTGACCTCTCCATACCCCACCAACCACTGTCTAGCCATGCGTCGTTTTCACTCGTTTTATTTGACCACTATTAGGCCACGTCTTAATCAAAAGTGGTCCCGCAAATACGTGATCATCACGTTCATATGTCACCATTTTTTCCGAAGAAAGAGTGACATATGAACGCGACGATAGCTTTTGATCAGGACGCGGGGTTAACGGGCCAGGCTGTATGAAATGAGAAAGTGATCAATTTATCTTTAATCATTTATTTTTCTTATCAAGCTTACTTATAGCCGCTCTTACATACAAATCCGTAGACAGAACTCCAAATACGCAATTAAGACTAGATTTTTATATAATTAGTACAATAAATGTGAAAACCAAAAGATTACAAATACATTGAGAACTATCGGAGCACCTATGGTTTTTCTATCGCTCAGTCTTGGTTTAAATATCTACACTTAAACTATACTTAATTTCTAAAAATAAGTATTTAAATTATAATATTCTAACAATAGAATCTCAATTAAAATAAAAACCTTACGTATTTTGTAGACAACAAACAGTTTACCTCAGTTTGTGTAAACTTAGGTTAACTACGCACACGCGATGTCTTCTCGCGGCGATTTTTTTTTCGCACATTGGATTTTCAACGCACTGCTTAGCGCCGACAGTTGAAAGTCCAACAGTGTGTCTTTTTGAAACGCTGGGATGTGCTCTGTTGGATTCTCAATGCTCAGCCTAACACCGAGAGTTGAAAATCCAGTGCACGATAAAATCCCGCCGCGATATTATTACATCCGTGTGAACGTGGGCTAATGGATAGCTATTTAGATTTTCCTGATTTAAATATTTAAAAAAGTAGGTAGGTAGGTACAGTATAGCAAATTATTTACCAATAGAAAATAAAACACAACTTTTCGAATGAATGCAAAGCGAAACGAGAGACATTTATCAACATTTTAAAACCCTGCATTAGTCAGGAAAACTGTCATCAAGCTATTGTCATTCCCGTCTTTAAAACTTGTGAAGGAGACTTAAATAATTATAATCAATTCCAAAATTAATATCTACATTTATGTTCAAAGTGTAATGAATACTTTCTTTTTGGCCATTACATGTGCGATGATGACCCATAGAGCTGTCCCCCAAACCGCTTCAACAAGACTTATAGCGTGGGTCCTCATGTTGGGGACCTTCCAGTGGAAGGGGAACAGATGGGCGCATAGGGAGTGGCCGATGTAGAGGGCGATGGCGTTCAACCCTGGGGCCCTGAAGGGTCCTCCTCCCCAAAGCCTCCAGGCGTCTGTTAGGGTATAGCAGAAACATAGCAGGATGAGGCAGCACGCTGATGTTACGAGGACGAAGGAAATAGACCTGGAAGAAAGATATTGTAGTTAGAATTTTTGAATTTGCTCAAGATCTAGAATATTAACAGTTCGTTAGATTTTTTTTTTCAAGCCTTTTTCAACTATTGTAGCAGTCAGCTCTCAGTATAAACGGATGCAGCTGGATTTCACATGGAGGGAGTAACTATCTGACCTTCCCAACCGGTCTGGGTTGGGAAGGTCAGATAGCCTGACGCTCCTATGACGCCTATAAGCTGGAGAGAACTGCTTCTTTTGTCTTATGGTTGGTTGAGTATATTCCATAAATGTTTCATCAGTTGAGAAGGGAAATTCTATAAAAACTAAAGCCAACTTACCAAAGGTTTTTATTGATGGGCACAACTCCATGTTCCCTAGAGAATCCAGCCAGCAGAGCTCCAGCCAGTGCGAAGACCAGCGCCCATGCGAGCCACCGAGAGATCCTGGCCTTGTGGGACCGCTGCAGCAGGACCGTGGCGCCTGCTTGCACGCCCAGGAGTGCTTGTACTGCTGATGTTAGGCATCCTAGAGAGAAATACCTTCATGATTAATAGACACTCTCTAACAGATTATAAAAATGGAATATAGCAAGAAATTATCAACCAGATCATAAATTCCGAAGTGGTGTAACATGCTTGACAACTGCTTGTCAGGTAGTTGGTGAATTTCACTAAAATGTATTCCTTTACAGAATTTATAGAATAGAATACTCTTTATTACATTAAATAACAGATATTAATGTAGCAATTTTACAAAGGGTGACACAATGGGCGATCTTATCGCTAAGAGCAATCTTTTAAAGACAACCTTAGGATGGATTAAAAAGGGGAAGGTGAAACAAATACTGTAGTAAAAAACTAGATCAAGTTAATTTAGATTTTAGTAAATTACACTTAGGGCTGATTTTTCAATCATCTGACAACTGTAAAGATATCTGGCGATGGACAAATCAGCCCTTAAACGCTCAACTTATATCAATTTGCTGCTTAGGTAGGTACTAAATTATCATATTATAGTAAAGCATCGGCTGGATGCCTAACGAGGCAACTATTCATCCGTGTAACTTACCAAGAAGACCCTCAGGGTCAGTAGGGTCTCCCCCATACACACGAAGAGCGTCACTCCTCTGGAACACATGTGACCTCCCCAGCAGCATGCGGTCGATGTAGCCCGACGCACCGCCAGCGCACCCCCCCGCTGCCCAGTTGTCGTGGAGGCCACCGGGTCCCAAGTAGCCCCTGGAAAGGAATACCAGATTGAACAATACAACCTTGAATATATAGAATGATTTTTAATGACCATCCAAGTTTTTTCTAGGCATCGATATTTAATAAGATACTATTCAAAGACTCCATTAAAAAAAAAGTTAAGTAGGTAGGTATTATAAATTCCTCCTGTATAAGGAATCTGAATCGAGTGCTGGCCACTGATTAAGTACGTCAGTGCCTACTCGGGATATTCTGAGAAAAAGTGTAGGTCGTAACGTTATCCACAACTCAGAACCAGTGCGGATAAAGCATAAAAAAGTGACCGGTAAAAAAAAATGTCTACAAATCATTGTTCTCTGGGATATATATATAAAGTATTCTCTTTTATCACCTTTCTGTGGCATACAAAAACATAATTAAAAAGTGAATACACATTAATTATCACTACAACCAAACCAGCATGACATAAGGTACAGTACGCATAAAATGCAAAGTTTATGAAGGAATGACTGACTCTACCTACGCGACGGAACAATGTGTATTTTAATTGATTTATGGATACTGTGGTTGCTGCATACCCCATGGGAAGAAAGCGTGAATAACACTGTTTCCTTCACAAGTGTGAGTTAAAATTAAAAAAACATACTCTTTAAATCTCCAGTTATAGTAGGCTTGCAAAAATATTTTCTCTGCAGTGATACTCACATTGGACAGTGCTCTTCGTGAATTACGAAGGTGATGACGGTGTGTGCTGCCACAAGGACGGCTGCTAGCACCCAGCACCACACACAGGACAACACGTCTTTCAACGCCTGACCACATGCACCCTGCGAATAAAAATCAAAGAATTATTAACCTCTCTCATCTAACCCAACTCAGGTTATCGATGAAAAAGAAAAAATTGTGTTTTAGATTTTCCAGCATAAACTGCTGATTTTCTTTTAATTATATCGCGAACTCACTAGCCTGTCACCATTCCATTTATTTTAGCAAAGGAATATTTACAGTTTACCAACCTATTGATTAATAATTTACCAGTCTGTCTAAACTACTTGTATCTATAGATGTTTTAACACTTGGGAACGCTAATTAAACGGAAAATGAATGGAACGTTGACTTCGATCAATCTAATTCATAAGTATGTAGCACATATATAACCCTACCTCTCTCATCTAACCTACCTCAGGTTTTCCATGAAAATGAAGTTGTGTTTTAAATTTTTTCAGTACAAACTGCCGATTTTCTTTTAATTATATCGCGAACTCACTAGCCTCCCGAGATTCTAGCAATATTAGCAAAGGGATATTTACAGTTTACCAACCTAATGGTTTACAATTTACCTGTCTGTAACTACTTGTGTCTATAATGTAGTGCAGTGTTTTAACACTTGGGAACGCTAATTAAATCGAAAGTGAATGGCACCTTGACTACGATCAATCTAATGCATAAGTATATAGCACATACATATGATAAACCTGACTTTTTATGTGCCTAAGTAGTAGGTATTAATACAAAAATTGGTACACGACCGGATTCCTTTAATTATCTACTGAGGTACATATTTTTTTGTGTTTGTAGTCTAGTTTCCTACTTATTGTACATAATTATACTTCAGTCCTCTAAGCAGTACTTACAGAAGTCGACAATTTGAAATACTTCTTCTCTCGCCTCTGCAAAGAACTTTTTGCGGTAGCTAGTACATTATTTGCGTATGATACTTTAAATTAGTCTTTACAATTAGACAAGAACGACTTCCGACGAACTGGTTATGCAGTTTGACAGACTTTATGTACGTATGTTATTGTTAATAAAGATTTTGAATAAAAAATATAGATATACAGAGTGGTGCAAACTTACCATCTTAATATGAATTTAGCACATGATTCTAGACTCCTAGGGCCGGAAAGGTTCGGTTATCAAAAAAGAAAATCTGAAAGTTTCATAGAAAAATGAAACGGTCAAAATGTACGGAACAGCCATTTTGTTTTTAATATCCGACAAAAAATTTCGACGTAGGGATTGTTTTTAATCATATACTGAATCCATGGTAACTTTCACTTCATAGAAGAAAGAAAGAAAGAAAAAGTATTTATTGCGACTCGTACAGGAAGATCATAAAACTAAACTAAACACAATCAATAATAAAAAACCAAATTATATAAAAAAAGTAACAAAAAGAAAAATGAAACAGAAAGTCCTGTACGAGGCTAAAAGGCTCCTATCTCAGCATAATGCTACGGCATTTAAAAAATAAATGTCGCAGGGCTAGTATTCTGATAGGGCCCGCATATATCAATACCTACCTAAATAATATAACAACAATTAGATACTAAGATAACCTGTAATTCAACTTATTGTAAGCCAGCGAAGAAATACAGGCCATAAAGACTTTTAAATTTACGAGTAGAGATACGCACCAGATATATATTTACAATACAACGAGAAACCCACAGCTTTGTACAAAAGCATAAATAAATAATTTCTTTCTTACACTCACCCGCGGAGGCGTGTAGTACTTCGGCGCCGTGAGGGCGTAGAACCCAGCGGCAATGAGGTACGACACTGCCAAGCGTTGCAATACGCCAAAGATACGCAGTTCAGACAGCATGTTGGAGCCGTAGATCGTGTTCAGGGACATCCCTAGCAGGAACATGATGATAGAACGCTGAAAATAAAAGAGAAATCGTTTAAAAATCATAATAGGTCGCCCATTGTATATTTTGTGGTGTTTGATGTATTTTTATATTATGTATTTTTGTGGTGTACAATAAAGTATATATAAATAAATAAATAGGTATGCAACTGGCGTAATTTAGCGCAAGTACTAAAGAGACTTGAGAAAGTAGAGAATCAACTCTCTCCACAATTTGAGCAAATTACGATATACAGGGTGGCAGGGACGTGGACGCGCAAACTGTGACCATGAATTCAGCACATAACTCTACCGTAGCAATTTTTGGTTGGTTATCAAAAAAAAAGTCGGCTTTTTCATAGAAAACTACAATGCCAACGCGGTCAAAATTTTATGGAACAGCGATTTCTTTTTAATAACCGATGGACAATTTCAACGCATGGGGGTTCAGAATCATGTACTGAAATCCATGGAAACAGAGGGGCAATTGTCGTAATTTTTTGAACGTTCACAGTCAGATCTCAGTCTCAATCTGTCAAAAATACTTCTAATTTCCCTATATTGTGACAAGTTTTTGACATTTGTTTATTGCCGAGATCAGACTGCGGATTTTAAACGTTTTAAATTACGAGAATTGGCGTTCTGGTTGCGCGGCGATGTCTTTGCCACTTGCCTTGGAGAAAATATGGTTCAGACGTCCTGTAAAAAGAATGTTTGCACGTACCAAGCAGAAACTTAGTAACAGCGGGTGATGTAATAAAAGCTGCCATATTTTAAAACATTTTCATATGTGTCATGCCCGCATCTGCATTCGTTTGTTTTGTATAGGTTATCAAACTCTCACATATTACTCAAGCAGTTGTTTTGTATAAATATGTCCATATTATTTTTGTAGAGACAAAACATTGAAACTAATATCGATTCAGAGATTCAATTTGACATGCTGGCTGGAATGGTTGAGCATTATAAATACAATAGAAGTTCATCCTTGATGAAATTCGAGAGTTCATATAGATATATATACCTTCATAAGGGAAAACAATTTGAATGATTGACGTGCTCATGATAATAATAAACTTTAATACTGCGAACAATATAACCGACTATATATCAGGTAATATTTTTGTGTAAGAAACCATCCAATCTCTTTCAGACTTGTTCACCTTAAAAAACTGCCATATAAAGCAAGTTTCGCAATCACGGAGCTTAAGAAATCTGACTTTAAAGTTGCTAAACTAAAATTCATTGTTACTATGACTCTAGAAAAGAACACTGTTCTAACCGTTCCAATAAATAATTTAGGAATTGATAGACTTCATTTAACTGTATTAATAAAAACGGTACGTAATTTAGTTTACGTTAGATTAAACATAACAAAGACTTAAAATTAATCGAAGACAATGTTTTTTCACAATTTGGCTTGTATAAAACTTGCGTAAACCTTTTGATAAAAGCCACATTTGAGAAGAATCGATTTACTTAGATAATTAACGTTAGCAATTTGATCACATCCCAGTTTGATGACAGACCGTCTGATTAGGCACTGAAATATTGTACAACATCTCATTTGTTCTTGGTAAAAACATTAAAGTAAAAATATTGGTAAAATTTGTTGGGTTAGTCATTCGACAAGATTTTTTTCCAATAATTAAATCGATGACAATGAATAAGGAATACCCAATTGTTCATGAATCAAAATATTTATGAATACCTAAATCTCCAAGTCATTCTGCATTACAATGCAATGTTTCCATGTAAGCAATGACATTGTGTAAATGTGTAAAACATTTACAAAACTACATCCACCAAATCAGGAACCAAAAAGGAATAGTCATCAAGGTAAATGTAGGCATACACACACACACACACACACAGGGTTGTGTGTGTGTGTATACACCCACACCCTCTTACACACACACACCCTCACACAAACATACACTCACACACACCATCAATCACTTGTAATTGTACCACGTTGACAATCTTTACTATGTGATCTAATGGGGGGCCCGGAGTTCTAAGATACAGGCCTAGGCTTAGTTTAGACTCCAGATCTTCCACAAATTACAAAATTTTGTCGAAATACCTGTCAACTTAATATGTATAAGAATGTTATTTGTGGAGATAAATAAACATTATTTTATTTTTATCTGCTTACTGATACGCACACGAACAATTCTAACCCAAGCGGATGAAGAAAAGTAGACTAGTAATAAACAGACCAATTAAAAGAATAGCCGTGGAAAATACTCTGACAATTACATCTTAATTGAAGGAGCCACATCTGCCAAATAACAGACATTAAAACTAAATGCATCAATCACGTGTCACCGACACTTGCCGATTGTTCTACACGAATTGTAACAGCCTCCTAGACAATCTAAACCAGGCCATGTCCGTTACTGGGCCACTATATCGAACAACTAACGATGCCTTCAGTATAAAATGTGGTGTTCCCATTACTCTCACGCATGTGATATACATTGACGGTAATGATCACTCAGTAAAGAAAAATTAACGAGTAAAAGACGATATGTATGGTGTGGACAGCGATGTTGTAGATTGAGGCGGAGAGAGCTATCTAGATGTTATCACGCAAACAGAATTTCCAATGAAATATGTAGCAAAAAGTCGACGTCGCATTAGCGGTGGGTGCGATGAAGTGGTTCTCGTATGCATTGGAGATCTGATCAAGGTACACAATGAGACAAAATGCGGAAGTCTGGGTGATGCAATGAAAGTGAACGGATTGCGTGCGGTGAATACAAATATCTGTGTGTCTATTGAAGAGCACATTAATCACTTATCGCGATTAAGTGTGAGATAATTTTTAGTTCCTTGTTATTTAACGGGTTTATTGCTTATGAAAATCCGAACAAGAAGCTAAACGAAGTGCTTCTACTGATTACGCTGTCTAACGACCATTTGAAATTTCTGTTGAATAACTTAGTTTTTATCAACGTTAACAACTTAATTAACTCGGTTTGTTTGTAATTTAAAATCCATATTAATGTGCCTACTTAAATCTTTTTCTTAAAATTTCTTTAACCTATTTTCAAAATGTCTTTTTACAGCCTTGTGCATATCTTCACTGTCACAATATAGCATAATTTTTATCTTAAGTTATCAAAAAAATCACAAAATATATCAAACAGCTGATCATTTAATCGGCACACCTCTTGATTTCGACTCGCCTACTTTAATCAAGTATTTGCATCACAACACAATGCAACTATGCCTTTCACAAGGAACCGATGTGACCTCATGCCCAGAGATCACTTGTACATGACCCATCCCATGCATACCTGAATAACCTACAGCAGATTTTCTTTTGTCCTCAATTTCACTTCCTTGAATACTTCTGACACTGTTTGACATAATTTAGTTTTTTATTCAACGACTATGTTTTCATACCAGGTTTCAGCATAACGCACGTGGAGCCGAGGGTGCAGCCTGCTAGTCATATAAAATGAAAACAAATAATACAAAATCTCTAAAACCCGAAGGGAAAACCAACTTAACTTCTCGACACCAATACAATGTGTTTTTACGATTTTATTTACACCCAAGTTTCGGGATGACTCGACTAGGTCAATTAAAAAGACTTATCATGAACTTACAGTGTTACTCGTAGCTCTTGATTAAATGATTTGTTTGTGATAACGTCATCACGGTTTATTAAAGTTAATAAAAGTAAATACAGCTGTTGATGATCTTAATTTTAAGAGAGACGATGGTCAAATATTGACAATTTCTGACAAAACGAATATACACATCTTCGCACCTTATGTTCGATATACTACAGGTTTCTGCAGTTTCCCTTTTTGGGTAGGTATCTTTATCCTTAAGTCCGGTATTTTGCTATTAATAAACAGCTTATCATTATCCTTAAAAGCTAAGATAACCAGCAAGTAATAACCAGGCGCATACGCATCGATCCGCGTAACGTTTACATAACGAGACTGGTTCTATAGATTGACCTTAAGCACCCCTTTCACAGTTAGCGCGCCTGCCGACAGCTTACGTAAGTGTTCTGTTACAAGTGTTACACCATACGATTATAAAAGGGGACCAGCTGTGTCAAAACAATGCAATTGGAAATAATTTAAAATCATGGCTGGCCTTTTATTATTATGTTGGCGTGTGGTATCGTTGAATTTAATTAAGAGGCCTCAAAATCCGTCTACTGTTATAAGTAATATTCAGTATGTTCAAGAGAGCATTACAGAGACACAACGCACTCCTGCCATCAAGAATCTTGGAATAACTGTAATTTTCTCTAGCCGTTCAGCTCACTCTCAGATGAGAGAAAATGCTGGGTAGTAGTTTCTATGATGAAAAAAGTAGAATTGAGCAAGTAACATTCTCGCGCAAAAATAACTCTAAAACCTAGGTGTTTATAGAAAAATAAATAGCAAAGAAACTTACCCTAACGATATGCATGAAAATCTTCCACCTCGGGACCCCTTTAGCGAAGGCGCTCTTCACAGAGAGGGGGATGCAGACGCCCATGATCCAGAGGAAGGCAGGGAACACCAGGTCGCCAGCCACCAGGCCGTTCCACGTCGCATGCTCCATCCACCAGTAGCCGCCAGCGCCGTCGTTGACAAATATCATGAAGACGATAGCCATTCTGTAGAAAGTCATCTCATTTTAAAATATTGAAGCAACTTCTAAAACTCTTCAGATTGCTGATAGAAATAATAATAGTCAGGATTTAGCAAGACAAATCTTGAGGATTGGATTTGGATTGGGATTACGGCGAACAATAGGGTAGTTGCCTGGGTAAAAAAATAAAATTATATTTAGTCCGTCAGTTAGATTATCGAAAAATAATAGACACGTATTTTTTCTTTTGTCAATCAAACAAAAAATGACAAAAATAAAGCGCGTCAAAATTTGGCAAAAGTGTCGCAAGCAAGTGACGTCACGCGGAACTTTAACGGGCGATATCTTTATCATTTTTTATATAATTGACAAAAGAAAAAATACGGGTTCAATATTTTTTGATGATCTAACTGACGGACTAATTAGATTTTTTTAAGGAAAATAGTCTATTAATAGACTTGTAGGGAAGAAGACGACATGCTCCGTCGACCTGAGAATGAGGCTGATGATGATGATAAAAAATAATAAAAAATAAAAAAGCTTTATTGACACAAAAATATTTTACAAGTTGATTTTGGTAAACAGTAGGTACAATTCTGCAATTGAACACAATTCGAATGACCACTAACACCTAAACTAGGCCGAGCCTGTACCTTAGGCGTTAGATCTTTCCCGGGTAACTATCTACAGACGTGTACATTAGGTTCCAATTGTATATTGTAAAAAAACTTTTGCACATTAAACCAATACAATAAATAATACCAACCAATATAATAAAATACAGATTAAACTGCGGGTATTCTAACTGCGGGTATAATGTAATAGAAATGATGACAGCAAATTATTAACAGAAACTCATGACCAATGATTATGGAAAGATTTTTAAAATTCGGTTTTTACAATCATTTTATGCGGTAATTACATTATTACACTGTGCTTAGTAACCCAAAACTTCGAGATACAACACCAACAAAAAAATCGTGTGAATAGGGCTATTCACACGCATAGTCTTTCTGGTCGTGCTAGATTTCAAATTAACACAGATGTTATGTAGGCGTCCGCGCCGATGAAAGCCTTTTTAATTTTGCAAACGCGAACTTAAAGCACACGATAACAAAAAATAATTCCGGTAATGTTTGTAATGGGCGATATAAAACTGTGTTAGGTAGGTAAAAATTCTTTTACTAACACAGCTATAAATATCTACTTACTAACATAATATGGACTTGTATCAATTACTGTGTGCTTAGTCTGAAATAAATATTTTCAGTTTAGATTTTTTTTTTAAATCTTTTCATCGAATATGGTTTGTCGCAGTTTTTTCCCTAAGAGAAATCACATCACGGCCTCATCAATTAAAAAAATATATAAATGGCACTTAAATGTATGAACCATTTCCGTTATTTAAAAATCATAATAAATATAAATCTTCACTCACCCTCTAAAAGTATCAAGCGCTCGTAATCTCTGTTGTATAGCCAGCTCCTTGTCCCCATACCTCAGCTTGCCGGTCCTCCTCACGCGTGACATTATCAACTTCACGATGCCGTACAGCACCCATATCCCCAGCAACACGCCCAGTAACAGCAGAAGAGCTGGTGGAAGAAAAGATCTATAAACATCGTATCTTTCGGTTATATTGCCTGACGTTTCTTTCATGTCCATCGCTAAACATAGGACTTCTAATATGTAGAAGATTTAATGGAAGACCCAAAGAGGAGGTTGCCAATATTTACGAGTCTTAACAAAAGGATTAGTAATCTTCGGCCGATCTCTGTTTTTAGGCAGAAGGATGGTGCTAGACTTCCGTCGGATGCCGCCGGAATGCGCGGATGCGGAGCCGCTATCACCATAGGCACAAACTTCTCGAAGTTTGTAACCCCATTCCTTCTCGAAGCAATGGGGCTACATATTCCCAAGCCTCGAATTACAAAAACGATAGCTACGACTGTCCAATCTATACATAACGTACACACATGTCACTTGTTGAATTCTCAACCCATTTCCCTTAATCGACTCGCAAATCTAAGTACAATACACACACATTGTGGTTTTCATCCACATATCAACAGATCATTGTCTGCAATTGTTTCAACACCTGCATTGTAAAGTGTAAACATTTCTTTGAATTCATATGTTCCATAAGTAAAGTTTAAGATGCGATTATTCCATATCGCTATCATCGCATTTTTTTGCAATGAGCCCATTAGACATTCTTCCGTAATCCTTAAGGGTCTGCTTTTTCTAAAACTACGAGGTTGTGAGGAGTTTTCCATATTTTTTAATTGAATGGTCCACGCCATTCACACTTTTTATGTTTTAAATTCAACCTTTAGAGTTTCCACCAAAATTGCCCATTGTCTCTTCTGATATATTGTTATTGGAATCTCAATGATTGATCCACATGAATAATGATGGTTATCCAAAATCCGGCCAAAAATCCTTGCAATTGTCCACACCCTTGCCATTGAACTATTGTCGATTCAAACGTTTGTGTCATCAACATGGTCGACATTTAGCACGGCCTCAATATTCCTTTTATGCTTAAGTATATTTTGATTATTTCCATGTATGGTATCCGATGGCTTTACCTGAACGCTCAAAACTGGTTTCTGTGCCAGGGTCAGTTCAGTCGCAACTTGCACATATGCAGATATTCAAGATCGATGGTAATAACAATAAAATTATTGAATTTATGAAGGTCGCGTTACTATTTGGTCATGCAAATGAGGCTGACTTCGTATTGGCATTATGTAATGCCGTACTGATAAAGGTTGGATTAAGATATCTTGATATTATTGTGGCAGATAAAGTTAACATTCTGTCTGAGTTTGTTGTTACTGTGTTACTTGTAGGGTATGTTATTGGTCGCAATAATGTGTGATGAATTGCATTGCTATCATGTCAAAACTTATTATTTACAGCAGACTTAAGGATTGTTATTAATCATTTAGTTTTCAGCTGAAAAAAAGTAAAACAACTATGTAGATTTATTTATCTGAAGCATCTTGATTTTATCCCGACATAGCGTAGCCGCTCCACCTATCCGATAAATATAATCCAAATTCATCTCATCGAAAACGTCTAGATAAAATAACTATATAACGATAAACCCTCTTATTTGTTACCAGTATTTGTACGATACTCGAAATAAGAAGTATTTTATTACATCAAAATGGAGAAGACTCTCTTGTGTGTGTTTATTTTTGTGACAAATGTGTTTGGTGAACCGAGGGTTGATCCTTTGGTCCTGGTCACCAGTCAAGGATTGGTCAGAGGTCATAGAGCGACCGATGGTGATTATTCCATGTTCCTGGGAGTGCCGTACGCTCAAGTGGACCCAGAAGATCCTTTTGGCGTAAGTGGAATGTTTAATCCTACGAATTTGGCACTGACACTTCGTCGATATTACCAGCCGTTCAATGTCAGGCCCAGAATAGAAATAGGATTTCAAATAGAGTACGTAGTTATTTTATTTGTGTTTGAATTCCTTCCATTCCAGCTAGGTTAATGAGAATCTATTTTGGAAGCCAAGTAAAAGCAAAAAGGATAATATCGGCAGACACCACTATACATATACCATTATTATTGTACCTATGCTCACCAAATGAATAAATGACTTATAACTTATAGGCAAGATTTTTGCAAAAAGATATAGATGCGACGCTTACTACTTCAATAATTTATCTGACTAAAAATATAGCAACATCACCAGTAGTTTAGTTCTATCAAACCACCTTAATGATTACCCAAGGCGTGATTATAATCCTCTGCTTCATTACCCAAGGTGTTGACATAACTGACAATGTACCTGCGTCATAGCGATTTTTTTTTTACGCTATTAATAACATCATTATCGATAGCCGTGATGAAGTCGTCGAACCCACTGCAATGGAAAGTGTTTGTTTTTTAATTAAAAACTACACACAGTATTGTGTACAGTTGTGACATTGTTTTTGTGATATATTGGATTTTATGCTAGTACATCATTTACAAGTTGTAAACAAGAAATACTTAAAGTAACTACTTGTTTGGGATGTATATAAAATAAAATTACATAATGAATAACAGTGTCAATAATGATGACTATTATTATTAATATTAAACCGCCACTACGCATCATCGAAGAATTAAAACCATTCAAGGAAATGATTTTATATATATCAAGGAAACCACTATTTGCTAACTATACAAGGTGTCGTTTTGCATCCTCGTGGATTTTATGCTAGTACATCATTTACAAGTTGTAAACAAGAAATACTTAAAGTAACTACTTGTTTGGGATGTATATAAAATAAAATTACATAATGAATAACAGTGTCAATAATGATGACTATTATTATTAATATTAAACCGCCACTACGCATCATCGAAGAATTAAAACCATTCAAGGAAATGATTTTATATATATCAAGGAAACCACTATTTGCTAACTATACAAGGTGTCGTTTTGCATCCTCGTCAAATTCAAGGAGGTAACTATGCTACTAATTCTCGACACGAATCAATAATAAAATAAGTAAGTTTTTTTTTCTAATTTTCTGAAATCGGCATGTGTGGGACACGCATTTTAAAACGCGGCCTGTGTGAGACCGCACTGTAACTGTCCTTTTACACACACATAAAAACGCGGCCGCTTATAACGCGATTTTGTTCTTTGAAAGCGGTGTATTCCTTCGATCGAAGGTGTATTCCTGAAATACTCTCAAACTTAAATAACTAAAAAAACAAGTATCTATTCATTATTTACCAGGGATCGTAATTTTATTTTAGTATTTATGTCTTTCATAACAGCCTCCTGAAATTTTACGAGGATGCAAAACAACAGCTTGTATAACTGAATAAACATTCGTCAAAGGCAAAATATCCTTTTATGAATCAAAAGTTATTTCAAGGTCCAGTTTACATTCCTTGAACGATGACGTCATTCCACTCGACTCAATATCAGTCAATGATAGTAAGCAGCTGATATCTACAGCTAAGAAAATAAAAAAAGACTTCTCCGAACGCTCATATTCAATAGATACATAAGTTTGATGTCAACTATCTAGTCCATATTTAAGTGCATAATCTAGAAATAACGAAAACTGAGTTCTTTTTTTTATAATTTTCATGCAAGAAAATTATTTCAAATAGACAAAGACCAATTAGTGTTTACAAACTTCTACAATGCCAAAAATGCCTCTGAAATAACATGCCGTACCTAACACAGAATTATTTTTTCCAGCCCTCTCAAGCTCGGCAACCATTCAAAGAAATAATCTACGATGCTAACGACGGAACCATCAAATGCCCACAAATGGGATCCTCAAATAGTGACTCCGAGACGATTGACTGCCTCCGTCTGAACATCTTCATACCATTCAAAGCCAGTTCCAACAGCCCTCTACCAGTTCTAGTTTGGATTCATGGTGGTGACTTCGTCCGAGGAAGTGCAGGAGATTATGGAGTCAGAAACCTAGTCAGATATGACGTGATAGTCGTCACTGTCAATTATCGTCTCGGCCCATACGGCTTTATGTGTTTGGATAACCCTAGTGTACCTGGTAACCAGGGTCTGAAAGACCAGTATGCTGCCCTGGGCTGGATCAGAAAGAATATTGCGTCCTTTGGTGGCAATCCTTATAATGTTACTATAGCTGGTCAAGATGCTGGAGCCGCATCAGTCTTATTACACTTGTATGCTGATAACCCTAAATTGTTCCATAAAGCTATTGTAGAGAGTGGCACACCACAGAGTGAAGGTATGTTTGTTAACGCTGATGTCAATGCAGCTATCATGATAGCTCAGCATTTAGGAGTAAACACGACTGACACAGATGAAGCCCTTAGGTTCCTCATAAGCTCTCCTCATGGTATAGTAACAGCTGCTGCTCATGAATTAAACTTACAACTGAGACCATGCAAGGAGAAATCGTTCAGTGGTCTTGAAAATTTTGTAGAAAACGATCCTTACTCCTTAACGAACATAATCAAAGTAAGAAACACGCCTGTGCTGATTGGTTACACTAGCCAGGAACGTGACTCACTAAGCAACGATTACTTTGATTCAGATCCATTTTATGAAAAATTGAGAAACAATTTCAATCTCAAGGGCCTACAGTTAGAACAAGCCGCTACTTTTGTGAGGCGGTTCTATATAGGATATGACCCTGTATCAGAAGATGTAGCAACAGAATTGCAGAATTTTGAATCTGATTTTGTATTCGGTCACCCATCGCAAAGAGTAGTATCAAGGTTGTTCGAAGAAAATGTTGGGTCAGTCTATGAATATGTGTTCAGCTATGGTGGAAATTCAGGTACTCAAGGTGCAGGTCATTCAGCTGAACTTAATTACTTATTCAATATTGAAGGTGTCAACTTGAAGAGAAGTGAAGACGATCAATTGATAACTGACCGAATTACAACTTTATGGACCAATTTCATTAAATATGCGTAAGTTAATCACAACTAAATTAATTAGATTCTGTGCCTATAGAACCAAAGTTATTTCCTTAAAATGTTTGCTTTACCTGGTGTATCAGTATTCTTCTCCCAGATTCCAGACTAATAAAAACATGCTAATGTTAAAAAATTTACTTGTTTCCAGAAATCCAACCCCACAAACATCAGACTTAGTCCCAGTGAGATGGACACCAATCACTGCCACCTCCAGGCCGACCATGGTCATTGACACCGACATCAGGATGGATAGCCGGGTCGAGAACCAGAGAATGGCTTTCTGGGACCTCTTCTACTCAATGTATGGGAGCTATAGTACCATAGCCAGAGAGTGCGTTTTCACCAAGTGCTGTTAAATTAATTATTACTGTGATTTTTATTTATTGTAGTAAAGTAATAAGTTTTGATATATCGAAAATTATTGATTGTTGTGTAAATAATGTAATTAAATATTGAATTATGATAACTTTAATTTTAATTCATTTCATGGTCAATACAATAAAACTGCAACATGCTATAATGATTATTGATATTGATATTTAAATGCCAAAATGAAGTTTCAAGATCAAAATCTGCAACATTTATATTCAAAACGGTATTTGCTTGATACATTTAATTCGCTAGTACAATGGCAAGTCAGTGGCTCTTTTCTGGGTCGCTCGTCTCCAACGGATGATGTTCATCAAGACAAATCGACTTCACAAAGGATTTGGGCCAGCTTCGCCTCCCGCCCACTACAATCCACTTAGGTTCACTTGATCGCGTGTCGTGATTCGTTTTTTTTTTATTAACTACATCTAATATGATGATAGCTTGCAGAAATTGAGGATGCTCCAATGAAAGTGGATCCGTTGCCAATTTTGTTTTAAGATACAGGTTTTATAGACTTCAAGGTTTTATTAGCTTATTTTATTAGAACGGATGATATATTCCATACAACTGGTTGATAATAAAATACACTATGTATGTGAATGTGTTTTAATTGTCTAGCTCTTTTTTATTACTGTATTTACCTAACCCGAAGTCCGTGACTTACCTTGCATTTGAATCTGGTCTAGCAGCTTGTAAATTGGAGGTAAACAACACACATTGTAGAGATCATTATCATCATGTAAATTGATCTTATTTTTTTTTCCTATCTTTGCCTTGCTAATATATAATATATATGTTACTAGAATTAAGTACAATATGTGCCAGGCTATAAAGTTGACAAGGCGCTACACTAGCATAAACTACGAGTATCATAACTTATACTTTCTTCCGATATTGTACACGCACCTGACACCAAAGAAAGTATTGGAAAACCGCTAGTACTCCCTATAATTGTATATTTACATCCGAATCATTATATCTATCTGCAGATCGTGATGTGGTTTCCTTACCACTTTCCACGCTATATCGGAGATAAAACTAATCAAACGTCATTATGACTTCGGCACTAGTAATCTAACTTTCACTCGCAGGCCCATCGTCGCCAATACAGAATATTAGTTACGCCATTTTCACAATTTTCTCCAAGTTTTGGTGCGTGACTGTTTCGATCTGAGTTATCAATTTATTATTACTTCATAAATCTGCGGTGATCACCACCTGCTGTTTTGCTTTCGTTTTTAAATTTATATTGAAATTGAATTAGTACAACTTCTTTTTGGCGTGTGTAGTAGTCAAATCTTCAACACTGTAAGTACGCACGCAATTATACCTAAGTAAGTAGGTAATGAATATTGCTGAAGAGCATGTAACAAGAAAAGTATTAAGAAAGAATGTGGATGTTTATAAAAACCTAAGAAAAGATGGACGGATTCTGTGAAAGATAATAATTATATTGCTAGGAAAAGTGAAAATGACAACTGATAGAGATTTGTGGAAGAAAAAGATGGAAGTAGCAACACTTTTTGCCATCGATACTATATTAAACAAGAATTTGTATTGTACTAATTCCCCGAATTTCGTTAAGATTATCTTATGGGATTTTTCCATGGCCACATAACTTTTATTCGAGGATTAAAATGGACGTTTGACAGTTTTTGTCTGGAATAACAGTAAAAAATTATTCTTCGAATAAAGTTTTAAATTATTGAAAAATCAGCCCTTAGTAGAATTGGGCTAAACAAGGAGTGACAGATAGTGCAACGACTACAAGTTCTTAATAGTGACCTATTTTCTCCAATTTACTTCTGATTCATTGAAACATCTCACCCAATCGTGATCCGTAACCATGGATGCAGTACATGATTTTTGAACAACCCGCAACCCCGGCGGCATCGGCCCTAGCGGACCCCGTCAGTTCTTGCTGACAGCTCTTTAAGGCGCGCGTGGAACACAACGCGCCGTCGACCCGGGCCTGGTCCTTACCGGGCGGCGAGCTGCCCATAGCTCGCCGCCCGCAAGCCCGCGCCTACGGTGGCCGGGAGTCGGCTGTTGACTCCCGTCCAGGGCGTCTCCTGCGGCGGCTAGGCGCGCGAGGGCGCAGCGATTGCCTCTCCCTCGCGCGCTCCGCCTCCTCCTTCGCGAGCATTACTGCTTCGCAGAAGGAGGTGACGGCCTCCCATTAACTCTCGCTCCGTACCATGGCCTGTATGAGGGCCGGACGCGAGAGGTCGCCGCCGCCGATCGCCGCCACGAGGACACGGCGGGGCCCCGCCCAAGCCGGGCAGACCTCCACCGTATGCTCCACCGTGTCCTCCGGGCGATCCCCACAGTGGTGACACCCTGGCGTTTCCTCCCGCTTTATCCTGAACAGGAACCTCCCGAAACAACCGTGTCCGGTGAGGACCTGCGTCAGGCGGAAGGTGAGGGCGCCGTGGCGCCTCTCTAGCCACTCCTCAAAGAGGGGACTTATCGCCGCAATTGTGGCGTGCCCAGCGCTGGGTTGCGACAATCGCACTCTCCATGCCGCTATGAGATCCCGCCGGAGCTCTGTCCGCTGTGCCGTGATTTCTCGCGGCAGCGGAGCAACGCCCCGGCGTTTTTCCTCCTCTCGCCACGCCCATATGTGGGCGAGATTTTTGACCCCCTTGCGTTGAATTTTTCGTCGATTATTAAAAATGTTATTCTAGCATGAGGTAAAATTTACATTGCCTTCTTATGAACTGGCCCGTGATGGCAGTCGACAGACGTGTATGTCAAGGAGAGTCCTTTGCCCAGTAGTGGGACATTACGGGCTCAACAGATAAATAGACTTATGAACTGACTCACCTCAAATAAATGGTTTACTGGTAGTTGACCTTGATATTAGCGTATTGAGGAAAATAGAGAACCCTTGGCATTGCAGTCTTACAATGACACAGGACTTGACAAACACAGACACACAATACAATACAGGTAAGTACTATATTATGTTGAATAACTGAGTAATATTCCGCATACTACATGCTTTAATTTAAATTCCACAAAATATACCTATATACGAGTATGTTAGGTATGTGTTAAGTAATATAAGGATACATAATATTATTTTTATGCTTCGAAAGGCATTAAGTAATAAGGAAGATTTGATAACTCGGTATACAGGGTGGCAGGGACATCGACGTGCAAACTGTAATTATGAACTCAACACATGAGTCTAGTGTAGATTTTTTTTTGCAATACTTTCCCGGTCCGTGGTAGTAGGTTGATCGTCGATATTCCTGTCACCCTGTATATATGAGAAATATCGCTTATAAGCACAGAGGTGAAAGCACTTCAAGAATTAATCTTTTAAGAAAAATATTCGTAAAATGGCGTGGGTACAAGTTTACAACCACTTCCAATGAGAGCGACAACCAATTGAAGGCAAACAATAACATCACAAGATGTCAACAATAATAATAAGTATGATACCACGAGATAAGGACATCTACTTTCGAAGGAAAAGGCCAATGAGATTACATTGTATGTCAAGGGTTTATACTGATAAAAAACACTGCTGTTTTATTGATTCCAATGTTTTATTCTTGAATACTTTTTGGAATTTGAATTTTGCAAGACTGCATCATGGCCCTCTCCATTCGCATGTTTTTACTACAGCCAAGTTATGGGAAACAAGATAAGCACATAGGCCACAGGCCACAGGAATCTTCTATGAAAGAGAGAGTGGGCCGTAATCCACCACGAATTTTTGGTTCTAGGACATGCCGGTTTCGTCTCGATGTTTTCCTTCGCCTTTTTGAGAACAGTGGTGATGAAATGAAATACACAAAGTAAAGTGCCTCCTGGGTTGGAACTCACAACCTACAACTCGTAAGTCAGGGTCCCAATGTTGTCTCCAATACCTATATTGTATTTTATTTCATTAGTTTACTAATGAAAACAAAAAGCGATCACCACTCATTGTAAGTAGTACGCGTTTACTAACAAAATAACCATTAAACCGAACCGCTTCTATGATTAGCTGTGAACTATTTTTGTGTGCACTACCTATACTCGTAAAATCATTATATAAATTCAGTCGATGCTGCTGGGAAGTTTGTTGCACCTTCTTCTTTAGCTCATCAAATGTACAAGTGAACGGGCACTTAGAACACTTCAGCAAGTGGGACATGGTCTGATCAGGAGCACCGCACTCGCACTGGCTGTTGGATGGGTCAGTAATTCCCCGCTTCGGAAAATTGTGTTTGCAGCGGCCAGGAAATGTTTATAGCGACGGTAACAAATGTTCAACTGCAAAAGAATCCATCCTACTTACCATGGATGCAGATGGTAGCTAAATTTCAGCGAAAAAGAAAAATTACATAAGTAAACAATAGCATGATACTTACGCAAGTAGATGTCGACGGGTTCCTTGACGGTGCGGATGTCGCATCCCTCGGAAGACGCGTTCAGCTTGTACACGCCGAACTCTCCCATTTCCGGTCTGAGCTGACACAGCAACCCTCTGCATAACAGACATAAGAAAATGTACAAGGTGTAATCGAAAGACTAAAAAGGGGCCATCATTGTGAATACCTTTTATTAAAGGCCCAACACAGGGATCGCGACCTACTCGAGCACGGCGAACATAAATTTATGGAAGAGCTTATATTTTTTCGCGAATCTGAGTTATTAAATTGATAATATCTATTAGGTAATTAGCAATCAATGAGATCAGAGTACGTATACTAGGTACAATACTAGTGACTTGTGTCCTCAGAAGAAAAAAATAGCAGAATATCCATTCTATAGGTACGCTATGAATGCCTCCATGAAACGATTAGGGAT
The DNA here is from genome assembly GCA_947507525.1 of Apamea epomidion. NCBI lineage: Eukaryota > Metazoa > Arthropoda > Insecta > Lepidoptera > Noctuidae > Apamea > Apamea epomidion. The sequence goes on along the minus strand of OX382230.1, from coordinate 14,458,609 downwards.
ATTTTTTGCACGCACAGAACTAACGCTCCAAATCGTTCTTTGGAATATTAAACAAAGTGGCAGTGGAGCGAAACAAAACATTCCCAGAAATCTCTCAAAATTACCCCGAAATTATAGACAGGCAGTACTGAATTATCGGCAGTTTGCCTGCCAACATATCGTAACATAATCAGCCTTCAATGTTCCCACTGCTGGGACACAGGCCTCCTCTCTTCGAGAGGGAGTGGGCTGTAATCCACCACGCAGGCCCAGTGCGGGTTGGTAGATATCACAGGTCTTCGAATATTTGGTGCCTGCCAATGTTTGACAGAAAATATCGTTATAAGATGGTTTTAAAACATGCTTAATAATGGCACTCTCCAGATTTAGAATGATCATTTGTGCATACTCGTACAACAGGCATTCACGCGGCCTCGACATGAGGATCTCTTCCATCCCGTAGGTGGCGTAAGTCGTAAATGCCTGTGCTGCGCCGGAGTCTCATGCGCAACATCCTTTAGACATAAAACTACCTCACCACACTTGTCGTTATCTATGATATTCTTCCAATGCATGTTTTTAGACAGTATCGAAATTAAGTAATTATAGATTAGGACACTAATTAGACATTCTTTTGGATTCTGCATTCATTAAACAGTAGCTTTTGACCGCGGATTCGTTCTCGTGGAGATCGGAAATTATCCCACAGGAACGTAGGTACTACCGGAAACCCTATGTCCTAACCCTAGTCATGCTCTGCTTGTGTGCCACATTTCAGCGAAATCTGTTCAGCCGTTAAAAGGTAAAAGACGTAAAGACAGAGTTAGTAAATTTTTATTTATTTATTTCAGGCGACACAGGCCCATAGATACACCTTAACCTTAACCTAAACATACATATTTTTACGTTAAAACTTCACTTCACTAGCTAGTTCTTGTGCTGTTCTGTGGTACTTGTCCGCGGAAGCGACGGAATACCAGCACCACGTCCTGCGGCCAAAAGTCTTCTTCCAGTAAATTCACAATAAGTAGTATATTCACCATACAGGACCAAACCTGAAATTGCGTAAAAAGATTCAGCTGTTTCCTACATTTTGACGAGTTATGCGAACATAAATGTAGGAAAAGCTGATGTTTTTCGCGATTTAATGTCTGTTCCCGTAGTAAAAGTTGTTCATAATGATAATTACAATGACCCCTTTTTTTTTTTTTTTTTTTTTTTTTCAGGATGGGAAATCGTCAAATGACCCCTCCCGCTCTGGGTGGAGCAGAAGGGAGTGTCAGACTCTTACTGACTAAAACCCACCCGTGTTCCTTCCTTAGCCCTTTATGTTCCAGGGCAGCGGTAACCCTTTCGGACGATCCCGCTACCCCGGCAGGCTTCGGCCCTCTCGGGCCCCGTCATCTACGCTGACATCTCTTTGAGGCGCACGTGGAACACATACGCGCCGTCCGGCACGGGCCTGGTCCTGATCGGACGGAGAGCTACCCATTGCTCTCCGCCCGCAGGCCCGCGCCTACGGTGGCCGGGAGTCGTCACGCGGCTCCCGACGCCCGGAGCGTCTCCCTCGGCGGCTGAGGCGTGAGGATCTCTCCCTTGCCCATCCCGCCACCTCCTTCGCTAGCATGACTGCTTCGCAGAAGGAGGTGACCGCCTCCCACTGCCTCTCGCCCCGGACCATGGCTTGCACCAGGGCCGGGCGCGAGAGGTCGCCGCCGCTGCCGATCGCCTCTACGAGGACACGGCGGTGCTCTGCCCAAGCGGGGCAGACCTCCACCGTATGCTCCACCGTATCCTCCCCAATGACCCCAATGACCCCTTAAGAGGTTATCCATTAATTATCGGACACCCCCCTTAGTACGCAAATATGGATGAATGACAAAAACAACTGATAAGACAGGTCAGTACTGACTACTGACTTATTCATGTGCGCAGCATCTTGCCAATACCTCACTGTCAGCAACAGCCATTGTATTTAAAATTTTCTAATTATGCACTATTGAATGACAAGTAAGTCCATCGCTCACGAAGCCGTAGTAATTGTATCCTTCAATCAACTCCCACGATTTGCAGGTAATTAAGCAATTATTAGTACACTACGTATGTTTTTCTCCTACGCTTAGGTCATGGGGTTTCGTTACGTTACGTTTTATCCAGAGCATGGTTTTCTCACGTTTTCTACAACCGTTAATAGTTAATTCAAACGAATCGAAGCTTGTTAATCGAAGAGTTTGAATAGTTTGCTGCAATATTCGCTATTTCAATTTGATCAGCACAACCTGTGATTGGACCCAGCGTTGAAAATTTTAGACGGTTATTTTAAAAAAATGCTGGTTCATAGAACACTGCAATACCTACACGGCCAAAATGTATTGAACTGCTAATTGCTTTTTTTAAACCAGTGTAAAATTTCAGCGCGGTGGGGTTCAGAATCATGGAGACAGGTTGTGCGTCGATGTCCCTGCCATCCTGTAGTATTTCTTAGTTAAGATGAACCTTTCAAGTCCCAGGTAAACTAAATTACCACTACCATCACCACAATTATTAACATTTCTATATTTATGTCTGTGATTTATATGGTGTACCTACATAATAAAGACTATTCTCAAATTCAAACTCAAAGTATCTATTTCAATTAAACCAATTACAAGCACTCTTGAATTGTCAAGGGGTCGGTCAGTCAAAAAAAAATGAAGCTAGTTGCCCATTCCAAAGCGTGGGTACCTATGGAGAAGAACGGGCAAGAAACTCCATGGACACTCTTTTAAATCAAAATAATATAGTTACAAAGTATTGGTTACATCATTCATGTTAGAAATTATGCATGTGAGAACGATGCAGAATGTTAAAAGCGTCCGTAATGAAAACTTAAAAAAATTAAAATCAAAACAATTCAAATATTAAATTCAATTAAAATAAGCCATGGCAGCAAAGAGATGACCAGTCCCTACTGACGGCGCCCGTTCACGAACATGACGCATGGATTAGCACCATTCAGCTCAACCATTTTGAATGGAGCTAAATGATCTAACACACGCGCCACCATCAGCGAGACATTTGAGTGAGCATGACATACCTACTCTCAGCCGCCAGGGCACATTCAAATCAATGAAAGACGTACCCAGTTAATGGTAGCTTTATAGTATGTACATTGTACTCACGCATGTGCTTATTATATGTATATATTATTCTATTCTATTCTAAGCATGCCACTTTATATCTATAAAACTGCGATCACTTATCCATTTACCGATCGTAATGATTTGATTACAGTGATCTCAACTTTTATGCAATTCATTGTGCATAGCTCTAGGTCATTGGGCCTATTGTGTGTTTATATTTATAGGATGTTTACGTTTTACGATTGGTAAAACCGCACATTGTGTCACTCCTTGTAAAATGTTTACATTTATATTTGTAACTAGCAGCGCCCCGCGGTTTCACCCTCATAAGTTTCGATCCCGTGGCAATATGGGGATAAAAAGTGCCCTATGTGTTAATCCTGGTTATAAAATATCTGTGTGCCAAATTTTATCCAAATTGGTTCAGTAGTTTTTACGTGAAAGAATAGCTAACATCCATCCATCAATCAATCATCAGCAATTAGTAGGAAGTAGGATTTTTATGGTGTACGTATTCAGAATATTCTATCTATGTATTTAAGGTAGGTAACGAACCATAGATATCCGTGTAATAAACTAACGACCGTCAATGGTACCTGCTCAAACCGGTTATTCCTTTTATAGTGAGAAGATTAGTGTAAGTTGGTGAGTATATTTTGTAGTGTTTGATGTGTTTTTCATGTTACGTATTTTTGTGGTGTACAATAAAGTATATATACATAAGATCATTGTCAACACGACAAACAAAAATTACAGAAGTCACTACCGTTAAGTGCTATCTTATCAAACGACTGCTCAAAGTCCTATTCAATTTCAAGTTGATTACTTACTTGACGCTCAGGAATGAAATTATTCAGAAAAGAACCGGAGTTACCGACATAGCTTGCAGAGTAAGCAAACTGATGTGGCAGTGGATGGTGACGGACGACCTAAAGAAGGTGGTTGGGGTAGACTGGATGCGGAAGGCGGAAGACAGGGTGTTGTAGCGCAGTCTGGGAGAGGCCTATGTCCCGCAGTGGCCTGCGATAGGCTGAGTTGATTGATTGACTTGACGATCGACTTGTAAAGCAAATGTGATAGATACCCAAAGATGGTACCTACTAATAACTGTTCATTGGTCAGCAGGGCTACATAACAGTACGTATTTGTAAATATTAACCCAACGGCAACATCTCGTTTTCATGTCTCGTTCGTTGTCACTTCGAACATAAGTGAAGACCGTGTCTCACTTTCTTAAGAACGTATGTTGTGAATAAGTTATCGTGTTCGGCAATAATTCGGCTCCATACGTGTTTAGTCAGGCGTCCATTACCAAACCAGACAAAAGTCAACAGGACAATGTTCACAGATTATTGCATCATGGACTCTCGCTTTTACTTGCGTAATTTAATATGTGTACGAAGAAATAACCACAAAGTATAATATTCGAATAATTGAACAAACGAAAACTAAAAAAGTTTATGGAACTGCCGCAAATGACGCGGGAGGACCAGAACCTGCAGGGTTAGAAAGAATCAGATTTCTTTGTTTTGCAGGGATAATACCACTCAATGTGGAATCACCTGAAACCTTGAAATTCATGCTAACGAGGACCAACATCATAAATCAGCTGAAAGACGTCCACTGCTGAAAACAAGCCACCGCCAACTCCACCCCATCCTTTGCTTCACACATCCAGCGGATTTTCGCGATCTTCACCATGTTCTTGCTCCACCTGCATAGCTATTGACAACCACTCGATACGCTTCCGTACCGTATCAAACATTAATCAATGTTATCCTAGGAGTCCTCTAAACAGTGTTCACAAGTCCAAAAATTTTGTCAATTTAAATGAAATAAACGACTGCTATTCTTTCGACTGCTGTTTGCTGTCGGGGGCAAGGTAAATCAGGTTATCGAATTGTGTCATTTTCGATACGATAGCCTGTCGGATGATTGTGAATAGGTATGCGGGTCTACCCACGTTACGCCTTTTACACGTGAGCATACCATGCTCTCCCCAGACAGTGTTTAGACAAATGAATGCTACTTACGAAGTGTCTCCAGCGATCATGTAATTATCTGTAGCGTTGGCATACACCCTCCATGTTGACCGACGAGTCGTACTGGCCACCCAGGACTTCACTTCACCAGTTGATATGTTCTGCTGCAGCTGGAAGGGACACTGAAAAGAGAAGGTGCAATTAGACATCGTAAGTTAGTACAAGAACATAATGATATGACTACTGATTTCAGAACGTAAAATTCCTAAATATATGGAACCATAAATTAATTTATGTAAGTTCTGAGAAAGCCTGTGCCTTGAGGCCTTATCATTCCTTCAGAAGGCCAATTCTCGTAATTTAAAACGTTCAAAATCTAGTCGGAATCTCATCTCGTTTATAAAACTACTAGAATTGCCCCTCTGAGGAGCCCCTCTTAGTGCTACGACACTCCTGAGAGGCAATTCTCGTAATTTTAAGAACGTTAAAATCTCCTCTCAGTCTCAATCTCTAAAAAATACCTCTATTTCCTTACGTTTTGACAAATTTTTGACATTTGTTTGTCGCCGAGATGAAACTGCGACTAGATTTTGAACGTTTTAAATTACGAGAATTGGCCTTCTGATAACGTACCATAACTAGAAATAAATCAAACCTTACTAGAGAAGATACGTATGAGTTTTGATTTCGACAGGTCGACACTTTGTATGTGAGAATAAATTGCAGTTTTCACTTTTTTAGTGCAAGGATGACACCATCCACTAGGTGCATTTCTAAGATCATCATCATCAGCCTACAGCAGTCCACTGCTGGACAGAGGCCTCTCCAATTGCATGCCATTGTGCTCGATTCTCGGCAGCTCTCATCCAGCTGCTACCAACCACCCTGCGAAGATCGCCGCTCCACCTAGTCTGGGAGCGTCCTACCTTACGTTTGCCGATTCACGGTCTCCATTCAAGGACACGTCTACCCCAACGGTCACCGGTATATAATCTATATAAATATCCATTTATCCATATTATTATTATTACACATAATTATTTATTACACATAACATAATCAGCCTATAACGTTCCCACTGCTGGGACACAAGCCTTCTCTCTGTGAGAGGGAGTGGGCTATAATCCACCACGCGGGTCCAGTTGGTAGATGTCGCATGTCTTAGAATTTTTTCATTCTACGACATGCCAGTTTCCTCACGATGTTTTCCTTCACCGTTTTGAGAGCAGTGGTGATGCAATAAATTAAATTACACGACAAAGTAAAGCGCCTGCCTGGGTTCGAACCCACGACCTACAACTCCTAAGTTGGGGTCGCTGCCACTGAGCCACTACTCCTCCTATATAGGTACCTACACTAAGTCCTAATATGATGAACAAATGTTTGTTTTAAACACAGACATTAGACATAAAAGGCATTTAAAACCGCCGAGCATTAAGCATTATGATACGACGTTACAAACTCCGTGCTTTCATGTTTTGACCGTAATTAGTTGCCTATTAACACTCATTACTTAGCCATTAAAATTACCTCCACACACAATTCTTATATAATGCAGGAAATGAATATTTAAAGTTTGTAACCTTCATTACAACCACGAGAATACCTATCACACAATTAATGTGTGAATTTCTTAATTAAAATGTCTGCATAACAAAACATAATAACTTTAAAGTGTTATTAAGTAGATACTTGGTATTTTTGAAGTAACGAGTTATGAAATACTTTTTTGATAAGTTCATTCATTTCATTCACAGATAATAGTTTCCTATAATGAATCTAGAAAAGACAATTTTTTTGACTAGACGGTTTCGGAAAGCTTTAATCTCTAGTCAAGATAGATCGATAGAATACTCTTCTATAATAGTCACGATTTTCTGTGACTTAAGTAGTCCATTTTAACACAAAAAAGCGTTACTTAACGTGGGTTTAGGTCACACAAGCTATAAAACAGTATACGATAGGTGTGACTTAATTAGTCTATTATAGTACTTAAGTCACATGTATATAGTACACTATTATTATGTACACCATAAAATTTACAGATATAAATGATGTAGAAATTTTACATAAGCTATAGATACTTATCGCTAAAAGCGATCTTTTACACACAACCTTTGGATGGAGTAAAAGATGAAGGAGAGACAATAGGTAGTCAGTGGTGTACCATTTACATATACAATAAATACATACATAGGTACATAAAACATATACTACAAGTCATAACGGTCATTTATTGTAGCCTTAAAAGTGTAGTATATGTAGTTACCTACCTATTTGCCTACTTGTAAAGTAAAAGTTTGTAGTTATGAAAACTCATATCATTTGTTGTGTCAGTGGTTATTTTAACAAAAGTTTTTAGTATAGCCATAAAGAAAAGAACATAGTGACAACTGTAAATCTCACATAGAAACGGTATCACGTAAGAAATGGCGGTTTCTGTAATGTCATAACACTGTGAATTAAAAGTTGTCGTGGAAATGACATGCAAAGAAAATCTTTAACTGTAATTATATTTTTGGACCACTATCAACTAGATTCAATGTCAGTTAAATATGTCCAATGCCATTTTGCGTGGATGTGACGCATATTTTCCCCCAACTTGTTATTTTTTTGTGTTTGTGTTCTTTCTGTGCGCCATGTTTACCGCAAATAAACGTATTTTCTTTCTTCTTTTCTATCTCTACTCTGTCCACTAGGCTAACCGTTTTTTGACAGCTGCCTTATAACGTAACTATTCCAGATAACGTAAAAGTTAACTTTAAAATACGTAATAAAATAAATATATAAACTGCCTAATCTTATTGAATTATCTTTGTATAAGACTTCTTACAGACATTATAATGTTTTGTCAAAAAAACATATAATTGCTCACTAGTTCGATCTGTCAAAAAACGGTTATACCTAGTGGACAGAGTATAGTTACAGGCCAGCTTGCCCTAGGAATAGTTATTTAAATAAAGATAAAGATAGATAAAACCTCCTTTGCATGTAAACAACAAAATAACAACACATGACCCGTAAACAGATGGAACATTAATTTATGTTTCCGAGACTATTAAAAACATCATCAATAACAATAAAGTTATTATAAACAGCACATATGTTCAACTTTCTTAAAACAAAAGACAAACAACTTAAATGACTCATAGGTTGGTACTGCATGTGCTCACAATATGACTAATTTCACCCTTTTTAATATGCAACGGTTTAACAATGTTATATGTGGTAACAATAGCCAAGCTGATGCTTTGACTGGTAATAATTGACAGTTCAAACGATCAAATTATTTCGAGAACAGTTATAACAGTCGTGCATTCCTTTGATTATTGAGAATCAATGAAAGTTTGAACTACTGACAGCAACAATTAAATATGTCGAACCATTTTAGCTTTGTGTTTTCTAATAGAACAAGTTTAATTTTATAAAATCAAAAGATATTACTTGTAGGCGTTGTAATGTGGCATTTACATAATCAGCCTATAATGTTCCCACTGCTGGGACACATGCCTTCTCTCCTCGAGAGGGAGTGGGCTATAATCTAACACGCGAACCAAGTGCGGGTTGGCAGATGTCACATGTCTTCAAATTTTTAATTCTAGGACATGCCGGTTTCTTCACGATGTTTTCCTTCACCGTTTTGAGAGCAGTGGTGATGAAATTATTTACACAAAGTAAAGCGCCTGCCTGAAACTCGTAAGTGACACTGGGCCTCCTCTGCTCATTCCTCTTAGTTGATACAACTAGGACTAAATATGGTACTTAATTAAAACAAAGTCAGAGTTTTACATTGTAAGCATTCAGGAGTAGCATTTATCAAGCCAATACAATCGTCTTCATAGCATCTCGATGGCAATCTAAGCTGTGCCAGGATAATTATAACGTGGATATGATTCTACCATGTTCAAGTCAACATGTATCAATATTATCAGTAGAGTCATCTAGTTCTTGAAACATACAGGTATCAGGTACATCGCGAGGAAACCGACATAGTCCTAAAACCAAAAATTCGAAGACATGTGGCATCTACCACCCCGCACTGAACTGGTGGGTTAGATTAGACTGCCCCATGCTATGTTTTTTGCAGGTATCACGGCCCGCATGACATGATATCAAGTGTCCTATCATTTTCAGTACAGCACCACTGATCTGATACAATGAAGTTAAGTCAATGGTAGACTATAACAACTTCTTTCTAACTGTTCCATATTGATATTGTGATATCAAGTTTTCATCGAGTAACTTTTTCACTTTTGCAACAATTTACTTGTCAATCTCGGCGAGTAATGAACTCAGTCGCTGTAGAAGTATTCGCAACGCTCGTATGCTTCGCTACTAAATCACTTTAAGCGGTAATTTCTCTAACTGGCCGCGGTGCGCACGCGTCGAATACTTGACACACATAGCGCAATAACACCGAGATTTTCAATGTTTACTGCTGTTTTACATGTTGTTATGTGATTATGGTAGATGCATAATATGCTAATTATTGACTTGTGACCTTCAATTGCATCTGTTTATACATAATGAGCCTATGATTTTCCCACTGGTGGGACTCTCCGCGAAATAAGTATATTTGGATTCATCAGTGCGAGTTGGTGAACCTCGTAATGCCATGTCTTTGAGGTTTTACTAGGTAATGTAATAGTAGAGTAACATTATTAATCCATCTTCTTCTTTTCGTGTCCATGGTACTCTTCTTCGATATTTTATATTGTTTGAGCACAGTGAACGCCACTGATTAACGTGTCCACGTTAATCAGTGGCGTTCATTAAGTCATCCACGGTGCAGGTGAACGGGCACTTAGGGCACTCCAGCAAGTGAGGCATGGTCTGATTAGAGGCACCGCACTCGCACTGGGTATTGGATGGGTCAGTAATCCCACATTTCGACAAATTGTGTCTGCAGCGCCCTACTTGGGTACGCAATCGATTGAGAGCCATTTATATTAATCCATACTTTTTTATAATTATAAATCTATACTATAAAAAATATACGTAATAATAAAACTGAAGAGTTTGTTTGTTTGAACGCGCTAATCTCTGAAGCAACCAGTCGGATGTCGGAAAAAATATTTTTGCATTTGATAGCCCAATTCTTGAGGAAGGCTTTAGGCTACTTAGCATCACGCTAGGGCAGGACTCTTAAGAGCAGTCGAAAAAACATAAATAGTCCGGAAGAACGCTGAAACGCGAAAAAGTAATAGCGCGGACGGGCGATACGATGTGACGGGGTGGGTCGGGAAAACAAGAAATTTCTCGCGGAGAAAGTCGCGAGCGGAAGCTAGTAATATTATAAATGCATAATAAGTAACTCTGTCTGTGTGTCACATTTTTACGCCTTAACGGCTGTGGGATAATTTCCAGCCTCCACGCGGACGAAGCCGCGGTTAAAACCTAGTTAAAAATACCTTATTTGTATACCTATTACAAAATATAATACATAATTTCCAATATTGTTTTCGATGTAGCAGTCATAGATGTAAAACTAATTGTTGATTCATTTGTCAATATGTGGCAGCAAAACTGACCAGCGCGATGAGGAAAATCAATATGTCCGAGTTGTCTACCTAATTATCTATTTTGTAAGGTAAATGGTACGTACTATAGGGACTATTAAATGATACAATATAAATATGTCGGAGTCATTCGTTTGACTATTCGGAACGTTAGCGCCATCCTGTGGCGCTAGACAGAGTCTAGCTTGAGTTCGTGGTGGGACGAGAGCAATAGCTACAAAAGCGGTGTGAGCAGAGCTCTCGGGAGAATCGAAACATTGGACATCGTACGAACAACATGTGCTCAGAAATTGTCAATTGCGTCCCGAGTTGTGTGAGTGTGTGATTCGCTAGTGTGACTAACTAGTTCATAAGTTCTAATCTGATTTGAACTGTAAACCGTTTTTCTATTGTGATATAACCAACATTACCCATAGTACGCCCACAGTAATTAAAATATGCCTGATGCTAACGAGAGACAGATATACCATCTCCGACAAATAAATAAATTTATTTCAGAAAAATCATATTTACGGTTCACAAAAACAGTTTTCCAAGTATAAATAGAAAATTCCAGAAATAATTGTGTATCGTTGTTGTCTGTACTAATGAAAAAATCATTGTATCACAAACACCAGACGTACGTTTATTCCAAGCGAACGTCACCATCATCTGCATAGCCTTTTGCCAACTATGTTGGGGTCGGCTTCCAGTCTAACCAGATGCAGCTGCATTTTACATGGAGCGACTGCCTATTTACATCTACAAGCCAGTTACTGGACTGTAACTAGTAGTCAGACTTTCGGGCTTCTGACTACCCGTAACGACTGTCAAAGATCCAAGAGCGTCATAATTATTATGGACTTTTTAATATAAAATGAAATGGTAACAAACTTGCGGCGTTGATCATCAACTCGATTCCATCTGCCATTAGAATCGCTTATTACCTTTATCACAACATCATGAAACACACATAATTAGACTAGCTACCTGCATGCCTGCTGCATACATGGTACGCTAGCAAAGTACCTACTTATGTTCTACCCTACAATTACCTGCCAACATGCGGGTACTTCCCTAGGAAATCCCGGTGACACGGTGTTGATCGATAGGCAGGCTTATTGATGTTTGACGAATAGAACGGTAACTTCAAACTCGACACAAAGGTATTAAATGATGAGTGTTTACTGTTTTTTTTAATGTGTCATTAACTACATGGAAATAGAAATAAGATTTAATTGTTAATACAATATTAAATTATTAGATAAAAAAAATATTACAGTATCTGACGCTGGTGAACGCTTTCATTTTGACAGTTCAACAACATTCATTGCGTTATTTACGTTGTTGAGCAGATAAATTTTTCGAACATAATGAAGCAATGGATTAGCAATATCCTTCAAAATGATCAGATTAAGATCGATAGTGTGTTACGCAATTAGTGTGCTGACTTAACTAAAACTAAGCAAACTAAAATATTTCATCGAATAAATCCTCCTCGTTTTTACTAAATTAATTCCTTTTATGTGGATGCGGTATCTATCTAAACACATATCTGTTTATGTTTAATGTTTTTTTTTTTTTATTTTGTTTTGTTTGTTTCAGTACCTTGCTAACTTAACAAGATCTACATTGAGTTCTACTGTACCTATCCATCGAAGATTGTTACTCACGCTTAAGGTCTATAATTTTTTTTTTTTCATACACTCTTGCTTTTCCATTCACATCTAACATCAACGGCAGTATTATAACCATCGGTACAAATTGCTATACAGAAAGAAAAGAACAGATAACTTAAAACAGTGCAATGCGCTAACACAAACTGTTTTCTACGTAAAGATAGTTTTAGTTCAATCAATCTTAAAGTAATGACATGGCTACTTTAACTAATTAATTTATTCAACTGTCTAGCTTTTATTGACCTTGCAACACGGATTGATCTAATCGATATAAAATCTAATCATAATAAACAAAACCTTTAAAATGCTTACTTATTTATTAACCGGTTTTTTTATGTGAAACTTCATAGGCGGGCGGTGATTTGATAATTTGACGAGACGAGACTTGAGAGTGATACAAGGACGCATCAAGTTTTGACCCTTTTATAGTTACATGAGAGAGAGGAAAGAGAACTCTCTCTTTCTGTGTGTGTGTGTCTCTTATATTTCTTAGGGAGCGCGCCCACGAGCGACTTGGTAGCCCAGCAACTTTTTTGTCTCTGTCACTGTCTTCTCGCCGATATTTGGACGATGCGCACACCGGAGCGACAGCAACGCTACTTTTTTGTAAAGTTTTCTGTTGAGCTGCAACTGGTTACTTTTTAGTCACCGTGCACGCACTTGCATTGCTACCAATAGACGGGTGACAGTTGCGTAAAAACAAGCGGATAAAATTGTCTTTAGCTACATGCGCGCACTTTCATACAAAGCCGTAGACTTGATGAGAGAGACTAATTAGTTGCGGAGACAAAAGTAGCTCGTGGGACCTCCCTTATTTCCTATTATTCACGTGCAAAAATGTGCGTTTTTATTTGTTTATCGAGTTTGTATATTTAGGAACACTATAAGTAAGTACATAATACATATCAAGAAAAAGAAAGTAATTGTCACTAATCCAGATTATTTTAATTGAAATTATAAATTAAATCTCTACTGAATTCCTTATTTCGCTTGCTGACAATCTGCAGTAAATCTCCCATTGGTGAATAAATGAATAAATTAACATTATTTACTAAATAAGATCAATAAACTTAAAAGAGAAGTGAAAGGCTATCATAATTGCTATAATCACGAAGTAAACAATACTCTGGGAAACGACTAAAAGTCTTATAGACACGACAAAAGACAAAAAGTTGTAGTTTACGTTACAGTCGCTGCATTCACTACCGTAAATGTAAATAGCACTTTATATTATTTATGATTGATAATGATAAATGAACAAGTGAATGCTGTCGATTAACACTGTTTAATATAGTATAGCAGTGCACTGTTATCATTGTAATAGTCTGTAACATTTATTATAATAATATCCTTCCGACAGAATTTCGGTCTCTACTCCAATCTCACCGGAGATTAGTCAAGTACGCAGGGGATATAGTGCACAAGTGTGTGCGCAAACAGGTGCACTCTCTGTTCCCTCGCAGTCCACTGCTGGACATAAGCCTCTCACAGGCTGCGCCCTACTTTTCGCATCCAGTCTGTCCAAGCCACGTTTAAGGTCGTCGGCTTTTTTTTTTTAGGTGGGAAATCATCGAATGACCTCTCCCGCTCTGGGCTGAGCGGATGGACGTGTCAGACTTTTACTGACTAAAACCCACCCGTGTTCCTTCAGTTGCCTGTGCCAGGGGCCACGGTATCTCTTTCGAACAACCCGCATCCCTGGCAAGCATCGGCCCTAGCGGACCCCGTCACTTCCTGCTGACATCTATTTGAGGCGCGCGTGGAAGACAACGCAACGTCGACCCGGGCCTGGTCCTTAACGGGCGGCGAGCTGCCCATTGCTCGCCGCCCGCAAGCCCGCGCCTACGGTGGCCGGGAGTCGGCTGTTGACTCCCGTCCAGGGCGTCTCCTGCGGCGGCTTGGGGCGTGAGGGCGCAGAGATTGCCTCTCCCTCACGCGCTCCGCCTCATCCTTCGCGAGCATTGCTGCTTCGCAGAAGGAGGTGACGGCCTGCCATGCACTCTCGCTCCGTACCATGGCCTGGACCAGCGCCGGACGCGAGAGATCGCCTCTACCGATCGCCGCCACGAGGACACGGTGGTGCTCCGCCGGGCAGACCTCCACCGTATGCTCCACCGTGTCCTCCGGGCGATCCACACAGTGGTGACACCCTGGCGTTTCCTCCCGCCTTATCCTGAACAGGAACCTGCCGAAACAAACGTGTCCGGTGAGGACCTGCGTCAGGCGAAGGTCGTCGGCTTGTGATCCTTTCATTGTCCTTATAACCAAGGTCAATGTTGATTGTAACTTTTGTCACTCTATATCTCACATTTACTCGATATAAGTAAATGTTCACGTTATTTCACAACCAAAATTTAAATTTCAAAATAATAATAGTCATTAAAGTTAGTATTAAATTACATGTGTAAGTATCAGCTAAATTACTTATTGCACAAGTGTACAGTATAACCTAGATTCTTTAAAGATAAATGTAGCGAGAAATTGGAAAAAAATGCTTTAGAATTTATTTATTAAACGTCTTATGTAACGTCCGCAAGTCGAATGTGCTGTAATATTTACTACCAGGTTTTTTCCGCGACTTCGCTCGCGTAGAGGTCGGAAATTATAAACTATATGTCTGTCAAGTATTGTGTATTATTTCCGCGTTTTCATAGAAAGGTGTTAATAGCCTTCAATTGGCACTTTGTGATGCGTAATTGCGTATTGCTTCGTAAAGAAAGCCTTGGCATAATTAGATACCAATGAATTGCGTTTATTTTGATTTTAAGTATCTGCTTTGTTATAGAGAGTTGAGGCCGATAAAATACCGCGAAAATAGTGCGCTAATTGTAGGTAATCTAGGTATCTTAGGCATAATATAATAACATTAATAAAACGTTTATTTTCTCCACCACATAATGAAACATTAGTACAATACATAATTGTGTTTATAAAATATATTGATGTTGTGGAAACTGGAGCCTGTACTAGGAATACCTGTGTTACAGGTCTTTAGGCTTCCAAACTACACGGTCAAGTCACACTGATACAAACGTCTACTATCAGATGACAATGATAATTGGATGAAAGATAAATGACAAAAATAATGAAAAACAAAGAAAATACAAAGCAAATAATTAAAAAGGCATCTATAAAAAACACCTCCGTGCCTGGCAAACAGACAGGAAAAGAGTATAAAATTAAGAAGATTGGTAGATGTAGAGGTGCAGTTTTAAGAGAAGAGATAGATAGAATACTCTTAATTATGAACACCATAAATATTACAGATACCTACAAATATAGAAATTTTCGTTACGGGTCGTCAGTAGGCCGAAAGTCTCACAACCCGTCTTGTGGAGGTCAGATAAGCAGTCGCTCCATGTAAAATACTGGTATTCAGCTGCATCCGGTTAGACTGGAAGCCAACCCTAACATAGTTAGGAAAAGGCTAGGCAGGTGATGGCAAATGTAGAAATTTTACAAGGGAAGACACAATGGGCGGTCTTATCGTTAAAAGCGATATTTTAAAGACAATCTAGAGCAGTGGCGTAGCGTGGGTATGGGCTGCCCGGGGCGGAAGACAATTTTGCCGCCCTCTTAATTAGGTATTTAAATTTAATGTAGTACTATACATTATATACATTAATTCTAGAGAACTTTTCGGCAAGAACAGTCATCATTATTTTGCATTATACAGGTTAGGTTTTAAATAAAAAAGTTTACTTGTTTTACAATCACGTTTATTAATACAAAAATTCTTTCTTATTCTTCACCCATTGATTTAACAGGTACATAGGTTATTATTATTAAGGGGATTCCCCGAATTCGTCACAGAATAAGTGTTGAAAAATTCCGTGCTCTTTTCAATCGGTCCGAATTTATAGTTGCGTTAAAAATATGAAATGGTTCAAATATTTACAAAATATATTTTATTATTTACTGTGACATTTTGCCGCCCCCTAAAAAGTGCCCCCCCCGCCCCACTACGCTACGCCACTGATCTAGAGATTTTGTTTCCAAGGGTTTTTCCAAACTACAAGACTGCACGTCAAACGGGGCGTTAAAGTTTGTATGTAAAAGAAATCGCGGGCCAGCAACCTTATGAATAAAAAGTACTACTGTTTATATTTCTTTAACATCGTTCACTAAACGCATGATGTTTGGAAACAAACGTTTTTTAACGTGCAAACATTTGTTAGTACAATGTTGTAAAACGGAGCAATAACCTTTAATAAATTGCGAGACACGTATTTTTCATAAAAGTTCAAAAAGTTGTAGTAGGTACTAGCTGTTCCTTTTTTGGATACATGACCATACCTACCGTAGGTACACGCAAAATGAAATGCTCAGACCTCGCACAAAGTTCCACCAAACAGCACCCTAACTACATAACATACTATCAATCATAATCTGTATCATTTTGAAGGATATTGCTAATCCATTGCTTCATATGTTCGAAAAATTTGTCTGCTCAACAACGTAAATAACGAAATGAATGTTGTTGAACTGACAAAATGAATGTCATTACTACTGATACTGTGTTACGCAATTACCCTGCCGATAAAAACTGTTCCAAGATAACATGTTAAAAAAAATATTAAAAATATTTAATACACACACAAATAAAAACGTTGTGTTTTTATTTGTGTGTGTATTATTTATATTTTATATTATCATCATTTATATTTTTTTCCATTTTTATTACTTTTTCTATCATTATTTCTTTCAATCAAACCAGCTAGTTATACATATAATACATGTAAGCTCGTTAGGTAATTATCACGCCTCTGTTTGCCGCGAATTGGCTGTCAAAATTAGTGCGATCAGGAAAAACCAATCACAAACATCACTGGAACTCGTTCCACAACCGCAGCATTTACTTTAATAATAAATCAGGTTTAGTCACCCTTTTGACAAACAGATTAATATAGAGCTATTCAATAACAAAAACAAATAAAGTAAACTTCACCTTAAAATTAATCATCCTAAGGGCTGTAGCTACAGTCAGTTCTCTTAAAACTGAAGAATAAATATGACAGGTTGACATCATTTCTATACAAAAGCTGTCCAAACGCAATATTTATTCCTCAGATAAAAACTATCTAACTTTTGAAAATCGGACCTTATGATACTACTATACTTGCATATATCATAAGGCCCAATTTTTCAATAGTGAGATATTTTTTGCGTTTCAAACTTTAAATTCCAGTACTCACTCGAAAGCAATCATCAGAAACGGAGTATACTCCAACATCGATGTCCGACACCCCGACCATGTAAGCCTGGTCCATCTTCAGGGCCGTAATATTCAGCCCCTCGAACTCCGCCACCCCTGGATCCTCCAGCCATGATCTGATCACTTCCCGGTACCACTGCCAAGTGTCATTCGATACTCCCACTGTATCATTCATTATTACACAGTCCAATATACGTTTCAGACTTCTTCAGAGAGTGAAGTAGTCAAAACTTCACTATTAAAAATCGAATATCATTTTATAACTTAACTTTTTTTTGTTTGCAACCGGTACGCGCGCGACTCTCTGCCTGTCCGGCTTGTGTGTGACTGAGCGGGCAACCGCAACCGGTGCGGCGTCGCGTCTCCATACAAGAGCATATAAATATTAAGCTTTCTGCAACGCGATCTGGAAATCTTGACAACAATTAGATGAAAGCGCGACAGGCTGCAGTGCGTTTACCTGCACATCATCAGCTTCCCACGATTTGTTTGTTTTAATTACCTGTTGATGTTGATTTATCTACAAACTTGTACTACGGGTCTCTAACTCAACAAGGTTGTACATAGTTGCCGTGCTCGGGACTCTTTTAAAAACTTTTAAGTAATATTCACCCCGATTCTCCAGTATAGCTAGTCCTTTATTTAAAAAAGATAAACTTACTGCTTAGCAATTTCGAAATTTTTACTAAGTAGACCGTACGTCCGCTAATCGCATCAATAATCTGACCATTGCACAAGTGCAAGAGGTGCGAAATAAGAAATATTAGGACAACGAGTGGTTGTCACTCGTTGTCTAAATCTCGTTATGTAAATGTTTGGCAGATGACGGAGAAGATTAGACCATTAAGATCATCAAGGTTTTGGTACTTCTTAATTGACTAAATTCATACACTGAAGACGACGCTACCAATTAACCAATGTCAGTATAAATGTTTGTTTATTTATTTATTTATTTTATTATTTATGTACACACAGTAAAATACAAATTGATATTGTTGTTGTTTGTTGTTGCTAAATAAATGCATATCTCTCTTTTCTTACGCACGAAGTTCTGTCCCATACACAATTTCACCAAAACCTACTAATGCTCTGCAAAGTCCAAGGTAAGTAGGTAGGTTTGCTCCTCGTCCAAAGAGGGCACAACCTCATTAACAGGTCCAACCTATTGGTTCTTCGGACTATATAAAACCTGCATGCTGGTTACCTGATTTCCTTCACTTCCTCTGTTAATTTCTCAAGGCTTCCCTTTCGCATGCCAAAGATAGTTTCTCATGTGAACGAGGAAAATCATCGATACGTGTTTAATTAATTTATGCTAAGCGAATTAATCGATTTCTTATACATGACTAGTTTCTGCCCGCAACTTCGTTCGAGTGAAATTTCTTATACCACCCCGTCGCATCGTATCGCATCGCCCTTCCACGCTATTACCTCGTTTTCGCTTAGCGTTGTTTCTAATTTTTTTTTCTTTTTGGTCGGCCCTTAAGTGTTCTAGCGTGATATTAATAGCATATAGTATTCCTGAATGGTTCCCTTTATGTCGAGTCCCTTTACGTCGAGCCGAGAACCTTGTCTCGCTTCTATTACCCCTACGTCGAGTCTACGGTTTCCGTCCCGTTTCTATTCCCTTAACGTCGAGTTTCTTTACCTCGATTTTACTACCTTTACGTCGAGTTTAATAATATCATATTTTGAAGTACAGCCTCAAGAATCAAGCTAAAAAAAGCAAAAAAAAAATTCAAATCCGACTTTAGAATCGGTTAAAACTTCAAACAAATAAACTTTTTAGCTTTATTATTGGTTTCTTATACATGACTAGCTGCACCTCGGTTCACCCGCATAAGTTTCGATCCCGTGGGAATATCGGGATAAAAAGTATCCTATATGTTAATCCTGGTTATAAACCAACTGTGTGCCAAATTTCATCCAAATCCGTTCAGTAGTTTTTGCGTGAAAGAGTAACAAACATCCATCCATCCATACAAACTTTCATGTATAGAATATTAGTAGAATATCCAAGATAATGTCTGGACTCTAAAGGAGACCACTATGAGTATGTTGCGGTGTTTCTTCTCGGAGTATTCGAATATTAAACATTGAACTCATCTTGTTTTAAGAATATTTGTTATTTATCTTTCCGACTTCTTTTCTTTTTGCTCTCCAAAGGGTCATAGCGTGATGTTAAATATAGCCTTCCTCAGAATAAGAATTGGGCTATTAAATGCAAAAAGATTTTTTCTAATCTAACCGGTAGTTCCAGAGATTATATAGCGTGTTCAAACAAACAAACAAACTCTTCAGCTTTATTATTAGTACAGGTATAGATAATATTTAGAGATTAGACTCCTTATCATCATTCATCCGAAAGACGTCCTTCTGTCGATGTTACAAATCTGTAATTCTAGCAATAATAAAAAATCCTAAAAAATATGTCATACGGCAGAATCTGATGATACCATTGTCTAATCTTAAGACCATATTCTGACAAATAAATGATTAGGATTAAACAATTAATTTGCCTTTACCCAACTATGTTAAGGTCGGCTTCCAGTCTAACCGGATGCACCCGGATACCAGTATTTTGCATGAAGCAACTGCTTATTTGACCTCCACAAGCCAGTTACTGGGTAATACGATACCCCTTGGTAAGACTGGTTGACAGACTTTAAGCTTTTGACAACCCATAACGACTGCCAAAGATCCACGAATGACAGCCGAGACCAACGGCTTAACTGCGGGGCCGGGGGCACGGGCCAACCGCGGCAAGCATAGCTTAGCCTGATTGATTGACCCGTGCTGCATCAATTGATGTCCATTTATGACACAGTCTTCGTATCGAAGCCAAGAGCTTCAGTAATCAGACTTGGTACTGTACAGGTTGTCCACCAAAGTCAACCTTATAGTACAGGCTGGCTATAATTTAGCGCGGGTTCCATTCGAACATTCAAGCAAGGTTATAATACGATGTCAAATATTTTATTAGGATTTTTATTTAGAAAAAGTCAGTGCTAGTTTAGTCCGAAATACGTTCTGTCAATATAAACTTGTAGGAAGCGTATCGTTGTTTGATTACTCCCGGTACCTCGAAGGACTCAGAGTCCCTACTGATTTGACGAAAGACGATTCCATATGACTACGTAGAATAATTTATTCTCTAAATAATTTACTCCAAGAACTATTCTACCAAACTTATGAGGAAATAATTAGTGAGAAAACAATATTTCTAAAGGTACAATCCAAATGAATCTTCTGACTGAACAACATTCTACAACAAGTCCTAACTAACTTGTCTGACTACTAATAATTCTAGTACCTAGTATTAGTGGATAAAAGAAAAACCAGTACCTATTTGATAATATTACCTTATACTAACATTAATTTATTGGAACCATTTACCTACCTGACGGTCTGAGTGGAAATTTTGCACAATTTTCCTTGTCAATTCCTAAAAACTTGGGTATATTTACGTCAACTTGATGATGAATAATATTTTATTTATAGTACATCCATCATGTCTTGCTTACACAGATGTTATTTTAGGTACCATTAGCGCTAGTTTTTATATTATGGTTAGACCTGCAGGGTAATGCCGTAACACACTAACAGTAGCAGTTTGACAGTTCAACAACATTCATCGCGTTATTTACGTTGTGAGCAGACAAATTTTTCGAACATGTAAAGCAATGGATTAGCAATATCCTTCAAAATTATTCAGTTTGTGATTGATAGTGTGTTACGCAATTAGGGTGTAGTTTTGAACCCTGATGACTACTTTCAATAGTTCAAGTACAATATATCTTTTGCTATTCGT
The DNA here is from genome assembly GCA_947507525.1 of Apamea epomidion. NCBI lineage: Eukaryota > Metazoa > Arthropoda > Insecta > Lepidoptera > Noctuidae > Apamea > Apamea epomidion. The sequence goes on along the minus strand of OX382230.1, from coordinate 14,437,323 downwards.
TGGACGTTTGCCCATTTGCTCGCGGTAGACAGCTCACTTTGTAAACACTATGTCAAAAATGCGGAAAAATAAAACAAGTGAGGCTTGAATTGACTAAAAACAAAAGCAGATTTCCTAAGGAAATGTGACCTTTACTACCTGAGAGTTTGCATTTGTTTTTAAACCAAATGTTGCTACCCTTGGTCACAAAAAAAACAAATGCTAGTTTTTGTTTTTTATTAAGGCATGAATCTCACCGCCGCCGGTGATTAACAACAAAAGTTTAACTAAAATCGAACCCGGTATCAGCAAATGTTCTGCTCGCCAAGCAAAATCGCCGAGCGAGCTCTTGACATTACCGTGTCTTGAGGCTGCGACAAACGAGTACTCGTCGGCGCGGTGTGATCAGTCAGCGATCAACTATTAATTAAATTTATGTATCTCTTTTACTTACACGGGACCTATAATCGTTTGTACGTGTCTTCACTTCACTATGAAACAGAAGTCCAATTCTCATAATTTAAAATGTTCAAAATCTAGTCGCAGTCTCGTCTCGGCGACAAAGAAATGTCAAAAACTTGTCAAAATGTAGGGAAATTAGAGATATTTTTGACAGGTTGACACTATGATCAGACTGTGAACGTTCCTAAAATTACGAGAATTGCCCCTCAGGTCCTTAGACAATTAACAATTTCACGCCGAAGCAATTAGGTAAGCCTAATTCGAATTGATGATGAATGACGATAGATGTTCTGTTTTTAGTCCATCAAATTGAAAATTGTAGTGTCATTAACTAACAGAATCCGAGATTCATTCAGGATGCACTAACAAGCCTATAATTAAGTACGCAAGTATACCAATCGTACCAACAAACTAATTAACGCATCGGATTCCAATTAATGTTTCAAAGGTACGCCTCATAAATTCTAAGTTATCTGTTGCAAACTTTTAAAAATACCTATAAATTGGCATCACACCTGTATACATCTTTTTTGGGGTCAGTTTTCCAACGTCAGATAATTTTATCCGAAGAATAATTTTGAATTTTTGACAGTTCTTCCATACAAAAACTGTCAGACGTCAATTTTATTCCTCGAATAAAAATTATCTGTCGATCGAAAAATCAGCCCTTAAAAGTATAAAGTCTCTCGTTTCAATTTTTTTGTGTTGTTATGGAACAACAGTGTCTTTGTTTTACGGGAGTCCGCTGGTGATACAATCCCGCAACACAGTTATAACTAGCGTAGGAGTCAGAGAATTCTATCATTTGTTGTTGTACAACTTATTTTATGGCAAAGAATTTTTGTATTGTACTGTATTCCCCGAAGAAAAAGTACACGTTTACAGAAGATGCAAATGGAGAAACCCAATAAAACTAAAACCACACTGAGGATCAAACCATCAGAAAGCAGAGGGGTAATTGCGTAACACACTAACAATAGCAATGGCTTTAATTTTGACAGTTCAACCATATTCATTGCGATATTTACGTTGTTGAGCAGACAATTTTTTCGAACAATTTTTTTTTTTTTACACTAGGAATTTCTCCTGTATCGTGGGTGCGTTTATAAATATTTAAACTCACATACACAAACAGCCAGACCCGGAACAACTACCTGTAGGCAATACAAATATTTGTTCCGTGCGGGAATCGAACCCGCGACACGCAGCGCAGCAGTCGATCGCTCAGCCACTGCGCCAACCGTGTCGTCGAATCAATATGAAGCAATGGATTAATAATAATAATAATAGTGTGTTACGCAATTAGGGAGCAGGTCCTCAGCTGGCAGTCGCACTCACGGCCACGAGACTATCGAGGTAAATGTTTCAACGTTTAGTAAAGTAATAAATAAAGTTGTTTTATGTAATAAACAGTATTGTTATTGCCACCTGTTAATACCAACAATCAGTGTCACGCATATTTTGCATTAATTATCGTAATAATTATAACTCATGCAGGATGTAGGTATTTATCTTAAATTAACTTCTAATGTTTGCATAATTGTTAGTAAATCTATAGTTATTAGTTCTGTAGATACATTAAAACATGAAAATGAAAAACATGAGTGACTTTTCAGAGAGTGAGGGTCAGTAACGAACCAAAAATAGGGCTGAAATTAACTTCAAAATTAAAATTATTATCATTAAAAGTTAATTATTTAAAGAGGGCTTGGTCGTTGTTTGGCCAAAAAATGCTGCCAGTCTTCTGGACACGTTTCCGGATGACAGCGATGCGGACGAGTACTTCGACGCTTAAATATTCTTTTGTTTTTGTATTTATTTATATATATATATGTGTGTAGTTAGTATATGTATATAGTTAGTCTTTTAATTTAGTGCCTAGTGGAAATAGTTTTTCATCGTTGTAATTTAAATAAATAAACAATCGTTTATTATTTAAAATTATTTCATTGTTCTTAACCGATGAGACAAGAATAAAAACAATAAGAAACTACAATAATTTTGACTAACCAAGATGTTCAATTTACAAGTTAAAAAAAATATATTTAACAACTACCGAAATATGTAAGTTCGAACAATTATGGAAAGAAGAGCCATCTCTACATGACATGATGGAAGGTAAAATAGTTAATATGACTGATTTAAGAAATTTCCGTCAATACAACATTCTCCTATGCTTTAGTCTCGGATCTACAAGACATACCTATGGAACTACAGAGAATTCGTTTGGAAAGACTGGAGATAATCTGACATAAATGGAAAATAATCGTATTTGACTACTTATTAACTTGGTGTCCCCATCACACATTGGGCCATATTATAACATTGTCATTGTAGTAAAAAAAGTTATATAAAAAAATACCGTCAAGGTCATGTCATTGCTATGACATCACTGTGCGCCATTTTTACGTCATGACTGCTACTACATCACTACGCGCTATTGCTACGACATCACTACGTGTCATTTCTACGTCATAACTGCTACTACAATACTACGCGCTATTGCAACGAAATCACTACGCGCTATTCCCACGCCACTGCTACGCCATTGCTACACCATTGCTACGCCATCATTGCGCGCAATTTCTACGTCATAATTGCTACTACAAGACTACGCGCCATTGCTACGTGCTTTTGCTACTACATCGACATCACTACGAGCTACCATTACGTTATTGCTACGACATCACTACTTCATTGCTACGACATCACTACGCACTATTGCTATGCCATTGCTACGCCATCACTGCGCGCCATTTCTACGCCAAAACTGCTACTACATGATTACGCGCTATTGCTATGTCATTGCTACGCGCTATTGTTAAGACATCGACATCACTACGCACTACCACTACGTCATTTCTACAACATCATTACGTCATTGCTACGACATCACTACGCGTTATTGTTATGCCATTGCTGCGCCATCACGGCGCGCCATTTCTACGCCATAACTGCTACTACATGACTACGCGCCATTACTACGTCATTGCTACGTGTATTGCTACGACATCACTACGCGGTTTTGCTACGCCATTGCTACGCCATCAGTGCGCGCCATTTATACGCCATAACTGCTACTACATGACTACGCGCTATTGTTACGTCAAGACCGCTGTTGAGGTAACAACCAATACTTCTCACCGCTTTATTGTTTACGACTAAACATTGAGTTGTAAACCAGTTGGTAATGACATAGAAACGCTCCCATAAAATTACGAAATACAACGAAACATTAAAATAATTACTATATATCTAGCATTGAATGTTATTATGACGTTCCTAAAATGTTTGCTACGTTGATGCCATGTTCCATTTAGCTGGAAAGGATACAATAATTGCTTCGTATAAAGAACCAGACCTGCCAGTTATCCTTCGGAAATTAAATTAACTGGCTGGTAAGATTAGATCTGGTTTGTCTGTCAAGAAAACGACCGTTGCACTGGTATGGTAGAGGTCTCCTTTTTTCTATGTTATTTGATAGATAAGCAGTGGAGTCTTTATGTCTCCTCGTCCATTTCAAAAGCGTATTTTTTTTCTCAAACCCCTTTATTCTTGCTTTTCTATTAGCGACTGTTTCACCATACATTTTTCACGTTTAAACATCACTTAACTTTAATCATCCTACTACCTATATCTTGCTTAATATAATAAACGCGAAAGTTTGGTACACAGATAGTTTATAACCAGGATTAACACATAGGATACTTTTTATTCCGATACTCTTACGGGATCGAAACGTATGCGGGTGAAACCGCGGGGCACTGCTAGTCGTTTTATAAATAAACCTCAATAAGTTTGTGTATTAATTATTTTCGTCTTTATTTACTGTCAGATTATTTATCCTTTGGCCTTCTTCTCATTGTCTGTTATTTAACAGAAATGATTAAATTAAATTAATTATTTAATAATATTTAAATCACCATAATCATTCATTCTGCCTGTGATAAAAGACGCAAAAACTTTTAAAAAAGGCCGTTCTAAAGTCAAGTACTTCAACAATCCCAGAATAACCTTTTAGGGCAAGCAATTCTACTTTATAGTCATTAAAAAAATCGCTATACTCTGTTAATTTTAGGATGGTCGACTTGACACATTCCAAATGCAGCAATGATATTACAGCTGTTGGTATCACAGAAATCAAAAACCGGTTAAGTATTCTATTTTTGATTATTGTATGTAACTGCAATTTAAAATCAATCTCGCTTTAAAGCTGTACGAAGCGCAATCTTGTACCTATAAGTTGCGTATTTTTGTAATGTCATGTCAATCATTATTAAATGAACAGGGTATAGCGATTATTATTCACGTGTATTCATTACCACAACTCCTTTTAGCTCGTAGGTCAATTATATGCACGACTATAATATTTTGGCCTTAGCAAAGGAAACTAAATACTCGGCCGAGTTAGTTGAATGATCATCTGGTAGTCGGTCACACGCACATAAGTTTGTGTTATCAATATGTTGATAGAGTGTTAATTTTATTAGTGATTATGAAAGTGTTGGTATTTTTTACGATATGTTGGTTATGTGTGGTGGCAGAGGATACTGGACAGCCTGCTGGGTTGATGGCTGATTGTATGTTTATCTATTTTTAATTTTGACAGTTAAGTTTTTTAAGTGAATAAATAACAAGTTTATTAGATTTTTTTTAATTTAGAGATTTAAACAAAACAAATTCCTCGTGAGCAGTTTCATTGTTTAGCTGTCTTTGAATAGCTTCATCAATTTCTACTACACTGCTTTTTAAAATCAAAATTATGTTAATCAACTAATAAACGCTGAACAACTGCGCTGCGCTGTTCTGTAATTTGTATGGTGTACAATAAAGAGTATTTCTATTCTATTCTATAAACTTTCTCTCCATTTGAACGATTTGAACTGTTTTTTTTTTTACAAAAATTATATGCTGCAAAAATAAAACCTGTCTCACAACCTGTGTGTGTGACCTACAGAATTTTTTACGGGTTACAAACAATTCTGTAATAATTTATTAGTTACCTACAGCAGGAACATGGTGAAGCAAAACATCGAGAGGAAACCGGCATGTCCTAGAACCAAAACATCGAAGACATGTGAAATCTACCAACCCGCGCTGGGCCCGCGTGGGCGATTACAGACCACCTCCTTTCGAAGAAGGCTGACTATGTTACCTTCAACAGTGTTCATAATCTCAAATAATTTACATTCCATCGCCACTTAATCAGTTATCTACTTTAGTGAAATGTAATCTAAGTTGATTTTTAAGTGACTATTTGTAACAAAAAGGTTCTAATCAGTTTTTGATTGCAATGGAATTTGCTTTTTGTTTAGTATGACATTCAGTTTGTTGTTCCATAACTTGAAAATTATCTCAAATTCTTTTTTTATCTTTTTCTAGGTCCAGGAATGAATCGTACAACAAAATTCTCAGAGGAAACGAAGCGTTCCTTATCAGTGGTGGTAGCATCTCCGTCATCTGGTCTCTTCGGCTACAAAGAGACGAGATGTAAGCTGAGTATAGAGGGCGCCGGCTGCGCTGCCAAACATCTCAACCTCAGGAAGGGGAAAACGCAGGTGATATTTATAAGAATTAAGTTTTACTCGAACTAGTTACCGCGTATCGACAACCGCAGTGTGGGACGCCCCCCAGCTAGATGGACTCGAGGTGGATCTAGAAGGCGGAGCACAGGGTGTTGTGGCGCAGCTTGGGTAAGCCCATGCAAGAGTAACGGTGGAGTTTCTTGCCCATTCTTCTCCATACGAAAACTCCTTTCGGAAGGGCTAGGGTTTGACTAGAATAAATAATATTTTATTGTAAATTTTGAAGTTCTAAAGTGCATTTTATGTGCCTGTTCGAAATAAATGCTTCGACTTTACTTTGAATTTGACTCGAACTAGCCAATGCTAGGAAGGAAAAAGATAATATTTTAGAGGTGGTAACATTGAGAATACATCAAGGTTTTAATGCTCTTTGGTAAGTACTGGATTTATTTTTTGCCGAAATATAGACGTCAGCGTAAAGTTCTGTAAGGTATCATTCAGGAAAACTCGATTGCATGGTAGGCACAACGGTAGGTAAGTAACTAATAAAATCCATGATGTCAGTGACGACGTTAAGCCGTTTGGTCCCGACTGTCATACTTGGCTCTTTGACAGTCGTTACGGTCGTCAGAAGCCCGAAAGTCTGACGACCAGTCTTACCAAGGGGTATCGTATTTGCCAGTTGTGGAGGTCAGATAAGCAGTCGCTCCATGTAAAATACTGGTATTCAGCTGCATGCGATTAGACTGGAAGCTAACCGCAACATAGTTGGGAAAAGGCTAGGCAGATGATGAGTGACTCTAAGTAGGTACCTATAGTGGTATATACCGGTGGGTTTTCTGGTTTAGACGCCCAAAAGTCTGACAACCAGTCTTAACAAGGGTTATCGTGTTAACTGGTAACTGGGTTGCGGAGGCCAGATAAGCAGTCGCTCCATGTAAAATACTGGTATTCAGCATCATCCGGTGAGACTGGAAGCCGACCCCAAATAGTTGGGAAGACGCTCGGTGGATTGATTGATTTCGGAGAAAACAGGCTATGACATGGTATGTTAGTTTTCTCTTTGAATAAAAACGAAATCGTTAGCTACAATGTTAACACACGGCCGTGACTCTAATTTGGTAGATAAACTATTAATAATCTAATGTTCATTCACGTTAACGATCAAGGCTTTACTTAATTCAGCCAGATTGCATAATTCCATAATGATGCGTTAAAAAAATAAATATATTTTTTAGTAGTTTTTTAATAAATATATTCAGCGAACACGTGCTAAATCTTCTCAGGCTGCCCTTGTGCAAGCAACGTGCTTCATCCAGAAGACTCCCAAGTAACTCCTTCATTCCCTTTTCCTAACCTGGTCAGCTCATTACTGTGTGTCGTCAATAGCTCACCCCCGCTTAAATTACATTCCCGCAACGGTCCTTCGAAGCCGCATGTGGATACTTATTCAACATAAGTTTTTGGTTTTCAATTAAATGTAAGTATACGTATTTATGTAGTGCAAGTGTCTTAGTAGCACTGTGTGCTTATATTTTAACACTTCCTGCATTACGTTTAGCGTAAAAACTCTATTCATATTACCTATTTGCCGTGTATTTTTCATTCGTATATTACAAAGTATTGATACTTCTATGAAATATTGTCTAAAATAACATCGTCTCATTCTTGTCTGGTGTCGTCTTATCCCTATTAAAAAATTCGACATTAAATTCGTTTAACAAATGTCTAAGTTTTCAAAATGAAGTCCATCGATTTATTACAAAACAATAGAACATAGAACCATCGGGCCATTTTTTTATTTCGAAATATCTTCTAACAACGTTCAAATTCTCTAAACCCGAGCCTTTCACTTTCTACTAAGAATTTTAACGTTAATCGGAATACGGTTCAAAATACAGAAACTGGATAAGTAGAAGGTTTAAGCTTGGAGCAAAGTTAAAAGTCGTGTCGTAAAGAGACGGACTAGGTCTGTGAAGTTTTGTCAACTAATTTAATTTTATACTTCCCTGCATACTTACTTACTTAATTAATTGTTAAATCTTCTTAGGTGATGATCAGTGGCTACATGGATGGCTCCTTCTCTCCGATAGTGCGCTCCTTCATGGCTCTGTACCTTGGTCTTGGACGAAATGTCATCGTGCTTGAGATATTCCCTATATTGGTGCGAACGTATCCTATGTAAGTAGTGCATTAACTTACTTTTTTAGTCAACTGACTATCTTAAATACGCCTTGCATACAGAGAATAATCAAGAAAACAACCCATTATTCTGTTTTGTAGTTCAGCGGGTTAATTGCTTAACACACTAATAGTAGCAATGGCTTTCATTTTGACAGTTCATTCATTGCGTTATTTACGTTGTTGAGCATACCAATTTTTCGAACATATGAAGCAATGGATTAGCAATATACTTCAAAATTATTCAGATTGTGATTGTTAGTGTGTTACGCGACTAGGGTGTAGTTCAGAGGGGCAATTCCCGTATTTTTAATAACGTTCTCAATCTATAGGTAGATTAGATTCGAAAATTTTATAACGTTTACAAACATTTTTGACATTGATTGTCGCTGAGATGAGAATACGACTAGATTTTGAACGTTTTTGATTACGAGAATTTGCCTTCCGATAATTCGCCAGTGGCATCAATCATTATCTTTAATAACTGCGTAAGTTAAGAATAATATTTAGTATTTCAAGTAAAAGCACAATTTGCTGTCGTATTACGATGTTATTTATACAACGTGTGTTTTTTATATCCCAGAACTTTAGGGTTAAGTATATTCTATAAGTAGAAATAATACAAAAAGTCCCAGAATATGTGGTCCAAAAATGCATAGTTTCGAAGATATAAGATATATGTGTAGGTTATCTAAGTTTCATTAATAAATACCAGTAATTCACTTTCATTCAAACCCATCATTCATATTTAAAGCTTAGAAAAAGCGAAGTTGTCCAATTTCACGTAACATGTCATGTTTTACATTAATAATCGTGACATTGACGAAATTTTTTTGAATGAAAAATGGAAACAAAAAAAAAAGATAATTGAAAAATAATTCATATGCCATTTGATTCTTTGATAGTCTCATCCATACCCTAGTTTTATGGGATATAAAAAAAAACACCATGTATAGATAACCATAAATCTGAAAGTAACAAGGCCTGCCTGTTATACAACAAAACAGCTTCTCGCAAGTTTCATTAAGGAACACTCCATAAAGGGAGCGAGCGAAGGAAGCAGTACAACTCATTAGCCAATACCTACAAACTGGTTGAGTACTGGCTGATTTTCTGAAGTTTAGACCTGCTTAAGTTTTTTTTTTATGCTAACCATAGCCAATGCTTTCTTGTAACACTGGTGGTGATAAATACATACACATAACAACACACCTGTGTTCCTCGTAGGGTCAGGCAGAGGTGACCTGTAGTACACCCACATTTCGCCAGTTATGTTTAAGTCCCAAGTAATAGGGGGCGAGTCTATTGCCATCAACCGGACAGAAATCCAGACCTCGTGCTGCTGCTGGGAAATTCCAGTTGGGGAAACCCAATAACAGTTTGCCCGACCCGAGAATCGAACCCAGGAGGGGCATAAATAAAATGTATAAAAAAGACTATTAGGTGGTGATTTATAGGATGGTCCTTTTTATGCTAGTTCAAAATCAAAAATCATTTATTTGCATAACATGTGGTAGAGGTACAAAAGATGTTATATGTAAAGGTAAAATTCTAAATATTAAGTAGACTAAGAGTTCATGACAAAACTTTATTAAATTTCCTAAAATAAAATGCTTCAGTTAAATAAAACTTGAAAAAACCGAAACCCCTTTTTTACCCCGAAACGTCATGGAGATTTAAACGCGTTAAAATGAGGTAAAGTGCCCGGGGTATTTCCTTCTATATTCATGGTAATTAGGGGAAGACCAAAGAAACGATGGATGGACTGTGTGAATGATGATATGGTTAGAAAGGGGGTGACTACCGAGACGACGACTAATAGAGAAGTATGGAAGAAAAAGACATGTTGCACCGACGCCAAATAAATTGGGACAGCCCCAGGAAAATGAATGATTCATGGTAATAGTCAACCTTAAACCAAGGTCAAAATTTAGCTCACGACCTCTCAGTACAGCCTTTTTATATGTAGTTCTTTAATATGACGCAGGCCGAAAATAGTGACGCGACATCAAATAATTTCTTCTGCTAAGGACACCTGTCGTCTGTACTCAAGTTTCTAATGATAAAAATAACATTTACATTCCCATGAGATCTCAATATGGTAATAACTTGCCACTGGTCCTATTACGGGCGAGAAGCGATTAGAGAGAGAAGATCAAACGTTACGTTAGCTAGTACAAAAAGTCGTTAACTGGCTTCAACCGCTCTGGGAGAATTCTACGCTCATTGCGTAAGGGGATGGCTCTTCTTGACTCTTCAATAAATTGACTCAGCCTATCAAAGTCCACTGCTGGACATAGGCCTCTCCCAGGCTGAGCCAAAACACCCTGTCTTCCGCGTCCCGCATCAAGTCTGTCCCTACCACCTTCTCACGTTCGTCGGATTGACTCTTATCACCGATCTTTAACCCTTATCTTTAAAAATATCTTCAAAAAATGTGTTTTCTTCCTTTAGAACCAAGAGTCATTTGCATTTTATGGTAGATTTGCTAGGGTATTTATACCACCACGTTATTACAGCGAACTATTTTCCAGCTGTTCCACTCCTTTCTTCAAAATGTTTTTTTTATCATTTCCCACCTATTTAAAGAAAAACTGATAAGAATTTACCTATTTAAAAATCAAGTGTCACAAATAAATAGCGATCACTAGTCTATAAACTCGCTAACATTGAGACTAAAACCTTATACCCAAACGTCCGTCGATCGCACATGCGGCGTATCTCCCGGCTGGTGGCGCGCTACTTTTTGCTCCCCGAGCGCACACGCAAAAGGAAACGCGTAATTTGCTGTCTCGAGGCACTTGGAACTTGTATTGAGATGGATATGCATATTTAGTGACAGTCGCCGATCGACGATATTCATTGACATACGAGAGTTTTTAGTAAGTATCGTGTAGTCGTCGCACGTGGATGTCGGTATAAAATTACAACGGCTTCACACGATATAAGAGAGTTTTAAGGAAACACTGAGGTACTTACCTATCTATACATTTTATTTTATATGTAGAGGAGGAGCCTCACGAACATGCACACCAGACGTAAAAGCAAATAGTTTCTTGTAATGACACGCATAGTTGAGCCAGAGTTGCAAATTACATACATCCAGACTTGACTACATTTTTTTCAACCTCGAATTTAATTTAACGGGTGTAAATTAATACAAGTGCTTAACGTATCCGAGAGTCACTTGTTTATCTCGTGATTCTGATTACTTTTTTATACAGAACCATACCACAACCTTCAGGTTACGGATATATTAAAGGTCAAATTTAAAAAGTTATAACTAAAACTTTTAAATGTTATAACTTCCTAACGGGGGTTATCTGAATTTGACTGTTTTAGATTCAATTTTAAATGGTCAAATTAGCGTATTTACATCCTGAAAAAAATGCATGTCCTAATTACATCCTTGTTTGAGGAAAATTAACGGTTTAAAACATGATAAATCGAAACAGCGTCGATTTCAAGACCATTTTTCGTTTCTTTTCAATTTCGTTTACAGCACAAAATAATATGGATATTCGTGTCCCATGTATTTCATAGGGAATTTAACGGTTTTATTTTTTTCCCCCCACTACTCCTGTACCACTTATAACTTAGCACTGCCGTAAACAGTGATTTTTTTCAATCCAAAATTAAAAGTCGTTTTCCAGCAATAATTTTGGCTCAATGTTACTTAGTGATGTACTTACAGAATGCGTAGATTACGGCTTTGTGATGGGTCTTTTTACACTCTGTATTCTTGTTCAACATTCCAGAGCCGCCCGCATCACGAGGCCGCTGGGCGAGTTGCTAGGCGAGTTCTTGGCCTCGCTGACCTTCCAAGGCTTATCTCCTCGGAGGATGGAGCTTGTGGGTGCCAGTCTGGGCGCCCACATCGCATCGTACGCCGCCGACACCTACAAACAGCTGACCGGACGACGACCCTCTAGGCTTACTGGTTTGTGCGATTTTATGTAGGTGGCAGGGACATCGACTTGCAAACTGTAACCATGAATTCAGCACATGACTCTAGCGCAGAAATTTTTCGGTGGTTATTAAAAAATAATCTGCCGTTTCAGAGAAAGTGTATTACAGAAGAGTGATATACTTACCTACGCGGTCCATTCTTGCACGGCGTTAAGGACCCTAGCTGCGCTCGGAAGTAAATTTCCGTGTTTAATGTACCTACTATTTTATAACCGACGAAAAATGTCTATGCTAAGGGGTTTAGAATCTTGTGCTGAATTCATGGTTACAGTTTGCGCGTCGATGTCCATGCCACCCTGTAGGCGTAGTGATTATCTTTTCGATGTAGTCTGCTGGCTGTTTAACGAAAAGACTAAAGCTAAACCAGTAAAGTAAACACACCTATTTATCTAGGCTTAGATCCGGCCGGTCCGTGCTTCCGCAACGTACCGCCCACAGCCCGCCTGCACGCCGACGCGGCGCATCATGTGGACGTGCTGCACACTAATATTGACGGGTTCGGCATAGCAGACCCACTGGGACATGTAGACTTTTATGCTAATGGGGGTAAGTTGTTGTGTAGTTTGGATAATGATGATTGATATTTTAGGGCTTACGCAAAGGGTATCTAGTCTTACTCTACTCATACGCTTGCCTTATGCAGCCTGCCAACATTGTAGAAGTCCTTCGAAAGCTATTTATTTAATCTGGTCTGGTCTTATAGACCTTGCGGAACATTTGTATGTAGACGTACCTACCCGTCCCATTCTTTCCACCAATTTGCGTAAGATGTGTGACCACGTAGTATAGATTCAAATGCCAGCTTTCAAAGACCAGCTATTACAATGTTTTCTGCCATCACAACACAACACTTAATATCAGTGTATTCAAAAACGTTTAAAACTACATTTTCTTAACCTTTTCCAGGTGAATATCAGCCAGCAATCAAAGGAGACTTCATAATGCCATGTTTCCAACTATGCAGCCATGTTCGATCAGCGTTCTACTGGCTTTTGTCCTACAACAACCCCGACAAATTCGTCGCAGTCCAATGCGACTCGGTCGCAGATGCAAGAGTCGGCAATTGCTATGACGAAACAATAAGGACAAATACATTGGGGCCGAAAACTAACTTTAGTAAACCGGGGGTGTTTTATTTACCGACGAATGCTGCAGCACCATATTATATGGGGTTGAATGGATTGAGGAAACGGAAGTTTGGCGTCAATGATTACTTGATGACGCCGGCGCCTGATGAAGATATGACCATATGAATGAGGTCGTTTAAAAACATATTGTTGGACTCTGTCTACGGCCTAAGCTGATAACGGGTGGTACAGCTATGCAGCCATAATTTAATTAGGCTATTTTTATGTTCATAGATGATAATGATCTCCAGGTTCGTAGAACTCGCCCACCATTTCCAAATCAGTGAAATAAATACTTTTATGGCTACTAAGAATAATTGTATCTTTTTATAAAGTAGTAAATGAAATAGAACATTTCACTAGTTGTCTTTTGTAAATTTGTATTTATTCATTTTATTTTATTTGAAAATGTATAAATATGAGTAAAAACACACTAGGGGATTATTTTGTAAGTATCCCAAACAAATTGAATCACTTGTTTATACAAGCTGTTGGTTTGCATCCTCGTCCAGGAGGCTGTTATGAAAGACATAAATAATCAAATAAAATTACGATCCCTGGCAAATAATGAACACATACTTGTTTTTTTAGTTATTTAAGTTTGACAGTATTTCAGAATACACCACTTTTAAAGAACAACTGCCCAGTTGCGTATGCAGTAAGCAGTGTTTTATGTGTGTGTGTGGGCAGTTACAGTGCGGTCTCAGACGGGCCGCGTTTTAAAATGCGTGTACCACAATTAGAAAAAAAAACCCTACTTATTTTATTATTGATTCGTCGAGAATCAGTAGCATAGTTACCTCCTTGAATTTGACGAGGATGCAAAACGCCACCTTGTATTTATATAACGTAACAGAATACTCTGTTTAGTTGCGTGTATTATACAGGTAGTCGTAATAAAATATCTGATCTGACATTGCCAAGTGAGTTTATGTAAAATAATGTATAATTTGCGTGTGTGTATCCTTTGCATGTATGCAGTGTTAGTATTAGTTAAAACTTAGGTACTAAATAAAACGAAATACTAATACAAGAGCAATTTTATTGTAAATTTCATCACAATACGCATTAACAACAACTAGTTATTATGTTCCAGTTAGGCCGACAGACTGCTTCGGTACAAAATCTATCTACGAAGGTATTATGTACAATACACTGCTTTAGTTCATTCGAACTCGTTGCGCACACGCAACTTTGGAAGCCATTCATACTAATATTATGATATAAAGACTACTATGAAATTCGTGTATTACATTAATTGATATTACCTTACAATAACTGCTTGATTTTATGTAAAGTTCATTATTCAAAAAGTACACTGAGAAACAAAAATGTTACTATTATTTTGCGCAAATCATATAAGGATAAAAAAATAATATCATAGCATTGTCGTAAAAATATATCTTAAATACAACGGTCATTATTACATTTTCCAATAAATAGTTAATCTATAAAAAATAACCTATTAAGAATAACAATCAAATAACACAGATATTATGAATATTGTAAAGCATTATATTTCATTGAAACCAAGCGATAGTGACCGTAACAATCCATTCAGATCTCTAAATCATAAAAATACATTTGTGTGTATTACCTTAATATAACCGGTAATTAATTACCGGTATATTTGGCGTAAATAAATTTTAGGCGACGCACAAGCACCAAACGCAACATATTCGTTATAAAAGCTTTATAAAGTAATCTAAAAATAGGTTTTTATTGGAATGTGACTATATGAATAGATGCCAATATGCAAATGTTATATAGGTACAACTTTTGGAATAAAAAGGTTAAACTATTTTCGAATAAAACCCTTTCCCGGATCATCGCACATGATATAGTTCGCGTCAAACTTTATGGTAGCTCTGAAGTGCGCTACTCACTGCGCAGTCCCCCCTGACCCAAGAATTTGTTACTGTGCAGCAACTCGCCGCATGTTCCAGCCGCCCCAAAGTTTGAATAGAGCTTTTCGCTTCGGCTGTCATTTTCATTCACAACTCCGGTAGTACATAATCGTCTAAAGGGGCAACCTCTACATTCCGCGATTGTACCTTACATTTCATTCCTACTTTTATTTGTATGAAATATGTTAAAAATTGTAGAAAAAAGGTATGTATTAGGTATCAAAATGGGGTTATACAAATTGGAATTTCTAACTATAATATACTTAGGGAGGACTGGTCCCAAGAAAAACTTTATTCAAATATGATTATTAGATGGATATGACATTAAATGTTTCTCTTTACGTCTAAGTTGACAGATGTCAGCCCTAAGAGATGGCTGATTATACTAACTTGATATAGAATACTTACTTAAAAGTGAGGTGTATTATTCAAAGTTATCACTCGGCACTCGCTATTGTCGATCAATTCAGCGATACACATTGATACATTATACGCGGCTTAAATACTTGTTATATGATATGTGCTTTATATTTAGACAGACTAGTCTCCGTCTGCATAGGCCAACATTATACAATTTCATGAACACCAGTCACTGTTTGTTGATGTACAGTCGCGGAAATGGTGCACATGTAATCTTGTACACGCTGTTATTTTGGTAATGAGCAAACATAGACTGTGTTCAAACTTTTCATTCGGCGACTGTACTTTAACATCAAACATAAAATCACCAGGACTCATCTGAAAAAATAGGCCTTTTATGGTATATATTTGATAATATTATGTCCAATACAATAAGCAATTAAACGCTATACTTTTCAACAATTCAACTATAAAGTTTAAGAGCTATCATTGTTCTGCCGCGTAAAAGAGACGGCACTATATAAATGCATACTACCCTCTCTTTCGCACCAAAGAACAATGATGATTCTAGACCTTTCTTTACCCAATTCTGACCAATGTCTTACTACCTTTGAAGCTTCACTCCACAAGGCATTTTGGCACTAAAATGTATTAGTATAAAAGATATTTACAAATTATTTATATTCCAGACACGGAAATACTAAATACTGAGGAATAATATTGAAGCTTTACTTTTTTAATATCTTAAACGGAATACTGAAAGCTGCGAATATTTAAATACGATGGTTATTGAGGATACTTTACATTGTTTTTTTTATGTGGTAATGGCGAATATATTCCTATTTAGTTGCCAACATTAAAATTTATAACTTTCTAATAAAAATGCGAAGAAAATTGTCTTTGCTTGATGATTTTCGTATTTAAACAAAAAGGCAAAATGCGCTTGTTTTATCTTAAATGCGCTTTAAAATAAATGAAATCGTGTGGTTTAGGAACCACCCTTTATTTTTACGAAATTATAATTATATAATTATATATAATTATAAATATATTTTATTTCACCGCCCCGATATATTATATTGACTTTAAAAAACACACCATGCCATTGTCTTTAGATACAACCGTAAAAATTTATAAAGTAACATGATTATATCGGTTGTTAAAGGCTAAAAGACACGTCGTGTTTTCCACATGAAACTTTTATAGATGTTCCATATCACATGCGAGCTATATTCATTTCATTTTAAACCTTACACCTATGTTCATAAGAGTCATTACACAGGCGCTCGTGATTTGGAGCATCTATAATAGCTGGAACACACTAAATGCAGCTGAAGCACGGGTGATACACCACCGAAGTTCGATATGAAGTAGTCAACGAGCTATTTCACGTGGCAGCTGTGCGTAGCTACATTCAGTGTGCTCCAACCTCAATTGTACGTCATAAAGTCGGCTCAATTGACCTATCACATTATGGGGAACTCAGTGCTCCAAAGGGCGGAGCGGGAAAGCACTAGCTACCGAGGTATGTACTCAAGCGGGTACCACGCAACGGTCTCCTGTCGGAGCGGCAACGTGTTAAGCGGAATGACAACGCCGCCTAGAAACTGGTTCTCCTGCAAAGAGTCGTAGTTCCATACTGTTGCCTGAAGACTCCTGTTGGTGACTACTTCCATTGGTAGTCGGTATTCTAACATTTCCATGAATGACGGATGCGAGTTTCGTTTTAGGACGCGAGTTTTTCTTTTTGTTTCTTTTGATGGGTCTGGAACTAGGTACACCTGCAAAAAAGAAGATAGCGAATACAATTTTAAATCGATATCTTTACTAATAATAAAACAATGAGTTTGTTTGAACGCGCTACTTTCTGGAACTACCAGTCCGATTTGAAAACTTATCTTTGCCTTTCATAGCCCAATCCTTGAGGAAGGCTATATACACCGTTAAATTTTGGTCGTTTTAATCCTTAAAAGGGGTCATTGTACTCATCATTATGAACAACTTTTACTACGGGACCAACCCCGAAATCGTGAAAAAAAAAATCAGTCGATCCATAGATTTATGTTCGCATAACTAGACATAATGTATGGTTCAACTGATTTTTCGCAAAGCGTGTGACTGCGTGTGCAATGTTAGCTTCAGTGGAGCATAGCCACTATTGTTAACTACATACGTGTTATTTTACCTTAACGTAAGGGTTGGGCGGCAGTCCTTGCGGCGTCATCGCGAGTGACTGCGCGTGTAATATCAATACAGATAATACGCCACCTGCGTACTGCACTGACAGCTTCAATGAACCCGATCCGTTATTCTCTGGTTCTGCCGTTTCACCTGTAAAAGAAAAATTTTCATCAATATAAGTTACAGCCGAGGAATGAAAAGGTGCTTAATCTATACTAATAATAAAGCTGAAGAGTTTGTTTGTTTGAACGCGCTAATCGCTGGAACTACCATTCGGATTTGGAAAAATATTTTTGCATTCGATAGCCCAATTCTTGAGGAAGGCTATGGCTAAGCTTTAATATTACGCTACGACCCTTAGGAGTCAAGCAAAAAGAAAAATGTCAGAAAGAACGCTACGCGAAAATAAATTAATAGCGCGACCAGGTGATGCCATGCCACGGGGTGAGTTGTGGGGGATCAAGAAATTTCACGCGTGCAGAAGTTAGCGCTGGCTTTTAAGGCCATAAATAGATACGTTCTTTATAAAACGACGACGTCTGTGGTTCTTGTGGTTAAAAAAGGTGAGGCTAGACGATACGAAAGAACTTTGAGACATCTAATGACGTCTGAACGACTATGCCGCTGGGCTAATATGCCATCAGCGCCTCAACCAGCACCCTTATTGCATAACACACTTACAATCACAATGTGAATCATTTTGAAGGGAGACTAATACATTACTTCACATGATTGAAAATGTTGTCTGCTCAATAACGTAAATAACGCAATGAATATTGTTCAACTGTCAAAATGAAAGCCACTCCTACTGTTAGTGTGTTATGCAATTACTCCACAGGTGGATAGCCTCAATAACATAACCATTCAACAGATCAAAGGACACAGCGGTTCGCTAGGCAACGATGCAACCGACGACCTTGCCAGAAGGGGGTCGAGCATTGCACCAGTACCGCGACTTTTGGAGTTTAGCAAAACAAAACATAAAGTTATACTGTTACTGACCTCTCCTCCTCTGTGGCTCCACATCCTGCTGGTCTCTCAGTAGCGGATGGAAGAACGTATACACAAGGTCTGAGTGAGCGATCTCATCGGCCAGACTGAATAATGACGTGAGGAACGCTTGCACGTCGCCAAAGCGCCGCTCGGCTACCTGACGGATGTTCGAACGGCCCACGTAGACACCTGATGGTAGACTGGAAAGGATAAAAAGATTCATAAATAAATGTTTTTGACGGTTTTAGCAATCAATAGTGCCGGGTGTTATTACAGACAGAGATGGCTATTTGTCTCTCGGATGACAACCCACCTCTGATATTGCAAAGTACCAATAACTGTAACGTAAAAATCAACTAGCTTACATATATTTGAAGTGACTGCCAATATTGTCCTTTTTTGAAAGAGGCTAATGACAGTTTTAGGCAGTTTGTTACAAACTACGAAGGATGGACGATAAAAGATATCGTAGCTGAAATATCACCTAATCTGCATTCGCGATTTATTTGCCAAAAATGTAAACAAATATGAGTTTATGGAAAAATAACTTTAATTCCTACACAATAAAGTTCAGTTCACCCTACAACTTCAAACATTTTTATAACTTTTTCAATAGTGCTAGTCACTCTGAAATTAACTTAAGTAACATTAAAATAAAGTTGATATTTATTCAACTTGAAACAACATCAATATGAAACATAAATTTAAATAGACTTTATATTATAATATCATGAAGAAATTTTCATTGAATCTGGGAAATACGTATTAGATTGCAATCTTTGTAAAAGACACAATAAGCATCCATGATTTATTGGTTGTGAAAAGTTCAAGTGAAACATTTCTTCTCTAACGTAATGTATTTGTAATTTAGTTACCTAAAGCCCTTAAACTCGATATCGATAAATTCGTAGCCTTAATCTATCAAGTGTCAACCATATCAACACAGAAAAGATACCCCAATCAAACAATGAATAATGTATTCAAGGAAAGAAACATGAAATGTTATGTATTATCTTTATAACTAAATACAAATAACATGGTATTTTTGTGTATGTCGGATATGTCGATTATCTTCGTGTCATGTTCAGCCATAATTAATCCCTTGATAGTCCTGTCGTAAATTAGCGTACATTAGTCCACTAAATACTTTGATAAAACAGTATTTAGATTGTCCCACATACTAATTTCCGTTGTGACCTTAGTCTCAAGTCAGCCTATGATCGAATTTGTACAAGTTTTAGCCTGACAACCAAGCCACATTAAAGAACCAATCTGTTACAAAAAATCCTTTACTTCTAAGGGCAGGGGGTAAAGGGGTTACTGCCGAGATGCAACTAGTAGAGAAGTATGAAGAAAAAGTCATGTTGCGGTTTAGGGTAATCATGTCCCGAAGATGCCACACTGCGATATCTCGCAATGCGTCTGTGTCTAGTAGCATGCATTTGTTTTACATGGATGGAGGTGACATCGAGGTTGCGAGCTAAACTGCGATCGCGAGGTATATCCCTACTCTCATAAGTCATAGCCATCCACGTTCATACGCAAAACTTCCCCTCACGAATTTTCCTCATTCCTCCTCATCACATGCTCATAACTTCTAAACCATAAATTTTAAGGTTTAAAAGAGTGTCCGTGGAGTTTCTTGCCCGTTCTTCTCCATAAGTATCTACTAAGCTTTGGAATGGGCAACTAGCTTCATCTTTCTGACTGACTGACTCCTTGACTATTCAAAAGTGCAATTGGTTTATTTGAAATAAATGCTTTGATTTGAGTTGAGTTTAACCTACCAGATGCTGAAAATGTTGCTTTAACTTTTGATGTGCCAATGTATTTATAAGATGCATTTTAATTTAATGGATTAATTTGTTTGTGCTGTAAAATGACAGATATGCTGCCAAAACTTGTTTATAAATTGACTTGATTAAAAAATAAACTGATAAACAAATAAAAACTATTCCATCGCCAACCGCAACTTATACACTAAAGACGATAACAAATACATAGAAAATGACAATAACCGTAACTTGACTTCGCATCAACCATTACACCTCCATATCCGGACAGTTGATTACATAGAATAATTTAAGTGTGATAAGATAACAGTCATTATTCGAGGCTCTCACCTTATCTTATCTGGTAACACAGCCGTATTGATTTAAACAGTAATGGCTGAACGAGTGTTGTCACCACTTACTCTATTTATTTGCATTTAGAATTTATGTTTGTTTTAAATTATAAGGCTGTTATAAGAAACTGTGTGACGCGTAAGTATGAATTTGTTGCATTTTTTATAATTTTTCCTTATAATACGAGATGGAATTGCAATAGTTCAGTCAGTATAATTCCTGATACATAATTATGATTCATTCTCATATCTAATAGTAAAACAACCTTATCAATTCGCTATCCTTTTTCAAAATTATTTCAGTTGACAACACAGTGATTTACATAGCAACCCTAGCGTTCTCCTGTTGTTTCGTGCGACAGTGCAATGTTCGGGTTCAGGCATTCTCTCAACTTCTTCAATGGAGCCAGACGGAAGAAGGAAAAAGATGATATCGGCTCGATCGTGTCCATCACGGGCGCTTATAGAACTAATAGGGATGAATTTTTTGGTACGTATCTAACTTTAAATTAATGTACGAGTAATAATTTCAATTTAATTCGTAGGCAATTCTCATGTCAAATTTTATGATTGCTCGATTTGACTGTTTCTTTTCTGTTGTTTATCCATAAAGCCCAACATCATAATCTGTGTTTTCCAAACATAGAAATAACAAGCAATGCCTCACCATACCAAATTTATCATAATAGTGATACAATTTCCAGGATACAACTACCCTGATGTTCAGAGGAAGCCAACACCAAATGCGAACTACAATATGCCAACTACAAGCACAGGGCAAACAAGACCTTTACGACAAGCGAAAAGCACCAGTGACTTAATTATGGACAAAAACCTCCCGCCGAACTTACGACCAGAGAACCCTGGGGTGTCAAAAGACCCCCGCGGGGCCGAACTGGAACGTAACAACAGATCCCAGGACATCCCTATACGTCCGGAAAGGAAACTGGACGCACAAATACGAGTAGATAAACAAAGACTCGAAGAACAAAAGAAGCTAGAAAAGCGGCGGTTAGAAGAGCAAAAGAAATTAGAGAAGCAACAACAAGCAGAACAGAAGCAGAGGGAGAAAGAACATCTGAGACAGGAGAAGTTAAGAAAAGACAGGGAGAAGAAAGAAGCTCAGGTGGCGAAGAAGAAAAAGCAGGCGCCACAGCGTCCTGTCGCGAATCCTTTAGCACAACAAAGTGGAAGTGCATTAAATCCTTTAGCTTCAGGGTCTGGACAGATGTCCCATTCGACAAACACTCTAGATAGTTCTATTAGTAAGACAAGCGGGCCTCCGCCGTACTCTGCCTCGAAACCAGAAGGAGAGAAAGATAGCAGTGGCAACGTGACTTATACCAAGCCTGTGGATACAGGCAGTTGGGACATGGTTTCCAAACATAGGGAAAATATAAACCGGCCGAAGACTGCGGCGACTGCGCCACAAACTAAGCAAACGGTGATGGATTTGAACTACAAAGTGGGTGAAGATACTAAGGAAAATAGTGAAGCTTGACGTGCGATACAGTGAGTCTAAGGTTTAGTTATGATATTTGTAAGGTTGTTATGAATCGTTGATACGGTGATGGATTTGAACTACAAAGTGGGTGAAGATACTAAGGAAAATAGTGAAGCTTGACGTGCGATACAGTGAGTCAAAGGTTTAGTTATGATATTTGTAAGGTTGTTATGAATCGTTGATACGGTGATGGATTTGAACTACAAAGTGGGTGAAGATACTAAGGAAAATAGTGAATCTTGACGTGCGATACAGTGAGTCAAAGGTTTAGTTATGATATTTGTAAGGTTGTTATGAATCGTTGATATGTTTGTTAAGTAATAAATTTATATTTTTATAGTTTGGCGTTGTCACTATTCTAAATCGAATGATTCTGTATGAGCATTATAAAGTGATAAAATTATTTACGTTGGTTTATGTCGTTGTTCTATGGTCGCAAGCGCTACTGCTGAGCATAAGGTCCTGGGTTCGATTCCCAGGTCGGGCAAAATGTTAATGGGAATTGTATCAGGAATTTCTTAGTAGCAGTCCGAAGGTTGGATAGGTGCCCGGTTGATGGTAATGGCGCGCCCCATTACATGAGACTTAAACATAACTGACGAAATGTGGGTGTTGCTATCTAGGTACACCTCTGCATAACCCTTCGGGGATTACACGCGTGATGTTATGTTATTTAACTTGCTCTTAACACTAAACAAGCCTCGGTTATAAAGGTAGGTAAAATGTACACTTTTATAGACCCGCAACAACTAAGTCTGAGTGCCGGATATTTCAGTTCATGTTCCAATGAGATATCACGTATTTATCAATAAAACGAATTGCATGTAAAACCCAAGGGGTTTTAAAGTTTTGTTTTGAATCTAATCTTATTTACTGATACTAACAACTTTTATCTAATCTTTAACATTATTTACGTAACAAGAATTTTTAGGGCCAGTAATCAGGTAATGTGAGGCGCTGATTAAAAAGATGAAGGACTTTTAAAAAAGCAATCGTGACGACATATTTAAAACGGACTTTACGCAGGTGACTATAGCTGATTCAGCTAGGCCGTAGATGACTAAAATCGCAAGTTCCAAAGTAGCCGGTTTCGACTTTTGTCGTGCGGCGACAGGTCGCATGCGGCGGGTGATTAAAATCGACCGTGAAAATGCTCAGTCGCACGCGATCGACCGCCACATGAAGGTCGACATTTCGATGCCGAATGAACTAGTCACCTGCGATTTTTATCAACCTGTGTAAATGGGGTGGCGATTTGGTTAGCGACCAGTCGCACGGCGAAAATTTACTAAGTTTAAATCCCCTAAGAATATTTGGGATCGATTTATCTATATTATCATGCCAGTTAAAAAGATAGAAAAAGTTTTCATATGTCGTCGTAGTCAGTCCGAGTAATGTGCCAGAACAACCAAGACGTCCGAAACTATGAATGAACAGCAGATACGTTTTACTTGGTTTATCGTAATACTTTGCTAGACATCAAGTCCAAAAGTGGGTATAACTTATAATGCCTGTTAGCCGCAAACTTGTTTCAACTACAGTACGCCACGAGATCATTAGTATCGCAAGAAAAGCGATTAAGGAAAGTCGTAATACAAATTAGCAACCGTAATTAAAATACTAATTATCAATAATTATATCGACACGATAAAAAGAACGATAATTATGTATAATGTTATTTACAAGAAAAATCTTAATCCCAACTAATGAGCTTGCCGTACTGACCTACTATCGCCAGCTATTGAAAACACGCTGGCATATGTACTTATTTACTTTTACTGTCTCCTTGGTCTAGTCACTAAAGCAAGCGATCTATTCTGTAAAAAAAAGTCACCGTGAATACATAATAAATGTGAAGTGAGATTGAACTGAGCTGTCATTCCTCCCGACGCTATGAATAGGCAGTTTTAACATCTCAGTTCGTGCTCACTTCACCTAAGTTTTCACGGCGACATTTTTACAGAATAGCACTACTGATATGGCTGTGGAGCATGAAATCCCGTGTTCGAATGCCGGGTCAGGCCAAAAAGAAGTTATAGGGTTTCTTTTCAAGGAAATCTCAATAGCAGTCAATTGATTCCGGTCGTGCCGGATTGCCGTCCCATCGGACTATGAGAGTGAGCGAAAAGATAGTGTACCTGTGACTGCGCACATTCTTGCGAATTAAACATATTTGGGTAGTCTCCGTTGAGATTTGTCAGCGTGACCGAAAAAAATTGTATTATTACAAGCCGTGCGCTGGATGGGATTACCGATCGGCAAATTTCGAATTGTCATACAAACTTTCATCCCCTATTTTATTTATATATAAGATGAATTTTCAAAAATCTGTCCTTAGTACTCACTTTCGTTATATAAGGAACCCAGTAGTGCAAAGTTTCATGCTTCACGACCCAGCGGTTCAGGCGGTGCATTGTCTGTCGGTGAATGAATTTAAGAATTTTATTAAATAGATTATTCTTACCTGTGAACTTTAGCCAAGGGGAAGTGCAAACAGATCTTCTGGTACAATTCAGTGAAGTGCTTGTAAGAGCGGTACAGCACGAAGGGCGTCGTCTGTCCTTGTCTGTAGATGCGAAGTGCGTATACGTAGTGCTTTTCAGGGTCATAGCGCTTCTCGAAGCCGAGGCACTCCACGCTTACCAGGCGGCCTTCTTGTGCCATGCTGTAGAGAAGATAACGAGATTATAGAGAACAATGGTGTTAATCAAAATGGAGATTCAGTATTTTATTTCTGAACTGAACTTTATGAAAACAGAAGCAGGGTTTTAGAATCTGAATAGACCCCTTCGTTAATTGATTTGCATGCCCATCTGTTGGTAGAACATGGAGGATTCTTATAATGAAACAACTATGTATTAAATACCCATGTTTGTAAACCAATAAATGATTCGATTTAATTATTTTCGACATTGTTCCAACACAACGCCTACAGGTTCTGTCAAGTCGTGATTAAGTTCACATTTTATAGCTTAAAATAGCAAGGATCTTCTTATATCTAATCCATGAGTCGACGCAGACATCGTTTATATTAGAAGGACTATTAAATTAATATTCGTATGATTTCCATAAAAAAAACCGACTTACGTGTAAGTCCGTGGCATAAACGATAGTAGTTCGGAAGTATTGTTGCTTTGATCACCACTCGCGCGCAGTTGCGCCAAATTGTGCAGGAAGAAGTTTATTGGTGTGAATCTGTTCAGAAAACAGAGTAATAATAAATAAAAATAGACACAAAGATATTTTTCTCATAGAAATAATTCTGTCACTGATTGACTTTGCATGGAGAAAGTGCCTTCTATAGAAACTTTCGCTTTTAGAACAAAAATTGCATGAGGACGAAAAGGCGAGGTGATTGTTCATGCAATACAGGAAAATAATAATAATACTTTATTTGCCAAAATGTAGGTGTACAAAGTATGATCGTAATATAAATGTGGCCCATTATATGTGGTGTGCAAATCTTTAATTCCAGAACACATTAAATGATTAAAAATGTCATAATATTCCTGCAGATAACACTATACATAAATGTTACAAAATGTCGGATTAAATAAATTAATTGCAAATATTTAATTTCACAATACATTACATAATTTAAAAATGTCCTAACATTACATGAGTTACCAATATGAATGTTATACAATGTCAGATTTTATGTATTAATTGAAATGTCAATGTCCATGAATATTGTTATAATGTCAACATAAAAATAATAATAATAAATCAATTTTAAATAAAAAATAAATAGAATATATATATAAACCAAATTTATTGACATTACTTTCTTTCTGTGACATGTGACACAAATTCATTAACAGTGTAAAAACATTTTTTTAAGCCATTGAAAAAGATATAACCAGTACGGTACGCAAACTGTTACTATGAATTCAGCATATGATTCTAGATCGAAATTCTAGAAGTCAAAATGTGTGGAACAACTAATATATTTTTTTATATCCAACGATACATTTCTACGCTAGGGGGTTTTCGAAACATAATTATGCTGAATTTAAAGTAACAGTTTGTGCACTGGTTATTTTTTTTCCTGTTTCAATAGAGTTGTACAAAAATCTGATGAGTTCCTTTTAAAACGAAGATGAGCAATACATTTTATAACGAAGGCGAGCAATAAAGAAGGATTTTTGATAATTTATTCCTGAAAGGGATGAAATAGGGGATGAGAGTTTGTATGGAAGTTCGCCATTTTTTTTCAATGGGAAATCCCACCTGGCACACGGCTAGTCCCAAATATGAATGTAACTCATCAGAACCAATACATACTTGCTCTTGAGCGAGGAGTGTATGAGCCGCGCGAAAGCGGCGGCCGCCTCGGCGTTGCTGGCGGCCGGCAGCAGCGCGGCGCGCACGTAGCCCACGGCCGCGCTCGTCACGCCCGACACGCCCGACAGCGCCATCTGGGGAGCCACGGCACTGTCGGGTATACACTCTGTGCGGCCTTGTGGGGCTAGGGCCGTCCGGGGTTAGTGAAGCGTCATGGACGAGAGAATCAGCAAGCATTGAGTGCGATTTTCGCATTTTGCACTTGTATTCGAATTCTTAGGTCAGCGTTCGGAGTATGTTCTGACATAAGTATACAATTACTGATCCTGAAAGACTTCGACACTATTCACTATACCAATACGGTTTTTGTTTTACTTGTCACATTTGGTAAAAAAATATAACGTCCTCACACAGGGAAGACTTTTTTTTTCAATCTTCTTGGTTGAAGCGGGTTGTAAAGGGTTTATGCTAAATAGAAAAAAGACGGGAAGCACATCCATGTCGGCTTGATTTATAGAGACCAGCCAGGATGTGAATGCCGAACGATATAGCATGAACTACATAAATCATTCTTAAATCAATAGGTTAGACTTACCAAAGCAAACAAGTCTAGTATATGATCGTGATGCGCTCTGACAATGTTGAATGCCATACAGCACAACTCTACGAAGTGCTGGAAGCGCTGCGTGGGTCTCTCGCCGCCGTTGATCACGTACACCATGTCGTGGGTTAGCACGAAGGGGGCGCGATCTCTATACACAAAAAAATCATGATTGTAAGATTTTGGTACATAATACGAAAAATTTTAAGCTAACGCTGCACTTTTTCAAGAGTTGCTGATAAATTGTATGTAATATTTTTGACATCGAATTTTTTAGTCAAGACCATCTAATGGTTAGGTGGTCTTGACTTAAAAGTTCGATGGGTTAGACTCTAACCTACAAAAAACTTTGGTAAAAATAACAATTTTATTAGCCTTTACTGTCCCACAGGGGACAGGACTCATTACTTCGATATATTCCGATCCAAAGCAAATGTGAAAGATTGCTTCTTGGTTTTGGCATACAATGGTTTTTTTTTTTTTTGTCATTAACATTCTATTTGATCATACCTTTTAAAGTTTCCAAACATTTGCGCATCTCCGAGAAACTTCCCGAAGTCTATATGGAACAGGTGCCCTGACGTCTTCAACATAATGTTGTCGTTGTGACGGTCGCAGATACCCAGCAGATACGTCGCTACGCTGTAGCCGGCACATGACGCTAAAGGAGAGAGAAATAAGTTTCACTATACATCAAATATCAATAAACTTATATCTAACGCTATACCGATTAGTTTGCAAACTGTTCTTTAGTGAACTCGAGAAACCTGAGGCCAATTCCCGTATTTTTAAGAGCGTTCACATTCTAATCTGTCAAGCATACCTCTAGTTTTCCTACATTTTTGTCAAAATTTTAACATTGATTGTCGATGAGATTGCGACTAGATTTTGAACTGAGATTCTAGACTAGGAACATTATCCTTAAAATACGCATAGAATATTTTTAGGAAGATCATCATAAGCCCTCATGTTTATAAGGTAAAGGAACTAGAATAACTATAATTATCGCATACAATATTATTTTTTAGAGGCTCGCCTGTTATCTATTTCTTTCATTATCTCTACAAAATTTATAAAAATGCAAACAAAGCAATAGCTCTTTTATAACTAAACATAACTCACCTGTAAAATTATCCCTTGCACGTTGGTATTCAAGTTCCGAGGGATTGTGTTTCGCCAACCATTCCGCGATGGGTTTGTCCTTGAAGGACCCAGTCAGTCCCCACTCCGTTTGGATCGCGCGAAGAGTTTCTGCTTCGGAGACTATTTCAATCATACCTGAAAATAAAAACGTATTACAAAACAGTTATTACGTAACATGTTTATTTCGCGCCCGCATGCCCGTACCCGCAACTAAGGTGAAATGAAGGCATTTTTTTTTTATTTTGAAACGGTTTGCGGGCGCAATATTTGCAGTTACGTAATAAAAGGGACCGTAAGCGGGCGAGTAAATTGGACCCTCATTACACCTTATAAGTTTTTATTAGAAACATTAAATAAAAAGAGATTAATAAGTATATCACGGCAACAACGAAATAGGGAACCTACTTGTAATGCACACAAATTGTATTATTGTGACGCTTTTAAAACCCTGAGGTAGTTTGAGGATCTCAAATAAATTATTCTTACCTCTCTTGTCACTTGTAGGCAGCGCTTGGAATGTCACTATTCGAAGATCCAAGCCGGCCCTCAACCACAAACTGTCCATAACTTTGATGACTTGCAAAACTAACGCGTCCTGACGTAAATCGTCGCCAACCTGGTAAATAATAA
This sequence comes from Apamea epomidion, assembly GCA_947507525.1. Taxonomy (NCBI): domain Eukaryota; kingdom Metazoa; phylum Arthropoda; class Insecta; order Lepidoptera; family Noctuidae; genus Apamea; species Apamea epomidion. The sequence goes on along the minus strand of OX382230.1, from coordinate 14,408,352 downwards.
AAGTTAATAAATCATAGGTGAATTCTGTAGCGATTTGCTGTATATAACTCTAAAGTAAAATACCTGCTCTCTGAAAATAGAAAGAACTGTTTGAAATCATACTATTGACTTGCAGAGATAATTGATTGGATGTAATACCAAACAAACTTAGCAAATTATGCGGTATATGTATGCCCTATACGTTTGTGATTTTTTTTCCTTTCTTACCTTGAACATAGCAGGAATTATAGCGTTATCACTGCCGATGAAGTTTATCTTAAGTGGCAGTGTATTCGAGGCGAAGTACATGCATGACCTAGTAAAAAAACAACTTGTTAGTTACACAAAATTACACACGGATACGAGAGCCCATTAATAATTTTGGACATAGTTACTAAGTCAGCGATTAGACGGACTGGACTCTGCAAGCGTTTTTATTACCATTGACATTGATCACAGATAGGCTAGGTTTTTTTGGGTTGTTCCACAAATCCCCATTGAAGTCTCATAGAAAAAGACATAAAGTTCACAAATACCCATTGGTTTAAAACTAAAATACAAACAACATAATATTATAATAACCATGAAGTCTTTATTTCTTATGGAGGTTCGGACTCATTGATTATTTTTATAATCCATCAATTAAAGTCCTAACAGAAAAACACAGTTTTAAAATGATTAATAAAATCATAAGCCAACAAAGCCAACAACGGAACAAAAAATCAAAACACGCGTGGCAAAAATCAATACCAATCATATGAAGCTCCGTTGATGCGGATTCTCAACGGGGATTTGTGGAAACACCCGTTTTTTTTTCGATATGTCTGATTGGTCCAATAATAAAGGGCTAGCCCTCCAAATATTTGACACTATTATTGTTAGATCGCCACTACTCACTTGACATCCACATCGTGTACATATTTGTGCAAGGCGAGCGGCAGCGCGGCGGGCTGCTGCCGTAGCAACGTGGCCAGCTTGTCGCCGCCCGCGCTCAGGGCTCGCTGCCGACCTGTGTCTTTGGCGTCCTTTACTGCTTGAGCCACTTCAGATAGTGTCTGTAGGAAAAAACACGTACTTATGTCAAGTATAGTTATGGAACTTAGACAGACAAGGTTATTTTAGTTCGGTATTAAAGCTGACTTTCGACGGAGCTTGATAGCTTAGGACTCAATTTTATGCCGGGTGCAGTCTAGTCTCTCAGCCCGAAACCATAGTTTCGGACGAGGTTACAGGCGTTTTCTTCTCTGTATCACCTACATACACACATTCGTTCTTACTGAACTAAGAATGAATGATAACACTTTTGACAGTTGTCCTTACTCCCGATGTGTTTTACTCTTCTGATAAAGCAAATTGTTCGGGAATAGGGTTAATTTCGAACTATCAAACTGCTTTCGGACGGGCAGGAGAGTAGACCTCTAGATTAGTGAAACGTAACGAGATATAACACACGTTGAAACAAATTCGCCTAGTATTAAATGCGGGGCGGCTAAAATGGGAGAGATATATGTAATACACATGTGGATTAGAGAGAGTAAGTGATTACAGACCTTCACAAGTAGCTGCTGCCTCAAGAGCGTGTTCTGCAGGTTCTCCCCGCAGCCGGCCAGCAGCGCGCGCAGCAGCAGGCGGTAGCGCCACGCGGCCGCCGCGCCCGCGTCGGCCGCGTGCGAGGCCGCCGCGTCCTCCAGGCTGATGCCTAGGTACTCTTGGTTCGGGTCCTAGAGAAAAACATAATTATGTATTTTTCTGAAGATGATAAATATGTCGTGGATAGATGGCACCACGGTACAGCGGACAGCGCTATCTAACAATTTGATGGGTAAACGAATAATCATGTGATCGGAAACGCAAGCGAGCCCTACCGCTTGGACACGATCGTCGGTGGAGGGGATGCAGCGAGGACTGGCGGAGAGACCGAGTGTTGCGACAGTCTACAGTGGACAGTCGAGCTCGGATAGTCTTGGCAAACGCTCAGTACCGCACGCACGTGTTTGTTTCTGAGGAAAGTGTGCGTTTCGGTTGATAATCGCTAGTTTATTAAAGTTACTTTAAATTCAAATTATCTTTTCGTTCGAGTACCCGCTACAGTGCCCACACATAATTATGTCGGATCGTGAAGAAGACCCGATGTTTCGCATCTCGGCCACCCAGTGATGCGACAAATATAAATTCGAATAAAGATAAATATAATAATGTTTGTTTCGTTTGACGTCATTTGTCTTTAAAAGATCGCTTTGACCGGCGATTACGTCTCCCTATGCAATATTTCTACATTTATATCTGTAATTTTTATGGTGCACATAATAAATGCTATTCTATCTGTACCCTGTGTATCCAATACACTGTATCGCAGATACAGTGTTTTAAATTAACAACATTCATTCGATTTCTTTAAGCCTGTTTCATGCTATAGCATTCATAGTTTTTTGAGTTTGCATGAAAAGTACTGAGATATTGCAATGCAAATTACACTGTATTTACTTAAAAATACAGGTCTAAAATAGAAAAACACGGCAATTTAAGATGCAGTGTATTGCCAAAATAATCTTCGCACGTTGCAAGATACAGTGTTTTGTCAAAACAAAGTAGAACGCCTAGTACAACGCGGGCGCGCCAATCAGAGCGAGGCTAGGCGATCGATCTCAACGATAATTGGTCGATCTGGCAGAGAGCGACGGCGCGGCGGGGAAGTTAGCTTATTGCTGCGCTGTTGACAAATTGTTTACGCGCCGTGCCGTGATTGAGTTCACAGATTATATTACTGAGAACATGGATAATGGATCCCAGGTCGACGCTATTTATACTGATTATAGCAAGGCGTTCGATAGGATCGATCATGACATTCTACTGAGGAAGCTTTTTGATTTGGGCATAGCGGAGACCTGTACAGATGGTTTTCATCATATGTACAGAAAAAGGCACGAGCAGTGGTCCTCAGTGGCTTTATATCCTACTGGTCAACTATCCCCTCTGGTGTTCCGCAGGGGTCGCTGCTGGGCCCATTATTATTTGTACTTTTTATTAATGATATCGGCGGGTGTTTCAAACATTCTAAATACCTAATGTTTGCAGATGACATGAAAATTTATACATTAGAGCTGAGTTTGAATTCCGCTAGACTTTTGCAGGCGGACATATCTAGATTAGTAAGCTATTGTAGAATAAATAAACTAGATCTTCATATATCACAATACTTAGTTATAACCCTCACCCGGAAGAACCTATCAGTCATATTTAATTACTCAATTGCCAATCAACCTTTATCTCGAACTCATGTCACCAGAGATCTTGGTTTTTTTCTGGACAGTAAGCTCACCTTTGAGAGTCATGTTGACCACATCGCGAAAAAAGCATCCAAAACCCTGGGATTCATTATCCGTAATGCCAGTTCGTTCAATAAAATGAAAACATTGAAAATTTTGTGTTGCGGTTACGTCCGCAGTCATCTCGATTATGGTAGTCAAATTTGGAATCCGAATTAAGCAGTGCATTCAGACAGATTGGAACGAATACAAAGGAAATTCACGAGATACTTAGGTTATAAATTTAAAATTCCTTATCTGAGTTACAATGAACGATGCGCTCGATAACACTTACTTTCACTTGTAGCTCGGAGAACTATATCTGACGTTGGGGTCCTAGTTAAAATAGCACAATCAAGGATTAATTGTCCTGAACTTCTTTCTAAGCTGTCTCTGAATGTTCCACCTCGGCATTCTCGTTTGAGAAATCTCCTTCATGCTCCTTACGCTCGCACAGTTTACCGTAGCAATTCTTCTATGGTTCGCTCACTCAAAGTTTTTAACCAAATTGTTAAGAATAAGCACCCTTCAATCGATTTGTTTGCAAGCAGTTTAGCGTCCATTACTACTGTTTTATCTAAACAGTGTAATATTGTTTCTGATGCACTCTGACAGCGGCTGCGCATGCATGGCAGATGCATGTGCATCTGCTGTTGGAGTGTGTGCTGTTACAGGTATTTAATTTATTAGTTAAGTAATTTAATGTTATACTTAGTGCTTAGTTAACCTATTCGTTAACTATTTTTATTTCATTAGTCAATTTGAAAATGTGTACAACAATACTCTATTACTAACTGTGGAGGCTTGTTAATAGCTTGTCGTCAATTACCTCACTACTACTTCTGTATTTGATAGCTGTAAGCCACCCAAAGACAATAAAAAATAAAAAAATAATTTAATAAACTCGTTTGTTTTTTTTTTGCAATTCCCAATCCATTTTGATCTATCAGTTTACTCCCATCTAATAAAAAATTCGACTATAACTACGTGCGGACAATTCTAGGCCCTGCACCCTAATTGCGAAACACACAATCAATCTCAATCTGATTCATTTTGAAGGAAATTGCTAATCCATTGCTTCATAAGTTCGAAAAAGGTTACCTTCCTAAAGTCTGCTCAACACGTTAATAACGCAATGAATGTTGATGAACTGTCAAAATGAAACCGATTCTGATTGATTGTGAGTTACGCAATTAGGGTGCTGTTTAACCAAGTCAATACACTGTAACTCTAAAATACAGTGTATTGCCTTAACAATTTCTTTCTTCGCTTCTGACGACTGTTACGACAACACAAGTTATCCACGATAATTAATTATGTATATTGTACATATATATAAATCATACTGGGCTTGATAATTCATAAAATTACGTTTAAATTGATACCAAACGCTAAATACTTTCTAAAGAAAATTTTGGAGTAATCTTCGAAAAAGTAAAAAAAAATAATTTGGTCCTTTTCTCAAAATCTGTTTTTCGTAGTTACATTGTATTGGATTTATAGGGTACATCTATACAATTATAAATCTATATATAAATAGTAAATTAAGCGAGATGCGCACTACACACATATCATCTTTTTGCCCTTGTCTCTTGTTATTTGGGATCGGCGGAACACGCTTATTTTCTTTCACATTCATTCTTCCTTTACAGCCGTCACTCTATCATTCATTCATATAATTCCTTACACAATCCATCCATTATTCCTTTAGCAGTCCTCTCCCTTTATATCTATCAGCATTTATATATTTTTTTAAATGTAGTCACATGCGTTGTGCACTACACACACTGTTATAAAATGGAGCGTTATTACTTACTTGAGGTACATTTGGTAATGAATGGACTAGCAACCAGAACAGTCGATGAGCGACCGCTGGCCCGGAGAGAGCGCGTGACAGTAATAATTCTGTAATAGAACAAAAAATATACAATTTATATTCATTGAATCCTTCATACTATACTATATATAGAGATAAACCATTATAAAATATTTCTGAAATCTGACATACATGTTTTTACCTAGTTTGGGTTTCAGAGCCTTCATAGGTTTTTGTAACACTCTGTAGTGAAATAAAATTTCAATAAAGATTTTATTTATTATTTATAAAACTGCACGCCCCTCAACTAAAATTACTATACAAACATTTGATATGTGTATGCAACAAGCAGTGGAGGGGCGTTCATTTTTAAAATGGTTTATCTCTACTACTATATGCATTTACTAGACATGCGTCTAGTACTGACACTAAAATATAATAATCGTTTAAAACGTTTTCCACCCAAAAGTAAGTAGTACCTATATTTTGAACACAAACCGACTACAATTTGATCGAGTCAATCGGCGTGAACTAGCACAAGTTTTACAAAAGATAGCCCAGCGGGCCAATTTTCGTAATTTAAACCGATCAAAATCTAGTCGCAGTCTCATCTCGGCGACAAAAAAATGTCAAAAACTTGTCAACATGTAGGGAAATTTGACGTATTTTTGACAGATTGAGACTGATATCAGACTGTGAACATTCTTAAATTTACCAGAATTGCCCCTCAGGAGTGTCTTCGCACTAAGCGTATATCCGGCGTAGGGCGTAGGTTAAAGTCGCGTATGAATACGCTGTTCCAGTGTCGCGTGGGGGTAATTTTATTGAAAACCAGCGTCACGCCTGGAACAATGCAGATGCACCAGGCAAGAAGTAATTTCTTGCTAAAAACCTATGAATACTGACCGGCAACAGGACTGGCCTCGTACGTCTCATGTCGTAGCGCCTGTATCAGTTGCGGCATGACGCGACATAAATCATCATCTGACATCTCATTGATCAGCTGCGTCGCAGTTTCACGGACTGCATTGTCTGGGAAGCTGAAATGTAATAAGAAACAATGAATACGACTGTTTTCTTTGCGAAGAAAGTATCGGACGTTTTCGCTTTTATGTTTAGGTTTCCTGGCTTATCCCAAGACAAATTCCCGTAATTAAAAATGTTCAAAATCTAGTCGCAATCTCATCTCAGCGACAATCAAAGTCAAAAACTTGTCAAATGTAAAGAAATTAGAGGTATTTTTGACAGATTGAGACTGAGATCAGACTGTGAACGTTCTTAAAATTACGAGAATTGCCCTTCTGTTTTGCTATACGCACAGCGCTTGAACTCAGAATCATAAAACTCAAATTAATGAGAAGTGTTTTAAAAAGAAAAGTATAAGTGACGAGAGACGACGCACTATAAAACTTAAAATTTGAAAAACTGTGTGTAGCCAGATACAGCGACCAGGATTTTTAATTAATTATTTTTGATCAGCATGGCGCTCACAAGCATAACAATGAAAATGTTTTTTTTTTTTTTCATTATTCATCCTGACTTACCAGGGTAATAGCAAATGCATGGCGTTCAAAGGCGACGGTTTCTCCCACAATTTTAACAACGCGATCAGTTGTTCTCGATGTTCTCCGTACCAGTTGGTGGCCGCCATCAGTACCAAAGGCAACGCTCCGGCCAGTTGGACTAAGTATTGACGTTTTTCCCACATTATCTAAGAAGAAAAATATATTATGTAAAGAAAGAAAGAAAGAAAAAGTATTTATTGCGACTCGTACAGGAATATCAGAAACTAAACTAAACACAGTCAAAAATATAAAAAAAACAAATTATATAAAAAAAGTAACACAAAGAAAAATGAAATAGAAAGTCCTATACGAGGCCAAAACGCTCCTATCTCAGCATGATGCTACGACATTAAAAAAATAAATGTCGCAGTGCTGGTATTCTGATAGTGCCCGCTATGATGTCACGGGCAGTATGTGAATTTGGTCTCTAAAACTAAAGACTTTTCTTTAAAATAATATAACATTTCTTTTCATAGATCTCTCGTATCGGCCCAAACAATTAAAAAATGCCTCTTGCCGTGGTAAAAATATAAGCCAGTCAGCAAAATGGTATATGAAGGCTGTCTGTCCAGAGTGCCAGAGACTATTCAAGAGACACCCGTCCGTTCTTGTCCCATAAATGCCACTTCTGAACTCCGTAAACTTTACGGATGCGTACGCATTCCATACAAAAACGTTGTTTTCTATGGTCAAAGCTGAACAGAGCTGAATAAGTGTGGTTAGTCCCTTATACAAAGATTTTAAGTATAAGTATCTCACCTCCCGGCATTCACTCGGCATCCTCTGGTAGGCGCCCTGCTCAATGAGATGCAGCAGCTGCGACTGCGTGTGTCCGTCCAAGCTGTCGAACTTGGGCAGCTCGTCTCGGGTCAACGGCCTCTGGCGACCTTCCTCGCCGTTCGTCCATTTGACACCGGTGTGCGCGTATAGGGGAATTTCTGGAAATATGTTTTATATCGGTTAAGTTGTTTTCTTCTTGGAATTGTGTTTTTACTAAACAACGTCAAATGGCAAACGCAAGCTGACGTGTGATCTGAAACAAACGTCTAGGGAGTCTTCCACAGCCACAGAACGGCACAAATTAACACGCGGTAAGGCGCGTTGACGCTCGCTTTGAAAGCTAAATGTTATTGATTTTTCACAAGGCAGCTTAGTCCAAGAATATTTGGAGTAAATTATTTCATCATAGGTTCAACTTTGTTCGTTAAATCCAAACACACCAATATTAACGACGGGGAAGGTTCCCGTGGGCGAGTGCATGGGATGCGGCGCGGGCCCGATGCGACGGTCGCAGTATGTCGGCCACAGAGGTAGCACGTAGTTGCCTGATGCTAGCATGCTGGAATTAAAACAATACCACGTTATTTTATATTAATTATAAGCTTCTGTAGACTTCCAAAATCCAATGTTTATCCCAGAGAAGTCTGTAGATAATAAAATCATAAAGAAAGTAAAGTTAATTGTTGTCAATACAGGATACCCCATCACTCATCATTGTGCCACATGCAGGGATTGACATTAACATAAAGAGTAATAATAATTATTTTGAATAATAGATTGCTCAATGCAAGCCTTGCAACATGAAGTCCATCATGGGAGATTATGATGATCCTTTCATGAGAGCATTATAATTGAAAAACAACTAAAAATAACTCTACATACCCATCAAAATCAAACATCTGTATAGCAGCCCAGCCTAATTCCGCCAATTCGTACTGCACATCACCATTCTCCTCATTTTCCTGATTATTCGTCTGATTGTTCTCATTGTTCTGGTGTTGACTGTCCACCGTTCGTTGAGAACGCCCGTACAGAGTAATGACTAGCCGAGATTCTCGAGGTAAACTGTTCACGGGAAGATCTTCTAAGTTTAGCCTGAAACAAATGAAACCGTTTAATATGCTAGAATGCGAGAAATGGCGCTAAGGGGAGGCCCATGTCCAGCTGTGGACGTATTTTATCTAAAGTGATGATATTATTTATTTATTTGAAAACGTTTATAATAAACGTAACATATGCAACAAGGCTACCACGCTCAAATGGGATTGGGCAGGTCACATCAGCCGCGTGCACAATGACCGCTAGACAAAAGTCTATACACAATGGGTGCCTGAAGACGGACGGCGCCGCCGAGGTCTGCCCAGAAAATAGCCGCGAAATGACCTGGATGCGTACCGCGAGGGCTGGGTCGAGGGGTTCAATAAGAAATAATACACAACATTAACTAACAAATAGTATAGAGGAACAGAGTGGAAAGTACAACCTGCACGGAAAAGGGAGGAAAAACTGCTAACACGTTCCCTTTACACCACAATATCGCTATTCTACAGTATGTGATAATAAATTTAATATTTTATTATTATCTTAAATATAGGTTTAATAGGATATTTTTGAATAGTGGTGTTGTGGTGTAAAGAAAAGGTGTCATTTGTCAAAGTAGTTCGGGGAAAACAGCCTAAGTAAGAGTGCGCGAAAGTCAGAGGCGCTGCTCTTCAAGCGTTTATTTAGTCAATAAAGTCAATTAATACAAATAAAAAAATATTAATATTATTTATAAAATTTGCAAGTCAAATTTGTGTCCATTTGTATTAATTTCAACAAAAAAAATATCATCAGCAATGCGCCAAGATCGAGTTTTAGTACCTATGTTGCAACTAGATGGCGTTGGCGTCGAATTAGAAGTCGCTATGGTTTCGTTACCGCGGATAGTACTAGTTCGCTGATGATCGCTGCTATGTTGCCCACAAAAGCTGGACAAAGGCCTTTCCTAATTATTATTTTTTGATATAGCGATCGCACAAGTGACGATAGCTATTTTATTATAAACCCAGCAATTGTAAAAAAGGTTATATTTTCACAAAGTATGTTTCAAGATTATTCATTAATTTGATTCGATCTTCATATTGTTTTATAATATTGAAATTTATTAGTACTCATTTAATTGTTTTTAATAATATTCATAATTTGTATGTCAATATTGGCAATATATAGCGCACCTTATTTTAAAAATATTTATATGTAATTAATGATTACTTATGTTTTACAAATTAATTTGCTTATTCTTCGACATTCGTTTTATTTAGTTCTACGACGATTTATTATATAAAAGAGAATGTTTTTGAAGAAAACATAAAAAGCGACATTTACAGATATTTGATTACGTCCAGTCCTTATACTCACCAAGTATCAAATATGATCCTAGGATAGAAGCCTGCGCTTTCTATCTTCGACGCCTGTGTGACGTGCAATGATTTCAGCGGCCGGGTGCCGTAGAACACTTGTGCTTGGAACAAATAGTCCTCGTAGACGGAAGGACCCCAACATAGAGGTAAGCAGTGGACTGCCTCGATGCAGAATAGCGTTGTCTCTGATATTGTATGAGCTGCGACGGCTTCTGGAAATTAATATTTATAAGGATATTTTAAGGCACTGCTCTTTAAGAACTGGTAATAAATTAACAAAACCGTGATATCGATTAGCTTCTGTGTAGAAGAAAGATAATAGCTTACTCTCTGCACTTGGCAATATAACAATACTAGCTGTGCTCCGCGGTTTCACCCGCATAAGTTTCGATCCCGTGGCAGTATCGGGATCAAAAGTATCCTATGTGTTAATCCTGGTTATAAAATATCTGTGTGCCAAATTTTATCCAAATCCGTTCAGTAGTTTTTGCGTGAAAGAGTAACAAACACCCATCCATCCATACAAACTTTTACGTTTATAATATTAGTAGGATTGTAGCGTATGCGAATGATAGAAAAATCGCCTTGTATCCACGCTGTGTGATATCACAACCATTTTACTCGGAGACTACAGGGGTCCGTGGAAATGATACTGTCTCAGTACGAAGCGACTTGTGATATCACTCGCCGTCTGAAGCTGTAGAGATCAGTACCGCTCACTTTGTGTATTGTTAGGCGCGAGGAAGTGCGTGTCGGCGAGTTTGAAGTCTAGCAGCCGCGTGCGGCCGTACAGCGCGAGCAGCGCGCGCACGGCGCCGCGCACGCGCGCGCACTGCTGCGCGAGCTGCTCGCGCCGCGTGGCGCCGCGCACGAGCACGGAGCAGTAGGGGCCGTTGTCTGCCTCGATTTCTGGAGTAATACCGTTGTTGTTGCCCTGGAAATATGCAGACATTCTTGGTTAATACGCAGGGAAAGTTTTTGAATAACAGCTATGCCATCCGTTAGAAATAATAAGATATCATGTTGGAAATGCATCTAGCGGTTGTAAGTAGTGTCAAAACAGCACTAAATGATATAAAAGAAAATATTTTTGTGGCTAAAATGACAAACCCATTTTTTTGCGAGATTGCCACCTGTTTTTGACGATCAAATTAAAACACAATTTTATGAAACGGTTACAAACCGATAAAAATAAATATATAGGTTTTGAATTTTATGAAACGGTTACAAACCGATAAAAATAAATATATAGGTTTTGAATAAGAGAAAGCGTATCCTTTCAGCCGAAAATAGAATCCGCCCGAGTTCGGTGAACCTGAACAGTCTTGCCGACAGAGGGCGTTTTCCGGTTTTCCGCATAAAAAGTGACATAAATGCACGCGACGATTGCGTATTCCCGCCGCGATCGCTTTTAAATAGGACGCAAAGTCCAGGCTCATCTCCAAAGAGTACACCATACAAAACTTCTTTATAATAAAGTGTGAGACTGACCTGTGCCGTACAAGCTTGTGCGAACGCATTCAACGTGTGCGTGACATGCAAGGTCTCAACTCCGCCGGCGAGTGCGCAGATAGCCTTGACCGCTTGGAACACAGCCTTAGGAGAACAACAGCCTTCTGCGCTTGTGACGCCTACAGCACGGGATAACTCGCCTTCTAGCGTTTCTGGAATTGAGATTTTTTTTAACGAGTTTTCTTGCTAGTAACGAGCTACCACACGGCGACAAAGAAGGCCAATTCCCGTAATTAAAAACGTTCAAAATCTAGTTACAATCTCATCTCAGCGACAATCAATGTCAAAAATGTAGGGAAATTAGAGGTATTTTGGACAGATTGCGACAGGTCGGGCTGTGATGTTCTTAAAATTACGAGAATTGCCTCTCTGTTATTGTGTTTGTTTAAAATCGACAACACAAAGGGATCAATGGTCTTTATTCTTGTGTACGAAAATCTGGCTAGCTTTGGGGCATTTTTCTTCTGTATGTCAACAGACGGTTTTTTTGCGAAACGGTATAGTCCATTTTCATACATCTACATAAGGTAACTTACCTAATAATATAGACAAATTATCAAATGACAACTGCGGCGTGGCGCCGTGACACGGCAGCAGATCGTCGAGCGACAAATGAGCGTCTCTTGCGTCGTCACGCTCAGTTCGCGCTAGCATGTTGTCTTTGCCTTCAGTCAAACTTAGCGTGACATCTTTCTCTAGCCGCACGCATGCCCGTATGTAATCGTATTCGCTAAGGTTACTGCCGGGTGTAAGGTATTCCTTTGCTCCCCATACCTGGAAAATAGCAAAATGAAATGTATAATTTCTTGCCTGATCTTCTCCATAGAGATCTACGTTTTGGAATGGGCAACTAGCTTCAACTTTCTGACTAACTGACGGACTCTTTGACAGTTCAAAAGTGCCTCTAAATGGTTTAATTAAATTATATGCTTTGAGTTTGAGTTTGACAAACTTGAAGATATTCTTAGGATTATTGTAAAAAGAATTCTGACAGGATCGAGCCTATTATTTCTTCTGTATTTTACAGTCCATGTTAGTAATCATTAAGTATGGGAAAGTTCAATTCAGAAGCAACAGGCAGTAGAAAGTAGTAGATCGGCAAAATATTAGATGAACAAAAATATCACTCTTACCCGCAACATATATTCAGACATATCTTCTCTAATGTCCTCATCAAGAGAACACACTACAGTTAATATCACATGTTCCACTGTCGATTCCACTGAAAACCAAAAACGAAAACGTTAATACAAAGTAAACTTTATTTTGAAAGCATGAGGGATCAATATCAATTGTAAACAGAACGAAATTATAAAAATAATTCTGATGAACTCTTGAACTGAACTCGTCGTATTCGTCCATAGGATATAATTGATAACAAAACTGACAAAAAGGGCTGTGTGCGTGTCCCTATCATGTCAGCCTATAATGTTCCCACTGTTGGGACGCAGGTCTCCTCTTTTCGAGAGGGAGACTCTACCACGCGGGCCCGGTTGGCACATGTCTTTGCATTTTTAGTTCTAGGACATGCCGGTTTTCTCACGATGTTTTCTTTCACCGTTTCAAGAGCAGTGGTGATGAAATGATTTACACAAAGTAAAGCGTCTGCCTGGGTTCGAACCCACGACCTACAGCTCGTAAGTCGGGGCCGTTGCCACTGGGCCACCGGTGCTCTCTTGCGCCACACTCGTAGTCAAATCCTGCTGCCTCAATTTAGTTTGCCATTGACACGCTTAGGTTTGGCTGTCCAGTGTGCCTACGTTTACTTTACTGTATGGTATAACATAATAAGGGACTCTAAGGCGGCGGAGCAAAGTAGATTTCCGCTTACCATCGGAGGTAAAGGTGATGGGTTCGTCGGAGTGAGCGTGGTGGACTAGAATCTTGATGCTGGTGTTCGGTGGGTACTTGCCGCCCGACCGCGCCGCTATCACGTGGCCCGGGTTCGTCTTTTCATCCATATAGGTGAATCTTTCTGAAAAAACAATAATAATAATAATAATAATACCAGCCTATTATTGTCCCAATGCAGGACAAAGGCCTCTTCTCATACAGAGAAGGCATGAGCATTGATCACCACGCTTGCTGAACACGGGTTGGCGATTTCAAACTTATATTTACTAGCTTCCAGGTTTCGTCACGATGTTTTCCTTCGCCGACGTCAAACAAAAAACAGAACCACAATCGACAAGCACGGGTAAAAAATTCTCAGAGTGAGTTCAATTTAATGCCGCGTACAGTATGACTTTCAAGGTTCTGTACGCAAAGTGCGTACAGATCCTTTCTCCCTTCCCCTCTCCTTTTTCGTTTCTCTTCTTCCTTTCCTTTCTTCCTTGCTGTTGCATCATCTTAATTTGCCTTCAACAAGCACCGTAATGACCCACCCATCTTAATAAAGGTGTTGTGTATTGTGTTACACGCTAGGGTCTGAATTCCAATAAATAAAAATAAAAGTATACACTTACTTCTGACATCTAGAACCATTTTGAGAAAAGCTTTGTGCTCGCTATCATAATTTCTTGTTCTCGTTTTGACTATGGAATCGTAAAGCTTATTCTGAAACAGGGAAAATTAACTTCAAATCTACATCTTATATATAAATTCTCGTGTCACAATATTAGTTACCATACTCCTCCGTAACTACTTGACCGATTTTTATGAAATTTTATATGTATATTCAGTAGGTCTGAGAATCGGCTACTATCTATTTTTCATACCCCAAAGTGATAAGGGTTGTAGGAGTAGTGAACGAGTAGGGTAGGAGTAGGGTGGGAGTAGGGTAGGAGTAGTGTAGGAGTGGGGTGTGAGTAGGGTAGGGGGTAGGACACCACGCGAACAAAGTAGCGCTGGGCAGCTAGAAATAATTTATATGGCAAAACAACGTTTGCTGGGTCAACAAGTTGGTTTATAAAAATCGCTTAGCTTCGTTCCAATTCGCCAAGGCTCTAGACGTCTCGTCAAGGCTCTGCCTGCCTTTTCCCAATAATACTGAGGTTGGCTTCCAGTCTAACCGGATGCAGCTGAGTACCAGTATTTTACATGGAGCAACGGCCATCTAACCCAGTTACTGGTTAACACGATAACCCTTGGTAAGACAGGTTGTCAGACTTCCGGGCTTCTGACGACCGTAACGACTATCAAAGACCAACGGTTTAACGTGCTTTCCGAGGCACGGAGGGCTCTTGGTACATAAAGATGGTCACCCATCCACGGATCAACCGCGGCCAGCGTAGCTTAACCTGATCGATCGACCCGTGCGGCTGTTATTACTTAGCCTCAAGACCCTTTTAGTTTCGCCAACGCTACCTGTGTTAACATCGTTTCAAGTTACTTAAACACATTCAGTTACCCGCATGCGGGCTAACGACCAAGTTAGTATAATTGCGCCTTTATTTAAAAAGATTTCTAAGATACTTTCAGGGGAAGCAGGGCTTCCAAGGATTTACATAATAAGTTACATAGATATTCACTAAGTAACCGTGTCGGTCCCGGAGAAAGAATAGGACCACCCCATCTCGTCCCATGGGTGTCGTAAGAGGCGACTATTTGACTTAGGGAGCTCCAGACCCAGTGCATACCATATAGCACCTTGGGTAACCCGCGCGATGGCGGGTAAACCATCAACAATCGCATTCCCAAGGAGGGTTGGTGTCAGACAGGCGGCCGACCGTAAAACTTTGCCAAAACTTTAAGCAACATGATAAGTAAAAATATGATGCGCGATAGGGCTAGGGCGTACCCCATAGGCGACGCGCAGGGGCAGCACCCGGCTCCTGTGGGAAGAGGACTAGGGTTGTTGCACCACCCCGGGCGGGGGCAACGTAAGAAGCGAGCCTGGGAAGTGAGATTGAGGTATGCAAGTTGGAATGTTGGGACGATGACCGGGAGAGCCAGAGAGTTAGCGGATGTATTAAAAAAAAGACGAATAAATGTGGCGTGTTTGCAAGAAACAAAATAGAAAGGAACGAAAGCGAGAGAAATCGGTGAAGGATACAAGTTTTTCTACTGTGGGAGTGACGGGAAAAGAGATGGCGTAGGAATAGTGTTAGACAGTAATTTGAAAGAAGGCGTGATGGAAGTAAAAAGAATAAATGATAGATTAATCGTTGTAAAAGTTATGTTAGAACATTTAATGCTGAATGTAATAAGTGTGTATGCACCGCAGGTGGGATGTGATGAAAGGGTGAAAGAGAAGTTTTGGGAGGACTTTGACATAGTTTTGATGAACATTCCGGTGCATGAAGAATTGATAGTTGGAGGTGATTTTAATGGACATGTGGGAAGAATGCGAGGGGCTTATGAAAGAGTGCATGGAGGGTGGGGATTGGGTAACGTAAATAACGAAGGAGAGATATTGCTTCAATCTGCTACCGCATTTGACCTGGTAGTAGCCAACACTTGGTTCCAGAAAAGCGATGGACACCTAATTACGTACAAAAGTGGCAATCACAAGACGCAAATTGATTACTTTCTAGTACGACGCAAATACCTAAAGCATATCAAAGACTGCAAAGTGCTACCGGGAGAAGATCTAGTCTCACAGCACAGACTCCTAATTATGGAAATGGTTGTAGAAATCAAGCCCAATAAAAACAAAGAGCGACCGCCCCCCAAAATAAAATGGCATATGCTGGAGAAGAATGACTATGCAAAGACCTTTAAAGAGCGAGTGGTGGATAAAATGATAGATATGGGGGAGATGAATGATCGAAGTGTAAATGAATGTTGGAATGACATAGCAGGGTATATTAGGAGTGCAGCGAAAGATATTTTGGGAGTGACGAAGGGAAAGGGTACGATAAATAAGGACACATGGTGGTGGTCGACAAAATACAGAATATGTTGCAGGATAAGAAGAGAAAGTTCAAGGAATGGCAGAGTGTTGAAGATAAGAATGTTAGTTTGAAAACAGAAAAAAAGAGTGAGTATGATGCTATGAAGAAAAAAGCCAAGAAAGCTGTGGCCATAGCAAGAGCAAAAGCCCAAGACAAGCTTTATGACACACTGGATAATCCAACAGGTCAAAAAAATCTTTATCGGCTTGCTAGAGCTAGAGAGAGAAAGACGAGGGATATTTGTCAGATAAAGTGTATAAAGGATGAAACTGGAATAGTTCTTTCGGATGATGAGAAAATTAAGGATAGGTGGAAGAGTTATTTCGAAAGACTGATGAATGAGGAGAATGACTGGAGTGGTGTGCTTGGGAATAAACCAGTAAATGAGGGGTTAGTGAGAAGGATTAGTATGGATGAAGTGAGAATAGCAGTAAATGGGATGAAGAATGGTAAAGCAATAGGTCCGGATGGAATACCAGTTGAAGTATGGAAGCTATTACGGATAGATGGATGGACGTGGTTAGCTTTATTCTTCAATAAGTTGTTGCTGGAAGAAACCATCCCTGACGAATGGTGTAACAGTTCGCTGGTGCCCATCTTTAAAAACAAAGGTGATGTGCTGGAGTGCAACAACTATAGAGGAATAAAGCTAATGTCACATAGTATGAAGGCTTGGGAGAAAGTTATTGAAAGGCGACTGAGAGAAGAGAGTGAAATTTCGCAAAACCAATTCGGTTTTATGCCTGGTCGAGGAACAACAGATGCCATCTTTGCTATCCGCCAGCTGTGCGAGAAATACAGAAGTGCGCATAAGAACTTGCACATGGTATTTTTTGACCTCGAAAAGGCATACGACAGAGTGCCTCGTGAAGTTTTGTGGTGGGCGCTGAAGGAGAAAGGCGTGCCAGGGAAGTATGTGCAGTTGATTGGAGCGATGTACAGTCGATGTAGTACCCAAGTCCGGTCTACAGTGGGCACTACTGGCAGCTTTGATGTGGCTGTCGGCTTGCACCAGGGCTCAGCACTCAGTCCGTACCTCTTCGTGCTGATAATGGATGCTCTTACATCGGACATCCAAGAGGAGGCTCCCTGGTGTATGCTGTTCGCCGATGACATTGTGCTGGTGGCCGAGAGCGGCTCAGAGGTCCAGAGCAGATTAGAGAGGTGGTGGAAAAGACTCGAGACCGTGGGCCTGAGAGTAAGCCGGACCAAAACTGAGTATCTGTTTTGTGATTTTGGCGGTCTCTCCAGTCCTAGGCCCATGTCTCTCGCCGGAACGCCCTTATCGATCTGCTCCGACTTTCGGTACCTCGGGTGACTTGTCCAAGGAGATGGCGAAGTAGACCGAGACGTAACGCACCGGATCAACTCAGGATGGATGAAATGGCGACAGGTCACAGGAACAACTTGCGACCCACGGATGCCCCTCAAGTTAAAGGGGAAAATTTATAAGTCCGTGATAAGGCCTGTCGTACTTTATGGATCTGAATGCTGGGCTGTGAAGAAGACGGATGAAAAAAGATTGCATGCAGCGGAGATGAGAATGTTGAGATGGATGTGTGGAATGACGAGAATGGATAAAGTAAGAAATGAGTATATAAGGGGAAGTTTGAAAGTGGCGCCAGTGACAGAAAAGTTGAAAGGAAATCGTTTGGCTTGGTATGGGCATGTGATGAGAAGGGACGAAACGCATGTGACTAAAAGAGTGATGAATATACATGTTGATGGATGGAGAGGGAGAGGAAGGCCGAAGAAAAGGTGGATGGATTGTGTGAGGAATGATATGAAAGAGAAGGGAGTGAATGATAACGTGACGGTTGACAGGGGAGAATGGAAGAAGAAAACGTGTTGCGCCGACCCCAAGTAACATGGGATAAGGGCAGGAAGATGATGATGATGAGATATTCACTAAGTAAATTGAATGATTTTACTTACAGTGGTAGACCTCAAAGCAACAGCCGGCACAGTAGGTATAGACTTGGGCGGTGGAGATGGTAGTGTATCCTTCTTGTTAATGGTCGCGTACACGGCCGCGTCTCGCATCTCTGTCTCTCCGTAGAGAAAGTCCAGTGGGTCGTACTCTTCATACACACTGCTTGAGCCGCTTGAAACTGCTGCATGTTCTGTTGTTTTAAAAAGGGTTAGGTTACGCCCGAAAGGTTTAGAAGAGATGTTTTTATCTTTTTCGACAAGCAACTTTGTTAGCATTAGGCCAATTTACTAGCCCTTTAAATGCAAACAATAAAATACAAAGAACTCAATTAAAAATCACCCAAAAGTTTTGACAAAGTTTTCCATATTAGTTACACACCCCACTCCCTATTGTAAAGATTGTCCCTTGAAATAAGCTCAATAATAGAATCCCAGTGTCTTCATTCGGGTCTACAAAGCATCTTCGCAGCCCATAGTGCTCTGTATGCATGGAAATCTGAGCACCTGGTTTTAAATAGTCCCCATATTAAAAAATACCAGGTGCAACCTTCATAACAGTATGTCCAGTGTATTGATTTAGAAATTAGAACATTCTTCCACACAATATTAGAAACCACTCACAAATGCAATGTTTGAAATTAGGAATAAAATGATATTTATAAATCGAACCGGGTGACACAAACACGTGCAGGAGTGTCGAACATAGTGAATATTGTAAAGGATTGTAAATCCCAGATTTAAATCGTTAGATTAGGCCTCGCCGTGCTTGTGCGTGCGTTCTCAGTATGGACACTTTTGTTTTCACACACACTTTTTTTTCGATCACGCAGTAGAGTGAGCTCACAAATCCCGCATGGAACGAGATACAAATTTCAGTACGAGTGAGCGAGACAAATGTCATTGTCAAAACAGAAACTCGTCGTCGTCGTCTCTTGTACTCGGTCGGGCGAATTTAACGATATAAATCTCTGTAAATTACAGATGGATAATGAGCATGGACTTAGAATTGAGAACATTTTTAATACTTACAAATGACTGCTAAGACACAATCTGGACTTAAAAAGTACATTTTACAAATGAAGAATTCAAACTGGACATTTCAACTGGATATCACGTTCCCTTATAATGTACTATTATTTTTAAATGCATCACGTTTCTACATCATCGACATTTCAAAATAAACATTATTTAAGACAAAGTAAAGATGACAATTTTCGTTCTTACAATTAATCTCTTGAACTAATGCCGTGTTCACATTGTTTATATTATATTTTATTTCGTTATTTTAGGATCCTAAACTGTAAACAATACTTATACTCAACCGGTGTCTGAAAGCCCAACTCTACTTAATAGAGGTACAATTAAATTATCTGACGAAACTACATACCCTTTCCGTCTCGTAATAAAACGAGTTCTAACTTTAGTCCGACGTTTGCACGATCTAACCATTTTAATATCGAATTTTATTCCAACTGAGCCAAAGTTACTGTGTGTACAAAGTTACTACTACTATAGGAAATTAGCAACTTAGACTCGGTTTTAATGTTAGTTTTTATAATTAGAATTTGAACAATATCGGAATAACATTCGCAATATCAAAATGGCTCGATGATTAAAACCCGGTTCTAAAGATAAACCTTGTCTGTGAAGTTTCGCCAGATAATTTAATTTAACACCTGCAAAATTAGTAGTTGGTGTTGTAGCCAACCAATCACAACAGCTACCATGATATAATTAGACTGGCTTTCAGAAACCAGTTCGTTTTCAAACCCCGTTCCCAAGTCCATATGAAATGAAACACAAACCACTCACCAATATTATTTTTTTCAGTTAGTAGTGGATCAAAGGCTTCAAGCACACTGACTCTTACGCTACCTGGCGCAGACGAGTTGCGTCCGAAGTCGATGAGGTTCATTGACTTTGGCAAGCTACCTACTGTGTCTGAGGCTTCGTTTGACTGAAAAATACATAAACACAATTTGTAGCAGTTAATCATTTTGGAAAGCACTGTAAATAACAAAAAACGTCTATTGTCAAGAATGCTACCTTGCGGTACGCCGTAGGTCACTGGCCGATCAGTACTAGTGTAGGGATACACCCTTAATACATTGAGTTCTGTCGATTAGATAATCGGTCAAAAGGTGAAGCTGTTTCCCCTTTATGCCAATATTTTCACATTTTTCTACAAGGATTGGAACAGAAACCGTATCGAAAGCCTTAGCTAAATCTAAAAATATTGATACATTCTAATTCAATTTTTTTAATTCAAGCGAAGACTCATATAGGATACAAGGATAAACATTCGGGATTCATTCCGGGAAAAACAATGATAACATTTAATCTATGTTTGTGGTTAGAAAATCCGTTAAATTGCTAACTCTTCGGTGGATTTACCACAGCGAAAACATAATAATAAATTTATTTAAACACTAGCTGCGCCCCGCGGTTTCACCCGCATAAGTTTCGATCCGTGGAATTATCGGGATAAAAAGTATCCTATATGTAAACCATCCAAAAATACGTGTAAAAAAATTGGTGTTAGGTATAAACCATCTGGGTGCCAAATTTCATCCAAATCCGTTCAGCAGTTTTTGCGTGAAAGAGTAACAAACATCTATCCATCCAAACTTTCACGTTTATAATATAAGTAGGATATATTAGTCGGATTGTTGCAATTTTACTGATGATCAGACAAAATGTGTTTACTTTCGAGATAGTTTACTAAGCGTATGTTAATATACAGGGTGACAGGGACATCGACACGTAAAATGTAACCCCTTTAGGTTCATAACGACCACTTCCCAAAACGATCACCCGCCCAAAACGTACACTACCCAAAATGGTAATTCCCTAAATGTTTATTTCCTATTTCGTCCACTTCCCAAAACGGTGTACCTCAGGGTGGCGTTCTATCCCCTTTACTTTTCGCAGTTTTTACTAACTCAATCTCCGACGAACTAATTTCTTCTTACCATCTTTACGCAGATGATTTACAAATTTACTCGCGAGCGCCTCTTGGAAATCTGTCCGAGGCTATTTTAACGGGTAATCGTGATCTGGCCCTTATATGCGACTGGAGCAAGAGATATGGACTTATGGTCAACCCCATAAAGACGCAGGTTGTAGTAGTGGGCAGTTCCAGAATGGTCTCTAGAATTGGCTGGACGACCCTTCCCCAAGTTTCTTTTGACAACTCAGTGGTTCCCTTTAGTGATAAAGTTAAAAACTTGGGGATATTTCTTGATAAGACCTTCTCTTGGACTGCCCAGCTACAGGAAGTTAGCCGCAAGCTATTTGCATCCGCCGCGTCTTTGAAGGGATTGCGTAATTTCCTACCGACTGCAACCAAGATTGCGCTTGCACAATCGCTTCTTCTACCCATCCTTGACTATGCCGATGCCAGCTATCTTGATCTTACCCAAGACCAACTAGATCAACTTGAGCGGCTTCAAAATTTTTGTATAAGGTTCATATTCGGTTTGCGCAAATATGACCATGTTTCCGAATTTCGTTTGAAACTCAAGTGGTTACCAATTCGCCTTCGCCGGAATGCTCATATTCTTTCCCTTCTGTTTAATGTTGTGATGTTTCCAATTCCACCCCTCTCTATCTCAAGAAACGTTTTCAGTTTCTTTGCGACACCCACACGAAATTGTTAAAATCATCAGATAACTTGAAGCTCAAAATGCCTATGCATTCCACAACTTTCCTTGATAAATCCTTTACTGTCCAGGCCGCTCGTTTATGGAATGCATTGCCAGTTGAAATAAAACGCGCGCAGTCGTTACAGGTGTTCAAAAGACTTGTAAAAGAGCACTACTTGTCGTTGTGATCTTGTTGTCCTAACTGCAATCATCTACAGTCTTCTTTTATTTTTCGTTGCTTAAGGATGTGGTACAGACCATCAAACTGAACAACTATTATATTACGGTTTCAGAATTCATACTCAAAGCGGTTTTGAATTCACCAATGACATAGCTGACTGCAAAGTCGCAGTCGTCAGTTCCATAAATCGGGCTTAAGTTAATTTTGCTTATGTGCTGAGTTAATCATTCTTGATCTGTTTTAATTCGCGTCAAAACGGCATAATTATGTGACTTTTTAAACAAAATATGTCAGATTTGTGATCTATAAAAGTATACAGGGTGGCAGGGACATCGACGCGCAAACAGAAACCATGAATTCAGAATTCATTCATGATTCTTGACCCCCTAGCGTAGAAAATTTTGAAGGCAGTGGTGTTGTTTAGAATCATGTACTGAATCCATGGTAACAGTTTGTGCGTCAATGTCTCTGCCACTATAAAACTATTGTGGGACGATGGTAATATAAGGAAGCTTGGAATATGAAAACAGTTTGTAATACAAACTGTTGGCTAGTATCTGATATCATCATATTTCAATGCCCAAAAGCCAAACAACGTCATTTAACACAAAGTAGTATCTCTCATCCTTTGTCAGGGAAACAATTAATCAACTACTGACTACTGAAATATCGTTATCAGTAAAGCCGACAAAATTGTTTACATACAGAATACGCAAACTCGCAATTTAATCAAATTAACCGCAATTCAGAATTACAATTAATTATTCTAAAATTTTTAATCACTTCTGATATTATTTGCCATACCGATTTAGTTATTTATCCAAAATATCAAATAATTGGAAGGATTCTATTGATAGTATCATCTATACAAATAAATAAAATTTAAGTGTCTGTTTGTAATGTCAAAATAACAGCTTTTTACAAAATGCATATGAAAGTATATACTTTACTTAGAACAAATAAACTATTTTGTAAAATTTTGTTTGTCTGTTTGTTCCGGCTAATCTCCGAAACGGCTGGACCGATGTTGACAAGACTCACTGGCAGATAGCGGATGTCATAAGGAGTAACTACTGTTTTTTATGTTAGAAACAGAATTAGGGTACCGCGCAAGAAAAAACCTATGAAATCTATTATTGTTTTTCGACACGCACGCGAACGAAGTCGCGGGCACAATTAATTTTAACTAAACCATTAGAGTGCATTAAATGGGACTAGAGAACAAGGGACGACATAGAAATTATCGTCAAGCACATCTTGGACAAGGGTAGTCAGCTCCACCAACAAGCTGACTGCCTTAACTTTTTACTACGACATGAATCTATTATTTTGCAGTTCAATGATAAATGATAGAAGAAGAATAAAATATGACACTCACCGCAATACTAGCTTCGGATAACTTCCTAGAGCTATTGCTTTCGACCCTGTCCTTAATGGGCTCTGTCTTAACCACGGTCTGGTTCACACTGTTATTGTTCTTCACGACATTATTATTCACAGGATTCACAGGGTTCACCGGATTCTTCGGCACAGGCGGGTACGAATGCGTTTGATTCAGCTGCGGGTATATATTCATCGGTCTCGGAGGTCTCGAGATCATGTTTGTTGTGCTATAGTTGTATGCAGGCGGAGCGGGGTATGCGTACGGTGATGGCGACGCCATTCGCGTCTGACTGTACTGTACGGGATACATCGGCGGGTTTACAGGCACAAACGTTGGCGGCGTGTCTGGTGGTACACCAATGGGGGGCGCGTAGTACGCGTAGTTGGGCATTGGGGCCGGCATTGATGTCGGCGGCGCTGATGTGGGCATCGGTGTGGGCATTGGCGTAGGCATGCCATACGGCCCCATGGGATACGGAGGAATCGCATTGTACGGCGGCTGGTAGTTATACGCGTACGACGGAGCGTAATAGCCCGGCCGCTGATTATAAGGCTGATTGTTCATTGTGGCGGCCGGCTCAGTCGTGTTTAATGCTAGCTCGTCAGTCTGCTGGCCTAACCTGGGAAACGGAACAAATTGTAAGGTATTACGTTGAACAATGGCAGTAACTACCTCTTACTTAGCAATGATTGATGCTAGTGATTATTCCCTAAATGTATGTTTGACACAAATTTCCTTCAAAACATTTCATTCTATTTTTTGGGGAATGTAAACTACCTACTTGTTATAGTAGCATTTTCATATGAATTAATAAACATATTCAAGATGTATACAGTTTGGATGTTGTCGATACTTATTAATCAATAAAATCATTCGAGTTACCTTATACCTAACTAGACTGTTTTTATCAAACAATGAAACTTATCGATGGTATCGCGTCTAAAGATATTAAACTAAAGAAATTAATGTAACTGCACTCTGGATACAATTATCGATTCGTTTGCATGCACAGCCAAAATGATGAAACTATATGGAAACCAAACTTGCTGAAAGAGAGGTATCAGATGACCATTTTTCTTATCTACTACTATCTACTCCATAAGCATAATCATCCTATAATGTTCCTACTGCTGGGACACAAGCCTCCTCTCAATAAGAGGGAGTGGTCCGTAATCCACCACGCGGGCCCAGTGCGAGTTACAGCTGTCACCTGTCTTCGATTTTTTGTTTCTAGGACATGCCGGTTTCCTCACGATGTTTTCCTTTGCCGTTTTGAGAGCAGTGGTGATGAAAAATGTGCACAAAGTAAAACGCCTGTCTGGGTTCGAAACTACGACCTACAAATCGTAACTCGCAGCCGTTACCACTAGGCATAGCACAAAATATACCAATATATAACGACACACTGTAATTGCACAACAATTGCAATTTTCAATCTCAATTATGCATGAACTATTTACAAATCAACTATATACGTGGGCTACACGAAAACCGAATGGCCTCAAAAATTCTCTCGAACTCGAAAATTAAATCTCATAAAATAAAAGGTCATGTAATACTCACTTATTTATCTGTTCGATATACTCCTTTAACTTCACGTGTGGTTCCTTCGGCGCATGTTTGCTTGTAGGGCTCGAGAATGATATCAAGTCGCTACTCTCATCCCTCGTTGGACTGGTTCCAGTTGATCTGACGAATCGAGACCAAAATATATGAGCATCAGTGTTGTTGCCAGTGACTTGGCTAACCTGCAGGGCGACGGGCATCAGGTATGACGACTTAATATTAATAATAATATTAATTTACTCAAACTAAGGATTTTAGTACATGTTAAAGTATAGTTAAAAAATTCGGTTATAAAAAAAAATATTAGTTGTTCCATACATTTTGATAGCATAGGTTTCACTTTTCGATGAAACAGCAGTTTTTTTTTAATAACAAACGAAATATTTCTACTCTAGGGGGGGGGGGGGGGGGGTCTAGAATCATAATCCAAATTCATGGTTATAGTTTGCGCACGGATTTAATTCTTTTTCCTGTATACAATGATCGTGTGGGTGAGCACTGCCTTCCTAGCTGAGTTATAAAAACCTGTGTTAAGAAGAAACAGTCCGATCCCTTAACATAAAGTACAGACGCCAGCACATCAAGCTACTACAATCTGTCAAATATCTTAAATAGATTTTAAACTTTATCGCTAAAGCATTAAGGTTCAAGGTTGATTGGGAAAATTTGAATGTTTCGGGTAGCTTGACTTGCTGGCGTCTGTACAATGACGTAGAGTTACATAGTAACACATGTGTTAGGCAATAAAGATTTGAATTTGAATAGTGCTTCTGATGTTACTGTTACAATTTCAGAGTTGTTTATTTGTTTTTATTATAATTGTCTAATAAAATGGGTTTAGGACAATGTTAATCATACCACCTGCACTGATTATAGTGATATCCTACTTAGATAGTTTTATTTTTTTAATAATTGCGTCTTCCTGAACAACCGAATGTGTGACTGTGTGGAATTATTAATTTATATGGCTTACTCATTAAACTAAGATACGAAACCATGTTGTGCTTTGTTTTGATTAATTTTGTTGGGTTTTGCGTGATAGTGGTTTATGAAATCTTTAGACAACCGCCACTCATAGGGCCTTCGCTAAGATATTCGTTGAGCTGCATCTTCTACGAGACTAAGTCCAGGTTTTTTTTTTAAGAACCTGCGTCCGACCTATGAGGTGGTCGTCTGCTTAACCGGGCTTGCCTGTGGATTCCTCAAAAAACTTAAAAACTAAACGACTACTCGCTGAGGGCATCCCTTGTGGGGCAGCAAGGGACAGGGTGGATCGGAATTATAAGATACGAAATCATGTTTTGCTTTGTTTAGAATGTTTTATGAAATCTTTAGACAACCATCATTCATGGGGCCGCTAACATATTCGTTAAGCTATATCTTCTACGAGACTGAGACCAAGTTCGCAAGGGCGTATTTTTATCGCAGCGATTTTTTTTCGCGCTCTCGATTTCAATAGTCTCGGTATGGACCGAGGCCGAGAATCCAGCAGAGCGCAAGCCAGTGCGTTAAGAAAACACACTGTTGGATTTCCAACTCTCGGCGCTATGCAGAGTGTTGAAAATCCAGTGCGTGATAAAAATACGCCCGTGCTACCTGGGCATAAACATATTTTCACTAACACTAGGAAACACTTCTTAATACGCCGAGCGTTAAAAATCCAACAACAAAAGCTTTTATTCAGGCATAAGCCGTGCCCGATGGGGTTTCCCATCGGCAAGAATGACAAAGTTTCATCCCCAGTTTAACCCCTTTTTCAAAAATCCCTCCATAGTGCTCAGTTTCGTTACATAAGGAATTCTTGTGCATGCTTCTAGACCCAGTGTTTTAGGCTGTGCGTTGTCTGTCAGTGAATTTAAAGTTTTTATTAACTAGAGATTCATTTAATGGAATGTTCTAGTAGACGGAATCCCGATACCAGACGAATTTAAAGTGGTGTTATCTGAATGAGTCACACTGCAATAACAATATTACTACTGTGCCATTCAGTGCAAAATAGTTGAGAGGTGTATTGTGTACCTACTTAATACACTTGCATTCATAATCCTCTGCCTAGCCTTTTCCAACTGCCAACTATGTTGGGGTCGGCTTTTAGTGTAACCGGATGCAGCTGAGCACCAGTATTTTACATGGAGCGACTGCCTATCTGACCTCCACAACCCACGTCGGTTACTGTCGTATTACCATGTTACTGGGTAATACGACACCCCTTGGTAAGACTGGTTGTCAGATTTTCGGGCTTCTGACCACCCGTAACGACTGTCAAAGATCCACGAATGACAGCCGGGACCGCCGGGACCAACGGCCTAACGTGCTTTCCGAAGCACGGAGGGGTCTTGGCATGTAAAGATGGTCACCCATCCACGGACCAACCGCGGCAACCGTAGCTTAACCTGATCGATCGACTCGTGCGGCTGTTATTACTTAGCTTGTACTTAATACACTTGCATTCATAGATCCCTAATGTGTGCTAACGTGACAATATTATCGTGGACGTTCACGTCCATACCTGCACGTGATAATGTTATCGTGGGCGGAAATTTAAAAGCGTCTTCTTATATTTCCATTCATTTTACTTTCCTGATAATATCGTCACGTTAGAAATTAATAATATGTACCCAAACCGTTATAAACGACCACGCGGCAGACCCAGAAAGAGATCGCGGGATGAGCTGGACTCCTTCTCAAAGGATTGGCCCACAATTGCATTA
Source organism: Apamea epomidion (assembly GCA_947507525.1). Lineage (NCBI taxonomy): Eukaryota > Metazoa > Arthropoda > Insecta > Lepidoptera > Noctuidae > Apamea > Apamea epomidion. The sequence continues at coordinate 14,380,740 of OX382230.1, read as the reverse complement.
GACCCGGAAAAGTGGAAGGAGGGAAGGAGGCCTTTGCCCTGCAGTGGGACAACACAGGCTTATAATAATAATGTTATAAATCCCAACAAAATTTCTTAAAACTATAACAAAGACACAAATATTTACTTTATCTATGAAAATATTTAATGTTGTTAACAATATATCTTATATCAGAATGACTGACACTTAATTCTTAACCTCCTGTATAGTCAAGGCCACACAGTGTATGCCAAAAGATAAACAATAGTTATATTATTTGAGAAGTGATGTTTGGGATCTTTTGTTTTACCTTTTTAAAGCCAGAGAAAGAAAAAAAGAGATCTCTCTTTCATCGTAATTTATTTATCCGTTTACTTACATAACATTTACAATATTTAACACAACTAACTATTTACAGTATAAGTATAGATAGGGCTTCACCTCTTCTAGTTAAATTATAGCAGCTCTTATTCAATGATGAATATTAATATCTAATCTTGGTGAAGGGACTCCCACTTCGTTATCAATGGTTATCAGTTAATATTTATGACCTTAATGTAATTAGCCTTATTATAGTTTTAAAAGTTCTTTTGATATTTTAGCATAGTATAGCCCTCTTCGCCATATCTGGTAACAGCAACCCAGGATATTTTGGTAAAATCTGGTTGATCAAGTGCAGCAATGAAAAAATTAATAACTAAATAAAACCGTCCAAAACATGTTGGCACAACAAAGTATGCATTGCTTAATCAAAACATGTTGATGCAAAATAACTTATCATAAGATAATGACACTGACATAACAAGAAACATAGATATATACAAAAATTCTATAGAAGCCTTTTGTTGTTTATTTACCTGGGACCGTCCGAGATGGACGAACGTCCTCGTGGAGATTTCCGCGGCGGTGGCGGCAATGCTGGTGGCGGGCCGTCAGTCTCCTCGCGCCTTCGTGCACTAACACTGGCCACCTCGCGCACATTATCTAGACAATATCAGTGTGATAAGCCAATCACCAATGATTAATACAGATATCAATAATTTTTGTTACAGATAACAAAGTGAAAGAGATAAACATTCCATGAAATTAAAGTCAAAACAATTTGGAAAATTGTTGTGAGTCAAACAAGTATTTTGTAGTTTTAAATTGTTCACATTTTCTACATCATTTATATGATGCTTTCATACTACGGAGATACAGTTATCATGATTCAGTATAATCAATGCCCCATTTACTGATAAGGTTGTTGACCTTTCACTTCCCTTCTGATTGATGTAGTCACAGACATTTTGCTGAACTCACAATGCTTATTAATTTTTCTTGTTTACACTGCCTAAATTGATCTCGTTGTGCCAATAAAAGCTCAGTTAGTCACTTCAATTGCTGTATTTTGTAGCTTTATTTAGTAGTAAAAGTGATTGTTATGAACAATATACTAAAAATAAAATACATAATATCATGCTTGTATTCCACAAAGAGTTCGGCAGAGGTGTAGTGCACCCACAGTTCCACAGTTAAGTTCAAGTACCATGCAACAGGGGGCGAGCCTATTGCTATCAACTGTGCACAAATTCAGACTCCGAGCTGCCACTGGGAAATTCCAGATGGGAAAACCCACTTTGCCTAACCCGGGAATCGAACCCAAGACTTCATGCTCAGGAGTAGCACTTGCAACCAATAGACAAGGCAGTCAAGTGAAATAAAATATATAGTTACTAATTACCTCAATAAATAAATAACATTATTCTATTAATAGTTATCAAAGTTAGAATAATAATAAATTAAGGACAAATTGACATAATTATCGTACAAAAATGATAAAAATAAAATACCTAGTTTTAATCATGATAGCATGGTGAACATTAAATATGTGATAATGGGGGTTTATTTATCTACAAAATGCCATTGACTTGTAATATATATTATAATATACATAGTTTACTTTATTATGATAACAAACACCAGATGTTTAGATGTTGCTGAATGCTACATTCATTGCTAACCAGGGTTTATTATTTTGTTTATAGCCAGAGTAACTATAACTATTTTGCAGTTTGCTTTATTGTCAAATTAATACTCAAGTTAAATTTTAGTAGGTACTCTCTATTTATTTCTTGCAATTATTTTGAATTGAAACAATCAAGTAGAAACAAATTAACCTTTTAAATTAATGAAAATGCTATGCAGTGCATTAAATGTTAGAATGCAAACTATTTATTTCAAAGTAACATTAAGTTTTAACCTTATTAGTTTCGTTGTCATTAATTTTGCACTGGTGTTATTAACCTGTTTACATTAATTCGAGGCATTCACGTAGGCAGTTATGAAATACTAACGCGTGAATGCCGAATTACGTTATCATTAAAACAATACATGAAAGGTAGTTGTGTGAAATGTTTGCTGAAGCCTTGGATCATCAGTAATCTCGTGGAGTAAACAAAGTTACGTCAGTTACCTGAGCTAGATAGTAGCTTCTGCCTGCGGAACTGATCCAGAGCCAGACTTTCTAAACTTAAAGCCTGGGCCTTCTCCAAATCCGCTTGGAACTGAAGATCGTAGTCTGACATTATCGGACTCCCTTCAATATGTATCTACAACATTCACATAACGAGCGTGGGAATTAAAACAATAATACCACTGTTTAGCGATGAGCACATAACACTACACAAAAACTTTAGATCCAAACTGGTAGGGGGCATACGAGCGCCTCTCAGTATATCGCCCTTTGTCTTACCAAAGGAATCTTCCCGCTAATGGTCTATTTGCTTAATTTTCACTACATAATACAATTTTAGATGAATCTCGGCTCGATTTTATTTTATTATTTTACTGGGTCAATTCAATTTGTATGCATCATTCGAAAGACAACACGCCAAAATTAGGAATGTATATTCTATAAAGTTTGACAGTTGAATTCCCTTGTATTCGAGAGAAAAAGAAAGAGAAGCGTTCACTCAACACACGATACAGGGGACTTTTACATTTAGCTGCATAATAATGGTGACGTTACTGTTTTACAACGCGTTAATCAATCGACTAATTTATAAACATAATTAATCGACTAAAATATAGTAAAACTGACAAACATACGCAGAAAATTTAGTCATAAGCGATTTCTAACTGTCATAACATCCACACAGATTTTATTTGACATCACTAGCAATAAATCGGCTGTCAAAATCTGCGTGTATTAAATGTTGCGATATGTGGATAAGTGAATTCGAAATGCCGAGCGAGTCGCTGGTGACTAAAGTCCCTGAGTATGTACCCAGCATAACTTGTTTTACCATGTTTATTGATAATTATTTTCAAATATTAAAAAAAAACACAAGCAATATAAAAAGTGATAACTCACTTTACATGATTTATGATTCATCTAATAATTTTAGACGATTTAATTGCTTCTATGTATACTTTAATTTATAAACATACACGTATGTACAATTTTATATGTAAATTATGTTTAAGAAAAAACTGACAACAGCCGGGCACTATTTATGATTTAGTTTTTTATTAATGGGCATCACTACGATACCGTTCAGAAATGTTCATGTTCTGAAACCAAGGAACTTTTAATAAAAGTTCCGTCTGAAACATGGTTCGGAAACTAAGATTTTAGAACACAGATTACAATGTCTTCAAATTCAGGAGGGTAGGTAAACAACAGCACCTGGCCCAGTTAGTTAGCTATGTGAAGATAGTTACAGTACGGCATAATTATTATGTTTTCTGTGGTGGCGTAAGCCTGCCCTACGGTCTGCCCCCTCCATAACTCCATCCTTATGTTCTGGATACACAGGATTTTACAAAGCACTTGGAGGAAACTCATTCAACTACCTACTTTTGTTGAGTCTTAAATGAAAATATCACATTTTGTTTCTGATAATAATTGTTTTTTATTTCTGAAAAACAGAAGTTATATTTTGAGGACATAGAGAAGACTATAGAACCACCTGGTTCGTGGACTAAACATGTGACGTAACTGCTATTTTATTGTCTGTTAGGAATTGTCTAATGCGCTTTACTATCCCACGTCCTGTTATTGGCGGAGGAAAATAACGTAAATTATTCGAAGCACCTGAAAAAGCACAACGCTTAAATATCTTCAACACACGACTTCCATGTGGTACATTCACATTCATTTCACGAGTCTTGCCTTTCTATACCTGAGGGCCCTGCTGGAGTCATGTTCGGCGCGGTAGACTTTTTTCGTTTGGTACGTCTTTTCCTCAGGACTTTATGGCGAGTAGCACTTCCTTTATTTGGTGCATTGCTTCCTTCCCCATCTGGATTTGACTTAACCTTTAATGCCCTCCTTTGTGTAACTGAAGCCCTTTGGACAAAATTAAACGGAGTCCTCCTCTTAATAGGCGTACTATTTCTGGATGAATTTGTGAAAATTTTGGGATAGTCATCCTTTCTTTTAGACGTACCTTGTTGCCCTGAGGACCTTCTAGGGACATATAAACTTTTAACCCTCTTAGCTTTCTTCCTCCTATGGTATGTTTTTATTTTCTTAGGGTTAGGCTCCAACTTATTTTGTGGCGATGCTTCACCGTCGGCATTTTCTTTATCTTCGAGTTTCTGTAAACATTTTATTAAAATCTTGGTAACCTAAACATTATTATTTTGTAGCTGATGAAAGAGTAAGTTAGTTTTCTAAAAGTTCAGCCAGGAAGTAAAAATCATAGGATATCTATATTCTATTTACTAATTAATAATAAACTCAAGAGCTTGTTTGGAAAATTGTTTTTGCATTTGATAGTCTAATTTTTGAGGAACGCTCACGCTAGGACCTTTAGGAGCCTAAAAAGAAGAAATAAAATCAGAAGGAACGCTAAGCGAAAACGAAGCCATAGCCCGTAGGCGATGCGATGCGACGGGGTGGGGGAGCAGGAAATTCCACGCGGACGAAGTCGCGGGCAGAAGCCAGTTATAACTATTTTGGCCCGATAATTCAATAATAAGCAATGTGGGGAAACCGAGTCGTTATATACAGGTAGCTACCAAGGTACGTAGGTACACTATTGCCCTAGAAATAATTTTTCGGACATACTGACTTTACAACACAGTTCACAAAACAAATAGCTTATCAATCGATCGATCCCCTTAAGCTTCATCAGTCTACTGCTGGGCATAGACTTCTCCCATGTTGCACCACAACACCCGGTTCTCCGCCTTCCGCATCCAGTATGCCTCCTTTTTATGGTCGTCGGTCAATCTGCCTAGGGACCGGGTTCTACGCTACACGGTGGATAGCTACAAAACAGATCTATATTTAATTAAAAGCCCATTATATTTTAATAGGAAGTAACCTGTTCAAAAAACATATCATCCGCATCTTGCCGATCGCAGAAGTCCAATATTTTTCTGCAGACTGTCCGCAAGTTCTTTATTCTTTCTTTCTTCTTTTTACCTATTACGCATCTGTCCACTTCGTCTAGCCTTAGTGTCCTGAAAAGAAACTTATAATATTTAGGTGCAAGTGTACAACGCTACCAACACGGTTCTTTTGGCGCGTGGTCAAAATCGGAATTAACGCCGCCATCTTGTCCGCCGTATCAATTACCACAGATGTTGACCAACAACCCCCTGTCGCGGTATCAATGTCATTCGGGCGCTTAAGGTGGATGCTCCAAGGTAGCCCGCGAAATTCTAATTTTCTTACGTTTGTTGCAATTTGCTGGTCAGTACTAAGTTGTACGTTGATTAAAATATGATTCGCGGCCGTAACAAATATGTATTTACAGAACTATAATCATTAGAATCAGTAATACAACTTGGTAAGTTAGCATAATCCTAAAATGTCAAGATTTCATGAAATACTCATTCAGTAGGATTACTTGATCTTAGAGAGTTGTGTTGATGACTTTAATGATTATAATTTTGTAAATACATTACAGTACAGTACAGTATTTGAGCGACACGCGTCGGCGGCTGACGCCAACACGATTTGACGCTTGCAGTTGCCTGTCGTCAACGCGTGTCATGTCGCTTGTGTGTATGCACATTAATTAAAATTTTGTTGGCCATGTTTTGGGGCACAGAGGGCAGGATAGGAAATGAATGGGCAACTGAAAATATCTATCAACCCAACTTACATCTGATCCCCACCTACTCCGAAACTTTTAGTAGGTAGGTCGGCCGCAAGTCCATGGCAGCAGTTTTGGAGCATTAAAAAAAAACTATAACTGATAAGCAGATGAAATAAAGAAAGAGATGGCGGGATGGGTTGGACTTCTTCTCAAAGGATTGGCCCACAATCGCAGTAGACCGAGAAACGTGGAAGGAGGGAAGGGAGGCCTTTGACCTGCAGTGGGACAACACAACACAGGCTCATAATAACTGATAAGCGGCGGTTTTTAGTATGTACATGTATTACTACTGACTACCTTGCTTAGGTCTAGCTATTTCTAGATCGTCTAATTAAAAATAACGCGCCCCTCTTCTTGTTTTTTATTGTGGTACAAACAATGGGATGGGACGCAATTTTAAACTGGACGATCTATACATACTTGATGACTTTCGGTTTGCCCATGAGAGTGTCAACGTCTTTCTCGTCAATCTGCATGGCCGTCTCCCAAATATTCTTGAAGAGTCTTCTTCTGTCCGCATAGCTTTCTTCCTTTGTCATAATATCCATTGTCAATGCGTTCAGTGCTACTTGCCCGTAATAAGCTATAATATCATTGGTGATAAGAGTCTGAGAATATTACTACGATTACGGATTTTTTTTAATGTTTAAAAATTTGTTTTTGTATTATGTTGAATGCATTATTGGGTTTTATTTTTAGTTATATTTTTTTTTTTTATTGAAATTGAGTGATTGGATTGATGATATAGCCATTGTCACATTGACATTAATGTGTTCAACCTTTTTTCTTTTGATAAGCAGATTTAAAACTTATGATTGGGTTCTGCACATAGATATTATTGTTTAGGTAGGTACTTTATTAGTGAAGGACAGATATAGACTCTAAGGATCGTGAAGTAGAGCCTGGATGGGATATCAAACGATGGCTCCAACATACTGTGATCAGTATAAATAAACCAGGCAACGCAACGTTGGTACGAAGTTGGACGATTGCCTTGACTGTCGTTCAGTACGCGGGAAGCTCTTGGCGAAAGCTTTCCTCCCATAAAAAATACACACGCGCTCACATAATAAACTGTTTGAGTTTTTGTTTCGGAAAATGTGATCTTTATAATGGTCCTACTATCCGGATATCATTAAAATAACTTTTTTTAAATAAAAATATTTTATATAAGTAGGTACTCGTCGCGATGCCGGAATCTACTTTTTTTACTACTTAATTTTCTAACGCTGAAATGTCGAAATGCCGGTCAAATATGACCCGAACACTTTGTGGGTGGCTCTCCAGCGGTACGGTGATGGCAACATCTTCGAGGTGTATCCTAAGCTGCTGGCCCAGCTGTTCCTGCAAGAGGAGGCTGCGAGACAAGATGGTGATACCAGCGAAGTGGAGAAACTGGTCCTTCCAAGCGACAAGGATTACAGGCTGCAGAAATACTTTGTTCTTGTCGACTTACAGAAAGAATTGGAAGAGTAAGTTTTAGTTTCAGTTCAAGTTATTAGTGGACCCTTTTGGAAAATTCGATTTGCAAAGCAGGCGAAATGGGTTTAGAATATGTAGGTACCTACATAATGTAGAGCTTTATGTTGAAAAAGGCACGACCAAGTATCCAGCTACAAATATGGTTTCTTTTCTCCTCTCAACCCAATTCAACAAACCAATTTTCGAAACCAGCCATGCAGTTATTCACTTTTCGCAGAACGAGGAAGTTCCGTTCCGACTGTTCCAAGACAAAACTCATTAGCCATTAGATTAGCTTCACGTAAAACAAACTGCTATAACCATGATTGCGTGGTCCCCCCTGCCCCATACGGCCGTGACCTACACACATAGGTAGTAACACCGCTAACCGCTTCAATATAGGTACCAGACACCTTGTGAATGACATACCATTAATTGGATGGAACACCATTGGTAACCTGTTCTAAATATAGATGTAGGTGATGCCTATTGTTCATTTGTAACAGTCATTCTCCCTATGATGTCACCTGAATTGGTCGGAGCATTGGTTTCAAACGGTGAAGAAAAACTTGAGGAAACCGGCATGTCCTAGAATCAAAAATTCGAAGATATGTGACATACAACCCGCACTGGTGCGTTATGCCCACTCCCTCTCACTGATAGGAGGCCTGTCAACCTGTGTCCCAGCAGTGGGAATATTTTAGGCTGATTGTACTATGCTTATTGGTTTCTGGTCCTGTTGAAAAAGCTGCAAAAAAAGTCGTGTTGACAGACGAATTGGGAACGAAGGCATCGAAAAAATATGAAGACTTCAGAATAGAATCAGAATCCTAAAGAACCGTTAAAGAACTTGCAGCTAAATATTTTGCTTATATCAAAAACTATGCTAGTCTGACGAGATCAAGTCTGACCTATAACAGTATTATTGTCCTAGCTAAACTTTTCTAATTGGATTTCAACCTAAGTAGAAAGTACTAGAATGTAAATCATAAATCGAAAACTTTATTCTACATTACCCTGTCAAAATTGCTTTAAATACAGTGGCCTCCGAAAGTTAGTTGATATTTTTCCAGTTCAGCTATGCCACATAAAAACAACAATAAAAAAAACAGGTCTCTAAATATACCTAAGGGATTACTTGATTATTTTTTATGATAAGCCAAATGTAGTTAAATTAGGTACTCAATAGCAACGTTATAGCAGTTCAAACATTTACATCACTGGAATTTTAAATCATAATGTGATGTGTCACAGCTGAATTGGAAAAATGTCAACTACTTTTGAAGCTGTATACCATTTTTGGTGCCTGACCTTACCTGAGTTACGTAACACATATTCGGTTCGATGCGAGTTCATGCGAGTCACATACGTTGCATGTACAGACCCAATACCATTATTTCCGCGAATGCATCGAACTACTGACAGCACTAAATATTGCTGTTGGTTGATAATACGAAATCGACGTGCATAACTCACGCTAGAAAGGAACATAAAAACACCGGTAGGTAATAGAAATCTTTCAAAAATACCCTTTGTGGCAGGGTCATCGGCGCGCAACCTGTTACCATCGTGGATTCTGTACATGATTCTGAATCCCAGGGGAGTTGAGATTTTTAGTCGGTTATTCAAATAAAAATTGCTGTTCCATACAGTTTGATCGCGTCGGTATTGCACTTTTCTATAAAACAGCTGTTTTTTTTATATAATTGACGGAAATATCTACTCTAGGGGTTCTAGAATCATGTGCTAAATTCATGGTTACAGTTTGCGCGTCGATGCTACCCAGTATTTAAAAAAAAGTTTTTTAATGGTCCTGTTCAAGTTAAACTCAAATAGGTAACTCAACTCGTACAAAACCCGCTCGAACCGTACTAGACGTTTTCGGGCCTTGTTCCTTGAATCTTCCCGTACTTTTTGTTAACTGATTCACAGTCAGTCCAATATTTGATGACTTTACTATTATTTGTCTCGATGAGATCCCGATGCCCTTTGAAGGATCTAAGTAGGTATTCAAAATTCGATGTAGAAAAGGCTATGTGCAAAACATCTTGCGATTAATGATTGAACGGTAACCTTGTCTACGTATCCCTAAACAACGTGCTGGCTAATAAAATTATTAAAAAATTAATCCAAATTCCGTCAAAACAGTTGCAATAACTGACATCTTATGTCAAATCAAATAAAACAGATTGAACAGAACACGTCCCAAAAAAATCAATCAAAGAATTATATTTAAATTATTTAGCGCTATATTTTATTACTTACTTAGTTTTAATTGATTTTAATTAACCCGTATAAAAACCCAATAAACTTACACAAACTTCCATATGAACAAATGAGATGATGGGGTAATCTAATGAAACCAGCCAAAATAGCGCCGTGTGATATTTTATTAGAAAATGGCCCAATACAACAAATGGAGCCTATTTTAGAGGAGCAACATTGTCGTCTAGAGGCGTAAGTGTATTATTGATGTAGTACGATGAGTAGGTAGGTCGACAGCAAGTTTCCCAGTCGGTTTACTTCGCTGCACTCGGTCCACAATACAGCCGAGGCACTGATTACCAGTCACCCTTAGTCGCCTTAGTCATATTAGGGATCTTCTAATATTGTGCGTCGTTAAGTTCCATCGATAAGCAGGTACCCCTAAGCACAGCCCTAAGACCATCTGACCTATATTCAATGAATCAGATGTTTATTATGGATCATGGCTCCTACAATTTGCAATCTAAACTCTGATCCTTGTTGGGATTTTAAAGAATACCACTCTTTGATCCGGTTATAACCAGCGGAGAATTGCGTAACACACTATCAGTAGCATTGGCTATTATTTTGACAGTTCAACAACATCCTATGCGTTATTTACGTTGTTGAGCAGACCAATTTTTAGAACATATGAAGATAATATTCTTCAAAATGATTCAAATTGTTAATGATAGTTTTTTACGCAGGACTTCTGACCATAAAGGTCCTATTATAAGTATACATTCAGCAAACAGTTCTGTAAGTAAAGCCCTAGCTATCCTTCCCTAGGGACGAAGATGGTAACAAGGTGGCAAAACCATCTTTAGAGGATCCGGTGGAGGAATGGGCGCCATGGTCACTTGTGGTTGCTTCCAAGAATCCGCACGCACCACCACCGGTCGCCGTTAAAACAAGTCCCGGACCTGCATGGGACATCGGACAGGTAATATTTAAGAAAGTTTTTTAAAGACTAACCAGACTGACAGCCCTGAACCAATTACAGGCACTTTTGAATTGTCAAGGTCGGTCAGTCAAAAAGATAAAGCTAGTGGCCCATGGAAAAGAATGGGCAAGTAACTCCATGGACACTCTTTTTTTAAATCATAATAATATTGTTACAAAGTATTGGTTACATCATTCATGTTCAAAAGTATGCATGTGAGAACGATGAAGAACATTAAAAGCGTCCGTAATGAAAAGATAAAAAAAAACAATTCAAATATTAAATTAAATCAAAATAAGCCATGGCAGCAAAGAGTTGACCAGTCCCTACTGACGGCGCCCTGGACTTTTTCAACGTTGGAAACCCGGAATTTGATGGCCTCCTAACCAAAGCGTTCACAAGTCCTAAAAATAAACATATTTCCATAATTTCAACTATTATAACACAAGCAGATTCCTACTCCAGTTAGGAATCACACAAACTTAAATAAGCAAAAGTTTACCACAACAATGAGGTTTCCATTGGAACAAAAACTATTTAAAAGATTCCTATTAAGATTTCAAACAAGACCATAACAGTCAAGGTTTGAGCTATGCCAACATTACGAGGCAATAATAGTGTTTCAGGTATGGATAGTAGGTGTTGATATCGCCAAATTCATCGCTATTAAACACGCTCTACTTTGTCTAAAGAATCTATTTACTTGACACTCGTGTTGAACAGTTGAAAAATATTTCAACGTAACGAATTTGAAATATGGCTCCATTAACTAGTTAGTTGAACCCTATGATAACAAGCTGCATATGGTTATGCATCTGACCATCTTGTTAATCATAGGGTAGGCTAGAAAACTCGAACATATCAGTAGCAATGGCTTTCATTTTGACAGTTCAACAACATTCATTTTGGAGGATATTGCTAAGCAATGGATTAGCAATATCCTTCAAAATGATTCAGATTGAGATTGATAGTGTGTACCTAACGCAATTAGGGTGCTGTAGAAGATAAATCTAAAAAACACCTATGGGCTATTAGATCTATTGCCTTGAAATGAAAGCGGTAAGCGGTCTTTACGTGAATTTAGACTCACGTGGACTCGAGTGTGTATATAAGATAACTATATTTTATAGAATTAAAGCTATTAGTACTATTAGTTATTCTGTGGCTATAGCGGAATTGCAACCTATCTTCCACTACTCTCCGTGACATCAACATGGAATTCAGGTCATCCATCACATTTACATCTGTTTGCAGGTGCTAAAAGCTGCGTGTCTTCTTTGCAAGCCACCGCGGCTCGTTGAGTTCCTCGACGAACAAGAGATGCGTTGCGTGTACTCTCTCATTTACGAAGTGTTTCGATGTGAGTTTACCAAGTATTTTAGACTCGTTCTCGAAAGTAACCACGAACACTACAAAGTTTTCAATTTATTGGTCTCATGTCTGAAATTCTCTAACCAGAAATCTCTGGTGAAACTTTTCTGCATAGGCGAAGTCGTTAAAACAGAAAATAAACCAATAAAAACCTCATATAACACGAAATAAAAGTTCCCTTGCGTGAACCATAACTGTAAATGACTAACAAATAGCATACATCAGTCGTAAAGCGTCCATTTAACATCACGAGTCAAAGCGAAAGTCGAATGAAACTGAAGTAAGTGTCACGAAGTTCCGAAGTAGGCTCATGGTTACTTCTTGTAAATTAACAAACGCCATGCTAAGCTACTTTATTGCAGTTACAAAGCGTTATTCAACTTTATCAACTTGATGCCTACACGATAAAGTTGCGATAAATAGCGTGCTAAGGTGCTAAGTTCAACTACTTTCTTTACTATTAATATGGCAGGTATTTTCATTTTGGTGTTCATATCAGCTCGCTTTATCTAAAAAACTTATTGTGGTAGGTTTCTTTCTCAAGTTATGCCAACTATTTACAATATTGGAACTCGCCCAAAATTCCTATGAAACACCGGAAGACTTTAGTCACGAGAAATACAAACTGCGAAAGTATTTCCTTTCTTTATCTATGAGAGGGAACTTGGGAACTACTTAACATGTCTTGTTTGATGGTAACGAGCATAAGTTGGACACTGTTTATGATTTGAGAATTCTAAGCAAATAGTTATACGCAGTAATCGCAGAAGTACTGCCAAACTGCCAAGCGATAGTCAATCTTTCTACCTATTTACAAGTCTCAGTTTGCAAACCATTTTGCCATTGAGAAGATTATGCGAAGGTAATGTTCGGTCCGAAATGTATCCAGATTTTCGTCAGACTGAGATAGGTAACTGACTAACCTAGATACAAATACGAATCGGTTTAGTTCTAGATTTTCTGAGATTTGGCATTTCATGCCAGCTACAATGCTAGAGCAAAGAAATATTTATCTACTGTAAAACCGACATTAGGTATATCTGAGTTCGCCGAAATAAAAATGCCATGAATTCTGTGCTTCTTGCCCTTTTTATTATTCAGCATTTTGGATGTCTATCCATATAGAAGTTTTCGGTCACGCGACATATTTATTTTGCGGTTTTATTTGAACTTCGCTTTCGTAAGATTTATATTTCAAAATAACGAGTTCATGATTTCAGATAAAACCATATTGGATCAAGCTTTAGAAGACATAGGATTTTTACAAGCTCATGTCGAGGTGAGTTGTGATGCTTTCGATAGTTTTCCTCATAATATTATAATACTCTATTCATATCCGTTTCTTTTATATGAAAATATTTGCATCAACTAGCCAATTTATAGATTCAGACGATCTCAAATTAATTTGGTTAAAACATTTGGAACATTAGGGCTACAGATGTTATTTAGCAACCTGGAAATCTTGATATACCTAATTATGCAGATAAATGTCTATCAACGATAAACACTTTGAACGAGAGAAGCAGCAACAATGCTTGCCAAATACTTACTGGATCTACAAAATTAGATGAATATGGATTGGGTCCAACTGGATGAATGTAGGTATCCGGTTATCAGATAAGGTTTATATGCCATGACTGCGACTGTCAACTTGCGTAAATTTTGAATAGTAAACTGTACTATAACAAAGAATACCCACCATTAGCGTAACAAGACTAAGCAGCATGAAAATCGTTAAAGTTGGCCAAAAATTTCAATTGTCATGCCGTTCATGAACTTGTAAAAAGATTGACGAAGGTCTTTTTTTGCCCGTAGCGGTTGTCAAGGCTGTATATTTAGCCCTCATTACCGAGCAGTAATAACTCCCAGTTAGGGTAGGTTCGACAAGATGTTACAATAAAAAGTATGCCCCATCTAACTCGCATTACGCGGCGTTCTCGTGACCGAAACCATTTCTTTTTTGAATGTTGAGAATGCTTACGAAAATGAGCTCAATATTAATGATCAAATGATCATCCTTATAAGCGAACGAAAAAAGCGGCATTTTGTAGATTTCGAGACTGATAAAATGGTATCTATGAATAAAAACACGAATCGGTGTGTTCTAGACGTTTTAAGGAGACACCATTTAATTGGTGATATAACAAATGGGGGATAAATCCGAATTTTTAACAGTGCAGTTACAAATTAACTTGCTGCTTGAATTGTGTACTTATAATTACCCTCCGCCTTCAAAGCAAGAGTGAATAGGCATCTTCTGGGCTTCCTCGTTCCATCATAGACCTCATCAATTGCTGGTGGAAACAGGCGAGATCCAGGTCAGGAGCTGGCCCATTTTGCAATAAAAAAACATGGTAAGGTCTACAAACATTCATCAGCTTCTGGCGATCTAGGTGGTGCTGGTGCTACTGTATACTTAGCATTATAGTCATAATTATTCACCAACGAAACTATCTAATCTTATGTCCAGTTTGCCGCGCACCGCCACACAGTATGGCTGTTCCTGATGGAGTTAGCGAGGCGGCGATGGGGAGCACGGCCGAGAAGTGAGATAGATCGAGCCACGCTACTTTTGAAAAAAAACGGATACCCCTTCAAAGACATAGAGGGTATCATATGGGAGCAAAGGGTGCACCTTGCTGCCGCCATAGCAAGGATCCGTATCAAAAATCGGGCATTTTCGTAAGTTCTACGAAAGTTTTATGTGGAGGGTGTGCCATCATACTATGTAGGAGCCTAGTAAGATTTCGAGCTTTGCTTTTTTTAATGTAAGACCATGGGCGTACTGTTTAATCGGCCTTTATTAGGGTTCCTTATCTCAAAAGGAAAAGACGGATCCCTCATGGGTCGTACATTTTGACCAGTTAATTAACTGAGGTTAGATTAGAGACGCCAATGTGTAAAACCTGTCGATCTACCTATTCTATACAAGACTAAACATCTTCCCTTGAAAGCTAAGTGAAGTGAGCTGAAAATATCAATAGTGACAATCCCTAGCATCAGGTGGAATGACATTGACAGCTCACTCACTTCACCTAAGTTTTCACGGAAGATTAGACGGCTGAAAGGATAGTTCACAGACACAACACAGATGATAAAATTCCCAGAGTCATAAATTTGTCATACGGTATTAAGGTCAGTATGTCGAGTCACTCTACCCTTGCGTAGGTACTAAGCCCGCCTTGAATATTTTGTCATGCAGCCCAAATAAAAGGTGTACCGTGCTTACGCAAATATCGAAGGCCAACATAACAAACATTGATGTATAAAGGTCATTACAATGTTTTATTGTCTTCAGGCTATCGGATTTATTGCCAGCCCATCTGCGCGAAGAGCGTGTGTCAGCGTGTGTCAACAAAGAAACTGCCACAGGATGGGTCAATACTTTCAAAGCCAAGTTAGTTCTGCATTACTACTTTTTTTTTTGGAATGGTATCTCGCAGTTCATGCTAGGAGGTTGTCGTCTGCTTAACCGGACTTACTTGTGGTTCCCTCAATAAATTAAGGCCTCGACTACACGCTAAAGGGGGGTACGGACCTCAGCTTAGGGCGTCGCTGGGAGAGGGCAGTAAGGGACAGGCTGGATCGGAGCTACTTTACCTATAGTCCGTTCACAGTTATTTATTGTGACGAGAAAAGATTATTGAGAATGATTTTAACAGACTTGTCAATGGTAGCAACCCAACAGCGACCTTATCAGAATAAGAATAAAGATCACTGTGATTTGGACAGTGTTGATCAGAGGTAAAATAACTGTCAAAGGACAGACAATATTCCAGCATGAATAACTGGCATGTCATAGATGACACATTTTTAAAACGAAATATGAGGTTGACTTCGTTGGTCAGAGGGCTGTCTTTCTAGAATACGGATCTAACAGGCAACCCCTGTGAGCCCTTGACTTCGACTCCGACAAGTAAACTGCAGAGTTTCTCACTGGGTGGAGCAGGCACCTAAACCGTCATCAGCCGAAGCACAGACGCCAGCACATCAAGCTACCCGAATCTGTCAAATTTTCCCAATCAACCTTGAACCTTAACGCTTTAGCTATAAAGTTGAAAATCTATTAAAGAAATTTTACAGATTGTAGTAGCTTGATTTGCTGGCGTCTGTACTCGTAAAAGAGAGTAACCATGGAGTGCCTTGCCTCTTCTCCATAGGAAACTACGGTTTGGAACCAATATGCACCTAGTTCTGACGTTCCATAAACGTGCCCATGAAATAAAAATATTTAGATTTTGCCTCAGTCGGATATATTTTTCAGAAAAGTGGCGTTGCTAGTGAAGAGGTTACACGACTTGGGATACACGTACAGCAACTCTCGCCAACTTTGTGCTGGAGAGTACAGATTTGATCGTGTCTGTCCTAGGTTGGTATTTAGTCTTAAATTCATTCACTGACTGACAACGTACAGCCGAAACCGCTGGCTCTAGAAACATGAAGTTTTTCATAAGAGTTAACTTTATGAAACGAAACTGTGCAATATGGAAGTAGTTTTGAAAATTTATCCCCTAAATGAATGATGAAAGTTCGCCTTTTTTCTGACGGGTAAATCCCATCGGGCAAATGGCATGTTTATTTTCTTATTCGTTCTTAAAGTTGAACATTTCCAGATTTATCACTCTGCGTCCTCCAGAACACGATAGCATCGGCCAGTTGGAGCTTGTAAGGGATGGAGTTATAGTGCTTCAGGTACCTACTAACATTTATGTCATTTCTCTTACCTCATACTTAATGAACCGCTCAGAGATTATCTACGACACATTTTCCTGTAGTCGGTAATCTTGCTGTTTTATTATCACTTTTATCTAATCGCAACCTTCATTGTTTTGTAAAAACTATGCCATCTCGATCTTCTCATGTTTTTGGGGAGGATTGCGGGCTTTTGGAACCAAGACAATCGCCACCGTTGTCACTATTTGTTTCTGGCTGCAGGAGCGGGAATTCTGCGAAGGCGCATCAACTTTATGCCGCGCTCTTCGCGCCAATTCACTACGAGGTGTAGTGGCTCAAACGCACGCGTCTTCCCCGCGTTGTTCGGCATACCTTGCTGCCCAACTGCGGGAACTAGCCGCGGTACTCAGAGCAAAGGCGCCAGCAGCACCAGTCACTCCTGAACTCGGGAAACTAGTTGTATTTGGAGCTGGTGATAAGTAGGTTCAACATTTTCTCATTAATTTATCATACTTATGTAGATTTGAGGCTGAAGCTAAGATTAGATATAGGCCGCACTTTGCTAAGAAAAAGGTTTTCATACGAATATGAACTTTTATTATGTACAAATAATGTTTATATTCGTATAATACGCTCCCTTTACTATACGGACTTACATTTTCTTGTTGCACGGTTTTTGACCGACGCTTTTTTTATAAATATTTTTATGGAATGTCTGCGTCTTGCAAGTTCACTCTCACCGACTTTATCCGGACCGATATTTAACGGTTGTTTGCGTTCTCTCTTAATTCCAAACTTCGGTCTTCTTTCTAGAGTGCAGAGCTACGTCTGTGCTCTACGCGAACTGGGTATTGAAGCGTCGGAGGCTCCACAATCCGGAGCTCCAGTGTGCGTCATCAGTGAGGCAGTACATTGTGACACTCCTGCAGTCATAAACGCGTTGGATGGAGTCGTGGCTGTGCTAGCCACACCACCCAACTCGTACTCAGCCGTTACGGATCCGATTGATCTTGTTTGCGGACGCGGCGGAGACCTTGCAATGCTTGAGGTATTAATGCTACCTAAAATATCAATTTAAAGTTCAAAGAAAAAAGAACAAAAATATACGTTTTATCTTACTCCAGATTCTCACAGAATCGGAAATAGATGTAAAAGGCAAGGAGCGAGTGCAAATGATATTGGAGGAACAGAAGAGAACGTTAAGATCACTCATGTCGAAACCTCAGGTAATTTACAAACAATAATTATTGATCATGAAGCATAAACTCATTTCTAACTTCAGACTAAGTAAGTACTTCACATTTTTGTCCATTTTAGATCCAACTGATATTGTACGAGACTCATTCGGCTTTGGAAGCAGAGAATCAGGCGCAAATCACCCGGGCAGTGGCAGAAGCGAACAGATTGGCACGTGAACGACATGCCTTTCTGAAACGGAAGCACCGACACCCTGTAAGTTAACTAACTTTAAAATTTCATTCCAGAACCTTCTTAAACTTGCGAAGATAGCCTGCACATCGTCTGACTTAGTTCAGAAGGCCAATCCCGTAAGTAATTAGAAACTTTCAAAATCTAGTCGCAATCTCATCTCAGTGACAAACAATGTTAAAAACTTGTCAAAAATGTAGGGATTTTAGACATAGACAGGTTGAGACAGATCAAACTGTAAACGTTCTTAAAATTACGAGAATTGCCCCTCTGGACAAAAGCCAATTAAAAAAACCTAATCAACCTATGTTTTTTCCAGAGCCCACAAAAGCAAGTTACCCAATCAAATGTCAATGAAACGGTTGTTGTGAACGAGACTGTGGCCACTAATGAACCTGTAGCAGTCAACGAATCAATGACTTCGCTGAGCACGATATCTCGCTCCGACTTAGATAAAGAGGATCCAGACGACGCGTCCGTTAGTGAATGTCCCGTCGAATCGAGTCCTTCCGCTTCCCCTCCTAGTACAGCCAAGAGCAAGACTAGTGCAGCTGTTCTGAAGAAACAAGCGAGTATGGAAGCGCAGTCACGGCTGGGGACGTCTAAAGCAAGACCTATCCCTGAAATGCCCAGCTGTGACATTCCGAGAGACCCTGATAAAGATAGTCCTAATGTTGTTGTAAGTACAGAACACTCTTACAGTCCTTTCATAGTTATTTTTCCTCTAACAGCAGCAACCCAATAGCAACGACAATAAAAATCACTGTGATTTTGGCAGTGATGCAAAATCAGAGGTAAAATGACTGTGGAAGTACTGTATTACACTAAAGAAATCCAATTTCATTTCTTCGCTCCATTATAATTTTGGAAATCTCTCCGTTGTTGCAGGTGCCAAGTTGTGATTTATTTGAAATAAGGACGCTACCGAATCTGGGGAATGGTTTGGATATCAATTATATTCTGGACAGAGATGGGTGTTTCCTCGGCCTTATTCAGAGGAAGGTTAGCATTCAGCTTACTTTATATGGAGATCTGCGCCCTAATTGCGTAACACAGTTTCAGTCACAATCTGAATCATTTTGAAGGATATTGCTAATACATTGCTTCATATGTTCAAAAAAATGTGTCTACTAAACAACGTAAATATCACAAGAATGTTGTTGAACTGTCAAAATGAAAGCCATTGCTACTGTTAGTGTTACGCAATTCCCCGCAATTTTATTTTATTATTTTGCCGAGCGACTAGGACTGCCCTAGAAACACAACGTATTTATTACATAACATTTGGCGTATTTCCTTGATCTAATGGAACACAGGATAAGTTAAGAACTAAAGCCCAACTACGATAACAACGTAAATCGTAACAAGATAACATCGGTTTTACGTATAGCCAGAGTCGCAAATAATCCGCCTTTGGCCGCACCGTAATCGGGTAAAAGTCCTTTTTATAATTACGTGGTCGCTATTCTATCCTATGGTGTTTTCGAGAGTTAGACCTTGCACAACGTAGGTTGACCGCAGGAGATCACCCGACTCGACGCAAAGTTTATGATACGAGTGGCGGAGGACCGCGGGCTGTTCGGGCCGAGCGCGGGCGCAGCGCAGCCGCAGCGACGCAAGCGCGTCGAGACTGCGCAGCTTTCACCCAGGAGAAGACGACGTAAGGGTAGCTTTGAGGTGAGTAAAAAAAAACGATTTTCTTATGAATTCTCTCGCTCTCTCTATGTATTCCGAAATACGAACGCGCGATCCGTGAAAATTCCTACTTGCCAATTACCTACGTATTTTATTCACAAAATTATAGATTAACAACTGTATGCAATTCCAAAAAAAATTGTAAAACTTTTGACTGACAAAGGGCGATCTAGAACGGAGCACGTAACCCGATAAAGAAAAACTTCTTACAGACAAAATGATATGCGCACTACAAAACTTAACAGGCCTCAGTTACCGACTCTCTTCTGGTTACCGACTCTGGCAAGACATTCGTGCTAATTCTGAAACATGAAGATTAGGTACCGAAGCGCATACCTGTTTTGGTTTACCTGTAATAAAATATAACATCGATTCCGTTTTCTTGTGCTTATATGTTTTGGTAATAGGTAATGGTTCAATTTGAACGTGATTTTGTTATACAACCAAATACTCAGGTGGATCGAGTAGCTGCCCCGACATACGCGTCGATGTCGCGCGCCACTCGCCGCGGCAGTGCGCCCGGCTGTCTGACGCTGCTGCCCTGCGACGCCGTGCGCTGCGAACGACACGCGCGACAGCAGGCCGCTGCCGCCGCCGTCACCGCCGGTTGCACTTGCAACGCTAGGCACAGGTAGTACAGCGGGATAATTGCGTAACACACCTTACAATGGCAATCGATGACAATGCCTTTAACAACATTCATTGCCTTATTTACGTTGTTGAGCAAACAAATTTTTTAAACATATGCAAGAAGGAATGTATTACAATTTCCTTTAAAATATTTCATAATGTGATTGAAAGTGTGTTACGCCATAAGGGTGCAGGGTTGATTGCCTTTGAAAAAGTGCAGGTCGACAAAAACTGATGTATAGCGCTACAAGGTAATTTGGCGCGTGACCAAAATCGGAACTAACGCCGCCATCTTGTTTTTTCAATACATTTCACAAAGAATGTTTGTGACAAAATGTTTATCAGGAAGGTATTTTTTGGCGCTCATAGGATTTTGACAGGGGGGCGCCTGTCAAAATCATACGAACGCCAAAAAATCCTTGTAGCAGTGTAAGGGTAATGATTCATTTGCTTCCCTACCGTATTTTTTGACGTTGACATACCGCTCCATTACAAACGATTGATTGGTTTAGTTCCTCAGGTGCAAGGAAAACTCGCACGTTCGCGCTAAGCGTTTAGTTACCGGGAGAGTATTTTCTGTCTCACTTAGTCAGTAAAATTCCTGTCTTCTTTCAGTCTGACGTGATAGAAAACGAAATACTCTGACGGTCTGTTCAAATATAAATTGAGGCATCGTATGGCTAGACCCGAGTGCGTCACAGACATGACATGCGCTGGAGACGCATGCGCCTCAGACATGACATGCTTGTATGACGTGAGGCTGGGGTACGCTGATGCGTCGTCAACAGTGCGCGTAGACTAAAAACCTAAATGGAAACATCACCTTGTAAACAGTATTATTGCAATTTTGGCATTCAAATTTTTCCGTAGATACCGCCGCTCCTCAGCGACTGGCGTGTCTGGAGCCCCGCGTGAGGACGAGATGGCCTTGCGCCCTCCAGAGCCGTCATGCCGCCAACCGTTCCCACTCGTGGTTCACGAGCTACGACTCAAAGCCGTTTGTCATCACCATAAGATTTTCGCTTCCTAAATTAATTACAAGTGTACTAGACTAGAATAATACTGCATAACGTTAGTCTAACCTCGGATGGTAACCAGACAGTTGCTCGACAATAAACGCTTGCCGTCAAATCGGTTAAAAAATCGTAAAGCTGCTGCCATCGACTAAAAAAAAGTACGGCGAGCATGATTAGTCCATCTGAACTTAGTCTAATTAAAGCCGCAAACAGATGATGCTAATCGGGTCCCTCGGATAAGTCTCGACAACTTATGCTATGCACAAACTATGCTCGTTATACTAAAAGCAGTCAATCGTTTGTATAGCAAGCATGTTTGAAAATTTCGAAATCGTGGTCGCAGAATCTGGTTGTGGCTTTTAACGCCAAACTGTTTGTTAGGCTAGAGGCACATTACTGTTACCTAATGAAAAGTCAGCGTCAGTCAGTCAAAATAATAGGGACAGACTGTCCAAAATGAAAATCCTCTTGACTCTGATTTTTGTCACAATGACAGTTGTACAGTTGCAGCATATCGAATCTGTCAAATTTCTTTAATATATTTTCAACTTTATCGCTAAAGCATTGAGGTTCAAGGTTGATTGGGAAAATTTGACAGTTTCGGGTAGCTTGACCTGCAGGCTGGCGTCTGTACCTATACCAAATTTTAATTTTGTCCCTATTATTTTAAAACAGACTGAACAACACCGATGTAAACGTATTTTCATGTTAATGATACATGAGAGAGTCAACATATTACATAATGTATTGTTGTGTGCTTTTAGCATTAGTTTAATATAGATAGGTATTTTTATTTATAATTTTTGCAAAAAAGGTTAGCGCGCGAAATTTTATTGTTTATATTCTCTTCTGTGCCTCTCTTTACGAGATAACATCAATAGACTTATCATGGTGATTCGCTGTAAAACCTAGACAGTTGCGAAGAATTCAGAAATCGTTTATAATCCTCTTATCACTTCATCACCATCAGTACCGGATTACTTATTAAATATATTGGTGTTTGTTATATTTCACGATTTATTGTTGATCAGTTTGAAATGATTTTCTCTTTAGACTTATTTTTTTTCACAATATAAACTTTCATAACCAACTATTGTTTTATTCATCTCACGACACCTTTCCGTGCCCAAAGAATGCCAACGGGACCCTATAAGCCTTCGCTGTCCGTCCGTCCGTCTGTCGTCAGCGGGCTACATGCGGCCGTATTACGGAACCCTTCCTCTTTTGCGAGTCCGACTTGCTCTTGGCCGCTTTTTTATCTTTGCATCGATCGATTACTGTCAAAACTAAAGCTGTTCACACTTCGCGAGTGTCTTTCTTCTCTGAAGCAACATACTTCGCTTTGGAATGAGCAACTAACTTTACTTAACAATTCAAAAGTGCCAATAAATGGTTCTATTGAAATAAATGCTTTGAGTTATCAACCTTAGCAATAAAACAAAAACTGTATAAATAAAACAAACTTTATTTATTAATGTTACAAAGACCAGTAGAGGCTCATTTACAACAATACTTGTTTGTTCAACGTCATAACTAAGCGTGTTACGTTAAAGCATTCCGAATCCTTTCGAGTAGCTTATTGCTTTCATCAGTCTGTCTTGTAGTTTGTCCTTTGTTTCGTATTCGGGTAGAAGTAGGACATTGAAGCAGGTATGTGCGGTGGGCAGACGGTCACAGTCGGGACCATTCCTTGCGATGACGAGTTTGAGGTGACTTAGCCCTCCTACGGGTACGCGGTCGGATCCTGTCGTGAATTGCAGAAGCTTCCGTTTGTCATCCAGCGACAAACTGTGGACGAGGCTCCAAAAGTCTTTTATTGTTTGAGAGTCCGATGTGTAGCCTCCGTCGTATTCTGTTGATTTTTCTAGCTCGTTGAAGTCGAAGTTCTGTAAGGAGAGACTGATATTATAATTTCTGGAATAACTGACGGTCTTTAACTTACTTACTTTTCTTTAACTTTTTAAAAACAAGCTTTTATTACTTGTTAATAAAAAGAACTAAAAACTTAAAAATAATTTAAACCTGATAAAAAAATACCATTATATAGGTACCTACATACGAAATAAAAGCGTGTTACATTTTGATGGAACATTAAAGAACATTTAGCATATTACACCTTCATTATTTTTCTTTTGCAATCACAATGTAACACGCTTTGTGTGTAGTTCGTAGCACGTAGCAGTGTTTTTCCGTTAATGAACGAACGAACTTATTTTCCTAAAGATGGGGTCGCATATTCACGTCCACCAAACCACCATCACTCACCACCCATCAAAAACGGTCCACCCATCAAGACGAATCAAACTCGACGCGGTTGTGTCGCTTAATTACTGAGTTCCTATGGCCACCTTCCAGTTCCATCATCAGACCCTGGTAACCATCTAGCACCAAAGTAGTCATCAAGACGAATCAAACGAGCTCAAACTCGATGAGGTTATGTCGTTTAATTACTGAGGTCCTATGGCCACCTTCCAGCTCCATCATCAGACCCTGGTTACCATCTAGCACCAAAGTACTCGTCAAGACAAATCAAACGAGCTCAAACTCGATGGGGTTATGTCGTTTAATTACTGAGGTCCTATGGCCATCTTCTTGCTCCATTATCAGACCCTGGCTACCATCTAACACCAACGTACTTGTCAAGACGAATCAAACGAGCTCAAACTCGATGGGATTATGTCGGTTAATTACTGAGGTCCTATGGCCATCTTCCAGCTCCATTATCAGACCCTGTTTACCATCTAGCACCAAAGTACTCGTCAAGACGAATCATACGAGCCCAAACTCGATGGGGTTGTGTCGTTTAATTACAGAGTTCCTATGGCCATCTTCCAGCTCCATCATCAGACCCTGGTTACCATTTAGCACCAAAGTACTCGTCAAGACGGATCAAACGAATCCAAACTCAATGGGGTTATGTCGTTTAACTACCGAGTTCCTATGGCCACCTTCCGGTTGCATCATCAGATCAACTCCATGTCATAATAATTTTACATTGTCGTCCGACTTACACAAAAAAAAAAAAATCTGCTCAATCGGTAACCGGCAAGTGGATCAAATTTAACTTGCAAGATTTGATTACAGACAAACATCGGGACAGGTGAAACTAAATAAAAGCTTGTAATAAGAAAAAATAGGGATCAAGTACTTATCAGCTTAGCTTTTAGTGGTGATGCGCAATGACGATCGCATGTGCGTAATGATTTAGGACATAAACGACTTTTAAGTTGGAGCCACAGTTAAAAGTAGTTCGCATCAACTTTCTGAGAGTTTAAACTACTGTCATAAGTGTTTATTTCACTTCCGCAAGACCGTATTACAAAAAATCCACAAACACTAAGAATAGAATCCCTTACCTTGCTACCACACACAAGCATCTCGACCTCTTCGGGTCGGAACAGCGCGGCCAGCGGGCTCTCATCCGTGACCATCAGGAACCCGCGTCTGAACGCCTTGAACTGAGTGTCCACCGACTCGTTTAGCAAGAAATCTGAATACAATTGTATGAATTCCTGGAATCAAAGGTTGACGTTGTAGTTCTAGGAAAATTGAGAAGGTTGGGAAGGGTTATTTTAAAATATCAAGGGAGATTGTGAAGATGCAAAGGGTGAATTTGAAAATACCGAAGAGGAATTTGAAAATATCAAAGAGGAACGCGAAAATAATAAGGGGTAATGTGTAAATTTTAAGGGGGGAAGAAAGTATGACGAAGAAATGTGAAATTATTAATGAGTAATGTACAAGTTAATAAAAATTGTAATTATGAATCATAGAGTAAGTATTCGTACCTTTTTATTTTCCTGTGTAACAAATATATCATCTCCATTTTCTTTGAGATCATGGAAGATGGCGTTTCCGAACACATCCTGATAACAGATCCTGAACGTTTGGTAGTATACTTCTTGTAAATCACTGCCTGTGTAATCGAGCATGTCTTTTAAACCGTTGTGAAGCGTCTGAAAACAATAAAATCCTATGATTTGGAGTGAATTGAGCAGCGTGGTCAATTTTATCTACACTATTGCTAGTTTATTCGAATAAAACAATCCTTTCAATATCAAAATGTATGAGAGCAGCCAAGTCCGAAACATATGCTTTTGCTTTTGCAGATTGCCTCAGAGGTTATCGACTCACGAATCTATCATAGACAAACTAGCTAAAAACAGGATGAATTTTTAGTCACCGTCCAAATTTTTTCCAGGCATATCATTCACTATCTCCATTTAAAAAAAAAAATCGATACGTAAAATTATCATATTAAATATTTTTTTCGAAAGAATTATCCGCTCTGCGTGGTCACAAGTTAAACGTTAATAATACTACACTTGCCGCGCAAACATTCAATGAAAAGGGCAGCGCACACCCCGCTTACCGCCGCCCCGCTCGACTGCGCGACACATCTACCTATCTATCGTTAGTCGGAGTCGCCCCGCGCACCCTTTCGCGACGCAAGCGTTTCCTTCCGTGTTCCCGCGCATCCCGCCGGCGGCGCCCCGCACTATCGCTTTGTTTACAATGTATTCCTACCGCGAGTATTACGAAATGGTGCGATCTTACATACTTAGTGGTGAAAGCTTGAACGGCGCCCAGAGACTGTAAATCAAATCAAATCAAATCATTTATTTCTTTGCAAACATGGGTATAATACATAGGTGTTGTGGTGTACGAAGCAGAAAGTATTCCTCACCTTCGCAATCAAGGGATAATAAATCCTTCAGTACCTAATCGCCAAACAATTTTGGCCACAAATCAGAGGCTATTAGACCATGGCAAATTTATAGCTCCTACACACGCTCAAGGACGTGGCAGGACGAGACTCGCAGTTGAGATCGAAGAAGATATCTTCGATTTCTTTGAACGGAGCCCTACATCGAGTACGCGAGATGCTGCGCGGCGCTTCGTACCCCGGTCACCAGATCTTACTCCATGTGACTTTTTTTTGTGGGGCGAAATAAAACGACTAGTGTATGTGGAGGAAGCCCAAAGCCTAGACCAATTAAAAGAGCAAATTGTACGTGCAAGAAGTGAAGTGAAAAGTGACACTGTAATGCTCAACAAAATTAAAAATAATGTGCAAAAACGTGCAAGACTCTGTTTAGAGAGAAACGGTATGCATTTTGAACAGATGATTTTGATTAAATTTTTAATTATTTGTACATAAGTTGATTCTAATTTTTTAAATACGCCTAATAGCAAAACGTTTTAGCACGGTTTTAATAAGGTCTAAAGTTCTCATTGATCTAATTTATTTTTACTTTATTTGTAATTCATTAATTAAGGATTACATTCTAATCATAGTGAACATAGCACAAACCTTTTGCTTATTGACGGTCCTAAGCCCGTTAAAGTATGAAGGGAAAATTTGCAACTTTGTTTATTATTGTGTTATCAATGAATTGCGGCGGCGCGCGGGGCGGGCCGGCCCGCGTAACTACACCTAGCGCGTACGCACAGCGCGGCAGTGTCCAGAAACATAAAATTTTAATAGATAACTTTGTAATGTGATATCTCAATATTTTTGTATTGAGTGATACTAAAAGAAAAAACACGTATTCAATGATTTTCGCCAAAGATTAATATATCAAAATTTGGACGGTGACTAAAAAATCTTCCTGTATATGCCTCTCTATTCAGATGTGGCTTTTCTAGTAGTTAACTATAATTTATTAGAAGTACTGTAGAAAGAAAAATAAACTTATTTTATTCGGGATACAGGAAATACAAATAAGAAGTTAAACATTAAAAACGATCATAATAATCGAGAAAAAGATCCATGTGAGGCCAACAAGGCTTTTAGCCGTTACAAGTCACGAGCGCGAAACACGTGGCTTTTATAAACACTAACATAAGGTTTAAATTGCAATGATTGACAACGACTAAAGAAGTAGAAAAAAATAATAGTTAGAATACTTACAGGATTCCAATCAGCCAAGTCTTCAAACGAGCCCTTCTTTCCCATGAGCTTCCTATATACGACCATAGGGAAGTTGACAGCGAGAATAACGTTGTTGTATATCGCGAGCCCAAGTACTATGCCGATCAACGTGAACTGTGCCTCCGTCTCAAATGAAGTCATGTTGAACCTGCAATATGAGAAGTTTGATTTAGTTGTCTTCATCAAGGAAAGGAAGGAAGGATATTTTAAAGGGTAGTAGTGAGCTGATGAAAGAGAATCTTTATATGTGGCAATACTGGTAATGTTAACAAAATCCGCTCCATCATTGGGTTATTCCGTTTATCAACCCTACTAAGCCTTCCTAAATAAACGGAATTTATAGGCTTAGGATGCATTTGCGGCCATGTGTTTCGGCGTATCCTTTTTTTTTTTTTTTGAGGATGGGAAATCATCAAATGACCCCTCCTGCTCTGGGTGGAGCAGAAGGGAGTGTCAGACTCTTACTGACTAAAACCCACCCGTGTTCCTTCCTTAGCCCTTTATGTACCAGGGCAGCGGTAACCCTTTCGGACGATCCCGCTACCCCGGCAGGCTTCGGCCCTGTCGGGCCCCGTCAACTACGCTGACATCTCTCTGAGGCGCACGTGGAACACATACGCGCCGTCCGGCACGGGCCTGGTCCTGATCGGACGGAGAGCTACCCATTGCTCTCCGCCCGCAGGCCCGCGCCTACGGTGGCCGGGAGTCGTCACGCGGCTCCCGACGCCCGGAGCGTCTCCCTCGGCGGCTGAGGCGTGAGGATCTTTCCCTCGCCCATCCCGCCACCTCCTTCGCTAGCATGACTGCTTCGCAGAAGGAGGTGACCGCCTCCCACTCCCTCTCGCCCCGGACCATGGCTTGCACCAGGGCCGGACGCGAGAGGTCGCCGCCGCTGCCGATCGCCTCTACGAGGACACGGCGGTGCTCTGCCCAAGCGGCGCAGACCTCCACCGTATGCTCCACCGTGTCCTCCGGGCGATCCTCGCAGTGGTGACACCCGGGCGTCTCCTCCCGCCTGATGATGTGCAGGGCGTATCTACCTTGGGGTTGATTTTTTGGGGTGGATAAACTAGACAACCGCCTTCAGCACATAATGAGGCAATTCTTTTTTGTTAAGCATTGGAACAATGATACAAGAGATGGCTCTATATGTATTGTATTAGCCTTCTCTTTTTTTGGTCTGGAACTCTGGTGACTTTTACACTCTCCTATTCGGGAATTTGGTGATTACGGAAAACGGAATTTTTACAGTAAGAATAATGACGTTAATTATACAGGGTGGCAGGGACATCGATGCGCAAACAAAACGAACGAACGACGAACGATGATGAATTCAGCACAAGATTCTAGACCCTCTTTTAATGTAGAAATTATTCGACGGTTCACAAAAAAAAAAAACTGCTCTTTCATAGAAAAATGCAATACCTACGCTTCGCGTTCATAATGTAAAGAGCAGCAATTTTTTTTAATAACCGACGTGATTTTTCCAAGCAGGAGGGTTCAGAATCATGTACTGAAACCATGGTAACATGTTGCGCGTCAATGTCCCTGCCACCCTGTATGACATTCAGACATGCAGTTCATAAGCTAACTGCAAAGTACAAAACATACCATACAGTGAGCGAGTCATTTTGCTGCGTGAACATGCCGTAGTCAGCATTGAAGATCTCTTCCACTATCAGCTGGAAGAACTCCTTAGACACACCTCCTTCGTCCACACCCTGTTCTCCTTCGAACTCTACCACTAGCTGCTTCTTGAGGTCAAGGGCACGCTCCATGGCTACCATTTCCAGCTGAGGATTGAAAGATGGGTGGACACTTAATTGTTGCATTCGTTTTCATTTTAATCCGTCGAAAAATAGACCTAGCCAAATAAGGTTTTATGAATAATAAGTTACGATTTGAATGTCGACCAATTAAAAAGTATTGAAGTCAGAAATGACAAGCTGCTCTAGAGTTGTAAATACGGCAACTTGGGATGAGCTTGCTATGTTCTCCTCAAGCTCTTATTGATTTTTCAATTTTAACAGACAACTAGTATGACTTGGGACTTCACCAAGCATCGTAAAATTTGCGCTGAGTCGACTTGTGATGCTTAGGAATTCGACTTGCAATAAATTCTCTCCAAATAATCTAAATTCAACGTTAAAACACAATCATTTTTTGTTTGTGATGATTTGTCAGTGGAACATGACCGTATCTCTCGGCGTTGCTTATTCTATTTGACTGTAAATACTTACAAAAAAACGTACTTTATAGTGCATGCTGTTGTCATCTACATGTGAATGAGTACACCTACTTTATACCTGTTGTTGTCCATTATTTATGTGTGGAGAGGAGATTAGGATTTCCTGACTTAAACCACCAGCACCAGCCCGTGATACTGTAGGTACTATACTACATATGGCTGGTGTCCGCAAATCCACGTCTAAACGCGTATTTTGCGTACGGAAGTACCTAACATAGAGAGATAACCTAGCATAGTTGTGTTAGCTAGAAAACGCTCCAGATAGTCTAACTCGGTAGGAGCCTATCTAACATAGTTGTTTTGGAGGTGCTAAAAAAAATATATCAAACATGTCAACTCACCCCAACAAGCGCATCATCAATAATATTAGTCCTTCGCACTTTAAGCCTCAGGAACGGCATAGGCGGTGCGGCCCCGACGACCGCGTGCAATAACGACACGCGTCGCTCCGAGTACATTCGGATACGATTCTCGTAATAAAGCCCAAGCGATTTCGTAGCCACAGTTAGGATGAATGGGTACCTTAGGAAGGCGAATTTTTTACCTGGAATTTAAAAGTTGTGAAAGATTTTATCCGATTATCGAGCGATGTTTTAAAGTCTTTTTTATTTCGAAAATGGTCTCATACAAAATTATTACGTTTGTTACGTTAAAATAATCGTAATTTCTGCACTCTCATGCGAAAAAGGCGTAAGTTCATGTAGGTTTGTTTGTAGTAAAATAAGTATAATAGGATAAGATGGAAAACTTGAATTAAATAAATGTGTATTCTTATCAAGCAACTAAATTGAATTTTGTGGTCTTTTGTGACAATTTTTTGAAAGCAGAGCTAAACTCGGCTACTCTTCACTCAAACTCAGCTCGCATTTGTGGTGCTTTTAGATTACTCAGAAAGAGTTTTTCAGGTTTTTGTAGTGAGTGTTACAAAGTATAAACAAAAACATACCTTTACTTATTTCCGTCTTAAAATTACCGAAGTCTATGTCCATTTCAATAGTATCACTAAGAGGTTCGTTGTAGAATTCCTCAAATGGCAGGTATGGCTTTCTAGCATCTAAAACATTTATATCTAATTCAATGGCTGAAACAAAACAATCTTACATTAATATTGGGTGCATAAGCATGTAGCATAGCGAGTGTTGCAGATAAAGAAAATAAAGAATAATACAAAGTAACAGCACGCATAGTGAGGAGGTTCCTCTCTCTAGAGCTCTGACCACCGGCAGCTTGGACCATACGATGGCAATGCTTTTTACAAAAATATTTAAAAACGTAATTAATGTAGCTGTGTATGTAGAGACGTCAGCACATCAAGCTACTACAATCTGTCAAATTTCTTTAATAGATTTTCAACTTTATCGCTAAAGCATTAGGTTCAAAGTTGAGTGCTGGCTGTACTTAAATAAAATACAAAGTAATATCAACGTGTATCCCCCCCGGTGGGTTCCCGCATTGACAAGGCTCAGTAGCCGTGGCTTGGAGAACCACGGTGAAGCTAAGAGGAACCCCAGCGGGGGCCGCTCGTCAAGGCTTTGCAGCTTAGCCGACGACGACCGGCCTGCGGGTAGGTGGCGGTGCCACTTGGGTGACATCGCAACCTACCTGAGGCGGGCCGCGATGTCCCTCGTATGGGAGTCATCGCGGCTGAGGATTGGAGGCCGCGGCGGGAGAGGAGTGTCGGTGTTACGTTGCCGCTCTCCCTACCTTCCGCGGCCTTGACGGAGCCGCCACCGTTAGATGGCGGACGCGGTGGGGCCGCAGGGGAAGAGGAGTGTCGGTGTGACGTTGCCGCTCTCCCTATCCTCTGCGGCCGTAGCCCCCCAACGCGGGGGCCATGCGGGGCCCGCCAGCTAGGCAGGCGTGGAGGTCAGCAGGCAACGGGTGCGGGGGCACCGTTGCCTGTATCGCACAGGCCTCCACCAGTGTGGGACAGGAATGGCCAGGTGTTCTCAGTCATTCCCGTAGCCCCCCAACCTGGGGGGCATGCGGGGCCCGCCATACCATCTAGGCGGGCATGCGCCGGGAGGGCTGTGGAAGTAAAGGCTATGCCGGTTTCCCATGGCCCTCCCATCACGGCGATGTGGGAACACCGCTGAGTTTTAGTGGGTATACTGTCATTCCGACAGGGAGTCCCACATACCCCGTCTCGTCCCCCGCGAGACGGGGATGCATAAAGCATTTCTCAGCGAGAAAAAAAAAAAAATCAATGTGTAAGTGGCCCACTGCAGGACAAGAACCTCTTCTCTAACTTCTCAAGCAGAGAAAGTATCCGATAATTTAACTTCAATTGTATCAAAAGCGCAAAAATAAGTCAAAGTAAATAGAAACGGTGCAGAGCAACTTGCACACATGCATAATAAAAGACGAATGCAAAAGTATAGAAATCGGGAGTTTGCTCTACAATCAAGCTGCGTCTACATTTTAGATTAATCAAAAACTATTCCGTAAAATTCTTTACGGAAGTTTTCGATTAATCTAAAATCAAACTTATTTATATGCTGTTGAAGTTGCCATTTGAGTAATACAATGACATGTATTTTATTTTCGTACTTGCTAGGCGCTTTCGTAGGCGCTAACTTCTCTTAACTCGAACCCAATAACCTATTTTCAGCTAAAGACAGATCGCTACTGATGGTAGCCAATATGATGGTATAATATATGTTAACAATAAGTAACTGTACTGTACAGTTATTTTAATACAGTTAAAATAACTCGTACAGTTATTTTATTACTAAATGCAACTTGTTTGTAGACGCCTTGGGTTGACCTGTTAAGTCTACAAATTGTTTAATAAATAAATAATCATACAGATCGCTAATTATATAGATTATTGGGACGTTAAAACCAGAGATACATAGGTTTTTCTACCTCCAGTATGCCAAAATACGTGATAGATAGGTACTTTTAGAAGTTGAATGGCTGAAGTGTTTCACAGCACAAATAAACTTCCAATGGATTTCCTCTCTACTCAAAAATGACCCTTTCTATTCAGGACTTCATTGCAATAAATTGTTATAGTATATTCTTCTTAAATTTTGAACAGTGATTTTATGGAGAAATCTTATTAACTTCCTGCGGGAGAGGCCTAGACTAGAGCAGGAAGTCTGGAAATTGCTCTTACTTCATAACTAATATACCATATGCAAATATTGTTATGTTTACCTAACGGAT
Organism: Apamea epomidion; assembly: GCA_947507525.1. Taxonomy (NCBI): domain Eukaryota; kingdom Metazoa; phylum Arthropoda; class Insecta; order Lepidoptera; family Noctuidae; genus Apamea; species Apamea epomidion. The sequence goes on along the minus strand of OX382230.1, from coordinate 14,347,850 downwards.
CATCTGGCTGCAAGTGTTTCGAGGCCTTTATCGACGATGGTGGGTACAGATGTCCGAGCACATTCTCCAGCGGGTCCTGTTGGTTTGACAGCACTATTGGCTCTTCGCGCAAGTTGTTTGACTCCATCAGACCGGCTAGCATGTTCGCATAGTATACTATCTGTGGGTGAAAAGTTGTTTCTTAGCAAGATTGTTAATAAAAAAAATAATGGTTTTACAAATGAATGACTAGCTGCGCACCGCGGTTTCACCCGCATAAGTTTCGATCCCGTTGGAATATCGGGATCAAAAGTATCCTATATGTTAATCCTGGTTATAAACCATCTGTGTACCAAATTTCATCCAAATCCGTTCAGCAGTTTTTGCGTGAAAGAGTAACAAACATCCATCCATCCATCGATCCATCCATACATACATCCATCCATCCATACAAACTTTCACGTTTATACTATTAGTAGGAAGTAGGATAGGAAGTGTGAACTTGTGTATTTGTTACTTGGTTTGTTCATCAGTGAAATATTCGGAAGTTTTCTATACACAAGTTGACGTCATCGACTGTGTCTTGCGCTATGGAAATATTCACAGCCACTCGAACTCAACTTGCTTGTCAAATTGCGCTATATAACTTGCCAGAGGACATTAGTCCAACTTTTGGACAAGTGTACAACAATAATGACAAAGATTATGAAATTTAAGATCAATTACAATATAATGTAGACATGGTTGTATACATGGAGATATTTAAGTTGATTCAGATTACTGCTAGGACACTGTAAAAGACAACAATTTACCTTCATAAACTTGGTAGCCATGGTGACGACCTCGTCGTCCTGCACTTGGAACTGTCTCGTATAGTTTGTGGATATAACCCTGAGGGTTATGAGCTGCTGAAGTGTCTCCAGTATATGGCGCAGACTGTCCTTGCAGTGCAGTGCCCAGATGCGTGCCAGCCTAGCTTGACCTGATAACATAGCCACCAATTTAGGAATACGTTAGGTACTTAAGATGAGAGTTCCCCTTAGGCTTTGCGCAGAGCAGAGCATTTATAAATAAAATAATTTATTCTAAGTGGCATCAAGTGGAAAGTTGAACAAACATTAATGCGTCATTTAAAGGTTCTTCGAGTATGTTCGCGCGGCGCTCTATGGCTACGCTAAGCCTGAGTATTGATTAAAGCATGTTCCTTCCATCTTTGACGTTCGCGACAAACAGGCAGGTTACGACGCAAAATCATCAGTGGACATCAGTAGGTATAATTGTTATACAACACATAAAAAGTGCAGTTGCAAGAGTGACTTTAACGGCAGTACCTATAGGTTCAAATTGCAATGATTCATTTAGAAATACGGTATTATTATCACAATAAAGCATGTTTTCCAAGGTCCTGAACTAAAAAATCACATCAAAGCTACTAGTTATCTCTATCATCTTACCTTTAAGTGACAAATGCTCAGCAGCCTGGCACAACGCAGGCAGTGCTATCTCCAGATAGTCACTGCACCCGAGGTCGGGAACCTCGAAAGCGATGACGAAGCAGTTCACCGCGTCTTCCACACTCATCTTCCTCGTTATCCGCAGGTCTATACACATGTTGTCTGCGAGCGTCTTCAGTGACGTCACTAACGCTGAACTGTAGTATTCTGATGGCACCTAGGTTAATAATGTTTCGTTAGATTAGTCAAAAATACTTTAATGAAGATTTGAATAGTTCACTTCATAAATAGCAGTCGGACAACGGGAGTACTTCTGCATTAAAAAGAAAAAACATGACTTGTGCGGCCGACGAGAGAATCCGTTATTGACACCTGACAATTTCATACAAACGAATACGTCTTTTGCGAATTCGATCTTTATTAACTACTAGAATTGTCACTTAGCCCTCATCTCCGTGGTCACCTAGTTAAATTCTATGCCGCCTAGCTAAATAAAGCAGTTTAACAAGTTCCACTTACTTTGGCTAGGTACTGAAAGGCTCTGCGACATGAGGCCACGTCTAACTCCGGCCCCGCCACGCTATCCACGTCTTTGTCCGGATCATTTGATAAACACATTGCTTTTGACTCCTTATCTAAAACACATCACAAAAATTTTCAATCGTGAATCGTGATTACGTTTCTAGACGTTGTTTCCGGTACCTATACAAAATAGTTTATAAGTTTGAAAATTCAAACTTATAAACTTTTTATTATTTGTCTTGATTATTTCTTACAAATGCAAAATTAACAGTGGTAGAGACGTAAAAATACTTTCAAGTTATGTTCATACTGAACCGTTTAAAATTAAAAATAAACAAAATAAAGTTTATTTGCAACAACTTAAGTTTACAATTTACAAATGAAAACGAAGATAGCCACAAAAGTAAAATACTGTGGCACAGCTATCAAATATGCTAAGACATAGTTTCAGCCTTCCCAAAGAAAGTTAGTTAATTAATTGAAGAATTACAAAAAAATTTAAAAGGAATAAAGAAGAGAATATACCTACTCTCGTTTATTGCATGAAGGCTCAAATCTCAAATCGTTTATTGCAATCCATAATGTACAATTACAGGTGGTAAATAAAAGAAAAATAATAGAAACAATTATGGACCCTGTCGGGCACAGCGCACAGCACATTTTTAAATAGGTAGAGAGAGGAAGAGCGCTTTATTTATTTTCTTTGTAATTAAGTTGGAGTTATTTTATATCCTATTAATAATTTTATATATTTATATTTCCATTCATTCAATATTCAATTAATATTGTTTATGCAGTTAATATTTTATATCTATTCATTTATAGTTATATTTAATATTGCTTATTTCTCTACTCGCTTAAACATTTTTCATTATTATTAATGTAGAATAATTATTAAGTACCTATTGTTTTATAATTTTTATTTAAATTTTACTTATTAAAATATATTACTGTACTGTTATTCATAATTATGTATTAATAGTATTCAATTTATCCATCAGAATTATTTTATATCCTATTATCTATGTATTTATATTACCATTAGTTTACTTACCTATTCTATTAATATTTTATATGCAGGTATTTATATTCATTTGTTATTTATTTAATTATATTTAATATCACTTATTTCTTTACTTGTTTAAAAATTGTTCATTATTATTAATCGGTCAAGCCTCGCGCGGGCCCATTACAATAGAAAAATCAATTGTGTTTCAATAGCGGGGTTTGAGCGATTAATGTAATGTATTATTAAGTATTACCTATACTTAGTATAATTTATTTTTGTTATTTTACTTGTTAAAATATATCTTTTATTCACAGTTTATTAATATGTAATAGCTTTTTTTCATTAATTACTGCTTTAGTTTATTTAAAAATATACTGGTTTTATTTTCTTGTTTTATGTCATCTGCTAATTTATTATATATTTTGTTTAAGACGAGAGGGGGGCAAATTTAATCTATTTTTATGGCGAAACGGATAATTTGTTTGTATGTCTCCCAGTGTGCTGTAAGAATCTGGATATTTACGAACTAATTTACATAATTCCAAGATATAAATACCAGTTAAGGTGAGAATCTTGTGTTTTTGAAAGTAAATCTTGGAACTATCTGTTGGTTCTATATTGGTTATTATTCGTATTAGTTTTTTTTTTAGGGTAAATATGGAGGGAGCGTCTGTGCTATTTCCCCATAAGATGATGTCATAGTTAATTAAACCAAGCGTAGGCATACGCGTAGTATGTGACTAGTGCGGTTTGTAGTCTTTTTTATTTCGCAGAGAGCATATGATAACTTTGAAAATTTTGATTTTACTGTCTGTAACTCTGTACATGTATTTTCCAGTTTATATGAGTGTCTATTGTTAAACCTAAGAGAGTGAAATTATTAACTGTTTCTAATTTATGTTGATTAAAAGTAAAATCTTTATTTATATTATTTTTCGGCCAGGGATGAAACGTTATTAATTTGGTATTGGTACAGTTTTTCCAAGAATAGTCGTAATCGCCCCCCCTCCCGCAGACAGGCGCGCCGCGACTCTAGTAGAACAATTTCTATGAAAGCTTCATGAAATTGGTCAACCAGAATCGCATCGCGTCTGTCGGAAGCCTTTAAACGATTTACATTTTGAGTTTACCGTTCTCGTCAGCACAAAAAGAACGTCGACTCATCAGCGGCATACATTTAAATAAAACTCACCTTCATTCATTTTCGTATCTTCATCACTATTTCCGCCCCCCTTGCTGGCGAAACACCGGGCCAGTATGGCTGGTTGTGTGAACGCTTCCCCCAGTGCCCTGATCAGAGGCTGCCGCACTTTAGTCTGCAGACACTCTTCACACAATTGATACATACGCTCCTCTGTCAATGGGGCACCATCTAGCAACGAAATAATCAAATCGTCAAGGTTTTTCACAAGCCGTATAAGTTTTTCTGAGTTCATCTTCTGTTTGATAAATTTATTCAACTTTCATCAGTTAAGCAAAGTACTTGCTAGGAGCAAGTGTTCAATACGAAAACAAGAAAGTGAATGACTTAATATTGGTGTATTCATGCCACTTTAAATAAGAATGGGCTGCATTAAATTGAAAGAAATTAGCCTAAATATGTATGTTCTTGTATAATGTGTGATAATTTACTAACTCTTTTTTGGCGGAACTCATTTAGATTAGTGAGAATCAGTTATATTATACTTAATATATACCTATGGTTATTAGCAAATGGTGCGTAATTATGTTACGTTAAACTCAGGTAATGGGTAGAAAATAACGCGCCACGACCACTTTGCACATGGTGGACAAAGTGATGTGTTGAGATAGGTCAAGCTATTCTTTCTCTGGATTGTAAAAGGATCACACTCTCTTGATGCATACTATTCAAATTTTCAGCCAGTCTTTTAGCCCAGCACCCTAATTGCGTAACACACTGTCATTATACATATATACCGGAATCTCATATCATAAAAAATTCATAAAAAATTGTGACTTTCATATGACAATGTCAATTGTCACCTGTCAAATCAAATTACCAGGCGATAGATTCTGTAAAAATATCACCGTGAAAAGTTAGGTGAAGTGAGCTGTCAATAGTTTCAATCCTTAGCATTAGTTGGAATGACAGCTGGAACCACGCTCACTACGCCTAAGTTTTCACGGTGAGATGGTTACAGAATCGCACTGCAGATTTGTCACCCGCTGCTGAGATTTTGTGATATCTTCTTGTCAATTTGTTGTTTTTGTGAAAATGTCGAAAAAGTCACTTCGATCTCAAGCGAGAAATATTGTTTTCAATGTGTATCGTAAAATAAGGGAAGAAGAAGCCGTAAATCAAACTGAATCTTTGATTTTAAAGTGAACGAGGTGTTAAGTTATTAGTATGATTTAAATGATTTAAAGTACTATACAATTGATTTCTTTTTCATGACATATTTTCCTATGTTAAGAACCTGATGTATAACAACATTCTTCATACACATACCTAATAAACTTCATGTTCATTAATACTAAAGACATAAATAAATAAACATTAATTTCTCTTCCACAAAGGCGCCTTAAAAATATGAAGACACTACATCTGATAAATCCTTTGTGGGAGACTGGTATCTGCACTAGGAAAACCCTGTCACACAGATTACCAAGCCCCCGAAAAGAATGATAGAGTATTAAATCTTAAGATAAACAGATTATTTTACCCTTTGGTAGAACAGAGTAAACCAAAATAAAGGGGAGAAAAAAAATACAAAATTTGAATTAATATTGAGTACTAGTATAGTAGTGTGGTGTGGTGTGGTGCGGAGTGGTATGGTGTGGTGTGGTGTGGTGTGATGTGATGTGGTTTGGTGTGGTGTGTTGTGGTGTGATAAATAAAAATTAAACAGTATCAAGATCATTGAATCCAATTTCCCCAGTATTGCACACAACAAATTTTTATTTCCCCATTTGCCATGAGATTCCGGTATACCTATATCAATCTCAATCTGAATCATTTTGAAAGATATTGCTAATCCATTGCTTCATGTGTTTTGAAAATTTGTCTGCTCAACTATGTAGATAATCAATTGATGTTGTTGAACTGTAAAAATGAAACCTATTGTGTAACGCAATTAAAAAACAAACGTTGTCTCCAGAGGTCATCAACTAGCTCTTGCTAACCTACAAAAGGCTAAATTCCTACAAAGTAAGCAACCAGATAATCCAAATAGACATAACCGCGTAAAAGAATGTCAGGCAACACTCCAAAAGGTTAAATATCAGGAGGAACAAAAACCATGCAGGGCCTGCCTCAGTGTACTGGGGAAAAACCACCCTGCAAAACGCATGCAGATGCTATACTTTTTTTACAGGAGAAACAAACTGTCGAAAAAGATCTACTTATACACGGTGACAGGGAAACTCGACGTATTCCTTGAAAGGCGTTATACTAGAGGTCATTAGCAACAAATTTAGTCCAGTTAACTAGGGTTCAAAACTGGATGGTTATCGAGCGTGTCGGTTCTCTGATTTTTTAGAAACCTTCTGTCTTAGTACCAAAAACAATTAATTAGTAGAAAAAACTACTCCACTCCAAACATTTAATTGATATTTTTCTGAAAATTGAAAAAAGAGTGATCATTTTTTTTTAAATGCTTGCAAAACTTACATAATCTCAGAAATAAAAGGTCTTTAATAGCAAAATTTGTATTATTTAACCATCCAGTTTTGACCCCTAGTTCACTGGACTTAATTTGTTGCTAATGACCTCTAGTACAACCCCTTTCATGGAACACGTCGAGTTTCCCTGTCACCCTGTATACAGATGACAAAATGAGAGCAAATATTTTAAAAATCCGAGGGCCGTCTTATACCAATAATAATATAAAAAAGCCGATAACCGAAGTACAATGTGATGGACCCACTGCAGATGACATATTGGGAATCATCAATGAAACGCGGAAAAAAAAATCAATAAAATATTAATATTTTTCATGATTAATTAGTCCGTAATGATCAGTAATGCTGTTCCTCGAAATGGTTTAAACAAAAAATTACAACATAATATAAAAAAAATATGAACAATGCCCATTAGGATGCTGATTCAGATAACTTCACAATTACTCATTTGGAGTTGTGTCATGATGTATTCATATTTTTTTAATTTAACCGACTACAAAAATGTTTCCCAATTCGTCGCAAGCTTAGCGTCTGATAATTCTTTACCATGTCAATCGATTTCGAATAAGTATTCTTTTTTTTATTCAAAATAAAATTTATATATTTTTTTAAAACAAAACAAATTAAAAAAAATGGATAAATACAAAAAAAAAAAACTTGGCCTTACTGTTATGACTACGAGTTTTGGATTCCTCTTGGTGAGATACATTATGACTAGTTTGTGGTTCCTCCTCCCTGGAGGTGCTCTCCCTTACTAACGTCGCGGCGGACGCCGCCTCCCTGTCCTTGTTGTCCTCCTTGTCTTTTCCACTTGAAGTGTTACATGTTGTGCTGAACAAAATATGCTGGTATTACATAACACACTAGCTTTTGCTCGCGGCTTCGCCTGCTTGGAGGTCCTAAAAAAGTCTTTAAAAACCTCCATGGAAAAACTCACCCAAACAAACATTTGTCTGAATGGTTAGACAGAGTGACAATAAGTTTGATTACATGGGACTTTAACATAACTGGCGAAATGTGGGTGTACTATCCTGCCGTCATACGGTGAAAAGCCGTAGCCAAGAAATTGTCTACCTTTCTATGTAGGTGATAAAGCTGTAATGAGCTTGTAGCCAAAGTTACAAGTAGTTAGAAGGGCATAACTTAGACCCTAAAACATTGCTCTCTAAAATGATAAAATGAAATGCCATAATTTCCACGTTAAGCCCCTTCTTATTAGTAAAGCAAGTTGCATACTTGAAAAGCCGTAACTTTGTGTCCTTCACCACACAATCCTTACCTACCTTTAGCCGTTAGGTTGAATTATATCTATAACTTCTGAATCATAATGCGACAATTTTTTTGACCTTGGTTACTATTTTATGACTATTTTTTGGCGTTCTCAAAATTAATTTTCATGAAGTTTTCAAAGGTGAGGATTGTGTGGTGAAGGACACGTAACTTTAGCTTTAGGCGTTTTCATATTATGTATCACATTTATCGATCGTGACTTCGATTTCCCACAATCAAAAGTTGTAATAGTTGTTATGGCTTCTCATCTTTGTATGTCCTTACCCCGAATTTACTTAATACATAATATTATTTGAAAAGCTGTAACAACTGTAACAGTGCGTGTTTCCTATCGTCAAAAGGCGTAATATTTCAATTAAGGCCTTACTATTTAAAATAATAATTAAATAAAAGCTACTATACTAGCCTGAAAAGGCGTTATTTACAATTGTGAACAGAAATGCCCTTATTATGAATTTAAGACTTTTCTACTTAAGGACTGCATAATATTCAGTTTAAAAAATCATCTATTTAATAAATAAATAAAACTAGTGGAAACTATACAGGATAGCAGGGACATCGACGCGCAAACGGTAACCATGGATTCAGCACATGAGTTTAGACCCCATAGCGTCGAAATTTTTCGTCGGTTATTAAAAACAAATTTTGTAGTTCCATACGTTTTGACCGCGTAGGTTTTGCAGTTTTCTATGAAACAGAAGATTTTTTGATAATTGACGAATAATTTCGATGCTATGGGGTATAAAACTATGTGCTGAATCCATGGTTACAGTTTGCGCGTCGATGTCCCTGCCACCCTGTATATTTATTTAACGAATTATCATAAGAGTTTAATCAAGTGAAGTCCATCGACAGTGTCTCAAACCACACTTCAGACAAAACTGTCATTTACTAAAAAATACTCTTCGAAGTAATTACGGCTATTCACCGTATGACGTAGGTATACTTCTGCCTAACCCTTCGGGGATTACAGGCGTGATGTTATGTTATGGTTATACAGAGGTGTGTAAATCCACATTTCGACAGTTATATGTAATAGGGAGCTAGCCTACTACCTCAGCAGGTGTTATTTCAATGTTTTTATTTTAACAGTGCATTTGCTGTGGCATAGGTCACTTTTGACAGGTAGATAAAGTTTTTTCGTTAACTACACTGGCCAGCATTCTGTGTTGCAATAAGCATTACTTTACTCTAGAACGAATAACAACAAAGGAGTTAAAATTGTGCAGTTCTTATGCTGGAGGATAAGAAACTATATGTAAATTAAACATAGCATAGTGTCAAGTGCAAATCGAATAGTTTTTATGATTTGGTCATTCTTAAATCAGCATTGTTCTCATGCACATAAAGTTCATGTTTCTTATGCAGGAATATCTTGTGTAGGTATCTATTTTCAGAATGAATACACTCAGTAAGCCTATTACCAGTTACAATTTTTATGTAGATAGTAAAAAAAATATACCAGATAATTTATGTAACTTACCTAGCACTAGAATCACAGCCGCTTGCCTCAGTGCGAGGAACTTTATTGGGCAGTGTATCACAGAGGCGAGCCTCTTTGTAGAACAGTTTTATGGCCTCAGCAGCTGCTTCATTTGGTGACAGATTCCTGGCCTATGGAAGTTGATAGTTTTGAATATATTATGTATATTCTTGTCAATAAATTGGGAGTGCAAGAAACTGTTACACCGGTTCAAGTAAAAGATGTTATGGGTTTTTAATTTCGATCCGAATATTTATAAAACACAGTTCTAGTTTATTTACCTCATGATTTTATCATAAATCTATACCATGAACCTATTTAAAATAAATATATTCAAGTTTGGGTTACTGATCCGGTTAATAATGTGTTACAACCAAATGTTGCTGTAATAAAAAATATGTTTTGCAATAACATCCCGGTATGAACTAGTAAAATTATCTTTTATTCACCAATCTATATGCCAAGCATGGTGATTATGGGAAGAATCATCGTAATTACTTTTCTTTAATACAGCAGATATATGTATTCAAAACTGGACAGTAAATGATGATTAAACCAAGTAGACATCAATTCATAATTTTTGTATCTTTCAATCATTTTGGAGATAAGTTTTAACTTAATAAAGATAATTAATTGACTTTTGTACTAAAATGAGGTCATTCTGATAAAATAAATGTTTATGCCTAAGACAGGTATCCAAACCAGTGAGTGAATATTAGAAATGAAAATAGAGAATTATCTCTAATTGACTGTTGGCAAAATTTAACTGAACATTTTTTAAATGTATTGTTGTTTTGACAACACTGTTCAGTGTATTGTACATCTTTCTACACAAGCAGCCAGTGAGTCTCATACCCGCGCGCAGGCAGTACAACGCCTTGAGCGTGCAATATAATTATGTGTTCAGCTGATGAAACTGCCCTGATCCTGTCCAAGTAGACTGTTTATATTCTAATATGGAAAAACAATGCACATCTCTGTTTGGGCTAGCTCTAGCGGAACCCCGAGGGCAATCGTGTAGAGGATCAATTGTAAGTACCTGAAACATTGTTCTATGGTTTCACTTACTGAGCAATCAAATTTTATAATATTTTTATGTGAAGTCTTTTCGTTTTTTAGTGCCTACTATGAGCCATTGTTGGTCAAAATAAACATTTTTTATTTATTTTTATTGGTAATAATCAGCGAGTCACTGTCACATCAGGTAAGCAATTAGATTTTTGGACTTTGGCTTTCTGTAATTCCTATAACTTATATCACTCACATCAGCCTTGGAATTCCAAGGTTTTGCAGTAAATATTGATTATATGTCAACCAAAATGACAAGGTAAACAAGTTAATAGAAATTGAAATTTACCTCTCCACTTGATGCACAATACTGATTGTCGCAGTTGGGATTGCCGCAGCCATCGAGTAACTGGTAGAAATACCTCTCGATCAGCTGTCTAGCGGCAGCGCGCTTCATAATGTCTTGTGTGTTGGTAACTGTACCGCATAAACTCGACGTAGGTTCTTCCTCAGTATTATTCGGGGTTGGGTTTTTTGACGATGATGCTTCGCTCCCCCTTCAAATACATATACACAAACATTGTACACATTTCCTCCTGTCGATGCGTCGCAATTTCAGCACAAAACAAAGAACGAAAATAGCAAGTAATGCCTAATCTAACCTTTGTTAATACGCATCAGTTAATTATATCCATAAACTCTTTTACTTTGACAATCTAGTAATAACAATATGACAATGAAAATTTTTACGCAGAAAAAATAAGACAAATAAAATTACCTTGAAGCTTCGTCAGTTTCGCTTTTCGAGTTCATAGAAATTAATGCTCTCCGAATCAAAACAACTCTTAATCGATACGTTACATAAATGCAGTTGGCTAAAACTGTACATCCACCAGTAATCTATTTCTTTATTGTTTTCTTGAATTACACTACAGGTATATATAAATACCAACAACTGTTCTTTTCTCTTCCATTCTATTCTATTTTCTGTCAATTTTATCAACCATTTTGAATTTTGGCACTACGTTCAACGCATAATTATGATACAGTTGATATTTTTAAAACATTTTTCTATCTGAAGTTTTCTACAAATATTATGAAATTTAAAAACTAACCTAAGTCAGTTAAATGACAAGCACCTCTTTATTCTCGCTTGTCATTAATTGCTGAATTAATTAAACGTCCACAAAGGAAAGATAAAAATTAAAATCTTAACGTACAATGGAATGTTCAATCTCGCCCTGTTCTATAACTCAGTCTATGGTTACAATAACAGATAACAAAATAATTATAATCAATACAAAAACGTTATTTTGTGGTTCTCACCAAAGGTTCTTTTTACTCCGGAACAGTGATTTTTTTACTTTTCGGTACACCTCTATTGTAGTATTGAGTATTGTCTCTGCTTCGACATTTCTTTCTGTTCTGTGCTTCTGTGTCATAATCATCATTTTTTGTTCAATGTTGTGACTTGTCTAGTGTTTGTTGTCCAAAAATCATAATTTTATTAAAGCGTGTACAAATTACGATCTTTCTCATACAATCAAGTAGAGGCACCTGACAAAATGACGGACGTTTTGCCCGCTGAAGAAGAAGGCCCACAAAAACGTGTGAAGAATATTCTAAAAGGATTTCAAGTGTATCCTTTTTTTATATAAGTATACATAACTTTGGGTCAATATCTTGCGTGTTATGGCGACATTTTATAAAATATGTTTAATTTCAACATCTATGTATTTGTAAATCGATAATGAACTTTGCCTTTTCGTGGTGAAAACAATTTTATTTTGGCCAGCAGTTTTATTTTGATTTTTAGGGGTAATACTGAATTACCCCTAAAAATCAAATCTAAAAGAAACATGGGAATGCCAAGCTCTAAATACTAAAGGTCATCCATTGTACATTCAAACAGCACCAAATATGATCATAATGTAATAAAACAGTGTTTTTTTTATCACATTTCAATGAAGCTTTTGATTTTATGCTTCTTTTTCTATTCTACATGATTTTGCTTTACTGACAATTATCTATAAAATTATTCTTTAGAATCACAGAGTATTGATATTGAATATTCCCTAACAAGCTCTTCAAACAGGAATTGGATGAATCTGCGAGATGCTGATTCAGGTTAGTGCAACCCGTAAACATTATCTAATTAAAGATTTATCTAAAATAGTCTAATTAAGATATGTTTTAAGAGTTCAATGGTAACATAGTTTTGTACATTAAAGTTGAAACTTCAAAGTCAGTGGTTGTAGCTTAGCTATAGCTACAAAACAAAGCTATGGCATATTTCGACTCGTGCGGTTGTTGCCGCACGAGTCGATTGAAGGTTAAGCTACGCTTGCCGCGGTAGGTCCGTGGATGGTTGACCATCTTAACATACCGAGACCCCTCCGTGCCTCGGAAAGCACGCTAAGCCGTTGGTCCCAGCTGTCATTCGTGGATCTTTGACAGTTGTTACGGGTCGTCAGAAGCCCGAAAGTCTCGACACCCAGTATTACCAAGGGTCATCGTATTACCCAGTAACTGGGTTGTGGCGGTCAGATAGCCAGTCGCTCTGGAGCTAAAATACTGGCATTCAGCTGCATCCGGTTAGATTGGAAGCCGATACCCAATAACACTTTGCCCGACCTGGGAATCGAACCTAGGACCTCATGCTCAGCAATAGCACTTGCGACCACTAGACCTATGAAGTAGACACAGTTTTCTTCCATATTTCTCTATTAGTCATCATCTCGGTACTCACCCCCTTTTTAAACATATTTCGAACCAATTTAGAGAAATAAATATCATTTATCAACAAGAATTTTATGTTCTGAATATTATATTAAAAATTTTTGCTTATACACGTCACGTCGGGGGCCCCTGTAGCTCAGGGGCCCCGTATCGTTGATACGGCTGATACAGCGGTAGCTACACCCCTGTCCCTTGGTAAGACTGGTTGTCAGATTTACGGGCTTCTGACGATCCGTAACGACAGTCAAAGATGCACAAATGACAGCCGGGACCAATAGCTTAACGTGCTTTCCCAGGCAAGGAGGTAAAGATGTAGGTACTAACAGTGCCGGATTAAGACAACTTGATGCCCTAAGCAATCTACGCCTGTAGGCCACCCTGTCCACTAGTAAACTAGATCCAATCTTTAAAAAAAAAACGTATTTATTACAACGAGATAGATCATTTCGTTCCTTAGAATATGTACGAAAGCATAATTTTTTTAATTTATTGAAATGGGACTTGTGACTTTTACGGAAAATAAGTTCAACATTTTTAACATTACCTGCTTCTACATAGTATACAGGCCCTGTATTACAGGGTTACTTGTAATTTGTCGTATTCCTTCCAGGAGCTGCAGTCTCGACATTCATAGCGATCGCTTTACGACCGAATTCGGTCGCAAAGTCCTGTCACTCCATACATTACATTTGTCAATCCGGAACTTTGCGACCGATTTCGGTCGTAAAGCGATCGCTATGAATGTCGAGACTGCTGGGGCAGGACGTGATAGTTACTGATAGTGATAGTTAGTTAAGTGTTGCAAATGGGCGAAATTAGCTAATAGTTAAACCCCTTTGCAACAATTAACTAAATATATGCCATTGCAAGTTTTACTATTTGCCATAGTCAAATTTTGAGTTATGTAAATGGCACCAAAATTCATGTACAGACGCCAGCACATCAAGCTTAGGGCTTCCAATACGCACATTTTTTGTCTTTTTTCAATACCGGTATTGATATATTCAATACCGGATTTCCGGTATTGGTGATTTTATTTTATTTTCAGTAGAAACTACAGTGACCAATTTTTTATCTGGGTAAGATTCTACATAACCCACGAGATTTAATTATCTCGTGGTTTATTTAGACAGTTAGTTACTTTTTATTTTACTACTACTTACGCAGGTAAAAAATGGGCTTAAAAAAGGTGGAATAGAACAATAATAATAATAAGTATGGCTGGTTGGTGCCTCATTTAATTGAAAACGTCTAACGTCTACGCTGCGAGTTAGCTTCGGCCCCTCGTACGCCTTCCAAAGGTCCGGGACCCCAGGGTCCCGAGATATGTCAAAGACGAATACTTAATCAAAGACGAATAAATTATGACCCTACGTAAACGTATGAAATTTTTTGATTAAATGTTATCCCGTCGGGGGACCGCTTTAATTATTAGCCAAACGTTCTGTTAAAGTTTAAAATAGTAGTAGCGGTCCCCCGACAGGACAATATTTAATCAAAAAATGTCATACGTACTTACGTAGGGTCATAATTTCAAGGTTATTTTTTTCTTTTTATATGCTTTCACGTTGTCGGGGGTTTTTAAAATTTTTAATTTAATTTTTTATTTCATGTTTTTGTAGGGACTCCTTGTTATTTCATTTCTTTAATTTTCTTGCGTTTTAAGATTCAGGTAATTTGGTATTTAATCAGTTTTTTGGAATTCGCCATTTTGTGGTAGTGGCCATCTTGGATTTGAAATTTGTTATAGTGTATAGTATTCTACTTGTCAAGCCCTTTCATTTGATACCAATATTGAGGGAGTTGTGAAAAAAAAAAATGTAATTCGCCATCTTGTGGTGGCGGCCATCTTGGATTTGAAATTTATCATAGTGTATAGTATTCTACTAGTCAAGCCCTTTAATTTGATACCCATATTGAGGGAGTTGTGAAAAAATATGTAATCCGCCATTTTGTGGCGGCGGCCATCTTGGACCGATTTTCATCAAACATAGCTAAGAACACTCCCGACATTCACCTTTCAAACAAAAAAAACAAAATTAAAATCGGTTCATCCGTTCGGGAGCTAAGATGCCACAGACAGACATATACACACACACACACACACACACACACACACACACACACACACACAGAGAGAGAGAGAGAGAGAGAGAGAGAGAGAGACGTCAAACTTATAACACCCCGTCATTTTTGCGTCGGGGGTTAAAAATCCGGTATTCGAAATCCTAATCAAGCTACTACAATCTGTTAAATTTATTTAATAGATTTTCAACTCATTTTACTTACTTTATTAGGTTCAAGGTTAATTGGGAAAATTTTACAATTTCGGGTAGCTTGATGTAAGTGGATGATTCTTGAAAATCGTTTATTTACTGTTAACTGTTTCATGTTTTAGAAATTTTGGTTTCATCGAAAGGTATGAGGTGCCCAATGAAATAGCAGTGAAGGCCATTCGATTTGCGAGTTTAGAGAAAAGTGATACTTACTGACGAATTCTGGGAAATTTTCAAAAATACATAAAAATTGAGTTTTCTCGAATCCCATGAAATTTTACCCAGGCTTTATGGGGTGCTTAACTGTTGCAAATGGTTCCCTCTATCACGTCCTGCGAGGAAAACGTCAAAGTACAAGTCACCCTGTATAATATTAATAAAGTATCGAGCCTTTCCAACGTCAACGCATCGACATCTCCTACAGCCTTGCCTGCTTGGGTTTTCAAACAGTCTTGCTTTTCATGAGCTAGCAAATATTTTTTCGGTGCTGTTTATGGTGCCCCCCGAGACGTGATGCCCTAAGCAATTGCTTAATTTGCTTAGAGGTTAATCCAGAACTGGGTACTAATGTAAATTGATACTATCAAATAAATCCTAGCATAGAAATTAAAAAAAGCGATTTTTCCAAACAAACTAAATAGTAGTGTATTTTTCTAGCTATGGGGATTATTAAACTATTGGATATAATTTTATTGAATTTTCATATGCAGACTGGCATTAGATATACGCAGTTAAATTTACCGTCGTATTGTTGTCTCTACCTTGTATTATTGTATATAGAAGATATAGAAATGATGCCGAACTCATCTAGTTTAAAAAAAATATGATTGGCGTGTAAAAGTGTTTGTACAAACCTACTTACAGAAAATAAATCATTTATCGTTTATGTCTTTCCAGGTAAGATCCTCTGGCAGAACAATGAAGACATGTCCAGTCCTGATGTGGAGCACGAGGCTCGCGTCCCCAAGCGCATCCTGAAGTGTCGGGTGGTGTCACGGGAGATGAATTTCAGCTCCGTCGAAATACTTGAGCGATTCCGTTTGGAACAGGTAAATACATAAGACTAGGTTTTTTTGTTGTTTTGAAAACCAGAGTTCGACCAAAACTGGTTTTTCTTTATCAGGCTAAATGAAAAACGAAATTCGGCATGATTTGCATTTTCGGCTGATATCATGAAAATGAAAGATTTTTAAGTGAAAATTCTCTGAATAAGTGAATTCAAATAGTAGTTTTTAGGCCAAAAAAGAAAATTATGGAAAACTAAAAACCAAAATGAATTTTGGTCGGACTCTACGCTGAGCTATTTAAAATTAAAATGATTCAGACATTCTGTATTAGTACGTGAATGAATCATCCTATAAATTATTACATTTCTATAGTTAGGTATCAGATATGTTTTAGCAATTAACAATTGATCTTGTTAATTAATTTATAATTTTGTAAAAAATCTACATATGCTCCCAAAATGAAGTAAAAAAAAAAAGATTAAGAGTAATGGAGTAAGTAATCTTACCATTCTTGTCATTTTCAGAAAGTGCTGTTCAAAGGGCGTTGCTTGGAGGAATGGTTCTTCGAATTCGGCTATGTGATCCCCAACTCTACTAACACTTGGCAATCCGTTATTGAATCTGCTCCTGAATCTCAGATGATGCCTGCTAACGTGCTCAAGTGAGTACTTATTAAATCTTCGATAACCTATACATTGCTGCTGGTATACAGGATCGCAGGGACATCGACGCGCAACCTGTTACCATGGATTCCGTTCATGATGCTGAACCATCCTGTGTTGAAAGGGAATTGTAGATTTTTATATGGAGCTTGGCGTACCTAATGTCCGCCATTTTGATTTTTCTTCAAAATGGCGGCCACGCATGAAACCTGTATAAATCGATAGCTACAATTAATGCAAACAGAAAACATGATAGGACTAAACCCCGTAAAGTCTCACGTTTCCGAGATATTAACGTTAAAAGTTGTTGGTCATGTGACGTCCATATTTTTTTGAACTTTCTTACATCTTCTTGCGTAAGTAACGTAGGTGCCACAACACCAATTTCATATTTGGCCCCTCTATTATTACAAAGTTACATTTAGGGATGCACTGTCATTAGGATTGAGTAATCTTTGTTCCAGAAAGTAAACTGGTTCTCTTATTGCAACTCCGGTTTAAAAGGCAAAATATGATTGTATTTATAGGTATCTTGTTCGTTTTCACGGTTTAACCTATATCTATATTTCAATGGAATTGGAATAGAAATAGCTTTTGATTTAAAAGTTTCCTACTCAATATAAAAAATACTGATGAAACACTATTAAAAAGAATCGTAACATAGATAGCACTAAAAGTTAAAATTCATACTATAACAGCTTCACTAAACCATAGACAATTTCGAGCGGCCATTGTTGTTTACATCTTTGGCAAATTATGAAACGTCCGACCAGGAGGCATGGCATTGCAAGGCTGGTATTGCCAGGAGCAAGACAGAAATAGAAGTGCACTGTTTTTTAACCGACGAAAAAATCTGAGGAGGTTCTCAAGTGGACGCGTATACAAAATATACAAAATATATATATTACTATATGTATGACCACGCATGACTTTTTACAGAGTCGGCCAGAGTCGGCGCCATTTAAATTTAAGGACATTTAGTGATCTTTGTTTATTGATTGTTTGGCGCCGACTCAAAATTACTTAGGTATACTTGCATTAGTTTAAGAACTTAGTTATTAAGGTTGAATAAAAAAGGTTTATTATTTTTTGTTTTTCAGTTTTTTCGGCAGTTTTTTGTTCTATGACTTAGTACAAAAAAGCAGTGCAGTTCAACTTCTGCCCTGCTATTAGAGCTGTTGGTTAGCCCCCAGGACGAATCTATCTTGTAGGGTTAAATAACTATGTTTAATCTTCTATGTTGAAGGCCTTGATATCCACCCAGTCTGAGAACAAGCTCATTTTTGTGTTTTGAGGGTAAATAATTGTGACCAAATTTCTCTTTTTCAGTGGAAACGTCGTCATTGAAACTAAGTTCTTCGATGGAGATATGCTGATAACCACATCGCGCGTCCGTTTATACTACGTGTAATGTACAACAACACAAACAAAGCATTTACTAGTCAGACATAAGTTTAATGCATTTCCTCTACAATCCATTTTTTTTTTTTTTTGATGTATTACTTGACACTTCGACCCGTTTTTTTAAAATCACAAGTGACCTTACGATTAGGTTTTTAAATCGGTCCCCTATTAATAGTTTTTAGCGGCTTACACGTATTTTATTGTACTGGACGAACTTTGATTAAAAATCAAGAATTATGCATTCCTCAAAAAAACCTTCCAAAAATAATGTACGGCTAATGACTCGTGACAGGTCTGAAGATAGGTACTTACGAATTTTCGCTTGTTCTCTCTCTCACTCGCCTCATATCACCATTTGATACTTACTTAAAAAATGTTAGCTCAGCTGGCTAGCACCACCTCTTACAGCAGTATTATTTTAATCTTATTATCGTGTGAAAGAGATTGAGCTCGTATAGCTCGCATCTCTATTACACACTGATGTAAGATTAAAATAATACTCCTGTAAGAAGTGTGGTGGTTAGCCCCCAGGTTCGCTCGGGGGCGTTCTTCGCGCGTCGATTTATTTTCGCGCACTGGATTTTCAACGTACTGCTTAGCACCGAGAGTTAAAAATCCAACGGTGTGTTTTTTTAGCGCGCTGGGTCGCGCTCGGTTGGATTCTCAACCCTCGGCTCAACACCGAGAATTGAAAATCCAGTGCGCGATAAAAGCCTGCCGCGATATTTTTAAATCCATGCGAACGTCGGCTTATTGCGCAGCCTTCTGCGCAGTCCGGCCGGCCATGATTCTTCGGCCGTACTGTACATGTAAGCCCTTTTAAGAAAAAAAAATGCCAATTGAAAAAATATCTCATTTGTACTTACACCTATTTACTTATAGCTTTTATAATTATTTTTTATAAGACGCATTTTTCTATGGTTCTATGTAGTTTGTAGTTCCTCCGAATTTTTGTACGCGAATATATTTCACTACTGCATGTGTTCTATTTATACTGTTTTTTTTAAATACACTTAACTACTTTAAAAATATACGAATCTTAAACCCTACTTTGTTTTAAGTCACTTTTAGTTTAAGAGTAGAAATAATATGTGTTTAAGATAAATTATGAATTAGAAATAAAAACAGGTTTGTGTGAAAGTAAAAACACTTTGACAATCTATGTGTATAGTTGGCACAAATTACTTCGGTTCATCAAAACCATAATCAGATTATGATAATTGAAATTACAGGAATAAAATGTAATGTAATATTTATGATGATGAGTATTATAGTTTTTAAGTTTTAAATACAATATTAGTAAGGTGCGCCTATAAATGTGTTTCCTTCGGAGGGTTTTAATGACAACCATCTTTGAAATCCTTATTATTCCTACTATTCCAAGATTCCCAAACTTATACAGGGTGAAATTGAAAACTTGCGCCAAATAGAAATAAGAGGTGCAGTAACTGTTACATAATCATTATAAATTGTCAGTTCCCAAACATTGAAAAATATCATGTATTTATCGTCTTATATAG
Organism: Apamea epomidion; assembly: GCA_947507525.1. NCBI lineage: Eukaryota > Metazoa > Arthropoda > Insecta > Lepidoptera > Noctuidae > Apamea > Apamea epomidion. Next base: position 14,327,855 of record OX382230.1, on the reverse strand, counting down.
TGCAAACTAAGTTATTGCCTTCAAGTAGACACGAATTGTCGTCATACCAGTAAAAAAAAAACGGGTTGCACTCCGGGAGTGCAAACTTGAATATTAACGTTGTGCATTTTTGATATTTTGGAATGCGGTCTACTCTTCCTCCGTCTTACGAATTTTCGATCAGGTCACGTGTCCTGACGCGAGTTTAACATTTTTTACCCATCACAAAAAACTCCCTCCGTCTTACGAATTTTCGATCAGGTCACGCGTCCTGACGCGAGTTTAACATTTTTTACCCATCACAAAAAAAGTGCACAGCGCCGCTAAAGAAGTTTTCACTTAAAAAAAAAACAAAATTACCAAAACAAATAAGTAAATTAAAGTATCAATTTGAGCGCGCGCCCGATAAGCAATCCATTCAGCATAGATAGTCCACTCAACATAGTAGTCGTAGAGTGCGTGAGCTGGGACTTAAAGCGATTTCTTCAGAAAGTTGTTCAGGGTGCTTAGGGAGTAAACATACTAAAAGTCCCCGCGTGTAGGAGTTAAATCGGGGTGGGGGGGATAAAAGTTCCCACTTTTGAGTTTATCGCTAATATCTTTAAAATGGTGCATCGTAGAGAAAAATTATCTGCTATGTACCCCGATTTAACTCCTACACGAGGGGACATTTTGTATGTTTACTCCCTACGCACCCTGAACAACTTTCTGAAGAAATCGCTTAGGTCCCAGCTCACGCACTCTACACCTACTTTTGGGTTATTCGTTGAGCGGACTAAGAGTTCAAAACACGAAGCAATTTGGCAACGCATTGAACTAACTAACTATTATTTGCCTGTTTACCGTTCTTACGAAAAAAAAAGGGCGCGCGACGACTTTGCCAAATGGCTTGCCTACGCGCACGTATATGCATCCCTTTCCATAATGACATGCTCTAAATTTTCTTTATAACACATTGAATTAGATATTTTAATTTGACGCACCTATTCAATTTCATTCTGTATAACGATTACGCTTTAAATATCGTTTATCCTACGTCTTAGTGCTCATAGCGTCATACACACGAGGGGCACGCTTCAACGGCAGAGGCAACTGCAGCCGTTTTTTTTTTTTTTTTTTCTGGGTGGGAAATCATCAAATGACTCCTCCCGCTCTGGGCGGAGCAGAAGGGAGTGTCAGACTTTTACTGACTAAAACCCACCCGTGTTCCTTCAGTTGCCTGTGCCAGGGGCCACGGTATCTCTTTCGAACAACCCGCAGCCCCGGCGGCATCGGCCCTAGCGGACCCCGTCAGTTCGTGGTGACAGCTCTTTGAGGCGCGCGTGGAACACAACGCGCCGTCGACCCGGGCCTGGTCCTTACCGGACGGCGAGCTGCCCATAGCTCGCCGCCCGCAAGCCCGCGCCTACGGTGGCCGGGACTCGGCTGTTGACTCCCGTCCAGGGCGTCTCCTGCGGCGGCTAGGAGCGCGAGGGTGCAGCGATTGCCTCTCCCTCGCGCGCTCCGCCTCCTCCTTCTCGAGCATTACTGCTTCGCAGAAGGAGGTGACGGCCTCCCATTCACTCTCGCTCCGGACCTTGGCCTGTATGAGGGCCGGACGCGAGAGGTCGCCGCCGCCGATCGCCGCCAAGAGGACACGGCGGGGTCCCGCCCAAGCCGGGCAGACCTCCACCGTATGCTCCACCGTGTCCTCCGGGCGATCCCCACAGTGGTGACACCCTGGCGTTTCCTCCCGCTTTATTCTGAACAGGAACCTCCCGAAACAACCGTGTCCGGTGAGGACCTGCGTCAGGCGGAAGGTGAGGGCGCCGTGGCGCCTCTCTAGCCACTCCTCAAAGAGGGGACTTATCGCCGCAATTGTGGCGTGCCCAAGGCAACTGCAGCCGTCGACGACTGGCGTTCGGTGTCTGTTTCGACTGCTTGGCCAGTATCGTAGAAGAAAAACGACTACGTCAACATTACGAAGGAATTCGTAAAACACTAACAATGAAAGTAGCAAATTCGTAGATCCAATATTCAGAAAGTTGTAAAGGATTAACCATGGCAGAGGTCCCATTCTTTTTGTGCTAACCACTGATACGATTTCGAAGAAAATGTAGACAGAATGAATAAAGTCCTAATGTTTGAACTTCACGACCTACAGAGCTTCAAACCTATCATGCAAGTTAGAAGAAGGGTGACCAAGATTTATGGTACGTCAATCAGATATTTCCAAAAGCGTCGTTTTTATACCACGTAGCCTATTATAAGGGATTAAGTATGCTTAATTGGATGGAGAAGTACTAAAATATGTAAGTAGTATATACGAAAATATTTATCCCGTCATCTTATAGCCACAATAGTGCATAATCACGAGCACTACACAATCTACTACACTCACTAAAATAAGTGGTTAGCAAAGACAATGGAACCTCTACGAAGCTCCGTATAAGAGAACTGCGTGGCCGCGCAGTTCTCCATTTGTGTCAACCGCGCGGCCATGGTTAAACCTTTACAACTTTCTGAGTACCTATTGGATCTACGAATTTGCGACTTTCATTGTTAGTGTTTTACAGTCGAAACGGACACGGCGCTCAAATACGCGATCGTTTACCTAAGTGCTCCTAAGCACGAGTGGCACGCGTCAACAGCAGAGGCAACTGCAGCAGCCGACACGCGTCGACGGCAGCCGACGACACTCGTGTGAATGAGCAGTTGAGGCCACGTCCTAATCGAAACTAATTGTCGCGCGAGTAAGCGATCGCCGTGCCCGTTTATATATGAATATGACGTACTCGCGCAATCAATAAAGTCTCGTTTCAACGTCATAATTTTATTCATATGATCGTGTATCCGCGCCGCAGTCGCTTTCAGTTAGGACACAGGGGAATAATGACATACAAACGTGACTTGATTGATCGCGCGTTTGTCATATTCGTATAAACGATCGCGACGATTGCTTTCGGTTAGGATGCCGCCTTATTCAAAGAGTAATATAATAATAATACGGTAGCCTTATTACAACTACAAAATAAATAGTCACGATATATCGTATTTGTACGAGCGCCATCTAGTGAGTAGAGTACACATGTCTAATTGGTTTTTAATATTGGAACACAGATGTCAGTTACATCATCAGATGACAATATCGTGCCAATTGATAAACGAGGGCCAAAATATTGTACAACATCCTGATGTCGCATTGGAATACCACATTTGCTTAATAAATGTCCCAAAATACACAAAATACACGCCATCTATACTGTCAAAAAAATATCTCTTCTTAAAGTTCAAAACAGTAACAGTAGATGTCGCTAGGAGTGTATTTTTTTTTTAAATACAAATCAACTTTAATTGTTTGAGAATTTTGCAAAATAATAATGACTATCAAAGAAATATATCAGTAATAATGGCACTAGTTTTAGTGTGAATGAGTGGTGTTTACCAAAGGCTTTGTTCTGAACTTAGCATTTTAGTAACTCTTCATTCCAATAGATGGCATTGCGTGTCATCCACGCAGCTCATAATGTACTACCCACATTATCAATTTCCATATTCATATGAGATTACTCGTGTATTCGTGTAGGATACAAGTCATCTTAGTTGCCAGATCTATTCATTATGCTTTTGCATGAATTACTTATAGTAGGTGCTGTAGGTACCTTACAGCTTGTGTAGCGGATGGCCGCAGGCTTTAATTAAGAGCCTTCCTCCCTTTGATTTGAGGCCTAGGGCTACAAGTTTGACTGTCAATGGTTGAATACCTAGTAGACACTGCATTCAATTCAAGAGAACATTACATCTCATTGAGTATTCATTAAAAATGGGGAGGCAGTAGTGGTATCTGCCTACAAAGTTAGTTTTGTAACATTGTTCGATCTGAGATTAAAAATGTTGTACCTATGTGATCTCATAGTTAATCATTTTTTTAATAATAATTTAAATTGACTAGAGGTATAAAATAGTAGGCGTTTCCCTATCGGACGTGAATTACCTACCATACAAGAATCTCACATCCTCTGATAGGTAAATGAATAATGCCATTCATACAAGTTATAACAATCAATGCGTGTTCTGCTATTGGTAAATCGTGACTCGATCCCGTATCTCATTAGTACGCTGACACGTTTAATAATATTACCATAGAGGAAATGAAAAGCGCTTTACGTGGCGCGTCACTCGCAGGAAAAGCCAGTAGTGAGCCGCGCTCACGACAGGAACTTTTTGTAAATGAAATCATTGCTGGCGATGCGTACATCCTCTTTAGTTAGAACCGCTCGACGGGATTTCTTCGTACAACACCGACGCCGGAGGAAGCAGAGTCGTTTCGATGCGGATCACACACAGCACTTCGCATATAAATAATAGAAATTATCTAATTATGTGCCGGCGAGTACTAGACTCGGACTTGTTGGGAATTGTAATATTAGTCGTGGCCACCGAACAATATCTAATAATTATTACGATGACATTATGATAAATATTGAACGCTTTTTTTCGATAGGAAGGTCGATGTTATCGGTTACAGCTATTACACATTGTAATGTAACGATAAGCTACCTAAGTATGTACACATTAGGTTTAGGTGGCAGTTGATATGCTGGCTTGTTATTTATTTACAAGAATTCTTCAAATTAGAACATATAAGGGGTATATTTATGGTAAAACCAACCATAGAAACTGGATAAGTAACTTAGATAGATAGGTACTATAATAATCTGAAAAAAATAATGCAGTGGCCAAGTTCTAGGTAGACGAAGAAACGACATGTGTAAATCTATTACCTACTGAAATCAACGGAGTTGAAGAGAGGATGCAATTTTTGCCGTTTAGCCGTTACAAGATAGATAGGATTAGGACCTAAGTGTTTTCTGAGAAGCAAAAGTAAACCACGTAGTTCGGTGTGTTATTTGTAACGTTACTGACAGGTAAGTATTAAATTAGTCCACATTGAGTTCTAAAGTCGTAGCGATGCCGGCACAGTGCCGCGCTCGCCGGATGAACACCAAATGTGTGATATTTTTAGGAATGTTGATTGCCTTCTTCCTGTTTCCGGCATGAACGAGTCGCTCTGATCTGCCGACTAGCTCTCATACAAAACTGCTAATTAGTGATGAATAATTAATAGTAGTAACTTGATGACATGTAAACCACTTGATATAATTTGATTTGAGCCGCCGCCTTAGCGTCATTCGTGATAAAAACTGTAACGATTGGCTGTTTATGGTTATTCAATTTTTTTTTCTCACACATCCGATTGATAGTGTGCCTGACTTGCCATACTTGTTATGTATTATTAGTAGCTCCACTCATAAAATTAATTAATATTGCAGCTCGATCTCAGCGGCATTTTGCAATCCTGCGCAGCACAGTAGCGGTTGAACATGAATTTAAACTTAACGGGCTTCCTTTTCCTGACTAGATTTCCTGACTAGCCAGAAATAGATTTCACTCAGAAGTCTATTTCTGGCTAGTCAGGAAGTCTGAGGCTTTTTGTTTGTACAAATACAAAAAAAAAGGGCGGAATAAGCCAGGACTTTGAATTTTGGCTTTGGCCCGAAACTGTCATAGCAAAATGAACTGCAGCGTGCGTCGCGGCAAAGGTCTTTGGCCCCGACATGAAAACACGCGAACAATTCATACAGGGGGCCTAATAAGGCCACTTTGGCAGAATCATAATAGATAGGATAACAATATGAATCATATTAAAAATCGTAAAATGGTCACAAACTGACAATTCATAATATGATCCGTGTGCAATTCTTATCACAATGAAATGACATTTAAACTGTAGAAATAAAAAATCAATTTGTTTAATAAAAACTGTAATGAAAGTTTATCACAATGAAATAACATTTAAACTGTAGAAATAAAAAATAAAACCAATTTGATTAATAAAAACTGTAATGAAAAAGTTACCGACAAAATTACGGTTTTTATTTTTTTCATGTGGCAATGTTTACACCGAATATGAAATGAAATTTTACGAAAATTAGAGTAATGGCTAATTATGATCTGCTGGGAATTCAGGAAATGAATAGCTTTTAGAGGTATTGCTTAAAGTGGCCTTTTTAGGCCCCCAGATCTATTTCAGTCGTCCTTGTTCCTCGTCAACATAGCTGTGATCCTGTGACCCTCCCAATTCCAACGTAATGATATCATCTACGACCGGCACCGGAAATTTTATGAACTTCCCATTAACACTTAACCACGTCTTGTGTATCATACGACCCAGCCGGCAGCCGCTTGACTGATAAATTTCTTTGATTATATCTAATTCTGACTGACTGAGCGTTCCCGTTCGTTTAGACTGAAATCTGCACAACAGTAAACATAGTCTTAGATGGTACGTATCTGCTGGTTATTCATTTCCGTTAAAATAGAGCTTATATATTTTTCTGTGGTTCAATTGTGTCAGTCCAAAGTTTCGTCACAGACACGTGTTTTCTGTTAGACTGCACATTCGTCGAAAGGGTAAAGGCTCTTTCTTGCCACGTGTAACTTGGGCCAACTCCGTCCAATGGGTGCCCAAATTGTATAGATTTTGTAACTTAGGTAATGCTTCTTCTATGTAGGTAAAATTTGATTCTTGGAACTTCATCGATCAAGTTCATTAATATCTAATTAGTTTGTTGTCAATTCAATTAGCAATAGATATGCCACAGATTGTTATTAATAGATACATCCATTGATATGAAAGTACGTAGGTAGTGCCTTTTCCTAGCCACGTGTTCGATGTAGGTATATCTTAGTGCATTATCTAGGCTCGTAAACTATTCTCACCATAACACATCTTGATGAAGCTGTATAATGCAAATGGAGGACATAAACATGCGAGGAACATCAATATCTAACGCCGTTCGATAGGGTAGGTAAGGTTATTTACCTATCTATTTTTAGAATTCATTCAACTTATGAGTGGTGTTATCTAAAACAAACTGGGCTCTAACCTAATTGACATAAATGTAGTTAAACTGAGTTCAAGTCATGAATAACATATAAAGTTATTACCTCTGAATAACCTATAACTGTCCACCACTGTTCCGCTCGTAAGTCTTGTAGAACTTTCCTACCTACTTGGATTATTTTCAAAAAGTATTTCAGTTGTGTAGGGACGTTCCAAAGTAATAATTCAGAATCGAGTAAATGTATTATAATAAAAATCAGTAAGACTGTATAAATTGGTGTACGGTTTTCGCGGTTAATCAGTAAAAAAGCGCGAAAGGCATAATTTGTCAGTAGAGGCAGAATAAATAACGCCTTGGCCAGGATACCGGCGACGATGGCTGCGCGAGAGCCGCGGGTCAGCGTCCTCGCGCCGCCCCCCGCGCCCCCCCACTACGTCACGACTGCTACGTCACTCGCTTGCAGAGGTTTATCTGATAGTGACAGTTTGATGACCAATACTATCATTACTATTATGAAGTACCTTCCCTATAGGTATGTTTTGAACTGAAATCGAGTAGGTATATTGATGGATGTAATAGGATCGATATCAAAATTGTTTATTGGATTTTAATCAAAGTGTTGACAGGGGGGAAGTTTCCATTTGGAAATGTCGTAAAACATATCATTTTGATTGATATTAATTCCTCTCTGGCCAATATTGCATAACCTATCCAATAGTACTTTGTTGATAATCAATTTAAATGAAGTCTAGGCTAGGAGACTAGGTATAGGCTAGGATACAATTCAAGCTCTGTGTTCGTAGACGGGCAGAAGAAGCTCCAAACTATTGTATTTTTTTTTTTTTTGACAATATTAGGCTACCTTATGATTGTTTAGATTCTTACTTCAGAGTCAACAAGCATCTGCACCGCCTACCGAAGTTTAGATCTGGTTAGCCCACTGCCTGTAGAGCTGTATCTTTCGCAGCTGTGAAACCTATGGATATGATTAGCATAGATTTATAAGGCGATTGGAGGCTGAATTGCTCTAATCTGTACATAATAACTATGTTAAAAGAGTCCAAAGGTATATCAACCAGTCAGCCTCCCCCTCGTCTACATTTTACAATGAAAAAACAGGCACAAGAACAAAAACTTCAGAACCTTTTGATGTCCCAATAAAAGTCGTACAAAATCAATGTTTTGGAGATGACAGCGTTGCGGTTGTCGTGACTACGGGAGCGGACGCACCGAACCGTTGCGGAGGGTAGCTGTAAAAAACTATGCGCGCTCGACTATGACACTGTCCAAAAGAACCATAGACACTTTCTTTCGACGCTGTTTCTATTTTGGATTTCGAAGATAGAGGTATTAATGCTCATGATTTGGATTTGGAATGATGGAGCATAAATTAGCGTTTGGTTGAATGGCAAAGTAGAGGGTTACGGTGAAAACCAATTGAAAAAGTAAATACTATGTCCTCTTTTCATTTTAAAAGTCCCCAGATAATGGATTTTGCTGCTTTTGGCTAAGTGTCTAGTAAGTAGGAACTATTAATTGACTACTTTGGTTAAAAAAAAATCCTAACGATCAACACCAGTAGGCCAATTCTCGTAATTTAAAACGGTCAAAATCTAATCGCCGTCTCATCTCGGCGACAAATAAATGTCAAAATGTAGGGAAATTAGAGAATTTTTTGACAGATTGAGACTGTGATCAGACTGTGAATGTTCTTAAAATTACGAGATTAGGGTAGTTGCCTGGGTAAAAAAAAAATACATTTTGTTCGTCAGTTAGATTATCGAAAAATAATGGACAAGTATTTTTTCTTTTGTCAATCAAACAAAAAATGACAAAGATAAAGTGCGTCAAAATTTGGGAGTGGGGGGTCGTGACGTCACTTGCTTGCAAAAGTGTCGCAAGCAAGTGACATCGCGCGGAACTTTAACGGGCGATATCTTCATCATTTTTTATATAATTGACAAAAGAAAAAATACGGGTTCAATATTTTTTGATAATCTAGCTGACGGCCTTATTACAATTTTTTAGGATATAGCCTATTGCCCCTCAGTGCAGTGGACATAGATTAGTGGTGGCCCAGTAGTAACAGCCCTGTCTTACTAGTTGTACGTCGTGGTTTCGAACCCAAGCAGGCGGTTTACTTTGTGTAAATCATTTCATCACCATAGGATCATAATAGGATAACAATATGAATCATATTAAAAATCGTAAAATGGTCACAAACTGACAATTCATAATATGATCTGTGTGCAATTCATATCACAATGAAATAACATTTAAACTGTAGAAATAAAAAAACAATATGATTAATAAAAACTGTAATGAAAAATTTACCGATAAAATTATGGTTTTTATTTTTTTTCATGCGGCAATGTTTACACCATGAAATGAAACTTTACGAAAATTAGATGTATTGCTAATGATCTGCTGGGAATTCAGGAAATAAATAGCTTTTAGAGGTACTTGGGTCGTTGGACTTTAGGTCCTGAAACGGCGAAGGAAATTATCGTGAGGAAACACGCATGTCCTAGAACCAATAAATTGAAAAAATGTGACATCTACCAACCCAAACTGGGCCACAGATTACAGCCCACTCCCTCTGAAAGAGAGGTGGCCTGTGTCCCATCAGTGGGAACATTTTAAGCTGATTATGCATAATCAACACCTGCACGTGTGCACTCGAAGATACTTCTTCGGAATATCGCCAGGAACTGCTTGAGTCTTTAGAGTACACGATATGACGATTTGTCGTATTCGTTGTTTTGTTATCTTGAGCTATGCTGGTGCGTGCGCGATAATAAACGCCCAGTAAACACCACACTAAACTAGACATCTCATACAACAATAGACCTGTAAAACAAACAGGTAGGTATAAAGATTATACATACCTATACTTTTAAGCGACAATTAAACCCATTGCAATCTCGCAACAGACAATACATACGAATAAAGTGATGTCGTAAACATCAGACCGCTGAATATAAATTTTTATGCTGTCAGTACAATTAGACACTGCAGTATGTCAAAGGAGACGTTGTTTTAAATAATATATTGCACTAACTTACTCAATAAATCTTAGAACAATGCTTTTGCATGATTAGGTAGTACGATAGTGTGATTCTTTTTAAATTCTTACGAAACGAAGTTTTTTTCGATCAGATGATTTGAACACTTGTATTTTCAGTCGAGCGCTGCTTCATAATTAACATTAATTACTTATTATATTATCATACAAGGGTCACCTTTATCTACGTTTAGATTTTTGGTATTTGGAAAGGTACATCTATTCTTCTAATAACCATAAATAAATTGTTTACTACGTTTCTAAATTGTTGTGTTTCTCTTATTGGGGCACTAAGACTTGGTATAGGATTTTGTTGGGTGGTTTAGATCCGGAATATGACATCCATCACTTTTATAGGTAAGACACTGGCAGGCGAACGCCTTGGTACCTAGGTCTACCCTTAGCGGACGAGATAAAGGTTTAACTTCTTCACTGGCTTTTTGAAAGTTTACTGTAATTTTTAGCCCTGAACTGGAACTTAGAACTGCAGTCAACTTCGTTTCAAGATAATCTAAAAGGTGTATACATTCGATGATTATGGTCTAATGACGCACGGAACATACATTTTACAGATTCTTCTTAAGCTTCAAGAAATCCAACTTCCCGTCTGCACACTTTATCGGTCGTAAGGTATATACGTATACCTACGTACCTGAAGGAACAGCTAGCGAATACCTTAAGAACCAACAATCAAATAATAAAAACGTACACATGTACTTCAAACGACCTCCCATAAAACCAAACAGTTTAATGATTCAACGGATCAGTTTCGTGGGATCGATTTGGTCGTCTCAAGGATCTGGCGCGGTACGCATTCTGATCGTGACATCGTCTTCCTGCTATAGTCCAGGTTACATCACATGCTGTTAATAAGGTGCGATGGATATGAAATATGAAATCGGTTATCGATTAATTATCGATTCATCGTAAGTGCGCGGCCATCTTGGATGTAAGTGCGCGGCCGTTCCCGCGCGCGGCTTCCGGCGTGCGCGTGCGCTTGCATGCTAATGTTCGCGCATGCGCCGTGTCCTGTTCGCCGCATGTGCGTTCCACTTCGACGTCTGTTTCATCAGCATAGGGCGGACTCTTGACAGAATATCTGTACAGTATTTGGTATATTTTCAACGTATATGGTCCAGTAACTATGTATATATCTAACTACCAACCATCTCCTCAGTAGTTATCTCTGAACGCCAGTTCCTACCGTCACATTGCCAGTCGACAGCATTATTAATGGTGCTCACAGTTGGCAGTTTCCTGTTAGGCGATACGCGTATGAAATTCAAAAATGTTCACGTAATTTTTAATATAAAAGCCGTTACTGGCCCATAGAGGGGCAATTCAAACCACATCCTTCCTAAAGCCAGACCTCTTGCAACGTACTCTGAAGATAATGCCGATTGTATAGACTAGTCTCGGTTTTGTTTCGAATAAAAATAATCAGATTAAGTAATCTCCAGCATATCCAAAGTTAAACTGGAAACTTATCTGCGTACCTATTATTGAAAAATCTCAAACAATAAAATTGAGGTTTTAGGAAAACACTCATTTGGCGCTCACTAGTCGGCTCTACTATCTTACTAACTCGCACCAAGAGCAATTCACACTCGTGTTAGTTTATTGTAGAGAAAAAAAAAGAAGAAACTTTTTACAATTAATCAATTAATTTACTACACGAACAATGATCGATCTTTGATAGAACTTCACTTTATAGACAATCTGAGCCCCTCTCTAAGCAAAAATGGAAAAATACCGTTTTAATTTAAAATTCTTGATTTTACAGTTTAGTCATGGCTAAAGTTTTTGCCTAACATGTTCTATACACAGCGTATTCTCGTCACGAGTGATGACCAAGTGAGACTGCACGGCTGCGCAGGCGACTGTCGGGGCGTCGCAAACACATAACTCACCAACATCAATAACAGATAATACCACTCATTCAGTGCCAATCGCTTTGTTCACACTATTCAATATACTTGGAAATACATTCAATATTGTTTCAATAATATTGAATGTAGAAGAAATACTTGCATGACTGAACGTGACCCTAGTCACAGACATTTCGCTTATTTAGAATAAAAAAACTTTTTTGACAGAGGGACATAAATCTGTTTTTGATGTTTCCAATTGTCAGTGCATCTCTATCATTCTGTATAAACATAGCTTAATAGAGTGTGCATATTTGAATACTGTCAGGTAGGTTAGGACATTCGAATTTTGAATGCAGGATTACACAATACGAATGCACTGCACGTTGGTCCTCTGTCAAATCGATATATGTATAGTTGTTCCTTGATTTTGCCGCATCTCTATTTTGTATGTAAAGTAGCATCTAGATCTAATCGCACTTGTATTAAGTTTTGGCTAGACTCACGAGGATACATTTTAGATGGATTTGAGCCAATTGATACGAGTTTTTATGTTACTGGATGGCTAAGAGGCCGATATGGCTCATCTGATGGTAGGTAAGCGGTAACTCACTGCTCGTGAGATATCTGCAAAAGGATAAAGGTACCAAAAGCATCGCAGATACAAAGCTGACATGAATACGACGAAATTTTGACAAGAAAGTAGCTTCCAAAGCGTTACGTAATCTTCGCTGGCTTATATATTAAGTGTTAGTTTTTTTTTATCATTTTCGCTGTCTTCGTAAATAATCCCCAATTTTGGGCAGGAAACGAATCGTTTCTAATATATGGAACGGAGCTTATGGCAAAGCCCTTAGACAAACCTGCCGATGTACATAATGTATTTCGCAACATAACCCTTCGTAGCGAATCAACATAGTTTTTATTGAAATCGCTGCGTGCACCCCCGCCCCGCATGGGGCCGTAAAGGAAATGACATGTGGTTCCCGAATTATACTCAGTAAGAAATAGTATGGACATTCGTCGAGTTAACACTGTTGTGTGGCATTTATGTCCTTTGATTCCTACTGTTTTGATACCAAATTAGGACTGCCATGTGTCTCGCCCTTTCTACCAACCTCTATAGAAGTATCTATTTCTTCTTGCTTGTCCTTTTTTCTTGGTCTGTTGTCTGGATACGCTTCTTGTCTCTCATCTCTTTAAGGTAATACGTCTTTAATATTAAATTGAGCTAGATCGATCTCAGCTTCTCTCAAAGCACTTTTGAGTTTCTCTAAAACTTAAAACTCATAAGTTCATATTGTTGTGTCGGTGATAGTTTTAGCTCTACTAAAACTGGCGTTGTACAAACTGACTTGGAAAAACATTAATGAATTAAAGAGGAGTGTTTCAATCCCGTCCATGTTAATACTTACCTGGCTATGGGCCGCACACCTGCCGAAACATTCCTTCTCCCAAACTTCGGCACTATACACCCCACCAATTTGAGTTCCCGCCACGTTGCAGCCCGGACATACAACAACAAAGGGCATTTAATTCATCAAGTTTATCCTGCAGCCTGCGGTTGAGTCGGTTTTTGTTTTATAGTAAATCATTGTTAGGTGCCAGTTACAGCCTTATGACCGTTTTGTTTGAATTCAGATTCGTTATCAGATATGAATCGGTATTTTCTTGATAGTTTGGGATGCTCATTCATTACTGTTTCTGTAGAAACATAATTATTTTGAAGTTTGTGGATATTTTTTGCTCCATTCAATTTTATGCCGTCTGATATTTTTTGTAGATACTCGTCGGTACTGTTTAGCAGAGTACTTTTAAGATCTGAAATCAAAATATTTTTCATGGCAGGGCCATCTTTTGGCCTTTAGGAAATAATGATTTTTTCTGTATAAAGAAAGCAAGAAAGAAAGAAAAATGCGTTAATTGGCATTACACTAAACGAATACACATATCATCATGAGTAATAAAGACTTCTCTTCAGTTTTTGTTGAGCATACCACAATAATAGGGTTTCTTAATTTGGGGGTCATAAACAAGCCCAAATGGTTGGAACTGCAAAACCTAGTAGGTAGGTATCCTACTTAGGTACTAATTTCGTACTACGTATCTGCTCCAGTCCGTAAAAAAACACTTTACAAGTTTGAATTCAACGTCTCTTCTTCAACTGACTTCAAGGTGGCTACCTAGTTAGTCAATGCAACAACAATGTTCAGCAACTCTGATGCACAGATTTACGACGTCTCTATTACAAATCTTTGCAAAATCATTTTAGACCGTTCCTAAACCTATTCTTCAAAACTCCTCGTCCGTGACCAAAGAAACGTTCTTCTCGATACATTTAAAGCAACTGTTAAAATAAAAAATAAAGCATGTGAGGGAACAAAGTGTATTTGCTTATTATTTGTGACGGGGTGTCGCGGGGTGGGAGGCGCGAGCGGCAGGGTCGCTTTGTTTGCAGGCACGCGCGCAGCCTTACAGGACCCACTCCTGCGCAAGCCTGGTCAATCTTTGAATGTTTACTTTTAAAACGTACATGTTTTTTCGTCTTATTGTTGTTAGGTTTAACTGAAGGTCTTTGGGTCATTCGTGACTATTTTGAAATTGGAGTAAAGGCTTTTTTTCGTCATGGTATGCTTTGCCTATTGATTTAGCTAGCACGAAGCCACTCGTAGAGATTAAAATGTCAGGATGCTATTCCCTCCAAATTGGGTTATTGTCGACCAATTTTAAGATCTCAGAGAGTCTGCTTTTCATCATTCTTATCTCCTCTCCACTATCTTTAGCGTCCCGACTCACAATTATACATATACCCTTTGTCATCTTCTACTTCTTCTTCAGGTACCTCTACAATCACTGAAGCTCGGCCACCCTTCTCATACCATGTGATGCTACTAAAACTATCTATCTATGAAATAGCATAGCCATAATATGCTTTAGCAGATCATTGTGAAAAATCCTGAAACAAATTCGTAAAACACAAAAAGCTCAGCATCACCACCAAACGTTTCTACCAATGTCGTTTTTAACCGTGTACATAAACGCGTCAGTTTGCGTTTCGCGTTACATAACGAGTTACGAGGTTCGATGCCCGCCTCGCAACCTTTAAGGTCGAGCGGGCGGCCTCAAGCCCCTTTATTTACCCATACAAGACTTGCGACTCAGTCCTTGAGTGAAATGAAATGAGCTTACAATAGGTAGGTTGGTACTTACTTATTCATGTGTTGCAACGCTCTGCGTTTGTTCTGAGCGAATGTTTTTTTGAGCCGAAGGAATACTATTACTGAAGGAATCACGAGGGCTACAACACGGTAGTAAAGATGAAAATACCAGTTCTCATAGATCACTAATAATACCTGGCTCATCAATTGAGTAGGAAACGCGAAAACAGAACAATATGAAAGGTTGATCAAGAATATTTTGTCTGAAGACATACTTAAGGCGTTAAGTAAAGATGCATCAGCATCCTAAATGCGTAACACACTGTGAATCACAATCTGAATAGTAGTAATTAACTAAATTGTAGTAATAAATTGGCGTAATAACTCATTTAGATTAATAATCTAGAATCAATTATATTATACTGTATTAATAGCTATGGTTATTAGCAAATGGTGCATAATTATGTTACATTAAACCCAGGCAATGGGTACAAGATAACGCGCCATGTCAACTTTTACACAGGCTGAACCATAGAAATGTAAAAAACAGTATCTATGGGCTGAACAAAGTGTTGAATGCTAAGAAAGTTGGGCAGTAAGTTGAGGTAGGTCAAGCTATTAACATTCAAAAATAATTTTCTTTCTCTGGATTGTAAAAGGATCACACTCTCTTGACTTGTGTGGTGTGAACACACATGCATACTATTCAAATTTTCAGCCGGTCTTTTCGCCCAGCACCCTAATTGCGTAACACACCATGAATCTCAATCTGAATCATTTTGAAAGGTATTGCTAATCCATTACTTCATAATTATGTTCGAAAAATGTCTCTGCTCAACGACGTTAATAACGCAATGAATGAAGTTGGACCGTCAAAATGAAAGCCATTCTTACTGATAATGTGTTACGCAATTACCCCACAGATTCATTCTTGGAACATAATTGAAACTTATGTTTCAATCACACAGGCTTAAATCTTCCTTTCAAAAGCACTAAGTGTCTGTTTCGGTGGTCATGTCAACATCTGTAAAATAATGACTGGACAGTTCATCATCATCATCAGCCTATAGCAGTCCACTGGACATAGGCGTCTCCTATTGCACGGCATTCAACTCGATTTTCGGCAACACTCATCCAGCTGCTACCAGCCATCATGCGAAGATCGTCGCTGGACAGTTACTAAAACATAAAGCAGGCAAATAAATTGTTCCTACAGGTTTTTCATTTATTCAACGTTGATGGACCAGATATATCTTCTGATGGTTATCAAAAAGCCTTGAATCAAGTTTAATATCTCATTATTTATATCTCGGATCTGTATACTTCCCTGTTTCTAATGATGTACAACTTACAGGCCATTATCCTTTAATATTGAAACAACAATTATGCTGTAAACTTATCATCGCAATACTTTAATGGCGATACCGGCCTTGGATTCGTTTCCACCCATTGTTGCGCCCAACTTAGCGTTAGCACAGTTTTTCTACCGAATATGACTACCATTGTATTCCATCAGGTAAGCATTTAAAACCAAAATGAGATACAAAGAACCAGCGGAAGTAATTCCATAGTTACAAGCAAGGACAATATTTTATTACTTACTTCCTTCCGGACCTTTGCGAAAGACCTATTGTGTAAGTCCAAAGCTTTTTGCACTACTAAAAGCTTGAAATCCGCTCAAATTACGAGCATGTGCGTACGACAGTTCGGCACGACTGCAGATTTCAGGCAAAAATTGTGCGCGATTTTAATCTATGTTGCTGACACGTAAATACGTTAATAGCATGCGAGATTGAATACTTGCCATAACTGGGATGATTTGTACAGTACAAAACGGAAGGAAGCGCAATAGAGCTGTAAAAGGGCCGCCGGGTGTCGCTCTATGAATAGATATTTCGCTATTCGTGCCTTCGGCAAGGTTTCGCAGCTGAATGAGTGAATCAGGCGGTTTTTAGTTTTGATGGGAAGCGAGTGCGTGAGCGATGGATCGATTCGGGGCTTAGCAGTAGTGCGCGGGCGTCATGGGCCGGAGGGGCGGGGGGCGAGGGGGGACGGTTTCCGGCGGCGCGGGCGCACCGTGGGAACGCGCGCACCCACCTACAAGACTGCTCCTCGGATTAAATGACGGGCACTAATTAATTTAAGTTTGCGGCATGTAAAAATAGAGATCCGTGCTAGATACAGCAGGGAGAGTGGTTAACTACTCGCTTATAGTTACTTATTGACTTGCTCCACCACTTTACGCGCGCAAAGTTGCTCTATTCTGTATGTATGAACCTGATTTCAGAATCCGATTCTTGTTTATTTCAAGTTTATTAGCTTAGCTAGGTTCTAGCTAACGATTGAATTTATTTTCTCAGCGAAATATTATTTTTTCTGTATCCAAGTAATTTGAGTTGCAACGTAAATTGCATTGGTTCTAATGTTAAAATGTTAGTTATTTTATTTTGGGACTATCGTAGATTCTGCTGCTCATACGCCATTATCTTCATCAGCTGCACCTGCCGAAAAAGTAAACAAAAGTAAAAAACTGCAATCATAAAGATAAGACAAACTTCTTGGAAAATTATCCTCGCAGCTCTTCGTATGATGCAAGAACCGATGTATAGGCTAGGCCGGCACTATATCGAGTATATCGACTATCGATATCTATACATAAACTTTTCGCAGAAGTGGTTCACCCTTTGTTCGCTCAACGGCTCAAGAGGCAAGATGTCGACGCACCTGGCCAACCAGATGCTCCATTCAGGGCGAAGCTGAATTTTATGAATCGCCGACGATCCACTCTCGGCCCATTCACTACATATTTTTTATTTCGTATAACATGTGGCTAGGTAGATAAATTGGAACTTGGAGCACACTTCGAAGGGTTTTAAGTTTTTAGTAAGTGAAATTCTTAAAGAGATTCGTGAAATACTTGAAGTCCTATGAAAAAGGGTCTTTCCGGGCAAGACAAGTGGAGCTATGTGACTTTCAAAGTAGCAATGCTAAGGGTTTTCTAGTGTTCCGTTTGAATCTGTTATACTTAGTTACTCACTTAAATGTTTTTTTATGGAGGTCCAGAAATCCCACTTCGTCTATCAAGTAGGATATGACATGGCATAGACATAATGTTTCTTGCTAACAAAGTCTTTCAATAACCTTCGACCTATCTATCACAGGCGTCAATATTTTTTCCAGACTGATTATTTTAGTATCAGCACAGGAAGTCGTAATGGGGCCATTATTAATTAATCAATATTTATTTAAACAATGTTGTAGTACAACATAAACATTAATCCAATTGACCTTTTAAAGGGCTTATATCCGTCAGAACCGGAACAAAATGAACTAATGTATCAAACATGTTCAAATAATATTTCTATTAAATGTTCAGGCTAAACAAGATTCGTTTCTGTAATCAAAACAAATTAATGACAATTTATAACTGGCCTTATCGGAGTTCGGTTCATTCATAACTTTAGTGGTATGATAAGTTAGCAAATAAATCCATTATGTTATCTTTGTGTACCGATCTGGGTGTATTATAATGAGAATTGGATATCAGCTGATATCCCGCAAGCTGTAAGTGTCAATGATGTCTGATCGGCGGATTTGAGAAAAAAAACAAACGTATGCGTGGGTAGAGTCAGTGCTGCTCGTCGTACAATCGTTGTCGTAAATGAATTACATAAACATGAAATTTTATTCGAACACTTGCAACCAAATGAGTGATGGCTGCCCACTGCAAAAATGATGTCAAATAAAGTTACCTAGATGTCAGTTAATTGCTGTGCAACATAGTGTGTGCCATTATAGGTTTTCATTTAACGGCGAAAGGCCAAAGGTCAAACACGAGGCAAGGGGATGAAACAAACGATCTAACTAGCTGCAATATGAAGGTATAGGTAGAAAGAGGTGTTGTCTGTAACATTTCACAATTCAATTTAGGTTTCGGCGTCATGGAATTTTCAAATTCTCTTCTCTTCAGATATTAGGTCCAGATTCCTACATAGCTGAAGCAGAAAACTACATATAAGTTATAAAAACCTGATACAATGATCCCTAAAATAAAGTACAATGTAAGTATGTCACTCGTCAGGTGCGTAAACGTTACGCACCTATTTTCCATCCTCACGTGACATTTTAGTTCCTAACTGACCGAGCCTGACCTGTGACGTACGTAAGTATACCAGATTACAATCTATGACGTTAGCAGTACCGCCCGTGACGTACCGCCGCCACACCTTTAGGCAGGTGACCTATTGACCTATGACATCTATTCTTGGACTAAATCGACCCGGTACAAATATAGACATCCTGCACACGCGCTGTTTCCGCCCTCCCTGCACTTTTGCATTTGTTGAGAGTGGAAAGGTCAAAGCTTTTACTTTACAATCCCTTTTAAACACTTAACGAAAGGTCAGGAATTTAATTGATCAGTTTTAGATTGTCGTTAACGACGAAGAGCTGACTGGGTTAATGTTATTTATTAATGTAGAAACTGAGTAAAAAGTCGTCATGAAGTCACAGAACAAAGGCTTTCGATAATACAAACGGAGAAGCTTTCATCCAGTCTCCAAATAGGATGTTCAAAATTACAAGCTTACTAGCTATCGAACTCACCTTTGGATATATCAGCAGTGCTATCGTACAAAGAAGAAAGGGAATCTGCCGTTCACATTAAGGGATCCTGCGGGGTAATTGCGTAATACATTAACAGTAGTAATGGCTTTCATTATGACAGTTGAACAACATTCATTGCGTTATTTACGTTATGGAACAGAGTTTTTTTGGAACATATGAAGCAATGGATTAGTAATATACTTCAAAACGATTCAAATGATTCAATTAGGGTGCTGAAAATTTAGGACTTTCTCGTCTTATTTAGTAATACGTATGTAGTCAATTATGAACCTGGATTGTCTCGAACAGAACGGTATAAGCTCCCACGACAATACAGCAATAAATGCCATGCAGTGTGAAGTATCACGTATTGTGAGATTCCGCCGTATTCCGTGAAAAACATTGAAGGTAGGAAGAAAAAGTTCCCAAAGGAAACTGTTAGCAACTGTACCTTGGCTTTACATGAACTGTCTGGCCATGTAAAAAGTAAAAAGCAAAATAATGTTCTTGGCGCTACCATTTTTAATTACGAAAGATGAATGGGCCGTTTTGCGCTAAAGGGAAGAGAGGCTGCGCTTGCAGTCTTGCACTAATAAGAACGCGATTGTCTGTGGACTTGTTATTAATAGTGTATTAAAATTTTTGTTCAGCATAGTTTTGCCAATGAAAGAAGTTTGCACAGACTAATTAATAGACTAATATGTCTATCCATGATCTTTGGTATGAGAACGTTTTTTTAGTTTTAATGAGGACTCTTTTGGATTTCTATTTCTCCAGAAGGGTTTTAGGTTTAGGTTAGGTACTGGTAAACTTTTTCTTCTACCCTTGCAGCTCCGTTCGCCTGTTTCGGTAATCAGCATGATTCTTGCATTAATAATGTTAACTGTTTTGGCATAGTTGCGTGCGGAGTCAACCTTCGCGTGCCACCAGCATTTTGTTTACGACGAAACGAAACTAATTCAGTTGGACACACTACTTGCTTTATTAATGAAAGAGCGGAGGTGGGGCATTCGCTGCCTGTAACGGAACTTACATAATTATTGGTAAACCTCGTCCCGTTTTGTTTACAACCAACAAATCCACAGTTAGGACAAGCAAGTTTGAACTTTATAGTCTGAATATAGAGCTTCATTTGTTTTAGGTTGTAAAGGTTGATGTGATCTTTTGTTATGGTGTTTTTATGAAATGAATGAAGCAGCAGCTGTCGCTGGCAAGTCAGCCCACACTGTACGTTAAAAGGCATTGTATTTCGCAAATATCAGTCGATTATATCAATGGATTTAGTTTTTGTGTTAGCTTAGTCATTGTTGCACATAATTCTGTATTAAAGTGGAAATGCGTTGGCAGATATTTGATGTATGTAGGTATAAAGTATACCCTAACTCTTGGATTTTTAGAAAATGCTGTAATGGATAATTACTGAATGTACTTACTTAATTTTAGGTAGGTAGGTAAGTGTTAGCACTTTTGTTTTAGTAAAAATATGTTAACGGCGTTTTCGCTGGTATCCACATAATAATTTAGTTAAAAATCGTGGTTCATACATAAACGTGGTTTTTACATAAACTTTAAATCTTGAGATATCCCAATTATAGTATGATGGGACAGACTGGACGCGGAAGGCGGAGGACAGGGTGTTGTGGCGCTGCCTGGGAAAGGCCTATGTCCAGCAGTGGACTACAATACGCTGAGTTGATTGATTGAGGCAAATACAAAGCAGTAGGTAGGTAGACACCTTTTTTTTTTTTTTTTGAGGATGGGAAATCATCAAATGACCCCTCCCGCTCTGGGTGGAGCAGAAGGGAGTGTCAGACTCTTACTGACTAAAACCCACCCGTGTTCCTTCCTTAGCCCTTTATGTTCCAGGGCAGCGGTAACCCTTTCGGACGATCCCGCTACCCCGGCAGGCTTCGGCCCTCTCGGGCCCCGTCATCTACGCTGACATCTCTTTGAGGCGCACGTGGAACACATACGCGCCGTCCGGCACGGGCCTGGTCCTGATCGGACGGAGAGCTACCCATTGCTCTCCGCCCGCAGGCCCGCGCCTACGGTGGCCGGGAGTCGTCACGTGGCTCCCGACACCCGGAGCGTCTCCCTCGGCGGCTGAGGCGTGAGGATCTCTCCCTTGCCCATCCCGCCACCTCCTTCGCTAGCATGACTGCTTCGCAGAAGGAGGTGACCGCCTCCCACTCCCTCTCGCCCCGGACCATGGCTTGCACCAGGGCCGGGCGCGAGAGGTCGCCGCCGCTGCCGATCGCCTCTACGAGGACACGGCGGTGCTCTGCCCAAGCGGGGCAGACCTCCACCGTATGCTCCACCGTGTCCTCTGGGCGATCCTCGCAGTGGTGACACCCGGGCGTCTCCTCCCGCCTGATGATGTGTAGGTAGACACCTAACAGCTCAAAGAAATGCGGAAGAATGAATACTATTTTAAGCATGGCGACATACTTAAAGCTAAGAAAAGTATTCCTTTTATTTCTGCAATTAACTCTACTTAATGGACCACATACAACCATTATTAGTTTGCGTTTTCCTGTTAGGCATGAGTATAAAAAATATTTTTAATGGCAATCGATTGCTGCTGATATATAAGAGATAAGAGTCATTAATCATAGAAACTGACCGCCTCATTGGTTCCGTGGTTACCCGCGCGGTTGAAAATCTAGATAGAGGTCTTGCACACTAATTGCGTAACACATTTTCAATCATTTCATGGATATTGCTAATCTATTGCTTCACATGTTCGAAAAATGTGTCTGCTTAACAACGTAAATAACGCAATGAATGTTGTTGAACTGTCAAAATGACAGTCAATGCTACTGTTAGTGTGTTCCGCAATTACTCCGCAGGGTTCAAACGGGTCAGATAAGTAGAATTGGGGTTTCCTGTTAGGAAGGAAACTTAGCCGATCCCAGCACATAAGCTCACGGTGTTTTCCCATGAGTGTAGGTAGAGAAACTACAGAACGTCACCTTGCAATCCATATTGCACATTGCAATCCTATCCACAGATCCGAAAGATCTTTCGATCGATTCCGAAAAGGCTGGGCAGATGATGACTTGGAAGCCCAGGGAGTATGATTCAGAAACTTCGGCACCACAAAGAATTTTGTCAGTACTTTACAGCAGTTAGCTAGCACTCGTTGATTGTTAGGTGAGAGGTTACTAAACGTTACTGAAAATTAACTGAATCATCAATTAGCAGCAATTTTATCGCAGATGGAGGTCCATTTAAGATAACTCCTTGCTTGATACCTACATGACGGTTCACGTCCATTGCTTCTTTAGACTATAACTAGCTGCGCCCCGCGGTTTCACCCGTATAAGTTTCGATCCCGTGAGAATATCGGGATAAAAATTATCCTATATGTTAATCCTGGTTGTATAAATAATTTTATCACCACTACTCTCAAAACGGTGAAGGAATACATCGTGAGGAAACCGGCATGACCTAGAACGAAATATTCGAAGACTTGTGATATCTACCAACCTGCACTGGGCCCACGTACGGCCGGTGTCCTAGGAGTGGGAATATTATAGGCTGATGATAGCATCAGCCTATAATGATTAGAATTGGTGTCCATTGCAGTAACATAAGTTACTGCAATGGACACCAATTCTAATCATTGGTCATTGGATACCAACTAAAGCCATAAGACAGGTATTACCAACCTGCGGTAACACTTTTGCATATTACATAAAACTTGCCATTTGCACTACTTATACGGTAGTATTATTGTAAACATATCTATTTCAACTTCAACTACCTAGGACATGACATAGGTCACATCTCATGACAGGCAGTAGGTACTAGAACCTCTTTCGAAGTCCGTTCACGATCCTAACGAGTTCCGTAGGTGCCCGTACGTACATCTAAGCGCTATGATATAATTATGTATATTACTTACTTGTAATGGAAAACTAGATTGTCCAGCTACACAACTCACAATGTTAATGCCACGAATACCAAATAAGCCTACCGGCCCTATTAATTACCGAGACGTGCCAATTAAAACCATAAATCAGTCACTATCAATACGAAACTATTTATTTATTGACCTCCTTGATTATTACATTTTTGGTCCTGTCGAATTTAAATATAGAAAAAATGTTTTATTATCTGTAATGCTGGCCATCATCCTATTTTTGACGGATGACATTTAGAGGAAATTGATTTGAAACATTCTTTACAGTGCAGTAGTGGCCGTGGCTTTGTACAAGTCACGGTTTCTTTACGGTGCAGCGTATAAACCGCGCCGTAGAAATAACGTGAACAAACTTCCATAGTGATCCATACAACACTGTCGACCATGCCTACACACAGTGAATAAACCATAGTTTTATTTACGGCAAGAATAACGTGTGTGTACAAAGGGCCCAGGGGGCTTTGTATCGCGTTTTTTAAATCTTAGTCTATCGGCGGACTCATTAATTTAATTTTAAGATTATTATTATTTTTACTATCGATCCATCCAAAATAATCCGAACCGAATCCATACTATTCCCTCGTTTGTTAGGCAAGCTTATTACGTTCGGTAACAATATAAAAAGTAATTGTGTCTTATTAGTGGCAGTGAGCTCATAATATTAGGTATAAATGCTAAAGTAACTCTGTCTCTCTGTTACCTTAACATCACGTCCAAACCGCTGAACCTTAGTATCGTTATGAATTTGACATATAAGTAGCCTGGGACCTGGAAAAGGACATCGACACCTACTTTTCATCGTGATTCGGCTATTTGTATGAAAAAATAATCAAATATACAATACATGTAGACGAATCTGCACCAGCTAGTGAAATTTGTTCTTGAAACATGCATTTAGATAATACCGCAATAAAAATAGTACAAGAAACTCACAGTTGGTCGGTATATAAAAATACCCTCCCCTCGGCTTCATTCAGTGAGCACACGGCATTAACCGACCAAATGAAAAATAGTTTAATACACTTTATTTTGTTTAAATACCCGCATACCTTTGTAAATTGTCGTTTTATTTTCATTCATGAATTAGAAGTTACGGTTAGTTCCGTCGTTACTCTCCCACGGTGTATGAATGAATTGCGCTTGCACATGATTCAAGGAGCGAAAGAAAGGGGCGCGTCACTTCCGGAGCGAGGCGTATGGCGCTACTTCCGTCCGTCACCGGATACGCATGTTCCCTGTTCGCATCAATTATTATTTCCTTCTTAATGTTTCCTTTCATTAAAGCTTAATTTTTAACGTCTTTGAAATAGAGAAGTGACGTGCCAAGACCGTTAGAGATTTATTTGAAAAAAAGGCGAAATGTGCGTTATTAATAATTATTATTTTTCAGATCAATCAACTCAGCCTATTGCAGTCTACTGCTGGACATAGGCCTCCCCTACCCTACGCCACAACACCCTGTCCTCCGCCTTCCGCATCCAGTCTGTCCCAGCTACCATCTTAAGGTCGTCCGTCTATCGAGCTGGGGGGCGTCCCATACTACGCTTGCCAATACGCGGTCTCTACTCCAGGACTCGTCTGCTCCACCGGCCATCGGTCCTTCGACAAACATATATTATTTTTATGTGTTCAATATAAACCTACAGTTAAGTAAGTCCGGCCATCAAAATTCTCTTGAACCAAAATGTAAATATAAATAGCACTCGTAGGCAGACCATATAAAACAGAAAACACGTGGGCCCGATAACTGGAATTTGCCAAAACAGTTTTGTCGTTAAAGTGTACTTTCAGACGGACGTAGGCTGTATTCACTGTATTGTGCTTGTGCCGACCACGCCATATTTGATCACGAAAAAGGTTTAGATATTAAAATTAAACAAACTGCTCTGATGCTCAAATCAAATTGCCACACGTTGGGTGGTTTTCCCCGAAAGTTAAAATACTGACCGGTTTCTGGAAGCCTATTTAATTACATAATCAGCAGATGTCCCCACTGCTGGGACATAGGCCTCCTCTCGGTAAGAGGGAGTGGGCCGGTATCCACCACGCAGGCCCAGTGCGGGTTGGCAGATGTCACATGTCTTTGATTTTTTGGTTCTAGGACATGCCGGTTTCCTCACGATGTTTTCCTTTACCGTTTTAAGAGCTGTGGTGATGAAATAATTTACACAAAGTAAAGCGCCTGTCTGGGTTCGAACCTACGATCTACAACTCGTAAGTCGCAGCTGTTACCACTGGGCCACCACGGCTCTTATTTAATTATTTGTTGCCAACTAAAGTTCTTCTAGCCATACAACGTGGCAATGCCGCCAGTCTCTTGGGTACATTACCAGTCGACAGCGATGCGGATGAATTTTTCGACGTTATATTTTAGTTTGTGAATAGTTAAGTTAGGATACAATTTTGTTATTTTTATTAATTAATTAGGTATTAATTGTTGTTTACATATTATTTTGATTCTAAATAAATTGTCACAAATATTTGCTCTACTGGATTTAATTGGTTATTGTTTTTCCGATAACCATGCATATCAATCACTACAGCCTATACAGGCTGATTTTTTAAAGACCAGCCAAATTTAAGGATGTGGTACAGACCATCAAACTGAACAACTTTCTCCATGGGACCAACATCGTAATCGCGAATAAAAATTCACCCGTCCCATACATTTAGGTCGAGTAGGTATTGAAGTTTTCTATGGGACAGTTGATAAAATTTTCGCGATTACGCTATTTGTCCCATGGAGAAAGTTGTTCAGTTTGATGGTCTGTACCACATCCTTAAATTTGGCTGGTCTTTAAAAAATCAGCCTGTATAAATGATAAATGACAGCAGAGCAGAAATTTATCAGGCTTTCTAGAATGATACAAACCAAAATCGATATACTTAACAAACAGCATTTTCGACCGTGCTAGATCTTGAATTTTAGACAGACAGGCCTACAAGGCAACTGATCTTGAATTCCTCTACGACTACCCGAGAAATACCTCAGAACATTTGTCTTTTTCATTCTTGATAAACATTATGACCCTCTTATTTTGTGATTTACATCCGTCACCTCACACTTCCGGTCCAGTTGAAAACCAGCGTCCGGCACTAAGTAGTTGCCAGGAATTTTTGCTAAACTGGGCCCTTTTGGTGCAGCAGTGAGGTACACTTTTACTGTTTCTTATGCAATATTTATCTATGAATTTCCTTACATACCACTTTAATAAATAAAATGTTGGTATATAATATTGTGTGCCTTTTAGTCTGTGCTAATTAAATGTATTTTTCTTTTCTCTCTATTACAAAACCGAGGATTAATTTAAGGCACAACCAATAGACTGAAACCAAGACTATCGTTAAATCACGATCCATAAAGGGGAATACGTAGTTAGCCCATAGTCATAGAGCACCAACATCTTCAATCTTGATAGACTATGGTCAACCGTTAGTTTGAAACCAAAGACAAAGCTGTGTCAATATTGGCATGCGATACGATTGACACATGATAGTATTGAGGGCTATGTTTTATGTAATCTAGGCTCTATTCAGTGCTGCCTTTTGAGCAGTGTCCAATTACACGCCTGGAATGATCCAACACGTGTGGATATGACGGACCTACCTGCTTTGCCGGTGTAGGTAGGTATCTCTACACAGGGTGGCAGGGACATCGACGCGCAACCTGTTACCATGGATTCAGCACATGATTCTAAACACCCTTACATCGATAGATTTCATCGGTTATAAAAAAAATAGTTAGCTGTTCTATACATTTTGACCGCGTAGGTATTGCATTTTCCTATGAAACAGCAGATTTTTTTTTTTTTGTTAACCGACAGAAAATTTCTACTCTAGGGGGTCTAAAATTATGTGCTTAATTCATGGTTACAGGTTGCGCGTCGATGTGCCTGCCACCCTGTATAATATGCACATATTGTAGTATGAACATAGTTGAAAATGTATCCATACTTCCATATTAATCCATAATCCAGTTTATACGAATATGTCTTACGGGCTGGCAGGGACATCGGCGCGCAGACTGTTACCATGGAATCAGTACATGATACTGGTACCACGGTCGTCGGTTATTAAAAAAAATCTGCTATTTCCTACAAAAGTGCAATACCTACGCGGTCGTATGTGTTACGCAATAACCCCTCTGAGTTAGGAAAGAGCATACTCTTTATCCCGATAGGACGTCCTGGAAATCATTTGCGACCTCCACGTAGCAAGGTCAAAAGACTGGCAAAAGACAGTTTAATAGAAATCCCAATAAATTTCCATTAGGTAGATACTTAACGTCATATTATCCTTGCAAGTCAATAATGTTGTTCCAGTTATATCAGGACAACAGGACAGCTGCCTTGCCCCGTAGCTCCTGCAACGCGATTGGTTCCCGCAAAGTTGGACCCCTCACTATGACGTAGGTTGCTGACGTCGCTTCCCGACCCTGACCTGCAGAAATTGGGTCAGGCCAGCTAGATACTCCACCCACAATTCCGCTATTCAACTCCTGGTGAATCAATAGCGAGGATATACACAATAATACTCAAAGAAAATTTTACTAGGTACTTTAAATTATTGGCTTTCACGGAAGCCAGCACACATTGGCGGCACCGCTTGCACAGTCAATAAAATTGTTTGAATTGCACTTTGTGTAAGTAGCTATTCTCTATCTCCGTCTGGCTTTAGGTTTAGTCAAACGGGTGACAAGGACGGATAGCGGAAGTAAAATAAGAATGGAGTCGGGGTTCATTCATTGATGTTTCCGCCGCCATCAATGGGTGGACACAAAATAAGGGAGTGCAGAAGGCGCTGACCATAAATGCGCATAAAAGCATGGTGTAAAGCAGAGGCGGTAAATACCAACGAGCCTCACAACATGAATATATGTATGTAGGAATACGAAAATTCGTTGATGAGAGGATTTTCCACGTTCAGACACGGACGCCGATAGGCATAGGCAAAAAAAACTAAAAGGGCACTGAACTGCGACTCGGAGAACTTACCATTACACTGTCAATTACAGGGTTAAATTAAATTAGCTAGCGAAACTCCCGCAGACGTGATGAGTATCGATATTTAAACATGATAACATCTGGTTTTTTTTTTTTCGTGTTTTAATATTGATAGCCATGACGTAGATATGTGAAGTTTACAAAAAAAGACAGATTTTCTAATCTCATACTTCAACTACAACACATGCGGTCATTAAACCGAGAAAAAATCATCGAATATTTTTTTTTTCGTTTTACCATGTTTAGATTTTACGTCTGAGTAGTTTCGCTAGCTAATTTAATTTGACTCTGTATTTCGGCTTGATGCAAGTAGAAGAAACGAGGTACTGCCGTGCTGTATTGATAGGAACTTCTGTGTATGTTGTAAATAGGGATACACGAGTTTAACCACTCAACACTATTTGTCGCTTGTTTGCGGGACTGTTTGGATAAGTAATTAAGGTAGAGCTCGCTGAAGCTGAAACGCGGCATTGTTGAATTAAGGCATTTTGTTAACTATTCTTAGTTAAGAGGGGCCCCTGGCTAAATAATAACAGCAGCACAGGTCAATCGATCAAGTAAGCTACGCTTGCCGCGGTTGGTCTGTAGATAGGTGACCATCTTTACATACCGAGATCCCTCCGTGCCTCGGAAACCACGTTAAGCCGTTGGTCCCGGCCATGTCCTGGCTGTCATTCGTGGATCTTTGACAGTCATTACGGGTAGTCAACCCCGAAAGTCTTTCAACCAGTCTTACCAAGGGGTATCGTATTACCCAGTAACTGGGTTGTGAAGGTCAGATAGGCAGTAGCTCCATGTAAAATACTGATATTCAGCTGCATCCGGTTAGACTGGAAGCAGACCCCAACACAGGAAAAGGCCAGGCAGATGATGAATCTTAGTTAACAAAAAAATCTTCATTAATTACCAGCATTGTCATATTACTTTGATTCAATAAGGGTTACATATTTACGTCCTAGGTCCTAATTCACTATGACCACTTAACGATTCTTTACTTCGAAACCACTTCAATTCCTTAGTTATTCTTGCGTTCTCGCGTATATTTCGCGCAGTGTCATTCATTGTATCATAGAGACTAAGGCCCCTGATGATGTCGTATTTTTTTTGGTAGGTACTTATGATAACTTTATCATATTATACACAGAACGTGGGGCTTAACACTTTTATTCATTCGTAATTCTATTCCAATGCAAACTCATATTTTTAGGTAAAAGAAGAGGACTCGTAGGATGGGAAAGATTCAAAGTTGAGTTTAGTTTCTGTGCATTTGTAATTCGGCCCTGTAATGTAATCGTAAAACAATTAGTGTCAACACTCAATGAATGCTATGTGCAAATATATATAACCCGCAGTCAACTTTGCGGCTACAAATAGCCCAAAAAACAATAGAATTTTTACTGACGCCATAAAACAAAATACGTCACAGTGCCTTGAAACCGAAGTGAATATCATTGAATTCCAAATTTAATAAAAACTGTGTATGAAAACAAAATATTTATCCATCCAAACAATCTCGAGGGTCGCTCAACTAAGCACGTCTTTCAATAAACAAGATAACATTGCTGCTGCGAAACTGAATTTCAGACGAATTTACACCTTCATACTTTGAAATAAGGACTGTTTGCTAAGATAGTGTTGGTAAATCTAGTTTGTTCAGTGATGACGTAACGGGAGTACCCGTCCGTTCATTGAGATGTCATGTCGCAACCCCGCAGCCCCCTGTATAGCCTCCCCCTTATCTCGTTAATTATCCCTCCCGCAGTGACGTCAGGGGTAATTTCGTCACACTAAATAAAATTCCACTTTCTAGATTAGTTTTCCGATAACATTTTGTTCGTGGTAAACTGTTGGTCTATTGTTTAATATGAGGTCATTGGGTTCAAGTTTGGTCCATAGAAGAATGCGTCTATAAATATCGGGTACCAATCTGTTATTTATAAACGTTGCTTAAAGTTACGTAATGATAAAGAAAGAAAGAACAGACATTTATTTGGCACAAACTCTTTCTTTCTTTCATAAGCGACTGTTTAACCATACATTGTAAACATTTAGACGTCTCTTAACTTTAAGGAACGTTAATTACTACTAAAAAGGCTGTATTCGAATAAAAACATGTACACTTGTAGTTACGTAGTTTGTGGAAGGAATAATTTTCTCCAGCATGAGAACTGTGATAGTGTAAGTTTTATTATGCAGATTAGGTACTGAATGTTTTAAAATGGATAGATTACTGCGGTTTCGTGGAAAAAATAATAATTTAGGCATGAAGACATTGTTATCGATCTTCAAAACCATCGAAAGCTTTTTAATCCTGAAGACTACAGACGAGAGAATGCGTTCTTGCGCCTATCAGTTTCATACTAACGAATTCGGATTTTGGGAATTTGGTCTTTATTAGCTACCAGAATCATCGCACTGACAGGTGTCTGAAACGCATTTTCTCGACGGCCGAACTGTATTTCAAACATCTACTATTCTATTCTATTAGTTAGAAAATTAGTTGTTAAACAAAGTGACTATCAAGTTAAATTGTCCATATTCAACATATTCAAATCACAACGGTCATTCTTTGACAGTTTATTTAAATGAATATAACATATTAAATGGACGACAGGCTTAAATTTGCTTAACAATTCCCTGACTATACATATGCTGCAACAGTAACGTAAATGCTCATATGAAAATAAAATTTCAGTGTAGTCATGTAACGCTCCGACTACCCATTGCACCAATGACGAAACATTTAACTGTATCGATCGTGTCTGGGTCTAAAGTTTGACGTCACTAAGTGCGTCACAGTTCTAGGCTACGTGGCTACAACAGGGTTCAATGCATTTTGTAAATTGAGAGAGACAAGAATTTTGCACCGATATTAATACCTTTGAAACCGTGCCTCGGAAAGCACGTTAAACGTTTGGTCCCGGCTGTTATTTGTCGATCTTCGACAGTCGTTAAGTAATCAGAAGCGTAAAAGTCTGACAACCAGTCTTACCAAGGGGTGATTGTGTTACCCTGTAAATGGGATGCGAAGGTCAGATAGACAGTCGCTCCAGGTAAAATACTAGTGTTCAGCAGTTTTAACATGCTTTTGATTGGTACAAAAATATAAATGAACCAAAGAATTCGTAGGGGAATATTAGTTTTATTTCTTTATGTAGCACATAGTATATGCAAGACCATCTAAATATGTTAACATATCCATATCACCTTTCTTATTAATATGCTCTTGGAGTTTAAAATCAAAAGAAAAAGGGGATCAGAACGGAATGACAAGTTTATAGTGGGTCAGAATTAAAACGAAATAACAACCAGCAAGGGATCAGATCAGGGGATCACCGGAATAAATCGTTTTTTGTAGTACTGCGATTTGTTGTTCCTTTTTTTTCTATCAGACCAGCTATAAATCTCTCTATTTCATACTCTGTATTTTTCTGCTCTTTTACATGTTCTCTCATTGTTTTGTATATATTTAATTTCCTTCTGTTAGGTAGACTATTCCAACGGTTATTCCAGCTTTCAACTGCATTTTGCGTGATGGTTATACCCGCGAGTAAGCCAATATAAAAGATGGCATGGATGTTTTAACGTATTTAGATAATAATAATAATAATAAAACTTTATTTCAGACTATTATAAGGTCCATAAATATGTTAGTATTTTGGTGTTAGATGGCCTTGCATACATATTAGCATATGTATGCAAGGCCATCTAAATACGTTAATCGTAAAAAAGAAGAAGTAAAACTAATTTTCCCCTAATAATTCCTTAATTTATTGATAACTAGCAGCGCCCCACGGTTTCACCCGCAAATAAAAATTCCTGTGTTAATCCTGGTTATAAACTATCTATATGCCAAATTTCATCCAAATCTGTTCAGTAGTTTTTGCGTGAAAGAGTAACAAACATCCATCCATCCATCCACACAGACTTTCGCGTTTATAATATTAGTAGGATTTTCAAGCGTTTATTAGGTACTAACTTTTGCCCGCGGCTCCGTAGAAATGATTTTTCGCGGTAACGTGCATCGAAGTCAATTAGTATCGCAGTGAAAATCTTTCGCGGTAACGTGCATCGAAGTCAAGTAGTATCGCAGTCAAGATCTATCGTGGTAACGTGCATCGAAGTGTAGTGACTTTGCAGAGACGGTCTTTCGCAGTAACATGCATCGCAATTTTGTAGCATCGTATTAGCATTTATTGATATTTTGTGCGTCGAAATTCCGTAAATTAAATGAAATGAAATGAAATAATTTATTTGCTATGAATGTAGGTACAAAAAGTATGGTGTTAAGTAAGAGAAGGATCCAGTACATTCTACCGTGAGGCATGCAAAAACTCTTTTTAGTACAATTAATTATGAAATAATCTTAAAAAATCGAATATTTAACGAGTATCAAATTAATATATATAATAGTCAATAAAAATATAAATCATTCAATTTGTAAGTTAATTCAGTGGTAAACAATGTCAATGATAAGTTAATAATTAGTCAATAATACAATGTCAATAATAAGTTAATAATTAGTCAAAAATACAATGAAATTTGAAAATTAAAATCGCAAGGGAAATCATTGTATATAAATAATCATATTGATTTGTCATTCAAAAATGTGTCAATTGTATAATAACATTTTTCAAGTAGCAATTTATTTAATTTCCTTTTAAATATTTGTAGTGTGCAATTTTTTATATCAGCAGGTATTTTATTGTATATCCCATGTTGTAGGTCCCATGTGCATAATATTCTTTTTCAGCAGTGCTGTTTTAAATTTACCTGTATGTAAAAGATTTTTATATTGAGATCTTATTAATGTTGGCCTTGTTGAGTGATCAATATTTGAACAAAATAAATTTTGATTACTTTTCACAAACAGTCCCATTTCCAAAATATAGAGCGATGGAAAAGTTAGTAAGTTAAGGGATTTAAACATAGGAACGCAGCTGTCTGTTGAATTTATTCCAGTCATTGATCTAATGCAATATTTTTGGGCTCTAAAAATCCTTTCTCTCTCACTGCAGTTACCCCAAAAAACTACTCCGTATCTTAAAACAGAAGCAACGAGACCATGATAAGCTATAATAATCGTGTCAGTGCTAACTTTTTTTGTCAAATTATATAAAATGTAGGCAGATTTGCTAAGTTTCTTGCAGATCTCCTCGGCCTGTGGTTTCCATGTCAGATGATTGTCAATAATTATACATAGAAATTTTGCAACATTTGTATTGTCTACTCTTTCTCCATTGTATGCGATAGTCAAAGTGTCTGGACGTAAACGCTGGTAAAAATGCATTACTTTGGTTTTTTTCAAATTGATAATTAAATTATTGATAGAAAGCCAATTTATTATATTTTTTAATGTATCATTAATATCTGTTTCATAATCCGCTTTTTCTGTACATTTAACAATAGCCGTGCTGTCGTCAGCAAATAATACCATTGGCTGTTGAATTTGTCTAGGCAGGTCATTTATATAAAGCAAAAATATTAAGGGTCCGACAACAGTACCTTGCGGTACTCCGAATTTGACTTCCCTACTAACTGATAAATATTTATATTGAATCTTACTTTTGGGACATATCCTAGTGATTTGTCTGTTGTTTGCGTTTGCTTAGGTAAGATTCAATAAGTCTCAAGACGTTTCCTCTAATACCGTACCTGTCAAGTTTGTGCAAAAGAATGTCATGTTTAACGAAGTCAAAGGCTTTAGTCATGTCAGTATATATTGCACAAACTGGTGTTTTGTTGTCGATATTTATCATTATGTTATGTAGCAAGTCGTAAATGGCCATGTTAATGTTTTTATTTTTTCTGAAACCTTTCTGCTCATTGCAAAGGATGTTATATTTATTTAAGAAAGAAGTTATAGATTCATAAATTAGTTTTTCGAGTATTTTAGAAAATACAGAAGTAAGAGCTATCGGTCTATAATTTGACATTTCTTCTTTACTGTCTTTTTTATGTATAGGTATAATAATTGTAGTTTTTAAGCTATCTGGAAATATATATACCGTATTCTACTCGAAAGACGAGAATTTATATTGATTTTGATTTATTATCTGAGATATCTGAGAACTAGTCATGTAAAACGCGATTCAAACTTTATGCTATTTTTTATTTATTTCATTCGACACAGGCCCATAGATAACCTAAACATACATATTTTTATTTTAAAATATTCTTACTATAGCTTCCTACACTAGCATGTTCTTGTGCTGGTCTGTGGTACTTGTCCGCGGAAGCGACGGAACACCAGGTCCTGCGGCCAGAAGTCTTCTTCCATGACGATGGGCAGATAACAATTCGGTACGCGCAACACGAACGCCTTAAAGTTGACGTTGCGGTGCGACTTCAGTAACTGCACCCTCGGCGTGTACCTCATCTGCTGGCGCACGTACTCCACGATGTCCTCCGCCTTAGTGGTGTAGTGTAGGCGGGAGATGTACACCGGTGTGTTCGGCTTTGCGGCACGCAAGCTGACTTCCGGCTCCGCAGCGGTTCTTGTTCGTTCGCGATCGGCGCTTCCTCCTTAGCACCGTCACGAAACCCTCATCATCAGCCCTATTCGGTACCTTTTCCTTTTCTTTTCTTCATATTTGGAGCACCTGGGGCACTCGCGGTGATGCTAGCGGATTCATGTTGTAGGGGCTTCGCCAGGGCTGTAGACACTGGGAGCGGGACGGGGCGAGGGGCTTGGGCGGCGCTGCGTGGAGGAGCCGCGATGACGACTCTCTCGGCACTATGAAGTGTGCTACTCTCTACGCAGTACCTCAACCTCTCACCCTCGCTGACAGGTGAATTTGTTACTGTGCAGTGACTCGCCTCATGTTTCGAGCCGCCATAAAGTTTGAATCGGGCTGTACCTATCTATCTACCTCTAGTGTAGAGTCGGAGATCAGAGACAACGAGCGCTAGATAGTTTCCGAAATTCCTCTACTAAAATAACTGACGTCCATGACTCTACTAGAAACAGAAACGGGAGAGACAGAGTAGTCTAAGAAAATAATTACCTAGGTAGGTCTATGATAATGTAGTGTAAGTATAGAGTTGCCATAAGCTTCGTAATGTAGATATGTAATCTGTTACTTTCACCTGATCAGTAGCCACTTGGAACAGCTTAAATGACTAATTATTATTACATCGATATCCTATCAAGTGTGATTAAATAACCATTCAATTATACTACCACCATCATTCATGAATTATAGCGATTATGTAGACACCCATTCACGTTACAAGTACCAACGGTAATTAAAATTATTTTCATTGAATGTACATATACAGTTACAAATACTTACAATCACATTAATATAATAATATAAAATAATATAATTCGGTAAGGCTAGCCGGCACAAGTTTCGTAAACATTCTCGTGTTACGCTCAGGTTTCCGGATAGCACAGTGTGTAATTTAAAGCTCACAACATTTACTAGCAACTAGATAATATTACTTCAACGGCACAAAATACAAGAGTTGTGAATGAAACAGTGCGCGTCCGGCGGGTCGGCGAGCGGCGCGAATGGGAGCGGAAGCCCGCGGTTAGTCCACTTCCTGTTTCCTGCAGGGCCGAGAGCGACGCACGCGCAGCCGAGCGCGCCCGACCGTGGCCGATCTCACACGAGCGCGCCCGACCCACTCCGATTGCCGCCGAAGCTCCGACGAACCACCACGGCAGGCTACAATTTTTCATTGAGCGACACGTCGAGAAAATGGAAAATCTTCTGTCGCATGTAACTAAGTGTATAAATTGATTCGCTGAGCAGCCTATAATCTATGTATGGTATTCTACTTGTTGAAATTTATGGGAACATGTCTTTGCGTAGAAGAATTTAAATCTTGACAAGTTTTACAAACGTGACAAAAACTTAATGGAAATCGACCATCGCCTACTTATACATACTACTTATACATAGACTACCCCCATCATTATCATATTCTGTGTTTGTACAGTTATAGATAGGAGTTACAAACACAACGTAACAAAATAAAAGAGGAACGTGACCATTCTGTATGACATTTTGTCACTGCCAGCCTAACATTGTGGTTAGGCCTTTACCTAAATTAGATTTCCTTCCGTACTTAAAACTGAACAATAGCAATATAGTATCAACTAACAGATCAATTAAACTTTTGATATTTTTTCTCCCTATTTTGTTATAACTATGTATGGGAATATCCACTCAACTTATTTAAATTCTTGTAAGGAAAATAGAGTTAGAAACAAACACAACACAATAAAAAAAAGCAACCTAGATTTTTTTTTTAAGTTGGTTGTTTTTTATTTTGTTTTGTAAAAACCTGCCCCACAAAAATCGTATTGCTCACTATTATTCACTTGCTATGTAAAAAACAGTGACAGAAAGTTTTTATAACATCATCAACATAGCTACACCAAGTGAAAAAAACGCGTATCATTGATGCTAACTCAAAAACCACCTAAGCAATGTTAATTTTATATAGGACCACCGCGCAAGCTAAGCTAAATAATTTTCAAAATCGGCCCATAATAATAATTGACGAAGATGTCGATGAACACCTCCTATTTTTTTTAAAAGTCACTCACGTGTTTGGTCGTTTTATCCGTTGATCGCCTTCGTGTTAGTCGATGTTCTTTTCTCTCTAAAACCTTTGGCGACTTTTCATATAACTTCCGACTGACATTCCCCTTCCAGCGCAGCCTAGAGGGGATATTATTGAATGTCAGCCAGAAAAGGTTAGGCATTACATAAAGCCTCCTTTCCGAGAGAAACGCTCTTTAGTTGTTTTCAATTTCCATAAATCCAGTATAAAAAAAATAAAAATTCGAAACAAAAGTCATAACTCAATAAAGTGTGATGACGTCAGAGCCCTATCGTGTCGCACATTAATTGCCCAAATGCGAATAACATTTTATTAGATATAAGTATATACATAGCTGCCGATTCGCCTACATGCCGCCTACGCAGCGCCCACGTACCCCGGCTCCTCTTGAGCTCAGACGGACGTAGTAGCGTAGGCTCGTATTGTGGGCGCGAGATTAAGTTTAGTGCAGATACGACACTACATTAAAAAAGATTTTACGGATCTTTGATGGTCTAATCAAATGCTAGAATTACGTTTGAGCAGCCTCCAACTTCATTGTGTTTGAAAAATTCGTTTACCTGACAACGTAAATAACTTAATAAATGTGATGCCTATTGCCTATTTAAGTATATTACGGAATTACCTCCTTTTTACAATAAATTGGAAAATAAAAATTTTGTTAACATTCTCGAGCCCTTGGTCTACGACGTTCGGCATCCGCAAAACTTTCTTTTATTCAAGCAGGGTTACAATCGATCAGAATTCAAAGGTTTCGGGGTTTTAACAATTTTGTCAGGCCTAGACTAGAATGATGAGAGAAGCAAATTTTATGTAATTTTTAAGCGAGAGGACAGGCTTTGCATTTCTGAATATTCAGCAAACTAGTGGCTCAGTAGCGGTTAGAACGGTTATACCACGATACCTTCTGTTTTAGATGCCTAAGTCCAACAGTGAAATGTGCGACGACTGTTTTTGATAATGCTGTATCATTATCAAGAACAGTCATCGCACATTTCACAAAAATACTGGAAATTCTTGTCTATCATACAAAGTCTGAGCAGGTCATGGTGTTATTCAGCGTGGCAACAAAGTACTTCTGAGTTATAAATACGATCAATCAATCGACCAGAACACTTAATTTATAAGGTCAATCAATCAAATCAATGATGTTCTTGAATGCGACTCAACTCAACAGCTGAATGGAAATACTTTTGCAGATTCATCTTTCAATTTATATAATTATGTCAAACGTCTCGCTTATTGCAAGAGTCGACTGATTTTTTTATGTGGGTAGAAAAGTGGCATAAAAATTTTACTGCTTATATTGACGACCAGTAACCAACCTTTTTTATACTGATTTGTTTCCTTTTGTATAAAATTTATTCTTTTGTCTTTTGCTGTCACTCTCTGTGAAAAGCTGTGAAAATATATATACCAAAATGTCGTGATCGTGTTTCCATTTTAATAAGCATGTCATAGCCATCCTCCAACAGCCTATATCTTACCAACATAGCCAGAGATCGCACAAGACAGGAAGGTTTGGAAGAAAAAAGGGGAGGCCTTTGCCCACCAGTGGGACACAAAATAGGCTAACTTTATATATACCTGCATAATAAGTCCGTCTTGACTAAAATTCCCCAACAATAGACACAGCAGGTTCTATAGTTGGAGAATTTTATTATATATTATCGTTTAAAGGTTCCTAGTTCCTATGCTTAAAGATTTCAATATATTCAAAGATGAAGATGAAGTAAAAGAGCAAATTACCGAAGTAAGTAAGCGTTCTTACACTCTAGACTGCTTACGACATTACGATACGGCACATCTCCGTCATTTTTAATCTTTGCGATTATCCTTTTGTGTCGAACAAGGGGCTAGCGACAAGCCGATTCAATTGCGCCAACACGAACTGTTTCTAGACTTACACGCAGAATTAATTAGATTGTAGACCACTGTTATTATCGTAGCTACTCCTACCTCTTGTGTTCTAATGATACAACATTATTAGCGGAACTTTATCGTCACAGTCGCTTGGGTAACAAACCACTAACTCCAGCATAACAACATATTCGGACAATACGAGAAGTACTACCAGATTCTACGACATTGAAAAGTTATATCCCGTGTCGGAACAACGTACCTAAGATTATGAATCAATACGCGAGCAACATAAATCAATGGACTTTATATTTACGTCACACGCAATTGCGAACGTTTTCAACAAATTCAATATAATTTGAAATGCACCGATGCTATTTGAATGTTATGTATAATGTAGTAGGCACAAACACATCATTAAACATGTATTTGCTGTTATCTCACGAGTTGAGTAAACAGAGTTGGTGTTATGTTACACTCAGGCATGATTATGAAAGAGCGTCGGATTACTATGGCCTAGGTCTTAACTAAGAGAACAGGGGGAGGCTCCCCGCACCCTCTGCCCTCACACTCCTCCTCCATTCACTACGTAGGCTGAGAGGGAGAGATTACGTTGTATTTCGAAGAATCTTTGCATAATCATATTCAGGAGGCGAACTTGGAAATCCCTCAACGACTGATTTCGGGATAATTTTGTAATCAGAAACTTGCTTTGTCAACTAAACATTCAAGTTCGGATGTACCGCATTCTAATTTTAGCTAAGATCATCAATATTATTATTTGAAACCTAATTATAGAGAGACAGGAAATATTGGTTCAACATTTAATTTCGTTTTAGCCACCACTACCTAATATTATAACCGCATTAGCTGTCCTTTCGTGCTACGATTATTTAGTTCTCTTTAATTTCGTGAAAGTTAGCATTTTTCAATTAATAGTCCTTACAGAAAACCGGCATAAAACATTGTATAGAGTATATCCTGCCATTAGGCAATAGTATAAGGTTGAATTTAACTCTTAAAAGGAACTTAGTAAACGTTTCAGCAACATCTAAAAACAGTCACAGTTAAAACGAGTCGTTGTATAACAATGCTGAATGAGTCAGTGTAGCTGCAAACTTGCCTTATACATGTGTAAACAAAACTAAAGCAGTTTACGTAACCCCTACAAATCATTGAAAGGCTAGGGGAGGGGTTGGGGTGGAGCGTAGGCCGCTGTATGAATGAACGGAGAACGTCACGCGAACATTACGTGTTTCTCAACACGATAGAGATCGATAGCTAGTGGTGGCATATTTGTTAGATAGCTGTTGGAGTTGGAGCTGATAGTCT
This sequence comes from Apamea epomidion, assembly GCA_947507525.1. Lineage (NCBI taxonomy): Eukaryota > Metazoa > Arthropoda > Insecta > Lepidoptera > Noctuidae > Apamea > Apamea epomidion. The sequence continues at coordinate 14,287,597 of OX382230.1, read as the reverse complement.
TAAAGAGAGGAATTTGGACATTACCAAGCCTGGACGACTAGGAATTTTCGTACGGATGACGTGATGTCGTTGAAGAAAGAAGGCCCTTGGTGTTTAAAACGAATGCGTGTATTTTTCTGAATCTTTCCTTCACCACAGGGCGAAGATTCTTATTCAGTTTCCGTTGTTAAAAGGTAAGTTCTACCTACATTGTCAAAACAAATCGCAACTTCTGTCTCAGAGTCCGTTGAGGCAGGTCGCCGACCGATTCATCTTCAAATCTGCATACGTTTAGCTACGGCCGGCCGTGCGTCATATTTCCGAAGTCGGTTCATTCTGCAAACAAAGGTCACATTGTCAAACGGGATGCCGGATGCGGGAGCGGTCCGTATCTCGGCATCGGGCCGGTGTCCGGCTGGACGACAACGGACGCGCGTCCGCTTTGTACCGCCACATCCGATTACGATGGAATTCACACTCGCGTATTGTCATGTAATGACAATGTGGATTACACTTGCACTCGCATTCATACTCTGACGGTCAAATTGTCGGTTTCCTTCTTCATTGAGTGATTTGGGACGTTTGTAGTAATTTCTGTTTGCGTAAATGGCCATGCTAACTATGTTTTATGATTGTGCTCATTTATGGAACTTGCACCAGTTGTGACACTCAACACCACCTACTGTAGCCCCACCTCTTTTATCAGTTCTGTGGTAGCCCCAGTAGTTAATAATAGACGTAATTACGTAATATAGTTGTTTGCAGTTGATCTTTTATTTTAGTATGAAAGCACTGAAGTTTTACATTGCACCGATTGCTCGCTATCAATCTTTTAACGGGGCACCTGACGAGCCATAATTAACTAGTACCCTACTTAGACGTATACTTCCCCAAGTGTCTTGTTACTTTATCACGCAGTTGCATCAGAGAGAACACATATGATGGCGAGGTCTAAGACAGGAGTTCCGAGTTGGTTTGTAGAATGAGAGAAATCGGGTCCTAAAATGACTTGTTAATTCTTCAAGCTCAAGATCAATCCTTTCATGAGGAATGTTGTGAATCTTGAATGCCACTAAATCCTCATAATTATGTCGAACACATTGTGTATTGAAATTTACAAAAAAGGTAAAGATAGGGATCAAAGTTTCAACTTGATGGCTGAGATAAAGTCCTATTGTCAAACAGCATACTTGGGCGTACACGATTCCGGCTTGACATAAATGTGGAAGCCACAGTTCAATTGTTTTTTGTTTCTGTACATATTATTCCAGAGAGTGCATGTTCTGTTCAAACGCACGCAGTGTCTATTTAGATAACTTATTAGTTATCATTATCACCGTGGCGGTGTCGTAACCGGAGCTCTTCCTGTGTACACGCGATATTATAACTGCATTGTAACTATACTTATTAGAACAGTAGGTACTCCATATGATATGTGATAACCCCGAGCGCGTATGCCTATAGCTTCTTTATTACTATTTCTAACGGTAAGTACATACTTAGGCTAGTAATGACTACCTAGTAACATTTCGCCTTTAGCTACATCCTTATTGCATAACACACTTTCAGTCACAATCTTATGATTTTGAAGGATATTGCTAATCCATTGTTTCATTTTTTTTTTGTTGGCCTATTCCGTGTCCCACTGCTGGGCAAAGGCCTCCCCTTTTTCCTTCCAAACCTCCCTGTCTAAGGCGATCTCTGACCATGTTGGTCCTGCAAACCTCGCTAGATCGTCACACCACCTTCGCCGTGGTCTACCTCGACGGCGATGTCCTCCTTCAGGCGTCCAGTGAGTGACGATCTTTGCCCATCTCTCCGGGTGCATTCGCACGACGTGTCCGGCCCAGTCCCACTTCAGCCTGGCTGTTTTTTCTCCAACATCCGCTACTTGAGTTATGGAGCGCAGCGTGGTGTTTCTAACTCGGTCTGTGCGCTTGACACCTATTATGCTGCGCTCCATTGCCCGTTGATAAATCTTTAGTTTGGACTTCTGTTGTTCAGTAAGTGACCAACTTTGTGCACCGTAGGTTAGGACGGATAGGATGCACATGTCGATGAAAGGGACCAGTAGGTCTTCCAAGCATTTTGGACTCGTCTTTCGACTTCCTTGCCTTGTCTATTCTTGAAAGACACTATCTGGCCCAAGTATGTATACTCATCGACATATTGCAACACATGTCCGTCTACCTGTTTTTTGGATCTGTTCATTCAAAGTCCAACCTCAAGACTTGCTGTGCTCAGATCTTGGAGCATTTCTTCAAGTTCTGGTGGTGATGTGGAGAATAATACAATATCATCAGCAAAGCGGGGGTTTGTTAGCTGGTGACCGCTAACCTTTATGCCTCGTGACTGCCACGAATCAGGCAACTTGTTAAACACCTCCTGCAGTGCGCTTGTAAACAGCTTAGGTGAGAGTGGATCACCTTGTTTGACACCTTTTTCTCTGTTGATGTTCCATAAATTTGTCTACTCAACTAAATAACGCAATGAATGTTGTTGAACTGTCAAAGTGGAAGCCATTGCTACTGTCAGTGTGTTACGCAATTACCCAGCTGATCCTAAAAGGAACTCTTAGACCCGTATATTTTTAAAGCCATTTGATTGATTTTTGTTTAGTAATGCTTGAGTCTTGAGTAAGGTTCTCTAATACGGCCCATAGAACCTTAACTAGGTAAGTACTACTTAAAAGTACTACTTACCTATCTAAAAGCTAGCCTATGCCTAATCCAATATTCACAATTTTAATTTTTTTTAAAGGCGGCGGCAGTAAAGATGACGCTCATCATCAACTCCCAGAGAGTCATCTTAGAACTAGTGATTATGAAAGAAAAAGAGAGAAAGAAAATACATTTATTTAGCACAGACTAAAAGACACACTATACACCAGATACAAACATCAGATAAAAACAACTAAAAGTAGTAGTCCGATGTAAGAAATTAGCAAGAAATTGAGCCTCACGGCTCCGCCAAAAAGGCAAAAAATCAGGTGTATCTTACCTAAATTAGATAGAATAGGTAATTATTGTTTAAGTAGAAGAAGAAGTAGGTACATAGAAGTCAATTTGAGTTCAGGAACCATCTTGTATCGGTCAAAGATCAAGATCGTACTTAATTGTTTAGGAGAGAAATTTAAGAGAGAAAGTCACATAGATCCGTATGTGTTCTCGAATCGAATAGTACCTACACACCATGGTAGAAATAAACAATATAATTAATTCAACGTTTCATGGCGTTGGTGTTGCCAGTGTTGCTACATTATTGCGCAGGAGTGGAACTGACAACACTGTCCGCGTGAAAGTTGCCCGTACCGTGAAATTTATAATATTGTATTAATCATTAGAAGCATTACATATTTGAATTATTTCGTTGTTGTTATGAATGTTATGTGTCCGGTTATTTTGTACGACTCATAGAGAAATTGCGTTACTACCGTTATTTCTTAACTTTATGTCTTAAATACAATTATGACTCGTGTAAGATAACTTGTCCACAAAGTGGGTAGTTAAGTATACTCTAGATTTTTAATAGACGTCAATATTTATTTTTTGAGTACGTTTGTAAAATAGGCATATAAGACCTTCTTTCTAGCTTTGTCTTAAATTCTACCTTTGAATTTTTTTTCAGCAAATAAGTAAAACTATTCAGCAAGAAATACGTTGCCGAAAGCTCAAAAATAAAACGTTAAGTGGTAATAGGTAGGTACTTACCTAAAAAATAGATGAGAAAAAATGACACTGACAAAAGTGTGTTTTGAAAGCAAATTGTTACATACCATGCATAGATATGGATAAGCTAACTGGACTCTAAAGCCAGTTCTTGCACGTCATAATCATAACTAAGAAGTAATTGTCCCCCACCATGTTGTGTACCTAGACCACAATACCACATAGGCGTGGTAGGTACCGCTTGTTCTAGTGTTAGTTTTATGTGAAGTAATAAGTTTTAATTACACGGCGGGACTGTAGAGGATAGACTAGAGGAGGAAATTAACTGTCCTCTTCCAAAAAGCGATTGCAATTTTGTCATCTAACAGCAAACGCATTTCTAAGTACGGTCTATATTATATCCTCAGCACAAAAATATCTAAGTCGAATCACACACTTCAACGCGCCACGCGACGGGGCGCTCGCACCCCCGTGCGTGACTTTTTACCACGGATATCTATGCTTTTTACATACAAATTCAAGAAAAACGCGCTTTCGTGCCAGAAATTTAGCTTCGCTTCACGCGCCCCGTCACGTGGCGCGTTGTAGTGTGTGATCCGCCTAAGGTTCTGATCCTGAAGATTCGCCATTAAAACCGACTTGGGACTCGTTAGGTCTATATTTGAAGTTTTAAGAATAAAGTTAAAGACAGACGTTGGATCATTTACGCATTATTCAAACGGGAAACTGCAACCCACTCTGACATACCTTAAACTGATGAAATGTAAAGAAGGAAGGTAAGTATCTAGGTACCTACACAGTGCTGTATCTAACTGAAATCTCAGCTAAAACTAGTTATCACAAGTTAAATAGCAAACTTACGTCTATAACACATATAATAGGATAAAGTGGCGGCTCCCACGAGACAACCCACACAAAAACTTGTTCGCACCAAGACGTTTCCATTGAACGGGTGACAGTTGCGTTCCTAGCGCATTCGAGTTCTCTTTGCCCTTTGAGTTTGCGCCTTTCCTTCGATTATCGATTCCGAATAAGAATATCATTCGAGAGTCGACATATTTTTAGATAGCTCGCTCGAAATAGTGACTCGTGTGAATTTTATATGCACCATTTTAGGAACATGCCATTCTGGTTTTAGAGAGGAACGTGTAACTCGCTATATTATTAGTTGTTCGTTTTTGGCTTTCGTCTGTGGCTCCACCTATATAAAAGAACTTTGTGACGTCATATAGAGATGAAAATTTTACCGCAATTTTTTAGTGAAAGTTTAAAAAATGAACAACCTATTATAGGTACACATTTGTAAGCATTTGCATTTAGACACCATACATTGGACTGTTGTTTGAAAACAGATTCAGTCTAGTTCGTTAAATACTGCTTGGGAGAGGCCTATGTCCAGCAGAGGACGTCTTTCGGCTGAAATGATGATGATGATATTCATGGCTGAACACGTTGATTTGATTTTTAATAAGTGTTTGTAATATTGTCCCAATACCCAAGTTTTCTACAGTGCAACATATTTCTCTGTTGAAAAGCACTATAGTAATGTCGATAGGGGTATTTAGGGACACAGGATATCTCCTTGGTGCTTAAGATAAATTAAATTAGTATTCTCTATTCCATAAAACAAAGTCTGTCAGGCCAGAGTTGGACAGTGTCGAAAGCCTTATCCAAAACCACATGGGTGCCACTATTAGATTTCTCAGATTAAACTGTATCAAATGATCTTCATAAATTATAACATACATTTGTAATTTCTTCTACTGTTATTATTATTCTAAAAACAATTTAAATAATACGTAAACAACATTAAGGGCGTTAGCGACATCAAAACAAACAAGTACTCTGATATGAATGGGTGAGAGCAGTCAGCTCCACTACAGACTCGTGTAGACAGTGCCAGTAGTTACGATGCCGACGCCTACATTGAGGACGATTTTTTTATCTACACTGTGCCGACGCATGACCCGATGACCGTAGTTTGCAACGTCGCCAATTTGTACGAGATATCGTCAGACTCTTGCACATGATAACTCGCTGCCCACTCGCTACACCGCGACACAAAAAACTCATTATTGTACCAACTACTTACAGACAACATTTTTAAGAGTTTTGTCTCGCGTTTCAAATTTGATTATGCTTCATCAGTAAATGACTAATTCATGATTGATAGTCGGTTGTAAAATACTACAGATTTATCGAAGGTTTTGTTCATTGACTGATTTATAATGTTGTTCATGTAGGTATTAGAATTGAGCACAATATTTTAGTATGCTGCACGTTAGAATGAAATTTATGCACGCGTAGTATCACAGATGCCATATAATTAAATACCTACGTAATGAAAGTATTTCGAGAATATTAAAGATCATTTGTTGTTTTGTGTTCATAGAGCGACACGTAGGTATGTCGGACTTGATAAAATGAATGGCGTCGAAGCGACTCAGCTGCCCACTCACACTAATAACGATTGTGATAGTTAGGTAATAAACCCTGAAAGTGAAATTGATGACTCATGTATTTCTATGATATTACTTATTTAGCGCCAAAATATTATTAAGCATGAATGTGGGTAGAATTTATACAGCTAAAATGATATCGCACTCCCAGTGCTTGCACTAAACTTGCTTATGATGACCCCGATAAGGTTAGCTACATTTAGTAGAAACTAGAATTTTCTTTGATAAATTTGATTTGATAAATATAAGAGTACATAGGTTTTATGGAAGGAATTTCCTTCAACTTTCTCATAAACCTCTTGTCCTGTAGGTACCATTTAACAGCTCACCCAATTCCAGCAAATGGCTATTTACTTTGTGTAAATAATTTCATCACCACTGCTCACAAAGCGGTGAAGGAATAGATCGCGAGGAAATCGGCATGTCCTAGAACCAAAAATTCGAAAACATGTGACATCTACCAATCCGCACTGGGCCCGCGTGGCGGATTACGGCCCACTCACTCGAACCAAGAGGAGGCCTGTGTCCAGCAGTGGGGGCAACATTGTTAGCTGATTATGCATAAGCTACTTATTAACACACCATATTTTGGCTACCTACATATCTTGCATTAATAAATTCAAGACATTTCTGTGGTCTAATTTAATTGAGGTTTTTTCTATTTCTAATGACTTTCATTTTTATAGACTGAATTCTTTTGTTTTAATTGTCGCGTCTTACTCGGGTTATTTTCCTCAACCAGAGATTCTGACAATAATAATTATAGACGAACAATTCATTTGTTACAGTTGGCGTTTTATACCTTGCCAATATGATGCTGTAATGCCTGTCGAACTGATGGATGAAAATAACGATAGATGGTATGTGTGAATGATGATAATGGTTAAAAAGGGGATAACTAACGAGATGACGACTAATACAGAAGTATGGAAGAAAAGGACATGTTGCACCGACCTCAAAAAATTGGGATGGGCAGTAAAATGATGATGTCTGTCGAAATGATAATCCAGAAACATGTGAACTATTTCCTAAAAGCAAGTGGCATAAGTTTCTTGGGCTCTATTCATGTTTTTTTTAAATAAATTACGACAGGATAGATGTAATATTTTTATGTGACGTATAAAAAACATCTCGCCCATTGTAACTGACGTCAGAATTTGAAGTGGAAGCCGCTTCCTTCGCGTTTCCATCTTTTATTTATAGACGATTGATTGATGAAGCGAAACGTCGTATATGAATGAATCGATTTATGGTTTCGTTGAGCAGACACTGTTTATGTGCCCGCTTGACGTCAGGAATCTTAAATGGGAAAAGAATAAAGTCTCTTCGAATACATAAAATCAGTAGGGAATATTTTATAGTTCGCCCCGAAGCTGAGCGGCGTACTATGAATGACATGCCGACTCTCTACTCGAACTTTCATTGTCTTATTCATAAGCACTGGTAAAGTTCGTCAGAGTGTACGAATGTTATCTTACGAGCAGTCGTCGAACTTCGTAAACAAGGAAAAATAAGATTTTGAGTCTAATAAATTTTACATGACATAATTTATATAACATTGAGATGGACGCTCGTAAAAGTGACACTATGCTGCTGTCTCCAATTATCTTTGAATTTTTGTAGTCTAATTTCTATGATGAGATAGGTTAGCAACTGTCGGTGATCGTTATAGTGATTACCCAACAGTTGTTATCTGTTGGTTGGGCAGAATGTGGCCTGTTTGAAGCGCCGCGACTTCCTGCGCGATGACCTGTTACTTTATCGGCTACGCTTGCGACCGACTCGCTGCAACTATGCGTACAAACAATCGCCAAACATCTTGCCCCCTTTTCTTATTAGGTACCTACCTATCTGCTTATTCATTTTGGTTTAAGACTTGAAACCAACAGAGTGGACTATCAGATTAATCTTAGTACGTACTAGAGGTTTTCATTTGCCTCCTCTTTCTCCACATCTTTTTTGACTTCTGACCACGTGTGGTCTGAAAATAGGTCCAGATAGGATAGTCACTTAGATTCCTGCACAAAAAGAAATAACTAATTACAAAGAAAAAAATACGACAGAACTGAATTGAATGGTAAAAAAATATGGATCCACAATAAGTGTGATGATGTATAGGAAAATAAAAAGCAATTGATTATAATCGATGTTGCTACACGCACAAGTACGTACTCTTCATTGTTTGATAATCTCACACATACGAGCATAAACATTTCAATTGTTAATTTCTAAACCTGTCGTTTATAAGGAATATTTTAACGTTAGAAAACACAATAGCGTGTGTCACTGGATCGGAATGTTCAGCCAATGATCGAAAGCTGTCAGGTTCGGCCCATTATATTCTTTATAAGGGATTCTTATGAAGGCACACCAGTCGTATTTTTAATAAACTGGGTTTATAAATAGCTCGACGTATAGCTAGCTAGGTACTAAAATGTTGAACGTGTGGGTCCCAACTACAGGAACCTAATGAAAAAATAATAAGGACCCAGATAAATAATTTGCGAAGGAAATGAAGTTACTGAACCTTAAGATATAAATAGGACCCTTAACAATACAAAGCGAACATCGAAGAAATCAAATCAAACTGGCAGTGCATGATGCATCTCAGGGCACAGGTCAAGGAATGCGCCCGATAACTGGCGAGATTTGACAGTGAAATAACGATAGTCTTGTACAAAGTGTACATCAAACCAGAATGTACCACAAATGGCAGCCGTGGTCACAAATCAACCTGACAATGGCGCGGATGATCCATCTCCTCCGTAGCAGAGGTCAACCGACCGACTCTGGCGCAGCCCGACTCATTTCATGATACTTTTTTAGTAAAAAAACATTAGTTCATCTGGATCAAAGGTCCATTACATATGTGTCTATTATAATATTTATAATACACCAACGTTGACATATTTATTACAAAGGAAATCGAAAAGTATTTTTTTAGTCAAATCCTACGTTTGATGCAAAAAAGAACATTAAAATTCCATATGTCATGAATAATTAAGTAGCGTACTAAAATGCTGTACAACTTGATGCAGGCAATACATTAATAATTAAATAGGTAAGGAATTAATAGAATTTAAGACGGACACATCCTAGGGCCATCCAATAAATTCTCGTGGAAGAGGTTCTTGAGTTTAAAATGATAACGGTTTCTACTCAGAAATGCAAAAACGGAAGATATCCTACCTATTTTACATGCGTAGATAAATGTTTTATTTATTGGTATTTTTATTCAAATGAAATACACTTGTTGATCAGATTGTCTATGGCAGGGTAAAGTATCAATAAAAAGAACAAGATGACATTCTCAGTGGTATTACCCATAATAAAAATTGAAATATGACGTTTATAATTACTTTGGGTGCCTACTTTAAACTTCTAAATAAGTTAAATATCTGTGATTTCTTTTACAATTAATTACGCCCAATAACCAATAATATCCTTTAATCACATCGCCAGGCCTCATCCGGCCATCAAACAACGTTGTCGACAGCCTGTCAACATCTGTTGTTCCAATTTAAAACGATCTAACAGTGGCCGTACGCACTAGTTTCGTGTTAAATTAGCAGCAAGGAACAATCCAGGCCATGCGGGGAAAATATTATTATAGTGGGAACATAATATTGTAGAGTTGTAGAGTACCTACCTAAAGTAGTAATACTAGTAAATAGTAACACTAGTGTGCTTTGTAGCTAGAGTTTATATTATTAAACAATATGTTAGGTTTACGATCTACTTTCATTGTTATAAATATTAAAAGACATCTTTTTATAGGTTAAATGACTAGGGTCGCCTGTCACTAGTTTTTGTTTGATCAAAAAGTGGGAAGACTACTACACGTGTTAACAAGTGACACGTTGGGATTCGTTCATTTTATTAACAGGGCTGTTCATAAATTATATGTTGAGTATACATTATAATTCAACAGGCTATACTTTTACCTAACTGTCCTCTCTGAGCTTTGACGTTCCACAGATCAGACAAACGACCTCACTATTGCGCAGTTTATTCTTGTCACAAATTATACCCATTCAAACCTTTTATTTCATCGAAGCCATAAATAATTATTATTCACAAAGTAGAACCTATCAATGCCAGTGATACAAAAGGCGCATGACAGTATTTTATTACTTGCGTACGTGAGGGAAGAAGGAAGAGAGTAACAGGAGGCGTGCTCCGAACATCCCGGATGGTGACGGTAAAAGGAAACGGGCGCGACGCGGCGCACCGCCGCCGATGACGCGTCAGCCGTCGCTACTTCCTTCTAAACGATCTCCTCCTATTTTACTTGTATGTAGAAATTCCATTCCCATGATACTACTATGATAAACATCCATTTTCCAATTTACTAACAAGAAAATTAAGACGAGGACGGATGGAACGATTCTTGAGTCAACTGTCGTGATTTCACCAATATGTTCTGATTATTTATTGGGTGATGAATATCCTGAGTTTTGTTGTGGAAACCGAAGACAAAACGTGAGAATTGTATGAATTCGTTTTGATTCTCGGCCATGTAACAAAAAAATAAACGACCATAGAGAATTATTGATATTTTGACAGTATCTTGACGTTGTCATTTTGATTTTGAATTTTTGTGAAAAATGTTGTTTTGTTTCAAATTTAGAGTTCCTTTAGAATAAGTTTCATCAAGGTATTCGTGTTGTGCTGTGCAATTTAACTAGAAAATAAAATAGAAATACCGTACTGCCAGAGCAAGACGAAGGCGATAGATACCCACTTTTGAACGCTTGAAGTGATTCAGAAACAGCTAGCTACCCTCTAACGTTGTCTACTAATATTTATTCATCAATTGCTTGAAATTTTATTTATTCAGCGAGTGCTAGGAACTAGTACTGCGAAAATTGCAGTGCTTTTACTTACTTGCTTTGACTTCCCATTGCTTTCTTTACGCCTGATTATTTGTAAGTACATAAGCCGTTCCTATTGAAGACCAAGGCAAGAATAGAAAGCACAAATCATCAATCCTATGCTCGATAAAACCATTAAAATAATAATTTAAAAAAAACATAAGATACAAACACTTATTTGAACAACATAAATAAAAAAAAAAACATCTTAATAAAATAATCATCCTACAATAAAAATATTAATTCCAAAAAGTTTCTAGCTATTTATTTACCTCCTGTGAATGTACCACATAAATAGCAAGAATCTATTTGTATTGTACTATTGTATATCCTTATGGATCTAAATGTGCCAGCAGTCTCATATAGGAGCGGCCTAAGTAAAACCTTTGTAGAGTAGTTTAAACAAAAATTAAGCTCATGTATTGCCTTATTTTGTAACTGTTTGGTATTTTATAACGTAGCTTTTAGATTTTTTTATGTTTTATAATATCTATCTATTATCATTTTATTGTGTCGGCAAGAGTAAATCCTGCGAAACACCAAATTTTGATAAGTTACGTGTAGTGCAGTTTTGTGTAAATAAACATAAATTTGGTTTACATGATCTCAATTAATTGTGTGAAAAGATCTTAAAGTAAGTGCAGCTAGTGCAGTTATGTGTTTTGACGGTTGTTCCTGCCCAAAGTGAGCATCAAATTGAGATCTGCATCATACATGTAAGTACCAATTATCAATATATTGTTTAGCCCACTAGTAGTAGTACAGATAACTGCGGCTCAATAACAGTATCAAAGGAGTAGAAAAAAACAAACATAATGTAGTAAACATTCGTATTTATAATATAATGTTGTCGTTTTATTTACAAATAAATACAAATTCAGTTAATAAATAAATGGTAAATTATCTACATCTTAATAAGTATGTTTTATATCTCATTTCTTAATCTTCTCTGGATTTTTGTGGAATCCAAAATACTAACGTTAACGTTTTCTTATGACACGTTACGGTCTCAAGAAAATTTGAGACTTTCGACGTTCGGGCGACACGTTCACGTACATTCACACTATACGACTATATTTACAAGGTACTCGTAGACGATTCACTCAGTGGACGCGGGGCGCTCGTCCGACGCCGGCCCCGCGCCACCACACACCACTCGCACCAGGCACAGCAATCACTGAGTCCACCCCCGCGCAGTCCGAAGCTCTCCGCTCGCAAATAAATATTTGTACAACGCGGTCGCGCCGCTCGACTCGGCGCTTCGGAGGGCGCGGGCGGCGCGCGGCGGGACTAGATAATACTGGAGAGCCGCGGAGGGGGCTCGGGGCAGCGGCAGCCGGAGCGGCGGCAGCGCGCGTACAGCGCCGCGCCCGCCGCCGCGCAGCCACGCAGGGGCCAGTACAGCCACAGGCACGGCAGCGGCAGCGCCAGCGCGCCCACGCACGCCAGCCGCGGGCCGCACGCGCACGGCTCTCCCGCCTCCTCCTCGCCACTCCCGCAGTGGTAGAACAGCGCTTTCACGCAACACATGCACGACGCGTAGTCGACGCACGCCTCGGCGCTGCACAGGCACGAGCCGCACAGCCAGCGGGACGGCAGCGGGCGCGGGCGCGCGCACTGCTCGCAGCGGCAGCGGCCGCAGGTGTCGCACACTATAGAGTCGGCCGCGAGGGCGCCGGCGCGCCGCTTGTCGGCCGCGGCGGCCGGCTGCGTCGTCACCGGCTTGAGCGGCTGATGCGCGGCCGTGTGGGGAGGCGCGGGCGCGGCGTGCGCTCGGCGCGGAGCCTCCACGTAGGCGTTCCGCTCGCGCTCGGCCTCTGGTCGCGGCCGCAGCAGCGACACGGTGGGCTGGCGCGCGCCCGTCGGCCTGTGGACGCGCGCCGCCGGCTTGGGCGGCCGGGGCGGCGCCGCCGGCCCGCCATACTCATCCATCGAGTACGGCTAACGGCTCTCCGGGCCGTCGCCTTCCTGTTCCCTCATCGTCCCCACCTGCCGAGCGAACACACATTTACATTAGATAAGAGATCATGACACTGAATATAAAACTATATCATTCAATCACCAGACAATTCTCACTTTCATCCACATCCATTACGTTAAAAACTAGTGAAACCTATGCAGTCCAATGACTGAAACATATTCAACACCTGTCTGCTTCGTGTTTGAGTCGTTAGTATCGAACCATACAAGATCCTTTTTACGGAATTGGGAGAAAACCTGGAGACATACACATAAGTATGCAATTTGTTTAACTTACTTTTGATATAAGAAGTAGCAAAAGTAGTCGTTTTTATAGACTTCATCAAGTCAACGTTTTATTCACTATATTAAATCACTATTTAATGAAAATTAAACAGTAAATAATTATTCAGTATTCAGCATGCCTAAGACAGAAGTTACATTGCATTATATTCATGAATCAAATTATTGCGAAAATGCATTGTGGTCTTGAGCAACATCCGGAATCTGGTCAGTTAAAACTGTGTAGGTGTCCGTTTTAAAACAGTTTTTAGGTTGTTCTTTCTAAGCACACTTTTGAACTGTTCAACTGATTCGGAGTTAACGTTTGCTGACTAAAAAGAAAAGTGCAAGTATCACACTAAACACGGAAAATTTGTCTTTATGAACATTAGAAGTCCTAAAGTAGTGTCTAAGAATCAAAACTTCTTGATACAGGCTTTTGATAAGGTCTTTGAATCCTAATGAACAACTAACAGGTTTACCTAACCTTTTTTCATGTCATTGCTGATTAGGTTGAAACTTTCCATGCATTTCTTTAATTCAGTCACGTAGCCGGAGTCATTATAGTGTAGGACCGTTTTTGTCTAACAGACTTATCTCTTTAGAGATTGGATTCATCCATTCAATAGGATCTTGTGCACTGAGACTATTACTTTGGAAAGTTAAGTTTAGCTACATTAATTATTTCCTTTTACAGTTTTATCTTTTCAATGTAGTAATGGTATACGGTGATTTATGTCAACAATATTTTAGCGTTATTTTATTCTCACCTTATCGATTTCAGTCATAGGTCAATAGTCAATACGAATTTAAATATATTTTATCTCTTATTTAAGAAAATAGCAGACAGATACCAAATACTACTGGTTTAACCTGCTTAGCTCTTAAATGTATTCAATAATACACCTATTAAGCTGATTTTATATTTTCTTCGATCTTCCAGGCAGCTGGCGCACTTTCTGTTTAATCTATGCATGAAACGTTTTTAATTATTGAAGTCATTCTAATTACTAATGCACGTTTCACGTAGTTGATATCTTTATTCTTATTATATAAATAGTTCTCAATCGACACGTTATCTCAAATTCTCTTCGAGTGTCTCTCTTAGAGATCTTCCAGATCTCTAGTAGGTACCATTATTGTAAAATATACTGTTATATAACGCGTTTTATGTCTGTGTTCGTTGCATTGGTTTTTCTTCTCTGAAATATTCCCTTTTTTCACTATTGGTTCAGCACAGGGTAAACAAAATTGGAATATTCGTATATTGTTCTTATGTTCTCATAAATCATGAATCATTCATGAGCAAATGTTGTAAATTAAGCATACATGCAAGCAGCAACCATAATAAGTAGTGGCAGATGACGATATTCTATTGATGTCGGTATTAGGTATTTTGAAATTGCTATTTAATGGCTTCTTTTGGTGATTTAAAAGTTTAATCAGGTTTTTATCAGTTTTTTTTATGTACAAAAGACACAATTAGGGACTGTTCCCGATTCAGAACTATTGAAAATAGTTGATTCGGTATCTATTTTGTTATTTATTATTCCAAAATGTACCCAAGAACTATTGCAATCAAAAAACTTCTGTAAACATGAATAAAGTTAAATAACTTCCATTGGAATGCAACTGAATTCTGTAGGAATGAGTTATGGACTTACACAGTAAATATTTTGTTTACTAAGTATAATATACTTTGTACTCGTGGAAAAAAATATCACATCTGTATAAAAACGAATGAAGAATGACTAACATAATTTCATGTAAAAAAATAGAAAGGTGTTGTGCCAGTTTTGCGTGTGTTAGTACAATAATTGAAGACTACAAATACAAAGATGTGTGTAACGTTAAGAAACGAACATGTGTACATTGTTGTAATCTTGATGAATCTGATGCTACTGCCTACTCACATTTAAATACAAATAACGTGTAAGTAGTTATAACCTTTCTGTTGAATTCACAAGTTGATTCTATCCAATTCTCTTAGGTACTGAATAGTTCAAGATTTCCGTAAAACTATCCGTTACATTACAAATAATATTCTTATTTTGTTTTGTCTAATTATACTTCTTATCTGCGGAGTTCGTTACAAGATATTAACAGTTTATGTGACCATTGTTTATAATTTATTCTTTATCTGCGTTCACAGTTATCAACTCTCTGTCGAAATTCGTCTCTCTGTTGCTATAATAATGCGGTTAATATTCATTATTACTATTGGTGCTTGCTTAATCACGTTTTTTGTCTTAAATACCTACTTAAATATTTTTTTATGGCTAAGAAAAATTAAAACGTTTATTACATTCATGTAGTTTTAGAGTACTATACGATTAGGTTTTTTGTTCAGCATAAATTACAAACGCCGTATAAATAGATTTGAATCATACAATAAATGAAAGCATTATTATTAACTCGTTTGTTGAGAACGTTCTCGCTATGAGCGCTGATCGTTGCACGTGTGCCGGTCGCCAGGCGGTGAAGCGAGGCGTCGCCTCTCGTCATTCATGTTAGCTTGATTTCTTTGCTATCCATGTAATTACTACCTACGCATGACTACGTGATCTACATGCAAAAAGCAGCTACTCGTATCCGCCGCGAGTTTAGTGTCCGAACAAACAGACGGTTTGGATCGGTGGGCAAGAAGTCCCACGTCAGGACACCGTATGTACTTACGAAGCAGACATTCCACGGTCACACGTCTCCTACACACATCGCTCCACACACAAGGGCACTCGGGCCAAGCGGCCCAAAACACAACACTGAGGCTACTTGTCGCCTAGCGACCAAGTGGTCGTACCGCACCGAAACCGCGCCGGAAGATTCACTGACACACAAAAATACGGCAGAACCACCGAATTTCGGCCGCGCAAATCCACGGGAAGGTTCATGAGACCGGCGCGGTCCGGAGCGGCACCTGGCGCGGGCGGGGGGCGGCCCACGCACCGGCCTCGATTCTCGTCCGCCCGCCGCGCGGTTATCACTGCAATATGGCCGCTACTCACTTCCTCGCTGAAGTTCTTCGTTGATTTCTACTCCTAATCTCGACGACGGCGTTTTTTGTAACCGTTCCGAACTCGTGCGGATTCACTGCACTTATTCTTATACACATTTTAATGGAAAACCGGGAGCGCTAGGGCTACGCTCCGACGAAACGACCGTTCCGTTCGATGGCACATTCCGCACTGGCGTCGGCCGCGGGTGCGGGTCGGCGGGAGAGGCCGCCCTCCCTTCGCCGCGCAACACGCCGCCCGCGCCTCGCCTTTTTATGAATGGAAGGCGGCCATACTGAATGAACCGCGTACACGGAGCGGTTGGCCGCTATTTTCGCGGGCGAGAGCGACGTTAGGGGTCCGGGGGGCGGAGGCCGGAAGCGGGCTGCGAGCGCTCGCGGTGCCAAATTTTGCGGCGCGGGCGGCGGCAGCGGATGTGCTCGTTTACCGAGCTTCCGGTGAGATCCCCCCGCGCAGCCGCATCCGGGAATTGGGTTTCCGGTCGGCGAGAGTCGCAGCACCGGGATACCACCCACATTCGTCTTGCAACTGCACCGTACTTTCAGTTGTAGAAATCTGCGAGCCTCATTTCTAACATCGAAGTCAAAATAACATGTAAATTCAATTAAATGCCATATAACGTTACGTATAAGCCTTATGAATACTCACAACAATATTTTTATTTATACAGAAGCAAACATCATTAGCATTCTATTTCAGATTAACGATGTTTTGAAATTCATGGGCACGTAACGTTTCCATTCACTACTATATTTTGGTAAGCGCGTGGTCGAGAGACGCGTCGCCGACGACGACGACGGCATCTGTTATCGCGAGCGGTAATTTTCGCAAGGTTGCAGCGACAATAAGGCGCGTTGTGCACGCCGCGTCTCTGTGTCAAGGACATGCGATAACGCAGCGCCACACCGCCACGGATGTCACATTACAACCTATCACCATAATACGCAGTTAGATTTTACAAATCTTACAACTGTGTAAAACGAACTATTGCCAGACTAGAAATATGTTCGTGGCATTGTATCTCGACCATTCTTAGAAGCTTTTTTGCAAATGTCCGTAATATAATGCAGAAACGAGAATGAATCAAATAGCCGGCTTTACATACTCGCTCGCCAGTGAAACAACAGTGCGCCGCGAGTGCGGTGCAGTAACTTACTCGCCTCGAATCCTGCCGATCGATTCTGTAAAAATCTCACCGTGAAAAGTTAGGTGAAGTGAGCTTAGAGTGAGCTGTCAATAGGGTCAATCTCTAGCATTCGTTGGAATGACAGCTCACTCCACGCTCACTTCACTTGAGTTTTCACGGTGAGATGGTTACAGAATGGCACTGCAGTATGCCCCAAAATACACTCGAAAGAGTGTGCTACGTTTAAAATGAGGTATCTATACAAAAATCTGTAAAATATTGGCAATTGCACGTTAGCTAGCCTCTGTTAGGTAGGCTAGATCCCCCTGCAGTTAGCACCCAGCAACACTTATTTCGTGATCGACTACAGCTAAAATAATTAGTTGATTACCGAGCTAAGTTCATTCACCCCAATTCTTTATAAAGTGGTTATAAATTTATAATCAATGAACATTATGAATAAACAAAAAAACTTTCTTCTCAGTGAAAACTTACATGACTAAATAACCAAATTAGAATAAAAGAACGTGCAGTTACTGTGACGTTGAATGGATGGGACGAAAAAATTAAACCTTTACAAAAAATATTTCTCTACCTGAGGCTGTACATTCGCTTCAGAATGTATTGTTACATGTGTGTTGCTTGGGCCTCAGGCTTAGGGTCTACTCTCGATTCAAAGAATTTATCTGACCAGCTGAACTAATGTGAAACACAAAATTATATCTTTTTTATATCGTTTCGTACGTATGAAAAGTCGGAGTTAGTGCACATATCCAATTTTGCTTCCACTAGCGTAGCTGTCAGTACTCATTATAGTTGTGTAATGTGTTTACTGTACTAATTTCATCTTAAATAACTCAAATAATCCATTTCTAACTTTCACTTCACCATTTACGTTTCGGATGGAGGTAATTAAATCGTCTACTATAGGAAGTTCGCAACTTCGTCTGTTTATTATATCATATACGGTATTCTACTATTTGTATTGTTAGTATGTATTCATTGCAACTTAGGTGCTTAAATGTTAATGTGACTGCATACTTTTAATCTTTTTTCGTAATGAGAAAACTTGCTTATGAATAATTATGTATTTTCTGCTATGAATATTCTTTGTCTTAGATACCAGCTAATCAAAATTTTCATTGCCATTACAAGTAGGTAGCACTATTTTGACATGTAGTACATGATCTAATATTGTCTTCACTTCACGTACGATTGTATGTTTCTCCTATTGTCAATGTTTGCGAGTTTTAATAATTCTTTTGTTTGTACACTCAATTCTTCCATTAATTTCAAGCTGCTCCTTATTGGATTCATAAGTTACAAAAAGTGATGCCAATCATGGAAGAACAATGACAATGGGTGGCCTAAGTAGGTATACATTGTTAGTGAAAACGATACCATTGCCTTGCAAGCTTAACGCTGTATGGCCGCACTTCATGGAATGTAATAGTCCACCCACTATTCTGGAACCTTGTCCAGACAATGGGGTTAATAAGAAATCAGTTTTCGCCGTACATGGCTCCAGTTACTCTTTGTTATATTTCAATAGGTTGTAAGTACATTAAATCAACACCTCTTCAAGATATCATGCCACATTGTTATATTATCGTATGATATTGATTTTCTGTGATGCACGTACATTTTCTTTCCAAAATTCCGTGCTAATAATAGTCGTTACTTGAATCATTACGGATAAGTGTTCTCATGGTAGAGTAGGCGGTGTAATCGTTGGCCCAGTCGATAGAAATCAGGTTTCGTTTGTTATTCTGAAGGCGGTGCGAGTCGACTCGAAGCGGAAGCCGCCTTCGCCTCCGCCCGCACTTTCCATCCGCCATTGCTTGCACCTATGCAGCTAAATTGGTCCCATCTGTTTTATAACTATGGAGCTACATTTATGTTTTAGGAATTAAAATGACTGTGCGCCTGTACAGAATTTAAAGACAATTTTCTGATAAAATCAATGTTCAAGACATTGTAGTCATAACAGATAGCACTAATCTAGTAGTTATACGTCTAGTGGAGTGTGCCAGAGGCTACTATACAGTTTATTTTCCACACTTTGATGACGTCACTTTTTATCTCCATTGTCAATTGTTTCTCAAATATATTTATCATCTTTGAACTTCCTGCTACAGTCGAACGGCTTTATCTCGTCTTCTTTATGTTCAAAAACTTCAATTATTGCAAAGATAAGAATATATATGTTTACAGATAAATGTGAGATATTTAAATGAATACGATGTAATTATTTATCCATCCCAATATACCTATATTACGAAATAATATGTCTAGTTACATAATACTATTGTTTTGAACATAAAAGTTATCTTGTACGAGTTTAAGAATTGATAAACGGTTTATTTAAGTAGTTATTTGTCTAAATATATTATCGTATTGTATGGTCGAATCGTTTGATAATATTGGAGTACTAAAGCCGTGGACGCGTTGAAAATAATACCGGATGTTTGTCACAGATAAAAGAAACGTGAATGGGAGCGTTGCGACTAATGTCGGTGTGATCCGCGCATATTTTGCGTCCGTTTGACTCGGGTCGTCGCGCTTCAAACATATTTTCTTGTGCGCCGTCGAATTTAACCAAATCATTTCGATCAGATTAAATGATGGATCATCCATAACGAAACTACGTCAATATTTAATTCAGTATAAATATGGGGATGTCAGCCTCTTACAACGTCAAATGTAGTTCTCGGTAGCTTAGCCAGGATTTTTAAATACATATTTTTTTACTCGTTAAAATAATAACCTAGTTCGATGAATTTTTAATTAATGTTTGAACTGCATATTTGGTTTATTTATAATAAATTATGTTTTCTATTTACCTTTCAAATATTTAATGTAACCGAATGTTCTTCCTCTCAACAATCTTCTGCTATCATAAGACAACAGAATAAGAACTGATAAGTCTTCGAAGTAAAAACCTCTCCATATAGGTGGGTAGTGAGTCTTAATGAGTTGTTTTCATTTATATCTCATAAAAATAAACGCATTCATCCCTAATGTGTGTTTGCGAAGCTAGGGGACAATATATCATAGGAAGTAAACCCACGTATTTCATCCCACCTACACAATAAATATCTACGTATAGAATATGTAATTGTAATTATTTTCTACCATGTGTCGGTAGGTATGTAAGTACGAACTGTGCTTACATAACAACAGAGATAAACCTGGGCACAAGTTTTAACAGCAATATTTTTAATTAATCGACCAATATGATCTGACTATTACGTAATAACAAAAGCTAGAATGAAGGATCTCGTTGAATGGTCGAGTATCGCGCACGACTCATCATCCATTTCCATTCATGGCACACACTCATCGTCGGTGACCTTAGCTATACCATGGGGTTTTTTAATTCAGACGGCAAACGATCATTTACACCGTGAATCAAACTTCTGTACATAATATTGTATTATTGCGTAAGGACGGTAATAGCGTACACAATTGACAGATGGGATACTAAAATGTTATTGTGCGTACGAGCACCGCGCCGGTGGATGTGTAGTAGTGAATATTCGTCGCCGTGTAATTAAGATGATGAAACATTATTCTCGCAATTCGTTCAGTGTTTCACTAAACGGTGTATGACTAATTAAAAATGGCTACATCTATGTTTGTGTATCAAAGATGGTATTCGGTGTATTCTTGTTTTAATTGAAGGCAATTATATAAATTCCACGTAGCGGTCGGGTGAGGGCGTGCAAGTGAGGTGTGGGAAGGGGGGGGGGGGTCGGAGCGGACGAGGCGGTCGACCTTCCGTGAGGCCGTCCGTCCGCGTCGTCGTCCGCCCTTCGTGCCACTCCGCTGCTTGCCATCGCGACGACTATTACAGCTCCCGGCGACCGCGCGCAGGAAGCCACACCACTTCACTCGACCCGCATGCCAAACTAACAGTGACGTACCAAATTGAAGACACGTTTACGACCTTTAAATTACATATCCTTTTTACATCACCGTCCATAGAAGTGTCTACAGCAAATTTAAAAACGGCTCGTTCGACCTTATGATCTTTCTGTTTTATCTTTTCGCCGCTTGCTAATCTAGTCACAATTTCTTATGACCCTTGCTCGAGAACCTAAGTAATCCAGCTTAACTTTATGTCGCTACTGACTTAGGCAATCAGTTTTTGTTATTTGATAACCTAGTTAAACTTGATTCAGAAATGCCTTACTAATTCCCAGTTCGCCTTTACCGATTCAGACCAATTGCTCTATTCATGCACTTTGGAAATAGCAATCGGCCTCAATCAATCTGTACTGTATTTTTGGTAGCTGGTATAAATTCTCCATATACGGTGAATTTATGAAAATACTTTTTGTGTCCGTCAAACAGTCGTGGACAAGAGCAGCTTTAAGTCAATTTTCTACATTCTAAAACTCGTGATTAGAAAATACCAAAGTAATGACGTGCGCGGCCAGAATGGACAATGTTCACTAGAAAAGCAAAAGTAGCTGTGACAGAGAGCGAGTGGAGCGTCCACAGCACGCAGTAGGGCCAATGACATCACTTTCCACCTTGAATATGCCTTAACTATCTCCGCTGCGTCATTTGATACTACACTTTATGACTCACGAAATAAATCACAAAGTCGTTTCCAACCCCAATAGTTTTGCTCCATTACTCCCATTGGAGGATACATGTACCATTATTTCTACAGTCCTATCTGTCCAAGTTGAAAAATTAAAATACTAGTATGTAACGTGTAATGGCCTAACATTGCTCATTGGTTACTTTGGAATGTAAAGGATATTGTCGCCTTTGTTTGTTCTACTCGTATTTATGTAGGTTGTATAGTCTGTAGGTTGTATCCGCTATAGACTTTTCTTTTTAAGTCATAAAATTAATCAAATACGACGGAAGTTATCTGATAAAAGTCCGTGTTGTATCTTCAATATTTTCGTCTATTTAGTAATCTTTTTAATGATCTTTAAGAAACGTTTCGAAATTCTCATGGATTCACCTATAATTTAGAGCATTTCATTCTGAATGTGGGCGTTTAAGGCTCCAGGTTAATAATTGAAGGCATTTCTCTGATAATAGTGTGGCCATCCCAGAATCCTTAGTAGCGATTTTGCGAAAATACTTTTTGTTCTGTTCCCACAGTCGAGATACTGTTCCAAGAAACAATAATAGGTAATTTATTAACTACGTTGAACCTACCAACAACCTCGGTTAAATCAGTTTAGCTCATTTTAATGGCATTTCTTCTGCTTGGTAAATAATTTAAATTACAACATTGTTGCAGTCTGTCGAAGATAAAAAGCTTTATCTCGACAATTAACATAATATCTTTCATATTATTACGACTTTTCTCTCAAACTAAATATTTTCGTATTTTTCGTCTTGTACTTATTGACACTATTGCAATGTTTTAAAAGACATTTTTGTCCAGATATCTTAGTAAATTAATCATGAGTAAACCTTTGTTGCAAGATATTGTGTTATGGATCGGAAACGTTGGCGACTTCATTGTCAATTATACCTCAAAACTTAGTAACGTTTTTACTGTAGCTATGAAAGGAGCTCAACACTTGAAAACGTACGTAGGCAATTGGAATACCTACAGTATTTGGTGGATCGAATGCTATCTGACTCCTGCTTGTGGCTGGTTGTAGGTAGTGGTAAGTAGTGGTAACTAGCGATACTGTACGGAGGTGTCGTGATTTACACCTTGGCGGCGTTGCGGCTAGGTGCGGCGCCGTGGGCGAACGGGCCAGCCTCTGCCCACGCACCTCCCGCGCCCGAGCGTCGAACAGCGTCGCCGCAAATTCCGAGCCCACCACTACTCTGCGTCCCACACCTGTGCTGTTAAGGTCTATATCGAATGACCAATGTGTCGTCGATAGTTCACGCACCGAAGGCACTGATCTATTTTGTTATTCGGTACCTATATCTTGCTAGAAGAGCCAACTTGCTTCGACCTACCACACCACCGATTAATGAAGATCCGATGTTTGGCATTTTCCAACAGTTTATTGGTAACAAATAAAAACAAGTTAGCATGGTTTTCCTGTTTTTAAATTTAAAGTTTTGGCAAGTTGTGTTACTCAGAATCTAAATCGCTCTTGAACTTCAATCATGAATGAGCTTTTTCCTTGTACATTAGGTATAAATCAAATGCAAAGATTATGCGCATTTATATCTGCGAAGATTGGAAATTAAAACATTTTCTCATGAAGCGTTTTGCCGCTAAATAAGAGTGCGATTTTTCTCTTCAGTGGATCTGGTCCTTAACAATCACGACGACGCGACGTACTCGCATATGACATATGACAATATTGGTTGCCATCCGACTTTGCTCTCTGTCATCCTTTCGCAACAACCGTTTCTGATTGTAGCAGAACCAGTATTCGGGTATTCCTATAGTGGACGATATTTCTGCAAAAATTCACTAAATCGATATTATCTCCTTATGATTCGCAATTTCGCTTTGTTCATATTGTGATCACGGTTCTCCAGATTTTTAATTGGAAATGGAGAAGTGCAGCAAAATTTATACATGCAATGCTACGCGAAATGAGTCTCCAAGGCATAATATGCCGTTGGGTTTATTGTATTGTGTATGTTAGCGGGTTTAAATGTTATTTTTTGGAATCTATTACAGGCAGCGTCTGTTTATTAATTGCGTTATTGAAACTATTTTTCCGCATCCTTGTGCATGGTTCGTTTACTTCGTTATGTGTGTTACCCCGGCTGTGTTCGTCAGCAACCACAAAACTTTTATTTGGGTTTGGTTATAGTAATATTATTAATAATGAACATAATTAATTATGTAGTGAAATATTGCCTAATTGCCTTACTCACCTACATGTTATGTGGGGCACGCAATCAGTATCTGTGAAAAGAAAACTACGTTAGCGAGCGAGCTAAAGATTGTAGGACATAAACCAAGCACAATCATAATAACTACATTTCTCAACTCCTAATCGTCAAGTCAAAACAAATACCTACTTATTTTGTACTTATTCAAAAACGAAATAATAAATAGTAAATAATTATTTTGTTCCAACTAAGTTAATGTCCAATTTTCACTGTTGAAGCTTTTAAGTCAACGTGGTAGTGGCTAAAGTGGCGTACAGTGTTTGCCCGAGAAACGGTGCAAGATACAAGCAACTTTGTGTTATGAGGAAAAAATTGAAGACTTAGAATACGGATAAGAAAAACGTCCATTTGATATAAAATATTCATCATGAATGAATAAACAATTCCACGTTCATAGCGTTAATCAATGAGTTGCATGCAGGCAAGAGTCCGAGTCGATGTCGAGCTCATTGATCGATCGACT
Source organism: Apamea epomidion (assembly GCA_947507525.1). Classification (NCBI taxonomy): domain Eukaryota; kingdom Metazoa; phylum Arthropoda; class Insecta; order Lepidoptera; family Noctuidae; genus Apamea; species Apamea epomidion. The sequence continues at coordinate 14,262,927 of OX382230.1, read as the reverse complement.
CGATACAGCTCACTACAGGCGCGCGTCTTCTGTGTACATTGCTCACACGCAAACAAAACCGGATGGTGCACACGCGCGCTGGTGTCGGAGTGTGCGTGCGTGCGCGAAGGATTTCCTACCGCCCCGCGCCCGCGCCCGCGTCCCGCCACAGACCTGTTGCGCCGCTACCGGAGTTACGCCGCATAGTTACCAGACTTGATATGCCTGCTCCGCGCCGTATCGACTCAGCGCCGAGCACACGCACACCACGACACACCGTTCGAACACTTAATTATCATGGCGCAGCACTCTGCAGCACTCGTGAAATTGCTGTGCACCTCGCCTGGTCTCATCGACATCTTTTATTAATCTGATATCTTCCATTACCGGTTGCACTGAAGTAAAACATCTAACCCGTTCGATTTATAGCCCCTCTTATGGATGCAGCCGGATACATGACATCATGTGATGCTAATTCACTCAGACGGCGCTATCATTTAGTATTATAAATCTTTTAAGGAATCGATCCTTTTATTAGAGTTCCTCAACGAATGTTGATATTGAATCTAAACATACTCAATTAAGGCTCTTTCTAAACTAAGATTTTATTTTTCTCCTTATTTCGTCTAGCTTGAAATGATTATGAAAAATAATCGCTTAAAGATCGCACGTCGCAAGAATCCATAACTAAAGTCGGTAATGTGTATCATTTAGGTACTTATATTTCGAATTATTTTTTTATAAACTGAGCGAACATAGGTAGTAGAATGATAATACTATCAGATTTTCTAAAGCGAGATCGAGAATATCAACATGTAGGATTTTCCAAAACGTTGTATCAATGTAAAATGCATTTACATAGAGAAAGCAAAATGACTAGTGAAGCTCATTAGCAATTCGCATTTTATAATTGGTGGAAGAATAATAAAATTACATTATTGTAACACCCTGTTAATATACTAGATACGAAAAGAGACTATGATAGTATCCAAAATTTTGCCACTCTTATTTGCGATTTTAAGAAACGATTACCCATACTGTGTTGTGGGTAGTTAGTTGACGGTTGTGGACTGTACGTACAAGAGAAGAACGATGGCCGCAAGCTAAGCACAGTGAAAAAACAGGTAGCGCCGTTCCACCGTATCGATCTTTAAGTTATTTTTCTTATTTATCTTTTTTATCTGGAGCTCCGCTCCGCGTCTCGGACCCGAACGGAAGTTGTAACGATTTTTAATCGTAGCAAGTATCTCGGCCGGCCGGTTCGTATAGCCGCTTTGGACAAGAGTTTATATTATATTTTTTGTAAACAACCACCGGAAACGGGCTAGAGAACGCACTGCTCTGGAACACATATCTTCCATTACGTCTGTCTCTCGATTCTCAGTAATAATGATAAGGGATACAGATAAGACTCAATTTTAAAACAAGATCTACGACATTTGGTTTCATTTAAGAATGGAGGGGAAAAAACTTACAACACATTCTAATTAAAAGGGTCACTACATAATATCGTCAGGAATGAGAGATCCCTTAATTCTGCGGCCGTTAAGACTGTCAAAGATGGTATCAATGTCAGTAGCTGACCCCGTATAAGACTGACTTTAAATTGCGACGATGTATTTTTGTAACATTTTTCTGCCAATAGCGAAGCGTGGGCGCGTGATAATGGCCCGAAATATCCACGTTTTCAACGCCCACCCAGACCATCAAGAATATTACTCTACAGATAAATAATTCTTATCCAAACATATGTCCACTGGAAGTCGTAGGTCCAACTAACTTAGAAATCTGCATGTAAAAAATTAGATTGCTTCCATTTAAAACTGGAAATTGTTTTAGAAAGCACAAGTTTGTTACTCTGGAAATGATCAATTAATACCCGCAAGAGAGCTCTAGGTGTATAATTTACTTTAGAGCCGACTTCCTTCGGAACGTTTATACAGTATGAAAACCTATACATATACAATTGTAATCATCTTTTACCGATAAAAGGTGTTCTCGTAGGAATTACAGTTAAACTGTAGTTGATCTTGCGCAGTTACCTATCAAAGCTTACCTGAAGGTCGCCATGGGCCGCACAACGTATAGATTGTTTGGATTTGGACTATTGACAAGAAAAAAACTTCAAGGATGTATGATAATGTAACAAATCAAAATTGACTTTTTGTAATGACTTACAATATTGTATGAAGTACCTATAATGTGTGTATGTACAGATAATTCAAAATTTATGTCCTAACGATGCATTAAGACATAGAAAGATCCATTATCTGAACTGTTTTTTTTTAATCTATGGGTCAATCAATTATATCCCTATACTTAAGGGTTCCAATGCGTTTGTGGGAAGAATTTTGAGTATTTAAAAGTCCCTCAAACAAACAATGCGACTCCTCTCCCTTTATTTTACCTAGTTACAAACGTTTGTAGAAAATGTAAGGACCTTCTGATAATGGGCCTAAGTTCCCAAGTTATAGTAACTCAGCCTGCACCTATTACATCGTCTATCTTACTGAAAGATTGGCTGTCAAGATGAAGAGTTCCGTACGTTGTCGCGGACCGGCGCCGACGAGTATTTATATCCCTTTGAAGCGGCCGCTTCTTCTGTTTTAGCTGTTAAAGTTTACATAATCTATAGTAACTCCTTTCTGTTTCAAATATTGAAAACAGACGAGCCCTGTCCATTAACGTGCACGAATGGGTTTTAAATCAATGCAACGTTTTGCTATCATATTAACAAGCTGAAAATTACTTGAATTTGAAACTAGTACCATGACAATCTAGAAATTATCTATGTACCTAAGTGTTAACTGCAGTAACGGTACGTCGATGCCTCGATCATCTCATCATAGATCGGTTATATATTACCTTACCAGTAGTTATAGTAGGTAACATTTAAAAAAATCGGAAATAAATCAATCATATTTAATTCAGAGTTACTGTTGTAACTTTAAAAGCGAGGCTTCTACGTACAAACAATAATTATACCTAAAAATAATCATGTTGTTGTCATATAAATATTTAAATGTCTCCCAATATTTATCATATGATTGAGCAAAATCATAATACTGAACCATTAACTTTCCGGTAGCGGTTGTCGAAAGTTGATCAGGATCTGAGTGCTAGTTACCTGGTTTCGATTTTATAACTAATCTTTAGTTATATTACATCTGATTTTCTAGTATACCTAACTACCATTTAGAATCAATACCTACCTATTTAGATATAAATATTTTTACTAACTATAGAACTACCTTTATTTTCTAAACTTCTTGATTGCTGGTTACTAGTTATAAGATTGCAACTCGAGATATAATTTTAGATGTCTCTGTCGGGGTCGTCAGCTGATGCATTAATTTCGCCACGTCACGGACTGTTAGGGAGTAATCGATAATCGTCTATTTTACATTTTAACAGCCGCTCATGTGCTCCATCTCGGTGTGGTTGTGTATTTCTTTAATATTACGTATCTGCTGGTACAAATGTTCACAAACTATTTTATGCCTTATGACTTCAGTGTTAGGAACGCGTCGCGAGGCATTCGATATTCAGTGGAGGTAAGCGTAGAATGTCTTCTACACATCGACATCCCGGCAACGGAGCGGTCGCCGAAGAACCAGTTTCATTTAATCATCATAATTGCGTCCTCCGTTAAGCCTATCCCGCGCTCGAATGTGGTAGAGACGATAGCACACATTTATCGCTCAACATGACACTATTCAGCTCCATTTGAAACTTTTATGAAACATATTTGTGAGATCTAGATTGTTATCTTTATTCGGTTCTTTTTATAACCCAAGACATGAATGAAGCTTTCTGAAGTCGTAGAGATAAAATGGTTTCTCAATCGGAATTAAACATCACTGTTGAATGATATGCCAATAGTTATATTTATCTACACGCAGAGCTGTTAAAACTACGTTATTTATATATTAAGAATTTTGCCAAATTCTCAAGCATAAAGTCAGTCGTTATTGGTCGCTTTGATAAGGTGACACAATGTGTTCTGTGTACGATACACGAGAACGAGAAAAAATTTTTGGTCAAAATCTATCAAGGCCATGCCTTACGCGGAACTCTCAATTCTACAGCAAATTTTTGATATATTTGATACGCGCCAAGTTGGATAATGTCAAATAAGTTAGTGAGGACATTTAAAGGGTATTTGCTACTAACTGTCTAAGAGCTAACTTGCCTATCTTAAGGTAAATTTGGATGATATGAAATCTTTCGTCCGTGTTACTGTAGATAAGAAAACAACCTCGATCCCAAAATTCGTGCATATTGTTTTATTCATTTAAATGCACATTTAACAGAGCCTCGGATTTCAAAATGTTGGTCTTGTTAGATAATCGGCGTCCCTGGAAGTCGAAACATAAAGCGCATTGGCTGCAGCCAGTGAAAAAGGGCTTCAATTTGAGTCAGTTTCTTCCCAGAGCAAGTCACGACATAATATGCTTCGTGTTGTTTCCCGCTGCGAGCTAGGTTTCTTATGCCTCACTTTTTAAGAAATTTAGTTTTTATTTCCTCTATACAAACTATATCAAGATGATAACATAACTAAATATACCCACACAATTATGAATACCAGCTACTGGTCTCTTATTCCGCAGTTTTTTAAACTGAGCACTAACACACGAAAAAAAACTATTCACAACTAAATCATACCTCTTGTGACCATAACATTACTGCGAGTGCTCTCGTTTCTTCGTAACACTTATTACACGTCCGTGCTTCCCAGTTGTGACGTAAAATAGCTTTTGGTAATTCCGCTAGCCTCCGTAGAGTCGTAGTGTCGAACAGACGGCGCGGTAAACAGGAAGCGGTGTCGGCTAAGCGAGCGTTGGCAACTCTTCAACTACCACGTGGTATTGCTGACGGCGCGTTGCGCACTCGCAATATTGGACTAACATTACGCTGATGAGGATTTTTATACACTTTTTTATAGCTGAACTGAACTTCTTTTCGAATTTTCATTCAAATATATATCAGTCTATCCAAACAAGCCGTAATAGATATGATATAAAAAAGAAAAGAGATACCAAAACTAAACTGATATAAACTAATATATTATATTTAGTGATATGCATAATACATCGCTAATGGATACTACCGGATTGTTGACGAATGTTAAATATAGTAAGTTAGTGCAGTTTGACTATTAATAGACTCCGGTCTTGACCGGTACTAGCGACGGTATATTTCAATAATAGCCACATGTATATCTGGTATTCTCTTAAGAACGTTTTCGTGTACCGAAAAAATGCGACAAAAACTAGCGCGTTCCGTCCGCGGGCCACATGGTCAGGGTTGGAACAAACAAAAGGCGCGTCAGAATATGCGCTACAGATGTGCTATGTGGTCCACATGTCACGAACAATGCTTGCCTTCATCGAGCGCGAGACATTACACTCGTTAACCAGACAATAATAATTCGATATGCTTCTTAAATAAATCTTATTATAAATGTTTATTCAAAAGTAACAATTTTAAAAGGAAAGACTACTATAATAAAAAAAAAACCGTCACCTACCTACTTCAAGCGCCAAAAGATATTTAATAGCAATAATTAAAAAACTAATTATTATGTTATAACGCCGCTATCTTGCTACTCGCTAGAGCCTTAAAATTATAAAAAAACATAAATACCTGCTACAGTTGAGGTATCTATATTTAATTTTTTAATTAATATTAATAAGCTGACCCACACTTAAAATACATATCTACTATGCACGAAAAAGTAAAATTATATATACAGCAGATATTTATATTTTTAGAATTTAAAATGAATTCTAACTAAGTAGGTACTAAATATTAATTAACACTTTGCAATTTACATTTTGAACTCATCGCTGACTGTTAAAGCAGACTTGACATTGATGACTACGTGCCGCGGTACTTTCTGTGCACGTTACCACGTCAGAGTTTTACATGAAATACTAGGCTTGTAAAAAATCAATACAATGTAGCTATGTACATTGTTTATTAAGTCACAAATAATGATTGCGAGTCAGCTTGTCAAATACAATGATCGCTTATGAATGAATTAGTCAATGACAGTTCGGCCATGTTTGTTTACGCGTGCGCAGCACATCGCACGGTCGGCTCAAGTCGGGTGCGCTCGCCATCGCTCGCCGCCTCGAAATAGCACGGCACCAGCACCGAAGAGTGCGGTCGTCGACCCTGCGCCCTGCCACACCGAAATATTGGAACTATACTGCGATTCAATCCTTTCTCTGATTATGATACAGGTCACTAATGCTCTCGACTACCACGCGTAGGTACTTCCTGTTCAATCTTAATATTGTAATAAATATTAAACGCTCCGGTTTACATATTATACTGATAAAGGAAAATAAATACTTGTTCTGATCGTCATTAACTTAATAGCAATGGATATAATAATCTTTGTGAAATGATTATTACGATTGTATGTAACTTAAAGTGCTTCTACCTACGTAATAAATTTTATATCTAATCATCTTAGCGCCATCTGGAGGCGCTCTGATGAGGTGGGTGTAGTAACTGTTAAAACTAGAATTTGTTTATTTATAACTACTTTAAACTACATATCTTATTTATTGTTACTAGGATAATTAAATTATTTACGGAATACTTAGTTACGACTGAATTTATCAATTTGAATATGCTATTCTATATCATCTTAAAGATATCGATAGTAGGTATTTACTACCAACTTATTCTCAATTTAAATAGATTCGATGACATTAGGCTATTGGGACTTTGCTTCTTTTGCACTGTTATCATCGCATAACTACTTACTTAACAGGTATCTAATAAACTCCGTCATTCGCACGCCTGCTGTTCGTAAGATCCGGGGTTCGAATTCCACGCTCAATAGTAATTGGAGTTTTTGTCAAGTTCTTTTTAAGCAGAAAGCTTACGAATATAAGAATAACAAAAAAGTCATTAACATATTTTATTGACTACTCACTAGAGTCACAGATAGCTGTAGTGTAGATCATGATCATTAAATAATATTGGAGTTAAGATCTTACGGCAGTCTGTATTTAACACAGAGACTATCATCCTATCTTTGCAACCCAATTACATGGAGTACCAATAACCTTAGCATTTGGCAGACTTTCGGGTACTGACTATCCTTAGCGGCAGTTTTGGAAATCCGTGGAACAACATGGATTAATTTTAGTGTTCAGTGGTCATCCATCCACGGATTGACCAAAGCAGATCAAATCATAATGGATATTTAATTAGAAACCAAATAAACTCGTTTTATCTAACCACCGGCCTACATATAATTAGGTACCTATAATTAATAATCAAAGTATCGTTTATTAACAAACAAAGGCTGTAAACATAAAAAAAACGATATTTGTGTTTATAACATTAATCGCTCTCGGATTTTCCGTGAAATTTACACGAAACATCATCATTTTATAAAGCATTCTCGAAACTTAACACCAGCGGGACAATTCTCGTAATTTTAAGACCGTTCACAGTCTGATCTCAGTCTTAATCTGTCAAAAAATACCTCTAATTTCCCTACATTTTGACAAGTTTTTGACAGTTGTTTGTCGCTGAGATGAGACTGCGACTAGATTTTGAACGTTTTAAATTACGAGAATTGGCCTTCAGATATTGAGCTGAGCTGTTAGTTACCAGACTTATTAGCTATCGCAGCCACTTGTACGTAAGACGACGAGTCTGTGTGTGAATTACAGATTAATATTCATGCCTAATCGTTGTGTCTAACCAACCCATGTGCGTCTGTCGGTATTTGCACGCTGGATGGGACAAGAGGTGACTTTTATGAGTTTTACTTAGCTATCTTCTATGTGTTTGATTCTTTATTAGCGGTCTTCTAAATTCAAGAGGCTGGATAGCTTATTAAATACCTTAATAGATTTATGTTGTGATAGTTGTGATTCCTAGTCTTCTTAGTTCCGCATGCAAATTAAGGACCCTACTTAACACAATTTAACGTTGCAATTCTATAACATAATTTCCTTCAATATTCTTCATCAGATTATCAGGTTCACGCATTGCCTATTTATAATTCCTAAAAAAATCATTCAAAATCCAAGTTTTCAATTTGCCTTATTAGAAATTTAACTCGAAATGTTTCAAACCGACACGGGAATTGCATACCTACATAAAGACCAACATTCCTTTAGTCTGCGGCTTTTCCCTGTATGACTCCCATTTCTTAGATGCATATTTAAGCCGTTATATCACAAGACATTCCTGTTTCCGGCGCCTAGTGATTACCGCATGGCATTTCTTAGAGTTTTCATATGATACTTATAACATTTCCGGCACGCGCTTACATTTTATTCTTAGTAGACACCACAGAAACTAACTCTATCAAATGACTTTCAACTTTAAGGTCTTAGAAATAGAGGATAACTCGTTGAATCTGTCGGAAATGGTGTTTGATAATGGCGTGTTTTTGGAGTGACTGTATTAATTTATTGATAAAAGATGTGCAGCAATTTTAATAGTTAAAGATGGATCGGAATCTTTTTCAAATTGTTCACGATCTCCAGTTCCGGTGCTTAATTTGTCTCATCCCTTTACCGAAGATGTAAACAACAAAGTTGATCAGATAGTTCCGACATTCGTAGACTGTGACTGTCGAAAATCGTGATAAAAAAAATAGTTTCAGACTCTTCATACAGAATTACCCCATACATTGCTATCTGGGTAGTAAACACAATTATTTCTAAAATTCGCTTGCTAGATAACAGTCCAAACCTAACACCTTTTTAGTAAACGATTCAACTGCACACAAAAAACCAGAAATAAGTTTTGAATATAATCGGTTATACTAGTCTATAAATGTCTAGAATAAAGCTAGGTGCCCGTTGATCTGGACTTGATCGATGAGTTGGCGCATATTTCCGTGTCGACCTTTCAAGCGTCTCGCGCCTGTCTATCCGTCTCAAAGTATTTTTGTAGTGAAGTTCATATAATGAGATCAGTTATTTAGTTATAATGCATCTAGAATTTAGTTTACTTTCTCAATAATAAAAGAAATGTTTTTTGTATTTAATATTTGCAAAGAATTCAGACGGTTTAAAGATTTGAACTGACAATGCAGTGTAAACACATCGGTGGTGGAAGTGTTTCTTCCAAAATGTCCATTTCTGAAAATGCGTTTAGTAGCTGTGTTCTTGTTTTTTGGGATATTTATGGCAGTTTAGTTTTAATTACTACAATAGTACGAAGTTAGATAACATCAATGAATATTGTAACTTCATAATATTTGGTGCCTTCAATGCAATAACATTATGCGCGTGTGTAGATGATAAATGGAATGATATCCGTGGGTCGCGCAGGCGCACCCACAGTGTTACCCACACCTACAACACTTGTACCAGCCATCCCTATTCAGAGAATGTGGTTCCACCTACTACGGTTGCACAAGCATTGATATTCAATTCACAGGTAATCACATGATAACTGTCGCACAATGGAACCGACCGCACTGATGATTAAATGCATTGATTAATTTGTGGAAATTTCCTGGTTTTGCATATGCTACCGCTATTCAACTTGTATGGTCTGTTATTTGCATTCTGGTCTGGGATTGAATCGATGCTTAAATAGCCAGGTTGTTGTTAACTGACGATACCTTTAAGTTTATTTATAGCAACAGCCGGGAATCGCTTAGAACGTTTCCGTACTCTTAAAGGCTGTATGAATATGTTAGTAAAGTAACTACGTAACTGCCAGCACTTGGAGCAGCTATCATGATTAAAATCTCCAGAGTAAGCGAAACGACAATTTGAATTAAAATTTCAGCAGAATTTTATTAACTGTAGGTACCACGCGGCATCAAACTGGATGAATCGTTTGCCAAACTCCCAGGAACGTAATATAATCATATTTAAAAAATGTATATGCACTAAAAATGTGGCAAACAAACGATGTAGGTAGTATTACTAAAAATCAAAGATAGTTTAATTGGAGAACATGATATATGGCGGCCATTTTAATACCGTTTCCCACCAGTTTTTGTAAGAGGGCCATCTGTGTTAAAGTTTCCTAAGCACCTATACCTAATGTTATAATAATATGGGGACTTGATTATTAAAACCAGTCGTGGGCAGCATGCTATTCAGCGCGCCTACGTATCTCTGTTCTACCTCCAATTTGGTCGTATCGTTTCGCAACGCCACACAATCCATGCCTGGCTGTTAGTACCAAATTCTTAACCCACAGAGTAACCCGTGGGCAGGTGGAAAGTGGACCGAGCCGATACTTGACTGTTATGCAACACATCAATATGGCATGCACCTTATTGGATGCGAAAGTTGACGGTGCCGTCCTTCAAAAGGCGATGGCATTTAGTCCAGCTCGGAAAGCCGTAAGCCTTGTGTTCTCTGCATTTTTTTTGTTTTGTCTTTCTATCATCTAAATCCGACGGCAAACGTTTATTCCAATTTCCTATAAAAGTGAGATAAGAAGTAGCAGCTGCATTTACTCTGTAGGTATACCTAAGTGTCTGCCTAATACTTCAAATCCATAGGTATGGGCATTTTCTGTTGGATTTACAAGTTTGCATGAATAAGTCGTCCTAACGACACTTAAATCAGTATCATCTTCAAGAATAGCTATGCTAGCAGACTTACTCCTAGTTAACTTACCAGGTGCAACCGGTCTACGCCTTATGCCACATATACACTCAACGTTTAGATGTTCTAGAACAATCTACCTTTGGTCAGCCCACATTCACCCACTTCTGTCCATAGGGCCTTCGTTTATGCCACCTACATAACTAAACACAACCTAACATCATCGGGATACAATAGGAAAACTACTGACCATGTCTAAGTCAACCATAAAGTAGTTGAATTATACTTTATGACTTAATTTTAATGAGGTTTACACTGTTTAAAAGGCTAGGTATCCTTCAGTTGTCGAGTTGCCCACGCCTTCGACTCAATTAGTCTCAAGAGTTGTTATATTTCACAAAAACGAGAATAACGATTTGTTTACGCTTTGATATTTTTATTTCATTTGCTGTATTGCCGTAAACAGCAGTACTGCCTACGCCCGTATCAGAAATCCTTTGTGAGTCCCTTATCAGTAGGTATCAAGCGTCGACGCATGACTGAATTAATAAATACATTTATTTTTGTGAAGTTGCGCAATAAATATTTGGCAAAAACTTAGTTAATTAATTGCTTTATTTATATTTCCGATGGACTTTATTGTTTTTTGCATCATTGCTTTCGTGTATTTTGAAATTGTTTTCTCTTGAAGTACAATTAATAACTACCTGAACTAAATTGGCATTTCATCAGTTTTAGGAAGCTTATGATAAGCTAGAAGCTAGAAGCTATTTAGAATTCAGAAGAGAATTACCTAAGTAGATATAAAAACAGTTTGAAACGGTTTCTTGTTAACTAAGTAACTTCGCCCAGTATCAAACGATAGGTCCCTAATAAAAATCGTATAAATGAATTATTTTATGAATGAAATTTTTTATACTATCACTGGTTCAGTGCAATTTCATAAAGTAAGTACCTAATATTACTAAGCAATTTTATCGTGTGTTGGTTTTTGTCCGAGCAAACCATTCATCTGCCGGTTTTCCCTTTTTTATAATTATACTTGCTTCCGCCCGCGGCTTCGCCCACGTGGTATGTCGATAAAAATATGATGTATCCCCGTACCAAATTTCATCAAAATCGGTCCAGCCATTTCGGGGATTAGCCGGGACAAACTCACAGCCAGACAGACAAAATTTTTAAAAATTATTTCTTTGTTCTTTATATGCGTTTTGAAAAAATCTGCTATTCTGACATTACAAACAGACAGTTTAATTTTATTATAAAACAATTCAGCCAGTTAATTTTTTTAATAAATAAACCTATCCTACTCTTATTTTAATAAAGATAATTAGATAGATAGGTGGTTAAATGTTTGAATGAAATTTAAACAAATGTTATGTAATGTAAGCAGATGTACTAAAGATATACATTGAGTCCTTATTCTTAGTGCAGATAATGGCTCTAGGAGCTTCTAGCTAAATAATATGACATCGTTTAATTTTTCTGAGACCTAACATGCATGATCTTAATTTGGTGGATGCAACACATTTGAAGGAGTCGATTAAAAAGTAAATTGTATAGCATTTACTTTATTGGCAATTGGGATCTTTTTAGAATGTATAATAGAGATGTCTGGGTTCATGCTCTTTTTTGTGCCTTGTTTTATTTTAATGTATGGAAACTAAACTATGGAGGGGCTCGTCGCTAAATAATAACAGCCGCACGGGTCGATCTGCCGCGGCCGGTTTGTGGATGGGTGACCCTGCATTAAATTTCGAGACCCCTCCGTGTCACGAAAAGCACATTAAGCCATTGGTCCCGGCTGTCATTCGTAGATCTTTGACAGTCATTACGGGTAGTCATTAACCAGTCTTACCACGGGATATCGTGTTACCCAGTGGAAGTCAGATAGACAGTCGTTCCATGAAAAATACTGGTATTCAGCTGCATCCGGTTAGACTGGAAGCAGACCCCAACATAATTGGGAAAAGGCTAGGCAACTTATTTTTTGAGAGCTAAGCTATGTTTAACTGAGCAATATGCTAAAATTATAATAATATTAGGGGTTAAAGTACGAGTATGAAATTGCCGATTTGTACTGAAAAATTTAAATTCGTTTTTTTTTTAATTTAACATATTTATTTGATCAAAATTATTACCATTATTATAAAAATGTTTCGTTTCAATGATGTTGGCCTTGTTATTGACAGATCAGGCTCAACAGGTTCTTCAAACACATATAGTTCAATAGCTAGTTGAGGATGACTGTGATATTACCATTATTATCTATACATTGCTGCCATCTAATAGGAAGGTCATTTATGGCTTTTGCGATAGAACTCTCGTGATCTAGATTCCACAAACTGTGTGAAAGCATTTTGTACTGCCTCCTGAGAAGAAAACTTTTTATCACGTAGAAAATTGTCCAAATCACGAAAAAAATGGTAGTCCGTTGGAACAAGGTCTGGCGGATACGGACGAATGGTTTCTAATTGCATTTCCTGTAGAGTTAAAACGGTTTCTCGTGCTGTATGAGGTCTCGCGTTATCATGGAGCAATAATGGTGAAGATCGATTCATGAGTCGGGGCTGTTTCACTGCTAGTTTTGCTATCATTGTTCGGTGCGTTCATTAGCAGTCTCTCCAAACGCAACATTGATATTGCGAGCTGTTTCTGCCGCGTTACTTCCGCGTCGGAACTCGTATTCAAACATAACTCAAATTATCGAAGTATCCATCTTTCTTGTCTAAGCTGAATAAAAAAAACAACTGAAAGTCGATAATCGAATGTTGCACATTTTTTAAAAGAAGAATTTCATAGGTACCATGTCAAAAAAGTTTCACTGAAAAATCTCAAAACATGAAGGTTCTATGTCAATTCGAAGTACCTATTAGAATAAAACGGCCATTTCATACTTTAACCCCTATTATTAAATTATACCAATTGATTTATAGATTATTTATTACAGATGTGGTTTTTTAGAAATTGCAACTTTCAAAATAACATGCTGTAGGTCTACGTTCTCAATCTCAATCGGTAGCATCAAATATGCGTTGCGAGTACATCTACCGGGACGCATTTAAAAGTCGTGAATGATATATTGCGAACGATATGGTGCGTTGAGTTCAGTTCAGAGTGCAGGAGGCGAGTTGGGGCACTTCCTGCGGTTGCGTGACACGCGCCCCCCTTATCATGTTCATTGATAGATTTATCTGGACGAGGTCGAGTTGTCCGCTCCTCGATCCGCACAGCGCACTAGTCACGCGCGCACTCTCGCGCAAAACATCACGTAGCATTCGCAACTGTGAAAACTAACTCCTTAACTACAGTACGTTTACGCTGACAAATTAGGATGATGCAGTCCATTCCGAAAATTTATTATTAACTGATCGCAGTCTTTCAACAGAAACAATCTGTCCTAAAAGGAATTATTTATAAACGGAAGCCCGACGCTACCACAAACAGTGCGCTGTTGTCATTCAGCGAAATCAGTTTCCGCGAAAAGGACCTCCTCATTTGGTCAGCGACGAGCGATGTCGTGCTGACTCGTGCTACATCCAATAGCTACATACCTACCTATATGAATGTTATAACCTAAAATTGCATCTCAATATTTCGTTGTAGCTCATGTTTATTTTTGCACAATCATTTCTTTGTCGTCGTTTTAAATATCCAGTCTAGTCGGTTTGATTTTTTTAACACAATTCACTCAACATTATCTTGGCAAAAAAAAAACAAGACTGGCGCCACATTGATAACCAACTAAGTTTTTTAAAAGCCCGTCGTATTGGCTTTTAAGAGAGATAACGTTAATTCTTTTTGAGCAACGGAATCTCGTTGGAAGCCCTTAAAACGATTCTTATCTCTGAAACTGTATCCGGATAGCTAATTTTTTGTTATGCCCATTTGGCACGTGTTTTATTGTATTGTTTGAAAGCCGCGTGTCGTAAAGATCGTTCGTTTTGACATGATAGTGACGTATTCGTACCTAGAAACGATGAAAGAGGAGAACCGCTTCCTGTATTCATGAGGTAGGTAGGTGTAAGGTATCGGCGCAATGTCGCCGGCGCTGTCTAGCGGTCTGCACTTACAGCAACCTACGTGCAACGGGACACCGCTATTGCTAACCTAACGACTGCTGACGACTTATAATTTCCTGTCAATGTTCTTTGAATCTTTATAGAAATACACTAAGTTTAGATAGCGCTTACTTTATATGTCTACGGGCTTGAATGCAGGAAGAGGCTGCGGCTTGATGTTTAAGTACCCAGCGATGAAAATGAGGAACGGGTCGTGTAGGGAACTATGACTTCAGCCGCTAAATGGACGAAATGGTTGCACGTCATCCAATTAATATCATCTTAGCAACAGTTATATATCTAATAAATTATCTCCAATTAGCGAATCGTCCGTCATCGCATGTTAAGACAACATTTTGCGTCTGAGATACGTTTGAAAGTGATAATTTTAATGAATGAAACCACAGCACATTTGTTCAAGGTCGGTGTTCGGGACGTGTTTTTAAAGAGTGGTATAAATAGATGACGCACCGAGAGAAGATCCAGTGTGTGTGCTGGTGGTAGCAGTGGCACAGTTTGTTCGTGTGCGGAGTGTCACTCGCGATGCGCGGGCGCCTGCGCCGCGTGGAGCGCGCGGGCGTTCGGCGGCCGACTGTTTCAGCTCGCCAACACTCAATGCTCCCCATTCATTCGCACGCATGAATGAACGACGTTTAGCACGTGGCCGAAAAAAATATATTGAAATTGTCGTCTAGCAGGACGGTAATACAGAAAACGGCTGTACCGATCTTGCGACTTGACTGTAAAACCTACTCGTTACAGTAATAGTTACGAGCAGGTAAGTTGGAAAATTTGTAGGGATAAATTATTTTAACTGGGTTTTACTGTTCTTATTATGAGTCATTATGAGGAGGAAGTCAAAGTAAAAGTACTTACTTACCTAAGTATACCTACCAATGAACGTATGATTCAAATTTGAAATGCAGAGAACATAAAATAAATTGTTTTTACATAACACAATATGTGTACACTATGGATGGCTGGTAGCAGCTGGATGAGAGCTGCCGAAAATCGAGTTGAATGGCGTGCAATAGGAGAGGCCTATGTCCAGCAGTGGACTGCTATAGGCTGATGATGATGATGATGAATATCTACACAGTTGTTACATGATCTTTTGAAGTTAAAAATAAATATTTCTTATCAGTTTATGCCTGAGATATTTTTTGAATACATATTATTGCTGAATTAAACCACATAGTGTGTTATTGTTGGGAGGGTACCTACCTGCCTATAAAATTAAATATTTGCTTCAATATTTTAGCGCCATTAGCACGACGTAATGCTATGTTGTGTATGTACCTATTAGTTATACTGAAACCGACCATAATATTTTCCTTGATGCCTATGATAATATATTTATATCCTACATTTTTTTTAAAAGAATGCCAATAGTGCGACGGCCTAATTTAGGCCTACCTATATATCATAAACAAATGTTTGCTATAATTTGTGGCAGATCCGGTATTATTTACAAATTTATTTTGGTTCTTTTACCTAAACAAAACAATTTAAATGAAAAAAAGACCATAAAAGAAACTCAATTTCTTAAATCACCAATACTTACGCACTAATGATCATTAATTTCACAGATATCACTTAAACTCACTGAAATTTCTATTTGAACAATTTCACACACTTCACTTATAACGTGTCAACCTCCAGGACAGGCGTCACGGTAGCGCGCGAAACTTATGGTCCTACCATGAGGAAGTCCGATGAGCTTTGAACGGGACAGTTCCTGAACGGGAGCTGCTCGGCCCGCGCATGCGCCCCACGCTCCGGGGCGTGACCTAGACCCTGAAAACACCACCCCCTCGCCCACGCAAACCAAGTTTCCATGGATACGGGCTCAAAAACATCGCCAAAATCATGCAGAAATACCCCTGAAACACTATAAGTAGTAAAACAACACTAACAAAAAATCCTAGACTTTTTCTACAAGTTACTTTTCACGGTTTTCCTCGGACAAGGTAAGTAACCTTGTCCGAGGAATATCGTGGATGCAGAATACGTCATACGGAAGCGCAGTGAAGAAAGTAGATCGGTGCCTACATTGGTGGCTCCACCCAGTCAACGACGCTACTAGCCTCGCATTGGTCTTTCCTAGAATGGTATGAGAAATGATGACCTTCTTGGTGAATTATTGACGACAACAACCTACCTAGCTAGATAGTATTGCAGCCTAATAAATTAACATAGCTAATAAAAGACCTACATATATGTAACAAACTACACGTAGCACCTAACATTTTGCTAAAGGACCGACCTAAATACCAAAAAGGCAATAGAAATTTGATTCTCTTTAAAATATTGTCACGAAGCCTACCTAACATTATTTGGTGTGTTAGCCCGATGAGCTATGATCTAGAGAAGAAAATGTCTTCTAAATTGTAAACTGCTGTAGATCAATGTTATATTGGAAAATGCCATCAATGCGATTTGAAGCGACAAAATATTACCGACAGATAAAGATGAGACTGACTCGTACAAAGAACGAGAGTTGTTCTATCGCTGTGTGGCACAAGACGCTGAAAACCTGGGTACCTGCTCCGTTAAACTTCATCCCAGTCATCATCGCCAGTACTCGGTCAGGGGGCTTACCACCAGCTCTTATAGCAGGGCAGAAGTTGAACTGCACTGCTTTTTTATACTAAGTCATAGAACAAAAAAGCAGTGCAGTTCTACTTCTGCCCTGCTATAAGATCTGGTGGTAAGCCTCTTGATACGGGAATCCTAGAAGCACCCATAGTTTTGCCGGCACAGGAATTGTTGCGTCTCAGAAGTTTTAAGCTGGGACTTTTTATTCATCTGAGCTGATCTGCCATTGCTGCAGCGATCTGCTGGTAGTAGTCCTTTCCAAAAGACCCTGGAAAATAACACAGACAAGCCGTACCCAAGTACTTAGAAGTACCCAGAAATAAATAATAATTGCTATCGATCCAGGCAGACCTTACGACGTTGTTTGCTAGTGAAGATAAGGGCAAGATAAATAAACTGGAAATTATGTCGGTAATGTAACGAAGTTGTTGGAGACTTACTGGACGAGCTTATAACACAACTCCTACCGCTCTGGAACCCTAGCATAATTACAAGACTACCTTCCTATATTTAAGAAGGTAACAGAGTTCTCCCAGTTATCTAACGATCTAGGAACCAATGCATCTAAGTAGTCGCCTGAAACTTAAGTACTAACCTAATGCCTTCCGCGTAATAATTATTATGTTAAGCACTGCATATTCATTTAACATGATTGCTGTTTAAACAACTTCCCGAAAGCGATCTGCTCTAATTAAATGCGAAAGTATTCATAAAAATGATAAAACAGAATACTGTGTAATGAAAATAGCCGTCGATAGGAACTTGCGGTTTATACTAAGTAGGTAGTTGCTTGTCTTTTTGGTGAACTGCAGGAATTACCCACGGAGCAAATTATAAGTATGACAATTGTTCTGAAGATTGACTACCTAGCAATTAACGTTTTTTCTCATTGAGAAAGCAGATTCAGTTCATAGTATTCGTTTTATTCTATAGTAACAGTGAGACACTAGTTCAGATGTCACATGGGATCGATGATTCAAACTACATACAATGAAAGACTCTCGAATGAATTTCTGTCACTTCCTGCTTATTAACCGCAGTCTGCGGTACACTTCATAACTATACTAGATGCTATTGACAACGGTGGGCATAACAAATTAATACAATCATCGCGGCATAGCATCGTAATGAATTTGTCATAGCATCTATGAATGTAATTCTACAAGTCATCGGATTTCGATCAGAAAAATTATGGCACCTAGCAGTGGCGTAGCTCATCCTAATGGGGCCCTGTATCAATTTTTTTTGGGGGCCCTTTGGGGGTTACCCAACTGTGAAGCTACAGAGGGTATTGTTTTTTACAAAATAAAGAATATAGCATACTGACTTATAAGGTGAGGGGCTCGTGGCTAAGTAATAACAGCCGCACGAGTCCATTGAAGGTTAAGGTACGCTTGCCGCGGTAGGTTCGTGGATGGGTGACCATCTTAACATACCGAGACCCCTCCGTGCCTCGGAAAGCATTAAGCCTTTGGTCCCAAGTGTCATTCTTGGATCTTTGACAGTCGTTACGGGTCGTCAGAAGCCTGAAAGTCTGACACCCAGTATTAACAAGGGACATCGTGATACAGCGCGCTGTATCAGCCGGTAGCTACGCCCTTGGCACCTAGTGTGATTCCCATTTTAAAATTCAGAATGAAAACCTCCATTCGTTGCATTGGGCGTTGTAGTTAGATTATCTATAATCTTTGTTTTTCTGAATATGAAATAATGCTTGCATTGTTGTAGAATAGACAAAAAATGTTTCCTAAAGTTGAATCTGAGGAAGTTCTAAGAAGCCGCTTCTTCAACAACTCTTTTGCCTTTAAGTCTGAACAATGTGTTAGTAGATTGACAATTCAATAACAATTTCATTATTGTGTCAAGTGATTTTACCTACTTATCAACCATGGCAGCTCTCTGCAGGAGATATTATTTCCCGTTACTATTACTTACGTAAGTGCCAATTGTGGCATAGCTGCTTATCATCAGCTTCACCTTAGCAATACCGAGAAGTCATCGTTACAACACCCCAGAAGGTGTTGGTAACCACCTCCTGCCGTCCCGCCGCCATTTTTTTTTTGGCAATATCATCTGGAGCATTCAAGAATTAGGAACTGCATAAGTCCTGTCTTGCTTCTTTTCTTCAAAGAAAAGTATCTGGGCATTATTAACTAGTTTCCTTCTTGTCCGTTTTGATGGCTGTTAGATATTCACTGGATTCATTCTGCACTTCGTTCGTTTTTCACTGGCCTCGATATTGTTGAATTATATCCACGGTTCGATCTCTAGTCAAGAATAGAACAGAAGAGTTTGTCTGTTAGAAATTTCTCAATTATAACTGGGGATTGGAACCGTGCCCAATAAATAACAATAGGATTATATTAGCAGCTCTGCTGCAGAGTTACGAAACCTTTCTGGTAAGGCTAGACTGCGAAAAGTGAACTACGTTCATTTCAACCTTAATGTTCTTCAAGAATGATGAGTGGGCTACCTCATGTTTTCCTAATAGTTCTTAGATAATTCGTAACCAACCTGATTTTTCTTACATAGGTAATACATTTGATTAGGTACTTACCAGGAACCCTTCTTTCTTCCCTTTTTCCTGAGTTGTAAGTGTGATGCCTTTTCCCAGGGTCTGGCTTCAGTCCATTTCTTAATAAACTTATATAGGTTCTTATTCTCCTATATTCTTACCAAGATCTACCCATCTCTACCTTATACACTAAATTTGCAAGTTATACTTTCGATCTTGAATGGAATTTTTATTTATTGGAATTACTTTTAAATCACGCATTTTCTCAAAAAATAAATAAAAAGAAGTGTGTCAAAAGCTTTACGGGAAAATAATACAAGCAAGATTTTATTACTTTGTAATTTAATATAAGTTCTTCAATATAAGAATATGTCCGATTCCATCTATATAATACAAAGCGTTTCAAAAAGGGAAAATACCTACATATAAAATACAACCTCCATGGACTTCTATTCCGATTACCATCAAGTTCAGTTCTCATTCCCTGTATGTACTACATACGAGGAAAATATTCCAAACCGCATTCAAATTTTAACGAAAATATACTATTTTCGTACAATAGACGACCTCCTTTCTAACGGATAGGTAGATAGTGCCCCTAGTGGAGTGAACAGTATTGTTGCTACTTATATTTAGTTAGTGAATATAATTTTATCTACATCAGAAGCACCGTATGAAGATATTGCCTCACAAGACTTTATTGACATCGAGATCGTTTATTGCACTACTTGACGTTATAATTAAGACATGAAAAGATTTCTCATTATATTTATTTACATAAAACTACAAAATTTTATTGTAAACAACTCATGTGAACATTTTATTTACAAAGGATCATTCTTCATCGAGAAGTATTCTTTAAAATGACATATTGGTAATTTTTCTAAAATTTGACATCCAGCGTCCAAAAAACCCATTCGTTCCAGCCAAATCATAAGAACACGTGGCGTAATAAATAAACAAACATGTATAATACTATTTACAATGCGTCTCGAGGTATGAGATATTCGACAATTTTGCCATTCATGATACGGTAGTTACAAGACGTGGCAGTAGGTAAATCATCAGATAAGATAAAATAAAATTCAAGGCTCAGCCGTGACATTGACATTCGCATTTTCCCACCAATATGTTAGAATAGTTTCGGATAAATTCACGTTAGTATACAAAAATTGTTAACAAAATGTAAAGTGGTGAGATTCTATGATACAACGGAGAGGGGACTACGGTTAGATGGAACAGACAAAGCTTTGACGAAATGTATCTACGTCGTAATATATTAATTGGAGAGCTTCACCGTGTGGGGGACAGGGCGGTGGGATTACAATATCTGGAAGAGTTTCTTCAGTTCGACCATCAACTGCCAGTCGGTCTTGATGAGGTCGTCACGGAAGTAGTCCTTGCACGCGTCGATACTGGCGCGAGATATCTGGAACAATACAAAAAGGTCAATCACCGCCATCATTGTAGAAAACAAGACCCCGGTTTGTCTCTGAAGACAAAAATTCCTGATTTATTCCAGACCGTATCACTATCAACTAAGGTGGTCATACAAAACCACAATTTGACCAGGATGCTGTAATACCGTTGCAGTCCATTTTTGTGCATAGAAAATATCCTCTGATATATATAGAAATAAGTTAAAAACATCATAACATTCAACTTGGTTAACTTGAGCGATCTTTGTCGCTAATTTTGACGCATAAATGCATTGCAGATACTAAACCAACGACGGATAAACAGTAAATAGAATGCCCGTTATTAAGGTTAAAACCATTCATATTTAGCATAATAATAGGTCTCATAAATAATTTCTCGGGAAAAAGTTAATTGAAACCAAATTATAAAACTCATCGAACGTCACAATCAATTTAAAAAATTGCAGAATTTAATTGCGGCCTACCAATACATCCGTAAAAACTGGTTCGAGCGAGACCCGATCGAGACACCTTCAGAGCTAAAAATAGCAAGTCCATGTTGAATGTACAAGTGGTTCATTCAGGTCGACCCAGTTTGGGGCGCATCGATTCAGCAGTCCGGGGTGAATGGGGGTTTTGACGTCATAAGGAAAATAGAACAGGTTGTGCAAGCAAGGAATTGGGTCACAAGTACCCCTCGCCCCTCTGGCATGGCGATGGTGACCCCGGTGCAGCCTGCCCGGGCCTCGTCACTAGCGACATTGGATCCGGCTAGAAAATCATATTATCAGGCGCTGGAAAATATGGGAAACTGCGGCGTGTATTTTTAGACCGAGGGACGGGTGATAAATAAGATTTGCAAGGTGAAGAGCCGAAGGTTAGGCGAATTTATATATTGGGTGCTTTAGAAGTACATATTTTGTAGGAAAATGGCCGAATATTCCACGTTGTCGCAATGTTACTTGATTACATTAAGCAGCTGTAGTGTTGTATGATTTCTATTAGTCTTTTAAGATTTCTGTTGTGATTCGAGTTATAGCAATTTGAAATTACAAATGACAAAAAGAAACCCGAAACACAATTCACAATACCTAAACATTTTTTTAAACGCGTGGATCTAGAAAATTATAAAAACCTGTAGTGCAAGCCAATTTTTTTTTCCAATTCATGAAATCTTTTTTTTTAAGCGAAATTTTCTAAAGTGGTCTCTGTCTGTCGGCGCATAAACAATGTAAGTCCCATCAATGAAACCGCAAAGCGAAATATCAATGGGGCTTCTAGAATGGGCCTGACCCGGTCATCGCGTCTGTGTGCGGCCTGCCGACACGATGCGCCTGTGTGACTCCTTGCGACTATACAGAGAGTACAACGAAACGCATGGCCCTTCTAAAATGTGTACAAGTACCAAGAGTGTTATAAAGTACCAAGTACTTAGTGCGATGTTTCGTTATTTCGATTGTAATCAATTAATGTCTGCAGCGTTTGAATTGTAATTTGCTGTTGCATTCAAAATTTTTTGATGGTTTTATCTATTTTCGCATAAACATGAAGTGTTAATATTATATACACATTTTAGGCACTAAATGTTGCTACGGTATTGTTTATTGATTAAAAATAAAAGGACCCATAAACCGAAATGAAACCCAGAATGACTTAAGAAAAGCGAATTATAGAAATAGAAACTAACAATTTAATAATACATTTGAGTTGTAAACAGCCGTAAACGAAATGAAGAGCCGGAATTGCGACACACAACACCAGTCATAAACGTTACTCATTACACGTCCAGTGACATCAATGTAATTACAAAACGACACAAGACCTGCATCACGATGACGTTTTCTCTATTTGGACTTGGAAAGTTTTACGTGATCCTTGTCAAGACTTAATTGAGGAAAACTATAAATAAGGCGCAAATGGAAGGCTACTTATAGGGGACAATCAGTTGAGCAACTTATCGACCAGCGAATAGATAGCATCTATCTCGAATGTATGTATAAGCAGGGATAAAATTATTGTGTAAGAAATTGCAATAAAATTGCGTTACACTACAGCTATTTCCAAGGTCAACGAATCAGAACGCGAGTTTCATTCAAGAACTTGTCCCGGATGAATATTGAGGACAGAAGTAAATAGAAAATTCAACTTTAGGTCTGCCCTTCGATTTGCAACACCATTGCTGTCTTAAATTGACTGGAAATAGTGAAATTACTTTATTAACTGATACGAGTAAAAGGACAAGAAAATAATACGAAAATACTTTTAAATATTCTATTTAGACCGTTCAAAACACATAATGAGTGTAAAAGTGGTTTGACATCAAAGTGATTCAACATACAAGTGGTCAAGAGATCGTATGGAAAACTATGACGTCATAAAGTATCCAAAAATACACCGGCCTTCGCTCGGGTGACGGAAAATCGTCGAGTTCACATTGAGTGCTTTTATATTGTGCAAAGGAAAGATTGATGTTTTCCACTAATCGAAAACAAAACAGGAAGCTTTTTATGTAGTGTTTAGAGGTTTCAAAGTGAACTGATGCCAGTATATTCGAGGAAACTTGAGAAGATATTGCTGCTTTACTGAATATTTGTATGTATAGGAGTAACATAATATATTCGCTCCTAAACAAAAAAGAGTGAAGCAATGTCTTGCAACACAACATGTGTATTTCAATTAAATGTCCCATGTGATTATTGCGTGTTCTTAGTTCATCTTGGCCGTATTCACAGGTAGCTTACTTAGTAGCGATTACAAATACCCGTTGATGCAGCGATTGACTCTAATTAGTCCTGACTTCTTTTGTTTCTAAACGTAACATGTATCAGAATTTGTAACTTCCTACTAAAGAAAACTAATTACTGTAGGATGAGTATTTTAATGTAAGTCTATGATGAATGGAACGTAACGCATGAGAGAGAAGAACCGATAGTGAGAGAGAGAGAGTGTGGAGGAATGGCGGATCAGCATTTGAAGGGAACGGTTGTCATTTTTTATGGAGAGTAAAGACGAAGATTTAATAAATTATAATTAAGAAGATATATATATATAAACTGTTTTCAAATAATTTGACTTGCCCCACAATACCCATTCTACATTTTGGGGGCTCGTCCGGGATATTAGGGCACATGGTTTGAAGAAAACGGAAAAACGAAAAGACGAACGCGTCACAAAAGGTGAAAAAACGACGAATAATCACGACGAAGACGCATTACAAGGACAGAAGACGCTTGTTGAAGACGAAAGACGGTAGTTAAGACGAAAGAAGCTATTTGAAAACGATCCCAGTGAAATTCCCCATACTCGAACGACGATGACGGACAGCAAAGACGCATTTCAGCACTCAGTTCAGTGGTGAAGACCATTCCTATGCATTGGCTCAAGATTTCGATAAAAACGCGGAGATATTTGGATGGTCTGCACAGCAACGGCTTATCATTGCTTGTAGGTCATTGACGGGAACAGCAGTGGTTGAAGACTGAAAGAGTGAACAAAACCTACGAAGAACTTAAGGCAGCCGTGTTGAAGAAATTCCCGGACGCTGCGAACACCAAAGGAACGCACGAGAAGATGGCGGCACGTAAGAAACGCAAAGACGAATCCTACTATCAGTACATGCAAGTCATGAAAGAAATGGGGAAGCGAGCCAAATTCCACGAACCCGTTGCCATCCAATATATTATAGACGGAATTTCAGACCTGGAAACTAATAAGGCTATATTATATGGTGCATCCATGTACCTGGCATTGAAAGAAAAGTTATCGGCGTATGAAACTATAAAGAAAAAAGCTGTTAGGCAGAATGCCGAACGACCTGCAAAACAAGGTTCTGCTTCAGGAACTGGCCAGTCGTGCTGCAGATGGGGAGCTGCACCTTGTGCATTACATGAGTCTTAAGACGACCGATGCTGAAAGTAAATACTCGAGCTACGAGCTGCAAGCACTAGCTGTTGTGGAAGCTGTCAGGAAGTTTAGACATTATTATTTATATGGAATCCCTTTTAAAATCGTTACAGATTGTAAAGCTTTTGAACAGACGTTAAAGAAGAAGGATTTGACACCAAAGGTGGCTAGATGGGCATTCATGCTAGATGACTATGACTACGAGATTGAACACCGAGATGGCAGTAGGATGCAACATGCAGATGCTCTCAGCAGCAACCCATTTGTTGCGGTGGTGAGCCTGCAAGAAGAGATAAGACTAGGACAGGAAACAGATTAAGAACTCAATGCCATCAGACAGCTGATTTTGAAAGATGGTCAGTATCATGACTTCTGGATTGATCAAGGTATTTTGTACAAAGGTGAAGAGAAACGATTAGTAGTTCCGAAAATTCTGGAGAAAGAAATAATAAAGAGAGTGCACCTAAATGGTCACTTTTCAATAAGAAAGATGGAAGAAGCCATAGGGAAAGATTACTACATAAGAGACATGGATAAAAGAATAGAGGAAGTAGTTTTAAGTTTCATACCTTGTTTATTAGCGACAAGAAAAAACGGAAAACAGGAAGGCTATTTGAACCCTATAGATAAAGAAGGAATACCTCTGCATACATTGCATTTAGATCATGTAGGACCATTTACTGAAACAAGAAAACAATATAACTATAGTATACTTACCATGATTGATGCGTTTACAAAGTTTACATGGCTTTTTCCTACCAAGTCAACAACAAGTTCAGAAGTGTTAAATAAATTAAGACTTGACCAGCAGGTCTTTGGTAACCCTACTAAAGATATTGATTTAGTTAACCTATTACAGCAAGAAGTTATCAACAGTTATGATGAAAATAGAAATATTTTTTTATTTTTCATAAAAAGTGTCAGGGTGTGTTTGTGTTTGTATAGTTAGCTGTGTCATATTTTTTATGTTCTTACAAGAATTTAGATTCTATCATAAAATATGGTACAATGTTCTAATTTAGTAAATCTGTAAAAAGTTTAAAACATAATGGATTTGGTAGAAGTAGTTTTGTTTAAATTAAGGTATGGTGAATTTGGGAAGTTATGTCAATTGCAGTGAGGGTGTATGAATGAGGTCTGACAGAGTATGCATATCTGGAGACAGATATGGG
Organism: Apamea epomidion; assembly: GCA_947507525.1. Classification (NCBI taxonomy): domain Eukaryota; kingdom Metazoa; phylum Arthropoda; class Insecta; order Lepidoptera; family Noctuidae; genus Apamea; species Apamea epomidion. The sequence continues at coordinate 14,236,725 of OX382230.1, read as the reverse complement.
AGCAGGGTGGCCGAATGAAGGATAAGTATTTTAATGCAAGTCTATGTTGAATGGAACGTGACGCATGAGAGAGAGAAGAACCGACAGTGAGAGAGAGAGTGTGGAGGAATGGCGAATTAGCACTTGAAGGGAACGGTTGACATTTTTTTATGGAGAGTTCTATACTCTCCATAATAAAATGTCAACCGTAGAGAGTAAAGACGAAGATTTAATAAATTATATTTAAGAAGATAAACTGTTTTCAAATCATTTTACTTGCCCCACAATCCCCATTCTACATTACTGATATGAAAAATGTTTCCTTCTTCGACCGCTACATAACGATTTCAAGGTAATGCTGGCGTAAAATTAGGTTATAATATTAATCTCGTGATTGTCTAATATTAAAAAAAGAACAACCATTTTTCATAAAACTGTTTCATGTCACAGAACGTTTTCTGACACGTTGTATAATTTAATTCTTGTAAAAAGGTAAAGAAGCGAGAAAAATGTAATCATAAACAAACTTCGAATATCTGGCGTGAGAGCAAGCTTAGCAACAGACCGCTCGTATATTACCGATATCACATAACTGCAATAGCTATAGCCCTGCTTCCCCTGGCGGCTCGGTTCCCCTCGACCTAGTGACCTGACTACCCCCCGGCCGCCCCCCGCTGCAGGCGATCAATGGAGCCGCAAGCCCCCCTTCACCATTGATACTAACCTTCTACTTGCATTGATACAATGCTTTAGTAAGTATGAATGAAAATCCTTCAATGAGTTTCTTTACGTTAGTTCTGCGGGCCGCGGTTGTTATCACACTAATATAATGTGATACGCACACACTCACAAAAATTCACGTCAACGCATTTTGTTGAAATCGTCGTGCAGAACGACGCACGAGTTTAGAATATACATCGTATCGGTTAGAAAGGTCGATGCTATGAACATAATGATACGAGAATAAATAGACTGCTAGCTATTTTCTAACTGAATGGACACTGATAAATGAATACTAATGTTTGTCACATTACGGATTGATAACTTTTATCTGCATGCAGACTTAGGTTTTCTACTGGAGCCATTTAATCACTGTGTCACACGGTAGCAAATTATGTATGTATCGTTCACGTTCACAACACGACTAAAATCTATTCTAATACAAAGTCAGTGGGAACCGCTTAGAACTACCAATAATAATAAAGTATTCGATGTTCTGATACTAAACCGTTCTAGTTTATCGTAAATCTTTAGCAATTACGAGGTAAACAGAGCATCAATTAAACTGATAAACTTTGAAAAATACACGTGTAGAGAAACATAATCGAACGCCTACTAATACGAGCATCATAGCAACTTGTTTCTAAATATTCAAGAGACGAAGCAACTGATGCTGCTTGTTTTTATTCCCAAAGCAACATGTAAACAATCGGTTGTTAGTATTCATGCTATTTGCTCATACCACTGTACCACCAACATGCCAGATTGGCAGTAGCTGACTGCCGATGCAGCTTCTGTTTATACATTACTATCAATACTTGATACAATGTTGCCGAAACGCAACAAAACGTACACAATCACGAGTCGACACGGCGCTTCCGTTCTCGTCTAGAATACAAATATTTGCACACAACACGAGCCAGGGAGCCATCACGAGAACACGATTCATGATTTATTTGTTCAGTTTCTGCTAGCCTGGATGATTTTCAGAAGGAAAATAACGTCGTACATTAATTTTGTTATCGAGAATATTAGTGTCTGAAATAATTGATTAAACACTACGAATGATTCACATTCATGAATTAATGAAGAGGCTTTAGAATTTGAGGAAAACTTAATCCAATACAAACGCAAACATACATTTTATAAGAGAAATCGATAGTAATATTGATTTGCAAAACCTTACTGATAGAGTAGTTTGAAACCTGAACCTTCGACTTCCCATACAGTCACCAGTCAACCAAGACATGCCTAGGTAAATAATCCTCTGAGTCGAATGCAATGCGTTCTAATAATAGCAGTATCAATCGGTGCCATTTGTCTATAGAGCTAAAATGGTACCGATATCTTGTGCAATGTGCAGCCCATTCATTAAAGCGTCACCGTGACATATAGCGGGCTCTACACACGGTCGGTGCGTTCAGAGCCGACGCTCAAACGTAGGCGTATTTCGACGATTGATGTACGAGTGCTAAAAGAATTCGTAATATCTATAAAACTTTCACACGCCATGTGAAATGTATTGTTTATTTTCATTGCAATATCAGATATAAACATTTTTGTTAAGTGTTTTAGAATCTAGATCTGAAATGCGTTTTAGGTTATCGTGTTACTTTCAAAATATTTACAGTCTTCTTGCGGAGTTTATTCTGATTCATACAAATTCTCCAGGTAATTCTTTGTAATATAAATATTTTATTTGTATAAAAATACCAATTTCTAAAGAAACATTTTACCCATACTTACTTTCATCGAGCATTGATAAAGACGCTGCAATTATAACCGCACGTCTGTAACGAGTGTTGGGTGTCTACCAAGTATCAACAGATTAATCAATTGGCGACATCAATTTGTAGTTATAATAGCCACTCTATTGTCCTTTAGGACTTAAATTAAGACTTTCTAAATCTGATCTTTGCATTTACATCTGGTAGGTATGTAAGTAAATTAACATTTAACTAGGTATGCAATTTATGGTAAAAGCAAATTAATTTTTATTATCGTTGTGTACTTTTTCTGATATTTCGACATGGATTTTTTTATTGCTCATAAATGTGCCAGCAGGTCAAGCTACCCGAAACTGTAAAATTTTCCCAACCAACCTTGTACCTTAATGTTTTGCCATAAAGTTGAAAATATATTAAAGAAATTTGACAGATTGTAGTAGCATGATGTGCTGGCGTCTGTACTTATTTACAGTGGAGAGCAAAACTTATTGATCAATGTTTTAATTATTTTTTTCAGAGGGAACGATGAGTCAACTTCTCCACTGTTAAAAACATGTTCGTCTTTTATTTGGGGTTAAAGTATGAAGTTGCCGATTTGTATCGAAAAATTGAAATTAGTTTTTTTTTTAATTTAACATATTTATTTAATCAAAATAATTACCATTATTATCTATACATTTCTGCCATCTAATAGGAAGATCATTTATCCCTTTGCGATAGAACTCTCGTGATCTAGATTCGACAAACTGTGTGAAAGCATTTTGTACTGCCTCCTGAGATGAAAACTTTTTATCACGTAGAAAATTGTCCAAATCACGAAAAAAATGGTAGTCCGTTGGAGCAAGGTCTGGCGAATACGGAGGGTGACGAATGGTTTCTAATTGCAGTTCCTGTAGAATTAAAACGGTTTCTCGTGCTGTATGAGGTCTCGCGTTATCATGGAGCAATAATGGTGAAGATCTATTCATGAGTCGGGGCTGTTTCACTGCTAGTTTTGCTATCATTGTTCGGAATTCGGCACAGTAGACATGTGATGTTATTGCTTAACCAGATCGGAGAAAGCTATAGTGAATAACACCATGCTGAGACCACCAAACAGTTACCATTACCATTTTATTGGTAAGCTTTGCTTTAGGACACTGTTGCGGCGTTTGACCTGGGGTCAGTCATTGCATTTTTCGCTTACGGTTATCGTAAAGAATCCATTTTTTATCACATGTCACAATTCGATCCAATATTCCTTCATTTCTGTATCGATTCAACAAGGCAACACAAGTTTCAACACGCGTTTCTTTCTGCAGATCAGTCAAATCATGAGGCACCCATTTCTCATATTTTTTATTTTATTGATTTGACGAAAATGAGTCAATATTGTTGGTAAGGTAACGTTAAACCATGCCGCTAATTCCTGGGTAGTTTGGCTCGCATCGGCTTCCACCATCTCTTTCAATTCATTGTTATTCACCTGTGTGGGTGGTCTTCCACGTGGTTCGTTTTTCAAATCAAAGTTTCCATCACGACAGCGTTTAAACAAAAATCGCACGGTGCGTTCATTAGCAGTCCCCTCTCCAAACGCAACATTGATATTGCGAGCTGTTTCTGCCGCGTTAGTTCCGCGTCGGAACTCGTATTAAAAAATAACTCGAATTTTCGAAGTATCCATCTTTCTTGTCTAAGCTAAATAAAAAAAACAACTGAAAGTCGATAATTGAATTTTGCACATTTTTTTAAAGAAGAACTTCATAGGTACCATGTGAAAAAAGTTTCACTCAAAAATCTCAAACCATGAAGGTTCTATGTCAATTCGAAGTACCTATTACAATAAAACGGCAATTTCATTCTTTAACCCCTATTATTTACGTAGTTCAATATAATTGACCAATACGGAAAAGACGTGACTGTGTCGGCATTTTTTTGTTAAGGTTAAGGTACTGTAAAATGTGCTGAATAAGGGACTAATCACATTTATTCAGCTCTGTTCAGCTTTTGGCCATAGAAAACAACGATTTTGTATGGAAAGCGTACGCATCTGTTCAGCTTTACGGATGCGTGCGCATTCCATACTAAATCATTGTTTCCTATGGACAAAAGCTGAACAGAGCTGAATAACTGTGGTTTAGGCCCTAACTCCGAAATGTCCAGCAGTGGACTGTTTTTATAGGGAGTTGATCTTGACAACCTCATAAAAGGGAGATGGGCGGTCCGCTCGCATATAGTGCGCCAAAAAACACGAGACATAACCATAATTACATGTTATTTGTTTTCCGCCCATTGTGTCCCTTTGTAAAATTTACATAGGTATGTTCTGTAATTAATACGGTGTACCTACAGATGCCAGCATATCAAGCTACTACAATGTGTCAAATTTCTTTAATAGATTTTCAACTTTATCGCTAAAGCATTAAGGTTCAAGGTTGATTGGGAAAATTTGACAGTTTCGGGTAGCTTGACCTGCTGGCGTCTGTACATAATAAAGAGTATGCTATTCTATTCTATTCTGTGAACTTCTGTTAAAGGTCTTCAACTGCCCATATCCCACTCCTTACTACTCGAGTCATTTCATACTATTCCACAGTTGAATGATAAATTCTACATGGAAACAAACACGCAACGTCTGCCCTGCCATCTATTACTTAACATAAACTATTGGCGCAATTTTTATTCATCACCGTCCCTCGTTCACATATCATCGTAATAAATATTTTGCAACGATAAAATTATAAAGAGTGTGCGTTGATTCATTGACTTTGTATTGTAATTCTGATTGACTGGGCTTCTGGAAAATCCTGATACGTTTCAATTGAGTTTTCCTTATGAGTCATAATAGCATTTTTTTCTGCGTAATATTGAATGGTTTATTGTAGTAGTGACAATCATTTAGTAATTTACTGAGAATCAAGGAACATTATCAGATGTGTTTGCAAACATCTGCCATCGGGTTTCCGGCTAATTTACTTTATAGTTTTTTTTTTCAATAATAGTCTCGGGGAATTGAAGAGGCGACGCGATGCTATAATTAATATTATCACGCATGCTATAATAGATTGGTAATCGTAGTTTTGTTTTTGGCGTACAATCATGAGTAAACTGCTGTATTTGACAGGACTATAGGCATATTCGCTAAACAGGGTGTTTCATACACCAGAATCTGAAGAATAGCGCGATTATGAACGCGTTCAGATCAGTAGTTTCGCTTTAATACGAATTTTATTTCTCTTTCAATGGTAGAGAAGGCCTTTTTCTTAAGCCTTGTATTGAAGCTAGGTTTCGACCCAAAATACTAAACTGTAAAAAAGGTACAGATACATGTGCCATGCTGGTGGCCAGTAAAACACAGGCTTGAAAACAGCTTCACAGGGCCACGGCAGATCTCAAAGGAGGAGCTGGCGGGACGAACGAGATGACTTAAAAAAAAAATGGAAAGAAGTAGCGAAGAATCGTGGCCGATGGAAGGAATGAAGGGAGGAATTTACCCATCATCATTCATCATTTCAGGCGAAAGACATCCACTGCTGGACATAGGCCTCCGAGGGTTTGCCATAATCGCTACGATCGCTACGCTTGGCAGGCGGGTTGGCGATCTGGGTATGGTTTTAAAAAATGCATAGAAAATGCTGGTGCTCATTCTCTAGTAAGTCCCTTAGTCACTTTTTACGACACCCACGGGAAATAGGGCGGTGCTATTCTTTAAGTTCGGCACCACATGGCCTGTGCCCAGATTGGAACAATTCGAGATGAGAAACCGTGGCATGTGTCGCGCCTTGTTTTATAATACGTACGAGACACAAAAGCAGTACATTTGCATCCTATGGCCACACATAAAAACTAGACTTACCTTGCTGACTAGCATATCAGTCTCATCGAAATGTCTGCCGAACATCTTGGGCGACTCGCCGGGGATGGGCTCGATCTTGACGCACACCTCCTGGCCCTTGCGAGCCGTCTCCACTTGCTTGTGGTTAATCTCGATAGATGTCACTATACCCAGCTCTACGAACTGTGTATAGAATATAACGAGGTTAGAACTGATATTCCCTTTTTTTAAATAATGGCAGAAAAATTAAAAAAGACAGAACTTTCTTCCTTTAAATTCAAGACCAAAAATGGCTATATGTCGTAACCGAAAAAAATAGTTTTGCTGTCGATGGTTTTTTATTTGGTAAAAATATAGTAAAAATAAAAAAATTGAGTGTCAGAACCATGGATTTTCTTTTTATACTTATCAAACAAAAACCTAATGACAATCAAAACAAAATTTCGGACGAAAATGCAAATCAGGCCGAATTTTATTTTATTATTTATTTAATACTTTAAGCACACAAATGTACAGAGGCGGACTCAATGCCTTATTTTCGATTTCGGTCTGTGTCTACTTTAAATCTCCATGTCCCATGTCCCTCGACAGAAATCCACACTCCGGGCTCCTGAGAATTTTCTAGGTGGGAAACTCAATAATACTGCCCAACTTAGAGATCGAACCCACGCTCGACCATTAGACCGACGAGGCAGTAAACTTGGCGATTTCAGTCCATTGTATTAAGGAGGCGAGCTTATTGCCGTCAATCGGGCACAAATGCGGCCTAAAAAAATCTTGTGTGAAGCGTATTTACTGTAATATCTTATCGTGGGTATACTCACTTCTTGGCTAGGTACGCAGATAGGTGTGCCCTCCTTCAGGATGCCACCTTCAACCATAATACCGGCCACGATCGGGTCACGAGAGTTGAACACGAATTGAGGTAAGATCTGTGTACAAAGAAAACATTGTACAAGACATGAGTTACAACCATAATAGTGTTTATATCGATACTTCAAAAATGTTTACATGCAAGATAAAGTCGGGAAACTACTACTGTTGTACTATAAGAAAAATAAAATATTTTGCCTCTTTTATCTGACACTAGTTGCGCCCCGCGGTTTCACCGGCATAAGTCTCGATCCCGTGAGAATATCGGAATAAAAAGTATCCTATGTCCTAATCTAAGTCATGGCCTAACCATGTGCCAAAGTTCAAAAAGCGTAACAAACATACAAAAAATCTAGTCTTATCTCTTTATAATATTATAGGTTAGATTTAACAACAGGTAGACTGGTATATGTACGATAATCATTTTACGACACTATTCCTCTCCATTCTTCAGTTCCTCAACCAGTCATTTTGTTTCTTTCTAACACATCCATACTACTATGACAAATGCGAAAATGACTTTTTCGTTTGTCTGTCTGTGGCTTTTTCACGCCTCAACGGTTGAACGGATTTCGAAGAAATTTGGCACACAGACCATGACCTGGGTTAAGAAATAAGCTTTATCTCAGTAGTACTCTCGTGAGATAATTTGCAAAAACTAGTGTTAAATAAAAGGGACAATATACCTTAAGTTTGCACGGGAACACAGCGATATGTTTGAACTCCTCCCGCTTCCTCGCCTTCAGCTCCTCGCGGTAGGCAGTGAACTTGTCGAACAAGTGATAGATGATGTCTGCGGAGAATATCTTTACGCCTAAGTTATCAGCCATCTCTTGAGCGTCGCGTTCGATCTGTATCGGATAAAACATGTTGTAGTAAGTGTATGGCGGTATCTACAACGCCAAATGCGAACAACACATCGCACTGACGTCACACAAAATCCTGCATCGCGCAAGCAAAGTTTACCGCGTGACTAGCATATATACCTACAACAGCCCGACATCAACCAATCAATCGGTTTGTTATCCTGAAGAAATAAAATAATCAATCGTCGGGCAGTATCCCATCAGCCACTACACCTGTCTAGTCGGAGGATCATCCGTTATCTATGGGGGATGAGTGAACTGTATACCCTTTTCCTCATACCTCATAAGTGAATACTGGGTAATTTGATGGGCCACTTCTTCCCAGCTGAAGCACTAGGAAGTGGTATAGGGCGGGCGTTTGGGGGAATCTTGGATCATTTTGACGTTAAAAAAGTGCTGATTCTCAGCCTAATTTGAATAAATTACTTTTTATTTAGAATAAAACTGAAGACAATTACATACATGTCTTTTGTTGGTTAACACGCTTTTACTTTTTTTTTTTTCAGTCTAAATAAATCTGCACGAACATACTTATCGCTATAATGCAGAGAAACCGATAAAACAGCAGAACAGCCGCTAAAGGTAGTATTCAAAAAAGATTGAATGGATATTTTTCATCCAATCTTTTTTTATGGTAAACTGTCTAGAAATAATCTCTCTATTCACTACTTTACATTTAACATCTTAACCTGTGGTAAAGTATGCATATCCAAAACTATTACATAAAACTTTCGATACTCAAGATACAGGCACCCAGTTTGCAAATGCAAAACCCTTGTAACCTTTTTGGTAAATTACATTTTTTAAATATTATCATAATTAGGTAGATTACTATATAAAAACATACCTTGACATCAAACGCCAATATAGTGGCGTATTGTGAGTCGTGCTCCAACATAGCGGACGCTTTCATGACGTCACGCTTCACAACCGGTCCTATCCTGATCGCAGAATACTGAAACAAATGTACAAGATTAAAACACTATAGGTGACTATTGTCCAGTTAATCTGTTACTGATCGTTATGAGTTGAAGAAGTACCCTACTACTTGACGGGAAGGCAGAAGGCATATTGATTTATTATAAAACCTTATTTCTTATTATACTTACTACTAGTTACTGCAAGTACTGCTACTAAACTCCTAGCGATTACTAATTTTTTATTACACTTTTATGCCTTGTGGGTTATTATTATTAAGTACCAAAACTTTATTTTGTTTAACTAGTTGTAAGTTTTTGACTTTGACCCTCAATATCTCCGTAACCAGATGATTCATCTCTTTTTTTTGTATTTACTATACCTAGGAGTAGAGTACAGTCACGAGCAAAAGTATGTATACACTCGGCTTTTTTCAAAAGCGAGTTACGCCTTTATTTTTGAATGAAATTTTATGTTGTTACGAACATAGCATTTTCGAACCCATAGGTTTATATAATGTGTCGTATTTCAACGTTGCATTCGTTATTTCACGAAAAAATCGCAATTGAAAGTTGCCAAGTGTTGACTACAGTCACGAACACCAATATGTCAACGTGAAATGTCACAAACAAAAATTATCACAATTACGAGGAGTACAAGTGACTCTCGGCTTCGTAAAGCCTTTTACTCGACTGAGACCCGACCGAGCAAAGACAAGGTTATGTTTGTACTTACGGGAATTTTACTAGTCCTGAGGAATTCAAGCAGCGCCTCTAGAGAGCCGAGCGTGGAGGCTTGCACGTACACGCCGCGCTCCGACAGCTTGATAGACGACAGCGCCGACTTGAGCTCGCGGGCCACCTCCTCTCTGGAAGAACAAGGTTTGTTGTTATAATGGGCTTAAATCGAGAAACCACTTTTTCTGGAGGTATTTTTATTTTATTTTAATAAGTACAGTGACAGACTACAGGGTAAGACAATTCAACACAGTTATGACAACATACAGTACATAAATTTGACCAATTATTACTGTACACAGCGTTCAATGTTTAACATGCTTCATTAGTGACAGTAAAGCTGAAATAATACGGAGAAGTATTTGGTAGTTAAGAAAATATGTCAATTGTATACCTACCAACCTATTTATAAAAAAATGTCGAGTTGTAGCGGCGTAACGCACATAAAATAAAACGACCACTAATCGCAATGTTTTACATTTTGACAGTTCAGACACGTTCATTGCGTTCAGACACGTTCATTGCGTTCAGACACGTTCATTGCGTTCAGACACGTTCATTGCGTTATTCACGTTGCTGAACAGACGAATTTTTCAATCCTATGAAGCAATGGTTTAGGAAATTTCCTTCAAAACCCTCTGATTGTGATTGAAAGTGTGTTACGCAGTTAGGGTGCAGGGTGCAGTTGCCTTCTCAGAAGTATAAAACACACTATTTTCTAACCGTGTTTGTTTTTTTTTTTTTTTCAAATAACTTACGTGAGCACTTCAACTTCGTCTGGTTTCTGGGCGATCTGTAGATTCAGACCAGCGATAGCCTTCTCTAACTCTTTGGCTGCAATCTTCACACCCTGAGCGCCCACTACTTCTTTGTGCTCGATGTATGCATTCTAAAAATACAAATTAATTTGTTTTGAGATTATTTAAAAGTATGTTTACAAAACTAGAAGTAACAGAGCGGTAAGGATGATGCAATTCACGCGCGCATTGTGTAGCTCTTATGGCATTGTAATAAGGTAAATAAGGGAAATGATTGACGCCAGTTCGTAAATTGCTACATCTGTAACGGAGATTATACAGAATGTATCAGAAAAATGTGGTCAAATTTAAAGGTGTGGTACAGACCATTAAACTGAACCACTTTCTCCACGGGACTAACACCAAAATCGCGAAAAATATTCCGCTGTCCCATACATTTGGGTCGAGCATTTATTCATGTTCTTCCATGTTTCAGTCCATATTACATAGCAAAACATGGTTTCTATCATACTGCCGTCAATAGCATAGTTGCAGTAAGTACGCTCTAGACTACTGCAACTATGCTATTGACGGCAGCATAGTAACTATAGATTTTTTAAAATTTTTATTTTTAATCAAAAATTTTATTTTAATCTTAATTTTGTAAACTATGATTGTAACTACACGTTTGGTTAACTTCGTGTAGGTAGAATCTCCAGGAAATACTGCAGAACATCAAAAACTTCCTCACCTTAACTCGCAGCTCCTTCATAGGCTGCGGCATGAGCAGCGATCGTATCTGTGTGACGATGGGTCCGTCGGTACCCGCGAGTATCATAGTGTCACCTTCGTGCAGCGTACCGTTGATCAGGATCGTGTCTATGGTCGTGCCGAGACCGGGGATTGCTTTCACCTATGGAGTGCAATTATTAGATATGCATAAATATAATAAGGTATTTTCTTTCTGAACACCGTATACTATAAGTTCAGGTTTCCATTGATTTTGTATAGTCAAAAGAATTAAAAGTCACGTGATAATGATGTGTTAATAATCGCAAGCCAAACAAGTGCATCTGGTTGAAGCTAACGCAGATAAACAATGAAAAACTCCAAATACACGGAAGACGTGACTTTAGGCTTCGGGCATACTGAAAAGCAGTTGCAGAAAAATAAACCTTACTTCTCAGTAATTCCAAGATCAATCGTGATTCGTGCCTGCGCAAGAACAGTTATCTTAAACCTGCCTGAGCCAGCCAGTTTTTTACACAGAGCCTTATCAGACTGATCAGACATAAAGCTTTCTCCCACACTCTCACAGTCCCACATAATTGCTGTGCATGCTAAGCATTCATATGCATGAATGCCTAGCATACTATGCATTCCAAGACTATGCTATGACATCATAGCATAGCATAATTAGCCTATAATGATCCCACTGCCCGCAGTTCACATCATAGGCCTCTTCTCTTTGAGAGGGAATAGGGTGGTTGCCTGGGTAAAAAAATAATTATATTTAGTCCGTCAGTTAGATTATCGAAAAATAATGGACACGTATTTTCTCTTTTGTCAATCAAACAAAAAATGACAAAGATAAAGCGCGTCAAAATTTGGGAATTCGTGACGTCACTAGTTTGCAAAAATGTCGCAAGCAAGTGACGTCACGCAGAAATTTAACGGGCGATATCTTTAACATTTTTTATATAATTGACAAAAGAAAAAATACGGGTTCTATATTTTTTGATAATCCAACTGACGGACTAATTAGAATTTTTTAGGAAAATAGCCTATTGGCTGTAATCTACCACGCGGGCCCAGTGCGAGTTGGTAGATGCCCACATGTCTTGAAATTTTTGGTTCTAGGACATGCCGATTTCATCACGATGTTTACCTTTACCGTTTTTAGAGCAGTTTTTGTTTTGGGGAATGCAATAAATGTGTAATATACATACCTCAAGCACAGTCGCAAGCAGTTGCTGCGAGAACACAAGCCTCTTGTGCAGTGGTCCTTCACAAGCTTGCACGATCATAGCGAGCAGGTTGCCCATACCTTCGCCGGTAACAGCCGAGGTCGGGACTAAGGACACGTAAGTGCGTGGGTCTGGGTTGTCGTAGAATAGAGCGGCGTTGAGACCCTGGAGGAGAAGATGAAAATGTTGGGCTTATAAAAATTTTGGGAGAAAAGTTTTTTTTTAATGTGCGGAAACGCATTCGTAATCGTTACTTCAATAATACTCCATGCATGCAAATCGCATAAATTCAAATATTTTGATTTGTAGAACATACATAGGTGAACAGTGCAGATGTTAATATTAATACAACGCTCAGCTCGCGAAGTTCTTTAGACGGGACTTTTCCTCAAACTTCAAAAAGCAGACTACATTATTAACCCATTGTGTAGCTATATATGCCGCCTTAATGTATTCATCATCATTTCAGCCGAAAGCCGTTCACTGCAGGACATAGGCCTCCCCCAAGCATCTCCACTTGAACCGGTTGTATGCTTCTCGCATCCAGCGGGTTCCTGCGGTCTTAATCTATTATAATTCCAATTTACCTGTTCAGAAAACTGCAGCATAACATCCTTGCACCTCTTCTCAAACTCCAGCTGAGTGTTAGGTTGCTGCAACTTCAGTATATCCCTGACGTCTTTACGTTGCGCGCTCTGCCAGTCGTACAGACGATCGATCTTGTTCAGGGCCACTAGGAACGGCGTTTTCTTTTGTTTTAGGAGGTTTATTGACTCTATGGTTTGGGGCTCCAGACCGTGCATTATGTCTACTACCTGTGGGATAGAAAATTATGGTATTATTAAAGTGAAATAAGTAAATGTCCAAAGATAATGTTCAGGCACACAGAAATATGCACTTTTTAATATTTTTTGAACATAGGACAAAATTAAAAACACGAGAAAACCATTTCTTTCAACCATTCTTATTGTTTTTTTTTTTTCTTTATTTGTTTTTTATGTTCTTTTTTGCTTCATGTTTACCGCAAATAAACGTATTTTCTTTCTTTCTTTTTTCAGAAATTTCCTCCTGAACGATTCTATAGATCAATTTAGCTGACCCGGCGAACGTGCCGCCTCAGAATCAATAAGAACGAATGTATGAGAAAATGAATTATCTTCATTATTTTTTTTAGTTAATTTTTCCCATGTTTTAATATTTATTCTGCTATTCGGGGCGAAGAATATGTTGGATTTAACAAATCAAAGAAAATAAAAATCGGTCCAGCCGTTCTTGAGTTATAAATGGTGTAACTAGCCCGACTTTGATTTATAGTATCTGATTACATTTTGTTAACATTTTACAGTTGCAATAAATACTTAGGAACATATTTTTTGGTTCTCGCTATGTGTACCTATGATTTTACATATAGCTAGGTATACAATAAAATACACTGATATTTTATGCCAATTTAAATCTAGATAAAACGTTATACTTACAAGAATAGCGATATCGCAAAGTGAAGACCCTCTATTCCTCAAATTACTGAAGGACTCGTGGCCAGGTGTGTCGATAATCAATAAACCAGGTAACTTGAATGCTATCTCGTTCACCTGGAAAGGAAAACATTATTAACAATGATCATTACTTTTCCGAAAGACCACTGATTTATTTATTTCTTGAATTAAAAAGGTAAAAAACTAATAACAAAAATTAAAGACAGTTTGTAGGCATACACATAAATGAGAAAATATAAAAACGAGTTTAGGTAAAAAAAAGTTAACAACACTTTCATAACCGCACCGTTTGACGCCTTATCTGCAAAAATCGGTGCGATTTTATTTATTTATATCTCCTAAAGCATGAAAACGTTATCGACCGATGGCATAATGGTATTTAAAAGTGGACATAGTCAAACACGAAACCAGTTTTTCTATTAGGACATGCATTTTTTACTAGCTTAACTTATGTTTTACTATTATTTCAACCGATCTTAGGCCGGACTGGCGGCGGTTCGTTCATCTACCAAACCCGCACTGGGCCGCGTGGTGCATTACGGGCCACTCCGTCTCACGGAGAGAAGGCCTGTGTCCCAGCAGTGAGAACATTATAGGATGATTATGCTAGGCCGGGCGACACAATGGTCAACGATGGCGCATGCTTACAACATTTTACTTGTGGCTAAAGAACTTCAAAAAATTTTGAATACATAGACATCAGCAAGGAGTTTTACTGCCTAAATAATAAATCCTATTTGCTATATTTTTTTAAAAACTTACCCCTTTCACATGTTTAGTCTGCTCCTTAATATTCTCAATAGGAACATTAGTGGCTCCGATCTGCTGAGTGATACCGCCCGCCTCGCCGTCCTGTACGTTGGTCCGACGCAACTTGTCCAGGATCTTAGTCTTGCCTGTGTCGACGTGGCCGAGTACACAGACCACGGCGGCACGGAGAGGGTTGTTGGTTTTGTTCGCCTCGTTGTCTTGACGGCGTTTCTGTGGACGGCAATTGCAATATTGATAAAGGTAATTATGGACACAACAGTAGAAATGGCTTTTATTTTGACAAGTCAACCAAATTCCTTGTGTTATTTACTTTGTTGAGCAGAAAAATTTGCGAATATATGAAGCAATGGATTGGCAATATCCTACAAAATTATTCAGATTGTGATTGATAGTGTGTTACGCAATGAGGGTGCTGATTGTCGAAATAGGTCTCCACCTCCTCCAAGACACGCCAGTTGACGACGTGCGGCGACAGAGCGGGGTTGGCGAACGAGATGTCCACCACTGATTCACCCCGCATCCGCACGCATGTTGGGACCGAACCCCGGTTTAGGACGACCAGGCCTGTCTCCAGAGCCCAGTCCTCCACCATTCTGCCCCGTGTGTCTTTATGTCGGGAACCCCAAGCCACATTCTTGGCATTGAAGTCCCCGAGAACGAGCACGGGGAGGGAACGGAACCCGACGACGATGACTCTCAACTCCGCAAGGGAGTTGTGGAACTCGGCGAGAATTCGGCGAGAGTTCGGCTCGGGGAGAAGTATACCCCTACCACGACTATCTCCCCAAACCGTCCTGCCACGCAACCCCTCTCTTGACAGCCTAGAGAGACGGGGTACCGGCGGCGGCCGACGAAATTAGGGTCACTGAGCCGCTCAGGTCCTCCACCCAGTCGTCTCTGGGCGGGACAAAGTACGGCTCAGCGACCACGGCGATGTTAATCGACCACTGCGCCATGCTCTGGAGCAACAGATCCTGAGCGGAGGCGCAGTGGGTGATGTTCGCCTGGAGGAGGCGTAATGAGGCCATTATTGGCACTCCATATCAGCCTCCCCCTGTAAGGGCCCAGCCACGGTGGATGCGGCGGCGGCCACGGAGGAGGCGGCAGCGGCGACGGCAGTGGTGATGGCGGCTGCGGCGGTGACGGCCGTGGCGGAGGACTTGCCCTTGCCCCTGGCTTTTGCGGGTGGAGCGCAGGCCTTGCTCCCAGCCCGGTGATCGGCCGGCTTGCCAGCTGCCGCACATACATAGCAGTGCGGCATGGCGTTACACGAGCCGGCCTTGTGACTGGGCTGACCACAGCGGAAGCAGAGATTGCTGCGGTCAACCTCCGAGGTGCATTAAGCCCCCACGTGGCTGCCCACATGGCAGCGGAAGCACCTCAGAGGTCTGGGCTCCAGCAGTTTCACCTGCGCGGAAACCCAGCCCACCAGGAGCCTTCGGCCCTCCCCGGCTAGTTTTTGGGCCACCGACATGGGGCAGCTCACCGTGATGGCTTGCATCCCCGTGGAGTCAGGACGGAGTGTGCCCGCCCTCACCTGCTCGGCAGAGCACTCCCCAGTCCTAACGATGGCGGCCACCACCTCTTCCACCGTCGCAGAGTCGTCCAGACCCAGAATGCGCACGTCAGCGGTCTTGGTGGGTCTGGACACTCGGGCCTCGTCTGCTTTTAAGGACGCTCTAAGCCTTTCAGCCAGAGCGTCAGCAGTCGGGCCGCTAGCCGCACCAGGGACCTCCAGCATCCGGGCCCCAGGCGCAGTGACCCTTAGCCGGATGCCCTCAGCAACGCCGAGCTCCTGCAGGTTCACCGCCGATCTCGCCTTGGCAAGCACGTCGTGGTAGGACATGCCCTTCTTCTCCGCTTCCGGCTGTAGTGTGATCACTACAGTTGCGGTCCTTGGGGCACGAAGCCTATCCGCGACGCCTCGCTACTTGCGCCGTTGCCACCTCTCTGCCTTCCTCTTCTGCCCGGCCACCTGCCAATCGGCGTCGGCCGGAGGCGATGTAGGAGGCGGTTGGGGCGGCCGTTTCGCCGCCGGGGTTGGGGCTCGGGCTGGGGCCCTCGCGGGTTTCGGGGCGGTCCTTTATGCTGCTTGCCCCGTGGCTGTGGCAGCCGCAGCGGCAGCATACGACACCGCCTTCCGCTGGCCCGAGGCCGGCCGGCTTGCCGCCAGCGGGGGGCGCAGGACAATGGCCTCCAGGGCGGAGAACCGGCTCTGAAAGGCAGCCAGCTCCTGCCTCACCAGGTTCAGGACCCGGTCCTCAGCAGGTACTGGCCGCCCATGTTGCGCCCCCTCCTGCGGCACCTCCCGGGGGTAGGCTGCTCGCAGCCCGGCCAGGTCCGCTCGGAGCTCCTCATTCTCCTTTCGGAGAAGCTCCATGGCAACTGTCAAGCGGGCCACCTCCGCCCGCATTTCGGACATTCCGTGCGGCGGGGGCCCGAAGTGGATGGCCTCCGCTGCCGCCATGATGGAGGCCTTTGCTGAGACTATGGCCCTGTTTATAGAAGTTTGTAACTTCTTCAGGGCCACGTCCCGGATCGCGGCCTCCACGACCGCCGCAAACCTTTTCTTACGGTCCGCATCAGGACCGCCAACCTCACCCGCCTCGTCGCTTGAGGGCTCCGAAGCGACCGCGCGACCGGTCCCCCCTCCTTTGCGGGCTCCTCCGTTCACTCTGCCGCCTCCCGAGCAGTCAGCTCCCTCCCCTTGCCTCGCTCTCGGGCTCCTCCCCGCCTACTGGTGGGGATTTTTCGAGCCGAGGCCAGCTCCCCGTCAGAGGACGACCCCTGGCCGTCCACTGACCTTGAGCGCTTAGTCTGAACCTTCCCTGTCGTTGTCGCAGCGGCCATCTCCTTATCACGGCAAGGGCTCCCTGAGCCTCCCGTGCTCGCTCCTCCAGATACGGCGTCGGACTCTGACCCCGCATCACTCCTCACTTCTTCTGTTGTGTTTGGGTATGTTTTTAATTTTTTTTTTCATATTTGTTCCCACGAGTACTAAACTTTGTGTACCTGCTCAAAAAATACGTGGTTCGCACTAGCGACTAAATCAAGCTACCCATTAGCCAAGCTTACTACCTCCCTCACGGTGCGCCGCCGCTTGGAGGTTTGGGGAATTTTTTATAGGGGTTAATCTTCCTCGCGGTCCGGGCGGTTAAGCCAAGGCCCTCGACCCCCGTCAAAAGTCAGAGACATGACCTTGACAATCTTCGGGGCTACGAGACTAACGGTGGCAGGAGGTTAACCCTCCTGCCTGCCCGGCGGCAGGGTAAGTGCACACCAGGCCCGCTCTTACTCCACCACAGTTGCCGCTCTGCTCCTCATAGCGACTTGTGTGGAGCGTTCCTCTTGGCAGAACATTAGCATGCGGGCAGCGAGATCTCATTGGGAACTAATCCCAATGAGAAATAGCTGCCCGCACCCCAGGATGCACCGGCCCGAAAACTGATCTTCCCCCCGGACGTATCCAAAAGGGAATCCGAGGATACCGCACGGTCTCCACTGAGGCGGCGAGCCTTCTTGCCGGATTGCCGCCATGGGATCTGGAGGCCAAAGCCCTCGCCCACATATGGGAGTGGCGAGAGGAGGCAAAACGCCGGGGCGTTACTCCGCTGCCGCGAGAAATCACGGCACAGCGGACAGAGTTCCGGCGGGATCTCATAGCGGCATGGAGAGTGCGACTGTTGCAACCCAGCGCTGGGCACGCCACAATTGCGGCGATAAGTCCCCTCTTTGAGGAGTGGCTAGAGAGGCGCCACGGCGTTCTCACCTACCGCCTGACGCAGGTCCTCTCCGGACACAGATGTTTCGGGAGGTTCCTGCACATCATCAAGCGGGAGGAGACGCCCGAGTGTCATCACTGCGAGGATCGCCCGGAGGACACGGTGGAGCATACGGTGGAGGTCTGCCCGGCTTGGGCGGGGCCCCGCCGTGTCCTCGTGGCGGCGATCGGCGGCGGCGACCTCTCGCATCCGGCCCTCGTCCAGGCCATGGTACGGAGCGAGAGTGAATGGGGGGCCGTCACCTCCTTCTGCGAAGCAGTAATGCTCGCGAAGGAGGAAGCGGAGCGCGTGAGGGAGAGGCAATCTCTGCACCCTCGCGCGCCTAGCCGCCGCAGGAGACGGCCTGGACGGGAGTCAACAGCCGACTCCCGGCCACCGTAGGCGCGGGCTTGCGGGCGGCGAGATATGGGCAGCTCGCCTGATGCGACTGCAGAGGGACTGCAGCGTGTCAATAATATTTTCCGACACCCGTGCCGGCTTTCGTGTCATCCTCAGAAAGGACAATCTATGGCACAATCTTTGCATAGGGTTTTGTTACGAATTTATTGATTTCAAAGATTTTAATGAGTTCCTGCGTTAGTGACACCGCGCAGAAACCGTATCAAAACTAACGCAGTGTTGGTGCGGCTATAGGCTAGTTACACATAGCCGCATAATAACAACGACTCCATTTATACCAGCCGTAATACGTAACTTAACGCTTACCTCTAATCTCTTCAAGACAAGTTCTCTCTTCTTCTGAGCATCAGTCAAGCCCTCGTCATCTTCTGAGTCCTCTTCCGAGCTATCATCATCATCATCTGAGCTATCATCATCCTCTTCGGAACTTTCTTCTTCTTCTACTTTCTGTAAAAAAATATCAGAAAATCATATTTTGACTTGACTTTTAGCCTAAGAGCGCGTTATTCAAGCGGCGAATTTTATCACGCACTGGATTTTCAACGCACTGCTTAGCGCCGAGAGTTGAATTGAAAAGCCAACGGCGTGTTTTCTTTGACACGCTGGGATGCGCTCTGTTGGATTCTCAATGCTCGGCCTAACATCGGTGTTAGGCCGAGCATTGAGAATCCAGTGTACGATATTTTTACGTCCGCGCAAACGTGGACTTACTGTTTTACCAAGGAGTATTGTGTTACCCAACTGTTAAACAAAGACAAGGCATAACTGAAATACCCTGAAAATGTGTGGATATAACCACTATAATTTTCCGAGTTTGTTTCGGGCTTTCTTCTCGTCTGTGGGCTTTCTTCAAGTGTTTTTTTCTTTACCATTCACAACAATAATATAATTTATAGCAAAACAACCACATGACACATACCTCTTTACCCTTACCCTGGGCAGATGCAGATCTCTTAACCTCCTTGACCGGAGTTTGTGGTGTCTCAGGCTTTTCTGGTTCCGGTTCTTCCTCTGAAGACTCCGCATCCCAAGCGTCTTTCACTGAATCAGTATCAGATTCCTTCTTTTCTTCAACTTTAGGGGAGTAAAGCTCCTGCCAAATTATTACATTTGTAAAATATGAGCAGATCAGAATGCTCAATGACTAGATGGATCGGCACCCTTTTGCAGAAAGAGTAAAACCGAGTGAGGGCGGGCGTAACTAGGAAGATAATGTCCCCCAGTTAGATAGCTGACGGCCTCAAAAAAGCGGCCGGAGAAGACTGGATGCGGCGGAAAATTGAGTTTTGTGGAGTTACTTGGGCTTGTGGCTCTACATCGCCACATGCGAACTACGCATACCACTGACATCATGCAAAATCCTACATCGCGCAAGCAGAGAGTTTACCGCGCGACTAGAATATATACAACGTCCCGACATGAATCGTCGGGCAGTTCCTACCAGCCACGACACTCGTCTGGTCGGAGGATCCTCCCTTTTCTATGGAGGATGAGTAAATTTTACACACAGTTCCTCATACCTCTATAGGCTCTCCCAAGACAGTGGACTATGATTGGTTAAGTTAATAAAAACGTTTAGACACAATAAGATAAGGTGAGCTCTGATATAATATTATACCGATACCAGTGATAGCAGTCACGTCATGATAATATCTAGCAGGTCATAAATTATGACCGTATCAGCAAAATGCTGTATCATGGCATGGTTACAACTTTACTGCTATGCTATGTGGTAATATACTAACATTGATTATGTTTAAATTGATGTAAGAATACTTCACTAATTTTGGACTCATTAGAATTAAATCCCAATGCACCATCTTAACAATTTCAATTAGTAACAAGTTATCATTTAAAAAAAATGTTAAGTATATCTTAACAAAGACAGATTTTTGTAAACTGATAAAATCATCCATACCTTTTTGTCTTTATCATCAGCCTTTAATTCAATCTTCTTTTCTTCAGAAGGAGTAGCAGGTGCCTCTTGCGACATCTGACTCTTTAGCTTCCCTGGCTTCACCCTAGTACCAGGCCTGAGAGGCTTCTTCTCTGCAGAACCAACCTCTATACCCTGAGCCTTAAGAGAATCCAACAAAGCCTGAGCCCTCGCCTTCTCAGCCTTCTGCTTCGGAGTCAACAACTTCCCTTCAGCCTTTAATCTCTCTTTCCTCTCCTTTTCTTTCTGCTTTTTCCTTTCTTTCCGTTCTTTTTCTAATCTTATAGCTTCCAGTCTTTGATTTTCGCGTTCCTCTTCTTGCTTTATCCTTTCTTCTTCTTCTTTTTTAAGACGTTCCTCCTCTTCTTGGACCTTCTTTAAGGCTTCTTGCATAGCAGCAATAGTCTTTTTAGTTGGACCTTTCTTTCCTTTGTCATCCTTTTCTTCTTTCTTTTCGCCCTTCTTTTTCTTTTTCTTACCTTCAATAGGGGCGTCGGCATCTAGATCTTTTTCCTCAGATGGCTCCTGGACAGCAGCTTCTTCTTTAGATTCTTCTTCTGGTTTGCTTTGAACTGGTTCAGGAGCCTTAACTTTGGCTTCAGTAGGCTCTTTTTTACCTTCCTGATCCTTTTCTTTCTTTTTAGCTTCTAGCTTCTTCTGCTTTTCTCGTTCCTTCTTCTCTTTTTTCTTTTGTGCAGCAGTTTTTATGGTGACATCATTTTCATTGTCACTTCCTTCGTTATCATCCTCCTTCTCAGGTTCTGCTTCCTCCTTTTTGCCTTTCTTTTTTGTTTTAGGCTTTTCTTCTACAACTTCCTCTGCTTTTTCTGGTTCAGCAGGAGCGGGAGTGGGTTCTTTCTTTACGCCAGCATATTCCATTTCTAATTCAGCGAGTACCTTTTCTATATCATCATCACTGTCATTTTTATTCCGTTTGTTTTTTTTACCTTTCTTGCCTGCTGGTTCTTTCTTTTCTTGGGTGGGTTTCTTCTGCGGTTTCTGGGCGGGTCTTTCGTCGTCTGATGATGGAGGAGCTTCAGGTGGAGAATCATCGCC
Organism: Apamea epomidion; assembly: GCA_947507525.1. NCBI lineage: Eukaryota > Metazoa > Arthropoda > Insecta > Lepidoptera > Noctuidae > Apamea > Apamea epomidion. The sequence goes on along the minus strand of OX382230.1, from coordinate 14,214,947 downwards.
ATCTTCTATTTCTAACATAGAGAAGGCACTTTTCTTTTCTTCTTTCTTTTTAGTTTTCTTTGGCTTTTGCTCCTCTTCTTCGGAGTCATCTGTAGATTAATTATTTAATTAGACAGAAATCAGAATACAGTCTGAATGAGCTTTATGGACTGTAAGTCTATTTGTGTATTGTCATCTTAAAATACTTAAACAGGGGTTAGAACCGAGGACCACTTTCTTCTGAGCAGAATTTCTAGGTTGTTATAAAAACAAATAAAACAACAAAACATTAATAATCTTCCTTTCACGTTTCTTTTTATCGATTTTGCACGACATGTTACACCACAAACAATATACTAGAGCAGATTTGGTTGGCGATCTCCCATTTTAATGTTTCGTTTTCGCTATTTATCTGATTTGAGGGCAGATATTTTAAAATTAATTTCTTGTAATATATGCATTTCCTTTTAACCCCTTTTACCCCCCAACTCCTGCCAAACGATACCAGATCCAACCCGTTCTGTACAAAAACTGTCAGACGTCAATTTTATTCCACATATAAAATTTATTGGTCGATTGAAAAATCAGCCCTTAGTAAACTGTTCAAATCATTGCCTTTAAACCGTAACAATCATAGGTCTTCTTTATCAAGTAAATGATAATTGTAATAAGCAACCTATGTTCTAATAAGAATCACATTTGACTATTATTTGACACTCTCTGCAATGCATAATCAGAGGGGTCATCTTAGAGCTGATTTATCCATCGCCAGATAACTTTTATTCAAGGAATAAAATTGATGTTTGACAGTTTTTGTATGATATAACTGTCAAAATTTCAAAACTATTCCTTGAATAATTTTATCCGATGATTGAAAAATCAGCCCTTAGTGATTTATTTTGCCAAGCCTGTTGCCTGTACTACCAGACCCTCCGTCTGGTAGCACAGGCAACAAACCTAATAAAAAAAATTGTATCAGACTAGATTGCAATCATGTCATATAATATTTATTTATTTTTAGGAAAGCTTCGTTTAACTTTAAACTAAATAAAATAGTTACTATGAATGTTTACTTTTACTATTAAGGGGGCGCGTCCATTAATTACGTGAGGTGTTCTGGGGGGGAGGGGGTCGAGCCGAATCTCATCTAATCTTACTTTGGGGAGAGGGGTCTCAACGAATATCAAGTTTTTTTTTTCCTCAAGAAACAGAGTAAAACTGCGAGAAAATTGGGTTAAATTAAGTAACACATGTTCCTACACCAAAATATGGCCAAATCTTACACAATTATATTTATCGTGGTTTTAAGCCAACGGCTTAGAGTGGCTAAGTCAAAGCAAGGTTGAAGGAGCTGATGATTTTACTGAAAATCATATGGACAGGTTCATTCCAATAGTCACTGTTGAGACCGTGCATGAGCCTCCGTGGACTGGAATATTCTTTTATTAATCTCAGTAGTTACGATTTAAGTATTGTTCAATTCTCAGTGTGATTCCAGCCTATTTTCTAATAAATGTATTAAGCTAATTATTGTTTTTGTTTTGTTTAGAATAAATCCAACGCATTTAAACTATAAATTGACATTTTGAAAAATCTCACGGTTGATTCCTGGTCGAGCTAAATCTCACGACATCTCACCAGAAAAGGGGGTCGGAAAATCGCCAAAAATGCCTAATGTAATTAATGGACTAACAACTCACCACATATGAATAGGTACTTACTATCATCACTGCTGGCATCCTTTTTCTTGCGAGACTTATTTGAAATTGAGACATTTTTTATATTCTTTGTGACTTCTTTAACATCCTCGTCCACAGACTTCTTGTGTTTAGCCTTAACTTTAGGTTTTTCCTCTTCGCTATCAGACCCAACTGATATTCTGAAAAATTAAGTTTAAGAGTTACATTGCAATTTCATCACAATTAGAAATAGTATTGATATTGTTGCATAAGTCAACTCATTTAGTGCAGTGTCTCGGCATAAATGATACTTGTATAGTCCAGACACCAGCACATCAAGCTATGTAGTAGTATCTGTCAAATTTCTTTAATACAGTTTCAACTTTATCGCTAAAACAATTAGTTTCAAGGTTGATTGGGAAAACTTGACAGTTTCGGGTAGCTTGACCTGCTGGCGTCTGTACATTAAACAGCCAGTTTTGGCTAATGTTACAACATTAGCCAAAACTGGCCTGTCTAGACTTGAATATTAATAACTCAATTGTTTATTTTTAAATTGAGACCCACTTTGTGAAGGTAATTATAATGTAATAGTATCTTCACAAAATGTGTCTTAATTGTCTATATTTAACACTTTAGGTAGGTAGTATTTAAATGTGCATGCATTTTGTTAGCAAACAATTACAGAGATTTTGAGTGGATAATTTTGATAACAGCAATATCAAAGCGATCAACTGTATATACATCGAACTTTATATATGCAAAAAAGATCCAAGCAATCTGATCACTTCCACCAAACAAACTTCTATGTAAAATGTTATAGACAATTTTCTTTTTTGCATATAAGATCCACGGATAGTTTTTTATGAAAATCAGGAAACTTGCCTGTGGTGTTACATTTAAAATAATGCTAATTTACTTTGTTACCATTAGTAACTGTCCATTTTTGTATTCCTCTGCTTGTTAGATTTATATTCACTCCTAAACTTCAAATCGTATTTACTCAAAAGTAACAAAATGTTGGTTGGATCTTTTCTGCATAACAGGGTCCTTACTGATTATTTATTTGGTGTTGAAAGAATTAGCATTTCAGTCTAATAATTTACTTATTTGTCATGACAAGTAACACGAGAAAATTACCACAGTGCCCACGCGTGTCAGCGTCGGAATTATTAATAGTAAAAATCATGAACACCACATGAATTCACACAATTTCTAACTCAAAAATACTGACGGGCTAACCTATAACCACTTACTTTTTTGCCTTTTGCGCCGGCTTAACATTATCGATATTTGTAGTTTCTACATCACTGTCGCTGCAATGAAACAAACAATATGAATATCCCCCACGAAAATTGGCAAACAATAGCGAAAACATATGCCATTGCCTAAACTCACCCCTCATCCACAGTCGAATTCTTCTTCCCCTTTTTAGCCTTCCCCATTTTGTTAGTATGCTATACTAAGTCACAATGCCTGGGATATAGTGGTCTGTTATCGTATATTTTGTGAACTCTATCATGTGAAACGTGATCGACGCACAGTATAGCTCTTGCAGCCGAAAATTAATACGATCAAGTCGTCGTCGTGTCCGTCCTGCACTCACGTCACGTCACAGTCACACCACAGAAAAAGGAAAGGAAAAGCAGCGAGAAAAAAATAGAGTAACCCATTAGACCGGACGTTCCGACGAAAATCGCAGAAATAACAGATACCTAATAACTGTTCCTAATACTTAAACATTTTCTTTGTTTCATAAAAACTGTTCACACAATCACACTGCCACCAACGGGCACCCTTTGGGAACGGATGCGTATAGAAGAGGATGATTTGGTTGATTAACAAACAAATCACATCCACTGCTATTCCTACCAACCCCACTACCACCTAACTTCTTGAAATCCCAGGAATATCTGCCACCTGCCTAGCTATTCAGAACCACTCGATACCCTTCCGTACCATAACGAACATCAATCAATGTTATCGTAGGAGTCCTCTAAATGCTGTTCACAAGTCTGCTCAAAGACTTTCGTCTTGAGACCTTGCGGTATCTGGGACGAGAAGATATTGCGTAGCTTTCCGCACGCTGCACAGCCGACTCCGATTCGACGATTGACCTTTTTCGAAGTTGAATCTACCTAACAGGACAGTTTGTCCTCGGTAAACATACTCCTCCACAACTTTGAGTGTAGCGTTTTCAGTCTTCATGAGAGTGGGTGTTACGCATTTGACATGAGCTTTGTCTTGTCCATGTTCATTTTAAAACCCACTATTTCGGAAGCTCTACTGACGTCATCGAGCATTGTACTGAGGTCCTCCATAGTCTCAGCCATGTTTTCGCCATTGATGTTGATGCTACCCCTTTTCAGTCCAGAACCTTGAAGACATCCTCCAGTGCAGCGGTGAACAGTTTCGGAAGATAACGTCCCTGTCGCACCTCTCACTGCAGAAGGATAGGTTTCGAAATTTAATCCTGGATTTGGACTGACATAGTGGCGTTTTCGTACAATCACTGCAATACCTCGATGTACCGATAGTCGATCTGGCACCAGGACCAGCGTGTCATCAGGTCATCACCGTAGCAAACCACGCTGCGGCAGGACCAGCGTGTCGTCAGCGTAACAAACTACGCTGACGCCATCAGCGAGGTCGGCGCGCAGCACCCAGTCGTACCCGATATCCCACAGATGCGGCCCCAGAACCGATCCCTGTGGGACACCGCATCCGTATCCGTAATAACCGAGTGCCTCCCTGATGCAACTCCAGGGCAGGGTATTGAAGGCATTGGCGATGTCTAGAGACACCGCCAAGACAACCCCACCCCGGGCCACAGCATCCCCCGTCGTGAGGGCTCGCACGCGCATGATGGCGTCCACCGTAGAGCGCCCCCTGCGGAAACCAAACTGGCTTTCCGCCAAATCTGGCCCCACCCGCACCAGCTGCCCGGCAAGGCGGTCTGCAATTACTCTTTCAAAGAGCTTGCCCACCTCGTCGAGCAGCATGATGGGCCGGTAAGCGGACGGAGAGTCCGCAGGGCGCCCCGGCTTCGTGATGAGGACCAGTTGCCCGGTCCCTCCGACGACCTGGTTTCTTAATGAGAAGTATCACCACACCTCTGTTTCATGCCTGCGGCGTTTTGCCCTCGAGTATGACGGAATCAAACAGTTACTGGAGGGCAAAATGCGGGAAGGGAAGACGGAAACTGTGGGGTTGGGTGATAACGGAATTACGGCCAAACTTCAATTTAGCCGTAATTCCGTCATCACCCGGCGCGTTGTTGTTTTTGAGCTGCTGCAGGGCCATCTTAATCTCGAACAAGCTGATGTCCGATTGACCACAGAGACATCATTGAATACTTGCTTCTAGGTCGGCATAATGAACTCAATCTTATTTTTTGTTGCACCATCACCAATGTTGCTCTAACTAACGGCTATCTATACTGCACCCAAGTTATGGTGGACATAATATTAATCACGATACGGCCCAAGTAAACTCAAAAAGGAAGAGAAAATCCATTTTCATAAAATAAATATATTTTCTTTCTTCTTTCTTTCTATGGGGGACTTTAGACGACTAATCTGGTTTCAGTGCAATAGGTCGTCTATGGAATCAACGATATTATTTCAAAGCTCTTCGTCTTAAAAGATGCGTTCCCCAATTGAGTAAACTCTATTTACACACGAGGAATTAAAGAAAAAAACAAATCAACGGGAATGACAGCCGAGGATATAAAATTTTTAGTCAATTTATTTTTTGTTTCCTAATCAATATGTACAAAGGGTTTACGCGGATACTCTCACTTTACTGTGCAGATAAAGTACAACCATGTGTTCCTCCTATTTTTAGAAATAATGTGCTATGTGCGCGAAAAGGTGGTCATAATATAGGTTATATTTTTCTACGAACGAAGAAACACGACAAAAGTGCTCCTACGGCCCTATTTGTTCCTGTTCCGGTGAAACCGAATCCTGATGACATAAACATTGGAGCCGAAATCACAGGACGTCTAAAGAAACAGGATCTTCTCAAGATTCTTAACAAATTCTATCAGAAACCAGAAGTCAGAGAATTGGCTTCGACCAATGGGTTAGATGACCAGCTACTGCATCAGGCTTTTTTGTCGTTCAGAAGACATTGCTTAGAACACGATTTGCCGCCTGACTTACATATAATAATAAGTGATATTATACAAGGTGGGAATCATCAGCTGTTTTTCCCATTATTTTCCAATTTAATAAAATATTATATTATTTTGTATGACAATAAACATTATCATACCTAAGAATACCATCCCATAAAAAAACAATATATAACTTTATTCATTCTATAAACATGAGAGCATCTAAAACAACATTTTGTTTTGTTTTTTTAGGAGCTGGACATGTGGATGACTTGTTTCCATACTTCCTGAGACATGCAAGACAGGCATTCCCTCATCTAGACTGTTTAGATGACTTGAAAAAGATCTCTGACCTAAGAACACCTGCTAACTGGTTTGTAGTCAACATTTTTATTTACATAATCTTTATAAGCAACTCAATGTTCTTTGTAGTGGATAGCATTAAAAATTAAAGTAGGGAATGACATAAAGTTTCAAATGAAAAAAAAAATGTTTATAATTTTTTTTTATTTAAAAATTTTGTTGCTTTTTGTCATCTAAGATATGTTATAGGTAGACCTCCAAAATCTTGTTTACTTTCCCAACTTAAAAATGCTCTCTTCTATTTTTGTCCTGGTGCTGGCTAAAGAAATTCTCAACCATTTTGGCCACTACCCTGCCAAGTCCAGATTGTCACTTTCAAGAGGGCAGTGACAATCTGGACATAACATGGTCTATGAAAAAAGTTAAAAATATTCTTTATATCCAAACTAAAACCTTTTGAGTAAAAAGTGTTTTTGTAATGTACTAAATCTGGATAGACTGTAAGCTGATTCTTGAAATGGAAAGTTGTTGGAAACAAATTAGAATGTATCTACATTCCAATTTGTTTCATGTTTAGTAATTAAATAAGTAACATAAATCAAATAACATGACAGTGCACTGTATCTTTTTCAAAGTGCATCAATTTGAGACTATTTTGAATACTCAAACTTGTTATCATAATTATCAGTTTATTGACAATGCTTGTTTTGTTATTGAGTAATTTATGTGTTATCAGAGTATTATATTTACGTTCAATGTAATTAAACTGGATTATTTTAAAATGACGACACCAAAATCATTGCCTGACCTTGACATTCACCCTCTCAAGGTCATGCAACATTTTTGGTGACAAGGATACTCTTGATTTTAGATCTACATGGAACATGAACACTAGACCACGGAGGACTTTATTATACTATTGACTATTTTTGCCAATTGTAAAAACAGAACATTCCAATAGTTTTAGTGTCGAAAATAAAAAAAAGGAGGTGTGCTAAGACAGCTCCGCCGCGAAAATAATAATGAGAAACCACTTAACGATTTCTGCTAAGAAACATTTCGTCACTAAAGTGGTCAAAAAATAAAAGGCCCGTTTTGACATTGACAGTTCTAGTAGTTAATAGAGATCAAATTCGCAAAACACGTATTCGTTTGTATGAAACTGACAGGTGTCAAGAACGCATTCTGAAATTTCAAAACGGGCCTTTTATTTTTTGACAACTTTATATTGCGATTCGAGTAGCGCAACATCATGAGAGTCAGTTGCATTGTAGCAATCGGAGCAAAATGCCGCCGACTTCGTAGATATAGGACAGGTCTACTTCGGACCTCTTCGATTAGTTTATCTGTAAAATCAAAATCCATTTAACAAAAAAAAAAAAAAATTGTTTCGTTTTATAAACTGGTCGACTGCCACAAATACGTACGAAACAAACGCAGCACCGCAACAATAGCGGGCCGTGTGTGGAGATGTAACAGGCCTCTATGCAGATCGGCGAAATCATGCGGGAAAGAGAATCATAATCAAATCTGTGCGTTAGTACAGGCTGTTTCGCTTGTCGTACAACGGAACCATAGAACGAAACCGCAATAGTTCCACTATGACTAATACGGACAAAACAGTCATAGCGGAGCTATTGCGGTTTCGCTGCTATGGTTTCGCGGCGGAGATGTGATACCCGCCTAAACAAGGACAGCAACAGATTTATTTTACAATCATGACATCTGTGAATCTGTCTGATATTGATTCATAAAATGAAATCAAACCATTTATTACTTAAGAAACATGGGTAATTTTTACATAGATGTTGTTTTAATAAAAAAACTCCTTTACAAAATAATAAATGTTACACAGGTATCCTGAAGCTAGAGCCATAAATAGAAAAATTGTATTTCATGCGGGTCCAACAAACTCTGGCAAGACTTATCATGCAATGGAGAGATTCCTTAGTGCAAAAACTGGTGTTTACTGCGGCCCATTGAAACTGTTAGCTACTGAAATTTACCATAAGTCTAATAAACATGTAAGTAATTTATTATTTATCATTCTGTGTTGTTAGGCTAAGCGCTTCTTTTGCTTTTTAAAGATTCTTTGCCATTATTGATGATTTTCCGAACTGCTCCAATTAAGGTAAACATATGTGATTATGAAAAAGACAATCAGAAATAAACCAAAAAGTTTTAGAGTTTTCTACAAATCAAGGGCCCGAAGTGCAACGCAGTCTTCACTGGTAAACAAAATGCTTCACTGGTAAATAAAGTTGAAATTATATAAACTTAACCTATACAACGTGTCCCAGAAATCAACGTCTAGCCGGGCTATAGCCCAAGTCGTGACAGTTATTAGAAAAATATTTAAAAAAATCTTGGTCATGTACTTTTCAAATTTTATGGATTCAAAAATAAATCTCAAAAAGTGACACCCTGTGATGAGATTTCAAGTCCTGTGACTACAAATATTAACTTTTCGTCAGTTTTTTTTCTGTGACGTAACCATGAATAACCCTTCTGTATATTATTATAGTTAAAAGTTAAAAAATAACTATCTCAGTTTTAAATAAAATGTTAGATTTTTGCCCAACATTGAATTCAAAATTATTACATCACCCAACTTTAACCGCGTGTAGTGTAAAAAAAATGTACTACACTATTTTGCAAGTAATTTAAAAAATTTCGCGTTAAAAGATGGCGCGTTACTTCTGTCCCGTCCATATGTTCACTTTAAACTGGTACTGCGATCTGTCTTCCCGCATCAAATTTGGATTTTCCACGTGCCATTCGTGCAAATTGTGGAGGTTCATGTAACCGTCCTTTTTAAATGTTGATTCATCTGACCATAGAATTTTTTCAAAGAATCGCGCAACCTCACGGTGCTTCTGCAACATCGTTTGACAAAATCGCACTCTCTCTGGGTAGTCTCGGGGTAGCAGACTTTGTACTCGTGGTACATGGTATGGGTGAAACTGTTTTTTTTTTTAAATACGCTGTGCAGTACTTTTGAGGACTCCTATGTTCTGTTGAATTCCACGTACTGAGATACTTGGGTCTTCTTCAACTGCTTGCAGGACTTCGGCCTCGTAGGGCATTACGGGTCTTCAAAGGTTAATATTTGTAGTCACAGGACTTGAAAGATCATCACAGGGTGTCACTTTTTGAGATTTATTTTTGAATCCGTAAAATTTGAAAAGTACATGACCAAGATTTAAAAAAAATATTTTTCTAATAACTGTCACGACTTGGCCTATTGCCGTTTTCGGCTTGACGTTGATTTCTGGGACACGTTGTATGTCCGAGAGAGTAACAAAGCGGACAGAGATACGCGGTAATTTGTTTTCGACTTTATTTTAAGCAACGCAATGTTGATATTTGTTCGGCAGGACAAACCGCCCCGCGCTTAGCTAGATCTACGCCAGCCGTTAAGTCTGCCTGTGTTTTATTAGTGTCCTTGTAACTATGTTCTATAAATTCTTTATTTTCGCAGGGCACACCATGCGACCTTATAACTGGGGAAGAAAGGAGGCACGCAACATTGTACTCGTCGGTAACTAATCCAGATGATAGAAAGATGGACACACGAGATGAAGATCACATGTTAGAATTATCCGCTACAGAACTAACGGCTTCTGATCATGTTGCTTGCACAGTTGAAATGACATCACTGAATAATAGATGTGAGTTACCACTTTTTGATGTTATTAAAGGCTATTATTGGATTGTTATTAAGAGCAGTGGTGGTCCAGTGGTAACGGCCGCGACTTACGAGTTCTAGGTCGGGGGTTCGAACCTAAGCAGGCACTTTACTTTGTGTAAATTATTTCATCACCGCTGCTCTCAAACTGGTGAAGGAAAACATCGTGATGAAACCGGCATGTCCTAGAAGCAAAAATTCGAAGACATGTGACATCTACCAACCCGCACTGGGCCCGCGTGGTGGATTACGGCCCAATCCCTCTCACCGACAGGAAAGAAAAAAATAAAATACATTTATTTAGCACAGACTAAAAGATACACAATACACCAGATACATATATATCAGGGCCCGTATTCCCGTAATTTAAAAAGTTCAAAATCTAGTCGCAGTCTCATCTCGGCGACAAACAAATGTCAAAAACTTGTCAAAATGTAAGGAAATTAAACTTATTGTCGACAGATTGAGACTGAGATCAGACTGTGAACGTTATTAAAATTACGAGAATTACCCCTCAGATAGCAACAAATAAAAAACAAATAGATAGTATAAAGACTGATGTAAGAAAATAGCAGGAATGTGTGCCTCACGGCTGCACCAAAAAGGCCCAGTTCAGCGAAAATGGAGGCCTGTGTCTCAGCAGTGGCACATTATAGGCTGATTATGTTTATTTATTTATTTATCCATGTATTTCAGGCATCAAGGCCCATATAAACACATACAATAATTGACGGCACGGTTGGCGCAGTGTTTCAGCGATTGTCTGCTGCGCTGCGTGTCGCGGGTTCGATTCCCGCACGGAACAAATTTTTGTATGGCCTACAAGTAGTTGTTCCGGGTCTGGCTGTTTGTGTATGTGAGTTTAAATGTTTGTAAACGCACCCACTATACAGGAGAAATTCCTAGTGTGGGGCAACGTTTTATAAAAAAAATAAAATACAATGGTAAAGCTAGTTTTTAGCTTATGCTAAAGGCTATTAGAATGACATTGCTATCCTGACAGACGTAGATCTGAGACATCAGTGGAAGATTTAAGCCATTTCCACACCTCTTAGCTGAGGATACAGCCTCAATGGCTTAATCCGTCTGTTGTGTCCTTTTTCTTGGACGATTTTTTATACTTTTTATTGGGGCATGGCCAAGTGTAGCACAGAGAAAGTTTACAGGTTGACTATTACTTTGTTGGGTCTGCTCGAATTTGCAATAGTAGCCCTGCCATTATTTCCCTGGACACAAGCAAAACAGTACAGAATATTAAAATGCTAATCTTTCGTGAAGTGAATTTTCAATTAAAATATCTGAAATATTTTGTTTAAATATCAATTTATTTTATTTACATTTATTTTTTCTTGTCAACAGATGAAGTAGCAATTATTGATGAAATCCAAATGATTGGTGATAGGGGCAGAGGATGGGCGTGGACAAGAGCGATATTAGGTACTTCATAATAACAAAAATTTGGTAATAAGAATAAACGAAAATGCACCTTAACAGTGTGGAAATAAAGGATAATATTGTTTGTGTAATTTCTAGGACTACAAGCTGACGAAATACATTTGTGCGGAGAAATAGGTGCTAAAAACCTCATCGAGGAAATATGTAACACTACTGGTGAAGAAATAGAAGTAATTACTTGTATATATGTTTTGGCTTGTATGCTTTTTTTTAGGCACACGCTTAGACAAACAAATTGGGATATTGTGCACTGTGTCTTTTTTGTTTTGTGCACTGTTAGTTTTGTTCTACGTCTTTGCATTTTTCTGCAACCAGTCTCACTTTTCCTTCTGAAAATGAGACTGAAATAAATATTATCGAATTGAGGTACGCATGACTATGCACTATCGTAATGATTTGCTTAATAATTGGTATACGTCCAAGTTGAAATGCTTCTTGCGAGCTCGATAAGAATGAAAAAAGAATGCAGTACACTGAGTGCTTACATGACCAGCACTTACATGTCAAAACTTGGAAACTGTCAATAGCGATTTTTGCGTGAAATAACGAAAACAACAATGAAATACAACACATTGCCAAAACCTATGGATTCGAAAATACTATGTTCGTAGCAACATAAAATTTTATTCAAAAGTAAAGGAGTAAATCGCTTTTGAATAAAACCAAGTGTATACATACTTATGCTCGTGACTGTACCCATGTCACAAAATAATCTTGGAAATAGTCCAGTTCTACGTGTTTGTTATGGGCAACTTAATTGCTTAGGTTTTTGAACTTTCCTAAATGGAAACTTACCCTTTTTTTCGTCCGTAGATTCGCAACTATAAAAGACTAACGGAGCTCAAAGTGGAAGATACACCGCTGGGATCGCTGGATAACGTGAAACCAGGCGACTGTATAGTGTGTTTCAATAAAAACGACATTTACAGTGTAAGTCGAGCCATTGAACAGAGGTCAGTCCCATGTTGAGGCAGGTATCCAATTACTAAAGTATTTTAGGAAGGAATGTGGTTTTAAAGGTCTGTGTATAGTGTGTAGCTGTAAAATTTCTAAATAACGAAAATCATGTTATTTATTTTCTTAACAGTCAGAACAAGTCAAACTTCTGGGTTCAGTGGTGTGTAGTGTGTCTTTGCTTAATTCTTGCATAGCTAAAACGTAGATCCCTGAAACATGAAGTTGCAATAAATAACCTAAAGGAACTCGCGATGGTCGATAGGGCCGACTGGCTCGTGAGGGCCAACTCGGTATTTGTCCAAAAAAAAAAACACATACCCACTTACATAGACTTTGAAAATCACGATACCTGCAGTATCATGTATATTGTGACCGTTCAGGTTTAATACTATCTGTATTAAACTGATTTCGATACGAGTCGATTTATTTTGTTTTGATGAGATGACTTGCATGTAGGCTGTCAATTTGATTGTAGTACATAATTTTACAGTGAAACTGTTCATACATAACTTAATTGGGTATCAAAATAATTATTATCATTCGTAAATAATTATGTGTTGTAAACACTTAGAACAACTCTGTCATTCGATAAGTATATGCATTCATCACATAGGAGATTGTAGATTTTCTATGTTATTTAAAATCCGTCATTAAATAGATCAATATTAACACAGAATATGTCGCATTTGCTGAAACTAGTTCGAATTTAGATTGGGTTTAAATTTAAACTAAAAACATTCGTGATGTCAAAAACGTCATGGGTGCATGTTCCCTTTAAGGTGCTCTTCTGAAGGCGCCCGCAACCGCAAACCGAAGCGATACGACTGGTCTCTGTGTAACTCTAGTAGAAACGGTGACAGGCGGCAATTGCCGCTGCGGTTTGCGGCTTTGGGAGAACACCTTTAATTTTAAAACTGTGTTATTTTTGTAAATAGCGTCTAATTGTTTCAGGGGCCAAGAAGTAGCTGTGATATACGGAAGTCTACCGCCTGGCACAAAACTGGCTCAGGCCAACAAGTTTAATGACCCCAACAGCTCGTGTAAAGTCATGGTCGCTACGGACGCTATCGGACTTGGTATCAATCTGTAAGTTATTTACCATGTCACCTTGAATCATAGCCAAATCGTGTTTCCTTTCAACAAAAATGTAGATGAAATGCAAAGACGCCATTCACAGCATCATATTATGTGCAATCTGGCAAGCTCTGGCATTCTATTTTCGTTTTCACTTGCAATGACAAGAGTATATCTGTTTATCAACAGGTAATCCTTGTAGAGATTGGCAGAGACATCGACGCGCAAATTGTAACCATGATTTCAGCACATGATTCTGAACTCCCCTATGTTCAAACTTTTGCGCATCGATGTCCCTGCCACACTGTATACAATAGTAAAATATTATACATAGATACAATTGATTAACTATTGACACTAGATACAAAATTAAATACCTGATTAACTAGGTGTCAAAAACATAAATACACTAACGAAGTACTCCTCCACATCGCTGTCTTCCGGACACCTACCCAGAAGACTGGCAGCATTGCCATGTTCGATGGCAATGATAATATAATTCTTTGGCCAAAGAACGAGTCAGTTCTAATGATAATAAAACTATCATTTAATTTTATTACACAAATATTTATTTTATTTTAGGAGTATTAGACGAATAATATTCTATTCGTTAATAAAGCCAATAGTGAATGAAGACGGAGAAAAGGAAATGGATGTAATTAGTATATCTCAAGCTTTGCAAATTGCTGGTAAGTGAAATGTGATCTTCATTGTGTGTATCATGTTCTTAAAATGTAGTCGGATTATCTTTTGGCTTAGATATTTAATTTTGACCTTTTGAACGTGCATTTTGTAAGACTTACTGTCTCATTACAACATGAGTTCTTACTTTAGTCCAAGCCCGAATCTTGAAGCCAGTTATTGTATTTTGACCTTTATTCCGACGGACGTAAAGTATTTAATAAAAAAAACTGACTTTATAAGCGAGTCTTACATAAATTAACAATTTTTTATAACTTTATATCAGTCGAAATAAAGCTCAAAATACCATAACTGGTTCGAAAGTTTAGGCTTAAATGTAACAAAAATTGAATTAGTTCTGTACTAAGTCAAGTCGAGTTTCAATTTAGTTTATCGAGCTTTAGAAAGAGACTCAGATGTATATCAGTGCCGGAAATGACACTACAAAGACACCACGTGGACGAGCGCTAATTTGTATGAAAATGAATAGTCTATTCACACGAAGCGACTCTATTCACATGTAACCACTAGGTACTTGCCCACATTTTGTCGCTGCGTTGTGGTACGTGTGTACGGGCCCTAAAATTCGATGTTATATGTTATAAAAACTCATAACTTTTGAATATCAGGTCGTGCAGGGCGCTACGGCAGTGCATGGGAGACTGGTTACGTGACGACATACAGGCCTGAAGACTTAGCCACGTTAAAACAATTACTATCTAATTCGCCTGACCCGGTCACACAAGCAGGGTTGCACCCGACTGCTGAACAAATGGAACTGTACGCTTATCATCTACCTCATGCCACCCTTAGCAGTTTAATGGTAAGTAGTAAGAACAGGTTTTTGATGATTTCGGCTGAATATGGCTTCGCCAAGGAGCTATTGCCTGCATTAGACACTATAGTCTGTTCCGAAAGTATATCATGAAAGTGTAAACTAACCCTGTTAAGGTTAAATTCTTGCGTAACCACTCAATAAAGGGAATTAGTAACACACACCACTTTTGCCAACAATTATTGTTTGAATAACAATGTTAAATTGTAATTGAAAAGTCATAGACTAAAATTGAGGTTATGATATTAACATCAATAAAATTATCAAATGAAAAATATCTTTAAGGGTATTTAAAAGTAGAATGTCTGGTTTAGTTATGAATGTCTGGTTAAATAATGAAATCAACGGACTCAATTTGTAAGTAACATTACAAATTTGAATCAACAGGTACGTTTTCTGGTTGTTTTGTTTACTTTTTTATCAGATACTTTTGGAACAAACCGTAACACATTGGGCACTGGGCTTGTAATTTTGCCAGCCCTCATGTTCTGTTGATTCTGCCAACATGTCCTAAAATAAAAATGTTGATCTTTGTGTTCTTTTAACATTTTCAATCCATTATCATCCCTCGTAAGATTTTCATAAATCTTTCAACACCAAAAATGTTTCGGAAATGTAAAATCGAATGTCCTAACGGAGATTCATCAAAATGACAGCTGCGATCGACCTATTTTTGTCGATATGACAAAAAAAGATCGATCGATCGCATCGGTCATTTTGGTCAAGCAAATAAAGGTTCAGAGTTTAGACGCGAATTTATCCTATAAGTATAGAGTAATTATCTTCTTTTTTTAATCTCAAAATCCAAACATACGTCACAATTTTGTTTCCAGGATATATTTGTCCACCTCTGCACCGTGGACGTGACACTATACTTCATGTGCAACACGGAAGGGTTCAAGTTCCTCGCGGAGATGATACAACACGTGCCTCTACCTTTGCGCGCCCGCTACGTGTTCTGTTGTGCGCCTATCAATAACAAACTGCCGTTTGTTTGTGCTACATTCCTTAAGGTTGGTGCAGAATTTGATTTACTGACCATTTTGCACATTTGAATATAATCTGCATTCGGAACTTATTTGCCAAAAATGTAAACAAATACTCATATTTGTTTACATTTTTGGCAAATAAGTTGTTACGTTAATGGAAATATAACTTTAATTCCTACACCATAAAGTTCAGTTTACGATGCGATTCAAACGTTTTTATAACTTTTTCATTAGAGCCAGTCACTCTGAAATCAACTTAATTACCATTAAATTAAAGTTGATATTTGTTTAACTTGAAATAACACCAATTTGAAACATAAGTTTGAATATACTTTTGTTACCGGCTGTGCAAAGTGGATACATTTATATTGTTATTGTGCCGGTTATTTGACTTGTTTAGGTTATGCGTAGTCTTGTTAAGTAGTGGCTATACAGGGTTATTGGTAAAACACTAACAACATTGCAGGACTGGATTACTAACATTATAAACTACAACTTTTGTTCTTTTGTTCTATGAGTTTGTACAAATAAAACATAATACATTTTACCAAAAACAAACCTTCGTGGTTCTATCTAACGCCCCGCTCCCCTCCGCTGAATTTTGTACTAGATACTGCAGTTTATTTCCCTAGCGCTTTCTTTTACTTCGCGTAGAGTTCGTAACAGAAAATCGAAGATTTCAATTAGTTGGAATGAAATATTTTTATTTTTGTATGAAAGTTGTTTACAATGTTAGTAATATAGTCCCGAGAGGATGTTAATGTTTTACCAATAACCCTGTATATGTAGGTTAATGCACTGTGGATAACTAATAAAAAACGGCGGCCAATATCAACGGATACTAGAAAGAAGTTTGCTGTTAATTTAATCAGCAATTTTACCTGCATCATAAATGATTACGATCATATTAATACAAGCCGTGTGCCCGATGATCTCATCATGGAAATATGACATTTTTTCCATTAACCCTTTTACCCCGAAAGACCCGTCTTTCCTTAAACTTTCGTTATAAATTATACGGTACTCTTGTGCAACATTTCATGCTTCTAAACCCAGCGGCTTAGGCTGTGCTTTGTGTGTCAGTGAATTTAATAATTTTATTATAGTAGATAGCCATCAATTCAACCTGCGGGGTAATTGCGTAACACACTATCAGTAGTAATGGGTTTCATTTTGACAGTTCAACAACGTTCATTGCGTTACTTACGTTGTTGAGCAAACACATTTTTCGTACATATGAAGCAATGGATTAGCAACATCCTACAAAATGATTCAGTTTGAGATTGATAGGGTGTTACGCTATTAGGGTGGTGCATTAAGTTATTAAGATATCCAAATTCCCAGATGGTGCGACAATACAGTCGCAACGAGCCCATTAATAAACACTGGATGTGCAACGCGGTTGAGTGGCCGGTGCCGCATCCCAAGACTATCATGGACCTGGTGCATCTGGAGGCCGTGTTCGATGTCCTTGAGCTTTACTTGTGGTTGAGGTATGTAATTCTATCATCTAAGGGTTTCGAATGAGAACATTTTATAAAGACAAGAGTGTTGTTATAAAATTTTCTAAGTTTTATTTTACCGGAGTTCAAATTTTCGATCGTGCTATTGGTACTTTTGACCTTTATTTAACGATCGAAATTAGCTTATATAGATAAATAACTTTATCGAATTCATAACCATTCAGAGTTTATCTTAGGACCTCAGAAATTCGTTATGTTGTTTTAAATGTCGCAGCATCATGTTGAGATAGGAGCCTTTTGGCCTCGTACAGGAGTTTGTTTTTTACTTTCTTTTTACAAAATATTGTTTTTTATATTTTTTTATTTATGATTGTGTTTAGTTTAGTTTGTGATCTTCATGTGCGAGTCACAATAAATACCTTTTCTTACTTTATTTTCTTTATACTACTCACTATTTGGAATGGGTAATCACAGCTTCAACAGTGCTGAGCCTGTAAATGGTTTAATTGAAATAAATGTTTTGAGTTTGAGTTTTTACTAATAAGAACGTAACAATTGTTGTTGTTAGTCATGTATCCTTTTTGCTTTTGTTTGCAGTTATCGATTTCCAGATATGTTCCCGGACGTCGTACAAGTGCGCAGTATGGAAGTTGAATTAGACGCTATCATTCAGCAAGGAATATTCCAAATTACCAGGTAAGACAGGAGTATGGCTTGCTCTTC
The DNA here is from genome assembly GCA_947507525.1 of Apamea epomidion. Taxonomy (NCBI): domain Eukaryota; kingdom Metazoa; phylum Arthropoda; class Insecta; order Lepidoptera; family Noctuidae; genus Apamea; species Apamea epomidion. Next base: position 14,197,001 of record OX382230.1, on the reverse strand, counting down.
AAAAATTACTAGAAACTTTTGAGGAGACTATAAAGGTTGTACTGTTACCATGAATTCAGCACATGATTCCAGACCACAACCAGTTTGTCAGACCAAGTCTGACAACCAGTCTTACCAAGGGGTTTCGTATTACCCAGTAACTGAGTTGTGGAGGTCAGATAGGCGGTCGCTCCATGGAAAATACTGGTATTCAGCTGCATCCGGTTAGATTGGAAGGCGACCACAACATAGTTGGGAAAAGGCTAGGCAGATGATGTGATAATGATTCTAGACCACAGCTCAGAAGTTGTTCGTCTGTTATAAAAAATAAATAAACTGTTGTTCCATACATTTTGACTGTAAAGGTATGGCACTTCTATGAAACAACAGATTTTCGTTTTTAATAATAATAACCAACGATAACTTTCTTCGCTTTGGAGTTTAGAATCATGTGCTGAATTCATGGTAACAGCTTGCGCGTCCGTCGATGACCCTTACACCGTGTATTTCAACTCAGAATTGAATGCCTATTATACCATCCAACTTACATCTTCGCATATAAACTTTTTGAAGTTTTTATATTAGGTTTATTACAATTAAAAAACTGAGTATTCTTAAGCCAAGCGCACATTACAGTCGCAACGGGCCGCAGCGCAACGCTTATACAAATAAGAGCGTTGCGGCCCCGCCCGTAGTGTGCGTTGATTTATAGCAAATGTACGAAAGTGCGGAAAAAGATTTTTGCAATGAGTTGTTGTTGAAAAAAATAATTCTTCAGGTTGCTAAGAAACTCGGAGCAAGTGCTGCGTGACGATCCACAAATGCAAGCATTAAGCCAAAAGAGAGCGGCCCGCGCTGGCGCTACTGGCTTACATACAAAGGCCAAAGTTGATGAATCTAAGTCTAGACTATCAGACATGCTTGTTGCCAAGGTAAGCAAAATCAAAGGATATTATTGAAATTATCCAAAGAAATATTGAATAAGATTTCTTTTCAAGATAAAGATTTCTAGTTTTTTTTTTTTAAAGATTTTTTTCTTTATTTCATTAGAAGTGAGAGCAGTGGTGGCCCAGTGGCAATGACCTCGACTTACTGAGTTTTAGGTCGTGGCTTGGAACCCGAGCAGGCGCTTTACTTTGTGTAATTCATTTCATCATCACTGCTCTCGAAACGGATAAGGAAAACAGCGTGAGGAAACCAGCACATCCTAGACACAAAAATTCGAAGACATGTGACATCTACCAACCCGCACTGGGAGGGAGGAGGCCTGTGTCTCAGCAGTGGGAATATTATAGGCTGATTATGCATTAGAACAAGGCTTGGTTTCTGGAACGAAAGTCGACACAGAAATTAGCTATAGTTTAACCGAAACCGACAAGCAAGTACAGCAGGCTCGGTCAAACTATAACAAATTGTCAAGCGCGCGTAACCTGCTGTGATTGGTTGACATCAACAGCCAATTGCAACTTTTGACTTCTGCGTTGAATTTTGACGCATGGATAATTTTCGTTCCAGAAACCGGATTCAAGAGTTGCATAAATAGCAAGACAAAGAAAAACAAAAACGGTCAGAACACAAACTTAACGAACTATGAAAACTTCTTGAACATCATCTAGTCAATATAAAAAAAATAATGAAAAGCTGTTCGTTGGTAAGCGCATCACTTGAGAACGGCTGGACCGATTTAGTTAATTTTTGTGTTAAAATGATTGTAATAGAATAATTGGGAATGTTTCCCAAAAATTACCAAAATTCGGGAAAACCTGAATTTCCTTTTTTCTATGAATTAATGAAATCTGGATAGGACGTCTGCCGGGTTAGATAGTTTACAATAGATATCCATCCTTAGACGCCATCAACACGGCGATAGTCACGCCGTGACATCAAATTCAATACAAACTCAATGAAGCGATCTCCACACGGCGATATCATCACGGCAAGAATGTCATCATCATCATTTCATCCGAAAGACGTCCACTGCTGGACATAGGCCTCCCCCAAGCACCTCCACTTCGCCCGGTTCTGTGCTTCTCGCATCCAACGGGTTCCTGCGGCCTTCACAAGATCCTCGGCCCACCTTGATTGAATGTCATCACGTTAAGACTATAGCCGCGATTCTCTTGCGCCTTAGGGAGAACGCATATGATCGTTTGTCCATCATATGAGATAGTGTTCAAACGCGAGCTAATCAAATCACCATTTTTTTTTTATTGTAAGGCGATCGAGAAACAGCGGTTGTCGTCCTTGTCGGCGAATAGACTAGAATACTCATACAAGCTGTTGTTTTGCATCCTCGTCATATTTCAGGAGGCTGTTATGAAAGACATAAATAATCAAATAAAATTCCGATTCCTGGTAAATAATGAATACATACATTGTTTTGTTTTTTTAGTTATTTAAGTTTGACAGGATTTCAGAATACACCACTTTCAAAGAACACAATCGCGTTATGGTATCGTATAAGCGGCCGTGTTTTTATGTGTGTTTAAAAGTGCAGTTACAGTGCGGTCTCACACAGGCCGCGTTTTAAAATGCGTGTTCCATATAAGCCGATTACCGAAAATTAGAAAAAAAACCTACTTATTTTATTATTGATTCGTGTCGAAAATCAGTAGCATAGTGACCTCCTTGAATTTGACGAGGATGCAAAACGACACCTTGTATAGCCAATACCCCAAACGTGGGTTTTAACGAAGACTATGAAAATGTTTATTTTATTTACAGGGCTTGATAACACCGCAGATGTTAAAGAAACTTCAGCAAGAATTGACTACTGATAAGAAGCCAGAAAGAAGTAGACCTAACAGAAATAGGAGGAAATGATGCTTTAAATTTTTGTAAATACTGTTAATTAAAATTATAAAAAAGTACTCGTAATAAAAATTATCCCGAGATATAGTTTTTTTTTTAAATGTTGTTTTAAAAATCTATTATGTTTATTTATATTATACGAAAAACAAGTTGTTTTACGTTGTTTTCTTGTGAGCTCTAATCATTCAGAAAAATAAAAAAATGCTTTTTTTATATGTATTATGTTACGCTCAAGGACCGAAAACGCTTATTGAGCGAAAAAATAGCTCGCATCGCTTTTTGGTCACTGCAAAATATCCACATTGCGAAATTCGTGTTATGGCTCTTATGAAAACGGACACGACGCGTTGTAGCTATCACAGAAAGACCACGCTGGCTCTTGCCGTAAAACGAATTTCGTGATGTGGATGTTTTACAGTGACCACAATGCGTTGTGAGCCGTTTTTTTTCCTCAGTGAGCTTTTACGGTCTTTGAGCGTAACAGATACATATCATAAAGGTCTCTATGATACAGTCCTTTCACAGTTATTTTACCTCTGACAGCAGCAACCGTAATGTAAAGAGAATAAAGATCGCAATGATTTAGACAGACTTCTCAGTGGCAGCAACCTTAAACATCCAATACACTAGGGGACCAATGGAGGGATATGTTGCGGACCATGGCGCTCTACAACTACGTGAATGTCCCGAAAGAATGTCGCGGAGCATTTTGCAGGCCTACAAATGACGCGACACTGACGCGGGTTGCGTGCGCTCGCTCCCGGAGCGGGAGCAAGCAACATGTCCCGCGTCACGTAAAATGTTTCAGAACTTGTTGCGAGACACTTTGCAACGTTGCAGCGACACGTAGATTGAGTGTTGCGGGACAAAATGTCCCCTAGTGTATCCGAGGCTTTATTGTAACGAGAATAAAGATCACTGTGATTTGGACAGTGATGCAAAATCGGAGATAAAAGAAGTCGGTTAATAAATGTAAAAGGATTGTAGATAGGTACCACACTATGTTCAAAGCACTTGACAAAAGAAGTTATTTCATTGACACACACTTTTTTTATATGCCGCAACTAACTGCTACCCTTCCATCGTTATTTATTTATTTATATTCACATTATATCATCATTTACAAAGGACTCAAATATGTTGGTAACAATATTTCTTATCAACTACGTTAGTAAACTAAGTAGTTCATGCGAATCCCTGCTACAAGCTCAACACCGATGTGGAAAGTTTGCAGCAGCGATTCACATGCAAGCAGTCCAGTCTGCTTGTGATACACCGCAATATAATGTTATGTACTTACAGAAAATCTTTGTCGCACAAACAAGGTACTAAAATATCTGCTTTTTCTGTTCTGCGTAAAATATAATAGAGCAATCATTCTACACAAAAGAACAGTTTCCTCAAGAATGTTAAGATATTTTCCTGTAAACAATGTAAAATCTATTATTTACCACAGTAAGAAAATGACCATTCGTAACGCCTAACCATTTAGTCCCCAACTCCCCAATCACAACAATAGGAAACCAATGCTATAGCTAATAGAAAATTTCACAGCGCACGTATGAATGCCGAAATTAACATAACATAAATAACAACAATACCTATGTTATCATTGATACACGCCGCCGACGACGGTCAATAGGGCTAAGGGAGCACGCGATACATTACACAGAGACCGATAATACTTTTACTTGAGTAACTAAAGCTTAGATTAATTATATTTATTAGTATTTGTCTCAAGTTATCGCCAGTGCACGCACACGGCGACCTCTGACATGCAATTATCACAGTGTTGAGGGTAGTTCATTTCATAATGGGTCGATATGCTTTGCAATATTAGTCGCCAACCCAGCTTTGTGCTGACAGTTGAAAATGTATAAATACAATTTGTTGTTTGTGTTAATATTATTAATCACAGTGTATTTTGCAATTAAAACACAAGGTATGGTGTTATAAAGTTAGTCATTTAAAATGGTGATCCAAAAAGTGCCCGTTTTAAAATATAATTTTTGAACAGCTTTCAGGGTATTTTATGTGAATGGTGTGGAAACTATTTTGGCGCTAGAAAATGAGCAGATTAATGTAGAATGCAAGACTGATATGCCTATGGGTTACTGTGGATTTATTCATCCTACTGGAAAGCGATATTCGTAAGTCCCTACTTCATTAATTTTACTTTCAATTTGCAACAAAAATATTGTATACAATATTTTTTTTTTAGATTTAACTTTAAATATATTTTTTATTATTATATAATAAAATATATAAATACACCTTAAAGCGAATAAAATTGTAATACCATCTTGCACATGCTTCGTGACTTGTAGCTACAATTCTAGAAATTATGTAAGTTAATCACTACAATTTACAAAACTTATTGTTACACTTGTCAGCTACAATTTTCCATTTCATTATATTTGGTGGTATTTCGGAAAAACCAATGTCGTACATACATTTTTGGGTTAAGTACGTTAAATTGTCACTACAATTACGAGTATGTGGGGTTTTGTGGTACAGTCACATGTACGAATTACAATTTTGTAAATTGTAACTTGTAATGGTCAAGTTTTGTGGTATAGGAGGTAAGGCCCAGAGGCATATTTAGTAGAACTGAAAATGCGACATATATTTGTCGAAGATTAGAAGATTAAATAAAATCTTGTCGTCAAAATATCACTATTTTGACGACCAGTGCTGTAAAATAAAGCAGAAAACTAAGACAAAACTTACAAGATTGTTGGATTGTCATTAGCGCCTGTTACCTGCCGACCAGCCTGCCCGTGACAGGGACATCGACGCGCATCCTGTTACCATGGATTCAGTACATGAGTCTGAACCCTGTGAAGTCCATGAACCATGTGTTAAATTTATGGTTTCAGTTGGCGCGTCGATAATGCGACCTTGTATAAGATCGTATTATTATTAAACTAAATTCTCTCGAGTGGGATAAGAATGGGAAGTATGCCTGTTGCACAACGTACGACAAGACAATTTGGGACCGTAAACGTGATTTCTCGAATAAACCTGCCTGAAAACTTGCCTATTCTTTACATCCGGAATAAGTTACATCTGGCCCAGTTCTTTCTTAATTACAATATTTTAAGCTATAAAATTCGCTCTTTAATTAGGTATACCTATTTCGTTATCAGCTAGCTAATTAAAATTTGTTAAATGGCTCTTCCAATGTATAGTGTCGACGCCTACAGATAGGTAGACGACTTATCTTAATTTTGTTTTGTTCTGCAAAATTGTGTACGCAGAATGAGTATAAAATATAATTTGCATTGAACTAACAAAGTAGTTTTTAGAAAAGCGTAGATGCTAAATACTCAATGGCGGACTAAGGGGTAGGCGGGGGCGGGCCTCTGTTCCTCTATTCCCAAATAATGTAAAAATATGTTCATTATGGAGCAGTTTCCAATTGGAGGCTCCGTACGTACCTATGCAAAACATAAATGTCGGGTGCTAAAAATTTTCGAGTTCGCTTCGGCCTCTCTCTTATGCCTAAGACTTTTTGCATAAATAAGTCGACAAAGCAACTCCTATTACCGTACGAATACAAATGTTCCAAAGAAGCCTGACCGAGTATTCACAGTTAAGGTGTAAGATAGTCGATTTTCGAGCTCTTGTCGCTCACTCTCGCGTCCTTGCCTGCTTTTCAGGGAGGTGCATATTCATCTCATTATGCTGTTCAAGCATAATGAGATGAATATGCACCTCCCTGAAAAAAATATCCTGCTGCTTGCAAGGCCCGCACGTTATACTTTCTTTTTTTAGGCATTATTAATTTTTTGCAAAATGTTACTAGAAATACAAGTACCCACATAAACTGAGAAGACCGGGGAGGCCTCATTTTGTTTTACCGGCCCGAGTCCCCGACAGGCTAAGTCCGCCACTGTAAATACCATCTACTTTTTGGCGCGTCTCCAACTTCGTTTATGGTAATTCTTACCTACAACTCTTCCTTCGTTTTTCAAGACTTTAGACGTGAGAAATTGTTAACTGCACTAAAACTTTACCATTAGATTTTCAGGCACTACACTAAACGCTGGTCAGTGCGCCATAAAAGTTCAAGCGACTAAAAACGATTCTGGAGAATGGCGGTGCCACATCGGAACGCAGTCCACCGGCGTGGAAATTATGCAGACTATCCAAGTCAGGGTGGCAATGGAAGTGGCAGCTGTTCAGCAGAATATAAGAGCGGTGCACGGCAAGCCTATGACGATAGCCTGTGCGACTACGAAAGGATTTGTGCCCTTGAGTTACTGCAGATTTGAGCCGCCCAATGGGCAGCCGTTTAGCATAAATTCTGATGTTACTAGCATGAAGTAAGTTATTAGGCTGACTGCTTTTATTATTAGCATAATCAGCCTATAATGTTTCCACTGTTGGGACACAGGCCTCTTCTTTTCGAGAGGGAGTGGTCTGTAATCTACCACGCGGGCACAGTGCGGGTTGGTAGATGTCACATGTCTTAGAATTTCTGGTTCTAGGACATGCCGGTTTCCTCACGTTTTCTTTCACCGTTTTGAGAGCAGTGGTGATGAAATTATTTACACAAAGTAATGCGCCTGCCTGAGTTCGAACCCACGAATCGAATTGAATTTTTGGCAGTTTTCATTTCATAATACGGCCCCAGAAGACTTATCTTGTTTTCAGTGTTTTAAAGTGCAAAGAGCTTGAACATGGAAGGAAACTAGAACAAACCCGAGGAGACATTTAACGTTTCCGTCAATGTTGGTACGTCTTTGCACTTTATGACACTGATGATAAGGTGTATTTTACAATATCGTGATAAAATTCATTCTTTGATTTGCGTGAAGCCCAGTAAGATCCCTATGTGGATATGTCCTAAGAGGAGCTAAATGTTTTAAAGATGGAAACAGTCACCGCTGCTGCTGGCGAGAACGAAATTTTTATAGTAAAATTTTTGTATCGTCCTGAAGTAATATAATTATTATTGTTTCAGTCCAATCCTGGAAAGATATTATTTCCCTAGCAACAAGAGTTTAGATCGCGGTGACTGTGCTGTCACCATTCGGAAGGTGAAATATGAGGATGTCGGCACTTGGACCTGCGGGGCTGGCCTTGATGATGGCCAGGAGCATATAGACTTCATTCAATTTGAGGTTGAAGGTAGGTTCAGAATGAATTACTCTCGGATTTTACCATCAGAAGTATCATATCATAACTTCAAAAGTCTAAATGAAAGGTAATAGTCACGACCGCAGTATTATCACGGGCGTGACAGGGTAGTGGCAGACTTTAGGCACTGAAGTATGACTGAAGCCCCGTCGCCGATCCGTACACGTGTGAACGAGTTAATATAGGTACAATGTACACATCAATATATTTTTCGAGCCCCTGACGGAGCACGGTCCGTCCACGTCTCGGGCACGGCCCTGATATTTGTAATTAGAACCTGAACAGTATCAAAAGTTGTGGAAACAAATTATTGCTCTCGAAATTAAATGAATACTTATTTTATCAAAGGTTGCTTAGGTTATCTGCTATTCCACTTGGTATATTTAGTAATTTCGTATTAAAGAACGAACATGTACCTCTATTTTCAGGACTGTATGCCATGTCGACAGCATCAGCAACAGGCATAACTTTTGGAGCATTCACGATTGTTGCTTTGTTAGCAGTTCTCGGATTTATCGGGTGGAAAAAGCGACATTTTCTAGGTGCTGTGAGGCCTGGTGTTGATGAAGGTGAGGCCCACGAATTGGAGCAGCTACCAGCTAGTCCAAGTCCTCAACCCAGTAGGAGTGTACCCCGAGTCGTTATCCAGTCGCCTTCGGAGCCTAGCGCGTCTCCTTTAATGCCTCAATCTGAGGCGTAAATAATGCCTCAAAAGGCGAAAATGACGAAACTTTTGTTAACACACTGCCATACAGAAAGTATAAAAGACTCTCCCACCTAACACAAAAAGCTGGCCTTTCCTAACTACAAACTTTTGTGAAAAGAATTGTCAATAGACCATTGTTGTTTTTTTCTACATAGTATCCTAATGTTCCTTTAGTTGACGATAATACTGTTCATCAATAGAGACAAAATAAAGTAAATAATTTAAGTTGAGGAATTGAATGTGTAATGTAATAAGTTAATCTGTTATTGTTTTGTTATTATTATATTGAATATATGACTATTAAATTAAAGTTAAACTTATTTATTAATCACCTATACTCTGCCCATTTGGTTCACCGTTTTTTGACAGCTGTCTTAGAACGTACATATTCCAGATTACTTAAAAGTTAACTTTAAAATGCTTAGTAAAATAAATATATAAACTGCCTTATCTTATTTATGGCTTCTTACAGACATAACACCATATGTGTATCAATCAATGCCTTGTGTGTTGCTGCAATCACTAGTTCCGATTCGGTTTCGGCCGAAAACGGTTTACCTAATGGACCCCTGTCCATTAGGTAAACCGTTTTCTGACAGGGGATTTTCGGACCTTATAAGCACAATTATTCCTTAAATACCTTATCAATATGAAAATTATGGTTATATTTTCAATAGCTTACATACTAGGATGGTTTAACAAAGCAGCTAATCGTTCCATGTTGACCGCATATACAGAATGGCAGGATATAACATTTTTGTGTGTGAGAAGTGTGTTGTAAAACTCATCTATAGTTAGTTTTTCATCATTTGGCTCTGTATTGGCACTGGAAAAAAAAGATTAAGAATGGTAAGTATTTCTATTAGGAATTAAATACAGTGTCTCTCTCAGATTCTGTGGGATTGTGTTGAAAGGACAGGCATGTTATTAGCATTTGTTTGAGTGCTAATAAAATTGTAACAATCGTCTATGTAGTGGGTACAGGGTGGCAGGGTCATTGATATGCAACCTGTTATCATGGACACACATGGTACGATGCTGAACACCCCTGCGTTTAAGATTTTCAACTGTTATAAAAAAAAAATGCTTTTCCATACATTTTGACCACATAGATATTGCACATTTTTATAAAACAGCACTTTTACAAAAAAAACAACGAAAAAAATTTGCCCTACAGGGTTAAACATTTATTTTACCCTACAGGGTCTTGTGGGTCTAGAATTATGTGCTGAATTCATGGTTTCAGAATGCGCGTTGATGTCCCTGCTACCCTGTATTTGAATAGTTATTCTAAATAGGCTACCCTTAAATTGCAAGGTGTACAGTACATATATTGGAGGCTCATTTAGTAATTATAAAAAAAATTAAACCACCGAAAAAACTGAAAAGCAAAAAATAATAAACCTTTTTTATTTAACTTTAATAACTAAGTTCTTAAACTAACGTAAGTATACCTAAGTAATTTTGAGTCGGCGCTAAACAATCAATAAATAAAGATCACTAAATTGCCTTAAATTTAAACGGCCTGACTCAAAATCATTTAGGTATACTTACATTAGTTTAAGAACTTAGTTATTAAGGTTAAATAAATAAGGTTTATTATTTTTTGCTTTTCAGTTTTTTCGGTGGTTTAATTTTTTTGTTAATTAGTTTAATTTTATAATTTTTTGTGGCTTTAAAATCTACTAATTGTTTGCCAAAGGGCAGGCATATGTGGCACTGAGTAGAGTAATAATACACAACTCAGCATTCAAATCTGTGAGTGAACAATAAATCACCCCTATTTTCCCACCCTTAGGGTTGGAATTTTTCTTCCAAATTTATATGGGACCAACTTTGGGGACTTTCCAATAAAAAAAGAATTATCAAAATCGGACTACTCTGTAAAAAGAATTCTCACCTGCATGCAATTTCAAATGCTGCAGAGTGTTCCATCTCATCTATTGTAGGCGGACACCTCGGTCCCAGTAAATCAGTCATCCCTTCATCCACACTAACTCGTCCTTCTCTTTGTGGATCATACAGCTTTGCAGTATTCCTCAACCACATGTTGGGTACATCTGTGCCAACATCATACATGAAGGTTGTGTTATGCATCTTGTAGCCTTTCCTCTGGGATACTACAGCAGCGATTACATTCTTCAGGAAATGTTGCACAGCCACAACAATCGCATCGGCAGCGTCGTCGTCTGCACCTTCAAGTCCTGTCTCCCATGCTGCCAGCATAAAGCGGCCCACAACTAGGGCATGGTCTGGTAGGAATATTTCCTGCAAAGAACATAACATATATTAAGAGTAAGTAAATGGTATTTATTATGTGAATATTAGGTTGAACTATGACACTGCTATGGCATATTAATGTACTTAAAACATCATAAATGATTTTTAATTTTACCTGAGCAGCATATTTGACACCATCACTGCCTGCTCCTGGTGGTGAATTAGGCGGTAAATATTCCAGCAAGTCAACTGGCTCGAAGTTAGACTTCTCAGACGTCCGGGAACTCCTCTTATGTCTCCTACTATTCCTGTTATGTGAACTAGCCTTTTCTTGGGCGATGGTTATAGATGCTTCCGCCAGTCCTTCTACTTTGTTCAACAAAGCCAGTAAAAACTCATTGTGGTAGTGCACTTGGTCGGAAGACAGTAGTTTTCGAGCTTCAGCATCAAACTCTTCTTTGGTTAACTTCATTCGAAACCACTGTTTCATTTGACTGAAATATTTTGTGGTTTTTTCACCAAGCACATCGTTTAGCTTACGCCTAGCAATATTTAATGGGTCAGATGACATCGTTTTAAATTATAATGTACCTATCTGTTGTTTCTCAATACCTATTTAAATGGAAAACAAATATTTTTGCAATCGAAACAAACACTGTCAATCAATCAATTTTTTTTTTATTTCGCCCATATAATGGGCAGGCTAAAGTCTTACAACCATACCGCCTAGTCTTCCGTGTAGCATTTCTTACGTGGTAAGTTTAAAAACAATAATGTCTTTCGTTTATATACTCATTCAATTATTTATTTTATTTATTATGTCTTTCGTAGTTAATCCAATTTATAATAGTTAGTCATTTTATTTTTGTCTTTACCTCAAATCCATTTTTATACTGTCAATGTCAATAGGTATTTGAAGTACCTAATAACATTGTCTTGAACATTAACGATTTACATGTTTTAAATTTTCATCATTGTTTTCATTTTATTTCGTCCATTTCCAGTATTTTTCGAGCTATCTCCTATAAGCTACCTCAATAAAGGGCACGCCACGATAGCGGTGATAAGACCCCTCTTTGACGAGTGGCTAGAGGCGTCACGGCGTTCTCACCTACCGCCTGATGCAGGTCCTCTCCGGACACGGATGCTTCGGGAGGTTCCTGCACATCATCAGGCGGGAGGAGACGCCCGGATGTCATCACTGCGAGGATCGCCCAGAGGACACGGTGGAGGTCTGCCCCGCTTGGGCAGAGCACCGCCGTGTCCTCGTAGAGGCGATCGGCAGCGGCGGCGACCTCTCGCGTCCGGCCCTGGTTCAAGCCATGGTCCGGGGCGAGAGGAGTGGGAGGCGGTCACCTCCTTCTGCGAAGCAGTCATGCTAGCGAAGGAGGTGGCGGGATGGGTGAGGGAGAGATCCTCACGCCTCAGCCGCCGCGGGAGACGCTCCGGGCGTCGGGAGCCGCGTGACGACTTCCGGCCACCATAGGCGCAATGGGTAGCTCACCGTCCGATCAGGACCAGGCCCGTGCCGGACGGCGCGTATGTGTTCCACGCGCGCCTCAAAGAGATGTCAGCATAAGTGACGGGGCCCGATAGGGCCGAAACCTGCCGGGGTAGCGGGATCGTCCGAACGGTCACCGCTGCCCTGGTACATAAAGGGCTAAGGAAGGAACACGGGTGGGTTTTAGTCAGTAAGAGTCTGACACTCCCTTCTGCTCCACCCAGAGCGGGAGGGTTCGTTTGATGATTTCCCATCCTCAATAAAAAAAAAAGCTACCTCAATAACGAGTTATTTATTTTATTTACATTTTTCGTGAATTATACCTAAACTTAGTACTTAAGTATTATTATAGTACTTAAACAAAAACCCAATACCTACACATAACTAAATATCATTTTCAGTTATCATTTACAAGACCATAAGCAGTATCTGTTCGAGAGGAGATGGCAGATAATAATTCATTAATTGTAAAAGGATTAACTAGAAAACTATTTTTGGAATTAATACTATCAGTAAGAGTTTTTGGAGTATGTGGCACAAAGTCTGGAGTGTATTTCTTTAAAAAATCTAAAACCCATGCATCATTTTCATTGATATTAGAAAAATATGTCTTATTATATTTGCGCATAAATTTCCATATAACAATTAAGGGTGTGCATCTATTAAAAGTTTCACAAAGAGAAAACCAACTTTTTTGTCTTACTGTTTTTAAAATGAGTTTTTTGACTGCCCGGAGCCTTTTAAATTGAAGATAGGTTTCTTCTGTTGGATTAACTTTAAAATTAATATATGCTGTTTTAAAATTTAGTACAGCCTCTGTACACTTTTGATTCCACCAAGGAAGGGAAGGTCCATTAATCTTATTTCTATGGCAAGTGTGATTGGTGGTATTTGTGTTGACATAACAATTCAAATTATTGGAATTTATATAATAGTACCAAATTGGAAATATGAATTAAGAAGACTTTTATTATCTATTTGAAAATCAAGTAACAATTCTTCCACACAATTGCTATACGTTTGCCAATCCACGAGTTTATAATTTGGGTAGATGGGCAAATGTTTAGCATTCAAACAATTCCCATATAAAACATTATTTTTGTTTCTGCTAACCATTACTTTTATGATTACAGGGATGTGATAACTACTACCGAGAGGACTATCATGTACAGGCCATTCACAATTAAGTGCCAACGATGATGAGTCCAAGGATAAATCCAATGCATTGGGACGCCATGTTAGAGAACAAACTGTTGTTGCTTGACCATCATTAAGCAGAACCAAATTATTTTCGTCAACGACTTCAAAGATTTCTCTACCTCTTGGAGAGTCAGAAACATATCCCCAGGAGGTATGATGGGCATAGATGGAATAGACTTCACCAATGAATCAAAATCACCTTTATTGAAAGCTGGATTAGAGTTTAAAGGACTATAAAATATAAAATAAAATAAATATTCCACAACTATCACACAACGCCATCTAGTCCCAAGCTAAGCAGAGCTTGTGTTATGGGTACTAGACAACTGATAAACATACTTATATATTTCTAAATACATAAATATTATAGATAAATTACACCCAGACACAGAACAAATGATCGTGCTCATTACACAAACATTTGTTCTGGGTGGGAATCGAACCCACGACCTCCGGCATAGCAGTCAGGGTCACTAACCACTAGACCAACAGGCCTGTCAAACAAGCCTGTCACTATAAAAAGTGGCTAAACTTATTTCTTTATTATTAACTGTAATTTCTACACAAATGTTTTGTAACGAATTATCAAAATAAGTGTTAATTTTAGTATATGTAATGCTTTCATGAATTATAATTGCAACTCCATTGTGTTTGTTACCACAATCATTCCTTTCATTATTATAATTTTTTATTACTTATAAAAGATTGATCAGGTCTGAAGCATGTTTCAGAAATGATTGCTATATGTATATTTTGTGCATAGAGAAAATGAATAAATAGGAATGAGCGTGCCCGCCTGCTGGCTGTGGGTGAATGGGAGTCAGGCCTCTGGCTTCAGGCGCTACCGTCACCCAATGTAGGCACTATGCTGGGTGACACTACATTCCGGCTCGCTACATGTTTGCGTCTGGGCGCTCCTTGCGTAGCTCCACATCGCTGTCAATGCGGTGAAGCAGTCGACTACCTCGGACACCATGGCCTATCCTGCAGCAAGAGCGCTGGACGGATGGCAAGGCACGCCAGCATTAACGACATCATCCGTCGGGCTCTTGTCTCCGCCGGGGTGCCAGCTGTTTTAGAACCTAATGGCTTGGCACGCGACGATGGAAAGAGGCCCGATGGAATGACCATAATGCCTTGGAAGTTGGGTAGGCCTTTGGTGTGGGATGCAACCTGTGTTGACACCCTCGCGCCATCCCATCTTCCTAGCACGTTGGGCTGTGCTGGGGCGGCTGCTACAGGAGCAGAAAACCTCAAACGGCGCAAATATAACAACCTTATTGGGAGCTATATGTTTGAGCCGTTTGGGGTTGAAACACTAGGGCCCTGGGGTCCGAGTGCTCATCGAATTTTTCGGGACATCGCCAAGCGGTTGGTTGACTCTTCACGTGACCAGAAGGCTGGCCTATTCTTAGCCCAAAGAATCAGCATTGCCATCCAACGTGGTAATGCTGCCAGCCTTTTGGGCACTTATCCCATTGACAGTGATGCGGACGAATTTTTTGATGCCCAATGAGCTCCTGCCTTTTTCTATATTTTTTCGTATTTTATACTTGTATATAATTGTATATAGTTTTAAGAATGAATACACAAATTAAAATACATAAAACAATAAATATATGTTTATTGCTATTAAGACTTTGTGCATTCCATTGAACTATATTTAAGTTTGACTGATCCATTATGAGGGTGAAGGAAATTTCCTACTTACAGTTGTTTTTAAAGCCTCTTTAATTGATGATGAGTTAATAGGTACATCTTTAGTGATAACTATTTTTGTAATCGTTTCTACTAAAGTACTTATAAATTTATCGGGTTTCATTAGATTATTAATTTGTACATCTAAAGTTCGAGCAGTTAGAGCTGGGAATGCGTTAATGTCGAAAAGATCCGAGTATGTGACAGTTCGTGACTTGATTTTATTTTCTTCAAGTTTTTGTTTTTTAATTGGGCAAGATGAGGAGATAGCTGATAGTGATTACTTTTGCAGTTTGCGCATTTAGCATCCTTGGAGTCAACCTGACAATTCTTAAAATTATGGTTTAATGTACAAATTGAATATACGTCAGTATTGCGACAGAATTTGGCAATATGTCCATATCGCAGACACTTAAGGCATTGTTTTACTGGTGGTATGTATTTACTCACTTCGTGACACTATGTCGCAAGTAAATGTACTGAGGAAGAATAGTGGAGGCGAAGGTTACCGCAACAGCCTGTGTAGGGACGAAAACTACGCCAGTGTCACTTCTAATCCTGTGCATGAAGCGCCTAACTTGAATTACATTTTTGGAACTACCAATCAATGAGAAAATTTGTTTATTGGACATTTCTACGGGAACCGAAGTAAGGACTCCCGTTACTTCGGTATCTCCAGCCGGTATAGTTGCCCTAAGAGACAACTGATCTAACAACTTTTTATTATGTAAAAACATATTAGCACTATTTGGTAGGTCAAATGTTATGCCGACTTTATATTTATTAATGGTACGTAGATGCATGACGCCTGAAACGCTGAAACGCCATGCTCCCGTAAACCTTTTGATAGGGCGATGCGATCCCTATCGCTAAATAACACATTTTCTTCAATGTGAGTTAAAAATACAATGAGGTCCGTTTGTTTCGTTTCCTCGGGATATTTGCGTGTGTACCCTTTTACCTTGTATATGGCGTACTTATCCTTTGCATCATTATGTTTGGAGCTTACTACAGTCTGTTCAGACTCCGCTGAATCAGTCCGAAGACTCGACCAACTGCTGTTGTTGCACGTCAGGATAGGACATTTCGTCCTTCCTCCGCCTTTTTTTGCCCATTTCGGGGTGCTAATGGATTATGTGCACTATGAACAAACTATTTAATGTGAATATTTACAAAGAAAAATACAAATAAATGAAATTTTTAGTAAATTTGTTTGAAAAAAAAACGCGCCTTTACACTTTTACAGTTTCCCGCCCTTTTCTCAATCAATCAAATCTGAGAACTGTCAACTACTGTCAAGTGTCATCTGTTTTTTGGCTGCGTTCCTTTAGTTTACTTTAATCAAATACGATTTTTTACATCAAAACCCCATTCCTACGGCGGATGCCATCATAGTAGAAAATCTTCAGGCAGTCAAGAAGTATAAACTGAAAAATGTTTGAAATCTGTTGGTTGGTGGGGCGATTTTTTCATGGTCCTTTGCAACATTTTTTACCCGCCTTGTCTCATTTTCTGACAGTGACTAGTACTGCTGGATCGGCACTAGGTGAGCTATAATCTACGACGGTCTTTCAAAGAATTCAATCTCGGTGATACGGTATGGCGTAAGAATTATGCATTAAGGTGGATGCTCCAAGGTAGCCCGCGAAATTTAAATTTTGAATCTTGGAGCATCCACCTTAAGCAATGCTGGTTCTTACTTTAGCGCTAAACTAGCCCCTAAATTTATTAAATGCAAAGTTTTAACTAAACTTTCACCATTAGTATACATACTTGAAGATTCTGATGGTATCATAGGCAAATGGCACATTATTTAGTCTGTGGAACGGAACTGACAGTTGACAGTTTACACACTTTTTACGATTTGATTTGACAGTTTCACTTTCACTGGTCTTGGTCTGTCAATTTGGTTTGTTTAGAAATTGTAAAATAAAATTTGTTTAATTCCAGCTGAAATTGTAGAAATACGATGATAACCAAAATGTCTCTTAATTTCTTACTAAACATAGGCAAAACAAATTCAGTCATGAAAGGTAAGACTTAGTAAAACAACATTTTGAGGTTGTTATTATTTAAGGTAGAAAATGAACTCATAACTTTTAATTTCAGAATTGGTCCGCAATGCTAGTAAAAAGACCGGTGGTAGTACATCCAACACAAACTGTTCGGTGAAGCCGAAGCGTAGAGGGTGGAAGGTGCAAGATGGACACTTTGTTCAGGCTGGTCATATGTTAGCCACTCAGAGGACTCCCAGGTTCCATCCTGGTTTGAATGTGAGTGTCTTTTGATTCTTATTAAATGACAAAATCTATTTTCTTGATTCAACACTTTGTAATAAGATGAGAGTAGAATTAAATTTTGTTATTTCTGTTTATTCTAATAGGTTTTTCACATTATTGTTATCTATATCAGTACCTATTCAATACATCATTAATTAATGTTATAAGTAACTAATTATGATTGTAATATTTGTTTGATTAGAAGAATTGGTTCTTCTCTTTTTATAAAATTGTTTATCAAATATTTTCAGGTTGGTTTTGGCCGTAACGGAACCCTTTTTGCAATGGAAGCTGGCAAGGTGGTAGTTACCTGTGAGAAATTTGACCCCAAGTGGGATCACACATGGGTGCAGAGAATCTATGGAGGACGTGAACAACAGACCATATTGAAGAAGTACTTCAATGTTATACCTCAACCTCAACATCAGAGGTTTAAGCTTGTAAATGAAGTTTGAATGTGTTGTAGTGTTATTTAGTTATATTATGAAATATATTTTTAGTTGTTTGTATATTGTGTTATTTTTTAAACCATTCTTGAAGTAATTATTTGAGTGTATTAAATATGTAAACTTCTAAGTTCTATGTATATTAATTTTGATACCACCTGCTAAAGATACTTTAACATAGTTGTGCTATAAAAAAAACTAATCTATAATCAAAAACCAAAAACGCATTTAATTTTTTTTTATAGCACGGAATTTCTTAAGGCATCGTCACGCCTTTGGTGGACGTCTAGATGGCGCTGCCTGTATGCCAGTTAAGTTGGCTTTAGTGGTACCTTTGTCTGTGGACAGAGAGCACTGCTAGTGCAAATAGGGCTAAGAATGGAGATCATGTAGTGGAGATATTTCATGAAATAGTCATTCAATACGGTTATTTAAACTTAAGAGGGTTGTATTTGTATTGATGATTTTAGTGATCCTAATTATGTAAATACATAATTGTTGACTTGAAAATAAAATAAATTTAAAAATTATTTTGAATTTCGCACACTACCCTGGCGCTCCCCCTTAAAAAATCTAAACTGCGTTCAGAAATCGTGAGCCCACGAATCGTGCCGCGAATTATATATCCGCGCATGTCTCATAGCAACATTCACAGACCGTACTTCGACTACTTTGCTAAGTAAGCGTTTTATACGGATACGAACTTAATTTTGATGCATGTAATGTTTATATATCGAATAAGCAAATGTTAACTTATTAATATGAACATGATTTTTTTGAGAATAAAGTTTATTCATATGAGACGCTTACCTACTTCAGCAAAGTAAAATCAGAGCGGTCTCTCAACGAATCACCACATCGCCTATGGAATTCACCGAATGTTCATAGGTCGTCAACGCATCAGTTGTTGTATGACATGTGTCAGGCCCTTTTAGTATACGGCACGGTTTCTTTAAGGTACGGCGTATGAACCGTGCCGTAGAAAAAAAGTGTTCGTCAACAAGCTTCCATTCCATAGTGATCCATATAACACACGACCGTGCCTGCACACGGCGAATAAACTGTAGTTTTTCACAACAAGAAAAACGTGTGTGTACGATGGTAATTGTTTTAAATCAGTCATCCAACATCTTGTACTCTAAAGCATAATAAATATTCATTGTTAAACAACCCGTCACCACACAAATCACACCTGTACGAAACCTTGCCCCATGATATATTATGTAGTAGAAGAAACACCTTCAGGAGAGCTAAGGACAAATTTTATTGGCCTAATAAATATCTCGCGACTGTAAATCATAGCATATTGCCAACTGGAACCGTGTAAGGGATTTAAAGGGAAATATTCCATTTAGCTTGAGTTATGTAGGTATCAGTTTTTTATGGTTTCTTTAGTCAGGATACGGATTGTGTAAATTCTTATGTTTCTACAGTTTTCTTTATTTCAAAGTTTTTCGAAACTACTTTGAAAATCTAAATTGAAAGTGGCCTATGGCCATGCATAGCTAGAGCCAACCGTTTGAAAATATACGTAGCTACAGAAATGGGAGTTGAACTCGCGTCCTAATTGCGTAACACACTTTCAATCATAATCTGAATGATTTTGAAGGATATTGCTAATAAAAAAGCAATGAATGTTGTTGAACTGTCAAAATGAAAGCCATTGCTACTGTTTGTGTGTTACGTTACGCAATAACTCCGCAGGCCTTCGTTCAGTCATGAATTCAGTCATTAGCTTGTCGGTCTAAGGGTGGTCACACATATCGCGAAAGATTCGTCGCTTAACGCCAGACCGGACAAGTAGATAGTAAAACATTCAACCTTAGATAGGTACATACTCACTCAACCGAGGAAGCGTTAGTACGTCACGACCAGCGAAGAAATAGACGCGACACGCTCGACATCTACATATTCCGTCAGATGTGCGACTTAAAAGATCAATTTTTTTGTTGAAGTAGGTATTTGACGAGGCAAAGAAAACACGTAAGAAAAAAATTCGAATAAAAATATTACAGGTAGATTATCCGAACACGACACATACAGTCACATACAAACTACTATATTGTATAAAGTACAGTCGGCACCAGATGTCAGTAACGCGAACGTGTAAAATAAAAAAAAGACCCTAGGGAGAGGAGATTGGCGATTTTCCGGTCCTGAAATGACGTCCGGCCGGTACGGATGTTGACCGTACCGGTAGCGCCTCTCGTCAGTGACTGGATAAAGGTGAAAACTGTATCCTTGGAATTAGGTTAGGACAGTAAGGTAGAATTAACCTAGTTGAAATTGTGAATCGCGAAAGGAGTGTTTCTTTCTTTTGTAACGTGCAAAGTTTTCACCGGTACACCTTTCTGCTAGGGTTGGTAGTAAAAGCTGATATGGGGGCTTAGATGCTCGGATATCTACTTTTTGCCTCCTTTAGGTACTGAAATGACAGCTGGTACTTGTGTGTAAAGTTGAAGTAAAGTAAGGTAAAGTAATGTAAGTAAGTACCAAAGGGGTTTAAGTAAACTCAGTTGCTTGGTTAATTCACCTTCCGTAACTACCGCGAGTCAGTCTCTCACTGATTACTGATTAAACTTTAATGAAACATGCTGGTAAATTCAAACATAAGTGTTCCATAATTAAGTTTGACTTGTGAGTTATCTTACGGTTTTTAGGGGACTTCTTTGAAAACGTAGGGGAACGAATAGCTACCATGATTGCAGGTATTGTAGCATATTAATTTGTAATACTTTAATGCGTGATTTGACGTTTAATTTACCGTTAGTGGGAGAATCAGACATAAATTTATGGGTACCTATCTAGGTTAAAATAGGTACTTACCTAGTGTAAATAGCAGGCAGGTGTGTTTTTTTTTACTTAATTCTGATTTCTGTGTGCCTGAAAAAATCGCAAACTGACTTTAATAAAGCTGAAAATAATCGATAGCAGACTTTAAATTCGCTCCGTTTTTGTGTATTTTTCTTATTAGAGTTGGCTTTCGCATTTTTTGCAATTTATACTTGTAGGTACCTACTTATCGATTGTCTTCAAAGACCGTTGATCGATTGCTTTCCAAAAACGTTTGACACATAGTTTAATTATTTTTAAAGCTGGCCAAACACAAGAAAATAGTCTGAAAAAAATACAGCGCATCTACCCTAAAATAATAACGTTGATAGAAAGTTTTTTCCTCTCCTCTCCGCCGCTTTTCGTATTAGGGCGATGTTGATCGCGGCGCGAGGCTCACGGGACCAACATACGAGAACTAGGTAACCACCAACCTAGTAGCTACTTCCTAGCTACAGGTCCGTTACATGAGGATGTTATACGTAATACACCTCATAATCTGTGCAGTTACGAAGATATTGCTACTGTATATTATTTGTTTAGGAAAGTAATAATATTTCAGCCGATGTTCCGTTTTACTTAAACCTACCTACCTGTATTGTTATTGCTTATATTTTGTACGTGTTTATGTTGTTTTTTTTATGAGAATCAAAATAGGCAGTTACTTCATAGAATTTTTGATTGGAGCCTTCCCTAGAAGTAGGTAAACTCTGATTTCTAATTTATTAGACTTAAATCACAGTTGAGATCGACCTTTTTTGTCAACATGACATTATTTAGTAAGTATACAGGGTCAAATTAAATTAGCTAGTGAAACTCTGCAGATATGGTGGGTATTGATATCTAAACTTTTTTTTTCTTGTTGGGTCATCGACCGCTGTTAGTGTAGGTTCTTACTTGAAATATCAGTTGAAAGATAAGTTTTTTTTTGTGTAAACTTCACAGACGTCATTGGTATCTTAAACGATAAAACACATTTTCTCAAATCATACTTCAAGTTACAACAATACCAACGGTCGTTGACACCTAAGAAAAAAACATCAAATCTTTTTTATTTTATTGTGTTTAGATATCGATATCCGTCACGTCTGCGGAGTTTCGCTAGCTAATTTAATTTGACTCTGTATATTAGCTGTCATTCTGGTCTAGCAAATAAAAAATCAGAGTTTAGGAACCTGCTTGGTTGTAAGTAGGTAAGTATATGTAATAATGTTCTTACTGAAAACTAATAACGGATCTAAAGACCAGAACGTCGAAATTCCATTTGTTTGTCTGCTGTACTTCTCCCTTTTTATTTGTAAAAGCTATACCTATGTACCTAAATCCTTATGTTTTCAAACAAAAGGATAATATTATTGTTCCATACTTTTATCTACTCACACGCAACGTGAGCACCGAAATCCGCCATTTTCATTTTCACAAAGCATTTTCAGTCGTCACCTCGGAGCTCCGTTCCCCTCGCTGCAGTTTGAAGGGTGCTTACTGTGCTCAGCTTTTCCCACTTGTAATTTTTCTCGGCACCCATATTGCAATTTTCGCCCAATAACACCCGACGTTAGGGTCGTCATAACAAGTTTTTTTTATGAAACTATCCATATTTTAAAAGGCCTAATCTTTCGACAACACTGTTATTACGTATTTCTGAAAAAATATAAGCATTAAAAAGCAGAAGATTAGTGGTGGGAAAACTAATTAAGTTTTCTTTTTTTTCGTAAGTTTTTATGATCTGGCGACCCTAAAAAACACCAGCTGCCGGTTATAACTCAAGGGCTAAATTAAACTTTTTGCTTGAAAAAGTAAGTTGTCATGTGCGAATGACTTTTATGGATTAGTTTGTTTCAGTCTAATTATTATTTATGGTGTTTCGAACGCGGGGATGTTTTTCGCAGGGGTTGTATATTATATTTCATTGGGGTTTAAAAGTCAATGGGGCAATGGAATATTAGTCGTGCAGTTCAATAAAAAGATTGTGAGAAAATGTTATATTTGTCTGGAAGAGAACAATTCGTACAGTACAATTAGTACGTACGGAATTTACAGTATTGGATCTGCAAGTTTGCAAGTAAATGCATAGTAGATAATTACTACCACCAAGTTAACGTACCTACATGCAAGTTTCAAAACTAAGATACGGTTATGTTTTATCGATTATATTAGCAAACTTCTCTTGCTTAGAAGTCCAATAGTTCTAGAAGTGGTACTTAGCCAAAGTGCACTTTTCTTCAAACATCACTAAAGAATCTTACACCAGGAAAAAACTAGACAATAATCTCTTCGTTACATTCATGCTATGCGGAGTGAGGAACGAGTATTCTTTCCATTTTTCACACCCATTCCGATCTTAAAGTCTTCAAGCCTCCACTCAACATCCGAGGCGTTTTTAAAAGTGAAACGTTTGTGTTGTTCCCTCATTCCAATTCCAACCTTAACGTTTGAAGTTTACTGTCCATTTTCATGTTGAAGGGTGTCCTACTCCAATTATAGTATCCGAGACAACGCTGGCAGTGTCTTCGTAATGAAAGACAGTGAGACTGACTTGGTGACATAGTGTTATTCATGGCGGATAACTATCTAGCCATTTGGTTTCTTCAGCGTCTGCCTTGTTTGATGTGATGTGTTTGACGTGTTTGTGAGGTAACTTAGACGTTAGGTAAAAATGAGGAATGTGGGGTATTAATTATATTCTCAGACTGACTTTACTGTAATGGTAATTTGTTACGGCAGACTTCGGAGTTTTAGCCCAAAAAATACTATTGGAAAAGCGTCATTATATTTTGCAGCTCTATCAGTATCTACCTACCGATACATTTAAAGTTATACAAAACTACCAGGGACTTAAAGAAAAAAAGGTCAGATTTTCACAACAACAAAAAAAAGACACCTAACATAATTAAGCCACCACGTCCCATTTAACTTCCAAACAGGCTGTTACAATACAGAAACAAAATAAAAACTCACAGTAAAGACTTCTAAGTTGTCGCACTTTACGTACTTCGTTGCCTAAATCCGACTCCGTAGGGACACAGCCCTCACGAAACTTTGCCCTTTTTAATCCACCTGTACGTGTTTTACGATCGTCAACTTTTTCGTTATAAAAAGTTTACAGTCAGCCAGTACCTAATAAACATTCGTATAATGAAGGTGCCCGTGCCTTGTTACTGAGCTACTTATTGTTTTAATCTATTAAGGGTCTGTTGACCTTTTTAATCTGTGGCGCGGTGATTGTGCAAAATGCGCGGGAAATGATGGCAACTTTTTGACGTAAGGCGAGTTTAATGAGTTGTGTGAAGTTGTTATTATAATGATGGAGTTGGCAAGGGATTTATCTCTAGGACCTTATTCGGCTTATTCATTATGTATGTTTCGTAATAATAATCGGTTCGTTTACAAAGGACCTAGGACCAATAATCATGAACTGATAGCAGAAACAAAAATCTCATGAAAGGTTAGAATCGATCGTAGACACGACCGTAGCTCACTACGTGATCTTTAGAATCGTTCCGAATGACTGACCAGCCCGTAAACTTTCAACCGAGCACCAAACACCTTTACGAAAGCACCACATCGGTATGGTATTAAGGCTATCGATTCGCCTCCAACGTTAGGTGATTTACATCGTAGCCTACGTAATTCGTTGCCCTGACGGACGTCCTGTATAAATCAACGTTGGACCCCCGCTAACCGGACATTTATCTCGGCTCTACGATAAAAAACTACGGCGCCGTAGGGGGACCTGCCATGGACGGATACATTGCAGTGATTATTTGCTTTCCGCGAGATTGAACTGTGATGCGAGCCATCATTATTTTTTTTACATTTAAATGAAGGTTGTTTCAGTGAGTGCAGAGGCTTGTGTAAACAGTGTGGTTGTAGTGTCGTATTTATATAGGTACCTACAAACGTTTGTGTATGAACAGTTGCACTAGGGCTAAAGAAATGTATTTTCATTTATATCAATTTGATTTCACTTTGACTTACAAATTAAGTAGAAATTAATAGTTAGCAATGCAAGTCGCATAACTACACTTGTGAGTTAAATCTTTTCTGAAGAAGCACAAAATAAAATGCATATTCAACTCCACTTCTCTGCAAACAGCCCACGTTTGCAATGCAAGCGCAGATTTTAAATTCAATTTGAGTCTTCAACATCAAGTTACGAGCAAAATTGACACTAAAAATCCACATCATCTTAGTAGAAAGATAATCCATATTACCTGGTCGGTAAGCTTAAGACCCCTACACTCTGGAGGATTTTATATTATGATTCATTGAGATTTTTTCAGTCAAGTCTCGGTTCAGTAACGCAAAAAGATTGCGACATCGAGTATAATATTCATGGAAAGGCATAATTTAATTCCCCGAGACAGTACGCGGCGGGCCGAGCCCGTTGGAGATTAGACTCTTGTCTCGGAAAACGTGTAATGAAGGAAAAATTCCCCCAAAATATGAAATTATGGACTCACGAATGATATTTCTTCATTTGTTACGCGGAAATGTACGTTCTCATGTTTACCTGAGCCCGAAATGTACAGCGTGTTTTTTAAGGATACCGATGCAGGCTTTCCGTTTTAATTTCAGTTTAAATGGCTATTAAGGAACATAAGGGTCGGTTGGATTAGCATTTTCTTTTTTAAATTGTACAGAATACGGAGCAGCATGAAATAACTTCAGATAATATGCAATTTAAGGTAGAATTGACGGGGTGGATAAGTTGTTACATCGTACCTTAGACGAGACTTTGGCTAGCAGTAATTTTAAGCCGGCTACTGCAAAGCCAAAGGAGGGTTATGATTTCAACACCCTATGTATGTCCATCTGTTCCCTCATAACTCCTAAAATATTATAGTCTCATTTGACAAACGACGTATCGTTGTTTTTTTTAGGAAAGATTGATCGATAATGTGTGTATGAATAGTAAGTTAACATAATTTAGGCACATAAAACTTTATTTTGTTTTCAACAATGTAATTCCAATAAAAACAAAATACTTTCAAAAGAAGACCTACGTAGAAAATATGAACCCTAAAAATATGGAACGGAAATAAAACAAACCCAGTCTAAAAATTACAGAGAGGAAACACAATAAGTAACGTCGGCAGAAAAGGGTTGACTGTGACATGACGTTTACAGGTTAACTCAATTAAGTTGTTTGCTAGACTCGGGCGGTTAATTTCTTTATCGCTTTAAGCTTAGACGTCCAATCTTTGAGATCTGACGGCTTTTGAGGGTTGAAAATGTTGTATATTGTTCTGAAGTTTTCGAAGACAGATTCTGTTGTTGGGAATTTATATAATTTAGGCTTATTGTTTATTTTTAATTAACGTTAATTTTGAGATGAAAGCAGGTGTTAGTTATTTGCAGCCTGTTTTGTGTGCCATCGCAGGGCTTCGTTCATCACTTTCCGGCTTCTCTTTAGATTTTCTACTACTTACAACGGTTTAGTCATCGTTTGGCGCGTGGCCAAAATTGTAACTAACGCCGCCATCTTTATTTATTTTTTATTTTATTAAAAGCCTGTGTTGTCTCACTGCAGGGCAAAGGCCTCCCTTCCCTCTTTCCACTTTTCCTGGTCTACTGCGAGTTTTGTCAATAAAATTTCTGTGATAATTTCACAAATGTTAACCATCAACGCTCTGTCAATGTCATTCAGGCGCCAAAAGTTTCTTGTCTAATCCGTTCACAATTATTGTACTTCTGATTTTGCATCACTGTCCAAATGTGTTCTCTCTCAGTGATCTTTATTCTCATTCTTATAAGGTTGCTGTTGGGTTGCTGCCATTGACAAGTCTGTCAAAACCACAGTAATCTTTATTCTCGTTATAATAAGGTTGCTATTAGGCTGCTCTTATCAGAGGTAAAATGACTGTGAACGGACTGTAGCTCTACCTCGAAATACACAATCATGTCAAAATTAAACGTCAGTGAAAACCTAAGTACCTAATTCGTCAATAAATTGTATAAGTATGAGGCAAAATAAAAAACATACATGCACAGTATCTTCACAAGAAAATATCTCGGTTAAAAGATACAAAAACTTACATTAATAAAATTTATAGCAGCTATGCAATTAGCTGCTCTTAAAATATTTTTAATAAGCTCATACGTATTCCGTTCTGGGTTAAGGTAATATTTTACGTACATTCGTTACTTTCCTAGGTTTTATTTTTTACCTTTAGTACAATAATACTTTGCTTAGCCTAATTACTAATTAGGTATTCAAGGCGTTTAATTACTGCCGTAATTAATAGATGCTAATGTGACTGTGCACGCTCGTAGGAAAAGTTTAAGTGGTTTGAGTATTCTTTTACCGTAATTTTGGTTTTTGCCAGACCTTTCAAAACTCACTCTTAGGTGAAGTGTCGCTGTTATATTGTCAATCCCTAGCATCAGGTTTCACTTCACCTAAGTTTTCACGGATATATTTTTACAGAATAGCACTACTGTCAATAGTGCCAATCCCTAGCATCAGCCGATGTACCTATTCTGTAAAAATTTCACCGTGAAAACTT
Source organism: Apamea epomidion (assembly GCA_947507525.1). Classification (NCBI taxonomy): domain Eukaryota; kingdom Metazoa; phylum Arthropoda; class Insecta; order Lepidoptera; family Noctuidae; genus Apamea; species Apamea epomidion. The sequence continues at coordinate 14,169,675 of OX382230.1, read as the reverse complement.
AGGTGCAGTGAGCTTAAAGTGAGGTGTCATTCCACTTGATGCAGTTCAGGAATTGGCACTATTGACAGCTCACTTCACCTAAGTTGTCACGGTGAGATTTTTACAGCATCGCTCGGTAGGTTGAATGACAGCTCACTTCACCTAAGTTTCCACGGTGAGATTTTTACAGAATAGGCCGGCTGATAATTATGATGTCACGTAGGTATAAGCGGAATAAATTACTATAACAAGTTGCACAGTAGTACAGTATTCTTTTGTTGTTTATGTTATATGGATATTATACTTCAAAAAGCGTTAAAAACAATTCGAACTGATCCTCTCCTTCTACCCAGTCCGCCCATAATCGAATGAGAACAATTTCTCAATAATTCAGAGAATTCCTGTCATTGATCAATTGGCTGATCCGACCCGCGTCTATCCCGAGCCGGGATTATTAGATTTTCTCGCAAAAATTTAAAATTCCCGGTATTTCCTTATCTGTTTTGTTTTATTGTATTGTACCGGTCTTATACTAAACTTAATAATGTGTATTTACATATTGTTTTTGAGGGTAGGATCTTGTGTGTAGGGCTAAAGGCTAAGGGATGATTTTAATGGCAATTTATGAAAAATGTTTGCAAATATAAGTAAAACTTTTCTTACAATAAATTTACGTTAATGCTATAAGAATCTTTAGTAACATGCTTAGGAATAAAGGAAGAAAAATGTTTTATTTCGGACACGCACATATTTAATGTGCGTGTCCGAAATAAAACATTTTTCTTCCAAACAAAACAATAAAAATTTACATTTAAAACTAACAACACAAGAAAACATTAAAAAGACCACTGCGAACCCCAAAAGCCAGGTATATAATCAGCCTATAATATTTCCACTGCTGTGACACAGGCCTCCTCTCTTCGAAAGGGAGTGGGCTGTAATCCACCACGCGGGCCCAGTGCCGGTTGGTAGATGACACATGTCTTCGTATTTTTGGTTCTAGGACATGCCGGTTTCCTCGCGATGTTTTCCATTACCGTTTTGGGAGCAGTGGTGTTGAAATAATTTAGACAAAGTAAAGCGAACGTCTGGGATCGAACCTACGACCTAAAACTCGTAAGTCGCGGTCGTTACTACTGGGCCACCACTGTTCCAAAAGCCAAGCCAAGTAAAGACTTGAAAAATCTCTCTTCTACCTACTTTAAGGCTATTTACCTACTGAACTATATTCTAATACTAGCTGTGCCCCGCGGTTTCACCTACATAAGTTTCGATCCTGTGAGAATATCGGGATAAAAAGTATCTTATCTGTTAATCCTGCTTATAAACTATTTGTCTGCCAAATTTCATCCAAATCCGTTCAGTAGTTTTTGCGTGAAAGAGTAACAAATATCCATCCATCTATCCATACAAACTTCCGCGTTTATAATATCAGTAGGATTCCCGAATTGACAGACCAAATATACTTTTAATAACATTGTTCTCAGAAACTTATTTATACACCAAGATAGAATATCTACATTAACTATTTATATGCACGTAATATGTGAGGAGCGTTGACGTCAGAACGTCAGAACTATGTAAACTAGCCTTCCTCTGACGTCATTCACTACATCGCATTAGCTAAATCAGGTCGCGATGACGTGGAATAGAAAATAACTAGTAATAATAAAACTTCTATATTTATCCGCCTCCTAGCCTTTTCCTAACTAGTTTGGGTCACTTGCTAGAGTAATCATGCGGCTAGAATAATGATGCGGCTAGCTATTTTCCACCAAATCATTTGGCTGTCAGTATTCTACATGGAGCATGGAGCGACCGTTATCTGGCTATCATAACCCATTTTTAAGCAAAATTCGTCTCTTCAAGTTGTCAGACTTCTGGGTTTTTGATTACCCATAGCTACTGTCATAGATATTTGGATTCAACCCGGAACTGACGGTTTCCGCGATCAACGGAAAACAGCACCATAATTGCACACTATCAATCTTAATCTGAATCATTTTGAAGGATATTGCTGATCCATTGCTTCATATGGTCGAAAAATTGGTCTGCTCAAACGCAAATAACGCAATGAATGTTGTTGAACTGTCAAAATGACAGTCATTGCTACTGATAGTGGGTTCTTCAATTACCCCGCTGAACTTGATTTTTTTTTTCCCTTTTTATAAAGTATCACAAATGGTGACACTTTATTTACATACCAATCTAGCCTATTAGCTAATAAGTAATTTATATATAACTTAAACTGCTAAGTAACTATATAATTAAGAAATCGTCTAATAACGTCTTTCTTATTCACTATAAGTTATGGGGAAGACACTTGTTTTACGTGTTCTTTATAAGGTTCAGCACTTGCACTACAGTTTGAGTTCACTTACACTGCACTAAACTAACTCAAAAGGTTTTACCCTTTTTAGTCTTCGCACTAAATCAGTGTTGTCAAGGAGTTGGATTGCCTCGACATTCACGTGATGATGAAGTCTGTGTTCATGAGCTTCTGCATATTTTTGTATAGCTTTGTTTACGACATCCATCTTGAGGTCCTGGTGAAGGTCGCTGTTTCTAATGTACCAGGGCGCGTTTACTATATCCCTGAGTACTTTATTTTGGAAGTGTTGTTGATTTGACGATTGCTTTGGTTGGTGAAACCCCACAGCTGAATACCGTAGGTCCATACAGGTTTTAAGACTTGTTTATATAACAACATTTTATTAGATATTGAGAATGGCGACTGTCTACCAAGTAGCCAATACATTTTTTTGTATCAAATAACTAATTCAGTTCTTTTCTTTTTAACATGCACTTTCCAGCGCAGTTTTGCATCCAGGGTCATGCCGAGATACTTAGCAGTATTCGCGTATGGTATTTGTTGATTATTCATGAATACCGGGAAGTATTGTGGCGTTTTATTGGTGAAGTCAATGTGGATAGATTTGCTTTCATTGAGTTTGATACGCCATGTTGCAGTCCACTCATAGACACGATTTATGGACTCTTGAACCTTTTCTACGACTTCCCCGTGACTATTTCCAACAGCCATGATAGCTGTGTCATCAGCAAAGGTTGCAATGAAATTATTTTCTAGCTCAGGAATATCACAGGTGTATAGAAGATACAGGACCGGACCTAGGACACTACCTTGTGGTACTCCAGCTTTTATCTGCCTAAGGTCTGAATAGGAAAGAAAGAAAGAAAGAAAATGCATTTATTTGCGGCAAACATGACGCATGAAAAAAGGACATAAACACACAAAAAAAACAAGTTGGGGGTAAACATGAGTCACATTCACGCAAAACGGCCATCGCTCAGCATAATGCTAAGACCCTATACGAGACAGAGCCCAAGCGCTGGTTTTCAGCGGCAGCCGGCGTTGACGTGATGACGTTAACCAGTGCAGCATGCAATTATACATAAATAAATAAAAACAACAATCAAAACGAGAAAATAAAATAAACCATTCAACAAATGATTCGACACAAAACAAAAAACAAAAATCAAAACATGAAATAAAGTAAAATAAACAAACATTAAATAAAAAAAAGATGGTGAAACATGGCATGGAATCCGGGCATTTCTTTGTCTTATTTTAAACAATCTATTCGATATATAATAATTATGCTATGGATAGTTCATGCCATGACATGGAGTCAGTTCAAGATTGCGAATCGGCTAGATGTACCGACGACAAAACTGGATGCGAACAATGGAGAACGGTGTTGTGGTGCATCTTAGTAAAGTTCTACGTCCAGCAGTTGACTGCGATAGGCTGAGTTGATTGATTGAATCCATCCATGGATGGACAGAGAGAAGTATCTGTTTTTTAGCCCCGAGCTTTTCCAATACAACACTCAACTAACCAAACAAAAACATCCAGGATTAATGATCACACCGCGATATTATTTGTGGAAATAAATAAAAATGATAACAGTCCCCATTAGCCCGATATTGTGTGTGATAAATTTAAAAGCGTCTTGGTGCCATTTTTCATGGCAATATTGTATTTTTTCATATTGTTTGTTTCGTTGTTATTGTATATAACATTATTTTTAGGCGTCTCCTCTCCGCGGGAGCCGTTTTAATTTTCCGCTACGTTTTAAATTTATATGTTCCGAACAGTGGTTCTGTGTTTATGTATGCAGATAGGAAGGTGTTTCGTTTTTAATTCCTGCTAATTCATTGTCTCTAATATGACGTATTTATATCATCTTATGTTGAAAATATATTTATAATTTCAAATATTATCTAATTGTTTCAAGGTATATTTATAAGTTTAGAGAAAAACGATCAAATCAAAATCAAATCAAATCTATTTATTTGCGAGAATGTAGGTTTACATGGTGATCTTAAACTATAATGGCCCCTTTACATCCTACCATTACACATGGTGTGCAAATAATTAACATGCACAATACTATAATTTTAATTTTTTTTTAAATGTCAACATTATTTAATTATTATAAGGTCATATTAATTCAAATCATTACAATTCCAATTACCACCATTACCAATATTATTTATTATTCCTTCTCCGCGATCTGACATGTATTCATTCAGATTATAAAAGCATTTTTCTTTTAACCATTGCGTTACCTTTTTTTTGAACATGGTCAAAGGTAAATCTTTAAAAAAGTCGGGTAATTTATTATATACCTTTACAGCATTTACGAACGAGTTCCTCTTATACAATTCGAGCCTGGATTGCGGTACACAGGGCTCATGCTTAAATTTATTTTTATTTCTAGGAGCTACATTTCGTTTGGTTATATCTTTGTGTTTAGTGAAATATTTCGGATGTTGTTGTACAAATAGGCATAATTCTCTAATGTACATACACGGTAATGGCAAGATATTGTACTTTTTAAACAACGGTTTACAACTATCCGTACACCAGGCTCCACATATTGCACGTACACATTTTTTTTGTACTCTAAACGCTTTTGTAATATCCACCGAATTACCCCACAACAAGAGACCATAAGAGAGTACGGATGAAACGTATCCGTGATATGCACAAAGCGCAGCATCTGTTGATACCGTGACTCTTAGTCTTTTTATTGCGTAGACAAATCTGTCGAGTTTATCACAAACATAATTCACGTGTGTTTTCCAGTCGCAATTCTGATCCAACATTATACCTAGAAATTTAGTACTTGCAACTTGTTCGATGATAGTATCATTATGTTTAACATTTAACGTCAATGGCTTTCTTTTATGGGTTTGGAATTGGATCATTTTAGTTTTTTCCATATTAATGTGTAAGTTGTTAGAATGTAACCAGTGTATTATGTTGTCTATTGCTTTGTTTATGTCTTGTTCATATGTGTCTGCATTTTCACATTTCACAATGAGAGTTGTGTCATCGGCAAACAAGATTGTATTATGGCAAGTGATATTTGGGAGATCATTAATATATATGAGGAATAAGAAAGGCCCCAATACACTGCCCTGTGGCACTCCAAAAACATTTAGTCCATAGTCACTTCTATATAAAACTTTTTTATTATTATGTATTTTAGAAATTTCCACACATTGTTTTCTGTCATTCAGGTAGTCTCTCAACCAGTCGTTCGCTTTGCCTCTTATTCCATATTTTTCTAGTTTGTGTAAGAGCAATTTGTGGTCTACAAAATCGAAGGCCTTACTCATGTCTAGGAAAATCGCCGCAATTGGTAAACCCTCATTTATAGCCTGGGTGACAATTTTGATCAAATTAAAACATGCCAATGAAGTGGTATTATTCTGTCTAAACCCAAATTGCTCATCTTTAAGTATCCGAAGACTTGTTGTAAAGTCTGGAAGCCTTGTTAGCATAATTTTCTCAAAGATCTTTGATATTATTGGTATTAGCGTCACTGGCCTATAATGATTCATTTCAGTTTTTTCACCTTTTTTAAAAAGTGGCTTGATTACAGATTTTTTTAATATGTGCGGAAAGGAGCCTTCCTCAAATGATAAGTTTATTAAATAACACAGCGGTTGACATATGTATGGTGCGCATAATTTTATGACATTGGTAGTTATGTCATCTACTCCTGCTGCGTTTGTGTTATTAAGATTTTTAATTGTTCGAAATATTTCCATCGCATCAGTAGGTTTAAGGAATATTGTATGTTCGTTATTAGTATCGATAGTTTTATTTATCTCGTCTGTATTGTATTTAAATTTTTTGCTATTTGTCAATTGTATATAAAACTCATTAAATTTGTCAGCTATCTCCTTAGGGTCTTCATATGTCCGATTATTGTTTATTATTCTGTCAATTTGTGTTATCGTACTAATGTCACCAATGCTTTCATTAATCACCGCCCATGTGGCTTTACATTTATTTTTATTAGAGTCAATATATTTTTTACTTTGTAGTTGTCTAGATTTATATAAGCACTTTTTGAGGATGTAGCTGTATGACTTATATTGTTTATTTGCCTTTTTTCTGTTTATTTTATTGTGTTGTTGGGTAAGATAGAGATACCGTTTTCTTATACAGGATCTTCTTATGCCCCTCGTCAACCATTTATTGTTCCCTCTTTTATTGGACTTCTTTATTGTGTTTATTGGGAAACACAGGTTGAAAAATAATTTAATTAAATCATGAAATTCGGTAAACGCTTCTTGCACATTTTTTTTTTCGTATACCTCCGAGAAGTTAAGAGATGCCATACAACTATAGAATTTGTCCAAGTTTTCTTTACTATAATCTCTGACTTTCTCATACCAGGTGTATGTTTCGGATGATTTAGTAGTTTTCAGCGATAGCGTTTGTCCTGTTTCATGGTCAGACAAGGCAAGGTGATGCACCTCCGCTTTAACTTGCTTGAAGTTGCTTGCCAACTGATCTAGGCATGACAATTGTCTCGTTGGTGTTTTGATATGAAATTCGATTTTAAAATTTTTTAACATACTTTTTAACTCTTCGCTACTCTTGTTTGATTTTAAGATGTCCAAGTTCCAGTCACCACAACAACGATGGACAATCTCAAACAAAAAGTTTACCGCAATATGAAAAAAGATGCAGATTGTAACCTCATTTCGTAACCCGGCCCGCAATAACCCACGTGAAGTACCAATACATGGATCGATCATATAAAACCCAAGCAAAGTCTTCGAAGTTCACTCAATGCTTATCGAAACAACAATTCAGATAGGTACGGTTATAGGATTCGGCGGGAATATAAACATTTTTAAATTTGGAACAATATGGCGGACAGCGGGTTGCCATAAATCTCAAGATGGCGTAATGCGAGAATGCACGTTTAGAATTCTTTATGAAGGTATACAAGCTTTAGTTCAGATCGCATTGAGGAAAATAAATTGCTTTTGAATGTTTATAGGTCTGTTACGTCAGATTTATTTTATTGTTGTTGAAAATGCGCGGCACTCTACAATGCATATTCCATTTCATGCATGCACAATATGATTTTATGTGGTCAGGTATTCCGCGAATGATCTATTCATTATTTTGTTGAAAAATGGTCATTTTATTTTCGTATCTGTACTTTTTATTAACCCCCGACGCAAAAACGACGGGGTTTTATAAGTTTGACGTGTTAGTGTTTGTGTGTGTATGTCTGTCTGTGGCATCGTAGCTCCCGAACGGATGAACCGATTTTGATCACAACTCAGAACGTTAGGCTAATAATTACCCGTGCTGGACGGCGCGTATGTGTTCCACGCGCGCCTCAAAGAGATGTCAGCATAGTTGACGGGGCCCGACAGGGCCGAAGCCTGCCGGGGTAGCGGGATCGTCCGAAAGGGTTACCGCTGCCCTGGAACATAAAGGGCTAAGGAAGGAACACAGGTGGGTTTTAGTCAGTAAGAGTCTGACACTCCCTTCCGCTCCACCCAGAGCGGGAGGGGTCATTTGATGATTTCCAATCCTCAAAAAAAAAAAAGGCTTATAATTAGAGCGGTCCCCGACGGGACAACAATTAATCAAAAATTTTCATACGTACTTACGTAGGGTCATAATTTCAAGGTTATTTTTTTCTTTTTATAGGGTTTCACGTTTATACCTTTTTTGTTCTATTTGTGGCTATTTTTTCAATAGTTTTTTTCAAAATTGTTTTAGGCTTTTTACATTCATACTATTTTTATTATTATTTTGTATCGGGGGTTTTTTTAATTTTTAATTTAATTTGCATGGAATTGCATGTGAGTAAAAAGCTGTTTCCACTCTGAAACCACAGCTACTATGGCTATAATTTAGGAAACTATTACACGTAATTGTACATTATACGTACACGTACGTAGATATTAATCGAATGGTATTAATGAATGGTCTGCGGCGTCCTGGTAATGGGAACAGTGCAAACGCATTAGTGCATCGTTAACCAAAACGATTGTACGGCCATCGGGAATTTGAAGAAATGGCGCGTTAGCGGAACGACCCTAAGTACTTATGTGTGGTTCCGATTGCTAACTAGGAATTTCGAATGGCTTTGAGTATTTTATACGTTTTTATTTAGGTATAGCGATGGAGCTGGCAGATCGTTCGTTAGCTTTCGTAGAGACTTATGAATTTAGCAATACATGGCCCGAAAGTCATTCGGATGCAAATAAAACAAATAACATAAACTCATAGCATTTTATTTCAATAAAACCATTAACAGGCACTTAGGAACTATCAAGGAGTAGGTAGGTCAGTTAGTCAGAAAATAGAAGTTCGGTGTATGTAAATCAGTGATCGCATTATACTCATGTTCCCCATTGACCTGGTGCAGGTAGATATGACTGAATTGAATCAACACTCCCAAAACGACAAAAAACTAAAAATACTAACAAATTACTTTCAGAGCTTGAATTGCGCACTTCGCTTTCATCGCGCTCATCAATTAATTTTATAAAGGTCCTTTGACAAAGAGATGTCTGCTGGGATTTAAAATCAAAAAGACTGATGCTGTTTAAAGTAATGAGAGATTGGTTGATTATTCCCGGTTCGACGGTGTGCCAAACGACACGGGGCCCGCCTCACTGCCTCGGGAACCTTTTTAATTTTCCGCTAGCCTTCAGATTTATATGTTTTCAGTGCGCCCGTCAATTTTCGCGATTTTTAATTTAAGTGGTACGATGGCTCCAAAAGGCGGGTCTTAACACTTTTTGTGATTTATTTTTATAATGATTCATAGACGGTGTTTTTAAGATAATTGTTCCTGGAGTGCTGCGTCTGTTTGTTCGTTTTTTCGGGGAAGCTTCGCGGTAAAGTGTTTGTTTTTTCTGCGGTATTGTGTCTGTGGTGGAAATAAATTACGGAGATACGCACCGACGTTTGCGAGACGTTTGCATTTAATGAGGTAAAGTAATGAACCTAAGGGCTAAATTAATTTAATGATCATTTGTCTACTATTTTCCAAGTGACATTCCGTACCTTCAAATTACAATGATTCCATGTTAAATTAAATTGATACATCCCAACGTGTCTGTTAAAGTCTTAATGCACTTAGAATAGGTAGGTACCTATTCTAAGTTCCCTCACTATCTCTCTATCATTCATCAAGATCACTGTATACCTACCTATGAACTATAGCCATGCATTGCTTACAATGGTTATCTCACAGCGTAATGTGTACCTACCTGTATCGAGCAATGACTCCAAGTCACGTGGAACACCCCTTTGATCCATGTAATGGATGATTTGACTAACGCCGTCCAGTATCTACTCAATGTAGGCTGTACCTATTTGCATGTATGTCTGTATGTATGTACAAGACTGGTTGCATTACCTGTTCAATCTAGTGTGGTTTAATTAAGGGATAGTGCAGAATTGAAGATAAAATGATTATCCAGCGGGGTAATTACGTAATATACAAAACATTTCAATGCGTTACATTTTGACAATTTGACCACATTCATTGCATGCAGAGCAGAGCGGTGGGGGCCCAGTGGTAGCCATCCTGACTTATGAGTTGTAGGTCGTGGGTTCGAACCCAGGCAGGCGCTTTACTTTGTGTAATTGATTTCATCACCACTGCTCTCAAAATGGTGGAAGAAAACATCGCGACGAAACCGGTATGTACCTAGAACCAAAAAATGCGAAGACATGCGACATCTACCAACCCGCACTGGGCCCGCGTGGACGATTATGGCCCACTCCCTCTCACAGAGAGGAGGCCTGTGTCCCAGTTGTGGGAACGTTATAGGTTGATTATGTGATCACATCCATTGCGTTATAAGCGGTCAAGCAGACGAATTTTTCAACGATATGAAGCAATGGGTTAGGAATTTCCTTCAAAATCCTTCATATTGTGAAAGAAAGTGTGTTATGGAATTGGAGTGTTGCTTTATTAGATACAAAAAGGCGTGTATTCATATTAATGAGGTTTTGTTGCTGAAAACATCCTCTCGTAACAGCTTTCGAGCGTGCAGAGAAAATTGAAAATCGTTTGTGATATAACCCAACATAGTTGGGAAAAGGCTAGGCACATAATGATATAATAGGCTTAAACTGAAACTGCTTAAACTTCTACCCAGATTTTCTATTAGTTTTTGTGAATTATACGAGTATCCAAATCACTTTCATAAATAAAAACCCAATTCTTTTAAGCTAAGTTCACTCACACATAATTATTTCTTCCTTTTCTGCTTTCGTTTGGAATTAAAACGATTAAAAGTAGATTAAACCAGTTTTTCACGTTTATGGACCCACTGATTGTGGTATCAGATTAATGTTCAATCGATACGTAGGTAATTGAGTCTATTTCCTGACTTCACTGCCCATTATAAGATACCTATAAGTTCTTTTCGCTTGTCTGCCCTTCGCAGAAAGCGTTCATACTTGGCGAGTTCTTCTGTTGATAATAAAATTCAAATTTAATGGGACATTATTTGGTGTACCATTTAAAAAAAAAATGTTTTTTGGCAGGCGTTTTCGGGACTACCTTCTGTAATTTTGACGTTTGGAAAGTGCTGATTCTCAGCTAATTTGAATAAATGACTTTTGATTTTGATACTTGTTATTATGTAATTTTTAGCCCAATTTCTTGTCAGTTCTACCTTAGTTCTTACGATTTAGTGTCAACCTTTTTATGACAGACTTCACAGAAACATAAAAAGAACATCTAAAGGATTATTTTATCTCGTACAGATGGTCCATTTAATCAAGTTTCCGTAGTACGTACGCACATCTTCAAGGTTCGCAAGGCTCTGGGGGGGACTCCGGAAAATTGCAAACATAAAGTTTCTAATCGACGGATCTTTTATTCCCTAGCTTTCGAGATACAGCCCATTAGCTCTGTAATGGGGGGATGTTCAAAATTTATTTTATCATCTCTTGGCACGTGATGTCTTTGTTTTACTGGGCAGACGTTCTGAGCAGACGGTTGATTTATTGAAGTCATAATTCAAAGAAAAAATTACAAAATGTGATGTTGATATTAAAATGTAATTACTAAACAAGGTTTGTACAAGATTAAGGTTTGTGGGGATTTTTGAGGAGATTTGCTGGGAGGTCGTCGCTTAAGAAGTTCCGCAACGAAGATGTTTTATTTATTTCGATAGAGCTATTGGGATGAGGGCAGGGGAATGATGATAGCTATTGGAACAATATTGTCTGTTGTTTTGTTTTGAGTAAGAAATTTATCTGCCTATCCTGTTCCCAATTATGTTGGGGTCGGCTTCCAGTCTAACCGGATGCAGCTTAACACCAGTATTTTACATGGAGCGACAGCCTATCTGACCTCTACAACCCCTTGGTTAAACTAGTTGTCAGATTTTCTGGATTCTTACTACCCATAATGACTGTCAAAGATCAAGAATCATTGAAGTAATAAGTACATAAAATAACATAATACTTCTCCAACAAATCCATGCCCCAAAATATTCAGTCGCATCGGAAGAAAACAGGAACTAGATAGCTTTAGCTCAAACTTCTACCCGACTCTAGCGCACTAGCTAACAGCCCGACAAGACCAGGGTAGAAGTCTGTTTATAGCAGATATATGCGCATAAAGTCGAAAACAGTCATATCTCGCAGGAACTGAAACCAGGAATCCCCTCACAACTGCATCCTGACGATTTCTATTCAAACGCGGAGCTGCGGTACAGTCGCGTGCAATTTATATGTCTCTCGCAGCGGGAGTCACTCATACATTACAGGCATTAGGACAACCGCGATAGTCCGCACTAGCGAGCTAATTTACGCGGCGAACGAGAAAATGGCGGACTCCATTCTAATTTTTGAATTAGGAACGGTAGTGTGGGGAACTGCGAGTCTGATTTGTTTTTTTTTCGTTTGTGATTTTTGTGTGTGTTGATAGCTTGATTATAAAATGCGTTTCATTTTTTTATTTTATATCGCGTAAAAGTAGGTTCATTCCCAGAGGCCAAACAATGAATGCCTATTAGTCCGGAACTTGATATCTGCAGTCATTCAAAAAGTGTAAGAGCAAAAGCTTATTATTGATTTTTCGAGCGCGCCCGTTAACGAACTTTTAAAAGGATAAGTTACTAACAACCTATTAATTTGGCGCATTCATTAGTAACTAGGGGGAGAACTCTGCACTAATTTGATAGGATCGGATTCAAATGACGACTCAATCAGGGACCAAACTCCACGAATTTAACCCTAAATTGTTGAACAAAGACCAAACAGAACACAAAGGACCATCCCTTTTAAATGTAAATAGACTAACTAAGTTACTTGACATTACCCGTCAAGGGTCGTGAAATATTAACGAAACACAATAAGAGTAAAGACAAACCAGTCTACTTACTAGTGTGTGAAATGAAAGCGACTACAAGAGTTGTGAAGTTGCGCTATAAATCCAGGCTATGTCTTGGCAAAGATATTCCAGAACCTTTGCCAAACGAAAATAGACTTTATGGTTCCTTTATAAGAGTCTTAGCAAGTGTACTGTGAAGTTTGTTAGCGGGCACAGGCCCAAGGGAAAGTGTTGTCAAGGAACAAGGATAAGTCGGGATTGTCGCAAGGCTCGTCTGCGCGGAAATTACAACTAGTATAATACAAAGAGGCTTCAGCATCCACGTTTCTATTCGGAAGTTTCCGCGGGATTATGCGGTAATGTAGGTAGATCTGGTTAGTTTTGTGTGGTTGGTTGTTTTGTAGAGGGTTCTTGTAAGTGGGGAGATTGACTTTGAATTAAATTAATTAATGGGTTTGGGGTAGTACAGTTTTAGCTTTTGCCTGTTCGAGGTTTGCTTTAGATAGTTTACGCTCCATTAATCTGTGTAGGTTTTAATTCAAGATAACATAGTGGTTGAATAATTATTCAAGTGTATTTTAGCGTCGGAGCCATAGACCATACCATAGTCTTGTCCTTCGAGTCGGATGTTACAAAAAATGTGCAAAAATATCCATAATCTGGAGTGCAACCTATTAAACTGATAATTTGATCTCAAGTGATTAAAGTTAAAACATCTGTCCTCTACTAATTATCATCACCATTTCAGCCGACAGGCGTCCACTGCTGAGCATAGGTCTCCCCCAAGCACCGCACTTCGACCGGTTCTGTGCTTCCCGCATCCAGTGGATTGCTGCGGCCTTCACAAGGTCATCGGTCAACTACCTACTAATAATAAATAAAAATGTAAATACGTTATTGTGTAGGCTCAACTGTCTATGTCAATCCAATTTGTCACGAGACGTCCCTATACTTGCCGCGATACTTCACTGAAAGCATAAAAAACATTTTGAAGTCCCAATCGTATAAAAGGCGGTAAACAATAAAAAGCTGAGGATTTTGATTTGATAGACGTGAGATGATTATAAAGATTACCGCCCGTTTATGTGCAAACGCTTGGCGAAATAAAACGGTGGAAACAGAATGCTTTCCGGAAATATTATCATTAAAAATGTTCACGTTCACTTCCTGGTTACCGCGTATTAGTAATAAAATATTTATTAGGGGTAAATTATCGGGTCTTACTTTGCGCGGATGTTTGTTATCATTTTGATCATGTGGATCTTTTTATCTAAACTAATATGATACATGCAAAAGTAACTCTGTCTATCTGTCTGTAATCTTCTTTCTAAACGGATGTGAATGAATTTTGGCACACAGATAGACTCTGATTAGAAAATAGGATACATTTTATCCCGGTAGTTTGTTTTCACGGAATGACTTTCGACCACTACGCGGGTGAAGCCGCGCCGCAAAATCTAGTATCTTATAAAGATAATTTTACGCTATAATATTACTGCTCAATGATATATTTATTATTTTTTTTTTTTATTTGGGAAAATAAACGGTTACACATTACAATGTTATGGTGTAGAACTTAAAACTAAAATGGGAGTATAAATGTATAACCAACAAAATTTTCCACATAATATAAAAAAGTTAAGCAAACACGAACGGCGTGCGATGTAAATTACCTACATTGAATATAGAGTATGGTTAAATATAAAAAATAAAACTATACTGAAACAAAATTCTTATATTATATTACTTTATATTAAGTATATGACTGTATGCACAAGTACAAATACTGTACAAAGGTGGACTAAGGCACTTTCTACCAGTCAACCATATGGATACCTTATATATACGATACCTTTTGGTCTTTTGTGACTCCAATAAAAGCCTAAGTTATTACAAAGAGTAATAAGATTCTAGCAAAATGATAAAGTTAAGTTTTGCCGACATCAGCCATCAGTCTACTTGTAAAAATTAAGCTGAACTAATATAAATATACATATATATATATTCTATAATTATTTACATTCCACACGTTCAATGTACTAAAAACTGAACTCCATTTAATCACGAAACACAATGTTAAACAGGAACTCATCCCTTTTTATAAAGTATTGATCTCCGAAATCCCCAAAAGTGAGATTATTACACATTCAGAATTAAAACCCCCTTCATGTTTTAGTCAGAGATCAAGCTTAGTTGCCGTCTGGTAATCCGATTTCATTCACCAAGTAATGAGCACCATTAAACATACAGCTTTATAATTCCAAACGGGATTAAATTCTTACCCCACACATCCAAAAACCAACTTTTTTAAAGAAGCTTTAAAGATGCAATTTATTCGGCGGTATACATCCAGATATCGGACTGCAAATGGAATAGAAAACTCAACCCCTCAAGCGAATTTGAAGTTTCGAGTATCAGTAATAGAGTCGGAATTCGCTTGAGTGATCCACCTCATGTACAATTCATTTTAGACCTGAAAAGATATGCCGAACCGGGTGCAGACGAAATATGAGGATTAAATTCCTGTACTGCACTTAACAAGACTAATTTATGCGCGGATGCCTGCAACGTGGGGTATTCGACTTAACTAAACTAATTGAGAGGTAATGGTTGAAATTTCGCAGCAATATGTTTGTCTGTTGTTGTTTGGGAATGTTTGATTGAAGTTTAAGCTGTGAGCTTGATGAATTTGATGCTCTTCTGTAATAGAAATAGCGCATTACAAGATGTTTTGAAGTAGGTATAGTTGTTTTATAATATCGTGATAGCACGGTATTATGACACCAGTATAGTAGTTTTATCGAAGGAACTATTTACAGGGATGTTCTTAGGGAACTATTTAAAAGGGTTAATATTATGACGGTACCTTGCCAATTCATTTATGAAAATATTATGTATGTAAGAAAAATACAACATCTTTTTAATAAAATAAGTGATAGACATAATTTTAATACTAGAAATAAAGATAAATTAGATCAACCTTTTTTCAGATTATCTAAAGTACATAGGTACATCTTTTATGGGGTACTGTGTTAAATGTTACAACAAAATACCTTGTGAAATATTGCAATTAAATGAAAGAAAATTTAAAACTTATATTAAAATTACACTTTGCAAGCAAGGATATTACAAATTAGAGGATTATATCCAAGATAAGAATGCTTGGAAACATGCTGGTCTTGCTCCATAGGAGTCTAGAGTCTAGACAAAATCAAACTGGTTGCTAATGTAATTGTATAATTTATTCTTTTTTTTTTTCTTTGACATTGATTTACATTCTGTAATTACTTGGGGTCACACCTGGACTTATTACTCCTTATTTATTTATGAAAATCGTCTACGTTTGGAATGTTTGTGAATATGTGAGCACCATGTATCTATCACATAGTTGATCTATATGTCATGGTTACATTTATCCATTTTAATTCTTTTACCTATTGTGGTATAGTAATTTAATTTTTGGGTGCATCGTCTTCACATATAATTATATAAATAATGTATGCAATATATTGTAAAACATTTTAAAAGAGTAACGGTGGAGTTTCTTGCCCATTCTTCTCCATACGAAAACTACCTTTTGGAAGGGGCGACTAGAATAAATTTTATTTTAATTTTATTTTTGACGTTCAAAAGTGCCTTTTATGTGCCTATTTGAAATAAATGATTTGACTTTGACTTTGACTTATCTCATGAAGGCGGGTTACGTGACTTTTTATGACGTCGAAATAAGACTCATTTTGTTACGATTCATCTGCCTTCGTGAGATGAAACTACTATTATACTGGTATCATAATACCGTGCTATCACGATATTCACAAGGGCTACGAAAGTGCTAGTTGCTACGAATATGCTACGAAGATATGATTTGTAGGTGTTACCGTCAAATGATTATTATTCCGGGTAACAGATTTCAAATATCAGGTAAGTATGAGCAGATATCTTAGAACAGAAGAAAATGTAATTAGCTTAGTGTTTTCTTGCATAGTGGGCTAACAAGCAACAAAAATATAAAACAAAAAATGTTTTTTTTTTCGAAAAATCTTTTCCCATTATTTATACATTTTCATTGTCTCATAAGTAAATTACGTAATACATTGTTTCAATACAGTTATGGCTGAAATTTTTCAGTGTCGCGTTAGGCATATTTGCATGTTGGGAACGAATTACATGGAAGGCTTGCGACGACGTGGCGTTAAATTGCCTTCGGATGAAATAAGGACGTGTTGCACCTACCAATCTTATTTTATATTGTCTATGGTTTGATTTTCTTTTATTTCCTGCTTGGTTGTGATTGGTAGTTCGAATTTTGAAATAATTTGAACTTATTTATTTTCAAGTTTTGGCCATAGCTTTACCATGGAATTTGTATGTACTATTTAACAGCCTTTTTAGTATTTCAAGGTAGATGGTTGGTTGTTTTATTCAGAAGCTTGACTAAAACACAATAAACAAAAGAAACCATCTAAATTATTCCCTTTTACTTTGTACAAGAATATTATTCAGGTAAGGTACTCTTACGTAATATTATAATCCCTTACGTAAATATTGTTATTCCTCGTATTCTCAAAGAGCGAAAGATACCGCTCCAAGCTATATTTACGCACAAAAGAAAACCAGTGAACGATACCTAAAATTCATTCGACAAAGCTCAGGTGAAAACGCTACACAAGAGAAACTCAAGAAAATCAAAAAGAAAACGCTTTCCGATCCAAGCTAGCATTGAAACCAGGATTCCGAACAAACGGCTAGATCAAGTCCTCGGTCGTAAACGCTCGTATTGTTACGTACTAAAATCTCCATCTTTGAATATCTAAAACGCGGGAAAATTCAAATGGAAACAATAAATAATTCGAATGTTGCGGTTTTTATTGTAAAAGTGCGCTTCAAAAGGTTGTGAAAGCTTTCACGGCAATAAGTCTTGGCACAAAGGCGATTATGCTTGTTCGCACGCTTTTAAGCGTTAAATAATAATAGGGGAAAATCTTAAACTTTTAAGTGGCCATATTTTGTTCAGTTGCCATTGGTGGAAAAGGTATAGACAGGGGATGCTGCATCAATTTTTAATTCTTAAAACTCGTAAATTGCCTTTTTGTGCAGTGTTCATAAAAAAAATATGATCATTCATTGTATTTTATTTGAGGGAGATTTGCAACAAAACAAAAGTAGGCACCTACTTATTTTATCGTCAAATAGTGGTTATTATCAAATATTGTTGAAAACATCCAACATGTCTTAATTTTAATTATTCCGCAAGCATTTTCCCGGCCGTCCCGCGTACTTGAACATCGACGAAATGAGAATTTGCCTCACTAATCTAACGCACAAAACTCCATGACAGGCAGTGTTAATACCATTGACGACATTTTAAGGGGCCCGCTTAAAGATGTTTACTTTCATATGAGCGAGCATGAGATCCGCCATTGTTTGCTCGGATGAATTTTCATTTATTTGCGTAAACCGTACTCCTTTATACTGTTTCCTTTTATTTCCGCCTGTTGTTTGACGATACTGCCATTTTGTTGAATTATTGACGATCTCCAGCCATGATATAACCATTTGTAATGTGTTTTATACAGTAGGTTCTGTAATAATTTACGTTTGTCCTACTTTTTGCGTAACGCTTGGGACAATAATAAAAACCGTTGTATTTTGTCGCCAACTTTTTGTATTGTTGAATTTATCGATGGAAATTAAAATTTACTGGTGTATTACTTTTTATATGGTTTAACTTGTGTATTTATGACGTACATACGTCATAAATACACAAGTTTTTAACAATTAATCTATGTACTTTTGACATTATTCCTTTTGAGAGTGATTTCATAAATGACAAGTTTATACGCGTGGCTTCGCCCTCGTGGATGGCAGAAAATATCACACGGGAACGTACAACCGGGATTAAAAGTACCCTACGTGTTAATAATTCAGGTCATAAACTACCTGTGTGCCAAATTTCATCTAATTCCGCTCTGTCGTTGTTGCACCAATCCGGAACATACATCCAGAAAAACTGGCAAAAATTCTGAAAACCATATTTTCGGCATCAGACTCTTACACCCACACGTTGCAGCAATTACTTTTTTCAAAAATATTAAATGTACAGTTTTGACTTCATTACTATTTTAATATAATGTATAGATAGTTATAGATTTGTCATCTACATTAAACTCTTATCAGTTTCACTGACCTGACAAAGGGTAACAGTAATGTACTTAATCTTAAAACGTAGTACATCAATATCATATCAACAGTAGATAAATACCTAGACGCGTTTTTGAAATAAGCAAAGAAAAATATTTGATACTACTACACAATAATTCCTAATTACGATCGGCCGAGCTATTCAATGTGAAAGTGAGCAGTGGTGGCCCAGTGGTAACAGCTGCGATTAACGAGTGTAGGTCGTAGGTTCGAACCTAGACAGGCGCTTTACTTTGTGCAACCTATTTCATCACCACTGCTCTCAAAACGGAGAAGGGAAACATCGTGAGGAAATCGGCATGTCCTAGAAAAATGCGAAGATATGTGACATCTACCTCACACCGAGAGGAGGCCTGTGTCCTAGCAGTGGGAACATTATGGGCTGACCTTTATGCAAACCATTCAAAAGGCACTGCCAATAAGAATTCCAATCAGCTAATTTCCAATAGCCAGTCAGTCCACACATCGAAAGTTATAGTTCAATATCGAAAATCCTCAAATACCGAAGGGGTTGTGTATTTATTTGCATTACAAATATAATATGAAAGGCGTGGACGTGTTCATTTACGAGATTAAATTCCACTTCCGAGTCTGTGAGCCGACGATAACGGGTATTAATATCGAAAATATTCAAATATTGTGTTAATTTCAAAATGTTTTGCTTCACGATGATATTGGAAATTGAGAATGTATTTCAGAATTGATATTAATAAAGCCTTTCTGTTCAGTAGAAGATAATAGAACTGTAGCTACGGTTGATAAAATGTTGCGATAAGTTGCAGCTGTTTATACAACCACAGTTTTTTAATAATTGCTGAATAAACTAAGGTTCATGTCAAACCCGGAGTGGTAATTAGCCACAACGTAGGAGTTATTGTTCAATTATACAGTTCAATGGATCATCATCTGCTTAGCCTTTTCCCAACTATGTTGGGGTCAGCTTTCAGTCTAACCGAACACAGCTGAATACCAATATTTTACATGAAGCGACTGCTTATCTGACCTCCACAACCTAGTTACTGGGTAATACGTTACCCCTTAGTAAAAATGCTTGTCAGACTTTCGGGCTGCTGACGGAGTAATGACTGTCAAATATCTACAAATGCCCACCGGGACCAACGATTTAACGTGCTTTCTAAAGCACACAGTGGTCTCGAAATGTAATGGATGTCACCCATCCACAGAACGACCTTCGATTAACCCACCGGCTGTTATTATTTAGTCACGAGCCCTTCAATTAAAATCGATAGGTATTATTAAATCTGACTCATAGGTTAAATAATAAACCTATATTCAATAGGATTGATGTATCTGTACTATTTCGTTATCAATCGCGCTTGGCCATCGATTGTATTTAGCGCTGCTATTGCCGCTAATGTTAGTAGCCGGGGACATGCAACCCCGGCTATCTGTAGTAGCCTATAGCATCACGATAGGAATTGGACGACAGTAATATGGAATTTAGGTTGGTAATCTCTGCATTTTGACTTTCTATTAGCCAATGAGATTAGATTATTTGAATTTTCAGAACACGGAGTGAGTGTCACCTGATTTCTGCAACCTTTGGGCAACTAGATATTTGCTAGAATATAGTGTTAATTGAAAGGGTAAATGTGTCGTTTATCCTTTTAGCTTTTTATGACAATAGTGACAAGAGTGGAATTGGTCTTTGTTTCTTCCGTAATCTACAATGATAGTCAGTCCTTTATCCTGGTTCAGATGTTGCTGAAACATCTGAACCAGAATAAAGGGTCAGTCCTTTATTCTGGTTCAGATGTTTCAGCAACATCTGAACCAGAATAAAGGACTGACTATCATTGACGCAGTATTTAGAATACCCACAGACGCTGATATTACAAAATATGTCCATCCAACAATAGTGTCGTAATATTTTCTTTTGAAACCAACATTGAACGGAAACCATAGATCTGCATCGAGTAGACATCGGACAAAGCCAGGGGCTGACAACAGTTCCATTTAGCTATTGTTGGGGAGTTGCAACAATGACAATGTACGCCTGACCTATTTGTGGCACAGTGCAATATTGAGAGCCATCTGAGCGAAAGTTTTGAATATCGCCACTTTTTTGTCGGTGTGTGGTTTTAATTTTGTGTTTTTTTTTGCGATAGGATTATCGTGGAATTGGCGTGCGAATGGCGTAACAGAGTATTTTCGGTGCATGAATATAGTATTCAGAACGTAACGTGACATCTTGCCTGTTATGGTATGTAAGTATATCCACATTTCGAGCCTGTTACCATGAACCGGGGCTTGAGAGGACGGCTCCGGTCTGCTGCTGACAATGGAAGATACTCAATACGCATCGGTGAGATGGAGTAGTCCACCACGCAGGCCCAATGCGGGTTGGTTAAATATAAATAAATATAATGCAATATCTGTATTTCAGACGTATCAGTTCCCAATATCACTGATCAATCCGGGAATCGAACCCAGGACCAGTCATGCTTCCCACTACTAGATAACCCTCGCCGAAGTTACGTTTCTATGAGGCTAGGTACCTACCCAACAAAATATTGTACCTTCTAAATAAATAAACCACGCACGATAAACTTACATATTCAGTAAACAACAAGTCATTAGCCAAAAACATTTCGTTCACTAGGTACGACTATACATGCATAAATATATACGAGTATATCTGAAGCTTACACATAATGATGAACAGGAGCTTCGTTAAGCGAACACGGATTTAACCGATGTGCCTTATTAAATTTAACATTAATTATAATATAGATATTATTAATTACGCTAATAGAGCCCCGAAATTATTGGAACATATATGGAATAAAGTTTCGACAGCATGTTGAGCTTAACTCAAATGCTGCAGGCTGGATTTTAGCTTGTGGAAATGTTTGGATTGAAGTTGAAAGCGCGGTATACAGGGTAAACCTCCTGTTTGCCTGTGGCAGCGAAAGTGTTAAACAACGGAGGTGTCGATGGATAAAAACAGATGAATGCTGGTGTACCGTTTTGTAAGGCAGATATTCTGTAGATCTTTAGTAAAAAAAAATGTTCATTGCAATTATATACAATGAAAACACACATGAGTCGG
Organism: Apamea epomidion; assembly: GCA_947507525.1. Lineage (NCBI taxonomy): Eukaryota > Metazoa > Arthropoda > Insecta > Lepidoptera > Noctuidae > Apamea > Apamea epomidion. Next base: position 14,147,766 of record OX382230.1, on the reverse strand, counting down.
AGATCACCTTTTAAGCAAGAAGATGCTTGTGTTAGGTGAACTCCGCTCTTCCACTTATCAAAAACATTAAAAACGTGCTTACCCCCGAATTTGAGACGTTTGGAATTGAGACAAGAGACCATAACATAACATAACGCCTTTAATACCCGAAAGATCAGGCAGAGTTGTACCTATAGTACACTCACGTTTCGTCCGTTGTGCGTTACTTCCATATAGTAGGGGGGCAAATCTATTGCCATCAACTGGGCACAAATCCACACTCCAGGCTGCTGCTGAGCAATTCGTGATGCTACTAAAAAACCAATAACACTTTGTCCGACCCGGGAATCGAATCCACTAAACCACCGAGGCCTTTACAAGAGACCAATTTCAGAATAAAAGCCATCGCTTTCTATACAACGCTGTTTTATTTCATAAATATTCCCGGGTGTGTATAGTTATGTGTCCACTAACAAACGAAACATTAACTGGGTCAAAGATTGATAGTTCTATTAACCATTATCATTACCAACAAAGTTATCAGTCAAATCCGTGAGACAAGTAGTTATAATGCCTTTAGCATTTACCTCTCTTACTCTAGTGACCTCAAAACGCTGAAGGAAAAATCGTGAGGAAACCGGCATGTCCTAGAACCAAAAATTCGAAGACATGTGACATCTACCAATCCGCACTGAGCCCGCGTGGTGGATTACGGCCCACTTCTCTCTCTCAGAGACGAGGCCTGTGTCCCAGCAGTGGGAACATTATAGGCTGATTATGCTATTATGCTTATTTTACTTAAGTGTAAATATTTGCTTGTATAATAATTGTATACAATGTGTAACTGAATTAATGCACATTTGGAAAGTAGTTTGTTCAGAATCGTTTGCTGAATCTAGTTCTGTCATTTTTAATATAGGTAATATTTTATCCCGAAAATAATTAAAACAACGTAAATTACTGTCACACTTCCGCTGTACAGTCAAAACAAACCGAAATGGATGAAATACCCTCTGAGCTAGACCCTTATACGAGTGCGACTGTGTGCATGCGTACATTTGTAATGTGACCATAATTTTGTCCCACAATCAGAATAACTAATTTATTAAAAAAACAATGTTTTTTACATAGTAATAAAAAATCAGTGTATGTATTATGATTATAACATAATATTCTAATTAGGGTATCTGGTGTTGTGCGTTAATTCCGGGACATGTTGTATACAACATGTCCCGGAATTTTTTTACGATCTAGTAAACTAATTTATACATACGCGCGGGTGACATGGACATCGACGCTCTTACTGTAACCATGAATTCAGTACATGCTTCTAGACTCCCTAGAGTAGACATTTTTCGTAGGTTTTCAAAAAACATCTGCTGTTTTACAGAAAAGTCCAATATCTACGCAGTCAAAATGTACTGAACAGCAATTGTTTTGTAATAACCGACAATAAAATCTACGCAGTTGAATTCAGGGGGTTATGCGTCGATGTCCCCCTGCCACCTTGTATAAGCATTAAAAAATTTCGAATTTATAAAAACATAAACACACTTCGTACTCTATACATAAATTCTCATCATCCTTCGAATGCTAGCTTTATAAAGTAATAAAATAAGTCCTACGCCAGATTTCTATTAATTATAAACACCCCACTCTAAAAACGTATAAGACAAAGACGCCCAGACTTCAAACATTTCATACACTCGATAATAAACTCTAAAACAAACTCCTATATTACGGGAAACTTACACCTTAAACATACTGCGCTAGAATGTTTCTAACTTCAGTCTAGAATGTTCTAAACTATACAAACATGGAGGCTTTATCTCTTCTGTGTGCGGAGTGAAGTAATTAGTTCCGAAGATCATTAAATTTGCATGACAGTGCCATTTCCTTAGGACAGACGGTTTGTTCGACAATGCTCGGATATTCTCGGACATTGAGATGCACCCTTCGGCAATAAAGATAGGCTCAACTATTCTTTGCGGTTTCAGTGTAAATGTGAATGAATATTCAAGTGTTGTTTTTAAAATTCTAAGTGCTGTTGATGGTAATGATCGTTTTGTCTTGTTTTCTTTTTTGTACGGCTTTTGTGGCACTTTCGTTTTAAAGTATGTTATTTAAGAATTAAAGCTGGAGAGTTTGTTTGTTAGTCGGATTCGAAGTCGGATTTGAAAAAAAAAATTGTGGATCGATTGCCTAATTCTTGAGGGAGGTTACAGACTATTTAACATCACGCTAGGGCCCTTAGGTGTCGAGCAAAAAAAAAAATTCGGAAAGAGCGTTAAGCGAAAACGAAGTAATAGCGCGGGCAGGCGATGCGATGCAATGGGGTGGCTCTGGGGAACCAGAAATTTCACACGAACAAAGTTGCAGGCAGAAGCTAGTATTCTTATAAAAAAGACGTAAACCTTTATAGTTACGAGTATTATGTACGAATCGACGAGCACATGCTATCGTAACGTAACAGGCCGTTGTATAAACTCAATGGGTAACAATTTCGAGTTCGAAAGTCATTGAAACACGTATCGTCATTTCCGATATTTATGTGCGGCGCATAATCGCGGCGTTTGTATCGGAAATCCATAATTACGGGGAAAGAACACATCCATACAGAATTAATATTCAAAAAGCTTGTAGCGATAACGACCCCCGATGCGTGATCGAGATAAAATTTCAAATTCCATTGTTTATCCGACAAAAATTGGGTCGTAAAGTGGGAGTTATGGCTCCCTGAACCCCAATCACAATTTTAGAAAGATCCATAACGTATTTCACTGCCCTTTCTTGTGGGGTTTTTTTTTTAAATATACGCAACATGGTGGTTAGAAAGGTTCGCTATAAATCGCCCGGGCATATGTGAGGCATGCTCGGGAACATCGCGCGTTTACTGCTCTTTAGACGGTTTTTGATTTTGACTGGGGTAATTTTATGGTGGTTGAACATTTTTATTGTGGCCGCGTCTTTGAGATTTGCGGTTAGTTTATAAATGTTGTGTACTGGGTATGAATTTAAATAGACTTATTTTAGGTAAACAAAGAGTTTTACCCTTATATGTAGATGCAGGGAACTCTGAATAATATTGCTTATGCTTTGTTCTACTACTGGCAACATATGAGATGGCACTTTCTTGTCTCCAAAGTTTTCATCATCTGATGAAAGTTTTTTTTTATTATCCAAACGATCTTTATTCAGGTTCATGTTTGTTTTGTACCATTAAACCAGAAATGGTTTGTATTGGTAGTCACATTCGCTATAACAATACTGGTTAATAATCACCACTAAGTAAATATAAGCAAATAATGTAAGTATATAATAAAAGACTAAAGTGTAAGGGTTGTTTTTCAATCATCTGATAACTTTATTCGAGAAATCATTTTGAAATTTTGACAGTTTTTTAATATAAAAACTGTCAAACTTTAATTTTTTTCCTCGAATAAAAGTAATCTGGCGATGGAAAAATCAGCCCTTAACCAAACAAATACCTACCTAAAAGAAGGTACCAATTAACAAATCAAGCATCATAAAATCAGCCTTTGCTTCAATAACGATTGCGATTGACCTCGACAAAGTTAGTATATAGGTCGGTCAGGGTATCGTGTCGGGTCGGCATTAGCGTGTCATTCTACTGACATTTTTCACAAAACGCCTGTCGCACGGTTGCATGCGAAATCGGTTTGATTCCACGAAGATATTTTGCCATACATGTCCGGGTTTCATACAGGTTGTTCTTTTATCAAATTGAGTGAAGGTTTCAGTAGTTTGTCAAACAAAGTAGCACGCTTTCTATGTGCGAAGATTTTAATAAGAAGCTAAATGTGCATTTGTGGGGAATATTTTTTATTTATTTATCAGATAATTACCCTTCACTTTGTTGTCTTATTTTGTCAAGTTTTCCGAACCAAAACAACTTTTTTCTTCAAACAATTTTCGGTTCATTTAATTTTAATGTTCAAGTAGGACTAGATTTGTACCAAGTGCATATCAGAGAGACATAAATAAGAAACGTCTCAACAAAAATAAGTCTTTCTGCGGAGTGTTATGACAAGAAAAGCACTTAGTGGAAAAAACCTCATGCTGTAGCTAAGAACCTTACGTAAGACCCTGGCCTATTTCCGATTTCGTTGCGTGTCTCAAAATATAGAACTAAGACAATTCGATTCCAAGTAAATTTGTTTTTTTCACCTTCTGTTGACGACAAACGAATTTAAACAAGGCAATTTGGAAGCTTAGGTTTATATTTGCGCATCTATCTGTTATTGGTGGCCATTTGCAATTTTGCTGTGGTTCCATATCTGGCAGTGAATTGGAATTGTCTGTTTATTGGTATTTTGTTTGATATAATCTCATTTGAATGTTGCATGCTTCGTTTTTTTGAGGAAAACATATATCGTACTGTTACAAAATAATACCTTACCTTGTTATAAGTTAACGATGAGTTGCTAAAGAAAATCATTGTTTTTGAAACTAGAAATATTAGTGACAATAGCACTCGTATAATACATGAACAACGTGTTTATATCATTCTATCAGACTCTAAGAAAGTGGGACGGACTTGTGTAAAGTACAATCAACATTTTGCCAATCAATCGATTTAAAAGAACAGACAAATGGCTTATAGAAAAATCATTCTATTCTGTGAAGGAGTATTTAGACTTTAAAGATTCACACTGACATGTTTCTATTATAATTTGATAAATACTTAACATTTTTTAATGACTTTGATTTATGTACCAATTTTATTAGCTTCATTTAATTAATTCATGTATTATCAATAATTTTGCATGCTAGTTTTAGCGAATTGTTTTAGAAACTGTTAAAAAAAACCCGGCCATCTGTAGTGTACTACAATTCTTGCAAATAAATTTCATTTCTAAGTTTTAAAATAATTATTACGTAAAAAAATAAGTTAGATTAAAACTGCTTATTAGTCTTATAGGCTAGATTGTAATCAATTATTAAGAATCTGTTTCTTTTTATTAGGATTTAAAAAAAAATCTTTAAATGGAACTACAAGCTGAAACCAAACATTTATTATAGGTATCACTGGCATACATCGTTTTCGACATCCAAAATAAATTCGCACGGGTGACTTTTGGCATTTTTCATAAGCAATCAATTCCGAATGACACGAATGTATGGCTGACCGAAGGGTTATGGGGAAAAAAATAAATTCACATCAAGTCCCATCAATCAGCCCACTTGGCGTGACAAAGTGATGTCGCTGTCATAGAAATTCTAATTGATTTTTAGATGAAATCATTCGTATCTAACGAGTTTTGGACGAATTTATGCTGTGAAGTTGAGCTGGGTTTAGTTTATTGGAATATGTTTTAGAATAAATAAATCTGAATGTAAATAAAAAATGAAGATTGCAAAGGACTTTCAGCTTTTCGCCAGTACCCTGATTGCGTAACTCACTATCAATTACAATCTGAATCATTTTGAAGAATATTGCTAATCCATTCCGTTAAATATGTTCGAAAAGTTTGTCTGCTCAACAACGTAAATACTGTTGTTGAACTGTCAAAATGAAAGCCATTGTTACTGATAGTTTGTTACGCAATTACCCCGCAGATTTTGACTCAGGTGTCGCATAGAACACTTACCTACACCATAAATCACAAAATATGTATGTTGACCGCTAAACATATTTTAATCAATGTTCTGTCTCTGTCATCTTCAAACAATTGAACGAAACAAAACAATGTTTAAAATTCGTTTTGCAAAATCAAAATCAAAAGTCATTTATTCAAATTAGGCTGAGAATCAGCACTTTTTTTACGTTAAAATTACAAAAGACAGCCCCAAAAACGCCCGCCCTTCACCATAGCACTAAATATTACGGTGTGAGCGGGTCTAGATCCACAAACCTTTAACTTATTCGTCAATCGGCAACAACAACACAATCTACAATCAACACAATTCGTAAAAGAATATAAGGTATAATATTCTACGCGTGAGTTTAAAAAAAAAACAATCTGTTATCCAAACCATCCTGCACAAAAGCTCTGTACAATTCTGAAATCGAGCTGTCCGCATTTTAACTTCTGCTGCAGATTCACAAAAAAAAAAAAATCTATAACGCGATTGGAAACAAAAAAAAAGAAAAAACAATGTTCAGTAAAAACGGAGATCCGCCAGTTCGCAGCCGTTTAATATTTATTAGCGATATACATGTGCGTGTAAACAACATCGCGTCGTGTTTGCTCGTCGGCAAGGATTAGCCGTTTTGCTTTTAATTATTACCCTGTTGTCGAGTGCATGGTGTGTACGGGACATAGAGTAGGGTTGGGATAGAGGTGACAGTTTAAATTGTCCTAATTTAACTGTTTGTGTACAGCTTCCGCAAACAGACATGAGTTAAGATAGGAGTATCTATAATTCTATAGGATCTTGCCATTACTATTATTCTGTGTAAGTAGTGTTTTATGCTGTATTTACCAATCCAACATAACGTAGGTAGACTTGCGACTGCATAAACTAAACTATATAAGTAATCATAATTGATTTTAATTACTTATTCGTCAGTTTTGTACAGTCACGAGCACCAATACATATGTCAACACTTGGCAACTTTGAATACAAATGCAACGTTGAAATACGGCACATTACATAAACCCATGGGTTTGCAAATGCTATGTTCGTAACAACATAAAATTTCGTTTAAAAATAAAGGAGTAAATCGCTTTTGAATAAAGCCGAATGTACGAGTATACACACTTTTGCTCATGACTGTACCAAAAAATTACCAATTTGTTATTACAATAATTTTGTCAGTGTTCTGTTGATTTGAAACGAATGTTTTCAATACCTTCCACCGTTCTATGCCACTTCTATCTTCCACCTAATCTGTAGCTAAGCTTTATGAGAGAGATTGCAAAGTTTATTTGACGTCTCCCCGAAGGACCCTCGCGGCTCCGCGATGCGTAACCACCGGTTCACGCACAAACGCGCCGGCATCAACCTGCAATAAAATTAATTGCTCAGCTTTGTTATGTGGGATAAAAGTGGAGGTCGAATGGTTGGCATGGTATGTAACCTTACACACAATGGCTGATATAAAATTAGCAGATTTAAAATTATCGTCGGGTATTTCAATATAAGAAGCTCTATGAGTCGGAGGAGCTTGTGGCTAAGTAATGACAATCGTACGGATCGATACATCAGGTTAAGCTACGCTTGCCGCGGTCGGTCCATGGATGGGTGACCATCTTTATTTACCAAGTACGTTAAGCCGTTGGTCCGGGCTGTCATTCTTAGATTTTTGTCAGTCGTTACGGGTCGTCAGAAGCCCGAAAGTCTGACAACCAGTCTTACCAAGGGGTATCCTGTTAACCAGGGGGCCTAAAAAGGCCACTTTAAAGCAATACCTCTAAAATTTATTCATTTCCTGAATTCCCAGCAGATTATTAGCAATTCCTCTAATTTTCGTAAAATTTCATTTCATATTTGGTGTGAACACTGCCGCATAAAAAAAATAAAAACCGTAATTTTATCGGTAAATTTTTAATTACAGTTTTTATTAATCAAATTGGTTTTTTATGTTTTATTTCTACAGTTTAAATGATATTTCATTGTGATATGAATTGCACACAGATCATATTATGAATTGTCAGTTTGTGACCATTTTACGATTTTTAATATGATTCATATTGTTATCCTATTATGATTCTGTCAAAGTGGCCTGTTTAGGCCCCCAGTAACCAAGTTGTGGAGGTCAGATAGGCAGTAGCTCCATGTAAAATACTGGTATTCAACAGCATCCGGTTAGACTGGAATCCGATCCCAACATAGTTGGAAACAGGTAAGGCAGATTGATTGAAGCTCTATAAGTTGGTCATAGGAGAAAACATTGAAGTAGGTTGGACGTTGGTAATTTATCTACCAATATATTTAGGTTCTACCTAAAGCAAGGGGTTTGTCTATACCTACTTAATATCATGATCAACAAGCGTGTGGTCTTCGTCCAACCAGCACTACATAACGGGTCAAAGGTAAAATGTTACAATGGAGTTTTTCTCTGATAAACCCTGGTCGAAAATCCTAACTTTTCAAAAATATAACAGCCAGTATCAACTTTGAAATAAGCCACAGCATCCGCCATACGTCCTCCTTCCCAAAACGAGAACAAAATCCTCGAACAACAAAGTGTAGGTAACTGAGCTCGTATCTCGTAGCCAAAATTCGGTGCTTCACAAAAAACGAGCACTTTATTACATAGATACCGTCTGCGATCCGTCTGTAAGGAGCGTAATAAAGTGTTCTTCACATACCGGCAACTCTTTAGGGGTATAGCAGACACGATACTTTTAGTAGGGGCGATTAGTTGGTGTATAGCGACAGAATGCTACACTCCACCATCTGCAGAATACGGTTCGATGCTCATTTGTTCTGAAACCGCACTCAAACCTTGCATTAACCTTCGAGCCAGTTTTTGTATATCAAACTTTACTAGTAACGTTCTTGCTGATAACTAGTACCGGAATTTTAATAAAGAACTTTATTTCGATGACTGTTAGGTTTTTATTACAGAAAATGGATCAATGGTTTAATTAAACATTGTCTAAGGATCGACCTTGTTTTGTAATAACATTGATCTAATCGCAAAAAAGCAGAAAACGCAGTGCAGCCTCAGAGCAACTATTGAAATGTGCGATTTTGCTGTTGCGACCATCACAAGGGTCACCAAACGCGATGTAGCATGGAAAAAATCGCAAAATTTGCGATCATAGTTGTTGAAAGTAGCATGTCTGCTGCAGCCCTACATGCCGGGAACTCTTTACTTACTTTTATTTTTCTAAATACCAACACTGCCGACGATTTAGTGGTGCACGTAGAATATCTAAACTTTGTCCGTGGTTTGAGCTCATGTTTTCTTGAAGTTTTCTTTGTCGAGTGATTAAGTTGTTACGTAGAACATTGTTTAGTGTTTTTGTATGGGTAGAGTTTGGGTTGTGTTTTGTTTTCTTTTAGGTAAAGGAACATTCAATAGAGCTTTTATTGTTTTTGAGCTGTCTGACTCTTGAAGTTACAAAAGAAAGTTGGTACCTACTGTAATTTACGATAGGAACCATCCATCGCTGTGTTGTAAAAATGTTTAAGTCAAAATATACAAATGAATGGCTACTTAAACATTTTTAATAAAAGCTTCAAAGGAAAATTCCTACTATTTATCTATTATTATTTTGCAAACTTACTCTCATCTGTAGGGTCATTTAAATTCTGCAACTTCCTGACTCCCGTATATGAGCAAAAAGGGTTTAATCGACAGCTATCAACAGTTAACACGTGTTTAGAGAAGGGATCTCCCTCGAGATAAATATATCTATGGCGCCATTCCAAAGTTGTTTCAGACGTATGGTATGTTTACAGCTTTATTTCTAGTACGTACATAAAAATAATGTTAACGTGAATTCAGAATACTTTTTTAAATAGTGATATGATAGGTTTAATTATTTATAGATCAACGAAGCACAATTTAATTTATTTAAATACCTAGCAAAAATATCGTAGACACTGTTACGATTTCCCGTAGCAAAAATCTACGAATTTTGTAGCAAAAGTCTACGAATTTCGTAGCAGCTACAAGACTACGAGATAATTCCATGCAAGCGTAGCGATGCGATTCCAACAAAAACACAATGCCGTACTAGAATGTAGGTTCTGAAGTACATTTATGATTGCATAGTGTAACACAAGAGCGATCTGTCCGGGGTTAATTAATAGATCCATCCCTTTGTTGCGCACACAATGGGCTCGCATTGTACTCTGTGGACCAATCTTCCCGTGCTCCTTTATGCTCGAGCCCTGTTGCAACTAACTTAGCCCAAATACGAGGATTGTATCGTTGCTAACGATGCTGTTGTGATTCTGTAGTTCTGCATTCTGTTCTTGGACAATGAGGAGAATGTGGGTCTTAGTTAATGTTTGGTACGAAATTTTTGTTGACAAATGAACTCGTTTCAACAATTAGGTTATTTTCCAGGAAGTTTGTAAGGAAAATCGGTCTTTCATCGCTTATGTGCTTGCATGTGTGGTGTAAACAGTAAACATAAGTTGGATAGCAAAATCAGCCTATCATATTCCCACTGCTAGGACACAGGCCTCCTATCAGTGAGGAGTGGGCCGCGCGGGCCCAGTGCAGGTTGGTAGATGTCGCATATCGAGATGCCGGATTCTTCACGATGTTTTCTTTCAATGTTTTGAGAGCAGTGTGGTGTTAAAATTATTTACACAATGGTCTTCCAAACTCTTTACAGCTCGCGTATAGAAGAGGTTTTCCAGAAATTAAATCCAATCTGGCAGGACAAGGGTATTGTCGTCGGGAAAGGAGATTGACCAATCTACGTTTCGCCGACGACATTGTCCTCTTTTCTTCCTCAGCAGCTGAACTAGGTCAAATGCTCGAACAACTGAGCCGAACTTGTCGAAAACAAAGCTGATGACGAACAGCACCGAACGCAACGTAGAAATTGGGGGTGTGCAGGTTGAATATGTCCATGAGTATATTGACCTCGGCCAAATATTATCCTTCCAGTCGAGACAGGACAAAGAAAGAAAGAAAGAAAAAATATTTATTGCGACTCGTACATGATCATAAACTAAACTAAACACAGTTAAAAATAAAGAAGTCGCTCGACGCACAGAAAACACCTGGAAGAACTAATGGTCGATGAAACATCTCATGAAAGGAATTCTCCCGCTTTCACTAAAACGAAAGCTCATGGACATGTGCGTTCTTCCCACCCTCACCTATGGAGTGCAAACATGGTCTCTTACAAAGCGTCAAAAGTCCGCACTTGGAGTCTGCCAACGGGCTATGGAACGAAGTATAGTAGGTGTCTAACTCACGGACCGCATTAAGTACTCTATAATTCGTTCCACAAACACAAATAGCGGACGCAGGCCGCACAGCTGCTGGGCTAAAGTGGAACTGGGCTGGCCATATTTGTCGCATGTCGGAGCAGCAATATGCCAAAGCCACCACTCAGTGGATCCCAAATGGCAGGAAACGACCGCGCGGCAGGCCCAGAAAGAGAGAGAAAGCTGGACTCCTTCTCAAAGGATTGTCCTACAATCGCAGCGGACCGTGAAAAGTGGAAGGAGGGAAGGGATGCCTTTGCCCTGCAGTGGGACAACACAGGCTCATAATAATAATAATAAAAGCGCCTGCCTGAGTTCGAACTTACGACCTACAACTCCTTAGTCTGTTACCACTGGGCCACCACTGCTGCCCATAAGATTGTTTTTTTTTGTTGGTTATTAACAAATAAATAATAAACTTTACATTGATAACGAATTGAAAATATTTTCGAGTATTGTACAAAACCCTAACATAACCAAAACGCAGCGCTGAAACTCACTAAAATATCCCACATATATGAGCTAAATAACTAATTAAACTATGTATTTAAGTACCTAAATTATTACAACTATGCCAGGTGTTATGTGTAAAGTAATAAATTAGTCTCGTAACTGACGATGTGACTCGATATCTTGTTATTTGAAACTTGTAAATCTTCGAACGGGAATCAGAAGAAAATAGTTGGTTAGGTTTCTTTGCTGAAGAAACTAGTTCTGGAGATTTATTCTGTTGATAATATTTACATAATATAAGGTGCATACATAACATAATACACTTTTACATAACACACTTAAATATATACATGTATACATATAAAGAAAAGAGTGTTTGATGTCCTATATCAAAAAAATTGTCTACATCGATGTCAACAGGAAAAGTGACCAAATAGCTGGCAGCATTGCCACACTGTATGGCGATGCTAATTCTGTTAATAGTATGCTTTGCTCTGTTAGATGTTCCTAAATCTTGATCTGTTTTCTGATTATGATTTTTTTTATAGTCATACAAGAGAATCATTTTGAACTTTGTAATAGGAAAAAGTTCACTGTTAAGAAAAATAACAAAGGCGAGGGTTACAGTCAAACAGGTCCTGACACTGAAATGTAAATGGTCAGGGAGGCAATTCTCGTAATTTTAAGAACGTTCACAGTCTGATCTGTCACAATCTGTCAAAAAATACTTGTAATTTCCCCACATTTTGACAAGTTTTTGACATTTGTTTGTCGCTGAGATGAGACTGCGACTAGATTTTGAACCCTTCTGGTCATATTCAGGGAGCTATGGATAAAAGATTGGTCACAAATAATTTCAAATTGGTACCCAATATATCAAATATCCAGCTGTGACCGACGGACAGAAAGACAGACTGAGTCGCACCGTAGGTATGGGTTCCTTTTTACCATTTTGGTACGGAACCCTAAAAATAAGGAAGGGTAGGTTAAAATATGGAGTGGCAACATCGTACAAATAGCCGGAAACTTATGACCCAGACGGGCAAAGGATAGCGCCACCTGGAACGGTTTGGAGGAGGCTTTCACCGCAAAAGGTGGCCCTTACACCTAACAATACTAACCTTACTTAAGTACAAACTAACATTACTAACAAATAAATAAATAAGGGGTGGACACAACAAAAAACAGTACACAAGAACTACATGTAAGGGATGACATGAAGCTAATAAATAATTAATTACTAACACACTATTAATCTTGGGGGTTTGTGGCTAAGTAATAACAGCCGCGCGGGTGGATCGATCAGGTTAAGCTACGCTTGCCGTGGTTGGTCCGTGGATGGGTGACCATCTTTACATATCAAGACCCCTCTGTGCCTCGGAAGCCGTTCATCCCTGCTGTCAATCGTGGATCTTTAGCAGTCGTTACTGATGGTCAGAAGTGGTATTACCCAGTAACTGGGTTATGAAGGTCAGAGAGGCAGTCGCTCCATGTAAAATAATGGTATTCAGCTGTATCTGGTTAGACTGGAAGCTAACTTCAACATAGTTGATAAAAGGCTAGGCAGATGATGGAAATACAATCTTGATCAAGTGCATTTACTAACTGAAACTAGAAAAAAAAATCGGCCAAGTGCGATTCGGACTTGCGCACGAAGGGTTCCGTACCATTATCTATAAAAATCACGTCTGTTGTATGGGAGCCCCCCTTAAATATTTATTTATTTTATTATTTATGTACACACAGTAATTAAATACACAGTATTTTAATTTAATTAATTATTTTTAAAGTGAATATACAACTAAATATTCTGTGAATATTTCAAGCGTCTACCTGTTGCCGTTATTAACATCGAGCAAAAACCGGCAAAAAAGAGACAGGACCGGTGACAGACAGACAGACGGACAGTGAAGTTTTAGTAATAGGGTCCCGCTTTTACCCTTCGGGTACGGAACCCTAAAAATGGGGTAGCCAGAAATAAAAACGACGATGATGTAATTTTTTAAATTTTTGTACCTAATTGAGACTATGCTAAAATGAGCTCGGTTGAAAATAATCAATGTTTAAAAGTAACTAACTTATAAGATAATGACGTCATTAAAGAGTTGTTCAAGAATAATATATTATGTAAAGTTAGAACCTGATTTATGAAAACGACTGTTACAGTTTGTAAGCTCATTTATCTTTGAATTCAATAACAAAGTAAGAACAACACGGTCTCTTTGTGTAGGTACCTAGTTAAGAATGTCTGAACTTTCTTACAATGCGTAATGTATGAAATACGTGGGTTTACGTACAACATTGTGTTGCCAGAATATGCACAGTGTACAGTAATTAGATATTGTAACAAGGTATGGTAAAGAGTAAGGAAATAGGGATCTCTGAAAATAAATGTTGGCATGAAAGATTGCTTGAGAGTTGTTATTTTGCATCTAAGTGTGAGAACAAATAAACCGGTATTATGGTATTTACTTTTTTGAAATGGTAGAGGCTCAATCCCGAATCACGATGTCGAGGTCAAACCACAAATATTTCCTTGTACATAGTTAAACGAGGCTACTGGTTCCTGTGATGGCCCAGCCTTCGCGGTACGTGTACAGCACCCTAATTGCGTAACACACGATCAATCGGAATCTGAATCAATTTGAAGCAAATTGCTAATCCACTGCTTCATAACTTCGAAAAATTTGTCTTCTTAACACGTAAATAACGCAATGAATGTTGTTGAACTGTCAAAATGAAACCGATTCCGATTGATTGTGTGTTACGCAATTAGGGTGCAGGTCATGTCGCGATCACTTTTAAGGCCAACCTCGCACCCCGAACCCTCAAAAAATATACCAACCAAAATCGAAGTAAAACATGTACATTAGACACATTGTACATGTTCTTCCTGATAACCCCAGAACAAGGTAAGACTTATCTCCCACAACTTAGCTCATGTCACGGGTTGGCGTTAATTTCGAAAATAAATTAAAGAAGACGCCTCGAGCGGCAGAGTTTCGAACAAACTGGCGAGCCGGCAGTTAAATGTTGAACACAGTTTAAAGAGCTGTTTAGATGAAATTTTCAAAGGATTTGTTTTCCAGTTTTCGCTGTAGAGAGCTTTTGTTCCAAAGTTTCACCTGCTCAGAGATGTACGTGTCGTTCTTATCTCGTTCATTGTGATAATTAGCCATTTTTGAGAGTGTACAGATGAAGTTTTGTATGAAAGAGACTGGAGTTGTTCTGTTGGGAACTTTTAAGCTAGCAAGTGGTGGTTTGAGCTTTGTTTCTGAATCTTTTTAATGTCTTGCTGTTGTGTTGTGAGCTTTGAAGTTATTTGCTGTGTGTTTTTGTGTATGTTTAATATGTTGATATTGTTTAAAATACTCACTGTACTTACAATGAAGGTCTACTATCTTTTCAGAATATTGTTATCGTTAGACTACTGTGTTTCCACACTTCGTGTGGTGTTTGAATGAATTGACATAAAAATGTGTACAAACAAAGTGAAGCCCTGCCCTGAAGTGAAGTCCTGTGCTAGGTAAAAACAACTGCGTTATCGGAGCCAAAAATGGAACTTATAACCACAGGCGTAGCACGGTAGACTGCGACTTAAAAATCCGTCACTTCGTGATCACTGTAGAACAAATGCCATCTCCAAAGATGCCTGTCTTCCACATTCCGGATCCAGTCGACTGTACGTTAATCCTTTACCGTCCCTACCCAAAATGCCATGTACCCATGTACCATGTTCCACCCATTATGCCCATATCTTCGCACCATAAAACACGGCCTTGTCAACGTGCCACGTATTTGCATCGCACCCAGCGATAAATAACGCGGTGCCCACTTTCGCTGACAGCCATTTTGCCAGTTTCCTCTGAATCTAATTTGGAGTGATACATGCCACCGTCGCAGACCACAATTACGTTAGTGTAGGGTGCCATAAATTTGGCAATTACAGGCTCGATGGCAAAGCAGGGCTGTTAAAATGCTGCTGGAGTACGATTGTCCAGTGTCGCTAAACGAATATTAATATGTTTCACAAATGTATAGCTCGAGTCTATGATACCTAACGTCCTCGAACGCTTGTGTTTATTTTACTTGATTAAGGGCTGATTTTTCCAACCCCAGATAATTTTATCGAAGGTATAATTTAGAATTTTTGACAGTTCTTACATAAAAAAATGTCAGACGTCCATTTTATTCCACGAATAAAAAATTATCTGTCGATTGAAAAACCAGCCCTTAATGTAATAACTGTAATTTCACTTACGATTCGGCTTACGTTATTAACATTTGTAATGTATTAACATTATGTTGCATGACTAATTTCAAGGGTTTTCATAGGACAAACATTTACCAACATGTAAAAACATAAACTCTTTATATGTATAAAACACTTCTAATCGCTTTTCTAAAAAAACGTTTCCTCTGTAGATATATTCTCATTTTTCACAAACATAATCTGGCCAAGCTAGGTATTTCATAACATTTTAGGTACCCTAGGAGAAGCAACTTAATGCCGTCGGCGACGCCGCGGCGGGGACGCGCCAGACGCTTAAACTTCCTTCACGGAATTTTGCAAAAAAAGATACATATTTTGGCACCACACACGGCTTCAGTGTACAGCTTATTCTAGTTAAAATTGTGGGGGTTTTATCTTAGAAAAATATGCTTTGTAATGGATAGCTGTGTTTTAAAAGCAGCTTGATAATTTTGAGCTGGGAATTTGGACTTGAACGGTAGACGGCGACCGGGTAAAGTGACGCAAATTGTTTCTTGAACAAAATATTTAGTACACGGACCGTACACGGTTCCGCGAATAAGCGAACTCCTTTTGTTGTACTTTTCGCTTGACATACATAACGGTGTACTCTTTTGTACTCGAGTATGCGATGAACAAAAGCACTCCTGTACAAACACATTTATGTTGTAAAAAAAAAAACATAAACAGCATAACCTAACGTCCAACAAGAAAAAAAAGAAAAACATTAACATTTAAGCCGATATAAAATGACGCAATTCCCGAACAATGTCTGTAATAACGAGCCTACCGTGAAAAGAAATCTACAAAATATATTTTTTACAACTGGCAATATTGTCAACGCTGAAGGAAATTATGTTCTAAGGTATAAAGGAAAGGTTTCCTCGTGATACGGGTATGTTTTATAACCATAATAAAATATCATCGAGGTATAAATCATTGGGTATTGCAGGGAGTCTTAAAATTGCCCTTCCTTGGCTGATTTCCGAATGAAATGAACGTTAATATTCCATTTATTATCGCGTCTCAAGGCCGCTTTAGGGGAACGTAATAAATCAATGATTTAAGCCCAATTCTTCTCTTTGAGAATTATTACGATTTAGCTAAATAATTTATTTGATGTTGTTTGATTTTGCGAGTTATCCCTTCTGGATGATTTGTTTCGTTTAGTTTATTTTAGACAGTACTTTTAGGCTATTACCTAGTTGCTAAGTTACTTATTTTTAGTTAATAATCAAAACTACTGAGGGCTGATTTTTCCAACGCCAAATAATTTTAACCAAAGAATAATTTTGAATTTTTGACAGTTCTTCTATACAAAATCTGTCAGACGTCAATTTTATTCCACGAATAAAAATTATCTATCGGTTGAAAAATCAGTCCTTAGTGAAGTAGAAGCGAATATTTACTGTCATACACATTCATATAACTTATTTAATCGTACTATAAGAGTGAGGGAAGAGTGAACACATCTGTGTCTGGGCCCACACTCTATCTCCCAGTTAGCTAGTCTCCACTGAGTTTGGCTGTCATGCCGAAATTTGAACTGGAGGACTATTATTACTTATTTAAGACACACTATTCTTGACTGCAAATTAGACTAAGAGCGCTGGACACCACCAACTAAAAATATGCCACAAAACTAAAAGAAGAGGTTGAGAATGAACTAAAACGACGTTATAACCAAACCCCTAGAGAGACTAGAGGGCATAAAAGCGGCGATGTGCACTATTTGCAGCTGCATCAATTATTCAGCGCACTTTACCGCCCTCTGTGATAGATTGCATGCCCTTACAAGCGACGACGTCCGACAGCCACTACTGGTTGCCTAAAAATGCCAACAACAAACAACAAAAGTGGTACAATGTACACTATAAGGGGTGGCATCGACGCGCAACTTGTTAACATGGATTCTGTACATGATTCTGTACCGATTATCAGTTTTAGAACTAAGTAAATAAGTATAAATCTTGCTGCTGTTGTGGTAAAAATGCGCGATATGTCAGTAAGGTAGTATCAGAGTCAACTGCACAGAGTACACTGGAGCATCGCAACTCTTGGAGTAGCCTTCACGTGCGATGCTCCAGTGTACTCTAACGGTTAGAGTACACTGGAGCATCACACGTGGAGGCATTAAGGTTAGAGTCCTTAATGCCCCAACAAAAGCAGTGTCACTGTTGCACTATTTACAGCCGCATCAACTATTTAGCACAAATTACCGACCACTCTGATAGATTGCCAGTTCAACATCTAAAAGCAGCACCAACAGTGACTGTTCCCGAGCCTGTTTAGTGAATCCACTCTTAAAATAGACGGAACTACAAAAGCTGCTGCAGTGTTTGCAACTCTTTAATTATTCAAGATAAATTATTAACAGAAGCTTCTAAATATAACCAAGCTTAAACGACGATAATTTAAAGTCAATTAAGACTTTAATACTGTAAAAACGTCGACGAATCGCAACCAAATTTTTAACCTATCACTTTACATGAGAAACTAAGGCTGAGTACACAATAGCGGTGTCGCGCCTGCCCTATTTGCAGCCGCATCACTTATTCAGTGCACACTAGTCACCACTTTATTAGATTGCAATTTCAAAGCTACAACTAAATATTTAGTTTAAAAGCACTGAAGTACGAATCGATTTACTATAATTAAAAAAAAAAAACTTTTCACTATAAGGCTCGTTACTATTCATGGTAATCAAAAGTTGCAAAAGATTTGTGTAGAAACAGGTTTATGTTTTGCTAGAAACATGTAACTAGCAACAACCCATACGGTAAGTGTATAACGTATTTTCAGCAACACAAAACTCTGTTGCAGCAACAATGTTGTGCCACATTTTCCAACCATGATCACGGGGCTTTACATGAAAAACTAAGGCTGAGTACACAAAAGCGGTGTCGCGGCTGCACTATTTGCAGCCGCATCACTTATTCAGTGCACATTATCGCCGTCCAGTGCAGAATCATTGTGGAAACGACGCGGATATTTTTGGGGCACTTCAGGACTTTGTCATTTTGGTTGGCAGGTGGCTATTGTAAGTGCATGATTATTTCGGGTCCCAGATTGCAGTGATACGCTTCATTATTAAGTTGGTTCAATGTTCTGCTTTGTAGAAAGTTAAAGAGGAGAAAATAGAACGTAAAGTATTCAGCGGGGTAATTGCGTAACACACTAACAATTCCTACGCCTTTTATTTTGACAATTCAACAACATTCATTGCGTGGATTAGGAATTTCTTTGTTAGAGCTGTGTTTGTTGAGTGCTAGTTTAAGAAGCACACAATCTCTTTAATTTTGATGGATATTGCTAATCCATTGCTTCATATGTCCGGAAAAAATTGCTCAACAACGTAAATAACGCAATTAATTTTGTTGAACTGTCAAAATAAAAGCCATTGCTACTGTTAGTGTGTTACGCAATTACCCCGCTGGTCTGCAAATGTACCCAGAGATAGGCACATCCCTAATCCCGCCTGCACGCAAGTCATGATGTTCGTGTGACGTCCTTGTTTATGCATATAACACGACGCGCATAAATACGTGTTACTTCCGCAATATATTGTGCTACTAAATATTGGAAGTTTCCTCGTTTAAATATGAGACATGGCTCCTTAATCCATACGGACAATTATGTTGCTTTCAATAATTTGTGAATGTGAAGGTATTTAGTACGTAACTACTTGATACTGGAGCGGTCGTGGCCCAGTGGCATCAGGCTAGACATACGAGTTCTTGGTCGTGAGTTCGAACCCAGGCAGACACTTTACTTTGTGTATTTATTTTCATTATCACTGATCTCAAAACAGTGAAGGAAAACATCGTAAGGAAACCGGCACGTCTTAGAACCAAAAATTCAAAGACATGTGACATTTGTCAACCCGCACTGCGCTCGCATGATGGATTATGGCCCACTCCCTCTCACAGAGAGCAGGCCTGTGTCCCAGCAGTGAGAACATTTTAGGCTGACTATGTACCTACTTGATTTAGTTTTGTAATGATTTCCCAATTTTTTTAGTACATACCTACATAGAAACATGAGGCACTGCCAAAAAATCATGTTTGTAGATTAGGTTTATTCCGTTGTATCTGGCTAAGAAAGGCGGAAGGAACGTGACTATGTGATAGTGATAATCCTAACGCGGCAGTCTAAAACACTTGCCTTGGAGATAGTCTGAC
This sequence comes from Apamea epomidion, assembly GCA_947507525.1. Taxonomy (NCBI): domain Eukaryota; kingdom Metazoa; phylum Arthropoda; class Insecta; order Lepidoptera; family Noctuidae; genus Apamea; species Apamea epomidion. Next base: position 14,128,032 of record OX382230.1, on the reverse strand, counting down.
AGTGATTTATGAAAAGAATTATATTACGGCAAATAGAATATTAGAATTATATTATGGCGTGGATGCTAGACGACTGTACCTACAGAGATCGTGTCATAAACGGTGAGGTTCCTTTGCCTATTTAAAAGTCTTCGAAACATTCATAGTTTGACGTAAATAAATACTTTTTCTTTCTTTCTTTCTATGACCAACTGTTGACGTCAAACTATAAGTATTTATTGCGACTCGTACAGGAAGACCATTAACAAAATTAAAGTAAACTAAACACAATCAAAAATAAAAAAATAAAAATTATATAAAAAAAAGTATCAGAAAGAAAAATTAATCAGAAAGTCCTGTACGAGGCCAAAAGACTCCTATCTCAGCATGATGCTACGACATTAAAAAAAATTAATGTCGCAGCGCTGGTATTCTGATAGTTCCCGCTGTGCTAGTCATTTGCATAGCCTTTCTACAACTATGTTGCGGTAGGTTTCCAGTCGAACCGGATGCAGCTGAATACAAATATTTTACATGGAGCGACTGCCTATCTGACCTTCACAACTCAGTTACAGGGTAATACGATACCCTTGGTAAGACTGGTTTTCAGACTTTCGGGCTTCTGACTACCCGTAACGACTGTCAAAGATCCACGAATGATAGCCGGGACCAACGGTTTAACGTGCTTTCCGAGGCACGGAGAGGTGTCCGTATGTAATGATGATCACCCATCTACAGACCAACCGTGACATGCGTAGCTTAACCTGATCGATCGACCTGTGCGACTGTTATTATTTAGCCACGGGCCCCTCCATGTCGACGTCAACATTGGTATAAAGTAAAATGGATTCTAGGAATATCTTATTTCTAGTGTCGCAGTCAGTCCACCAGTTCCTTACTTTACCTGCCAGCAGTAAGTAAAGTCTAGCTTTAAATGTCACACTTGATATATATTTTATTCAGAAATCTTCATTACATACACTGCATGTACTTTGCATATAGTTAGAAATGTGAAACTTTGGCCTCACTATCATGCAAATGAAATGTAACACGGAAGCAATTGTGCGTAGTTTATGAACAAAATCCATTCAGAAGGACTGTTGTTGGGACCTGAGTTAGCTTACGACGCGATGCCGGCGAAGTTACGCGATTCACCTGGGTCTGTGATTGGCACAATTTTAAACTGAAATAACACTGAAAAAGACGAGAAGCTATGGTTAATATAATATCTTTATTTTTCCCTCTTCAGAAATAAATAGTAATAAACATAGATACGAGTACAAGAATTATAGCGTTTTGACAACAATGCATAAAATATGATCCTTTGTGAGAGACTGTCGTCTATACACGGATCCCCTGCGACAGATGACCAGGCTCTCAACCCGAAATAAATCTAATTAACATTATGGTGGTAAATTTTCAGACTCTAGACAAATTATTTATAGATGAAAGGAAAAAATCCAACATGTTCAAATAAATTAACCAACAAAAAATTGGAATGTTTATCGGACATTCTAGTTGACTCTATTTCGGTATGCTACCTAAATTAATCGAAATAAATATCCTACTAATATTATATGTCTCCGAAAACACAGCAATGATATGAAGAAGCAGTCCTATGATTCTGTAGAATATATCGAGAATACCATCCTTTCTTAGTAACTGTACCGAGAATATCTTTCCTTTTTCTTGCACCAGAGGGCGGCTTATAACTTTACCGCCAATTTAACCTGTCAGTGTCATTGCATTCTTGTGATTCTTTCTTGATGCATCGAAACTTTTTCTTGAGAAAGTATTTCGAAGTGAAAACCACTATCTTCGCCATATTGAATAGTTATAAGTATGTTGTTAGTGGTTATAGGAAACACAGCAGTGTATTTAATTAAAAATGGAGCCGGTAAGTAATGGTAACGAGAATCGTGAGCAGGACGTTGTTGTTGCTTCGGAGGGAGGACAATCATCGTCATCGAGCTCTAAGGCATCGGAAAGCAGCTCCTCCTCATCCTCGGAGTTTGAGGAGGGCATAACGTCACCCTTTCCCAATAAACGTTCTCGTACCTCGGCGAGGAACCGTAAGTACAAGTCGAAACCTGTTCGTACCGATCCCCGTATTGATACCTTAATGTCTCAAATGTCGTACGTTTCGAATTATTTGAACCAGTATCCTGTCTATTGTTTTAATAACGATAAAGTATTGCCCAGTAGTACAATTACGAGCACCCAGAATTTTAATAGGACTGGAGAGAATGGGTCAGAGCAGTTCATCACCTTGCCTGCTCAGCCTGAGTCTATGTCTCTTGATTGGGGTTCTTTAGTTACCAATATTGATGATAAAAAAAATATTCCAGCTAGTGATAAAGATAGATTTGCAGAATTAAATAAGTTACAGCAATTTGACTCTCAAGCTTGCAAGGGTATTAGATACAAGCAAGTTTTGCAGAGTTGCTTGGCAACTCCGGGATTTACAAGCCTTCATATAAATGATGAGCTATGTCACTTTAATAAAAACAAAGACTATTTGGCATCAACAGAGTTACTGTTAGCTGGCTTATCCAATAAAGTTTTGGAGCAAAGACAGTTATTAAAATCAGGTTTACAGTCAATTATTGATTGGGCTAGTGCTGAACCGCAAAGTTTAAATCCAAAGACTTTATTTGAAAAAACGTCTGATCTGTTTGGACCGGGTTCTTTATCTCATAAAAACTCAGAAACCACTATGCAACTTATATGTGGGAAGCGTTCTGAGTGCATTGAGGTTAGGCGTGACCGTATTTTAAAGGAAATTCCTAATTGTAATCTCAGAAACACATTAAGAAATATTCCACCCAGCTCGGAATACTTATTCAGTAGAGAGGCCTTACAACCTGTTATTCAGTCCCTCGGAAGGTCGCAGGTGTGGCTCAATACTCCAGCCTATTTAAAAGAGAGAAAAGTTTCAGAGCAGGGGGAATATGTTCAACATCTCCGGAATAAAAAAGGTTACATTAAGAACAAATTTAGAAAATCAGATAAGAAATTTAAACATACCGTTAATAAAAGTCGGCCCTTTCGTAAACGTCATGGCAATACAGAAAAGTCCACTAAGCCCAAAGAAGATTGACTCGCAACGGATTTTCAGAGGGGGGTGTCTAAAATTTTACACCGAAAAATGGGCTCAGCTAGGAGCAGACAACTTTATATTAAAAACAATAGCAAATTACCGTTTACCTTTCAAAAAGAAACCTCCCCTGAAATATCCGACCAAAGATTATTTAAAATGTCTAACCACCCAAGTTACCCCAGAGATGACCCAAATAATTCAAGATTTAAAAAATCAGGGAATTTTGGAAAAACCACCATTGCTAGACCCAGGTTTCCTATCAAAAATGTTTTTAATAAGGAAAACGGATGGTGGGTTACGACCAATTTTCAACCTCAAGGCCTTAAATATGTATATTGCAACAAAACATTTTTACCTAATTTCACAACCAGATATAGTCAATTTTCTCCAACCGGACGACTGGTTGGTGAAGATAGATTTTCATCAGGCTTATTTCCATCTGGGGGTTGCGGAGACCCACAGAAGATTTTTAAGGGTTTCTTACAATGGAGAAATTCTCCAGTTGACAGCGCTACCATTCGGCCTGTCTTCGGCACCTCGAGCGTTTGCAGCAGTTTCAAACTGGGTGTCCGAAATCCTCCGGGGTCGAGGCATACGCCTTTTAGTTTACCTGGACGATTACCTCCTGGCTTGTCAGGACAAATCCAAGTTGATGGTACAGGTTGCGGAAACGCTGACCATCTTGGAATCGCTAGGTTGGCACATAAACTACCCGAAATCGGTAACAGAGCCCACACACAAATTAGAATATTTGGGCCTGGTCTGGGATACACAGAACCAGAAAATAGCTTTGCCCACCCGAAAGATACAGGGCATAAAAATGTCTCTGACAAAAATTTTTAATCTGGACAGCTGCTCTTTAAGAGAGCTCCAGAGTTAGTTGGGCAAGCTAAATTTCGCCAATTATGCGATCCCCCAAGGCCGTCTTCACTGTCGCAGAGCACAGCTTTTTCTGAGAAAATTTTCCCAGAAAGGCCGGAAAAAGGCACTATGCCCCAGAATGCGGAAGGACTTGCGGTGGTGGTTGGATGCAGTAGAAGGCAGTCCAACCCCCCTACACAAGAAAGAAGTAACCCATTTCTTGACCACAGACGCAGCGGATGCGGACTGGGGAGCAAATCTAAACAGTCGGTACCTTTCGGGCAAATGGGCCACAAACCAAAAAGCCTGGCATTCGAACATGAAGGAGATGTATGCCGTTTTTGCCGTAATAAAGTCCCAAGGTGCACTGTGACAGAATGCACATATCTTAGTCCAATCGGACAACAGGACTCTAGTAGCATACATCAGGAATCAGGGCGGAACGCGCTCTTTAAATCTATTGGGTCTAACATCCCAGTTGATGGAGTTGGCAGGTCGATTGAACATTATGATGACAGCTTATCATCTGCCAGGGAACTTAAACGGCATCGCGGATTGCTTGTCAAGAGGAAGGTCAGTCCCAGAGTGGCATCTGCTGCCAACAGCCGCGGAGGCTGTATTCAGGCAGTGGGGTATTCCCGAAATAGATCTCTTTGCAACAAGAGACACCGCGGTAGTCTCAAGATATGCAAGTCTAGACTCAAGGGATGGTTCCGCAGAATTCTGCGACGCCTTCAGCCGAAAGTGGGAGTTTCGGATAGCTTGGGTGTTTCCACCTCCAAGCATGATGCCCAGAGTCCTGGCACACTTGAACAAAGCGGTAGGGACATACCTGGTGATAGCACCACAATGGACCCAGTGTTTCTGGTTCCCCGATCTCAAAGCGCGCGCGCTAGCTCCCCCACTACCGATAGAGAATCTTAAAACGGTCCTGCTAGATGTGACAACGGGATTGGCCCCACCTCAAGTGGACAGGCTGGTACTTCATGCCTGGAAAATTGGGGGTGGGGAGATCAAGTGAAAGACTGGAATAGGGACGAACAACAATTGCTGAAAAGTAGTTGGCGTCCTTCCACTATTAGCACCTATAATGCACCCTTAAAAAGATGGTTGCACTGGTGTGAATCTCATAGTGTAGATAGCAAGCGCCCAGAAGGTAGGGAAGTAGCTAGATTTTTGGCTAGCTTATATCTCAAAAATAAATTTGCTTACAGCACAATTCTGTTGCACAAATCAGCGATCTCGACTTACTGTGCATTAAAAGGTGAAGACTTAACAAAGAACTTCTTCATCCAACAAGTGTTAAAAGCTGTAAGTTTGGACAAACCACGTCCACCTAAGCCCCCAGTATGGGACAAAAAATTCTTATTTGACTGGCTAAAGGTGTCTGAATTTCCAGACACCCTCTTTTACCAAAGCAGACGGACTGCATTGATTCTTCTACTCGCATCTGGTCGTAGACTGCATGACCTTACCCTCTTAGAACTCAGTGAGCAAGGGTTTGTTGAGACTGAGGACACTGTAACATTTTGGCCAAGATTTGGCTCAAAAACGGACACAGGTACTCATAGGCAATCAGGCTGGCTTCTTATGAAGCACCAAGATCCTAAAATTTGCCCAGTCACTAATGTAAGGAAGTTGATTAGGCTGTCAGAAACCAGACGTTGCCAGGATACTAATGTTAAATCTCTTTTTATATCAATCACTGGGAACATAAGGCCTGCGTCGAAAACCATGATTTCGGGTTGGGTGAGATCAGCTTTCAAGCTAGCTAAGATAGATGGCTACTCCCCAGGCAGTATTAGATCAGCAGTTGCCTCTAGAGGTTGGCTGGACAATAGGCCTATTCAGGAGATATTGGAAAGAGGAAATTGGAAGTGTGTAGAGACCTTTTCTAAATATTATTATAAGGATATAAATAGATCCATCAGTGAAGAGGTTCCAGCGGATCCACTATATGACAATTTCAAGGCAGTTTAATTGTATGTCATTATTGTAATAATGTGATTTTGACCTCAAGATGTAGACATAAGTTTATGTTTATTTTTTGATTATTGTTTCATTTGTGGATGGAATAGCAAAGTTCCACTGCTATTTGCATAATTTCGATTTATAAGAACTTTAAGTTTTTGTTTTTTATGTTAATTTTGTGGAAGTAAAAAATAAATATTTTGTACTTCTAATTATTGTTAAATTCTTTGTCATTTTTATGATAGAAAACCTACAGATTAGTTAATGAAAGTCATCTTGGTTTGATTTAACAATTTACTTTCACATTGCATTCTTGTGTTTTATTATTTCAAAGCACCAGCAGATATCAAACAGGTCTTCATATCATTGCTGTGTTTTCGGAGACATATAATATGACTGTTTTGCATTAAGACAAAACAGGTATTATATGTTGAAGAAAACACAGCAATGAAACAAGGAGGTTGCTGATGATGAAGACTGCAATGACACTGACAGGTTAAATTGGCGGTAAAGTTATAAGCCGCCCTCTGGTGCAAGAAAAAGGAAAGATATTCTCGGTACAGTTACTAAGAAAGGATGGTATTCTCGATATATTCTACAGAATCATAGGATTGCTTCTTCATATCATTGCTGTGTTTTCTTCAACATATAATACCTGTTTTGTCTTAATGCAAAACAGTCATATTATAAACGTGAAAGTTTGTATGGATGGATGGATAGATGGATGGACAGATGGATGGATGGATGGATGATGGATGGATGTTTGTTACTTTTTCACGCAAAAACTACTGAACGAATTTGAATGAAAGGAGGTCAGCAAAAGCCCATACAACTTTGCCCAAACATGTAACTCGAGGTACACGTGCAGTAAATCGTAGAGAAAAAATAGAGGAATTCGAAAATAATTGTGTTTTTATCCATAAATCATTTAAAACTATAAAATAAATTATTTAAAATTTTAATAACCTGTAACACAATTAAATCATGTGGCAACTTTGCATGTACGGGTTGACATTAGGAGTATAATAGGGGTTAAAGTATGAAATTGCCGTTTTATTGTAATCGGTACTTCGAATTGACATAGAACCTTTATGGTTTGAGATTTTTGAGTGAAACTTTTTTCACATGGTACCTACTCGTACCTATAAAGTTCTTCTTTTAAAAAATGTGCAACATTCGATTATCGACTTTCAGTTGTTTTTTTTATTCAGCTTAGACAAGAAAGATGGATACTTCGAAAATTCGAGTTATTTTTGAATACGAGTTCCGACGCGGAACTAACGCGGCAGAAACAGCTCGCAATATCAATGTTGCGTTTGGAGAGGGGACTGCTAATGAACGCAACGTGCGATTTTAGTTTAAACGCTTTGGTGATGGAATCTATGATTTGAAGAACGAACCACGTGGAAGACCGCCCACATAGGTGAATAACAATGAATTGAAAGAGATGGTGGAAGCCGATCCGAACCAAACTACCCAGGAATTAGCGGCATGGTTTAACGTTACCTTACCAACAATATTGACTCATTTGCGTCAAATCAATGAAATATGAGAAATGGGTGCCTCATGATTTGACTGATCTGCAGAAAGAAACGCGTGTTGAAACTTGTGTTGCCTTGTTGAATCGATACAGTAATGAAGGAATATTGGATCGAATTGTGACATGTGATGAAAAGTGGATTCTTTACGATAACCGTAAGCGAAAAATGCAATGGCTGACCCCAGGTCAAACGCCGCAACAGTGTCCTAAAGCAAAGCTTACCAATAAAAAGGTAATGGTAACTGTTTGGTGGTCTCAGCATGGTGTTATTCACTATAGCTTTCTCCGATCTGGTCAAGCAATAACGGTAGATGTCTACTGTGCCGAACTCCGAACATTTAGCAAAACTAGCAGTGAAACAGCCCCGACTCATGAATCGATCTTCACCATTATTGCTCCATGATAACGCGAGATCTCATACAGCACGAGAAACCGTTTTAACTCTACAGGAACTGCAATTAGAAACCATTCGTCACCCTCTCTATTCGCCAGACCTTGCTCCAACGGACTACCATTTTTTTCGTGATTTGGACAATTTTCTACGTGATAAAAAGTTTTCTTCTCAGGAGGCAGTACAAAATGCTTTCACACAGTTTGTCGAATCTAGATCACGAGAGTTTTATCGCAAAGGCACAAATTACCTTCCTATTAGATGGCTGCAATGTATAGATAATAATGATAATTATTTTGATTAAATAAATATGTTGAATAAAAAAAAACGAATTTAATTTTTTCGGTACAAATCGGCAATTTCATACTTTAACCCCTAATTATGTGTTCTGTGTACATTATTTCGTGGGTAAATGTCATTCGCATGTCATTCCGTTCGTTCCTGGCTTGATCCAGCTTGATCTATGTTAAGTTGGGATCACAGAGTACTGTTACTATACGACTAGGATATGACGGAGATCAGAGTCCCATCAAGTTGGAACCCTTGGATGTCGACGCTAAGGAACTCATTTATTTATCGAGTTTGTTAATCACTCTGATAGACTTCTAACACTGCTTCTAATATTAAGTAGGTACTGTTTATCAACATTCACACCTTGTATTCAGCTACTTTTGGGTATAAGCATCCTTTCTTAAGTTAGGTAGATTTTTATTCCGATATTCCTACGGTATCGAAACTTATGCGGGTGAAACCGCGCGGCGCAGCTATTAGTAAATATAATTTCCATTGCCATAAAGACGTCATTGCGCGCGGCAGCAATTCAACATTAAAATCTCACAGATACTAACAGCCGCTATCTTTTCAAAAGCGAATCATTTTCATTCACTTCACAACATAAAACCGAGTGCCTACGCAATTCCCGCAGGACGTACTGGAAGTTTATCTCTGAATTAAATTCGTTCGCGAGAGTTTACAGTGCAGAATTCATACAGACCAGTGTAATTTCGTAAACAGAGACTTTCCCTAATCGAGGCTCTCCGGGAGTGCATCCGAATGGGATTATAAAAAGGACACGTCTGCAATTGCATTGGAATTTCAAATGAGTATATTTTTTTAGGCCGTCTGAGTGTTTCGCGAATTAAATTAGAGCCGAATAGTAAACTCGGTCTAGTCGACTATTTACGTACGTGCTCACTGCCGCGCTCGTGTTGAGCAAATAAACTGCACTCAGATGAGCATGCCGAGATGTCATTAAAGTTTTAACGCATTTCAGTTCGGAATGAGAATAATTATCATGTCTGGTTATGCTATTTCTGGAGTTTTTATCGATTTTGCTGTAGTAGTCTGATGAAGCAATAGTCTAGTTTGTAATATTTTCATAAAGCCGAACTCGTTGTCCTTCACTTAGTCGGCTGATATACGATTGCAAAGCTTACTTATTTTAGAGTACAAGAGGATTCTGTTTGATATCAACGAGAGATTAGGTCAAACAGAAGGGCTACAGTATAAATAACATCCAGTGACAACCCCCTGTAAAAAAGGTAAGTATGTTAAAGACTTACCCGCCTTTAGTAAGTACTTATTATCTACTCACCTTCGTAACGTAACATTTTTAAGATATTTTTGGAGATTAGTTAAAGACGAATGCTTGCTGTAAGTTGCACTGAAGCGAGCATAACTATCTCCGTACGCCCATTTCCAATCAAGGAAAGTACCGAATATTCATCAACGTCACTTCCTTTTATCATCCATTCATTTTTCATTGCCACTTAGGCTAGTATCAGACTATCAGTTGATCATTCGTCTGCATTTCAAACAGCTTCTGTGTGTTATAGCGTTCAATATCGTAATTGAGGTGTCGGCAGCGACCGGAGTCGTCCGAAGCCAGCTGGATTATTGCGACTGCCGGCGACTGTACAAACGGTCTGTCAGTATGTACTTGCATTTATAGTTTGGAATATAATATTGAGCACACAGTTGTACTGAAATGCTGAGCAATGTAGTGGTTATAGTGGTGTAGTTGTAAACGTTTCCGTAGTATGGTCTCGAGGGGCTCGTGGCTAAGTAAAAATAGCCACATGGGTCTATCGATCAGGTAAACTACGCTTGCCGTGGTCGCTCTGTGGATGGGTGACCAACTTTACATACCGAGATCCCTCCATGCCTCGGAAAGCACTTTAAGCCGTTGGTCCAGGTTGTCATTCGTAGATCTTTGACAGTCGTTACGGGTAGTGAGAAGCCCGAAAGTCTGACAAACAGTCTTAACAAGGGGTATCGTATTACCCAGTAGGCTGTAGGCTGCAGTAGGTGGGCTGTAGAGGACAGATAGGCAGTCGCTCCATGTAAAATACTGCTATTCAGCTGCATCTGGTTAAACTGGAAGTCGACCCCAATATAGTTTAAAAAAAAAAAACGTTGCGCCACACTAGGAATTTCTCCTGTATCGTGGGTGTGTTTACAAACATTTAATCTCACATACACAAACAGCCAGACCCGGAACAACTACTTGTAGGTCATACAAATATTTGTTCCGTGCGGGAATCGAACCCGCGACACGCAGCGTAGCAGTCAATCGCTTAACCACTGCGCCAACCGTGCCGTTAGTTGCGAAAAAGTTAGGATTGACTGTAGTATGTTTTCTCCTTTAGCTACAAATGGGATATCTTTTTCGTTCTGAGAATTTAACCGTTTTGATACGTTGGTGTGTTGTAATTGCACATTGGTGGATCAATTCTTTGTATCATTCATCTGTGATGTGTGAAGGTATGACCCAAAGTTAAAAAATACCATGTTTAAAACCATAATCTGACGATTGCATTACAAGTGTAGCGGCCATGACAGTTATATCACCGCATGCAATATTCGAATGGAAATGAAGACCGGCTGCTCACACTTATACAAACAATTTGCTAATTGATTGCAGTAGGTGCGGGCACTTCAGACCGTTCGACAATTTGTTATATCGACAACCAATATCCTAATTGACACGTGTATAATACTGTGCTATGGATCTGTTGCAGGGGCGGCGCACCTTTTGACACGTGCTTACATTTTAAACTTAAAAAAAAAATTGGTTTGGCCGTGATGACGTGCCAAAAACACTTGTAAAAGGTAGTTACAAAGTCATATTAAAATCCTCTACTAAGAACGGACTTTTTTTTTTAAATATAATAAATAATATGATACTGATACAATGCATTAAAGCTGTGTTTTTATTGGAAAAGTGCATTAAAAGAGTGTCTGTTTTAACCTTGCTCAAAGTTAACAGTTGCGTGCCAATGGTTTGCCATCTCTGTTGGCTTTGATGCAGAATTGAGGATTGACTTTTAGGTCACAACATAAGGTAAAGGTATTGTGGTGTGTGAGGATCAATTTCGCAGGTATAACTAGAGCTTTGTATTGGCGGGCTGGAGTGAATGCTATGGAATCGATTGGGGTCTTACTGTGAGAATATTATCGTCATTGTTATGTCAGTGCTAAGATGTGATACTAATAAAGTTCCCTATCCGTGTGCCAAATTTCATGCAAATCCATTCAGCCATTTAGGCGTGAAAAGTTAACAGACGTACCAAAGTCACTTTCGCATTTACGAGTATAATAATTATTAGTATGGATGTACGATGTTCGAACCCAAGCAGGCACGCTCTACCTTGTGTAAATTATTTCATCGCAACTGCTCTCAAAACGGTGAAGGAAAACATCGTGGGGAAACCGCCATGTCCTAGAACCAAAAATTCGAAGACATGTGACATCCGCTAACTCGCACTGGGCCTTGTGGTTGATTATAAACTCACCCACTCCCTCTCACTGAGGGGAGGCCTGCGTCCCAGCAGTGGAAGCCAGGCTGATTATGATGGATGTACAAAGATCAGTGTGATGATGACCGTTGTTATTAAATCAGGTATACTACGTGACCATGTGAGCTATAGCAGTGTATTCTACCGAACAATAAAAAAAAAATGACAACGAATAAGCTTGTGAAAACTACAAAAACTTTACCATTTTCTTTGTGATCGAAAAAACTTTGCCAGCTCCCAATATTTGACAATTATTGAACCATTATGTGACTAAAGAACTTTCTGGAAAGTTAGACAGAAGTTTAATTGAGAAAGCACAACAAACAGTCGAAACTTCTATAAAGGATCTAATAGTGTTTCTCGTCGTTTAGGGCGAGTACGTAAGGGCGAGTAAAATATGTGACAGCGTGGACACGCTTCACGGAGCGGGGAAGAAATGTAACCTTTTGAGACCTTTAATATGTATGAACATTGTTCTCGAGATACATTACATAATAAGTAGAATGAACTCGACCGTTTCGATGAACATTTTTGCTAAGGCCAATTCTCGTAATTAAAAGCGTTTAAAATCTAGTCGCACTCTCAGCTTGGCGACAAACAAATGTCAAAAATTTAGGGAAATTGGAGGTATTTTTGACAGATTCAGACTGAGATCAGAAGGCCAATTCTCGTAATTTAAAACTCAAACTCAAACTCTTTATTGCAACGAACGAAACGAAACGAAACGTTCAAAATCTAGTCGCAGTCTCATCTTGGCGACAAAGAAACGTCAAAAACTTGTCAAAATGTAGGGAAATTACAGGTATTTTTGACAAATTGAGACAGATCAGACGGTGAACGTTCTTAAAATAACGAGAATTGCCCCTCTGATCTCAGTCTCAATCTGTCAAAAAATACCTCTAATTTCCCTACATTTTGACAAGTTTTTGACATTTGTTTGTCGCTGAGATGAGACTGCGACTAGATTTAGTTTGATTTATTTTGAACGTTTTAAATTACGAGAATGGGCCTTCTGACTATGAACGGTCTTAAAATTAAGAGAATTGCCCCTCAGACTGTGAACGTTCTTAAATTACGAGGATTGCCCCTCTGGATTCCGAGTATAGCGGTGAACGGTCACACAATAAAGCTATGGTTTCCTAGAAGAGCGGTGACCGCCACATGCGGCCATCCGAATACTGAGCGTTTTTGGAAATCATAATGTCAAATAAAAAAAAAAACAGATTTTGATGACGTCTGTTGTAAATATGACGGCAACGCTCTTATATGAAACTGTAGCTTTACGGCTGTCCAAATACACAGTGTTTTTTGACAATGTAATGTCAAATACCTACTGGTAAAAATAATAGATTGTCAAGACGACCGGTTGTTTTAATATGACGGAACCGCTTTCTTAGGGAACCAAAGCTTAACACTCGAAAATATCTCGAAGTGACTTTAGATTCTAAAAATGCAGTTATTAAAACTGCGTTCGGATAAACATAAATTTTTGAAATGACGATAGTTCAATATGAGCACGTCAGCTTAATGTTCAAACAAACTTTTCTAATAAAGATTTCTCCGAAGCGCGATCAAAAAGTCGATTCACCGTCTTCATTACGGGGTGCCAATCACATCGTCTCGTGTGAAATCATAACTCAGCAAGACGCCAACCCCTCTCGCTAAATCTTTGGGGAAGCTCCATCTATTGCGTTTAATTATAGCCCGACCCCCAACTCTCCACTACCTGAAGATCGTTAATCTTTCTTAAAGATATATACCCTGCCTTGGAAGAGGCTTGGTTGCTGTAAGCGCTTCATACAGCGCTGTACGTGTGCTTCGTCTAACGGCACAGTTTAACCTTTGCCGCTGTTTTGCTACATTTACTACAGGGCTGGATTTAGAGTGTGTCGCGCTGGCGCTGGGATAAGCTTTCCGCGTTAATTCGTTATAGTTTTGACGTCAAGAGATATTAAAACTATTTTATTATGCATATATGATTTGGTTTAACAATTAGCTGATGAACGCAATTTTGTTTTATGAATAGGTTATAAATAGCCTCCCGACCGATTTCGGTCACGGTGGCCAATCTCAACGGAGATTAGCCAGGTACGCAGGAGATATTATAGTGCACAAGTGTGTGCGTAAACACAGGTGCACTCTCTGTTCCTTTACTGTCATAGTCCGATGGGACGGCAATCCGACACGACCGGGGAGAGATCAGGCGCAGGACCAACGGGTTTACGTGCTTTCCGAGGCACGGGGGTATTAAACCGCCAACTTCAAAACTCCGGACTGTTACTAAGAAATTCCTAATTGAAAACCCATAACACTTTGTCCAACCTGGGATTCGAACCCAGGACCCCACGCTCACCAGTCGCGCTTGCAACCACGAGACCAACGGGGCAGTTAGGTGTATAGGGAATTGGTTATAGGGTGAATATGAACAAAAATTGACAATGTAATCCATTTTCATGTGATATCCATTTTCACCTGAAAATGGGCAGAACGCCAGAACAAGGTTAAGCAGAAACGAAAAAAAAACATGATTTATCTTCGACATGATATGGCCATTACTTAGGGCGGCCGCGGCGCCAATCTAATCTAAATCCGTCCCTGGCTCCAAATTGGAAAGTCTTTGAACTTTCCCCTCTGGGTATTAAGATGGGTACACGGCTTTACGTGTTCAAATCTCTGAATCGACGTTTATGTTTATTGATTAGCGGGACGAAGGCAGATTTCAATGAGCTCCATTAACCAATTTGGTTTGAGTTCAGATGGTTTAAAGTTTATAGCGTTTCAGCCATCAAGTTGATTAGCCGACGTCTGTCAACTGTTGCTTTGAACTTTTGATTTTGATTTACATAATGGCATGTCTTTAAGCGGGTCTTACAACGCGTACTTTCGCAGTAAAGGGAAGATGTCTTTAGCTGTAACAGCGAAATCTTGGTACTAAATTGCAAAGAACTTGAACGGGTTATTTCTATATGGAGCTGGTTTTTATTGCAGGTATACGCTGAATTTATTAAGATACCTTTGTACGTATTTTTCTGTTCCTTTCTTTTTGTCTGTTTATATTTGTGTGTGTGGTTAAATAAAGGTCAATGTTCAGCTGTACATTTATTTTATACTAGTGGACCCGGCGACCCAGACGTCGTCCTGCCCGAAAAAGCAGTGTCACGTACCGGGTCCAATATTGTATTGTGTACCTTGTCCTGACAATAACAAACACAAAACAAAAATAATTTTTATTCAATTTGGTGCAGTCGATCGAAAGTTATGCGCCTACATACATTTCGGTGATTTATTTTTATTTATTGAAGTAAATTAAAGTTCTACAAGACTAAGAAAAACCACTAACAACCCTGATTAAAACGCCCCTAATCCAATAAAACTCAATATTGACATTGAATCACTATATTTACACTTAAAGACAAGAAGACAAACAAGTTTTTTCAATTTGTACACATTGGAGTACACAAGCGGTTGTCCCAGTCTTTGACACAAGTCGTACAAGAGCAGTGCACACAGAGTACAGACATACAGCCTGACCATGGCGAGCGCTAAGTAAATACTCCTGCGTCGGTGCTCGCTTTCAATTAACGTAGTAGCTAGATACAGTCTGCAGTTACCTATGATACCTGCCTTTGATGTCCTCTCATATTCGTTGGACTGTAATGTGTAACTTGCTTTTGTGAATGTTCATTTTGTAAGCTAATTTAGTTGATGGTTTGTGGGGAGTGTATTGATTGTTTGCTTTGGGACAATTTGGTAGTGCAGGCTGTTAGCGAGGGGCGTGTAGGTAATGACATTATTATTATGAAACCTTGGTAAAATGAATATCATTGCAGTCATTCGGCTTCATTATGACCAAGAACTACGAAGGCTACATACACAAAAGGCAGTGATTTCTCCAAAAATAAAATACAAATTCAATAAAGAAAACATCCCATAACAAAATTGAAAAAGATTTACGCAACTTTAACATTTAATAACAACGAGGGTCTTCCAACGAGCTCCTAAAGAGAACGACATAAATGTCCTCAACAAAAATGAAGATGCTTCCTTGAAACTGGAAGATTTATACACTCGAGGTTCTCTGAGCTTCAAACCGAAGACAATGGGAAGGTCTCGACAAAGTTATTTAAATTACGCGACAATTTTCTTGGGCCATAACGTTTAAGTGGTGGAGGCGTCGAGACCCAGCTAAATGAGGTTTTAAGCCGTCGTTTTCATGAAAAGGGATTCGCAAAGCAGATTTGAGGAAGACGTCGAGGCACGGCTGTACAATGGCGGGACTCATCCCACGATCCCGCGGCCTGACAACTCTACGCGAACATTGCATTGTTTTACGAATATACTGTGGCTTATGACACTCCAAATTAAGCGAGACCAATTTCGCCTTTTGTTTCCATATAAAAGGTATTATCATTATGATATTTTCTGCTAAATTATGTGCTATAAATTGGTATTTATAATGCGTTTGCTTTAAGTGAATCTGAAGCCTGATTTCAATATGAGCTGTGGCGACAGGAATGAAATAAAGGCTTTTAATTCATTAACTGTTTAATGTCTTTCTCAAGTAATAAGCGGCGCTTATGGAAACGGGGTTATGACATAATTATCACTTCCATAAAATATAAGTCTGTTAATTCCTTCTTTTGCATGATAATTATAAAGACATTAATATGTTCATAGTTGAGGTCAGTTGGACAGACATAAAATACAAACAATTGTAGCAAGGAAGATAATGCACGATGGTTTCGAGAGGTGCCGTGGAAACTGTACTTAACACAATGCGTGGTATGGCTAGACCAAAATGAATGTAACTTTGCTCAACTTATAAAAAAATTACAAATAAGGAATTTTTCGACACGTTTGTTAGTAGGTTTAGTTAAGTTTGGATTTTTTGTTTATTATTTTTTTGACATTATTATCCATCAGAAAATACACAACAAAAAAAAGTACATTTAATACTACAAAACATACAATTGTTATTTTTTATTTCAAAAGTTTGTAAGTTAACTTAGTAGGTAGATAGCATAAATTCATGTCTCTTTCATGGTGCAATGACCTATCTAAAGTTTCCCATTCAAGTACTTTACCATGCATTTTCCAACAAGCAATTTTGGTAAAAACCTATACATATAAATGTCTCATATTAAACGAAATGAATGATAATTCGGGAATCTCTGCGGGATACTGTGAGCGTTTAGTTCTAGACAAACATGCAATAACTATTGTTTAACGTAGACATTTTTATGACTATCTCAAATTGGAAGCAATTTTATTGACTTTTGCAATTTGGATAGACTGCATTATTTTGATCTTTGTTTTAATAGCATGTGTGTGTCTGTTATTCTGGTAATCAAACAGCGGAGTAATTAAGTAACACACTATCAGTGGGAATGGCTTTCATTTTGACAGTTCAACAACATTCAATGCGTTATTTACGTTGTTGAGCAGACATGTTTCGAACATATGAAGCAATGGATTAGCAATATCCTTCAAAATGATTCTGATTGAGATTTATAGTGTGTTAGGCAATTAGGGTGCAGGTCACTAAACACGTTTGTAGAAACACTTGAATGTGGCAAGATTTCAAAACCTTTATGGTTTCATCAAAATCAAAATATTTTTTCGGATTGAATCAGAAACTGTTATCTCCTCTCAAAGAAAGCACCTACCATCTTATTTCTTCACCACCCTTGGCTGACTGGTAGAGAATGCCCAAGGCATTAAGTCCGCCTTTGTACCTTATTGTGTGCGAGAAGTTTAAATAAATAAACGAAGTAACGTTGCGAAACAGTTCACTCTATTTATGATTGTGACTTTTGAATAAAATAATATTTAACTTTCAAGGGTTGTTACAAAGTTTTTTTTCGGTATGATGTTTTCCATTTTAGAGGCTTGTAGCTAAGTGATAACGGTCGCATGGCTTGATCGATCAGGTTAAGCTACGTTTGCCGCGGTTGGTCCGTGGATGGACAACCAGTATTACCAAGGGGTATCGTATTACCTAGTAACTGAGTTGTGGAAGTCAGATAGGCAGTCGCTTCATGTAAAATACTGGTATCCAGTTGCATCCGGTTAGGCTGGAAGCCGACCCCAAGGCTAGGCAGATCATTTTCTTTTAGAAATTACTACAAATTCAATATTTTTAGCCGATAGGTAGGTACCTCCATCCCACATTCTTTCCATACGCCCGTCCTCCACTCACACCGAAGCGTTGTCTGTGCCATAAAACAAGCCCAAGGCAACCAACAAAAGATCGTGTACTCCGATATACAGTGTGCATCGCACCTTTGTCTAATCCTTTGTTGTTGTTCTTTGAGTTAATTTATAGCACTATCTGTAGAATGTTCGCGGTTCAGGAGAATGGTGCGATCGGTGCAATTTGTTTGTTGGTCGCTTTCATCAAGAAATGTTTTCTTTTATAGAGTCGACGGTGGATGGTGGGAACTTTGGCGTTTTTACGAATAATATGAAAAGTTTCTTCAAAATATCAAGGAGTTTCTCAGTGAATCTTATTGTTTTCTTCAATCAACTCAGCCTATTGCAGTCCACTGCTGGACATAGGCCTCTTCCAGGCTGCGTTACAACACCCTGTCCTCCGCCTTCCGCATCCAGTCTGTTCCAGCCGCCTTCTTTAGGTGTTCTGTCCATCCAGCAGGGGGGCGTCCCACATGACGCTTGCCAGTTTCCACTCAACGACTCGTCTGGTTCACCGGCCATCGGTCCTTTGGCAAACATGGCCAGCTGTTTTCTTAGATATACATAAAATGGTAATTACAAAATAATTTTGCTCTCAGAAAATAAAGCTTATTTCAGGTCCTTATTTCTTTTCCTATGATTTTTTTTAAAAACAATCTTTATAGAAAATGTTGCAAAGTGCTTTGATGCATTATCAATAGAAGGTGCTATGTATGTATGCTTGTATGCAAAATTCCTTCACGGCGATATACGAAATAACACATACGGTAACCTGACAAGTTACCAAAATAACACAGTGTAACATAACTTGTTGCTGTTGTCGTTGCATTAATTGAGCGTCAGTCAAAGTAGACACTTGTCGGCTAATGAATGCACGCCCTTAGTTCACGTTTAATATGACAGTTAGTACCACTACCTTAAAAGCTAGTTTACACGCCTCCAGGTTCGGGAGAATTTGTGAGAGAACCATGTAAACAGTTAATTTTGATCGTAAACAATAGTTCAGGCTTCCATAAGAATGGCCAAGTGCTCATCGGACCACGTACAATGAAGGGTTCTGTGAGACCTTGCTTCTTTCCTTCATGATTCTAGGTCAGCGGGAAGTACGTACAGGTTTGATTTGTTTGCAAGTATCAAAATATGTTGCATAAATGAGCGTATATTTTAATTGCGTTGACTTATAAGCTTGATTTTTTACACACACTTACAGCCTAAGGGGCTGTAGACCTACGTATTTGATATTATTTCCAACTAGATACCACGTGTTCCTGAGAAAAAGGATCTTCACAGACAGACAGACGGACGAGCAGACGGATGGACGGACAAGGAAAAGGAAAAGGTTCGGGAAAGGTTCGGTTTCCCTTTTGAAATACATAACCGTAAAACGTGTTATCGAGCCTATGGTATACTACTTACTATTCATTACATCTCATAAAAGTTAATTAAAACTAACCGAACCAATCAACACAGTGCTGAACCGTTATTGCTAGCATTTAACCCGTATGTGCCCATATAACTACGCTCAAGTGGCAGTTAGCCATTGTAGTTCTTAACCTCCTAAGGAAAAATTAACCTACTTCTTAATTTCACGTCCGTATTAGCTTAATGGAAGAGCCAAGTGTGTTAAGCTTTATAAAAAATACTAAAGCACTGCAACTGTGCTATGCAATACTAATAAATGTATAAATAAATAAAATTGTAAAGTATAATTATTACCTACAGGAGAGTGTACCTCAGTCCCTACTATTTGGTTCACTATTTTTTGTTCCTAATGATGTACGCCACTTGCTGTAGCCTGCTACAGGACACAGAGATACATACATAGATTTATAATGTTGTAACTCTTATGACTTGTGTGCAGAAATAAACATATTGGTTTGATTTGATCAGTAGCTCTATTATACTATCCAAAGGCAACCCCTCCACGGAAAGATGTGATCTTTGGAAAGAACAACATAAACCTCTTGATCTCTCTATTAAACCATCAGAGAGTCTCTCATCTGGGCATAAGTTACCGTAGTCTACTTGGAAAACCTTAAATAGACTTCGTACGCAAGTAGACCGCAGCAAGGACCTCCACAAGTGGGGGTTCATGGAAGGCTCTGACCTCCGGTGTGTATGCGGTGTCTCTCCACAGACAATGGCTCACCTCCCATCTTGCACCGTATGCCCTGTCACCTGCACACGTGAGGACCTAATGGTCAGCTGCGTCAGCGAATGCTATCCTCGTTGCTGAATTTCGGGCCAAACAAATTTAAGAAAAAAAAACTATATTTTTGCCACCGTGAAAGTTTCGGTGAAGTAAGCATAAAGTGAGCTGTCAATAGGGTCAATCCCTACCATTAGGTGGAAGACAGGTCACTTCAACCTCAATCAACAATCAACTCAGCCTATCGCAGTTCACTTCTGCATAGGCCTCTCCCAAGCTGTGCCACAACACCCTGTCCTCCGCCTTCCTCAATCTTTTTTTTATTTTTTTTATTGGCAATGGGCTCACTCTTGACCTCAATCCAGCCCAGAGGCAGGGATGAGATCTACGGTGGAACAAGTTTGCCCAGAAGAAGCCTATTCACTAATCTCACTTCACCTAATTAATAATAAGAATAATAATAAATTTTATTGACATAAAAAGGTTACATCAAAAATAGTATGAATCCCTTGGCCCCTAAACTAGTGTTAACTGTATCATAGGGACTTCGCCTAGTTTTGTAGCTCTATTATTATGTAGAATAAAAAAAAAAGAATACAAAACAAAGAAAGGATAGGTTTAGATAAAAATTTAAAAAAAAAATCCTCTTACCTAACACAAAAATTTAGTGGTGTGTGTGTGTGTGTCTGTGGTGTGTGTAGATGGTATGGTATGTAGTCGATGGTTGTGTGTTGAGTATGTAGTGTAGGTGTAGGTGGTGGTGGTGATGGTGGTTTTATAAATAAATATTCATACATATGTATATATATATATATTTTACCCATTTCTGTCTGTCATAACTGAAATGCTTGAGCCAGTTTGTCTATTTGGTTTTGAATTTGTAGACAGTGTAGGTTTTACAGTCGTTATAGGTTTTAAGTAGTTTGTTGTACATTTTTGGAGCTAGAGCTATAATATGTCGTTTTGCAAAAGCGATCCTAACACGCGGTATTGGGCAGCAGTCAACCCGTCGTTTTGTTGTAATAGGTAGGGCAGGCACCGTATATTTATGGTATCTTGTCAACATCTCGAGTACAAAAAGTTTCCTTACCGTCAGTGCATCTGCCTTTTCATAGACATTAGCTGTGGGGTGTCTATGGGGAAAGAGCAATTATCCTAGCGATATTCTTAAAACATAGACCGGCTGTATTTTTCACATTTTGTGCAGAACAGTACATACACGATTACATAGTGCAAACTGTTACAAAGCTGCCAACATTCAAATATTTACTAAAAAGAAAGATAAAACACACCAACTACTAAACAAAAAGCGAAAAAAGAACACCCATCAGATACAAGTCACAGACTACAAAAGTTTGTCACAAAACACAGAAAGCGCGAGTTTTCATGAAATATGAAACTAGATAAAGCATCTAGTCCCCGAATAGTTTTCAAAGAAATGGCTGTAGTTTACCCTAATGCGATACACTCAGTCATCAGCCCTTATCTAACTGAATATATAGTGGGTTCTTCAGCTATTAATCAAAGAGTAGTTTCAGCGGAAAAATGGTCGGAGTTCATAATTCTGTCGCTTTGATAACATCTCGACGGATGAAGACGATTTATTGAACTGTTTGATATTAGTCAGTGGGTATGATGGAGCTGTTCGTAAAATTGAAGGGATATCTTTGGGCATGTGGTTAAATGAGGAAACGACGTAGAAAAAAGTGAGGTCTTTTGATATTATATAGCGATTTAAATGATAAATCATCTCATCTGTTCTTTAAATATTATTATGTATATCTTTTTGACCAAGGATATAATATCTTTTTGGCATAAGATTGTTTTTTTAAATCAATTTACAGAAATCAATTATCATAATGATGTGATATATTAGATTATAAATTATTTGCTCCTGTTTTTATGATGGGTGCCGATGAAATTACTTAATTATGGCATAATGACATATTTCCGTTTGGGCTCTGCTCTTTGGGCCTGTGGTTAAATAAGGAAACGACGTAGAAAAAAGTGATGTCTTTTGATATTATAGAGCGATTTAAATGATAAGTTATCTCATCTATTCTTTAAATATTATTAAGTAAGTATATCTTTTTGACCAAGGATATAATATCTTTTTGGCGTAAGATTGTTTTTTTAAATCAATTTACAGAAATCAATTATCATATATCATAATGATGTGATATATTAGATTATAAATTATTTGATCCTGTTGTTATGATGGGTGCCGATGAAATTACTTAATTATGGCATAATGACATATTTCAGTTTGGGATCTGCGATGGCAACGCACCTACCTCTACCGAACTATTTTGTGAAAATATCGCCCTGAGAAAGGGAAGTGTGTTTGAAGTGAGCTGGCAATGACACTATTGCCAGCTCACTTCAAACACACTTCACTTTTCCCTAGCATCAGCACCCTAATTGCGTAACACATTTTTAATCACAATCTTAATCATTTTGAAGGATATTGCTAATCCATTGCTTCATATGTTCGAAAAAATTGTCTGCTCAACAACGTAAACAACGCAATGAATGTTGTTGGACTGTCATAAAGAAACCCATTGCTACTAATAGTGTGTTACGCAATTACCCCGCAGGTGGAATGACAGCTCACTTTAAGCACACTTCACCTACGTCTTCTAAGTGAGATCTATACGGAATAGTCCAGCAGTTATTGCTGTTGATGGTGACCACGAACCATCATGTGGTTCTTGGTGGCCACCCAATAACATAAAAAGCTTTACTATTCGAAAATTACACATTCGTTATTCGTGCATTTCGTGCCGGTTGATGTTATCACTGCAGCGCACATAAAATATGTATTATTGTAATATTAAAAAAGTAACGAGTTTGTTTGCAGGCGGTCATATATTTTCCATGGTTGACATTTATTAGGTATGCATAGGGATGGGTTTACGTGTTTTTTTCTTTTATTAGGTTACCTGTGGCTTCATAGTTGGCGTGGCCGCTATGATATATGATTTAGAACAGATAGTAGGTAGATACTATTGTGTATTGTATAATGATTGAAGATTCCTTCAGTTATCTATAGGTTTAGAAAAACCTATAGATAATGTTTGTTCCAGATCTGAAAATGTATTTGTGATTATTGAATCACAATTGCGTTTTTCAATCCATTTGTAGGTCCAATTTTGTAGTGCCATTTACAAATTGAGTGATTTGATTTGATCATTATTTAAGAAATTTTAAATCATCACAAAGATTTTTGACCTTTGACAGTTGAGGTTCATTTTAAAGCCTAAATGAATAAAAGAAAGCATGTACGTACAAAACACATACTAAAAAAAAAAAATGGTAGCCTCAATTTTGGTCGATGAATTTCAATTACAATTTAATAGAAATGTTATTTAAAAAAACATTACTGGCAAAAGTGGTGAGATATATATTTTGTTACCCTAAGCAGGTGATCGCATAAGAATTTAACCTGAACAGGTTTTGTTTACACTTTCTTCAGATGCTTTTGGTACAGACTATAGTTGTTTAAATTATGCAACAATTTCAAGCAATATTGATTAAACTTTTGGTTATTTAGGTTGTGTTTATTGAGCAATAATTTCAACCCAAAATCCAATTAATCTTACTGACCTTTATCTTTTTCTTTATATCTGTATTATTGCATGCTAAAGTCAGCATATAATGTTTCCACTACTGGGATACAGGCCTCCTCACTGTGAGAGGGACTGGGCTGTAACTCATCACGGGCCGAGAGCGGATTTGTGAATATTACATGTCTTAGAATGTTTGGTTCTTGGACATGCCGGTTTCCTCACGATGTCTTCAACATGATTGTTGCTTATTTTACAGTCCATAACATTTTATTACCTTATCAACATAATTAGCGCCATGATTGCACACAGATAATAATCTCAATACCATTCATCGCTAAGCCCTCTGACATCAATACACATACATACATACACCGCTCTCAAATGTAAGTACTTACGTTGTACTTAGGTACGTTTGGCATCAAGTGTATTACGTTCAGTTCAAGTGGGGATAAGAGCACGTCGGTGATTATCGTTGCTCTTAAAGGGTATCTGGAGATTCACTTAGTAATAATGAGCTTTTGTTACTAATAAGCGGGATTTATTATTAGTGTTTCCTTGTGTAACTTGCGGCTTAAGTTGGGTATTGTAGTGTCGGTTGTTACGTATATTTGGGAAGAAGTTGGAAGCTAACTGTGAATAATTTTATCAACACTGCTCTCAAAACGGTGAAGGAAACCGGCATGTGAACCAAAAGTTCGAAGACATGTGACATGTACCAACCCGCGTGGTAGATTACAGCCCACTCTTTCTTAAAGAGAGGAGGCCTGTGTCCCAGCAGTGGGAACATTATATGTAGGCTGATTATGCAGAACCTGAGAATAGAGAAATCATAAAGGAAAGATAACGTATCTAGAGTCCTATTTTTTTCATTTAAACTTTGACTCTTACTTATTAATATGTATTTAACTAAGCTACATTCAATTTGTTATGAGCGTGTGGGATGTTGATATGTGAATTCTGAGGCTATTGACTGGGGCTAATTCTGAGGATATTATCCTTGACAGTTCAAAAGTGCCTGTAATTGGTTTATTTGAAATAAATGCTTTGAGCTTGAGTTTGCTAAGAATAAAGAAAGAAAAACAAGTATTTACTTACTAAATTTCTCCACTATTAACCGATTTACGAGTATCAAGGGGTTTTATTTCTTTAAGCTTGTGAATTAAGTTGGGTACCTGTGATGGTGCTTAAGAATTTATGTTGATATAAGAATTCTGAAGCTACAAACAAAAGATGCTTGTCATGCTTATGTTTCATGCTGGATTATATTCGAACGCAATGTGAATTGTATTGAAAAAAAGTATTGTTAGCAAGTAGTAAGTAGCAGTTAGCAAAACTTGATCACCACTAACAATTTAATAGTTATAAGAGTATCAAGGGTAATTTTTTTAATTTTTAGCTTTTACTCTTTCATGTTCTAGTATTTAACGCAGCTACAGTTCCACTGAGTTTCCCGTTAGAGAATAACCGAGAACCGTATATTAAAAGGGGCCGGTCTCAAGAGGATAGAAAGAGCCTCCTTCTGTTCTTATAATAAATCTTACCGACAAGCATGGTGATTTTGTTAATGTTTCAGAAAGTCAAGCGCACATTACGGCCGTAGTGCAATGCTTTACAAAAAAGCGCGTTGCGGACCGCCTGTAGTGTCTGATGGTTCATACTAAATTTACGGGCCTATTCTCTAAGTCCGTCAACGAAAATACGGGCCCGTCCGAAAGTAAATGATCAGTCAAAACAACTGTAAAATTTTTTTTCAACACACGGGTTGTTAAACCCGCGATGGTTGGTGTGGTATGTTTAATTGTTCAACAATGATTTGTAACTGTTTTGTTTTTGATTAATAAACAAAAAAAAAAAAAAACTTCGGTTGTAGGGACAACTGTCAAATTGTGTTGTTATTCATTCTTAATTCGGGCCCTAAACTTGGGGTCTACTCCGAACTAGTATCGGCCGAATGTTCGGCCGTTTCCTGCTACGAAGTTACTATTTGGTTCGGTCGGTTCTGATCCTACCTATATATATCTGATCTTTCGAATATTGACTATGGTCCCGACCCAACTGAGCCGATCCGAACGTTTTTTCGCATTTTTCAATAATATTCGGTTCGGCCATGTGTCGATCCGATCCGAACATTCGCACTTTGCACTTCGGAGTAGGCCCCCTGATCCTATATCCGTAAGTGATAAGTCTACGCAGGAGAAATGTTCGTAACTTCGACCGAAACTACGGACTACGTACTTAGGGAGTAGACCCCCGATGTAGAAGGTGTTTTTATAATGTAGGGCCCCCAGATCTGTGTCAGTCAAGTCCTAAGGCAACATCATTGTTACGAAATTGTCAATGAAAGTCCTATGTTTCGCCGTACATTTTTTCGCAATGACAATTATGTTGATAATATTATTCACTTATCATTCATTTCGCAGAATCACGAATGGAATCACGAATCCACGACTATTTAGGACACATTCATTGTATACTTTAACCTCGTAAGTAGGTACTCTATTTCAAATATGAAAATCCCACAATCACTCACTAAAAAGCTTTTACCAAAATTGGTCGGTGTCAATTTTGTTTTTAACCCACGCTAGTCAATAGAAAGGCTCTGAATAGGTATGTGGCCATTCTGTATCAAATACATACGTGTGTATTTTCAGCAACTCCAGTGGCTTTCAAAGAGATCGAGAATGAAATATCGAGTGTCTGTGATCATGATGAATGCAGAATGCTTGACGCCCGATGAATCCCGATCACGTGACTGTACCCTGGTGAATGAATGGCTCGACTTTGTACTGGAATCAAGGGTTTATATGGTGGAAAGTTTGGTGTCATTTACCTGGAGTGTTTAATTTGGTGTAGGTAATATGAAACACTGTAGTTCGTTTCTGCGTTCAAACGGTCGATGACGTTTTGTGCCGGGTACAGTCAAGAGCACTAATATGTCAACACTTGGAAACTGTCAATAGCGATTTTTGCGTGAAATAACGAAAACAACAATGAAATACGACACATTGCAAAAACCTATGGGTTCGGACATACGAGTACTATGTTCGTAGCAACATAAAATTTCATTAAAAAATAAAGGAGTAAAAAACGCTTTTGAATAAAGACAAGTGTATACATACTTATGCTCGTGACTGTACAGAAAATATTGAAATGTATCACAATTCATGAACCGTCTAAATGTATGTAATGTCACAAATGCAAAACAGAATAACTAGGCGAATTTGTTTCAACGTGTGTTCCATTTCATGTTACATTAAACCAATCTGTACAGACGGTATTAGTGAAGGAATAAGGTTTCTAATTTATTTCTCTGCAACAGTTTATTTAACCATGGTTTTCGAAAGTCTATTAAATTTAATCTTTGTGAATCATTTAGCCAGGCTGTATTTTTTCTGTCAATCAAGATAACATCCACATGATATTAGATGGCAAAGTTTATCGAATGGCTCATTAATGATCTGCGTTTCATAAACCAAGATTAGCTTTTCCAGTAGCGATAGTAATACATACCTTAGCTAATACGCAAGAAAAGCGCGTACGTCAATTATGATATAGTCAAAAGCTTCCACGTCTAGAAGTCATAATAGAAAAAATCTTGTAATAACATGACGTAACTTTTCCGTTGCAGGAAACCTTATATCATCTTCACAAATAAACCATACATGAGCAGCTGAGAACCATATTGGAGCAATCCAGCAGACGTACTCATATCAGTGCCTGAGTTTAGAACTCGTTATCGTGTGCGAGCGGGCCCGAAGTTTGCCGAGGCCTCCCGACGTCGCCCGAAGCCGGCTTCTTCACTAACAATAAATGCTTTGTCAAACTTCGACCTGCCACCCGGTTAGATAACCGGCTTGCGTTTGTTTCCAACTAACTTGTCAGTTGTTTTCCTTTTCATGATTTTTGTAGCTTCAGTTGGTTGGAAAAAGTGCTTTAAAATGTTGTATTCTGTTGAGGCGTTAAGAACTGGTTTTGAGTGTCTGACTTTGAACGATACCTATCTTAGCTTGAACAGCATCACAACATTTCGGTCAAGAATGTGATATTTCGTGAATCACATTCAAAATAAACCTAAACGCCATCTTCATATCGTTCGAGTTACGGATTGTGAAATTGATAAGAATAATTATCATTTATTTGCAGAATATATAAATGTTACTAGTTGTAAAAGTTGGTGGTTTAATGTACAGTCCATATTTCGCCTGTTTAGGGCATGCAAATTAATTTTACATGAATACCTAATAGGTACCTACTTATTTTAATAAGATATACAGAATGATTGCTATATTACATATTTCTCATGACTTAAATGCGTTAAGACCTAGCTGTGTATTTTCAGCGTATTGTGAGGTATTCTCGCTACCCAAGGGGTATCGTATCACCCCGTAACTGGGCTGTGGAGGTCAAATAGGCAGTCGCTCCATGTAAAATAAGCCAACCCCAACATAGTTGGGAAAAGGCTAGGCAGATGGTGATAATGTGAGGTATATTCTCGCTATACAAGATCAAAACTAAAGCTACTGCACTGATCAAACCCCCTATAAACAAATAAAGATTAAAAAAAAAAATAGCTACTGCACTATATTTTAATTTCTCAAACCACTTTCCGTCTAGCAACCCGCAGTTAGATATTTTTCTCATACTTATAATCAAATCTTATCAGGAGTATTTCGCGGAATTTTATCACGGAATAGATCTGTGAGTCATCCTTGTTTTCGCATTGGTGTACTGACGTAAGAAGGTATTGATTATAAATAATCCGCTATAATAGTTGATAAGATACGGCCTTGGCAGTCAAAAACCCTGTCTTTCAAAAAGGGATTCGTCACAGACAGCTATACCGCGCTCGCGATTTACTTTCCAAACATGTAAACAAATATGCATTTTTGGGAAAGCAACTTTAAAACTGACACATAAAGTTCAGTTTGTGCTACAACTTCAAACATTATTGGCGTTTTTAAATAGCACTAGCCATTCTGAAATCAACTTAATTTAATAAAGGAGGTCAGCTCGAACTGTAAATATGTCGGTTGATGTGTCGTCGTGACACTTAGTACTCATCTGTAAGTTTCATTGATCGAAAGTCAAATTACCTTTTCTTTCCGTGACCCAAAGACTGGCTTTCAGTTTGGCCAAAGGCTAAGCATTGCCATACAACGTGGCAATACCGCCAGTCTCTTAATTGGGTACATTACCAGTCGACAGCGATGCGGATAAATTTTTCGTCGCCATATTATTAGTTTATTAATAGTTTTAATTAAATTAGGATATTATATTGTTATTTATATTAATTAGTTATAAGTTGTTATTTATGTACATTTAATTTTAATGCTGAATTATACACCAATTACTTTAACAAATTAAAAATAACTTCAAACATTGTACCAAGAAGACTCTCCTGACTCCATTATACACTGATCACAAAGGCTTTATGGGGTTCCCCGGTACACGGGGGTAATCCATGGAGTAATAAAGGGGCACTTTTTCGAAGATCTCCTTAGATAAGGGAAGGTGAGCGCCGATATATCAGCAGATTAGTCGTTTGCCGCCGTCGAGAACGCGTTGAATGTAAAGTGGTTATAGGCAGGGTGGGGAAAGCTTCTTGAAGTGTCGATAAGAATATTAATTTGTTTGATTAGTTGGGTGTTGAAGGATTGGTGTTGAGAGAGTCGTTAGAGGTTCGGACTAATAAACTTTGAAGTAAATAACTGGTTACGCGGGCGTGACGATTAATATAGGTAGTGAGGTAACCGATATATTGTGACAAACTGTTTTTACATAAACATTTTGTGGGTTATGTTGTGTGTGAAGAAATATTTTCACAAAAACTGTGAAGAAGTTTTTACCAAATACTTTCTTCGCCTCGAATGTTGAAAAAGTCTGTAAACGGTAATAGCTACTGGGTTCACTCATAATGACGGGAATCAGTCCTTATCAGTACATACACATTGGTGGAGATTCACAGATGACTCCGCTCTGGAGTGTAAATGTGGTGCTATTCCACCAACAATGGGACACTTAATATCGTGTCTAGCGTGTCCTGTTGCCTGCACGTTGCAGTAGCTGATGGACGATACTGAAGGTGCCAAACTAGTATCCGAGTAGAATTTTGGGTTGACTTTATTTAGATTGCCATCGACATGCTTAGAAGAAGTTTATATTAAGCAATGTATTTTAAACTTTTGCATATTGACAACCACACTGTCAACTCTATCGACACACTCCAACAGTACTACAAAACAAACAACATCGATATTTACTTCAGCACATCCCTAGTAGGTAAGGAACTCCATAAGTTAACACCTAGAGCCTGTCATATATCAACGCTTGGTGACATATTCCCCCGTCATGTACGCTTTACATATCCAGAGTACTGCTACGTCTTGTTGAGCCTACAGGTTTATGGAGCATGTTTTTATTGCTTCAGTGTAGTTGTTTTAGTGCTCTATAAACAGTTCAGGATTTATGGACAATGTTTTCAACGTTTCTTGATAGATTACTTTGATTTTAAAATAAACTTTGATGAATTTTGATAGTGGACACAAAACTTGGACAAAACATCCTTAAATAAAAAGTGTGTGAATATTGGAACGTTGAAGTAATGTGGAGTTTTACATAATTATCGTCTCAACTAAGTCAGTGAATTCTTTTAAATTAACTTGATAAATGTTGATCAATGATCGTCGTCTCTTAATGGCATTAAATGAATCCACATTGGCATTTGGTTTGGTGACACAAAGAGTCATGGGGGAATAAATTAAAGCTCCAAAAATAGCAATCTAGACCAGTCCTACCGCCGAATGCCGACCGATGGGGTTCATCAGACTAACAAACGGCGTGATAACCGTCCAGCTTGTCAACCTAAATAACTGTGGTAACTGGAGGAAACCGATGCCAGTAAAAAATATTAACATCAGACCACAGAGTTCGTCAACCTTCTTGTTCAGCCAGCTTGTTCAGAAGGAACACAAGTTAAAAATGACTTTCGAAAGCGCTATTCGACTTTGACGTTCTTATGTTTCAACAATCTAAAAGTATTTTAAAGTAAGCTTTAGCTTACCTACTTTAAAATACATATAATAAAGTAGTAACGAAATCAAAACTTTATATTGATTATTTTTGAAAAAAAGTAATTGCTACGAGGTGTGGGAACGAGTCTGATGGCGAAAATATAGTTTCAATTTTTTTGTCCGTTTGTTTGTTTGTCCGATGTATATTTCGAATTGGCGCAAAAACTACTGAACGGATTTGGATGAAATTTGGCACACAGATAGATTATAACCTGGATTAACACAAAGCGTACTTCTCATTGTCAGAACCCCGAAAGTCTGACAACTAATTTTACCAAGTGGTATCGTATTCCACAGAAACTGAGTTATAGAGATCAGATAGGCAGTCGCTTCATGTAAAATATACATTCATAATATATGTATTCAGCTGCATCCAGTTAGACTGGAAGCCAACCCCAACATAGTTGGGGCTAAGCAGATGATTATGGTACTTCATCATTATGGTACTTCAGCGAGGCCGCGGGCATAAACTAGTCTATTATAAAAGCATGAACAAACACACATGCCACAAAAAACCTACATACCAGGAACCTGGATCCTGTATCCTGTATCCTGTAACATCACTCAGATTAAATTACCAGGTCTACTATTTTTGGGTAATACACGAACAGCTACGTATACATACGATTAAAAAAACCAACCAATCTACAAACAGTGAACTCGTCTGTACTTCCATTGATCATTCACTTTACCGATCGTATGTACGTATGCAGTTACCTATCGTATAGTCCTTTTTCCTCTTTTTAATGCGTCTGCTCCCCCTCGATAAATTGTAACCTTTGTTAGGGAAGCCATGTTTATGTATGTAATTTGGCGTTTACGTTGCATTCCGAGCTAAAACAGCGTAATTAATGAAGATACGTAGTTTTATTGGGTTATTTTTAATTAGAATTTGTTTATCTATGATTCAGATAAATTCCGAGAAGTGGTGGCCCAATGATAGAGCCCCCGACTTACGAGTTGTAGATCGTTGGTTTGAACCTAGGCAGGCGCTTTACTTTGTGTAAATAATTTCTCTCAAAACAGTGAAGGAAATCATCGTGAGGAGACCAGCACGTCCTAGAACCAAAAATTCGAAGACATGTGACATCTCCTACCCGCGCTGGGCCCGCGTGGTGGATTACGGCCCACTCCCTCTCACAGGAGGCCTGTGTCCCAGCAGTGGTAACGTGATAGGCTGATTATGCTTATACTAAGATTAATGCAAAAATATTACAGGCATAGGCTAGATGTAATAAAGTTGCCAGAACTTAATAACTTCATTGAGACTTTACAGCTGCAACATTGTTTCAAATTGTCGCAGTAAAAGTTATTATAGTGTTGGCAGAAGTCCGAACATTCCCGGGAGATCTTTGACAACGTTAAGATTTATACTCAATAAAGTTGTCTCTGTGAATGGCGGATGTCGTTGGCAAACTGTACGAATAATTAATCTATCATCATCATCATTTCAGCCCGGAATCGCCCACGGGGTTTAGGCCTCCCCTTTCTTCTGCCATACTTCCCGGTTCCATGCATCTCTCATCTAGGTATTTCTCGCGAGTTTGACGATATCGTCAACCCAGCGCGCTTTTGGACAGCCCTGGTTACTTTGACCTAACCTTGGCCACCATTCGGTCACAGTTTTACTCCATCGGCTATCACCTTGTCTAGCTAGAATTCATCTATGTGTATTATCCTAAAATTTATTTATACGTATTGTATATTGTATGTATGGTCACCAACGGAGATAAGTAACCAGGGTCGTCGGATATAGTTGAAGTTTAGTAAGAAACCGATTAATGTTTTCTAATAAAATTTAATTTAGTTTGTAGAAAACCAACAGTTCATTTATCAAATTAAATTTTATTCGAAAACATCCATCGGTTGAAGTATTTAACAATATCCGACGACCCTGGTTACTTATCTCCTTTGGTGACTGTACATCATACACAGGAATAATAATCCCCTAACAAACACGCTTCAAAGTTTCCTTAAAGTTTAAAACCTTCGCTTATGTTCGTAGAACGTTGATCTCTGAGCTTCAGTGCATTATCATCGATCGTCACCGACATGGCAACATTGTCTGGAGGCTGCACAATAAAAGATAAGTAGCTGTTGTAGGGCTGCCAAAAATACGATATTCACGGGATAGGTTCCCGGGATTTGTAGAGGTGTTTATAGATTCTGTGTCGAAACTCATATTAAAAAAAAAAAGTTTGATATGAGATTGTGAATTTAAAAAATCGCTTGTTTTGTGAAAATAATAATAAATAGGTAGGTATTGTTGGAAGGTACATTCTTATTGTACAAGAACAGATTTGGGGGTCACCATCCTATCTGTTCTTGTACAATACGATTAATAAATAAATATATTATAAAACATATATTAAAATTATATATAATTATAATATTATTATTATAATAAAAGACAGAATTGTGTGGAAAAGGGAGACCCTGCATTGGGACAATACAAGCTAGTTAGATTAGATTAGAAATATATTACAATACAATGAAAAAGTAAAAATAATTCTAATCACATATGTATGCTTATACCTAAAGCTAAATAAACTCCCAAAACTTTCACAGTTACATAAGCTCTGTCTACAATATTCCCGTCCCGTCCCGCACTTCTCAATCCCGGGGCTTGTCGCGTAGCAACACTAGTGCGAACCCTCCTTAACTGTTACGTGAGGTATTAAGAATTTAGTGAGAGTCCTGACAAGCCCTCCTCATCGATTCGACGCCAGGTTGTTGCTTTTATAACCTTGTTTTGATTGTAGCCTTGAAGGTAACGATTTACGACTCAATACAAAATAAAGTATCGGAAGTTTGCTGTAAAATGTTGATGGCTCCTGTCTTAAATTAAAGAAGTGTCGTTACATTTTTTTATAACTTTGTCGTGAGGTTATTGCACGCTTTGTGGAATATTGTTTTATGGGGCCTCCAACTTGATAAATGTGTTCAGCTGTCGATATCTAAAAGTTATGTTTTCAGGCTTTCATCTATATCTTCTATACAGGGTGGCAGGGACATCGACGCGCAAACTGTAACCATGCATTCAGCACATGAGTTAAGACCCCATAGCGTCGAAATTCTTCGTCGGTTATCAAAAAAAATCTTCTGTTTCATAGAAAAGTGCAATACCTACGCGGCCAAAATGTATGGAACAGTAATATTTTTTTTTAATAACCGACGTAAAATTTCGACGCTATGGCGTTTAGACTCATGAGCTGAATCCATGGTTACAGTTTGCGCGTCGATGTCCCTGCCAGCCTGTATACTAATAATAAAGCTGAGAAGTTTGTTTGTTTGTTTGAACGCGTTAATCTTTGGAACTACCAGTCGCATTTGAAAAAATATTTTTGCATATGATAGCATCGTGATATGATAGATCATATTTATCATCAGGCTGGGACTCTTAAAAGTAGAGAAAAAAGAAAAAGTTAGATTGGTTTCGGTTTATATATTTTTTTCCTTATACCAGTTTTCCTTTATTTTAACAGGTAAATAATAACGGAAATATAACCGTCAGTAAAGGTAGGTAAGAGCTTACTCTTACCTAATACATAATATATGAAGTAGCGAGCTTACTCACTGCTTCATTTATTATGTAGAAACATATTCTAAATGCAGTGAAAACTTAATGGGCTATATTTCAACTGCCTGTCCACGTAAGCGAGGTACATTTTCTAGCCGCTCCCGGAGGCTACGGCTATAAAAGAGCAGGAGGAAATAGGCTAGGAGAAGATAGGCTAGGTTAGTGGGGTATATTTTCTGACAAGTTTATGTTAAAAAGCGTGTAAAGTCAAAGTCAAATTATTTATTTCAAATAGGCACATAAAAGGCACTTTTGAACGTCAAAAATAAAATTAAAATAAAATTGATTCTAGTCGCCCCTTCCAAAAGGTAGTTTTCGTATGGAGAAGAATGGGCAAGAAACTCCACCGTTACCCATTACGTTTGTAGAGGGAAAAGATCAGATTGATATAATTATAATCTTTAAAGACTATAAGTAAGAAGTCGACATAAAATTTTAGTTGTTTATAAACTAGCTTTTAGGCGATATCTAAACACGATAAAATAAAAATATAAAAAGAATTGATGTTGTTTTTTGGGAGACAACGACCACTGTTAGTATTGTTACTAGAAGTATGAGTAGAGAAAAACGGTTTTCTTATGTTTTACCGTGTAACCAACCAACCAAATATCGAAACCAACCACGTCTGTGAAGTTCATACAAAAAAATAAATAAACTAATATTTCAAGTGATTACGATACCTGCGGTCGATAACCCCACAATAAATCATCAAATTAATTAATTTTGTTTTATCAAATTTAGATATGGATACCCATCGGGTCCAAGGGGCTTAGCTAGCCAATTTAAAATAACCCTGTATACAATTTTACGGTGACAAAAGATAAGTACCTACTTTAAAACACATTCTTTCACGAAAAATCCAACTGCTTCTTCAAATCATTTCTTTTTATTCATCTATACAAATAGAGGAATTTATCCTCCTACGATCCAAACAGAACTGAATTCCCAATTATACTGAAGAGGTGTAGCATCTCTAAAGTACAATACGGTTTAAAATCCGGATGTGTAGACATGTACAGTCATATTCTGAAGTCGAGTCGAGTTTTAACAAGACAAACTTGCGTCTAGTCGCTAACAAGTCGCCCAAGAGCTAGGGGTGACAGTCACTCGAATATTGTAATCGGCTTAGTTATCCCGGCCCGTGTATTGCAGCCCTCGACGGTTTATACGTATTATATAGTTAATAGATATGTTTATAATTGTTGTTTTTGTAGGATAATGATATAGATGGTTTTATGCGAGAAACTATTTTGTCGAACCCTCGTTTCATCATAGACCTCATCCATCTCTTTCCATCAGGCATGATCGAGGTCAAGAGTAGGCTAATCCTACTAATAATATTATAAACGTGGACGTTTGTATGGATGGATAGATGGATGCTTGTTACTCTTTCACGCAAAAACTACTGAACGGATTTGGATGAAATTTGACACAAAGATGGTTTATATCCAGGATTAACCTAAAGGATAATGTTTAGTCCGATATTCCCACGGGATCAAAACCTTTGCGGATGAAACCGTGGGGCGCAGCTAGTTCAACAATAAAAAACAAGAATGATTGAGGACCTGGTTGTAATAAAATTCCCTTACTGTGTCGTAGTGGTCATTGGACGAAAACAGTTAAACGGTACTGTTGGAAATCACACAGGTGTCTTAAATGAATAAATTAGCAGCATTTATGCATTAGCATAATTATTTTAAAATTTATCTACTGCTGGGACACAGGCGTTCTCTCTGTGAGAGTTAAGTGATCCAGCACGCGAGCCGCGGGTTGGTAGATGTCACATACCTTCGAAATTTTGGTTCCAGGACTTCTTACAAAACAGAAAATGCATTAAAAACACCAAAATAACGCCCATCTTCACAGCCATAAATATTGTCAATATGAGAAACCTTTTTTCTCTTGTTGGTTTTCAGAATAAACCTACCTACTGGATTACCACACGAAGGCTGTAAGCCATAACGGATCGTTCTAATTTACACTGAAAACAGACACATATGTAAGGTTACACTAGAAAAACGGTATGTGTGAACAAAATCCCTGGACCCGTGTCACAGCCTCCCTCGGATTTGCTTAACAAGATTAGGAGAGCGAAAAATGCCAGACAATGAGGTCGAATTAACTGCGAATGTGAATGTAGGACATTCGTTGTTACTACTGCACGAGCTTTGAAATAAAGTCGTTTTTAGAAAATAAGATTAGATATGAAATAAAGTTTTATTATGTCTAATAGGAATAAAAGGATCGTATATTCGTGGTTCATGAATGTACTAGCTGCGCTCCGCGGTTTCACCCACATAAATTTAGATCCCATAGGAATATCGGAATAAAAAGTATCCTATATGTTAATTCTGGTTATAAACTATTTGTGTGCCAAATTTCATCCAAATCCGTAGAGTAGTTTTTGCATGAAAGAGTAACAAACATCCATTCATCCATCCATACAAACTTTCACGTTTATAATATTATTAGTTTAGTAGGATGTCATTAAAAGTATGCTTCTACCCTGCATTAACAATTATTAAGTGTATATGTTCTTTTACTCACTTTTTAATCATTTATAGTATAGCTAGTCATTGTAAAAGTAAACAATCGATTGCGTAGACTACATTCGTCTACGCTGCTACGACATAGCTTATGCTACGACGTGCCTACGACGGCTTTGACGCCTATTAATTACTACACGAAGAAACGAGAACTCAGAGTACTATTGTGCACAAATTCAATATGAAAATGGCATAATGTGTAAACAACCGTTTTATATTCATTTTTCAATCAATCATTTTCGTAGAACAAGTTAACTGTTTTCACCTGTACGTTTCAATAGCCTTTGATTCGATCTTTATCAGAACCAATAACGATTTCGCTAAAAAGCTTGCTTTTAGCAAAACAAGATTTTCCGGAAAACCAAGAACGAGTAGGTACTATTATATACTACTTAAGGGAATATTAACAGAAAAAATAGTTGTAAGAACATTCTTTTGAGCGGTTATTCATAAGCGGCATACTCGTAAAAAGGTTATATGATTAGAATTTTTGACATAAAGAGGTATATATTTAATTTAGGCCGAGGCAGTAAATATTACCTGAAGGTTGGGATCAGGAGGATCAACCCTGTAAAAAAGGATCGTTCGTTATAATTTATGAAAAATAAATTGGTTTTAACGTTTAAGTAGAATAAAGAGATGTGTCGGAATAAAGGTTTAATACGGATTCAGTTGCTTTCAAAATAAACATGGAAAAGGGTCACGTTTAATACCTATTTTATTTATTTAGGTAATATATTTGTTCCATTACGTAACAATTAACAATTTTATACGTTGACAATTTTATTGTTATTTGGCGTGTAAATTAGGAGTCAAGCGTCAGTGTTAGCAGAAGAAACGCGTATAAATAAAATTATGAGTATAACTCTCTTTCGTTAGACTCTTTAAACTCGTTCTCGAAAGACATAACAATAGTTGACAGTCGGTAGACTGGTTTAACCGCCAGGTGGTCTGACAACCATCTTATTTACCGTCTTATTTATGGTTGTGGAGGTTAGATAGGCATTAAGCATAATCAATCACAGCAATTAGATTGGAAGCCGATCCTAACATAGAAAAGACTGGGCACATGATGACGATATTAACAATCAGTAATATTAAACCTTGTTTATCTAATTCACGACTTAAGTGCTATAAAGTTCGGTGGAGAATAGAATAGAGCATTGATTTTGATATAAATCATATTGCGTATCTTAAGACTTCAATGTTCCATTATACATAACGTAGCTTAGGTAACATAAGTAGCACAATTGGTGATGCTTTATTTACATTAAAATCTAGCCTATTAGCTAATAAGTAATTTCAATAAACGCACGCATCGAATAATGTTTAAAAAAAACACAATTACCCAATATCAGTGCGTTATTCGGATAGTTGGCACCGCACAAATCGTTCGTTCGAGCCGCATAAGTCGTCAGTATGCCATACTATCTGCTGCGCGGTCACACTTCAACAGAAGTGTGACCAACACTTTTGTGTGTGCGCAGCAGACTTACGCTGTGCTGCTGCGTGCTGTGTTGTTACCTAAGCGACAATAATCATTATGATAGTAATATGGACATGTATGAATCTCCCCATGTGAAAACATTGAACAAAACAACCCCAACACCAAACATATTTTTACCCAATATTTGCACTACAAAACCCTTTGAAATCGTTTAAATTGCATACGAGAATCGATTTAACGGCAATTAAATAACTGTAACATACGAGCAGAATCGTTTGATCATCCGCTTCATTCACAAACGTTGTGATTAAAAACGCTTTTCACTGTGTAAATAATCCAGAAATAACGAGGTAGCAATTAAATAGAGCTTTGAGACAACATTGGGTGGACAGGGGCTTACATCAAAGGGCCGGCAGGGGGCGTGGCCACGTGTCATCGAAGATAACGCCGTTACTTAACTGAGTGAGTGAGGCTTCTAATTCAGCGGGTTGGACTTGACTAGTTTTACCTAAGTGAGGTTTAGATTAGCGACAAAACTTGCCTATGGTGACTTACGGAAGCTACTTTTTACAATGTTTTTACATATGTGAGCACCAAATATCTATCATAAAAATTAATTTATCTGTCATTGCTTCATTTTGAATTTTTTAACCGATCGCGGTAGAGCTATTCCTTTTATTCTAGTTGCATCGTCTTCACATATAGTTATTTAGTTTAATTACGAAAAAAAGTCAGAAAAAACGCTATCCAAAACGAAGAGTGGTATCGAAAACTACGATGGGCATGATGGGCATGATGGTGATGCGATGCGACGCAGTTGAACTTAACGGCGGGTGATATTGCGGGGCACAGCTAGTTAAAAATAAAAGAAATGGGCCTTTTTATATAAATAAATGTGCAGGCATTCAACTTCTAATGAGTTTATACTAATAAATTACAATTATACACAACGACAATTTTCGGGTGTCGAATAACCAACAACCGCTGTTTTTGCAGCCACAGCCTTATATTTTATGAGTGGACTGCTAAACGCTTGTCCGAGGCTTCGGGACGAGGAATGTTTAATATTTGTTCCAACTGCTTTTATTAACGACAGTAACCACTACGTACTGACCGTCAGTGGGATTAGTGTTTAATTTAAAATGAAATCTGGCTTCAGGACTTAAACTTTTTTAATTAATTGGAATAACGAGGCGGTGTTTTGAGTTTATGCCTTTCCGTTTACTCTGGGTGTTTTTCTAATTATTTCATACGTGTTTTCATTTATTAATAAGGTTTTAGTTGCATACATATATTATTTATTTGAATTGAATGTCATTGAGGAAATGTTCTGTGTTCAATTAAACCGGTACTGAATAAAAACGAGTTACTAGGAAGGGATACAATTTTGTTAGAACGCATTTTAACGATAATGTTATGTAATTTGATGTGATAATGTAATATGTAGTGATAGTTTTAATAGTCTAAGGAAATAGAGCAGTGGTGGCCTAGTGGTAAGGGCGCGACTTACGAGTTGTAGGTCATAGGTTCGAACCCAGACTATTGCTTGACTTTATGTAAATTAATTTATCATCACTGTTCTCAAAATGGTGAAGGAAAACATCATGAGGAAGCCGGCATGTCCTAAAACCAAAAATTCGGAGATATGTGACATTTATAAACCCGCACTGGGCCGCTTGATGGATTACGACCTACTCCCTAAGAGAAGGCCTGTGTCCCAGCAGTGGGAACAGTATAAGCTGATTATACTTATACTTAATAGTCTAAGTTCAATACCTACCGTACCTACAATGTTTTTGTACAGTCAACAATACAAACCGTACCTACAATGTTTTTTGTACAGTCAACAATACAATGCGATTATTTAGGAGCCCATGTTCAAAAGTGGATACCGGGCTGTTAAGATCGTTAGTATCCAGTTCTGACATCGCTTGTTGCTTCTACCTAGTACATCAAAAGGGCACAAATTCGCATAAAGAACTTTCTAAAACATTAGGTATACCTTACAAAAAGATAAAGTACCAAAGCCACGGACCACATCAGCCACTGAGTTTTCAAACCCAGTGCCGTAACTGGCAGAGCAATTACTTGCTTAGACACTTTTAAAATCCCGCAATTCCGCAGCATTCGGGAAATGGATACGTCGGGATTGCGAAGCTACATGATCTAGTTTGTTCTGTATGGAATAAAATTTAAAGCAACAACTTGGTACTAGGTTTGGGAGGACTTTATTTCTGGTTAGGATTTCATGTAGTTCTCGAAAAAGTAGGTTACTTGAAAATGGGGAGTTTTATTTTTATTATACAATCATGTCTTGGTAAGATTTCCATCTTACATGAATTGAATTGAATTGTGAAACTGCTATTTATATTTTACATTATTTTAAACATT
Organism: Apamea epomidion; assembly: GCA_947507525.1. NCBI lineage: Eukaryota > Metazoa > Arthropoda > Insecta > Lepidoptera > Noctuidae > Apamea > Apamea epomidion. Next base: position 14,087,449 of record OX382230.1, on the reverse strand, counting down.
CTATCATTGTTTAAGTCTAATATTTATACAGAATTAAAATAATAATTATGTTCTTAAATAACAACTAATACCTAACTAATTAATAAGAATAACAAAATTATATCCTAACTTAAATAAAAATATTAACAAACTAAAATATAGCGTCGAAAGATACATCTTATATCAAATGATTGATGATTTTGCAATCGACAGATAATTGTTGTTCGTGGAATTAAATTGACGTCTGACAGATTTTGTATGGACGAGCTGTCAAAATTATTCCTGAGATAAAATGATCTGGGGTTGGAAAAATCAGCCCTAAAACTTATAAAAATAACTGTCTAATATTGTATTTATTTGTATAATTAGTCATTTAATTTAGTACCTAATGTAATTAGTTAGTTGAAGGTAGAAGGGGTCCGCATTTACTTTATCTTTCGCTTTTGAAACACGAAAAGTACAGGAGATAATATAACATACACGGGGCGTGCAGCCGGTTTGCACGTTTCCCATTTAAATTATTGATGTTAGTGTGGAACTAAAATCGTAAAACATATAAAGCCTTAATAAAACTAAGTTTTACAGCTAAAACCCGGAGGAATTCTGTATAAATAAACAAAATCCCATAATGAGGGGAGGTGGTATCAACTGGACTATCAAACGCCCGACGTCGCTGTGTCGAACCGTTGTGTCCCCAACTAGTCATAAAATTGTACGTGCGTGTTCGTGTCTATGTGGCGGGTAGAGTGAGGAAATGGGGAATTAGGAAACTTTCTGATAGCTCGAACAAATTATGGAAAAATATTGGAATTTGGTTACAAATGTTTTAGAGAAACAAAAAGAAATGAAAGACGAAAATAGAATGGAATTATTTGACCGCAGGTTTTTTTTTGTTTACTAAGATTTTCCACTTAAAGGCAGCTTAAGTATTAACTCTTTATATTATATTAGCTGCGCTCCCCATTTTCCCCCTGTGTCTCGATATCATGGGACTATCAGGATAAAAAGTTTCATAATGTAGGTCATTGTCTACCTATTTGCCAAAATTCATCCAAATCCGTTTCACCGTTCTAGCGTGAAAGCGTAACAGATAAAAAACTCACTTTCGCATTCATAATATTAGTTCGGATTAGGATTTTGGCAGCTCTTATATATAACCATTAATTTAACATAAATACGGCTGAATTTCAGTGCAAAGAGGGAAGGATATTTGACGTTGTAGGTCCTAAGTAAACCACAACGTCAGAAGGCCTTCCCTCTAGACAGGTTTTCGGAATGTGAAGGTTCCGTTAGTATTGTTCGTGCCCACTACGTATACCAGCAGAGTTTCAGATGGCTTAAGAGCCTGTAGAGCATTGAGTATTGCAGATTTATGATTATATTACAACATTGCAATAAGCACTTGGTATATAATTCAAAAGTCAGATATGAACTCTTTTAGAGCCAACAATATTTTTCAAAGAAGGTAGGTATAGGTAGGTAACGGAAAAAACAGCATAGAAAAAATAATGGAACTATACCCTGTCCATTAGGTTAACCGACAGCTGAATTAGAACGTATATATTCCAGATTACGTAAAAGTTAACTTTAAAATGCGTAATAAAATAAATATATAAACTGTCTTAACTTATTGAATTATCTTATTTATGGCTTCATACATACATTATAATACCGTACGTGTATCAATCAATGTATTATGTGTTGCTGCAATCACTAGTTCCATTTGTCAAAAAACGGTTTACCTAATGGACAGGGTATACAAGAGAAACCCTAAACTGTCCCCAACCAACAACGTTAATAAAAGCACAGATTAGCTCAATCAGTTGTGGCCGAAAGCGTGAAAGTCAGTAATTCCGTGTTCTAGCTGAGAGCTGAGCAGACCGCGGGACGTGCCTCGAATAAATAATAGCAGCTGATTAGGTCTGTACAGGTGTTGGGACGTGCCGGCCACCGGCGTCATTACTGAGGCCAATTGGTAACCGGTATTGGGGTGGCAAAAAATTGCGTGCGATAGTTTAGCTAATAACTTTATATGGTTCACAAAAGGTTGTTATTTAGGGAGGTAAGCGAAATAGCAAATATTCATATCTGGTTCTGACACTTCTATCGTGTAGGTAAATATGGAATTATTGTGCCGAAATGTGATTTGTAAACTGTGTAGGGTTCTGAAATTAAAGGGATCACAGTCTTGCTGAAGAACATGCATTATTTTTTTTCTAAATAACTAGTTGTTGCCTGCGACTTCAACTTCAGATCCAGGATGACAAGTAGCGTTCATCTTTAAAACCAGGTCTATCTTTATACCAAATTTCATCCAAATCCGTTCAGTCGTTTTAGCGTGAAAGTGTAACAAACAAACGAACAAACTCACTTTCGTATTTACAAATTTTATAAGTTAGGACAGCAGGTGATTAACACCCGTACATCCCTGTACGGGTGTTGGGACGTGTCGTCCACCGATGCCATTACTGAGGCCAATTGATGACCGGTGTTGGGGCGACTAAAAATGGCGTGCGATAGTTTGGCTAATAACTTTATGTGGTTCACAAAAGATTGCGAGGTTGGGGTGAAAAAATTACGATACATTAGGAAATATCTGTGTAGTTCATTCATATAAGATTAAGATACAGAATGTGTGTAACCTTCTAATTGAAGAAAATTCATCATTTTGTTTCACCTTTCGTTCCAAGCGTCGCTGATCAAACTCTCCTACTCTCTCATACACGAAGTACCGAGGATCACTACAAAGCAAAGCACACCAAAACCCCAACAATTGGAAGTGTCGGTGTATAAGATCAATTATCAAGTCCCGGAGTCTGGGATCCCGGTGCAAGCTTGTTTAGTTACCGTGTTAGAACAATTTGGTTTGCTCTCAACGGGATAGTACGGACGACAGAGTTGTATGGTTCCTACAGTTTAAACTGTGTATTGTGTATGAATACGGTTGGGTAATTGCGACGTATCTTCAGGGAATGAAGGAGTTAAGGTATAATATAGCACTATTTACGGGTGTGAACTACTAATCGGATCTCATTACGTAGGTTCTTGTAAAGTGCTTAGGACTTTTATTGTAAACTATTTTTTTGATTATGAACTACTCATTTTTCGTCCTTATGCAATATTTTTGGGTCACACAACATGTAGTAACTCGATTTAAAAGCTTTTCTTTATTGTACTTTGATTACTACTGACTGCCTCGTTAGTCGCAAGCGCTGCTGAGCATGAGGTCCTGGTTTCGGTTCCCAGGTCGGGCAAATTGTTATTGGCGTTTTCCACCTGGAATTCCTCGGTGGCAGCCTGCAGTCTGGATTTGTGCCCATTTGAGGGCAATAGGCTCGCCCGCTATTTCGTGGGACTTAAACATAACTGGCGAAATGCGTGTGTACTGTGGGTACAGTCACGAGCAAAAGTATGTATACACTCGGCTTTATTCAAAAGCGATTTACTCCTTTATTTTTAAATTAAATTTTATGTTGTTACGAACATAGCATTTTTGAACCCATAGGTTTATGTAATGTGTCATATTTCAACGATGCATTCGTTATTTCACGAAAAAATCGCATTGAAAGTTGCCAAGTGTTGACATATTGGTGCTCGTGACTGTAAACCTCTACCCAACCCTTCAGCGAAACAAGACGTGATGTTATGTAAACTTCTTATTCTTGCAAGTTCATGTCTAACTATTGAAATACTTTGTGCTGCTTTTGTTCAACGAGTGAGGGATCTATAAAATAATTTCAGTAATTAATTTTTTGAGGTAATTAATTTGCAAATTAAAAATCGGTTTATTTATACATTTTATAATGAAGACGCTACCTTCGTGAATTTATTCACGATATTTCCGTTAACGCCTTAATGCCTAAAAGATGAATGCCAGTCCTCGAACTGTTTGATTTATGAGCTCATCTCCCATCGAGACTGGCGCTGTATTACACTTAATTTTATTTAAGATGAATGTTGCATTTCCTCCATGTATTTATTTCCGAATTAGATTTGAAACTGAACATTTTTCATCCAAATTTGCGGATGAAACGAAAACACTTTTGTTTTATTCTAAATCATTGTTTTATTTAGAAGTATTTCACTCTGGACATTATTCACAAAGATACCGTCGCGGTTTATTTTTAAACTGCAATAACCAAGGGTCCGAACGACATTTTTTGTAAAAAGGGCTATAGTGTCCCTTTTTGTGTTTAGTTTATGGCCGTTCAATGTTGTGGAAGTGTGTGGAAAGTCAGAGATATGGCGAGAGCATAACACGCCATAAATATCGGGGCCAATATACGGATTTATTCGCGTATAGGTCGAAAAAGTTTATTTAAAAAGAAAAAAAAAATGTAAACTTTGAAATGTGTGTTTTGGAATTTTTATTTATGGCAGCTTAGATCTCGTATATTTTGAAAGGGGACACTGCCGGCCGTCGATAGTGTTTGCAGTGTCAACTAAAGCACGCGCTCCGGCGTTTTCGACAGTTAGTCTAGACTTTATTGTTTTAAACTTTGCGGCTTTGTGGCAATTAAGTTCAATAGATAAATTATTTACGAACCTGTTTCACCATTGAGGCTAAATATTATATTCGCGGATCATACTGAATTAGTAGGCGAGATAAAAATAGCTTATAATTTAATCAATATGCCTAAGTGTACACACGAGTGGCATGTTGTCGGCGGTTGCAGTTGCCTCTGTCGTCGCTCGTGTACTCGTATATGCACCTTAATGTGTTCGTGACACACGTCCGATAATATCGCTGCTGTTGTGTGCCTGTCGGTGTGAAATTATCCTGCGAAAAATTGCTACCGGGACAAAAAGTATGCCATCTGTTTCCTTGCCAAATTTTATCGAAATCCGTTCATTGGTTTAGGCGTGAAAAGGTAACATACAGACAGAGTTACTTTCGAATTTAAAATATTAGTATGAATTATAAAAACCACATAATGAAACTGATCACTCGAAAATGTTAACAAGCCCTTTGGCTTGGTCTCCTTTATCTACGATAATTGTACCTACCTACCTAAACCTCCATTGTTAAGGTAAGTGATGGGTCACCTACCTAAATAATCGAGGTGAATCACAATTAATTGTGTAACAATCTATCAATCTCAATCTGAATCATTTTGAAGCATATTGCTAATCCTTGCTTCATACGAGTACGTTCGAAAAATTTGTCTGCTCACCAACGTAAATAACGCAATGAACTGTCTAAATGGAAGCCATTGCTTCTGATAGTGTGTTACGCAATTACCCCGAAGGATTAGCCTCTACTTAAGATTAGTGCCCAAATAGTAGATCCTGGTTTACCGTTACAAAAAGAGGGCAAAATAAAACGGCGAACCTTAAGCCCTGTGTCGTAAACCAGCCAGTGTTTATGTTTCATTAGCTTGTTTTGCTGAGTACACACTTAAGAAGCTGTGAGTGTTGAGCCCAGGTGCGCCCGCGACTATTTACTAGTCGCCGCCCGGGGTCACTACACCGAATTGCGAAGGGTGTGAAGAATAAGGAAAGACGTGGAGGTGATTTTGTTTTATTTATTTATTAAACTCGGTAAATGATTTGACGGCACGGTCGGCGCAGTGGTTAAGCGATTGACTGCTGCGCTGCGTGTCGCGGGTTCGATTCCCGCACGGAACAAATATTTCTATGGCCTACAAGTAGTTGTTCCGGGTCTGGGTGTTTGTGTATGTGAGTTCAAATGTTTGTAAACGCACCCACGATACAGGAGAAATTCCTCTATCAGTCAACCAAGGGTCTTCTTCGTCGTATCGACAATTCCATTTGTATAAACCTCTTACAACAAATAGTTTAACCCATTCATTTCTCTTTACACACACACACACACTCACCTGCACATACAAACACAAAACACATTCAACTTCCCCCCCCGTATCCCCATAGACAATCACGTAAATAATGTAAATTTAAATTAAATTAATAAATAAAATTGTTATGATTTGTTAAATAAGTATTCTGTCCCAAAATACATATTCGGTGCTAAATTATCCAGCTATGAAAGAGCGGAGTATCCTAATACAGGCTTTTTCTTAGCTTAAAAGGAGGCTCCAATCATCACCATGTTGTTCTATTTTGGTTATGAAATATATTTTTTTTTTTTTTTTTTAATAACCTAATTAAGATCGATGACCGATGGCCTTGTGAAGGCTGCAGGAATTCGCTGGATGCGGGAAGCACAGAACCGGTTGAAGTATCGGTGTTTGGGGGAGGCCTATGTCCAGCAATGGACGTCTTTCGGCTGAAATGATGACGAACCTAATTAAGCTTCGACCAGAGTTCGACCACTTCGACAGCGTTAGCTTTGGCCTCGCAAAGGTTTTCTTTAGTGTACGAGTAGGTGTTATTGCGCAGCGTGCACGACAAGAGGTGATGCATCGTTTGTGATGAGGCTCCACAGTCACACTGTGGCTTATCAGAGTACCTGCCTGGCTAACTTGTCCTTGTAGCGACAAACCTAGCTTGGCCATGGCAGTTGGTGGCCCGCTGGAAGCTTTTCTGCAGGCTGAGCATAGTCAGCTGGAGGGGGATGGAGCGGGTGGTGGAAAGATAACAATGCAGGTGTATTATTTGTAAGAGGAATTAAAACGGTTTTACGCGTTCTTGTTGGTGTTTTCGTATGATATTGGATTTTAATGGTATTTGTAAGATATTCAATTGGTAAGATTAGTGATATTGGTATCAAAATGATTGTTTTAAGTACAAACAAAGGTGATATTATTACTTTTATTGACATTATTATGATATGCAGATTATGACGTTGAAACTAAATTTAGATTTGGAAGACTTTTCGACTGATAGTCATACGATGCACAAAATGAATCACACAGATAAGCGTAATGATAACTTTAACTTTAGATAATATTTCAAAAACAAATAATATCTTTGAGCAATACTCCATGGATTTCCCTATCCAATTCCAAAATTACGTACGTCGAAGATTATCGCTGTCAGGCCCCGCACGGACCGGAAGCTGCACAATGCGAGGGCGACGCGCCCGACCACGGTTATTATCTACCTGCAACGTCACTTCCGCCCGGACTATCCCGTTCGGCGCCCTTTCGCTTCGTTGAAAGGGGCTTCGATTTTTGAAAGTGCATGTTTCTATCGACATAGAAAAACTTTACGCGCGGATTCTCGTGAACGGAAAATATTGTTTTTGTTTTAATGGTTCTTTTTAGATCCCTTTGTAATAAATTAAGGTTTTTTTCTTATTGTTTTTGAATAATTTTGGTTTAGGTTCATTGATTTTGTTGGTTCGAGTTGTTTTAGGGTAGGAACAGTTTTATTCTTCTTTGCTTTTATTAGAAAAAGGTATAAATAAATGTGAATGGGAAACCCATGAAATAACAGTTTTAGATCGTATATAGCTGATGAAGCAAAATATTGGATTATCATTCATAGAATTAAAAATGTATCTTGTGTGGCTAAGAACCAAAAGTTGACAACATATATTATTTATCTGGATTACTATATATAGCCAATGATGAACGAGAACAGTGGAAATTGCGTCTGTTTTACAAAAACCAGCGCTGTGAACCAACGCTGGGGCTCTGTCTCGTATAGTGTCTTAGCATTATGCTGAGCGAAGGCCGTTTTGCGTGGATGTGACGCAAGTTTACCCCCAACTTGTTAGTGTTTGTGTTCTTTTTTACGCGTCATGTTTGCCGCGAATAAATGTGTTTTTTTTCTATTCTTTAAAAAAAATCGTGTTTAAAATTCCAATATGAGAAGGATGTTCGTATACTTACTAAGCATAATACATATTAGATTTAGATATATTCAGTAACCTGTTATGTTTTCCGGTTTTCTCACGATGTTTTCCATCACCGTTTTGAGAGCAGTGGTGATGATATAATTTACACAAAGTAAAGCGCCTGACTGGGGTCGAACCTACGACCTAGAACTCGTAAATCGCGGCCGTGACCACTGGGCCACCACACCTCAAGAATGGACCTTTTTGGGGCGGATAGATAATTATGTATCTGGCCTGTGCACACGGTTTTGGTATAAGTAAATACTTTATTTTGGACTAACTGCGCCCCGCGGTTTCCCCCCATAAGTTTTGATACTATGGGAATATCGGGATAAAAAGAACCCTATGTAATAATCCTATTTATAAACTATATGTGTGTCAAATTTCATCCAAATCTGTTCAGTAGTTTTTGTGTGAAAGAGTAACAAACATCCATCCATCCATACAAACTTTCGCGTTTAAAATATTAGTAGGATATTTCATGCATTGGATACTTTATTTTGAAGCTTTATACATAATTATGGAAGAATGGTTCTAGACAATAAAAGGGTTCATTTTTCGTGTGTACATCTTTTTGGGGCTGACTTTGCCTATCTAGTAATTCGACCTGCGCTATTGATAGCCTGCCTGGCCTAGTCGTTGCTGTAACGTAGTTACAGCAACGACTAGGCCACAAGTCACCATCACATCTTCACATAATTCAATTGGTTATGTTGAATCAACGCTAGCCACTTTGGACATATTAATTCCTGTTCTCGATTTCGAATAACTGTCTAATTAAACGGTTTCTGGCTCGCAGCCATATGTCTTGAAGTTTAGCGAGGGACATACGGAGTTTAGGAACTTGCAACCTGCAAACTGATCTTCTTTTTTTAATCATTCTGTGTCTTTAATTAGAGATTCTTTAGCAGATAAATAACTTGTTTGGAGTAAAGAAACGTGGTGCACACGAGGGAGTGTGGAATTCATAAGTGGTGCCAAATGATTGAGGTAGGCACATAAAAGACGTTATTTAATGTAATGTGTCAAATCATATATTTCAAGTAGGCCAAATGGCCACTTTTGAACGTCAACAAAGTGTTTGTCGAATTTGGTTTAAATATTCAAGAGTGGATTTTTCCTCTCATAAATTAATAGAGAATTTACATACCTGATATTTTTGTAACAATATCATTTAAAACAGTGTCCATGGAGTTGGTTGCCCGTTCTTCTCCATAGGTACCTATACGCTTTGAAATGGGCAACTAGCTTCATATTTTACAAGCTTTTATTTAACTTGCGATGTATGTATGTATGTATGTAACTATGTTTGTTCGGGTGGACTTTTGCAACTCAATTTTGAAGCAGATATCTTCAACCGACTGAGCTGAAATTTTGCATGTGTGAATCGGATGACAATGCAAAATTATTATGACATGGAGCTGATCTGATGATAGAACTGGAAGGTGGCCATAGGAACTCGGTAATTAAACGGCACAAACCCGTCGAGTTTGGGATCGTATGATTCGTCTTGACGAGTACTTTGGTGCTAGATGGTAACCAGGGACTAAATATGAACAGGTAGCTTAAGTGCAGTAAACGCATATAACGGAAAAACACTGCTACGCGCTACGAACTACGCCATAGTCAATCTCGCATCAAAAATACTAAAAAGTTAAAAATAAAATTAAAAGAAAAAAAAAACTTTTTAAAAACAAGCTTTTATTACTTATTAATACTAAAAAGTTAAAAATAATTTAAACCTGCTAAGAAATAAATAAAAGCGTGTTACATTTTGATGGAACACTAAAGAACACTTAGAGCACAACGTAACACGCTTTTATTTATTTCTTAGCAGGTTTAAATTATTTTTAACTTTTTATTCCTTTTTATTAATAAGTAATAAAAGCTTGTTTTAAAAAAGTTTTTTTTTCTTTTAATTTCTGAGTGGTCGACTACTTGATAATTCAAAAGTGCCTATAAATGAATACAAACTAGGCCTCTTCTTCTTCTCCTGTCGATAGTACTCTTCTCCGATATGTTATATTGTTTGACCCTGATAGGTGGCCACGTTCATTGCGGCATGGTGAACGGGCGATTAGGGCACTCCAGCAAGTGGGGCATGGTCTCATTACAGGCACCGTACTCGCAGATTGAGTCTGCAGCGCCTAACTTAAACTAGGCTTAAAATCAGATAGTTCTCTAATACAGAATAGACACAAATAAATAGCTCACTAACCTTCCAGCACGTATGTCACCCGACAAGCAAATTATCTTGTTGTGCCCAAATGAGGAGTCAAACACGGGACCCCTTCTGTCGGCTTGTGTTTTCGCATCGCTGCACCTAAAAGGGGCGGCCACAACCTGTTAGAAAGGTAACTCGTAAGTCTTTAGTCTGTCAGTTAAAAGTTAAAGCTTAAAATAGAAATACCTTTTCGTATTTTCATGAACGAATTGTGAAAGCGAGCAATGTGAAAGGTCAACTTGAATATAATGACGTGAATTTATTTCTGGAAAGGTCATGTGTCATTTATATATTGTATGATTTTAGTAACTACTGCTCATATGCAGCCTCCAAAAGTTAGTTGACTTTTTTATACTTCAGTTTTGATACACCATATTATGATTTAAAATTCTAGTAACCAATACGTTGTAACAATATTATTATGATTTAAAAGAGTGTCCATGGAGTTCCTTGCCCGTTCTTCTCCATAGGTACCTACTACGCTTTGGAATGGGCAACTAGCTTCATCTTTTTTACTGACCGACCTTGACAATTCAAAAGTGCCTGTAATTGGTTTATTTGAAATAAATAGTTTGAGTTTGAGTTTAGTGATGCAAATATTTGAACTGCTATAACGTTTTTATTGACTAATTCAACTACCTTTGACTTATCATAAAAAATAATCTAGTAATCCCTTAGGAGTGCATGATTATTTATTTATTTTAAATCATAATATGGCATCACAGCTGAAGTGGAAAAATGTCAACTAACTTTTGTAGGCCACTGTATCTAGTTTAATATACCTTGATACCTTGATCAATGTGACAGATTTTGAATAATAGTAACTTTTATGTATTTCAGGATCGTTTTACTGATTGGATAAGAAGAATATAATACAAGAGGAAGAAGGAAGGACAAGAGTTGAATTTACGTGAATGCATTTCAGGAAAATTCAAATGTAACACATTGTTGTGTACATAATCAGGATATAGTTCCCACTGCTGGTCTCTTCCCTTTGAGAGGCTATAATCTATCACGCGGGCCAAGTGCAGGTTGGTAGATGTCACATGTCTTCGATTTTTTGGTGCTAGGACATGGTTTCCTCACGATGTTTTCCTTCCGTTTTGAGTCCGTCCGTCCAATTTCTGCTTATATAAATATACGTACGTACCTATTTAATTACCTACATCAGTCTAGATTGGTTAATATGACATATTTTAAATAAAAGTTTCTTTTATGTTGTGTATTTCAGGATCGCTTCAATATTCAACCAGTGAATAGGAAAAAAAAAAACAAAAATGTAGAATAAAACCTGGTGAATGTTTTTGCAGTTTGTGGTGAATAGTTTTATACTGGTACAAAATAGCTCTTTTGAGGTCTAGTTTTAAGCAGATTATTTTGCAGCGGTTTTGCGATTTATTTTTTAAGCCATAACGTGTATGTTGTTTGATGGTAATTTTCATGTCATTTGTTTATACCTAATCATACCCGGTATACTCAACAACACAACATCACGCTTTGTTAACCCGAAAGGGTTGGCAGGGTTGGATCTATGGTATAATATCTATAACAGCTCACAGTTTGGATGTTGGCGGTGTTAAGCCCCCGTGCCTCGGAAAGCACGTTAAGCCGTTGGTCTTGTGCCTGACTCTCTCAGGTCATATCGGATTGCCGTCCCATCTGACAATGAAAGTGAAGGAAGAGAGAGTGCACCTGTGTCTGTGCACACACTTATGCACTATAATATCTCCTGCGTAGATGGCTAATCTCCGCTGAGATTGACTGTCATGGCCGAAATTCGGTCTGGAAGACTATTATATTTTAGTCAGTTTTCATAACAATTTTAGATACGGATTCTCGTCTCCGGCAGTTTTATATCTTCTAAAACAGTTTTGGAAACGCGAACTCTAAGTGAAATATAACAACTCCAGTAACTAAGTATTGAATCGAAACTACTTAATCTAGGTATTACGCAGTGGCTTAGGCTTATTTAGGCTAACGCTAGCTTATTTCGCTACGCAAACTTTATTCCCAAGATTACCTTACTATTTAATGGTGCCACGGACTATTACGGGTTAGTAGTCGATTCGCTGAGGTCTACTCGCCCGAAACGGGCTAATCGACCCTTTTTAATAATATTATTTTTTCTATAGGCGACTCGCACGAAGTATATTATATTTGTGGGGGAGTCGACAACTCCAGAAAAATGTATTAGGTCATTTTCTATACTATTTTATTGCATAATTTTCAAAATGTGCCAATTGCTTAATACATACTTATTTCTGGAGCTGTCGATTCGCCCCTTTCGGGCGAGTACAGACGCCTGCACATCAAGCTACTACAATCTGTCTAATTTCTCAATCGCTAAAGCTAAGTTTAAGGTTCAGGGATGATTGGGAAAATTTTACAGTTCGAGTAGCTTGACCTGCTGGCATCTGTACATTCGTGCGAATCGACAACCTAATAAGCCACTATTACCGAAGTAATCCCAGGGATACATAACATTGATGTAACTTCAGGCCGATGGAGGTTTCCTTCAGTAATTTGATAATATCAAGCAAAATATATATTAAGATATATTGGCACGACAAGGTCTACGTAGTTATGGGAGCCCGCAAAATGTTGTTCATCTACACATCTGTATGCCATTAGCAAATACGGTTTACATGGACCAGGTAACTTAGACTCCCCCTCCCCCTCTCGCTGGTTATGTAATTGGGTGTGTTATGGGTCGGTTGTGTTTAATCAGAGCTCTTATGTGGCTGGTCGTAGCGTAAGACGCAACAAACGCCTGAGGTGCCATCAACCAGGTAACGAGTGGGGTAGGGCTGCGAGTAAGGTTATTAAATGTTGTAATACGGTTTTTTTTTGTAGGTATTCTTAGCTAGATTTGCACGTATTTTTTTTAGAAGTGACAGCCCTCATGTTTTTGTTAACAATGTATTATCTACATATTCTATTCCTAGAGCGTGAAGATACGTTGCTTACCATAGATTTCGAGGACACTACAATAGATGAAGCGTAGGACATCGATACATAATTATTGTCAAGCAAAATGTGTATTGTACATACAATTTGCTTGTTTTCTTAATGATGATTAACTATAGCTGTCCTTGTGGTTTCACGCGCATAAGTCTCGATCCCGTAGGCATATCGGGATAAAAAGTATCATATGTCCTAATCCAGGTCATGGTCAACTCATGTACCAAATGTCATCGTTCATTCATCATCATTGCCCTTTTTGCATACCAATACTTGTAAGGCCTACTACATTGTTCTGGCGGCTACTTCGAGTAATCATTAGGCCCTTTTTGAAAAGTTGTTTATTGTTAATAGAAGCATTTTGATCAGCCTGGTAGATATTATCCCCTTACTACAGGAAAACTGGCTTTCTTCAACGTCTTAACGGTTTTTCAAATGGAAAATAATTATAAAAAAAAACAAAGTAAGATTTTTTTTTTGTTTCAAACAAAAACAATTGACATACTACAATGGAAACGATGATAACAACAAAAGTCAATAACTGTGTCGCAGGCGCAGCTATCAAAGCTCGCGTCTAAACATTTATGAAACGCATTGTTCCAGACTTAACTATGACATGGGTACAGTTTAGCTAAGCTATATTTTTTCTAAGCTATTTTAATTCTTCAACCCTAACATTTTCTATTCCGTCCACCTGCCATCCTTAGTAGCAGAAACATGTCAGCTAGCCCATGTAATCTCGTACGGATCGCGGCCACGAATTTCATAAGTGCTCGCTTGAGTTAATGGATGAAAACATTAACTCCTTAGGGTCGTATTCTGTACATGGCTTTGCCCCCGGGTGCCGGTGACATTTGCATATGCGATTGTGGGTTCACTTACTCCCGAATGTACAGTTTAGTTTACCAGGATATTGTTATATTGGGCCGTTATAAAGTTATATTGCTGTGGGTTCCTGTGGTATTCTAAGGGTTGAATTTGCATTTTCAAATTGTTTTTACAGTTTGACAGATTTGCAAGAAGTAGTTCAAAATTTTGGTTTAAATCCTCTTTTTCAGATTTTGTGGATATTTCTATTGAAACAATGCAATGCGAAGCACAGGAAAATTACTGAGAGATAGCCCTGCAGATCCTAAAGGTATCACCCTGCTTGCCAAGCATTGTAGCTGTAGGTACCTAACCTCTAAAAGGACATCATACTTTTCATTAAATGTGCAGCATAAAAGGGACTACAGTTAATGAATTAGTCCCTTTACCGTAGGAACATTTTTCTGTTGGAATGCTCAATGCAAACACAAAATATAAGCTTGAACTTCCCAACATCCCACATGATACATGAATTAATCTTTCCCAATATTTCAGGGGGAAAAGTGAAACAGAAAACAAACAGTGGCGACGCGACTGGCGTCCGAAACTTTTGCGACACTCTCGAACTGACCCTAAAGTGAACTCGAATGTTTTCTAACTTTGTTATTGCATCGAAACGATTCGTAGTCTATATGGATGTACGACGCGTAACGCGTAACGTCGACGTGAGTGCTAGGGCGAAATCCGTACGATGAAATACAAAATTGATAAAATATGCTTAAGTACCTATATTTTTTATCTGAAAACGGAATTCACATAATCACCCTATAATGTGCCCACTGCTGGGACACAGGCCTCCTCTCGGTGAGAGGGAGTGGGGCAGTAATCCACCACGCGGGTCCAGTGCGGGCTGGTAGATGCCACAAGTCTTCGAATTTTTGGTTCCAGGACATGCCGGTTTCCTGGCGATGTTTTCCTTCACCGTTTTGACGAATTTAATGACTTTGAATTATTTTTTGCTGTATCCTCTTACACCAGACTCCAGACACTTCGTCTACATAATTTCTTTTAAAATAAAAATTGAAACGAATAAATTTTAATATTGTTAAGAATTATATTGTCCTACAATTACCATAAAGTATGAGCTCAAGTCGCCTGTGATACAGGTTTATCTTAGTACAGGCATCTAACATTATAATACCTTCGTTTGTTTCTAAGGTAAAGACTTAGAAATAAACAAAGGTATGTTAATATTTTACCAATTTTAATACTGAATATAATATTTATTTATCTTCCTCCAAACTATCCTCACGTTATTTTCCTCATGCCAATGACGACTTTGTATGTGTCACACCTATCCTTTTAATTAATAGGAAACGGACCACAGCAAAATTATTCACCAACTAAACCCGTCGATTATAATGTCTTTATAAACTCAATAATTAAAATGCCTCGTGTATGATCATAAACAGTGTCGTTTGCATTCAATATGGTGAGAGTATCGGAATGACCTATTTGTCCTCAGTTAATACCTATAATTGGTATCAGGACACAGGACACAGCTCGGTCTGGTGACCGAGCTGTTTCCTGATACCAATTATAGGTATTATCTGAGGACAAATAGGTCATTACGATACTCTCAACATGCTAATTCTCCCTAATTAGCTTCAATAACGTTGCTGAGCCGAAATTATGGCGTCATCTTGTTGTAATCTGAGGGTCTACTCCGAAGTGGTAAATGTATCGTTTCGGCCGTATGTTCGGCCGTTTCCTGCTACGAAGTTACTATTTGGTTCGGTCGGTCCCGATCCTACACTCCTACACTCTTTCGAATATTGACTATGGCCCCGACCCAACTGAAATTGAACTTTTTTCGCATTTTTCAATAATATTTGGTTCGGCCATGTGTCGGTCCGATCAGATCATTCGATGTATCACTTCGGAGTAGACCTCCAGGTCACCACTCTAGGTTTTGGAGGAAATGGTTTTATCAAAATCATTGATCTTATTAGTTTCAGAAAAATAAAAATTATCATGAAAATACTCGCTCCTTGAAACAATTATTAGTTGTGATGATGCACATAACTTCACATAATCAGCCTATAATGTTCCCATTGCTGGGACAAAGGCCTCCTCTGGGGTGGACCGTAATACATCACGCGGGCCCAGTACGGGTTGGTATATGTCACATGTCTTCGATTTTTTGGTTCTAGAATATGCCGGTTTCCCCCCGATGTTTTCCTTCACTGTTAGAGAGCAGTGGTGATGAAATAATTTACACAAATTAAAGTGCCTGTGATACAGGTTCGAACCTACGACCTACAACTCGTAAGGCGCAGCCGTGACCACTGGGTCACCACAGCTCTCTTAACTTGTGATATTAGTTTAGATAAAATAATAATAATAATAATTTATTATATTTTTTATATTTTTAAATGTTTTTTTTTTATTTATTCATACTAATATTTAAAAATGTAATAAAATAAGACGACTAAATAAATAAACGACATAATAATAATAAGTATTTATTAGTACAATACAAGTTTGACACATATTAAAATACACATAGAAATAGGAAAAATAGGAATAGTGTACATAGAAATTAACAAATAGGAATAGTGTACAAGAGATGGGAAAAATACAGTCAATACAGAATTTGAGCCCTGACTCCTAAACTAGCAAGATCCTGTATCTTAGGAGGCAGTGTCTTCGCATAAATACTGGACGAGCATATTATGAGCGTACTAGCAGACTCGGATAGTCACAAACAAGATATAGACTATAAGGTAAGAAATATATCTATATACTATATATATTTAATTAATTAATTCGTATATATATAGTATATTAAAAGCTTTGAGTTTGAGTGTAAAAACCACGTGCCATTTATCAAAATTTTGCTCACATTACCTTGAGTTTCAAAACGTCCAATCTATTAAAACGCCAGCTTTCAAAGCAAAGATAAAAGTGAAACTGTAAAGCAGACATTGAAATCCGTTGACATAGATCCGGGGCCTACTGTGGGCGACGCGACATCTCAATTAGGCGATTGCTTGCTCTGAGCGTTGCGGGACAAATAGCGGCCTTTGTGAGCCGAGCGACGGGTGCTCGTCGAGTCGAGGATGAGTCTGAGTATTGAGTAGATGAGCAGAGAAGGCTAGTTTTGAGCTTTGTGACAGTGTAGCTAAATTGTTTGAATATAATAGAATTCTATCTGCCGCGTTTTGTTCAAAATGCAGTCAGAAGTAACAAAAGCATAAGCATAATCAGTTAATCAGCCTATTATGTTCCCACTGTTGGGACACAGGCCTCCTGTTTGTGAGAGGGAGTGGGCTGTAATCTACCACGCGGGCCCAGTGCGGGTTGGTAGATGTTACAAGTCTTAGATTTTCGTGACATGTCGGTTTCCTCACGATGTTTTCCTTCACCGTTTTGAAAGCAGTGGTGATGAAATTATTTACACAAAGTAAAGGCAGGCTGCCTGGGTTCGAACTTACGACCTAGGACTCGTAAGTCGGGGCCAAAACCACTGGGCCACCACTGCTCCGGTAAGAAAGAAAATAAAGAAAAGAAATAAAAAAAAGAAAAGAAAGAAAAATGTTTATTTGGACAATAGAAGATGAGGAAATTACCTACATCGTGTTATCAGAAGTGAGTCTTTTGCATGGTCCTGTGTCCTGGTCTGCATGATGAACATTGGTTCATCACGCAGACCAGGACACCTCCACACCACCAGCATATGAGATGCTGTGTGATTTTTGATGAACGGAAATGAATATTAGCTGTAGTTTTTATTAAATACAATAATTGAAAGTGACATTTGGTGCAGCAGACTTATTCTGTAAAAATCTTATCGTGAAAACATAGATAAAGTGAGCTATAAATAGTCTCAATCATGACAGCTCACTTGAAGCACACTTCATCCAAATTTTCACGGTGAGATTTTTACAGAATAGACCGCCTGTAAAATTTTTATGATCGAGTAAAGTTGCAGGCAATTAAAGAGAGGAGTTTGGTTAACAGTGGTATGTTATATGCTGATGATAATGATGATTGCATAGTATAAAGTACCTACTAAGTCTACTCACGACCTACTCCTGCTTCGTACGGTTTGACAAAACATGGAAATTGTTTGACTATTTCATGTTAGTTAATTATAAATGTATTACACACAAATCTTCTGGACTAAATTCTCTAAATGATGGTACACCGGCATTAAAATCCGTTGCGTAGTTTAACAGAACAACGCGGTCACACACACAGACACGAGAAGCTACTTTAATTTATAATATGAATAGATGTAGATTAGATTAGAATGAGACGAATAACATGAAAACCTATCACATTCAACATATAGGATGAAATTGAAAATTGGCTCATCGAAATAGGAGGATTGTCATTTTCCAAACCTAAATTGTTGAAAAAAATCGTGTAATTATCGTCTCGTAAGTTATTGCCTTCAAGTAGACATGAATTATCGTGGTTCCAGAAAAAAAAATTGCGCGCATCCGATAAGCAATCCATTCATCGTAGAGTTCACAACATGAAACAAGTTGGCGACGTATTGAACTATGGGTATTTACCTAATTTTGTCCGTTTCTACGAAAAACAGGGCGCGCGACGTCGCCAAATCGCTAGCATGTGCATCCCTTTCCTTAATGACATGCTCTAAATTTACTAGCGAACCATGAGAGTTGGGCCCAAAGCGTTTGTTGAACATTAAAAAGTTTGATTGCTTGACCCTTTGATCTCTGAAACTAATTTGATATGTTTCCTATCTGTTAACATGTTGAATTTGGCGCACCTATTCAATTTCATCCTGTAAGCTCAGAAAGATTTCTCCTACAAAAGTTTGCAAATGATACCTGGCAAACATCGGTAAGCTTTAAAATCCATGAATTTCAAAGTGTGCACGCATTAGGCATTCAGAATATATGATATTCTCTGTTCGCAAAGGTGATCGTTTAGAACTTTTGTACGTAAAGGAACCCTTCTTACGCACTGCGGTAAGTGAGTTTGAACGATGGCATATGGGATAGTCGAGTTGCTGGTACAAGTTGGCTAACCCACTCGCTTCGCTTTTACAATAATACTCATAAATTAATTTATTAAGTTTATTGTTTAGTTATTTCCTTTTTTTTTCGTATACTACTGTGGTTTTCCCTTAAGTACATAATAAAATAAAATTACAAAAGGAAAAGACTAAAGTATATGACTGCGTTGATGATATAATTAGTATGGAATCAACGTGTTATCAATCAACGTCATGGTCGTTTTATTTGTTTAGAATGAAATTTTTCCAACCTGGAACCTTTATGATAGCATACCATAAATGGTTAACAGGTCAAACTTGATACTGGTTTTGTTACCAAATCAAATGGTTCAAATGACCAAATGGCTTGTTGTAATTACAGGCAAGTATATTATTATACTCGCTCGAGTACTACACCTAAACAAACACACCTCTAACGGTTTTTTCCCGCGAGCACAGATGCTCTGAATAGTTCGACGCTTTACGATCAAGAATATTACATTTTGGATACAACTGACGTATGAGAGCCAGAAAAAATGTTCAACATGTTTATAGGAATACACAAACGTGTTCCGGTATGAAGTATTATTGTCACGTATGGAGAAATACTTGTATTTTATTATTTCGCGTTTGACTACATGTTTAAAGGATTTGTTAGGCTGTGGTATCCTTGTGAAGAAAGTAATGTGCAAGATACAGCTTCAGGCTTAAGTTAACAGAACGCCTTATACTGCGGCCGATGAAAAAATCAAACGAATACGTGTTTTGCAAATTTGATCTTTATTAGCTGCTAAAATTGTTGCACTCACAGGTGTCACGTACGCATTCTCGCGACGACAGGTCTTTAGATGACATAGGTTAAATTCACCTTTATCGATTTATATATTCAGTAAAAATGAGGGGATCGATCAGGTTAAGCTACGCTTGCAGCGGTTAGTCCGTGGATGGGTGACTATCTTCACATGCTAAGACCCCTTCGTGCCTCGGAAAGCACGTTATGCCGTTGGTCCCAGCTGTCTTTCGTGGATCTTTGACAGTCGTTACGGGTTTTCAGTAGCCCAAAAGTCTTACCAAGGGGTATCGTATTACTGGGTTGTGGAGGTTAGATAAAGCAGTCGTTAGACTGGAAGCCGACCCCAACACAGTTGGGAAAAGGCTGGGCAGATGATTTTTAGTTGTTACGGGCCGTCAGAAGCCCGAAAGTCTGACAACCAGTCTTTATATTATTTTTATTTTATTTATTTGGGAAAACAAACAGTGACACATTACATATTATAGGAAGAAATACAAAAAGATACGGCCAAATATGTAACCAACAACATTTTCCACGGAATACACAAATAATAAAATAACAAAATAAATAATAACATAAATAAATAAAAAATAATAATCTTTACAAACCATGCTA
Organism: Apamea epomidion; assembly: GCA_947507525.1. NCBI lineage: Eukaryota > Metazoa > Arthropoda > Insecta > Lepidoptera > Noctuidae > Apamea > Apamea epomidion. The sequence continues at coordinate 14,067,276 of OX382230.1, read as the reverse complement.
TTTAAACTAAAACCTACAAACTACAACAATTCAAGTTAAGAAAACATTTCTTGTGTTTAATAGTAAAACAAAAGTAAATTTAGCAAACAAAGCAAAAACCACCAAGGAGTATCGTATTACCCAGTCACTGGGTTGTGGAGGTCAGATAGGCAGTCGCTCCGTGTGAAATAGGCAGTCGCTCCATGTAAAATATTGGTTTTCGCCTGCATCCGGTTAGACTGGAAGCCGACCCCAACATAGTTGGGAAAAGGCTAGGCAGATGAAAGAAAGAATACTTTCCCTTGATTGCACATCATCTAAAGAATGAACAAATACAATTTTACAAAACAGCACCCTAATTGCGTAACACACAATCAAACAGAATCGGTTTCATTTGGCAGTTCAACAACATTCATTGCGTTATTTACGTGTTGAGCAGACTTTATGAAGGTAACCTTTTTCGAACTTATGAAGCAATGGATTAGCAATATCCTTCAAAATGATTCAGATTGAGATTGATTGTGTGTTTCGCAATTAGGGTGCGGGTCATAGTTAGTGCGTTGTGGAGCTTTTTCATTATAGCGAACTTAAGATTTGTTAACTGTATTATTATAAAGGGACGAATCATCCTAATACGGGGTTGGATATCCCAAAACCGGATTCAAATGTAAATGAATTTAAATAAAGCAAAATTGTCATCCTCCGGTCCCTCACAATCTATTTAGGTAATTGCACGGTCGTTGACGACATTATATCCGTTGATTGTACCCGGTTTTGCAATCCCAAATCTTTGGGAACGTGGACTGCATAAATAATAACCCACAATCGACTGGATTAAATTATATGCAATAATTTTAACGAGACCAGGACGAAATATTCGATATTTTGTTTATCAAGTTTGGCTATAACAGGAAGGTGAAATATGTTTTCTGTAGCCATATTTGGCATTTTTTCGCAAATATTGATAAAATATAAGAATATGGTAATGATGACGCATTTCTAAAATTAATTAAAGTTACATACTTTACCTAAATCATGATTATTTTCCGCCGGGCTGAAGTGGGAGAGGGCCAAACACGTCTCACGAATGCACCTAGAAGGTGGGAAAAAATATTCACTCACTGGAAGCCTGAAGGAGGACATCGCCGACGAGGTAGACCACGGCGAAGGTGGTGTGACGATCTGATAACTTTTGCAGGGGCAACATGGCCAGAGATCGCACAATACAGGGAGGTTTGGGAGGGAAAAGGAGAGGTCTTTGCCCAGAAGCGGGACAAAAATAGGCTAAAAAAAAAACTAAAAGATTTTATGGGCAGGCTTTTAGCGTGGTCTAACTGAATACTTTACCTGCCAGATCCTAACATGGATGGACATTATTTCTGAAGTTTTAGACAGTCGCAAACTTTCGTGCTCAGGTAGGCCAAAGCAAAGAAAACCTGCTGCTGTAAATGTGGTGCTGCCACAAAAAAATGGGGCACTTCATAGCAAGTCCAGCGTGTCCTGTCGTCTGCACGCTACAGGAGTTGATTGATGCTACCGAAGGTGTCAAGCTTGTAGCCAAATTCTGGGCTGGACTGTATATATATTGTCATCCACATGCCAAGAAGAAGAGTTACTAACACGATCAAATTGTATTGAACAGAAAAATCTACAACTTTTATTATAGTATAAGTTGTAGATTTTCATGAGTAAGTATATATAGTAATTTAATTCAGCCAGCATTCAATAGCTATTTGGCTATTTTATTTATATTTGGCTAAGCAGGCTATGGAACAAAGTATACTAGGTGTCAAACTCACTCACAGACCGCATTAGGAGTTCCTAATGCGGTCTGTGAGTTTGACACCTTTTTTTTTTTTGGGTGGGAAATCATCAAATGACTTCTCCCGCTCTGGGCTGAGCGGAAGGGTGTGTCAAACTTTTACTGACTAAAACCTACCCGTGTTCCTTCAGTTGCCTGTGCCAGGGGCCACGATATCTCTTTCGAACAACCCGCAGCCCCGGCGGCATCGGCCCTAGCGGACCCCGTCAGGTGAGTTTGACACCTAGTATACTTTGTTAAAAATTTGTTTTTTCTGTGTAATATATTTGTGTTTCGAACCGAAGTATAGGAGTATACTATAATACTTCGTTTCGAAACACAAATATTTTATTTTATTTATACTAGTACATCTACCATTGCAGGTTACCCCAATGCGATAAATGCGCCTATACTAACTTAAAATTATCTATAACAAAGTACAAACAATGCATTCCTTGTGAATTCACTCAGAGAACAGCTCTCAAAACGGCAAAGGAAAACATCGTGAGGAAACTGGCATGTCCTAGAACCAAACATTTTAAGACACCCAAGAACCCGCACTGGGCCCGGTTGGTAGATTACGGCCCACTCCCTCTCACTGAGAGGACGCTTATGCTAGATCTACAAGTTGAGACTGGTTGAAAAATAATTAAATAATCTATTAAGAGGGAGCGCTAGGGTAGCCCGCGAACTGATTGATATTTCATGAAATAGTCATTCTACAGGGTTATATGCCTTAGAGGATTGTATTGATGATGTTAATGATTGTAATTCTGTAATTACGAGTACGTACTTGTTACGGTCGCGAATCATAATACATATATTTTGTTCAACACGCAACCTAACACTGACCTGCAAATGGCGAAAAACGTAACAAAATGCTACCCTGTTAATCAGTTTAGTTATACGGTAATAAAAGCAGTAGCTTATATTAGTAAGTTATAAGCTTATTCTATTGAAACTCCGTACTAACTCAAGGTCAAATTAAAACCTGCCCGGGCCGCGGGTTGTTCGAAAGAGATACCGTGGCCCCTGGCACAGGCAACTAAAGGCTGTTGCCTTTAGTTGCCTGTGCCAGGAGCCCTTTAGGGGGAGCCTTTAGTTGCCTGTTGGCAACAGGCAACTAAAACCCACCCGTACTGGGTGGGTTTTAGTCTGTAAAAGTCTGACACGCCCGCCCTCTCGCTCCGCCCTCCCGCTCAGTGGGAGAAGTCATCTGATGATTTTCCACCCAAAAAGAAAAAAAAAAAACGGTCAAATTAATACCAAGGACGTGGGGCCTACTGTACTTAACTGTCTCGTAAAATATTGGTGCATATCTAATCATTTTGACAACATTGAGTTTATCTTTGTACTTAATTGAATTTCAGGACGTTTCGGAAGTGTGATTATTAAATTAGAGAACCACGTCAAAATTAATCAATAGTGAATAATTAGTTTTTTGATTTATTTCTAACTTGAACGTGATAACACCTGTGAGTGAATTATATACATAGGTATATAAAAGTAAAGAATAGTAGGTTGACGTGCTGGTGTCTATGGAAGAGTTCCATAAACAGCACTTTTTTTCTTTTAAGCTGTATTGTCCCACTGGTTGGCAATGTTCTCTCCCACAGCTTTCCACTCTTCCCTGTGCGTTGCCTTCTCTGGCCAATCTCCCATAAACGCCACTAAGTGTTAAGTCATTCCTCGTCCTCCCTCGGCGGCGACGCGCGTTTTCTGGTTCCCACCGCGTGATGACTTTGGCCTATCCGTTCTGATCCATCCTACATACATGTGAGCACTAATGTAGGATTTTTGACAAACACTAATGTAAATTCATCCCGTAAAGACAGTGAAATGGGAAGGGTGACATAATTATGACAGTTTGTGTGGAAGTTTGTCTTTTTCCGATTGGAAATCCCATCGGGCATACAGCTTGTTTATCTATAAAAAAAAAAACTTATAATAACCGTATCTATATTGAACGATATGAAACGATACGATTTATCTATATATCGTCAGTTCATTGTTGCGAGTTCAGTACAAACACTTGTCACGTTCGAAAACAAGGTGAAGCTGAGTTTTGTGATAAAAAGAAATTAATAATTCAGTGAAATGAATCCGCACAATGAAGATTTACTTGATCGTGAGAATTTTTTCATACTTATCTATATCCTCAAAAGCACTTTACTTAGATTTAGTCATTTGCATCATAGGTGTTATTTTAAGATCAAAATTTGTACCGTCTTGTTATTTCAGGTAGATCAGTCACGAATTTGTTAGTAGGGGCAATGTTTGTAGATTTAAAAGAAATTTGTATACTCAGCATAAACTATGCTTTATTTATACATAAAACACAATGGGCTATACATACAACGCTTCCCTGCCTTACTCATGCCAAACTAACGAATACTATCGACATGTTAGTTCCAAAGTTTCCACAAGCATGTGTCACGTTAAAAAAACCTTTTCACAACACCATAAGACACTAATATCAAAGATTATTATAATACGAAGAATCCAAGCGCGTAAGATGCTATATTTATTTCTTATTCTTTATATTTCAGCCAAAGGCCAGGGCCAGCCTCCGCCGTATACACACGGCGATCCACCTCAAGTCATGCGCCCCACAAATAATATGTCAATGCAAACGGGACAACCTATGTTGGTACCAATGGGTCAACCCATGCAGGGAGCAATGGGTCAACCCATGCAGGGAGCAATGGGACAACCCATTCCTATACAATATGGAACAATGATGCAACCCTCAGGAGGGATGTACCATGCGCATACCCCAGTCGTGGTTCCCATGGTCGTCGGTAATCAGATGGGCCCAAAACCACAGCCTACAACCTGCCAATCCTGCAAAGAAGTCATAGTCACAAGAGTTGAAGCCAAGGCAACCACAAAGACTCATTTTTTTGCTGCCATGCTTTGTTTTATGTGGTCAGTATTCAATTCAGCACTCAGTTTTATTAGTTTAGATATATTGTGAGTCAACTGTGCAATCTTATCTTATCTTTCGCTTCATTTTTGTATGAAGCCAATTTTTATTTACATTGGCTGGATAAACTTCTAATACAAAATAAACTAAACTACTATTAAAATTAAAATATCCTAACTTAACTAAAACTATTAACAAACTAAAACGTGGCGTCGAAAAATTCCTTCGCGTCGCTGTCGACTTGTAATGTACCAAAGATACTGGCGACATTACCACGTTGTATGGCAGTACTTAGCCTCTGGCCAATGTAAAAGCCAGCCCTTGGGTCACGGGAAGTGTCAACCAGCCGTTCAGAGATTTAATTGACCAAGCCATAAGCACCCCATGGCCCGAAGGTTTCAACCCCATTTACATTCAGTTATTGTGTACCTCTAACGCATAAACTTAGAACAATTCCTATTCTATTTTCAGTTGCCTGCCGTGTGTGTTCATCCCTTACTGTTTGGACAGTTGCCGCAACGCGGACCACTACTGTCCAAACTGCAGCGCTTACATCGGCAGCTACGTCCACTAAATCCTTGATGGTTAAATGCTTAATGGTTTTTATCTAAAATATGTCGACAACAAAATGAGAATTGCCAGTATAAGATAATGTTATCCCTAAATAGGTGTGTGTAGGTATTTTGACACCGTGATTCGAAGCTTTACACCTAACGAACGGTACCGAAAGTTTATCTATAGATTGTTGATCGATCAGTACCTCTCGTGTAGATAAACGTGTCTGTCAACCATCATTTCTTTAACGGTCTGCATCAGTTTGCGGTCCTTGTACAAATGTAGATGCCAGCACATCAAGCTACTCGAATAAAGTAAAAAATCTATTACAGAAAGACAGATTGTAGTACATTTGCTGGCGTCTGTACATTCACATTAACACCTCGACTTTCATATCTTTCTGAGTCCAAATTACTTACTGCTACGGTAAAGTAGTGGAAAAACGTGATGTTGACCGAAGAAAAAGATCCTGAGTCCCTAAATATAGTGACATTCTATCAGCGATAACGATGATGGAGAAGTCAGTAATGTATTGGATTGACATAAGCTACCGAAAAGCTTATGTCAATCTTGTTGAAAGTCGTTGTGGAAATACGAAACGCTTTAAAAGCTGTTCCACTTCGCAAAGGACAAGGAGAAATGTTCAGAGTTGACGGCCAACCTTCAGAAATTGGAGACGCACCAGAGAAAAAGAAGAAGTTACCGATAAAACATACTGACGATATCGCCGACATGTTTCGATTTTGGGAACACATGAGGTGTAGTTAGTGTACACGAGGCAGAATGAATTGTTAGGATTTGGATATGTACTTTTTTAATATAGTTTTTAATTTATTTTAAATTTTATTGTTTATAATTTGTATTTTTGATTTTACTATTGTTTAACCTGCTGCTGCGGGACTTGTTTGCTGATTATTTTTAATAATTATATTGTAAGTAAATTAATGTGTTTTGTTTCATTGACTAACTTATGAGCGAAAAAACCGTTTTAATTAAAAAAGAAAAGCAATGACCAGGACCCGAAAATCGATGCCATTTTGATTCTCTTAGTTTATGAGTTGGGTCTGCTTGAAATGGGTTCTTATATTCAGCCGCGTGCTCTGGCGGTGTCAACTAATCACTTGAAGGAAAGGTGATGGACAAATAACAGTTCGTTTGCACAAGATAAAAAAATACATGACATTGTGACGACACTTTACATTTAAATTAATATTAACTTGCTATTAAGAGTATATTTTATACTTCCCTTTATTTGAAACTTTTCAATAACAAATCGATTTATGAATAAATCAAATCAAATATTTTTGTATGTGCACACATACAAAAGTATGCAGGGCCCGCGTGGTAGATTACAGCCCACTTCCTCTCGGAGAGAGGCGGCCTGTATCCCAGCAGTGGGAACATTATTGGCTGATTATGCTATCCTTATGCTTACGTATTTTCTCTACAGTAAGAAGTACGCTCATATGTAGACAGCTATATAAAAATAGATAATTTATATCTACACTGGACGATATTTCATCTATAAATCATCAGTTTGTTGGTCCAAGTTCGGGACAGTCAGTTGTCTCGTCGAAAACAAGGTGACGCTGATTTTAGTGATAAAAGAAATCAATAATTTAGTGAAATGAACAAGTACAATGAAGAATTACATGATCGTGAGTATATTATTTTATAAACTTTAAATTAGGTATACGTTTGCTATATTGTTTTAACCTTCAAAAGTACTATGGGTCTATAAATGTTATTACGTCAGTAATGAATTTGGGTATTACTCTAAAGCTTTTTACGAGATTTAGAAAGTGTACAAGAGCCGTTTTACTATATCGATGCGTTATCTTACTGATGTCAAAGACGAAAACGACAATAGATAATTATGATAGTGCCAAATATGTGGTGGTTCTTAGTAAAAGTACCTACATATATTATGTCACATTAAGAAGTGAATATTTAAAATAACTGACCTACGTTTATATTGTGATTACGACACAACAAAAACTGATAATCATTTCATAACAAAATATGCTTACCTATTTAAAATATTAACATAATATATGTTTAATTCAAAAAACTTTACTCAGAGAAGTCTGTATTAAACACAAGAAGACAACATAACGCTTCGTACTCTGATTTTGCATCACTGTCAATATTATAGTGATCTTTAATCGCATGATGATAAGGTTGCTGTCAGGTTGCTGCAACTGTCAAGTCCGTCAAAATCTCAGTGATCTTTAGTGTTGTTGTAATAAGGTTGTTGTTGGGCTGCAGCTGTTAGAGATAGAATAACTGTGGAAGGACTGTTATTATCGCGTGGCTAAACTAGAAAGAACCACCGCCATCTTGTATTGTCAATACAAAATTTCTGTGACAATTTTACCGATGTGTACCATCAACGCCCACCTGTCAATGTCATTCCCGTGCGAAAATATCCTTGTAGCACTCTACAAGGAATACAAGCGAGTTAGATAATATATTTATATCTACTATTCTTAATTTCAGCCCAGGGCCAGCCTCCGGCCTACACACCCAACGATCAACCACATCCTCAAGTCATGCGCCCCACAAATCAAAAAATGAAAGAGGGACAACCGACGCTTACACCAATCGGGCAACCCATACTTGATAGAACAGGACAACCCATGCAAATACAACTCGGTACAATAGTGCAACCCAATATGGACCAACCTTCCCGGGTTTTGATCCCCGTCCTCGTTGGTAAACAGATGGGTCCAGGATCAGAAAATACGACCTGCCTATCCTGCCAAGAAGTCATCGTTACAAAAGTTCAAGCTAAGGCTAACGTTAAAACCAAAATGTTTGCTATCATGCTTGGGGTTTTGTGGTCAGTATACGAATTTATTGTTGATTTCTCTCTCAGCTGATTTTTGATTAAATAGCAATCTTTCATGGGGTTAAAAGGGTTAATCATGATCATCATTCTCCTGCCTTTTTCCCCAACATATTCGGCGTCGGCGCAATATAACATTTTCTTCCATACTTCTTTTAGTCGAAAGGATAAAAGTAATCATGAATATATTATCCAACTTTACCATAGCGTGGGCGCGGGTTTAGCGTTGTCCGCAGTGAAATCTCATCATGTTTTTTGCAAATTGGAAACAAATTTCAATTCAGAGAGCAGGTGGTGGGCCAGTGTTATTGGTAAGTTGTTAAGTTGTACGTGTTTCATCAACACTGCTCTCAAAACGGTGAACCAAAAAATCGAAGACATGTGACATCCACCAACCCGCACTGGGCCCGCGTGGTGGATTACGGCTCACTCCTTCTCCTAGAGAGGAGGCCTGTGTCCCACCAGTGGGAACATTAAAGGCTGATGATATTTGTTTTTAATTTAATAATTTGTTCCCATAATGCCTATCCTTAGTAAGGGTTATATAAGGATTGATTGTAACCTTTTCTTTTCTATTTGCAGTCTTTGGCCGTGTGTGCTCCTCGTCTACAGTTTGGACTGCTGTCGCAACACGGATCACTACTGCCCTAACTGCAGCGCTTACATCGGCAGCTACGTCCGCTAAAATCTCATGTCTTATAATGTATCCCATTTATTGAATGCAAAGGATAAATACCATTTTTAACCGACTTCAAAAAAAGGATGGGGTTCTCAATTCGGATGTGTATATATATTTTTTTTAATGTATGTTCGGGCATAACTCCGTCATATAATAAACGGATTTGAAAGGTTCTTTTTTTGTTCGAAAGTGGTTTATTCCGAAATGGTCCCATTTAAATTTTGTAAAGATCTGATGATGAGTTTCGGAGACAGACAACGGAACTCTTCAATAAATGCCAGCAAATCAACCGCGATTGCTGCTATCGCATATGTATGCACTGTTTACACAATCACACGCCTGACACATAACATTTTTTTTTTGTAAAAAGTTTTTATTTTTCACTTTTTATTTGTACCTACCCCACACAAATTCATATATACTTACAAGATTAGAGGTATCCCAATAACAATTTTGACAAAAATAAGGGTATACCGTGATATACTGAACACATCTGCCTACCCCTTTAGAGGGTACAGGCGTGATAATATGTTGTGTGATAGCGTAAGCAATTCATACATAAGCGATAGCATTCATTTCGGTGATTCATTTTTATTTATATGTACGAGTATGTATGTATGTATATAGATAGATAGATACAGATTTGATTAGATACTGGCTGATGACATGAAGAGACGATATCGCCATTAGATGGGACGGATGAGGTGTACTGTACACGAGGCAGATGTAAATGGTTGATTGAGAGAGATATTTTTGTAAATAAACTAAATATGATTATTAAATAACTTATACGTAAGACTATGTGTTTTGTGTCATTTTATGTAGTAATAAAGGAAAAGAGACGAATACCTAGAACCATAATAAGCAAATAAAAGCCAGAAGGCTTGAGGGTTTATTTATATCTAATCGTATGCTGCACTGGTTGACGTCATCACGGCAACGCCGCGCCGGCTGTCGCTGAAAACCAGCGCTGGGGCTCTGTCTCGTATAGGGTCTTATCATTATGCTGAGCGATGCCCGATGTGACGCATGTTTTCCCCCAACTTGTTATTTTTTTTTGTGTTTAGGTTCTTTTTATGCGCCATGTTTACCGCAAATAAACGTATTGCCTTTCTTTCTTTCTTTCAGCGTAAGTTGGAAGGCTGTACCAACTCGGTTCTCATAAATTGTGGGTGGGACCTGCGTGGTAATAGCCTAACACACTTTATCTTGACCAGTAGATGTTTTTTTTTTGACATATCCTTATTTTTGCGAATGACTCATTTGAGAACTAGCATAATATCTGAGTCAGTTAATTTTAGTTTATCACAGATCTGAAAGTTCTAATCGGGTAGAATTTTGTGCCTACTATCTACATAGTATCTGCAAGAATTGGTGACCGATTGAAAAAAATAATTAAATAATCTACTAATGTGGTTCAATCAACTCAGCTTATCGTAGTCTACTGCTGGACAAGGCCTCTCCCGGGCTGCACCACATACACCCTGTCTTCCAGCTTCCGCAACCAGTTTGTCCCAGCTACCTAAAGTCTTTAGTTAATCTAGCTGGGGGCGTCCCACGCTACGCTTGCCGTAACATGGTCTCTCTTCTTCTTTGACAAATCTTTCACTGTTCAAGTAGTACGGTTATGGAGTGACTTGCCCGTGTCGGTAAGGCGTACACAATCTTTGTCCGTTTTCAAAATTATGATAAAAAAGCACTTCCTCTCTCCTTAAACATCTTTATTATCATATTTTTTTTTTTCTTTGCTCTTGTTTCATGTTTATTATTATATGTATATATTTATTTAGATGAGTTTAATATACTTTATGTATATATTAATAGTATAATGTAAATGGTACACCACAGACTACCTACTATATTTGTCTCTCCTTAATTTTTAATCCATCCAAAAGTTGTCTTTAAAAGATCGCTCTTAGCGATAAGACCGCCCATTGTGTCACCCTTTGTATAAAATGTATATATTTATGTTCTGTAATTTGTATGGTGTACATTAAAGAGTATTCTATTCTATTCTATTCTTTATTCTAAGACTCGCGTGTGTCTATTAGCATGTATTTGTTTTACATGGATGCATGGAGATGACATCGAAGTAGCGGCGAAACCGCGACCACCAGGTATCGCAGTGAGGTATCTTCAGAATATAGTTCATCATCGTCATCCACAGCCCGACTGCTATATGCCTCTCTTTTCTTGTGCCAGTCCCCACGCTCCTGTGCCAGCCTCATCCAGGTTTTGCACGTGTTGGCAACAATGTCGTCTGCCCGTCTCGCAATTAAAACGCCATCATCATCTGCTTAGCCTTTTCCCAACTCTGTTGGGATCGGGTTCCAGTCTGACCGGATGCAGCTGAATACCAGTATTGTACGTGGAGCGACTGCCTATCTGACCTCCACAACCCAGTTACAGGGTAACACGATACGCCTTGGTAAGACTGGTTGTCAGACTTTCGGGCTTCTGACGACCCGTAAAGACTGTCAAAGATCGACGAATGACAGCCGGGACCAAAGGCTTAACGTGCTTTCCGAGGCACGGAGGGGTCTTGGTATGTGAAGATGGTCACCCATCCACGGACCAACCGTGGCAAGCGTAGCTTAAGCTGGTCGATCAACCCGGTGCGGCTGTTGTTACTAAGCCACGAGCCCCTCCCTCGCAATTAAAATACCCTTATGTATTTATTATCCTTATGTAGATATTAAAAAAACTATAATCCTACTAGCGTACTAATATTTTAAACGCGAAAGTTTGTATGGATGGATGGATGAATGGATGGATGTTTTGTTACTCTTTCACGCAAAAACTACTTAATGAATTTGGATGAAATTTGACACAGAGATAGTTTATACCCAGAATTAACATAAAGGATACTTTTTATCCCGATATTCCCACGAGATCGAAACTTACGCGGGTGAAACCGCGGGGCGCAGCTAGTATTTATATATCTGTGTTCGATGATATTTTATCTAGATAGATCGTCAGTTCGTTGTTCCAAATTCAGTACAGCCACTTGTCTTATTCGAAAACAAGGTTATTGTAGTGCGTGACCAAAATCGGAATTTATGCCGCCATCTTGTTTTTTCAATACAATTTCAAGCGCCAACGGATCCATATAACAGTGTAATCTGTGTAAAACTGATTTTAGTGACAAATGGAAATGAATAATTCTGTGAAACAAATAAGGACAATGAAGAATTATATGATCGTGAGTATTTTTTTATTTACTAGCTACACCCCGTGGTTACACCCGTATAAGTCTCGATCCCATGGGAAAAAAGAGGAAAAAAAATACCCTATGTCTAATCCAGGTCATTGTCTATTCATGTGCCACATCCAAATCCGTTCAGCCGTTTTAGCGTGAAAGCACAACGCTAGCGAAGGAGGTGGCGGGATGTGCGAGGGAGAGATCCTCACGCCTCAGCCGCCGCGGGAGACGCTCCGGGCGTCGGAAGCCGCGTGACGACTCCCGGCTACTGTAGGCGCGGGCCTGCGGGCGGAGAGCAATGGGTAGCTCACCGTCCGATCCGGACCAGGCCCGTGCCGGACGGCGCGTATGTGTTCCACGCGCGCCTCAGAGAGATGTCAGCATAGTTGACGGGGCCCGACAGGGCCGAAGCCTGCCGGGGTAGCGGGATCGTCCGAAAGGGTCACCGCTGCCCTGGAACATAAAGGGCTAAGGAAGGAACACGGGTGGGTTTTAGACAACAAAACAAACATGCAAAAATCAAATCTTTTCTCTTTATTATATTATATTATAGTTGAGATTATATTAGCAGTATATTATATTAGGTCCTTACCTATGAAATTGCCGTTTTGCATGGAAGTTTTTTTTAAAGAACATTATTTCTTTTTTTAATAGAAGTATTGGCCATTAGCGAAGATGCACTTTTGCCATTTTAGTGGAAATTCGTCGATGGCTTTGCTATAAAAATCTAAATGTATATTATTAGCTAATCATTTCATTTTGAATTTTTAAATTTCATTCTCAAATCCGTGGTTTTCATGTTTTCTCTATACTGGCTAATAATATGGAAGAAAAAGACATGTTGCGCCAACCCCAAATGAATTGCAATAAGGATTGAAGAATGATAATTGTTATAATTTCTGCTAAAGGTCTGGGCCAGCCTCAGCCATACCACATAACACCCAGCGACTCCGCCGGCCCTCAAGTCATACCTCTGACAAATATACCTGTAAAACTGGGACCTGTGCTAGTACCAGTGGAAGGCCAACCCGCCCACACAAGTGGGTATGTACCAACTGCATGCTGCCCCGGTCGTCCTACCCATGCTCGTCGGAAATCAGATGGGCCCTAAATCAACTTTTATGACCTGCCAATCCTGCAAAGAAGTCATCGTCACAAGAGTTGTAGCCAGAGATAATTCAGGAATACATATGGGTGCTCTTCTACTTTGTATTATGTGGTTAGTATGCTAGTTTATTCTTGATGTCTTTACCGGGCTCGTGGCTAAATGATAAATGAATAGCCGCACGGGTTATTAGCTTGCCACAGTTGGTTCGTGGATGGGTGACCAACTATCACATATCGAGACCCCTCTGTACCTCGGAAAGCACATTAGGCCGGTGATCCCCCCGGCTCTCATTCGTAGATTTTTGACAGCCGTTACAGATAACCAATACCGATACCCAGATGATACCCAGTAATTAGGTTGTGGTGGTTATATGAGCAGTCACTTCATGTAAAATACTGGTATTCCGGTCGGGTAACGTGTGGTTGGGTTTCCCATCTCAAATTCAGTAGCTGCCCGCAGTCTGGATTTGTGCCTGGTGGATGGGAACAGCCTCGCCCCTATTACTATATTTAAGCATAACTACAGCCGAAATGTGGCTGTACATTTTTGCCTAACCCGTCGGAGATTCCAGGCATCATGTTATACTATGTATGTTTTCTTTACCGGCTGACATCAGAGGGGCAACTCTCGTAATTTTAGGAACGTTCACAGTCTGATCTCAGTTTCAATCTGTCAAAAATACCTTTAATCTCCCTACATTTTGACAAGTTTTTGACATTTGTTTGTCGCCGAGATGAGACTGCTACTAGATTTTGAACATTTAAAATTACGAGAATTGGCCTTCTGATTCAATGTCAGTCTTTAATAGGGTTAAGGAATCATTAAAGATATTTTATAAATCTGCAATAGAACCTTTGATTTCTAATCGATTTGTAATCGGATCATGATTGGAAATTTTTAATCGGATTTGTTCTAATATTTATTTTCTTTTTTCAGCTGTTTGCCGTTGGTATGGCTCCCCTACTGTTTGGACAGTTGTCGCAACGCAGACCACCACTGTCCAAACTGCAGCGCTTACATCGGCAGCTACGTCCACACGTTCAATCGTTGAAAACAAAATGATGAATGCCATTATAAGATTGTGTTATCAAATGGTGTGTATTTTGATCACGTGACATAATAAAACACACTAACGAGGTTATTTTGCCAAAACTTTCCAATACACATAATGTTAGTGCGAGTGTAATCTGTAGTGTACCTACACGAGGCAGATTAAAAAAGTGTCTGATTATTTAATAATATATTATCGGTGAATCATGTGTTTTGTTTTATTTCACGAAGTTATTAAGGAAAATAGACGAATACCTAGAATTAACGTAGCAGGCAACGTCTCATAGACGTTGTTGTTGAAGTCAAAGTTCTTGGAGGGCCCTGGTTTCTTTGACCTAACCTTGGCCAACCCCACGTGGGGCGATCACAGCTTTACTCCATTGACCATCTCCTCGTCTAGCTAGATGTCCTGCCAAACTCCACTTGAGGTGCATCGATTCTTGGATCTAACAATCATTTGCAAATATTTTTGTTCCATTTGAATGTTGTGCAGTCGATATTCGTTAGTCGTTGTTCGTTAGTCGGTAGTCGTTGTTTTGAATAAATATAATAAGGACAAATTGGCTGTCAATACAACGAGGAACTAACAGTAAAGGAGCATCTAAAAGATGTAAGGGGTTTTAGTGGAACCCGCTGGGGTACTACGTGCTGCGGTGAAAAGCTTGTCAAAAGATGTTTTCTTTGATGCAATAATGTTTTTGCAAGCTATGTCTTCGCTTTGGCGAAGTTTGGAAGTTGGCGGTGTGATACCCTCGTGCATCGGAAAGCACGTTAAACCGTCCAGCGCCTGATCTCTCTCCGGTCGTGTCGGATTGCTATCCCATCAGACTATGAGAGTGAGGAGGGAGAGAGTCCATCTGTGTGCAGACACAGTTGCACCCTCTCTTCCCTTACTCTCACACACTTGTGTACTATAATATCTGCCGCGCCGAAGGCCGGTGTTCGCTGAGATTGGTCGCCATGACCGAAATTCGGTCTAGAGGACTTTATTTTATCGCTTAATATTGTGTATTTGGCTTGTATGATGGCTTGTGATAATGGGAAGAATAGTGTAACAATTATACATAGACCAATAAATAAATAAAAAGATATATCAATTTTTCTTCTCCATAACCACCGTTATCTTGCACACCTATACCATGAGCAATCCTATACAATATCAAAAAGTTCTGCTTAAGTGTCTGATAAAAATATTTATCTAGCCCCGTTATCGATATTCGGTTTTTAGGGTTCCGTACCCAAAGGGTAAAAACGGGACCCTATTACTAAGACTTCGCTGTCTGTTCGTCCGTCTGTTTGTCACCAGGCTGTATCTCAAGAACCGCGGTAGCTAGACAGTTGAAATTTTCACAAATTATGTATTTCTGTTGCCGCTATAACAACAAATACAAAAACAAAATAAAATAAATATTTAAGGGGGGCCCCCATGCAACAGACGTGATTTTTATAGATAATGGTACGGAACCCTTCGTGCGCGAGTCCGACTCGCACTTGGCCGGTTTTTATTTATCTATAAATCAACAGTTCGTTGGGAAGAGTTCAGTACAATCTCTTACCTCGCACGTAAACCCAGTTAACGGTGTTTTTTTTGTGATAAAAGGAATATTATATAATTAAGTGGAAATGAGCAGCGAAGAAATGCATCGTAAGTGTTTTTTTATTGATTGTGTTTTTCTTGTTTAAAACTAACAAATACGTAGGTATTGTTATGTAAGAGATTAAAAAATCATTTTGAAACATTACGGTACAATAAAATATGAAGTTTTACCCAATACTATTAAAAATCTTGTTTAGTGTATATAGAAGGGGTCCACCTTCAGTTATTTCATCTCAGATTGTGCATCACTTTGAAACTCACAGGAGATCTTTATTGTCGTTGCAATAACGTTGCTGCCATTAAGAAGTCTGTCAAAATCACAGTGATCTTTATTCTCGTCACAATAAGGTGGCTCTTGGGTTGCTGCTATCAGAGGTAAAATAACTGTAATAGGGCTGTTAAGTTTTTTTTTTATGAATGAGACAGATGATTGATCATAGAGTATTACTCAACTCTATCGATGCCTTCATTCTTTGCATTCTTTGCAATAGCGAAAATTCATAGGTATATTCTGAAAGTGTGTGTAACGTAAAAGATGGAAGTCACATGCATGCCATACTAAAAAGTGTTTACCACTTACATGATTAGGTCCAAAATAGTAAGTAATGGTCGGCAAGTAGAGGAAAAGTAGGTCCATTCCTAAAATATTTGATGATGGTAGTTTGAAATTCAAAGAAGTATTCCTTTTGAAATGATTTAGGATTCAGCATATTATTTGTTAGTTAGTATTAGGTATTAGTAATTCCGTAATTTTTGTTATTACATAATTATGTCACTTTAAAAGGGCGCGGCAAAACTGTAATCTCATAATACATGGCGCATTCATAAAACGAAACATTGTTCATAATAGGTACATTTTTAACCAGTGCGCAAAATAAAACCATGAATTCAGTACATGATTCTGAACCCACATGCGTAGAAATTTTTCGTCAGGTATTAAAAAAAAATGTATGTATATTTGATTATCTACAATTGTGCTCCATAATACTGTATCTATGTGTAGCCACAAAACATATTACACACTAGCTATTTCATTGTAACTACACATTGATACAGTATTAAGGAACACAAATTGTAGACAATCAAATTTAATCTTGTCGATGTATCATTTTGAGGCTGACTCTATTTTTGAGATAAGCACAAGATAATTATGATTTAACATATATAACAACATATCATAGAAAAAGATACCTGGATATATCAGAAGGCCAATTCTCGTAATTTAAAACGTTCAAAATCTAGTCGCAATCTCATCTCGGCGACAAACAAATGTCAAAATGTAGGGAAATTAGAGGTGTTTTTGACAGATTGAGACAGATCAGACTGTGAACGTTCTTAAAATTACGAGAATTGCTCCTCTGAAATATGTGATGATGTCGTCATGTTTCAGGGTGTGGTATAGACATAGATATAAGAAAGATTATATTTCTATGGGTATAGAGGGGCTTGTGGTAAAGTAATAACAGCCACTTAGGTCGATCGATCAGGTTAAGCTACGCTTGCTGCAGTTGGTCCGAGGATGGGTGACCATCTTTACAAACCAACACCCCTCCGCGCCTCGAAAAGTACGTTAAGCCGTTGGTCCCGGCTATCATTCATGGATTTTTGAAAGTCGTTACGGGTCGTCAGAAGCCCGACAATCGGACGACCAGTCTTACCAAGGGGTATCGTATTACCCAGTAACTGGGTTGTGGAGGTCAGATAGGCAGTCGCTCCATGTAAAAGACTGGTATTCAGCTGCATCCGGTTAGACTGGAAGCCGACCCTAACAGAGTTGGAAAAAGGCTGGTGAGGTGATATAGGTACAGATCATCAGAGAAAGTTGTTCAGTTGGATGGTCTGTATCATCCCCTTAAATATGAGCACATATTTCTGATACACGCTGTGTATGAAGATTATGTCTGGACTTTAAAAACTTTAAAAGAGACTGTGACCTCTGAGTTGACTGAAACGCCGACCCCGTGTAGTTTTGAATTATGATTGACGACTAAAAGTGTTTGTACAAACATACTTACAGAAATAAAATCATTTATCAATAAAAAAAAAAAGATTCCGTATTTGCCTAAAATGAGTTATTATTACTTACTAGTGTTCTGCTCTCAAAAATAGACTTCAGTATAGGCGTTTATTGTTAGCACTATTTATGAAAGACTAAATGACAACTCAGCTAATGGAGACGTATGGAAGCTAAAGCCATGCGGCGCTGATTTCAAATAAATAGATT
Source organism: Apamea epomidion (assembly GCA_947507525.1). Taxonomy (NCBI): domain Eukaryota; kingdom Metazoa; phylum Arthropoda; class Insecta; order Lepidoptera; family Noctuidae; genus Apamea; species Apamea epomidion. The sequence goes on along the minus strand of OX382230.1, from coordinate 14,049,307 downwards.
TAAGAGCAAGAGGAGAATGGCACACATGGTCGAAAATGTAGATTTTTTTAGTTCCAAGTATTTTTAATAACATTCCAGTCGATATAACCATACAACGTGGCAATGCTGCCAGCCTTTTGGACACTGTACCTGTTGACAGCGATGCGGACGAATTTTTGGATGCCCTATGATTCTTTTGCTTATTTTTTTTTCATGTACAAACGCCAGCCCATCAAGCTACTACAATTTGTCAAATTTCTTTAATAGATTTTCAACTTTATCGCTAAAACATTAAGTTTCAAGGTTGATTGGGAAAATTTTACAGTTTCGGGTAGCTTGACCTGCTGCAGCTGACGTCTGTACATAATATGTATTATTATTTTAAATGTTAGCTTATACCTATATAATGTAAATACCAGTTGTATCACACAACCTTAAAAGAAAATTCATAAGTACCTCTTTAATATGTTTTGTCGAAGCCTCCTTGCAGTAAATATAAAAAAAATACTTGTTTTTCTGTTTTAAAATCTGCAGAATAAAAGGACATCATTCATTTTGTACCCAAACATTAAAGTGCTATTATAAAAATATGATTTTTGGCATTTTCAATCTCAATAGCGGGGGGTTAATTTAGAGTTTACTTGTAATAGTAAAAAAAAAATATATACGCGTCGACTTGAGAACCTCCTCCATTTTTTTCGTCGGTTAAAAAATGTTCAAGATGTTATTTCCCATAAGAAAATAGTACTATAATTTTTGGGTATAAAATGTTCGACACTTGTTGTCATTAAGGAATGTATAGAGGTGAAATAGAGTAAATTATGTCTAAATGTTTAAAAAAAAGGAGAGCCTACGTCTGCCAACAAACTGATTTGCCGAGGTTTTTGTTTTTGTTAGAACATTATGTCTGTGAATAAACACTTTTTATTTTTTTATATTTTAATATCTTTTTCTTCATTTCAGTCAAGGGCAGACCTCCACCGTATACGGAAGGCGAGGTCACGACCACATCAGGGGTAGTGTACCAAGCGAGTCCCGCCCCTATCGTCATCCCCGTGCTTGTTTCGAATTCTATGAGCCCCAATCCTGCGGCTATGACCTGCCCATCCTGCAACAAAGAGATAGTCACAAGAGTTGAACACAAGGCTTCTACAAAAACCCATCTGTTTGCTCTTTTACTTTGTGTAGTGTAAGTATTCTTTTGTCTATTAATGGGTGACGAACTGGCGTCCCATAATCATTAGCTTAGACTTTTCCATTTTATATGGAGCCACTACCTATCGGACTGACCTCCATAACCAGTTACTAAGTAAGACGACACCCCTCGATAAGACTGGCTGTCACTTTCGGGCTTGTGAAGACTCGTAGCGACTGTCAAAGATCCGCGAATGACAGCTGGGATCAAGGGCTTAACGTGCTTTCCGAGCCACAGAGGGGTCTTGGTATGTGAAGAAGGTCACCCATCCATGACCAACCGCGGCAAGCGTAGCTAAACCTGATTGATCGGCCCGTGCGGCTGTAATTACTTTGACAAACCCATTTGACTGACATAACGTAGCATCCACCTCAAACCTCTGCTTAACCCGACTGGGAATATGAATAATGTGCACCCACATTCCGCCAGTAGCAATACTGCGTTGCTATCCCAGAGAAAACGCTAAAATATTGTATGTACCTTAAATTACACTAGCATGCATATTCTTTATATACTGAACTGAACAACACTGAAGTGTTGAACACTGCAACTATGCTAACGCAGTTCAGGTTTCCTCGACTTGTTTGCCTTTACCGTAAATCGAGGGGCAATTCTCGTAATTTTAAGAACGTTCACAGTCTGGTCTCAGTCTCAATCTGTGAAAAATGCCTCTAATTTCCCTACATATTTGACAAGTTTTTGATATTGATTGTCACCAAGATGAGATTTCGACTAGATTTTGAACGTTTTTAATTACGGGAATTAGCCTTCTGATGTATCCCAAGATGTTTATTGCTCAAATCCTTTTTTAGGGTTCCATACTCCGTACCAAAAACGGAACCCTTATAGGATCACTTCGTTCTCCGTCTGTCTGTCCGTCCGTCCGTCTATCAAGACCCTTTTTCTCAGGAACACGTGGAGGTATCAAGTTGTAATTAATAACAAATACGCAAGTCTGTGGTCCCTTGCAGCAGTGAAAAAATCAAACTTCTAAGTCGTCCCGATTAAAAGATACGTCCTTTTATGCTCCGTTTTGCCGCAAATTTTGACACTTGCGCAAGGGAATCAAAACCTATAGGGTACTTCCCGTTGACCTAGAATCATGAAATTTGGCATGAAGCATTGTCATGTAGCACAAGCATTTGTAGTTGCATCACAAAAAAAAAAATAGTTTTGCGATTACAAACTTATTTGCAGTTGGTAAACTAACCGCAACCTATGTCGATGTATGGGGACAACAGTTTTCCAACGGCGAAGTTAATTTTGTACGTTTTGGGGACTGATTTATTGGGAAAATCTTCGAAACTCGATTCGATGAACGAACTATTTACTTAACTCAAAGTTTGTACGGAACCCTCGGTGCGCGAGTCCGACTAGCACTAGGCCAGTTTTTATTTTTCTTGATTTAGTGTAACTATTATTTATTCTTCTATTTCAGATTTTGGCCCTGTGTGTGCTTGCCATACTGTATCCCCAGTTGCCGAAACGCAGACCACTACTGTCCAAACTGCAGCGCTTATATTGGCAGCTACAAACACTAGAAACCTTAAGGCTACGCTGAGGATTGATAATGGATTTCTTTATCAGAACTAAAATAGAAACAAAAATACCGGAAGATTTCCGAACACGATTATCTTATCAAATGGAAGGTGTTTGAGGACAACGTGACTACATGTTTCGACTTTTTTTTAACGTAATTTATTTAAGTCGATTGCTCATAGCTGAAACCTTTTGATAATGTCTCACAAAATGAAACTAGATCATTTAAATCCAATCCGTCAACTAGACGTAAAGTATGCTTTATTTAAACAACGGCTACATGGTATTTTAAAATGTATAGTAATCAAATAATTAGCAATAATTTTTAGTTTTAGAAATAATAAATGTACAAAATTTGCCCTATGTACACACACGTTTTTCTTGCCATGAAAAACGACGGTTTATCCGCCGTGTGTAGGCTCGGTTCGTCTGTGTTGATCATTATGGAAGCTTGTTGCCAGAGACGTTTGTTCTACGGCGCGGTTATACGCCGTACTGTAAAGAAACGTGCCGTGTACACATGGCCTTAGGCTCTAAGATTGTTTCTTAGCTCCGAAAAGAAAACATTAGATCAAAGTTGTGCTGGAATCAAAATGGAAATCGCTTTTATTGTGGCCATCTTCTCAATTATCGACAAGGACTATATAAGAATAGATCGAATCAAGTCGCATACGTATTACCTGTATAATCAGTATTACCACTTGTAGTATCATCAGATCAACACTGTTTTCTCAAAAAAGACAGATTTACAAACATTATGTAGTAAAGAGAGCACTTATAGGCCAGTGGTATCACCACCGACTTACGAGTTATAGGGCGCAGGCAGTCGCTTTACTTTGTGTAAATAATTTCATCACCACTGCTCTCTAACCGGCGAAGGAACACATCGTGAGGAAACCGGCATGTCCTAGAACCAAAAATTCGAACACATGTCACATCAACCAATCCACACTGGGCCCATGTGGTGGATTATGGCCCACTCTCTCTCAAACAGAGGAGGCCTGTGTCCCAGCAGTGGGAATATTATAGGCTGATTATGCTTTGTAAGTAAGTTAGTAATGGATAATGTTATTAACAAAGTTAAAGATATTACGATTGTGATTAATGCAATTATGGTGCTGTTTCATTAAGTAATAATTTATATTATATTTATACCTTGTATTGTGTTTTATATATTCTCCCACAACCATCCAATGCAATATTTAGATTGAAGAAGGTTATGTCAAGCAGTGGACTGCATGGTAGATTTACAATTTAAAGTTTACCTTGGTGAATTTTTATACAATAATGAAATATATACATATATAATATGTGTAAATGATTTATTTTGTTTTAATTGATAATTTACTAACGATATTGGAAAGACCTGCTGACAAAATGGATCCTGTAACCTGAAAAATTATGATTAATTAATTTTGGTATTCATATTTATTGGTTGTCTGGAAGAGATCGCAGAAAGCGTCAAGGCCACCCATTGTATGTTTTGTAGTGCTAATTGTAATTTTGCAATGTATTTTCGGTGCAAAATAAAGTATAACATAGGTATAAAAATAAATAAATAAATTAGCTCAAAAATGTTATACCCTTTTTTTTTTTTGGTGGGAAATCATCAAATGACCCCTCCCGCTCTGGGCGGAGCAGAAGGGAGTGTCAGACTTTTCCTTCAGTTGCCTGTGCCAGGGGCCACGGTATCTCTTTCGAACAACCCGCAGCCCCGGCGGCATCGGCCCTAGCAGACCCCGTCAGTTCGTGCTGACATCTCTTTGAGGCAAATGTTCAAACCCTTAGGGTCCACTTTTAATTTCAAAGGCCATTTAAAGCCTTAGTAGGACTTCGGTGTTAACTTTTTAAAAACAACCGTTTATTACTTATTAATAAAAAGGACTAAAAAGTTAAAAATAATTTAAACCTGATAAGAAATAAATAAAAGCGTGTTACATTGTGTTTTAAATGTTCTTTAATGTTCCATTAAAATGTAACACGCTTTTATTTATTTCCTATCAGGTTTATTTTATTTGTAACTTTTTAGTCCTTTTTATTAATAAGTAATAAAAGGTCGTTTTTAAAAAGATTTATTTTTTCTTTTAATTTTTGATTTTTAAATACTACTGATTGATATAGTATATGTATATATTAATTTCAGAATTACGTAATATTAACATGCTACGCTGACACCGCTTTTCTCGTCTGAGATAAGAATTGGTGGGAGGCACGTGCAAATGTTGAATTTAGCTTGAGATAATCAACGTGTCAACTCAATTAATTGATAAAACAAAATTTCATTTTGCATTTGGTACGGAGATTCTTAGTTTATCGTTTTCGATTCTTTATCTTTATGTGCAAGACTGCGATTGTGAACAAATTGCATTTACTTGACATAATTAATAGTTTTATTATATTATTCTCAGCTGGTAGGATCAAATATAATTATAACTGTTTCGTACATACATATAAATTAGACAAAGAACATCATTAATTTTGTATCCAAAAAATTAAGTAAGTACCAGAAAAAACTGCACTGTTTTCTTATGGGAAATAACATCTTCAGCGTTTTTTACTATTACAACGAAAGTCTAGAATTAATCCCCGGCTGATAGTTGAGGTGTAAATAAATATAAAGTTATATTTTTATAGCATCTGCCCGTGACTTACTACAAGCAATGTGGTAAAATAACAGTCACATTTTTGTAAAACTTTCCTGTATACTACGTTTATAGTTTCTCAGCAGCCAAAATATAAAGACAGTCAGGACTGGTGAGTAGGAGCAAGCGACGTACAGTTGTCCGAGTGAGAAGCAGCTTGTCCTGGATTAAGACCTGCAGCCTGCAGTAGCAATTTCCTATTGATAGCGAAGTTTTTCGTTTGTAGTGAATTAATAAACGTTTGCGTTCCTGTATTTATTATCTAAGCTAATGGTACAACACTGATACACTTGACTATTGCATTCTTACAGATTATGCCTGAAGCACAGCTATCACTAAAATAATTTAACAGCAGATTGTAAACACACTGGATTCCTCATTAACAGACACCTAACCATAGATATTAATTTTTATTATAAGCATAGAGATAACAGAAGACAGTTTCCAGACCTCGTAGCAATTACTTTTTCCAAAACTATTCTATGTACAGTTTTGACTTCATATAGAAATATCTATATCAAGTCGTAACTATATCAAGTATAAAAAATACAGATTTTTAATAGAATAGAATATATTCATTTGTTTTAAATCATGGTACAACAACGGCCCTAATGATAGGGTTATGATCTCCTATACCTCGCCATGGACTGGCATAGAAATATTTTAAAGATAACAAGTTGTAATTATGCACCTAGCATCATTAATACCATTGTAGTTAAACAGTAATTATACTTATCATTACAAACATAAACAGTTTTAAATCTAAGCGGTCTGTACCTATCTTAATTAATATCAGTAAACCAGTAATAATATTTATTACTTACTTTTTTATCAAAGAATTCTTTTAGGCTATAAAAAATATTACCTATCAGCCATTTATGTATCGGTCCTAATATCTTTTGAGATATTATTAATTTTTTTAACTGTTGTGATAAAACAATTTTTATGGCATAATGTTCTTAATCTTGTTGGGTCTCTACGGATATATTTTGAATTTAGTATTGGGAAGTTTGTCTTATGACTAGGCATATATTCTTCTACTGCATACAGAATGGCGACTACAATTTCGTTCACTATCGGCAGATGTGCCAAAGTTAAACGACTCCCCAAGACTGACGGCAGAAGACTGTTCATCGGATGGAACAGAAGCCAGAGCACACTATTATTGTGCTTGCGTCGGTGGCTGCTCTCATACAAAGTGTTCGGTATGGTATATGAGTTACGCAAGACATGAAATTCATATAAGAAACCACCCGCAATATAGAAAGTATTTATTGTGAGGACTACCGAAATGTAATATGTAACAAATGCGATAAAAAATAATATAAAAACCTTTCCCACAATCTTTTTGTTGTTATTTTTTAATATCCTAACGATATGTCCATTTCCATCATGGGGTAACAAGGCTAGGACTGAAAACCAGCGAATAAATAATTGTTTGCGTCTTTAAACAAATGTCCAAAACTTTAGGTCCAAAATATTAGGGGTTAAAGTATGAAATTGCCGATTTGTACTGAAAAATTGAAATTCGTTTTTTTTTTAAATTTAACATTTTTATTTAATCAAAATAATTACCATTATTATCTATACATTGCTGCCATCTAATAGGAAGGTCATTTATGCCTTTGCGATAGAACTCTCGTGATCTAGATTCGACAAACTGTGTGAAAGCATTTTGTACTGCCTCCTGAGAAGAAAACTTTTTATCACGTAGAAAATTGTCCAAATCACGAAAAAAATGGTAGTCCATTGGAGCAAGATCTGGCGAATACGGAGGGTGATGAATGGTTTCTAATTGCAGTTCCTGTAGAGTTAAAACGGTTTCTCGTGCTGTATGAGGTCTCGCGTTATCATGGAGGAATAATGGTGAAGATCGATTCATGAGTCGGGGCTGTTTCACTGCTAGTTTTGCTATTGTTCGGAGTTCGGCACAGTAGACATCTGCCGTTATTGCTTGACCAGATCGGAGAAAGCTATAGTGAATAACACCAAACAGTTACCATTACCTTTTTATTGGTAAGCTTTGCTTTAGGACACTGTTGCGGCGTTTGACCTGGGGTTAGCCATTGCATTTTTCGCTTACGGCTATCGTAAAGAATCCACTTTTCATAACATGTCACAATTCGATCCAATATTCCTTCATTTCTGTATCGATTCAACAAGGCAACACAAGTTTCAACAAGCGTTTCTTTCTGCAGATCAGTCAAATCATGAGGCACCCATTTCTCATATTTTTTTATTTTATTGATTTGACGCAAATGGGTCAATATTGTTGGTAAGGTAACGTTAAACCATGCCGCTAATTCCTGGGTAGTTTGTCTCGGATCGGCTTCCACCATCTCTTTCAATTCATTGTTATTCACCTGTGTGGGCGGTCTTCCAAGTGGTTCGTTCTTCAAATCAAAGTTTCCATCACCAAAGCGTTTAAACCAAAATCGCACGGTGCGTTCATTAGCAGTCCCCTCTCCAAACGCAACATTGATATTGCGAGCTGTTTCTGCCGCGTTAGTTCCGCGTCGGAACTCGTATTCAAAAATAACTCGAATTTTCGAAGTATCCGTCTTTCTTGTCTAAGCCGAATAAAAAAAACAACTGAAAGTCGATAGTCGAATGTTGCACATTTTTTAAAAGAAGAAGTTCCACAAGTGCCATGTGAAAAAAGTTTCACTCAAAAATCTCAAACCATGAAGGTTCTATGTCAATTCGAAGTACCTATTACAATAAAACGGCAATTTTATACTTTAACCCCTATTATGATTTTTGGTACTTTCAAACTCAAATAGCAACCATGTTATATAGTAATGCAATCTTTGATTGTAGATCTATGTTGTGAAAGTTTCAACATATTCGGGGTGTTATATTCAAGTAAAACTCGGTATATTTTTAATATTATGCTTTAAACACTTGTAATAAAAATTAATATGATTTTCGGCATTTTCAATCTCAAATAACAGCCAGTGAGTTAGTTATAGACTTTTGTTGTAATACCAAAAAATGCTCGAGATATTATTTCCCATAAAAAAACTGTTTTTTTTCCTGGCCACCATATAACTTTTGGATACGAAATGAATGATGTCCTTTATGCAAAATAGAGAAGTCAAACCTACTATTTATTTTTATGGAGTGATCTTCATGCTCACTCTTCACCTAGTGGAAGAGAATGATTACCACGCACAACCTTTCTAACACTTTAACGATAGCAGTCTTCAGTAACCTATTCGATATCAGCAAGATCCGCCCAAAAGTCTGATATTTTTTTAAATTAAAAAGAAGGTCGAACGCTGATAACACTGCTAGCGTTATCAGTGTTAGACTTCTTCTTTTCATATATAAAATGACATATCGTTGGATATTCGTCAGTACCTCCCTCGCACTGAACCAAGTTATCAAGTGATTTTGTGGAAAAAAGAAATATTACAATCTTGTGAAATGGCCCCGCACAATGGCGACAGTGATAGTAAGTAAAAAATATATTATGACTTAACTGTAACGTTTAAAACTCCAGTAGCTTGAGGAGGATGGTTGTTAACAGTGAATTGGTTAATAAAGTTAGTGTCATTACACTAACTTTATTAACCAATTCACTGTTTAATAAACTGATTAATAATAATAATAAGCTGGGACCATTGTCCCAGTTTATTATTATTATTAATCAGTTTATTTCAGTAAAATTAAACACGACGAAAACGATAAAATCAATACAATTACCAATTATAAAAATACAGATAAATAAATAAATAAAAAATACAGAGAAATCCTACTCCTACATAATATTATAAACGCGAAAGTTTGTATGGATGGATGGATGAATGTTTGTTACTCTTTCACGCCAAAACTACTTAACGGATTTGGATGATATTTGACACACAGATAGTTTATAACCAGTATTAACACATAGGATATTTTTATCCCGATATTCCTACGGGATCGAAACTTATGCGGGTGAAACCGCGGGGCGCAGCTAGTAAATAAATGAAAAATACAAAGAAATAAAAATACAGAGAAATAATTATTATTATCTGTTTTGAAGCTTTCATGTAAATTCGAGCAAGTACAAACTTGATTATGGCCTTGCTCAAAAAAAATCCTGTTTTGTCAACTTCTTATCTATTTGTGAGAAAGCCTGAAATAAACAAAGGTCTGTGTGACTATTATAAATATAAACGTATAGTTTTCGTGGCGCTAAACCATTCGTGTCAGTCAACCTGTTAGTAGTTTCATCACTTTAGAACTCTCGAAACTATAGTTGATTTCGCCTTTGATTTACTTAATTAAGGGCTGATTTCTCCATCGCCACATAACTTTATTCGAGGAATAATTTTGGAATGTTGACAGTTATTTTATACAAAAACTGTCAAACGTCAATTTTATTCCTCGAATAAAGTTATCAGATGATTGAGAAATCAGCCCTTAATGAAATAATCACTTTGAAAGCTTAAAGTAATCAAACATCTATGCAACAAGATGTAAGCAAGTTCAAAAATATGGATGTCACGTGATCAACTTTTAACGTTAATATCTCGGAAACGTAACACTACGGGGTTTGGGCTTATTACGTTTTTTGCTTGCATTGATGGCAGCTATCGATTTATATAGGATACATGCGTGGCAGCCATTTTGCAAAAAAAAACCAAATGGCGGACAGGTAGGTATGCAACGGACCTTGAAAGCCTTTTATCAAAATCAATAGATTACACGTAATCTATTGAGGAGGATTACAGAGTAGACTATAATTATAAAAAATGTTAACAAATATGAGTTTATAAAAAAATAACTTTAATTCCTACACAATAAAATTCAGTTTACGCTACAACTTCAAACGTTTTTATGACTTTTTCAATAGTGTTATTAACTCTGAAATCAACTTCATTACTATTAAAATAAAGTTCATATTTGTTTAACTTGAAATAACATCAATTTGAAATATCAGTTTGAATAGACTTTAGTACCTATACTCGTATGTAAAGATACAGATTACCTATACAGACTAAATTAATGAAAATAATCTTTCATTATGATAATAACTTACTTGATATACCTGTAGTCCTGAAATACAGAGCTGCTCCAGTCCACTCCATTTATTCTAATAATGTCTGTTCTGTGTTTCGATTAGTGTGGAAAATAAATGATTTTTTACTTTTACTTTTTTTTACCTCATCTTAGGAAGTTAATGCCAGATTAGTGAAAATCGATACGTTAGTAGTCGTAACGGTGAAGGAAAACATCGTGAGGAAACCGGCATGTCCTAGAATAAAAAAATCGAAGACATGCGACATCTACCAACCCGCACTGGGCCCGCGTGGTGGATTAGAGCCCACTCCGTACGACGATGGCTTTATATTATAACCATCAATTATATGTACGTACCACTGGGGAGCGTGCTTGGCCCTCCTCTATTTATACTATATATAAATGACTTGCCCAAAGTGACGAAACACCACATGACTCTTTATGCTGATGACAGTACAGTTACTATTGACTGTACAAACAAACTAAATTATAATAATAATTACTATTTAATAATTACTTCATTATTATAATTTAGTTTAATACTATTAATTCAATAATAAAATGGTTCAACAATAACAATCTCAAAACAAACACACAAGAAAAAAAAAAAAACATACCGTCGAATTGAGAACCTCCTCCTTTTTTAAGTCGGTTAATAAATATTGACAAAACCAAACTAATGGCCTTCAGTCAACGCAAAAACATAACGATGAATATTCACTATGACAATAATAAAATAAATCAAGTAAGCACCTCCAAATTCTTAGGCTTAACCATAGACCAACGCTTGGATTGCACACACTGAAGAATTGGCAAAGCGTCTTAGCAAATCGACATAGGCCTTATATAAGCTCGCTCCAGTGATAGGAACGGATGCTATTGTTACCTAGCATACCATGGTATGGCGGGTTCAATATTAAGAAATGGCGTTATTTTTTGGGGAAACTCAGCCAATAGGGAACAAATACATATTTAAATCCCAAAACACGTGTATTAGGGCAATGTTCGGTCCTCCCTGATGGAGTCAGCGTAGTCTGTTACGCTGACGACACGCTGGTCCTGGCGCAGGGGAGGTCGCACCAGGCGGCGGCCGAAGCAGCGACACGCGGGGTTGCGACAATCGTTGAGAGGATCCGGCAATTGGGACTCGCGGTGGCATTGCACAAATCTGAGGCCATGTGTTTTCATGGTCCTCGGGACGCGCCACCGTCGGGTTCACAAATAACGGCGGGAGGGGTTCACATCGGCGTCGAGCTGACGATGAAGTACCTGGGACTCGTCCTCGACAGCCGGTGGAACTTCGTGGAGCACTTCTGACGTTTGGCTCCCAGACTGGAGCGGGCCGGGGCTGCCTTGAGGCGGCTCCTTCCCAATCTAGGGGGACCAAACGCCTCCTGCCGGAGGCTCTATGCGGGGGTCGTGCGGTCCATGGCCCTTTACGGGGCACCGGTATGGGTGCGATCCCTGAGGCGGCGACCAGCCCGCCGGTTGATCGCGTCCCAAAGGGTCATGGCGGTCCGGCTCATCCGAGGATACCGCACGGTCTCCGCTGAGGCGGCGAGCCTCCTTGCCGGATTGCCACCATGGGATCTGGAGGCCAAAGTCCTCACCCACATATGGGAGTGGCGAGAGAGGCAAAACGCCGGGGCGTTACTCCGCTGCCACGAGAAATCACGGCACAGCGGACAGAGCTCCGGCGGGATCTCATAGCGGCATGGAGAGTGCGATTGTCGCAACCCAGCGCTGGGTACGCCACAATTGCGGCGATAAGTCCCCTCTTTGAGGAGTGGCTAGAGAGGCGCCACGGTGCCCTCACCTTCCGCCTGACGCAGGTCCTCACCGGACACGGTTGTTTCGGGAGGTTCCTGTTCAGGATAAAGCGGGAGGAAACGCCAGGGTGTCACCATTGTGGGGATCGCCCGGAGGACACGGTGGAGCATATGGTGGAGGTCTGCCCGGCTTGGGCGGGGCCCCGCCGTGTCCTCGTGGCGGCGACCTCTCGCGTCCGGCCCTCATACAGGCCATGGTACGGAGCCAGAGTGAATGGGAGGCCGTCACCTCCTTCTGAAGCAGTAATGCTCGCGAAGGAGGAGGCGGAGCACGTGAGGGAGAGGCAATCTCTGCACCCTCGCGCGCCTAGCCGCCGCAGGAGACGCTCTGGACGGGAGTCAACAGCCGACTCCCGGCCACCGTAGGCGCGGGCTTGCGGGCGGCGAGCTTTGGGCAGCTCGCCGCCCGGTAAGGACCAGGCCCGGGTCGACGGCGCGTTGTGTTCCACGCGCGCCTCAAAGAGCTGTCAGCGCAAACTGACGGGGTCCGCTAGGGCCGATGCCGCCGGGGCTGCGGGTTGTTCGAAAGAGATACTGTGGCCCCTGGCACAGGCAACTGAAGGAACACGGGTAGGTTTTAGTCAGTAAAAGTCTGACACTCCAAGGGCAATGTTCGGTTTGAAATGTACAGATACTTGTAAACCATTTTTTATTCAGTATAAAATACTGACACTGCGCTCTATGTACATATTTGAGGTTGCGGTATTTGTGAAAACCAACCCAAATCTGTTTCCCAAGCTATCGGACTCAAATGACCGTAGTCGACGACACGTCAATATGTTATGTGCAAGACAGCTCAGATGCATAAAAGTGTTTTCTGCATGGCACCAATTATATATGATCATATAGCAGAATCAATCAAAATCTTAAATGTTAATTAGTTTAAAAGACATTTTTAAAACTTTTTCATCAGTAAATCGTATTATAATATCTCGGAATTCCTAACGGAAAAAATAAGTGGGATCTATCATCTAAGTATTGATGGTGTTGTTATTTTAAATGACTGATTAACTTCTTGGTACTCATCTTGTTTTCAGTTTACGAGTATTATTCCTGACATGCATTTTTGCAATAATAATTAAAATGTAAGCAATTGAGCTTTTTGATAAAATAAATTATTACCTTTCTTATTTTTACGTAATTAAATTGACATGCTTGTATTGTATCCATTGACATACATACTTAATATTGTAGCCATTTGACATTTGATGTAATATTACGTTTTTTTTAAAATTTATTGTGACTCAAATGATTTGAGATTATTTTGTAAAATGGAATTATTATGATATTCTAATTCTTATTTAAAATTATATTAATTGATTATGATTTGCATGCCCAGGTGACGGCAGAACATGGAGAACCAACTTCTATGACAACATCTATGTACCAATTATTTACCCATTTTTGCAAAGAAATAAATGATTATGATTATGATTAGCATTAAAACATATGGTTGGAGTTGCTGAAGTTTGAAAAAACTATCTTTACATTGTATAAATTCAATCTCTTAGTATTATTTAATTGCGTAGCACATGTGTACCTAAACTATAAAGCTACCATTTACTGGGTACGTCTTTCATTGACATCAATGTACCCTAGCGGCTGAGAGTATGTCATGCTCACGCAAATGTCACGCAAAGTTCCGTTCAAAATGTTTGAGCTGAATGGTACTGATCCATACGCCATGTTCGTGAACGGGCGCAGTCAGTAGAGACTGGTCATCTCTTAGCCACCATGGCTTATTTTAGTTTCTGAATTGTATTACGGACGCTTTTTACGTGCACATCTTTCTAATCGTTCTCAAATAATAATAATAGTAATTTTATTTTTTTATTTTTATCTGTGTTTAGTTTATGATCTTCCTGTACGAGTCGCAATAAATACTTTTTCTTTCTTTCTCACATATATACTTTCAACATGAATGATGTCACCATAGTTTTGTAACAATTTTATGATTTAAAAAAGTTTCCGTGGAGTTTCTTGGCCTGTTCTTCTCCATAAGTACCTACTGCGCTTTGGAAGGGGCAACTAGCTTCATCTTTCTGACTGACCGATCGCTTGACAATTCAAAAGTACCTGTACTAAATTGTTTTTTTTTTTAATACATTTTTTGAGTTCGAATTAGCATCGTATCTTCACACATGGCGCAAACACAATTTTTTTCGACACGTCTATGTATACACAAGTATAAATAGATGACACATGTATTGATAAACATAAATAGATGTGCTGATAAAATTGGCTTCTAGAGTATTACATTTATTTCTATTACTTTAAATTATAGTGAAGGGCGAAGGCATGCAGCGTGAATGGCACAGAGAAGGCGGGCCACCTCCCGTTGTGACGACGCAGCCCGGAGTTGTACTCCCTATGGCCAACCCGATGGGCCCCAAACCTTGTCCAACAACCTGCCGATCATGCAACCAGCAGATAGTCACAAGAGTTGAAACGAAGGCTTCTACGAAAACCCATTTGATCGCTCTCTTGCTCTGTTGTTGCATGTAAGTATTGTAATTATTTTGTACATTACATTATTATCATAACATTTTTGTCGAATGCGTTCTCTTAATCTGTTTACTGTAAGCATTATATATCTTTTTAAATCATTATAATCATATCCATGAGCATTGGCAGCCCAGTGGTACCGGCCGCGACTTTCGCGAGTTGTAGTTCATAGGTTCGTACTCAGAGAGGTGCTTTACTTTGTCTGAATTATTTCATCACAACAGAGGGGCAATTCTCGTAATTTTAAGAACGTTCACAGTCCGATCTCAGTCTCGATCTGCCAAAAATACGTCTAAATCCCCTACATTTTGACAAGTTTTTGACATTTTTCTTCGCCGAGATAAGACTGCGACTAGATTTTGAACGTTTTAAATTACGGAAATTGGCCTTCTGCTCTCAAAACAGTGAAGGAAAACATGGTGAGGAAACCGGCACGTTCTAGTACCAAAAATTTTATGATATGTGACATCTACCAACCCGCACTGGGCCCGCGTGCTGGATTATGGTACACTCCGTCGTACAGAGAGGAGGCCTGTGCCCCAGCAGCGGCCTGGAAATTTCTCTCTCTGTAGTGGACAATTCTGGGTGTGAGTGGGCTTAAATCTGTACATATGCAGATAAGCTATTCGCCTGTATATTTCGTTTTTTTTTGGGGTTTTGAAACAAGGATTATGTTCTAGCAATTATTTTTCTATTTCCAGTTGCTGGCCCTGTATGTGCCTTCCCTACTGTATGGACAGTTGCCAAAACGTGGACCACTACTGTCCAAACTGCAACGCTTACATCGGCGGTTACAAGAACTAAAACTTTATGTTTCATAATGAGTGGTTATAATGATAACGGGTATAACAATACACCATGTATATGTCACAGCCGACAGCTTAGCCTTTTATTCCACCGCCTGGTTTTTGGAAGTAGTGCTCTCCTCGCTTCGCTCTCTCGGGTCAGAGTGCCCTGGCTTAGTTACTGCGACTAATTCGGCTCGCACGTGATTGGTTACAGTTTCAACCTAAACTATAATTTACTGAGTATCGTTCAGGCCGTTAGTTGAACGGCCGTCGTTTAGTTTAAAGGCTAGGTGGTAACTTAAACGGCTAATTTAACCAGTTGGCTGCGACCTAATGACAAGTACGTCATATTTGACTGGCCCAAATTCTCGAGAGTAAAATCATTCACAACCAGCTCAGATAGACCTGACCTGGAAGAACACTATTGTGGAACATTTTTCACTCAATGAGCGTATTCATTATTGGAGTCTAACATGTTGTATTAAATAAAATAACTTGCTAGACATGCCACCTTCTATATTTTGTTTCTCCCAAACACAGGTTATTTTGTAACCTATCTAAAAGGG
Organism: Apamea epomidion; assembly: GCA_947507525.1. Taxonomy (NCBI): domain Eukaryota; kingdom Metazoa; phylum Arthropoda; class Insecta; order Lepidoptera; family Noctuidae; genus Apamea; species Apamea epomidion. The sequence goes on along the minus strand of OX382230.1, from coordinate 14,033,254 downwards.
CAGTGCGGCACCCACTAACTAGATTAAGAAACTTTATGATTGTGCTTTATAATATTATATTACTTTGCCATGTAATCTTGTCCTAGTTGAACAAAACATCTTTATATTTAGTAATACATAAACTTACTTATAATAAAGCTGAAGAGTTTGTTTGTTTTTTATTTTACAAGCTTTTATTTAACTTGCGATGTATGTATGTACGTATGTATGTATGTGTAAGTTACATATGTAACTATGTTTGTTCGAGTGGACTCTTGCAACTCAATTTTGAAGCAGATATCTTCAACCGATTGAGCTGAAATTTTGCATGCATGTGCAAATCGGATGACAATGCAAAATTATTATGACATGGAGCTGATCTGATGATGGAACCGGAAGGTGGCCATAGGAACACAGTAGTTAAACGACACAACCCCATCGAGTTTGGACTCGTTTGATCGGTCTGGACGAGAACTTTGGTGCTAGATGGTAATGTTGGTCTGATGATGGAGCTGGAAGATGGCCATAGGAACTCGGTAATTAAACGACACAATCCCTTCGAGTTTTTACTCGTATGATTCGTCTTGACGAGTAATTTGGTGCTAGATGGTAACCACGGTCTGATGATGGAGCTGGAAGATGGCCATAGGAACTCGGTAATTAAACGACACAATCCCATCGAGTTTTTACTCGTATGATTCGTCTTGACGAGTAATTTGGTGCTAGATGGTAACCACGGTCTGATGATGGAGCTGGAAGATGGCCATAGGAACTCGGTAATTAAATGACATAACCGCATCGAGTTTGGACTACAAGTCCATTCACAGTAATTTTACCTCTGATTTTGCACAACTGTCAAAATCATTGTGATCTTTATTCTTGCCATTATAAGGTTGCTGTTAGGTTGCTGCTGTCAGAAATTTCTTGGAATTAGTACATACTAATTCCATGATATTACAGACCTACTTGAGTTTTTATATCTACCTACGACTCTAATGTATACTAGCAGTGCCTCCCTGTCAACGTCATTCGAGCGCTTAAAGATCCGTCTAGCCGCTTGTACCAGTGTGGTTTTATCGTTGGTTTTGACTTTTTGAGTTCTTTTGGTTCTTTATAAATAGCTGACGTTGTCATCCAAAATGCCTTCCGCGAAAAATGTAATGATTGAATTTTAATATTTTTATGTATTGTTGCCATGTTGACTCGAACGGAATTAGCTATATAAAGTTGTTTAGATTATATAAAGTGTGTACGAAAAGAGCGTGACCGGTGAATTTTGATTTTCGACTATTATATAGCAAGTAGAGGAACTGGAACTTGCCTGGCATGCTTTGTGACTACTGAGTCCGTGTGTACAGTAGATTTCAGAAAAAGCTCTTCTTCCACACCACGGACAGTGTTCCTGTGCTCACATCCAAAAGGAACCAACAGATCGCGTGTTCAAGCTGTAATGTAATTTCTTAAACTATTCGTCTTGGAAAGGAACTATTGAAGAAAAAGGTTCCTAATATATCTCAAGATATTATCAGGAGACGGTTAGTAGAAGGTCATCTCAAATATAGAAGAATCGTCAAGAAACCTTTCCTCAAAGAGACACATACAAAAAAATCTTGGAAAAATTTGTACATTTTATTATTTAATACTTCATCATCATCATCATCATCAGCCTACAGCAATCCACTGCTGGACATAGGCCTCTCCTATTGCACGCCATTCAACTCGATCGTCAGCAACTCTCATCTCGCTGCCATTATTTAATATTTCTGGAACATATTTTTTTATTTCAGTTAAGAACGAAGATAATATGACTCGGAAAAATAAAGACAAGCGTCCGGAAAACGCAGAAACGCCTCCAGCAAATACAGGCTATCCGCAACCAACAAACGAAGGCTATCCGCAACCAGCAAGCACAGGCTATCCGCAACCAGCAAGCACAGGCTATCCGCAACCAGCAAGCACAGGTTATCCACAACCAGCAAGCACAGGTTATCCACAACCAGCAAGCACAGCCCATCCGCAACCAGCAAGCACAGGCTATCCACAACCAGCAAGCACAGGCTATCCACAACCAGCAAGCACAGGCTATCCACAACCAGCAAACGTAGGCACGTATCCAGCAAACACAGGTGGTGGAATACCTACCACCTATAGTCAGTTAGGCCCTCAACCAACTACAGTAATCTGCCGTTCATGCAACCAACAGATAGTCACAAGGGTTGCAGTAAGGCCTTCCATGAAAACCCATTTGATTGCTTTAGTGATCTGTTTACTGTAAGTATTCTGTTTTTTTTTTCACATCCTTATAATCATACGAGTATCCATAATATCGGCCTGTCATTTACTCAGTCTCACTCACAAAGATTTAAGCCCTGTCGCAAATCCGTTCATAAGCAGAAAAGCCACATGCATTGATCGCCATGGTTATTAGTCTCTAATGTTTAACATCCCGGTCGCGAGCCTGCTGTTTCAAACTCTTTGCCTATTAAGAATTACGGTCTAAATTCGTTTGTGAAGGTTTTTTTTATTGATAAAACCTAGCCAATTAGAGCGAGCCGGCGGTGATGAGCCATCCATGACTTGTGCGCGGTCGGGGCGGTCAATTGTTTGTTAATGCACGCTTCTAATCCGTTTTTTTTATAGGTTTTGGCCCTGTGTGTTTCTACCCTACTGTATTCCGTACTGCCAAAACGCAGAACACTACTGCCCAAACTGCGACTCTTACATCGGCACCCACGTCAACTAAATCGATACGATTGATTACCGGCACCCTGTATACCCATATAGTAGTAAGATGGGCTGGTGTCGGCAACTCCGCGTCCAAGTGCGTGTTTTGCGTACGTATGGCATGTATACCCATAGAATACGATTGCTATATACGATGATTATTTATAAGTTCTTCATCTTACCTATGAATTATCATGTTTGAACTCAGATTGCACCAAATAATTAACTGACAAGATCCTGTTATTTGTATTGTTTTGAATAGCTGTGGGTTCGTGAATACTTTTTAGTCTAGTATATTCTTCATTTAGTTAAATGAAGCAACAATTCAAAATATAGGATAAAGGTAGAGACTTGACATGATAAAGGTATTTATATTGGTGATTGAAAATGTTCCCACAAGTCTAAAGTCAATGAAGTTATGAAGACACTGAAGAGGTTCACTACCCGCCTCCTGTCTCCATCATCAAATCCTCGTTAACAAGCTCAACTATAATTGGACTCGTCAAACCGAATAACATGAATGAGCTCAACCTCGAGGGGTTCACTAGTAGCCACTGAAGAGTTTCACTATCCACCTCCTGGCATATTATACCTACCTACAAAGTTTAATTTCGATGCGACAATTAGATGTAGGTTAAAATTGTCTTCCATGATTTCATTACATTGTTTGGTAGTTACAAATGAAGCTAATGAAAGCGTGTTAAAAATCTTCTTAATTGGGTAACATACTTTTTTCTCTTAACAACTATGCTTTGTTGATGGATTTTTGAAACATTTATGTATCTGTGGAGGCAGGGACATCGACTGAATTCATGGTACCAGGCTGCGCGTCTATTTCACCGCCAACCTGCACCCTAATTGCGTACCACACTATCCATTTCAATCTGAATCATTTTGAAGGATATTTCTAATCCATTGCTTCATATTTGCGAAATTTGTCTGCACAACAACGTAAATAATGTAATGAATGTTGTTGAATTGACAAAATGAAACCCATTGCTACTGTTAGTGGGTTACGCAATTATCCCGCTGTATGTCCGTCAAAGTATTGCAATCATGGAGGTGATACGCAATCAAAATCCTTGGAATTTGCCATCCAAGTATCGCATACAAAAAAATCTGTATAGTGTCAATTTATAAAATTTATGTTTATACTTGGACTTTTAATCGTATTCAGTACCCACGGCTTAGTGTGCATACACCCGAGAGACACGCGCGTGCCTGTGTCGTGACGCGTGTCGTTTGTATGCAGACTTATGTCCAGCAGTAACGCCTTGGTGGATCTAAAGAATGGATGTAATTGTGAATATTAAGTGATGTTTTGTAACTACCTATTAATTTAAATTAAAAATAAATACGATTATGTTATTTGTTTTATTTAGGTATTTTATATGTAATAATCCCTAATTGACATCACTGGTTTATTCCAGAAATCCCCACCGACAGATCCCCACCAGTGGGGAATGTCATTTTTTTTCCAGAAATCCCCAATAGTTAAATAAACTCAGCCTAGTGGGGATTTTTGGAAAATAAGTAACAATCCCCACCAGATATAGTTGTTTCTGAATTATTAACCAAAAAATCCGTTAATCAATTTAATTATTTCAGAATTCATTATAAAATTGTTTGGACAGTACTTAAATATGGCAAAACTTTTCGGTCACCGGAAATCTGGTTTATCATATTGCAATATGCATCCAGAAATACACACCAATAAACCACACACACACCCCCACACCTATATACACCACTAAAAAGAAGGAGAATAGATTTTGATGCATAGTTCTACTGGTAAATTTATATTGCTGGTTCAACGGTCGCGTATAAGGTAGTTAGACAAGATATTAGTTAGTTCAGGGTACTTAAACAAAATATTGTATGTAGGTACGTACCTACCCTCTTTTACTTGACTCATAAGTTGGAAATCAGTTATTACGTTAGTGAATTGCAATCGTCTACTGAGCGTATATGTAAATGTAAATTAACCGTAATGGGAGAAAGTTCTTCTAGTTCTATATTTGAATACAATTATAAACAAAACAGTTAAATACTTGTGCGTGCGGGACATCAATATTGTCTTAAAAAGAAATATAAAAATATAATTCCTAATGGATATAGCCGACCTTGCAAATTCTTCAGTTTACGCCGAGCGCATAGAAACTGCATCGACTACATCCGTCCGGCCACGAGCCGCCGACGCAACGAAATTCGACGTTAGCTATTAGACATATTTTTGTAATTTTTTGTCGTTCCATATTCTTGCATCGAATAGCTTTCAAAAATTTTAATTGTAGTTATTTCCCTTAGAATAAATTAGTTTTAAAGTAACTTTGGTTTTTTTTTTATCCTCCGTCTGCAGTTAACGTAATTGGCGCAGTCGGTAGGATACTCGCGGGCCGGTTCGCGAAGCGCGTTAGAATCATCTCACATCGATAAACACGATCGCGAGTAACCCGGGCGGCTATCAAGTCACGTCACGAATGTTCTGAATCTACAGTAAAGCTGTGCAGTCGAGTGGAGATTCCAGACTTCGATTCACGAAGAAGAACCAGAGATGAAATATATGTGAGAACACCAGAATCTTTCTCATGTTGCTTCCTATCTATTCCTAATTACTTTTATGTCCAAGATTTTTCATCACGAGAGATCTTATCCCCAGGATCCCGCATCGCGACATATAGTAGACTAGCTGCACCCCGCCGTTTCACCCGCTTATGTTTCGATCCCGTGGGAATATCGGTATAAAAAGTATCTTATGTGTTATTCCTGGTTATAAACTCTCTGTGTGTCAAATTTCATCCAAATCCGTTCTGTAGTTTTAGCGTGAAAGAGTAACAAACATCCATTCATTGTTTTTATGTCTACGTAGCTTAGCCTACACATACCTAATGTTTGTATTTGTCATCATCATGAAAAATCATCTAAACAAACTTTCTCTTTAATTTTTGTAATTTGTTTTAAACAGTCTTAATTAAAGAAAGAAAGAAATAAATTATGACATAAGATTTGGTTAGATTACAATATTGTAGTCTAATAGGTTTTTAAAAATTCTAGAAAATATAAAAATTATCCTGATTTTTTTTGTAGAAAAAACGCAAAATTAATGACAGATTTTCCTCTGGCTGGCTTGCTTCATAGTTTCTGACAACAATGGAACATATTTAATACCTATTAAATAATTGAATAATTAATTCGTGTTTTGTGAAATCTGTCCCAAGCCCAACACAAAACATAGGATGTCAATTGATAACAGTAATATCCACGTAGTTTAACCCTGATAACGTTTATCTCTTTATTAAACGGGTTCCACGAAACAGCTGCTAGTCTCGGAATTTGGTTCACAACAGCTTCCATAAAGTTTAGTCTGTTTATTTTTCCCCTTACGAAAATTTAGGAACAAAACAACAGAATATCATTTTAACTTTATTTAATTACGTTCCTATATTATATATTACATAAAATTAATAATTCACACAAAAATCTTTGGTAGTTTTAACCCAAACTTTCATACAACACCATCTATTACAACAATTTAGAACTACTGGCGAACCTAATATTTTGACCTAAACATCGGTATATTCCCAGTCGCCCCCACATTTCCCGATTGCCACCTGGTGGCAATTTTTAATTTTTATATCTTATCTGTCCTTTTGATGGATTCTTCTAGATATTTTGTAAATGTGAGGATTTTGTAGGCCTTGTAGACTTTACATCTGTAGACCATTTTTTATTTTATCAAGTACCTGGTAATTGTTGACAGGCCTTACGCTGACCTCCCATACCTACTGTAATTTGAAAACATTGTAAAAGCCAATTATTTTTAAAAGAGTAACCGTGGAGTTTCTTCTCGGATCTTCCCCATAGGATACGACCAATTGGAACCGTGCACCTAGCTTCTGACGTTTCATAAGTGCCCATGTTGGTTTATGTCAAATAAAATATTTTGATTTTGAGTGCGTTCCGCAATTACCCGGCTATATTGGGGGTATATTCATATGTGTATGATAGCTAACGCGACTGTGATTTAATTATAATGTAGTAAGGATAAAATAGGATTGCTGTGCAATGACGAATCTATGCATTAGATCCGCTTAAAAGTCAGATAAAAATGTTAATCTAGTATCGGTATCTGTGATTCAACGCCTTTTTTTATCTAAAAATGGATAGATTGTTGGACAATGCTCAGTACAACTATTTTCCTCTTACGGAAACCAGCGAATAGTGACTTTGGTGTAAAAAAACGAAATGGCTCAGAATAACAGTGAGTTTTTTTTTACTGCTAATGATTTTAAATCGAGTAGTTTATCGTGATTGCAAATAAATAATAGTTCCTTTAATATTTTACGAATATGGTTCAATTTTGTTATTCAATGCTGTAGTTGATTTGGTGTTCGTATACAACATAAGTATTATGTTAGTACCTACCTACATCAATTATAACAAGCAGTATCTAAACATTAAAAAAAAAACAGAATGTGAATAAAATACCATTGTATCAAAAGGAAACTTTTTAAAGCTTTTTTTTAGTGTTCCACAGAGAGTGTGTCAGTTTCAGTATAGGGAGTTTTTAGTAAAAATGCGTACTGATGGATTTTCAACGCTCGGTTTAGAGCTGAAAGTTCAAAATTAAACAGCGCGCTTTTATTTAGGTATTATTCTAGGTAGGCTTTTTTAGTTCTTAAAAACTGGAGGCTTTACCAATGCCAGGCTTGTTGTAATCAAATTTACTAATTATTATGTTCTCAAAGCTAGTCTTACTACGAGTAATGTATGCGTTAATTAAATTTTTTTTCAATTCTTTATTACAGCGCAAGGTATGCCTCCAGCATACGTTCTACCTCCCGTGGTGACCGTACAACCCGGAGTTGTGTACCAAGGGAATGCAGTTCCCGTGCTCATCGGTAACCAGATGGGCTCCCAACCTTCTGTAATAAATTGCCCATCCTGCCGCCAACAGATAGTCACAAGAGTTGAACTGAAGTCTTCCACGAAAACCCATTTGTTTGCTGTCTTGCTTTGTATAGTGTAAGTATTCCAACTGCCTTTTTTCTGTTGACATCCTTAAAATCTCCCGTTCATCGTTCGTTTTGTTGATTGAACATGTTCTACATATAATTACAAGAATTTGTTTTGACTATTATATTTCTACTTTCAGATTTTTGCCCTGTGTGTGCCTACCCTACTGTTTGGACAGTTGCCACAATGCAGACCACTACTGTCCAAACTGCAACGCTTACATCGGCAGCTACATCCACTAAAACCTTAATGATAAACGAGTAATTGGGTGATGATAATGTGTAGGAATAATTATGGGCCCTTGATTGGCCTAACTTCTTCAGAGTATAATCATCCCGAACAATAAGTTTAGAAAGATCTGAGCTAGTCCTAACTCGTGTATGTTTTTTCACTTTATGAGCGCTCTCATTATTTGAGTCGACTTAATATTGTATTAAATTAAACAATTCGGCAGCCACGCCACATCCCATTCATTATGGGTGAATAAATCTGTATTAGGATCTTAATATCTTTACTTCCATAACAATAAATTAGCACAATACTTAGTTTTAAGCTAAATATATTATATCAGTATTTGTAATAACCATGTTTTCATCAGAAATTGTAAAGCTAATTTATAATACATAGTTAGGTACAAAGAATCACGAATTTCTAGTAGCAGATTACAATGGCCCTTGAAATTATTGGTACGAATTTCGAGATTAATTGATGTTTTGTAAATAAAATATCTAATTAAGAAAAATTAAATCATAGATATTTGTAAATCATGTATTTCGTTTAATTTGATGTTGTCATTAATTAAGGATTCAAAAACAATGAATGTAATGTAGGTACCTACATTACATTCATTGTTTCAGTACTATAATTATTTAAGTAGATGTTCCACTTAGGGCGATGCCACACGGGCGTTGTCAATGCGTTGCGTCGGCGCTGCAACGTCTGAGCGGTATCGTCATCGCAGCGCTCGTACGGCACTCACTGCGTCGAAACCACTGCGCCCGTGTAGCATCGCTCTTAAGGATGCCATTATGGGCTTAAAAGACTTCATTGCGCAAAACAAAGGCGAGAAGATTGAAAAAAATATAGTTTTATTCAAGCCTTTCGATATTGTATCCATCCCCATATAATAATCTCAAAACAACTGGAATAATATAGGTCGCCTCAGTAATACTTAGTATCGTGAATTGGTATGTTCATGACCAGGAGGAGTCTTAGTGTTGGAGTTCCTCAGGGAAGTGTACTTGATCCTATGCTCTTTCTTAACACAGCTGCGAAACTACTTTAAACAGCAATCGAACCTAACGTTACTTCCCTTAACATTACTACAACCACCTACAACAAATTTATTAATTTGCACTCAATTTTAAAATTCACACTTGGGTATAGTCAGCTTCAAAAGCATCGACCAGAATTCATTTGATGGTCTACAATTTGTGTTCCATAGTACTGTATCAATGTGTAGCTACAATAAGGTAAGTATTCAATGAGTCATGTTATGTAGAAATACAGTGACATAGCCAAACTTGGTATACCCACAAAATCAATTAAAAAACGGCGGTTCCTCATATCTCACGGTTTAAACGAGAAGTATTCAAAGGCACTGGCCTGTTCCTTTCCTATGGTTTATTTAATGTTGCTATAGAAACGAAATTTGTGTGCGCACTTGCATTGAAATTAAATATGACATAATTTATTGTTGCTGCGTAGTTCATAATCTAATCTCCTGTAAGTGAACTGTTATGTTTTTACGGATTAAGTTTATATTTAGGTAAACAATAAATGTTTCATAAAAAACTGATATGGGAGAAGTATTTACAAATACGCATGATTAAAAAATAATAAGTAAACACACGCGAAAATAAATAAAAATTACTGCAAAAAATATCTCTAGGCGCAGTTAGGTACAAACACAAGCATAAAGCAGTATTTGTTGAACAACAAAGCCGACCCGCAGCAAATTCAAATTTTCGGCGTTCATTCGACTCGTGCTGATCGACAAACTCCGTTCGGCATCCAACTACGCTGAACTTAGCATGTTCGGCAGTTGATTTTACCCAAGCGACCTTATCTCAAACATTTATACCTAGGTACTGAACATTAGATTTTACGTGTCATGATCTGCCACAGAGCCACCTTTTTAGAAACTGATCAATTTTTTAATAATGTACGTTTAACATACATAATGTACGTATTACCGTTATCGCTGTACGTGCACTAGGTAATGATAAAATAGACATTGAGTGTGGCTCTGCTGCAGAGCATACTCTCTAGCAGAGCCTCAAAGAACATGTACTCAGGAAAGATAAACGCTACTGTTTTTTGATGAAAACTGTTGTACGAATAGTCTTTATTGCGTACGTGCTGAAATATATAATTATTGGACAGTGGTTTTATTTATTTTAACTTTACTAAAATTTTCATTGAAAACGCCTGGTTATTTTGTGTCAGCAAAATGTTTTTGTAGACAATCTGACTTTCAATTAAAATAAAAACATAATTAAGATAAGATAGATAATGTTTCTTTGCCAAAAGAAAACAGTACATTACTTTTCTTTAAAGTCTACATTAATAGACTACTATTCTTATTCCTTCTCTGTCCATGCTGTAAGATTGTGGAACTCACTTCCGCCTAGCATTCGTGATTTAAAAACTATTTCTCTATTTAAACGTCGATTAAAAGAGCATTACCTTTCCTCTATACTGTGAGTATTTGTATATATATATTTGTTATATATTTTTGTATTATGTATTGAATTAAGTATATTTATTTATTTTTTATTTTTTTTGCGCTATATATGTAGGTATATTTAATATTTTTGTTTTAGACTTCACACATTCATATTTTTCTCTTCTTGTTCTCACACACTATTGTCTACATTTCCTTTTTTACTTCTCCTTTCGCAGGTGTGCTGGAAGAAATTTCTTAAGAAATAAGCAATACCTTTGTACTCATATTATAATGATGTCATATCAATTTGTATTTTACTGTGTGTAAATAAATAATAAAATAAATAAATAAATAAATGGACGAATTTAAATAGTTTTAATTAAAGGTTATTTAGAGAAAATGTAACTAACTATTTACACTAGATACTAAATTATATGACTAACTAACTTACTATGCAAATAAATAGGAACAAAAACAAAGGACACTTAGGCGTCGAAGTACTCGTCCGCATCGCTGTCATCCGGAAACGTGTGCTGAAGATTGGCAGCATTGCCACGTTGAATGGCAATGCTATTTCTTTGGCCAAAGAACGACCCAGCCCTCTAGTCACGTGAAGTGTCGACCAGCCGGCGAGAAATTTCCTTAAAAAGAAGACGCGCACTCGGGCCCCATGACCCGAGCGTTTCGACCCCAAATGGCTCAAAGCTGTAGTTGCCCATAAGGTTAAAGTATTTGCGCCGCTTGCGAGTCTCAGCAGCCGCAGCAGCGGGGCCATGAGGTAGCGCAAGGGTACTGACACACGTTGCGTCCCACACCAGAGACCTATCCACCTTTCAAGGCAACAACGTCATGCCGTCTGTACTCTTCTCATCGTCATAGCAAGCCATTTAACACCGCTGGTACGCCAGCGGTGACAAGGGCTCGACGAATAATATCGTTGATGCTGGCGTGCCGTGCTATCCGACCTGCGCTCCTGCAGCAGGACAGGCCATGGTGCCATATTTCCCGTTATAGACGAATTAACATAACTGACGAAATACATAATCTACATTATGTTTGTTATGAACACTTTCCAAACTATGCTCTCCAGCGTCTATATATCAGCAGATGGGAATTCACTACAATGTTGTTCTCAACTGGAACAGCCTTGCGGGCCATATCGTCATGGCACTCCCATTCAGAATTACGCCGTAGACAGTCAGTTTTATAATGATGACCAACACCTCCGGAATTTGGAATAAATTCAACTACAGCTGCTAATTCAAATATTTTGTCGCAGAGCAGCAATTCCTCTGGAATGTCGCATAGATGCATAGTCAAATCTAATTTAAAAAATATTAAATTTTCGGAAATTAAATAGTGCATACTTTTCCAGTACAATTATTGTTTTTGCAATCAGAGACTTTGCTTACCAACATAGATGATGCTGATTCGTTTAATTGATTGTTTGAAGTGCTGACACAAAATAACCAGGCGCTTTCTATGAAAAAATTAGTAAGTTAAAATAAATAAAACCACTGTCTAATAATGATATTTTTCAACACGTACACAATACGTAACCGAAATTCGATTTCCGCCAATTTGATAATTGATACATTTTGTGCTTCTTTTTTTTACATTTTGTAATACGATGTGAATGTAATAGTTCGTAGAAATTAAAGACGCCAGCACATCAAGCTACTTCAATCTGTCAAATTTCTTTAATAGATTTTCAACTTTATTGCTAAAGCATTAAGTTCAAGGTTGATTGGAAAAATTTGACAGTTTCGGGTAGCTTGTTCTGCTGGCGTCCGTACATAGAAAAACATTGAGGCAGCATACACAACAGATAGGTAGTCGCTGCATGTAAAATACTAGTATTCAATAACCACCGACGGCCGTCCTGAATCTCTTTATATTTGTCTCACAGGGAAGTTTTATAACAAAACGCTGTTATTTTAGTATATTCTGGTGTCTTAGGACTTCCACGCAAACGAATTCGCAGAAGCTATTATTTTATAAATCAAGTTTTAACGATTACATATTTCATTAGCCACAATGTCCAAGATAAACTAATAAAACTATTTGGAACCATCATCTGTCTAGCCTTTTACTATGTTGCGGTTGGCTTCCAGTCTAACCGGATGCTGCTGAATACCAGTATTTTACATGGCTGCAGTATTTTACGACTGCCTATCTGACCTCCACAACCCAATTACTGGGTAATACGATACCCCTTGGTAAGACTGGTTGTCAGACTTTCGGGCTTCCGAATATCAAAGATCCATGAATGACAGCCGAGACCAACGGCTTAACGTGCTTTCCGAGGCATGGAGGGATCTCGGTATGTAAAGAAGGTCACCACTTCACTCATCCACAGACCAACAGCGGTAAGTGTAGCTTAACTTCGACGATCGACCTGTGCGGCTGTTATAATTGTTTTAAGTCTACTACTAAATGCTACGATTTTTATTTCCGAAATACCAGTTTGGTCCCTCAGTTCACACGCACATTATTATTGAGCCATGGGCCGCTCCTATTGTACCCATTTGGAATATTAGGTACAATTCGCACCTAGTATTCCAAATATCTATAATATATCGGAGTTTCCTGTCATTTTTGCTTTAAGAGCGGAACCTTACCTTAACCTCCTGAACAAACAATATCAAAAAGATTTTTAGGATATAATTAGTAGGTTGGATAAAATTATGCTGTAAGCAAATAGATAAATATAGTTTTTAGTTCTCTTTTCCAAATTCTTAACATTAGGTTTTCCCAAAGGGCTAAATATGTAAGTTATCGTGATATTAGTCATCGGAGCAATATAAAGATAAATAAAATTCTTATCTGATAACTATAAGTCCCTAAATATAAAATATCGGGTCTGAAAGGTGACCATACAATAGCAAAAAGACTTGACTAAAAGTCTGATAAGCATTTTTATCAAGTATCGTTATCTATACTCGACATGGTTTTATCTATAAATCGAAATTTTGTTGAACAAAGTTCAGTATAATCACTTACCTCGTAGGAAAACCAGTAAAAGGTGTTTTTTGTGGTAAAAATAGATAATTATCCAATTTAGTGAAATGAATCAGAGCTATGGAGATGATCGTAAGTATTTTTATTTCTAATCTTGTATGCATGTTAATTCTGTTATTAGTACTTGACATACTGGACAAAGACCTCTCCCAGGCTGCGCCACAACACCCTCTCCTCCGCCTTCCGCATCCAGTCTGTTCCAGCCACATTCTTAAGGTCGTCTGTCTATCTAGCTGGGGGGCATCCTACACTACGCCGTGATGTTGCCGATACGCGGTATCCACTCCAGGTCTCGTCTGCTCCACCGGCCATCGGTCAAACATGGCCAGCCTACTTCCACTTCAGTTTGCTTACTCTGCAAGCTATAATATGACGTCGAAATATTCCTCCCCATCGCTGTCGACAGGTAGTGTACCCAAGAGACTGGCGGCATGGCAACGTTGTATGGCAATACTTGGCGATAAAGGAAACGGAACCATAAACCTTTATTGTGAAAGTTACACCTGTCTCAGTACAGCTGAACTTTATACATGCGTTATCCTGCTGGTATTGTCCTATACTGGATTTTTTTTAACCAGTGCGCAAACTGTAAGCTAGCAAAAACCCTCGACGAAAATTATCTAAAGAAAAAAAAAACGAGTGTGGTTAATTTGTTTTCCTGTATTTAGACTATTATCATAAATATTATCCTGCTTCATATTGGAAGAAGGAGAATAATTTGTGACGTCAAAGAATGTGATTAATGAAAAATGCGAAAGGAAAACATTAAAATAACACCAATCACACCAACCATCGCCCCAACGATACCAACGACAACCCCATTTTATGTCCAGGTAAATCACTGTCCATGCCAAGGTTGCCTGGAAAAGATCGCAGAAAGCGATAAGGCCGCCTATTGTATATTTTTAGTGTTCGATCAATTTTTTTTTGTTTGTTATGTATTTTTGTGGTATCAATAAAGTATACAAAACTAGCTGTTGCCCGCGACTTCGTCTGCGATTCAGGATGAAAAGTAGCCTATGTCCTTGCCCAGCTCATGGTCTACCTGTGTGCCAAATTTCATTAAACACCGTGCAGCCGTTTTAGTGTGAAAGCGTAATAAACAAACAAACATACTTTCGCGTTCATAATATTAGTTAGGATAAATAAATAAAATAAATGTTAACGAGGTTAACAATATTGAAACTAAGACATAAATTACTTTTCTACTCGTAATGTAGATAATTTTACTTTCGTATATTTCCTTATAAGTCTACAATGTACGTAAGAGATAAGATAAAATCTATTATAAAAAAAAATAACAAAATACCAACTGGTTCTTCATGCAAAGTAATCTTTTATGATTAAATGACATCAAATATAATCATGTTGTTTATCAATAGGAACTTACAAAATCACAATGTATAAACAAAAGGGAACTATAGATTTTAACACTCACATTAATTTATTTTCTTTAACTTAATTTCAGCCAAAGGCCAAGGCATGCCTCCGCCATACGGAGATGTTCCACCCCCACCCGTAACGGTCGTCACACACGCACCACACTCGTACCCTGCACAACCAACCCAGCCACCACAAATTCATGGAGTAGTCTACCAAGCAAATATGGGCCCGACCGTCGTCCCCGTGATAGTTGGTCCTCAGATGGGCCCCAAACCATCGCCGATAACTTGCCGATCATGCAACCAGCAGATAGTCACAAGAGTTGAATACCAATCTTCTACAAAAACCCATTTGTTCGCTCTCTTGATCTGTTGCGTGTAAGTATTATATATTTTTTACATTACAGTATGTTAATACAGTAATGTATACAGGCGGATAGCTACAAGTCGATAGTTGACACTGTCGACTTGTAGTTATCCACCTGTAGAAATAACCGAGGCTTTTGAAGTTAAAGCATTAATCACCACGATAACTCAAAGCATGGTGAAAATTTCAGATTAGTAGTCAGATTTCCCCGATATTGCCTTCACCGTATATCAGTGGTATCTTATTAAAGGGCTGGGCTCAAATTCATTTTTCGTTCTTCTTGATAATTGTAACTCAACTTTTTTTTTTGTTAGCCTACATTTTGTCCCACTGCTGGGCAAAGGCCTCCCTGTCTTGTGCGATCTCTGGCCATGTTGGCCCTGCGAACGTTACCAGATCGTCATACCACCTTCGCCGTGGTCTACCTCGACGGCAATGTCCTCCCTCAGGCGTCCAGTGAGTGATGATCCCTCAACTCAATTATAATTGTTATTTTTCTTTTTCCAGGTTTTGGCCCTGTGCGTGCCTACCATACTGTTTGGACAGTTGCCACCACGCAGACCACTACTGTCCAAACTGCAACGCTTATATCGGCAGCTACACCAACTAAGCCTCGCTAAACCTTATCAATAATGATAATAGATTTCTTTACCTGCTCTCCGCTGAAAATAAAAGATTGCTTGTATAAGATTGTGTTATCAAAAATGTATGCACATTTTGGATGACGTGACTACAGGTTTAGCAAATTCACTGAAACATTTTGGTCTTGTCGCCAAAAAGTTCGATTAAGATCGTATCAACAAACTTGTTCTAAATTATTAGGTATTTGATCGAATTAATAGCGACATACCTACTATTTATTTATAATATAATGATTAAATAGTTACCAAATATTACCTTCGTGAAAAATAATTATGCACAGCGAGCACTACTATGAAAAAAAAACGGTCATCGTCGTTTGTAAAAATGCGCTGAAATTCAGCGCTTGGGCTCTGTCTCGTATAGGGTCTTAGCATTATGCTGAGCGATGGCCGTTTTGCGTGAATGTGACGCATGTTTATCCCCAACTTGTTTTTTTGTGTGTTTATCTCCTTTTTTCATGCGTCATGTTTGCCGCAAATAAATGCATTTTCTTTCTTTCTTCTGTCTAAATGTAATACTGGTCACCAAATGTAGTACCTGTTTTTAGACATAAGATAAGTAGTTTAATTTGTTTTAGTCGCTTGAAATCAATGTCAAAGAAAAATATTATGAACTAAATCAGTATTGTGATAGATGCTAAAATTGTTTATCAACCCAAATACCGGACACTGACGGAACCCGTTTATAAAAAAATAGAGTCTATAAAAAAAATTGATAGTAAATAAATAAATATTTTCCTACCTACGAAGACAAGTTGACAATCTGTCTGTGTGGCAGAGTGAAATGATTGGATGAATTGTTCTGGTTGTAGGTATACATTTCGTGATGTTACTGTGAATAAACAATGTGTCTAATTATAAATAAATCTTACGGCTGATTTTTCAATCATCAGATAACTTTATTCGAGGAATAATTTTGGAATTTTGACAATTATTTCATACAAAAACTGTCAAACGTTAATTTTATTCCTCGAATAAAAGGTATTTGGCGATGGAAAAATCAGCCGTTAGTAATACTACCAACTTGCTTTGAAATACAACCACGTTGATTCTGAGGTGGCATCTTGCCGACCCATCAAGTCTCGGAAATCACCCTTTCATAGTTATTTTACCTCTGATTTTGCATCACTGTCAATATCACAGTGATCTTTATTGTCCTTGTAATAAGGTTACTATTGGGTTGCACTCACTGACAAGTCTGTTAAAATCACAATGATCTTTAATCTCGTTACAATAAGGTTGATGTTGGGTTGTTGCTGTCAGACGAAAAATAATTGTGAGAGAACTGTATGTCATTGTATTGAGACCGACCTATCATCACTATCAGGACTATTGTATCGATAAACCTGATATAGTGGTGATAGATAAATTAGCGAGTCGCATTTTGATTGTCGATCGAGTTATCTAATAGAGCAGTGGTGGCCAAGTGGTAATGGCCGCTACTTAAGCGTTGGAGGTCGTAGGTTCGAACCCAGGCAAGCGCTCTACTTTGAGTAAATTATTTGATAAACACTACTCTCAAAGCGGAGAAGGAAAACATCGTAAGGAAACTGAACCAAAAATTCGAAGACACGTGAGATCCACCAACCCGCACTAGGTCCGCGTGATGGATGATGGCCCACTTCCTCCCATCGAGAAGAGGCCTGTGTCCCAGCACTGGGGACATTATAGGCTGAATATGCTATGACGACAATTCCTTGAAAGCTGAGAAAGATCCATTCTTAAAAGTCTCGACTTAGTACGAAGATGAGGCCGAAGTTGTCAACATGTGGAATGTGATTTCGTGGTTCATGTTGCTGACTGTCTTAACTGCCAGTTTTGTAATGGCCAAAGTCTCGACCAACACCTCAAGAGGTGCTATCGTTAGGTGACTGTTAAGCATTGTGAGAATCTTCTGGTCTCTGGAACCTAAACCAGGTGGCTTGGACTTTGTGCCTCATGCTGGTGCATTTGTTTGTATTTTTAATTGTGTTTTCATATTTATTGTGTACAAATGTTTAAAAATATAATATGAATGGGTGTCTAAATAATATATGAAAATTGGAAAATAATGTGTTTTTGTTTTATTTTATTTCAATTCAACCTATCACCTATTTCATCACATGTTAGGAAAATTTTATTTAACGTTTTATTGAATGATTTAACAATTAATCCAAAACCAATACATTGTAGGTGTATAGCCAACGGTAGCCCAGCAACAAGCTGTTCACATACTTTTTCATACATTTTGTACGGATTAATCGCACACGTGTGGCCGGTGGCGGACACGTGCTACAGTAGTACGTAGTACAGCATAACTACATATTTACAATCATCCGACGCGCTATCGTATCGAAAATGACACATTTCGATAACCTGATTTGCCTTGCCCCCAACAGCAAACAGCTGTAAAACTGACAAAAGTTTCGGGGTTTGGACTTATGAACAGCGTTTAGAGGACTCCTACGATAACATTGATTGATGTTCGATACGATACCGCTGCGTATCGAGTGTTTGTGAATAGCTATGCTGGACACGACAACACCGGTGGTGGTAGCGCGTAGCTCGTGTGTGCTTACCCTAAAAGGCAGCAAGCGGACACTTCTCAGAATAGATCATCATCATCATCATTTCAGCCGAAAGACGTCCACTGCCGGACATAGGCCTCCCCCAAGCACCACCACTTCGACCGATTCTGTTCTTCCCGTGGCTTATCTACCGGATTTCTCAGAATATATACATACATATATGATTTGTCCCAATCTGGGCATACTGCAAGACATCTTTAAGCAAACTCTAGTGACCGTTCTCACTAACACTAGGCGATACATGAATGCCTAAGTAAAAGTGCGCTTTTGGATTTTCAACGCTTGGGTCTACACCGTGAGTTGAAAATCCAACAGTCGTTAGGTATTATTACTTTTAGGTATCGCGTAGTGTGAGTCAATACTGCCCGTACTATGAGGTACTCACGTAGTAAAATTGAAGCAAATATAGACTTGGGGAGTGCATACATTTGATAGACGCAAATGCATGCATCGACATAGCTATTAATAATTTATCATGACGGGAGATGACGAGGATAAGAGAAGACTTTAAAAATATATTGACAGATTTGTTAATATTTATATTGACATAAATATCGCAAATTATATCTATAAGGGCTGATTTTTCCATCGCCAGATAACTTTTATTCGAGGAATAAAATTGATGTTTGACAGTTTTTATATGAAAGAACTGTCAAAATTTCAAAACTATTCCTCGAATAAAGTTATCAGATGATTAAAAAAACAGGCCTAAGGGGCTGATTTTTCCATCGCCAAATACCTTTTATTCGAGGAATAAAATTGACGTTTGACAGTTTTTGCATGAAATAACTATCAACATTTCAAAATTATTCCTCGAATAAAGTTATCAGATGATTGAAAACTTAGCCCTAAGTAAACTAATACATTAGGTAACAGTTATAACAATGATAATAGTTGACATTTCCATCCCGTATGATGAGAACCTGGTGAAAGCTGAGAAAGATAAACAAATCAAGTATCTTGAATTGGCTCATGATCTTGTCGACATGTGGGATGTGGACTCAACGATCAATGTGCCGATAGTCGTGACAGCCAATAGCTTAATAGCCAAGAGCCTCGACCAATACCTCAGGAGGCTCTCGTTGGGCAGCTGGATCAAGGGCGTGATTCAGAAAGCGTTACTTCTGGACACGGCTCGCAATGTCACGAGGTTCCTCTCCCTGGAGCCCTAACTACCAGTAGCTTGGACCACGTTCTCGATACCGGTGGGCTACTATTTTTTTATACTTTTAACGGTTTTTTTTAAATCTTTTTGTTTATTAAAATATACACATCAACAGAATCTAGGGATACCTTAATCCTAAATTGTTTACGAATCTATAGTGTAAAACCTTTTTAGTTTCCATAAATAGTTTATATACAGATTGAAACCTCTTTTATTCTTTTTTCAAAAATTAAAAATGTAAATAAAAAAAAACAAAAGAAAAAACAAAATACGGCGGCAAAATTGTTAGTAGATAATTCGTTACGTTAAGGAAAATTAAAATTGTTTTATTAATATTAATTAATGAAAAGGGATTAGATTGTTTTTCTTTTTTAATTTAACGTGCCGTGTGAGCTTTAAGAGTCATGTCACGTCGTCATTTGAGTCGAGATGAAAATGTTACGAGCATGTTAGAAAATGGTGCTATTCAACTCGTCGTTGCTGAGGCCCTACACACCAGCCTAAACGTGATATCAAGATTGTGGTCACGTTATCGCAGTACTGGGGATCTGGCTGAACGGCACACGGACGAACGAACGACGGAACGACATAGATATCGTGTTACTACGCAGAGACAGGATCAATTTCTCCTAATGACCGCCAGAAGACAACCCAATATCACAGCGATGCAACTAGTACAAAGGCTCCAGGAGGACCACCAGCTGCTGGTAAGCGACAGAACCGTGCGTAGGAGGTTGCATGAAGTTGGTCTTCATGCTCCAAGACCGCTACGTGTTCCAGCATTGCGACGTGACAATCGCGGTCGACGGAGTCGTGGAGTGACGAACAATGGCCTTTGGTGCTGAGCACCGATGAGTCCCGGTTTGGGTTTCATCCGGATTCACGAAGAACACGCGTTTAGAGAACTCCAGGGAGAGTTAGCCGTCTACGGCACCCGCAGGAAGTCCACTCATAAGAAGGCGGAACAATCATGGTGTGGGCAGGAATTCGTCTTGGCGGACGAACCCAGCTCGTTTGATCCAAGGCAGCATGACTGCACAAAAATACCACGAGGAGGTAGTAGAGCCTGTTATTGTCCCACACAGAATCCAAATGGGCCAGGAATTTCTACTCATGCATGATAATGCTCCTTCCCATACGGCGCGGCTGGTGTCGGCCACCCTCCGGGACCACGATATTCAAGTTTTGGATTGGCCTGCACAGTCGCCCGACTTAAATCCTATCGAGCATGCCTGGAACATGTTATAACGAAAAGCTTTGAGAGATTTCCCGCCAAATTTGACGTCAGAACAACAACTTTACGAACACTTGCAAAGAACATGGGACCTCATACTGCAGCAAGACATTGACAATTTAATTTTGAATATGAACAATCGATGTCGATGTGTAATCAATGTAAGAGGTGGCAACACTGATTATTAATAATTAGATTTTATAAGATTTTTTCAATTTTAATTAAAATTAATAGTTTTATAAGTAGAAACGAAGTTTTTTTATCACTTAACATTTATATTTTAAACAAAAAAATCACGATATGTTTGTTATTTTTTGTTAAAGAACTTAAAATAACCTATCATATTTCCATTTACTTTATCAGAAAATTGTTCATAGATTTTTAGATATTTGATGAAATATAAAATATCCCTAGATTCTGTTGATGTGTGTATTTAAAAATGTAATTTATAAGTAATTAAATGAAATAAAGGTATAACAATGGTATTATTATGGAAAAAAAAACATTAACCTGGCGAAATATTGTGCAATTGTGCAAACCTATTGTTCAACGCCTGATAAAAATTATCTTACATATCTTATTAAGATTATGTTTTGTAAGTCCATGCATAGATTGCTTGGTATTTATTTGCGTGACACATTGATTATTTTTTAATATTATAGGTTAATTCTACTAACATTTCGAGACCCCTCCTCGCCTCGGGAAGCACGTTAAACCGTTGGTCCCGGCTGTCATTCGTGGATCTTTGACAGTCGTTACGGGTAGTCAGAAGCCCGAAAGTTTGACAACCAGTCTTAGGAAGGGGTATCGTATTTACCCAGTAACTGGGTCAGATAAGCAGTCGCTCTGTGTAAAATACTGGAATTCAACTGCATCCGGTTAGACTGGAAGCCGACCCTAACATAGTTGAGAAAAGGCTGGGCAGATGATGGGATTCTAGCAACATTTGTACAGTGAGCGACAAAAGTAGTGTGACTAACATATGTGACATCGACGCTCAAACTGTTACTATGAATTCAGTAAGTACAGATTCTTAAATCTAGACCCACAAGCGTAAAATTTTTTTCAGTTATAAAGAATGTTTCATGCTTACACTTTTCGCGTCGATATCCACACCCAGTAAGTATACATTTTAATAACAAAATATTTACATATACCTACAAACTGTTGCTATTATTATTCCGTTTATATATTTATTTATTAAATACATTGTTAAATATTTTAAAAAAATATTCAAAGTAGTAGTCCGTCGGTATCAGGAGCAGGGTCCAAGCTACCGGTGGTTAGGGCTCCAGAGACTGGAACCTCCTCACAATGCGAGCGGTGTCAAGGAGTACTGCCTTCTGAATCAGGGCCTTGATCCAACCGCCTAACGAGAGCCTCGAGAGATGTTGATCGAGGCTTTTGCCAATACGACAATTGGCACAATGACATCCGAGCTCACATTCTAGATATCAACAACCTCGTGTGCTAAGTCGAGATATTTAATTTGTTTCTCTTTCTCAGCTTTCACGAGGTTCTCGTCATGTGGAATGGTACCATCCACAATCATTGTGCGGCGCGCTAATCGATCTATCACCACTATATCAGGCATATTGTTGCTATTATTTTATTAATAATGTAGCCACCTATATCAACAAATCATTACCATCAGCGACAAAACATGCTTATCTACCCAGATTGATATGATAACTTAACGATTAATGCCTAGAACTGATGACAATTGATAAATATTGACGGTACCATGTTATTGCTTGAGCTAATCTCACTAGTTTTATAAACAAGCTGTGCTCGTTACTCTGCCCGCGAAAAATTTCTTGCTTTTCTGTTTCTTCTTTCGAAGGGACATAAAATTAATATCGCAGAATATATTATTTATTAGCTGTGCCCCGCCGTTTCACCCGCATAGGTTTCGATCCCGTGGGAATATCGGGATAAAAAGTAAATGTGTTAATCCTGGTTATAAACTATCTGTGTGCCAGATATCATCCTAATCCGTTCAGTAGTTTTTGGTTAAAAGAGTAACAAACATCCATCCATCTATCCATCCATCCATACAAACTTTCGCATTTAGTAGGATTTATTTAAAATTTCTATTAACAGTAATTTACATAGTCTGCTAAACTGCATGCCAGTTTATCGGCAGTAGTTCTCGTCTAACAATAGATTATTTGAATTTTGCAAATTAATAACTCTTGCTGTGATAGATAAAGAATAGAAAGAAAGAGTGAAAAATAGGTTTATTTGACACAGAAACACGTGGGTACAAAAAGATAATTAATTCTAATAATAAATTACATTATTACTTTCACATTATTATAATTTTCTTTTCATTCGTTTTTACATTTTTTGTTTTTTCATTATTTTTTATCCTTTATTTCATTTACTTACTTATCAATTACATTTTAAAATATTTTTATAAACAAAAAGATTAAAAAGTATTATTATTATTATTCTAGATATGATATATATGTGTATATGTCGTAATGAGAGGATGGCTTATACTGTTTTCTACGAGGTTCCATTGTCAGGGATCAGGTTGTTGTGTAGGCGAAAGTAACACGCACCAGTAAAATGAAAAATTGTAAATTTACAGGCTTAAAGTCTTACACGAATAGCACGTTACATACGAGTACGTTTAAATGTGAGAAGAGGCGTTCACGAGTTCACGGGGATCGAAAAATCGGGAATAACATCCGTGTGAGGTGTGAGCTAATAGTTCGTCTAGAACGAAAAGAAGGTGTGAGCTAAAAAAAAATGTTTATTTCAATTACAATGGGCATTTAGATACATATATTTGGAGAAAAAAAAAAAAAAAAAATTCTAAGCCCCTTTACCTTTGAGCCTACGTCCCTACTTCTCACCCCTCGCCTCGTAGTGGCGACCTTTGGCAGCAAAAAAATGCGCGCCTGCCTCTGCACGTTTGCTTAAGTACCATTTCTAGAAACAAAAAGTTTACGAAAACAACATGACAGGTAATAAAGATGTTCGATTTATGGCTAGTTTATGAAGTGCTATGGGAAAGGAACAGATTATCGTTTCACCATTTTAACTAATTGAGAAAACTTAACCAAGATAACGTTATGAAATTTATGATGACATGTATACTCTAATCTAATATTGGTGAATTTTACAAAATAGATAGCATGTGAGTGAGTGAATTTATTGATAGAATACTTTAATACTGTTTCCATAGAGTTTCTTGTTCTTCTTCTCCATGATAACCTAGTTTTACGAACTGACGACTAGTTTTATGATTAAAGAACAATATTTCTTCTAGTAGTATTAAAATAAGTTGGGGAAGTCCAGAGGACAAAATATTGTTTACGATTCAGGAATTTTCATTCAGGAAGGATCAGGAATTGTCTTTATATTTTCCTGTAATTCACATACACAAACAGCCAGACCCGGAACAACTACCTGTAGGCAATACAAATATTTGTTCCGTGCGGGAATCGAACCCACGACACGCAGCGCAGCAGTCAATCGCTCAGCCACTGCGCCAACCGTGTCGTCATCATTCTCCTGTCCTTATCCCAATTTATTTCTTCCTTCTTTATATTTTCCTCATGATATGTAAATAATAATTGGCAGGGCAGTACTTTATAAATAACATAGCTGCGCCACATGGTTTCACCCGCATAGGTCTCGATCCCGTGGGAATATATACTATATCCTAATACCTGGATTAGACCATGACCTGTCATAGTCTACCCATATTCCCATAGCCAAATTCATCTAATTCCGTTCAGCCTTTTTAGCGTGAAAGCGGAACAAACATACAAAAATTAAAAGTAAAAAACAAGCTTTTACTTGAATGCGCTAAAAAATAAGGAGAGTAGGGAGGCCTTTGCCTAGCAGTGGGACATTAACGCCTAATAAAAAAATAAAACTTTTACTTTAAAACTTTTACTATCAACATTAAAACGTCATTACACTCATTACACAATTTATATGATATAAAAGCTTGTCGCGTGATTTACTTGTGTAGATAAACAAGGAAATTAAATAACTTGATGTGATTGAGTTTAAATAACTATTCAAATTTTCAAACTAAGTAAATACGAGTACCTACTTAAATCTCCATGCTTCGCTTGGTTTTTACGACTTTACTAAACATCGCGATTTCTTTATTATAATAATTGTGTGACTTGAGTATGTTTTGTCAAATAAACATTTCCGTAATTTTCTAAATGGTGGTCAAAATCGCATAGAAATTTATTGCGTAGTTTAGAAGAACCGAATGAATTATAGTCTTCTTTCTGTGTGACCACGTTTCCTACAGAAAGGCGACTTTAATTCCTACTTAAATTAATATTAAAATTTCGAAAGTAACTCTGTCGATTTCAACAGTAAAATTGGCAAGGAGAGAGATGGCATCCTATATCGTAGCACGTTATCATCAGATAATTTCCGACGTCCACACGGGTGAACCCGCGGGCAGTAGCTAGTTTATAATACGTGTAGATATCTATAGATATAGAAGAACATCAATATTGGTATTTCTTTTATTCTGCAAACACTGCCATTGTCTGTAATTATGACAATGAATGAAAAATTACAAGATTCCATTGGCAGACTTGAATCACGTCTAACCTTGAGGCTTGCAAACATTTACATTTACTGTTCATCACTTTCGATTTTCTAGACTGCTATAGTGGATACTGGATGGTTGTGAGTCGTGACCGATGTGTAATCGCATATGCAATGTGCAATGCCACGCAGACTTCCATTAATAAAAAAAATGTTTGTATTTTATAACAGTCGCTATCTTTTATCTCGTCACGTTAGCTGATAACTCGACAAATCCTTTTATTCGATCCTCATTATCGTCAGTAGTATCGTACAGACAGAAATACATTAATTTTTAGTGATAAAAAAAAATCAGTGTTCTTCGTGGATAGTTAAGACATTACTGGATATGCTTCAAAAAATTACGTGTGACAGAATTAAGTGCGCATTTAGTGAAGACTTGGATTTACATTCTTCTTTGTGTAGTTTCTTTTAAGAAAAATTGTAAGTACCCACCTATTAGCATGGTTTTCCATTGTGGTGTAAGGATAAGTCAGCTAGACTCTGCGTTACCAACTGCTATTGTTACCTACTGAGCCCCACTAATCTAAAAAGTATATATAGTATTATAACAATAGTCCTCCAGACCGTATTTTGGTCATGGCGGCCAATCTCAACGGAGATATGATCTCAATCTCGCCTTTGGCGAGGGAGATATTATAGTGCACACGTACCAGATAAAGGTGCATTCTCTCTTCCCTCACTCTCATAGTCCGATGGGACGGCAATCCGATACGACCGGAGAGAGATCAGGTGCAGGACCGACAGATTTTACGTACTCTAAAAAGTACAATCGGCTCGAAAAGAAGAAGCATTGTTTTGATTACAAAAGGAAGAAGTTTCTTGAATATGTACGACATTGGAATTCCAACGACCAGTAGGCTAATTGCGTAACACATTAACAGCAGCAGTGGCTTTCATTTTGACAGTTCAATAACATTCGTTGCATTAGTTACGTTGTTGAGCATACAAATGTTTCGAACATATAAAGCAATGGATTAGCAATCTCCTTCAAAATCATTCGGATTGTGATTGATGGTGTGTTACGCAATTAGGATGCAGATTTGCCACTATCTTCTTGGACAAGAATTTATTGTTTTATCTTTTCAGTCTGACTATATAGCTCAAAAATCATGTTTAGACCCCAATAATCTTGCAAACCTTGAGTTTATGTTTTGATATCCCTTAATTTTTTGTCCAGTTTCAAACAACTGTTTAAGCTTGCGTAGCAGGCAGTGAGTGGTTGAGTGTTGCATTTTTGTTGACATTCCATATAAATAAGATAAGATAAGATTTATTTTCTCACCACAATATTACATGGTATCAGAGTCAGACAACATTTTAATATTGTGGGAGTCTGGTGCCTAAACTAAGCTCTAAGCCTGTATTTCAGGACACCTGAAGGCCAATTCTCGTAATTTAAAACGTTAAAAAACTAGTCCAAGTCTCGTCTCGGCGACAAACAAATGTCAAAAACTTGTCAAAAATTAGGGAAATTAGAAGTATTTTTGACAGATTGAGACTGAGATCAGACTGCAATGTGAACGTTCTTAAAATTACGCGAATTGCTCCTCAGGTCTCCGCCCTTTTACAAAATGATACATTTTATTTTGTTATGTACCTACCTACTTGTACACTGCCAACCTAAATGATAAAAAACCAACATTATAAAAATATTGGTGGCTCGAGAGGAAATTTTAAACTTTACATGTATAAGTATACACTAAACTTTTGATAATTAGGTTATTTGTGTGTGGAAGTGTGTGTGTGTATGCGTGGAGTGGTGTTGGTCCGTGCGAGCGACGTGAGGGTGTGTGTATGTGTGTTAGGCGCTTATTTTGGGCATGCGTGACTGAATAATAGTGTTATATGTATATTAGTATGTGACTTAAATGTACCTACCTAGTAGCTTTCAAGTGATTAGCGAACATTCTAGAAGCTACGAAATTTCTATCAGTCCTAAATGTCCAAAACACGAGCTGCTAGCTATTGTGTGATGTTTTGCTTCACCAAGAAGCAGTTCCTTCTCTATCAGGCTTATTTCTTTGTTTGCCCTGCACTTTTTGTTTAGAATTCTATAGTTTTTCAAATGGTTGTGAATTAAAATTAAGAACAACGACGACACCAAAATGATGGCGAGTATATCGGTTTCAAAACTGCATAAAAACTTTTTCTTGACTCAGAATTATTTTAATGTCAAGGCCTTACATGAAAATGCAGGGTGGCTCGATTAAGGAGTCCGGAAGTGTATCATGATCAAGTTTCTCATTGGTAGATTATGGAGTTGATTATTCTCAATTTTTCCTTTCTTTTTCAGAAAACATGAGTCATCCCGCAAACCCGCCTCCCTATTCGGGTCCCAACACGGGTCCCTATATGGGTCCAGAACCAGGTATCACAGTGATTTACGTGCAACCAGCGCCAGCCCATTACATCACAACTCCAGTGCTGGTTGGTCACCCAGTAGGTTCAGAGCCGTCGTTGATCGTCTGTCAATCCTGTCGCCATCAGATTATAACAAATATTGAAGTCCGTCCTTCGTTGAGGACACATGTTTGGGCAATCGCTCTGCTTATCCTAGGGTGAGTTATTCATTTGTTTGTTTTCATATTTCACCATATTACGAGTCTTTTCGCCGTTATTTTACTTCTGACAGCAGCAACCCAACAGCAAACTTATTGTAACGACAATAGAGTTTATTGTTGGGTTCGGCGCAACATGTATTTATCTTCCATACTTCTCTATTAGTCGTCATCTCAGTAGTCACCCCTTTCTAACCATATCATCATTCACACATCCATCGTTTCTTTGGTCCATCCATCGTTTCTTTGGTCTTCCCAAATAGATAATGATAATGTCAATAAGTATGTGTTGTACTTACTTAATTATTTTCCTGTATTTTTCCAGGTGCTGGCCTTGTATGTGCATACCCTACTGTATACCTGCCTGCATGAACGTGGACCACTATTGCCCCAACTGCAACGCCTTGGTCGGGAAATACCATAATTAGAAGTAGTTAATTTATTTATGGAGATTCGCTTTCGACTATCGCTGTCTTTTATTGATTGGAAAGCCAATTAGCGCTGTAACTCAGCCGGTTTATTCTGTGAAAATCTCTCAGGGAACACTTAGGTGAAATGCGCTGTCAATAGTGTTAATCTTAAGTATCAGCCGGTCGATTCTGTAAAAATCTCACCGTGAAAAGTCAAGTGAAGTGAGCTTGATGTGAGTTGTCAGTAGTGTCAATCCCTAGCATTATTTGGAATGACAACTCACTCCACGCTCACTTCACCAAAGTTTTCACGGTGAAATAGTTACAGAATCGCACTGCTGGTGGAATGACAGCTCACTTCAAGCTCACTTCACTTAATCACGGTAAGATTTTTACAGAATAGATCGGCATGGCCTTACTGTACTCGACGCGAGATGTTACATGTTACTCCTGTGCAGTAGATACTGACTTCAAGGTATCTGCGCAATCCTCACTTATCAAAACAAGGTTAATCTATAGACTCAGATTTAAACATCGAGCCATTTTTGCATTTCGAATTTTATTCCGACAAAGTTAAAGCTCTAACTACAAAAACTAATTTTAAACCCGAGTCCACTAAGTTGTCAATTTTGTATTTTTTATTTAAATCTCTAACATATCTTGGGACCCAAGGGCGCGCCCCGGAACCCTTGAGTCTTGGACCTTTGGAAGGCATACGAGGGGTGAAGCCAACTCGTAGAGGCCCGTTAGAAACTTTAATGAAATGAGGCACTAATCGACGATTATACGCACTATGCAAATGCACCCAAGGATAACCCCCGGTTGGTGTAGGACTATTGCAAGATATGGAAACAAATATATTGGATTATGAGTTGGGTGGCTAAAGTGAACTGGTTATCAAGGACTATGGCAAGACTATGCCCCCTGCCTGATCAATGTTTTATATATACACGGATAAAATGGCAGGGGGTGACTTGCACATTCAATAATCTACACACCAGTCGGCCAATAAAGCAAGTCCGTGGGGTCACTAGTGCCCAACAGCTCGCCACATGCTGCCCTGCGGGTTTATGTATCTGTTTTGCTCAGGCTCCTCACCCAAGACTTGTTCCGGCAAAGAAAACTCTTCCGGTACAGGCCTAGAGTTCGGAAAGCACAAGCCCCACCATGACGTCAACGTAGAGATACGGCGGCGGGGGTATTATTATTATTTATTTATTTATAAAACCCCGAAATCCGATTCCCGACATCCCCTCTACGACTACACAACGACCCCGGGTAGGCTTAAAAGTCGCAAGAGCTTCTTACGATCCACGCAGGCAACCCAGGACAACCCACCCAATGAGAGAAGCTAATTGTGGGAAGACAAGCATCCACCACCTCCCGACTTCGTTAAGCCCCAGGAACATTTGCCTCTCGGCCGTGATCTGCAGTGGCCTATATGGAATAAGCTCTCAATCGATTGCGTAGGTACCCAAGTAGGGCGCTGCAGACACAATTTGTCTAAATGGGGGATTACTGACCCATCCAATACCCAGTGCGAGTGCGGTGCCTCTAATAAGACCAAGCCCCACTTTCTGGAGTGCCCTAAGTGCCCGTTCACCTGCACCTTGGATGACTTAATGAATGCCACTGATGCCGCAATTAACGTGGCCACCTACTGGGCTCAAACAATATAAAATATCAAAGAAGAGTACCATCGACACGAAAAGAAGAATATTTCTAAAACACTTAACCGGTAAACGAAACACAATAGTTAGTAAGTTGTTAGTTTTATTGTTATGTATGACGTCTAAAGCCGTAGGTAGTCCCTTGAAAGTGTTAACCTATTTTACATTAAGGTTTACACCACACAACGAAAACCTCTCAGGGCTCATCTGTGGGCTTACGAGCCGTTCATCAAAATTTTACAAAAATGTTAATTACTACAATTATACATTATAATGATGATAATCATTTATAAGTACATTAAGACATACGTATATTAGGAAAAATGTTGTGTAAGGACACCTTCTGATTCGTACTTATAACTTTTCGAACTCCTTTTGTATAACACTTGCAAGTTCTCAAGTTCTTATTTTTACGTCAAATCGTGTAAAAATAATGAAACGTGTGTGAAAATAATTTTCCATATAGATTATAGCCAATACAATTATTGGCTAATCTAATTATTTTGATATCTAAAGTAATTATGTAATTATATTAAGCCGATAGAGAATTCAAAGTACAGGCTGTGTAGAATCAATGTATAAAAAACATTTTATAGATTAGGTTTACCTATAGATGCCAATAGATTCTGACAAAAAAAAACATTTTGTATTTATATTCAAATTTTATTTGTTTTATATTGACGTTATTTCAAGTTAAACAAATATCAACTTTATTTTAATGGCTATTAAGTTGATTTCAGAGTGACTAGCACTATTGAAAAAGTTATAAAAATGTTTGAAGTTGTAGCGTAAACTGAACTGTTATTGTGTAGGAATTCAAGTTATTTTTCCATAAACTCATATTTGCTTACATTTTTGGCGAATATATCGTGAATGCAGATTAAATGTATTATGTATTTTCATTTCTTCGATATATAAAAAAAAAAAAATAAACAAACTGATATGATTCAAATGATCTACAAACTTTTTTACTAAGGTAAGTATAAATATAATATAAGATGTAAATTTAAAATAAAGTTTATATTATTTTTATACAGACTTTTTTTTTTTTTTGAGCCGTTTGGGGTTGAAACACTAAGGCCATGGGTTCCGAGTGCCCAGTCATTATTTGGCACTTAACGTGGCAATGCTGCCAGCTTTTTGCGCACGTTTCCTATTGACAGCGATGCGGACCAATTATTTGATGTCCTTTGATAATTTCCCCTCCTTTTAATATTCTTGTACATATTATTATTATTTTAAGGCTGCTAGCTTTTTAAATTATGTAAATACATATAATGTGAATTTATAGAATAAATGATTTGTGATTCAATTCATCTACATATCAGTCTCTCGAAGACCTGTGACATCTGTGCATGTGTGCCATTCCATCACAGAGGGGAGGCCTGAGTTGAAATCCCGCGAAGTAATTGCGTAACACAGTACTTAACAGTAGCAATGCCTTTACTTTGACAGTTCAACAACATTCATTGCGTCATTTACGTTGTTGAGCAGACCATTTTTTCGAACATATGAAGCAATGGTTTAGCAATATCCTTCAAAATGATTCAGATTGTGCTTGAAAGCGTGTTACGCAAATTAGTGTGCTGGTTTTTCTTCTTGTTATGGTTATACTGTTTGGGCCCAGTAGGTGGCCACATTTATTACGGCGTCATAGGCGCTGTTCAGATCGTCAAGGGTGCAGGTGAAGCCGCCGGGGCTGCGGGTTGTTCGAAAGAGATACCGTGGCCCCTGGCACAGGCAACTGAAGGAACACGGGTGGGTTTTAGTCAGTAAAAGTCTGACACTCTCTTCCGCTCAGCCCAGAGCGGGAGAGGCCATTTGATGATTTCCCACCCAAAAAATAAAATAAAAAGGGTGCAGGTGAACGGACAAATATGGTGGGATCCCAGTAGTAGGAAAATTGAAGGCCGATTAAGTTCTCAAAGTTTCTACATATTAGCTTAAACTTACATCAAGGGACAAAATATGGTGTCGAAACTCAAATTCAACTCAAACTCAAAGTATTTATTTCAAATAAACCAATTACAGGTGCTTTTGAATTGTCAAAGGGTCGGTCAGTCAGAAAGATGAAGCTACAAACGAGCAATGCGATGAAGAAACAATAATGTCATAACAATAATAGTCAGTGCATTGTAATTGTTTCGACTTATGTCCGTTTTCACAAAAAATACGTGTTTTCAACTTTCGACGCTAAGCCGAGTGTAGAAAATCCAACGGGCACGGTTTTTGAACTTAACAATACTGCTTAGCGACAGATTTATAGGTAAAATGATTGTGGGTACTTCCCTGCATAAATTCTTTCACAAGGGGCTTTGATCAGCAAATTTTTGCTTCTACATATTTATTTTTAAAATGCACTCTAAAATTATAACGAATAGAGTAGCTTTTCCAATAAGAATAAATGTTGTTAATTGTGACAAGCTTCCCATACATCAAAATATTATTTACATAGTTTGAACCCGTAATACAATGGGCCCTTACAAACGTGAGTGCTTAGTTCGTAGAAAACCAACTAAGTACCTAGCCTACTGATATCAGTTTTATAAACAAACCTGTATTAGGGTGCCCGCAGACAGTCGACTATTCTCCTTGGATATACATTGTGTGTTTAAGACGAACTTTGTATGTCAAATCATTCAAATTACACAATCGAGAGACCACTAAAACGTTCGTAAATTAGTGGAATCAGGGCCGAGCACCTCAACTGTGTAACATACTTTCTATCATAATCCGAAGGATTTGAAAAGAAATTACTAATTAAACTCAAACTCAAAGTATTTATTTCAAATAAACCAATTACAGGCACTTTTGAATTGTCAAGGTCGGTCAGTCAGAAAGATGAAGCTAGTTGCCCATTCCAAAGCGTAGTAGGTACCTATGGAGGAAAATGGCCAAGAAATTCCACGGACACTCTTTTAAATCAAAATAATTTATGGTTACTGTGGTATAGGTACTATTAAATGTAGCACACAACTCAATGGTAGCACCTCAAGAGCCCTTTGAGTTGTTGTGTACTTATTGATAATTCGGTGGTTTTACTCTAAACCCCAAGCTCCTAATAAGTGATCCTAGTAAACACCACAGTTACAGAATCATTACTTCATATTTTAAAAAAATCGTTTGTTCGACAACGTAAATCACAAAATAAATGTTGTTGAATTGTCTAAACTTTTTTACAAAAAAAAAAAACAACTGACTTCCAAAAAAGACACTATAAAGTGAAAAATAATTTTAATTTCGGAAGTCGGTGTCGTTGGGTTCGCGTTTTCGTTGTTTGCCAATCAAAGAATTTTGTAAATCGGCTTATAAAAAATAAAATGGAGTTCTGAGTTAACAGACAACATAAAAAAACAACCGAATTGAGAACCTCCTCCATTTTTGAAGTCGGTTAAAAATTAAAGGCACTGAAATTAT
The DNA here is from genome assembly GCA_947507525.1 of Apamea epomidion. Lineage (NCBI taxonomy): Eukaryota > Metazoa > Arthropoda > Insecta > Lepidoptera > Noctuidae > Apamea > Apamea epomidion. Next base: position 13,999,839 of record OX382230.1, on the reverse strand, counting down.
AAGCGTGTTATGCAATGACCCTCCAAGATTAGTCGCATGATTAAAAACTTTGGAATGCATACAGTACAATGTTAAAATATCACCTAAAAAATTATTATTTGTCTCATACAAAACTGACCACCCATTGGACCCAACAGCTAATAATTTTGTCGCGATTACGATGTTGGTCCCAAGGAGAATGTTGTTCACTTTAAGGGCTGTACCCTTCACTTTAACCACACCCCTATGGTACACCCAGTATAACAAAAATTACTAAAATACAGACGAACCCAACCTTAACACTAACTTTAGCTTAATTAGAAAAAACTAAAATTATGTCAGCCTAGAACACATCACCCACAACACATGTGGTAGTTACTCGCTAGCCCGGCTCACCACTAAACCTACCAGTTGGGTTGGAGAAGAGTTGCCACTAAAAACCGATGATAAGTTGTCTAACCAATCGGCCGTCTACGAGCGCCCTAACTGCAGCGCTCAATACTAGTGCCACATCTGTTTATCATTCAACAGCTTCTCAGACGAACTTCTTAAACAATTGACAAACGAAAAAAAAGGTAATAAATTAATCGTACAAAAACTTAGGACCGTGGACCGTACCTGAGGTCAGAAGGCGTCCGCAGAAATATTTTCAGATTAGTATTCGATCCCTTTGGAAGGCGGTCGTATTTTCGTAAAGGTTTAAGAATAAACCGCTCACAACAGTAAATGTAATCATTAAGTATACTAAAGTTAAGTGAAAGTTAATTTAGCTAAGGTTAACTTTAGTTCGTGCAAGTGCGAATCAGTCGGTAAGTGTTTGTTTAAAGTTATTTCAGGTGGTTTTTTACCAAGGGGTATCGTATTACCCAGTAACTGGGTTGTGGAGTTCAGATAGGCAGTCGCTAAATGTAAAATACGGGTATAAAGCTGCATTCGGTTAGACTGGAAGCCGACCCCAACATCGTTGGGAAAAGGCTAAGCAGATTATGATGTGGTTGTTTTTTATGCAAACTATAATCTGAGTATAATAATGATTATGTTAATACAATGCACGGTGTAAAGAAAGTCGACGCACAAACTGAATTACCATGAATTCAGGGGGCCTAAAAAGGCCACTTTGGCAGAATCATAATAGGATAACAATACGAATCATATTAAAAATCTTAAAATGGTCACAAACTGACAATTCATAATATGATCTGTGTGCAATTCATATCACAATGAAATAACATTTAATCTGTAGAAATAGAAAATAAAAAACCAACTTGATTAATAAAACCTGTCATGAAAAATTTACCGATTAAATTACGGTTTTTATTTTTTTTCATGCGGCATTGTTTACACCAAATATGAAATTAAATTTTACGAAAATTACTGGAATTGCTAATGATCTGCTGGGAATTCAAGAAATGAATAGCTTTACGTAAACTACGCTGGTGGGCCTAGAATCCTGTACTGAATTCATGGTAACAGTTTGCGCTAAGTAATAACAGCCACATGGGTCGATCAATCAGGTTAAGCTACGCTTGCCGCGGTTGTTCCGTGGATGGGTTACATACCAAGACCTACCTCCGTGGCTCGGAGAGCACGTTAAGCCGTTGGTCGTGGCTGTCTTTCGTGGATCTTTGACAGTCGTTACGGGCCGTGAGATGCCCGAAAATCTGACAGCCAGTCTTACCAAGGGGTATCGTATTACCCAGTAACTAGGTTGTGGAGGTCAGATAGGCAGTCGCTCCACGTAAAATACTGGTAATTCAGCTGCATCCGGTTAGACTGGAATCCGACCCGACCATAGCTGGGGAAAGGCTAGGTCATCTACCTAGCCTTTTCCCAACTAAGTTAGGAGTGAGTGAGGGAGGGAACTAATCGTTTGCGCGATATCGATTTCCCTAAACACCCTATATATAACAGCATATCAGAAAGGTGTGGTCGTATTTAAGGGTGTGGTACAGACCGTCAAACTGAACAACAGCATACAACTGTATAACCTACACTAACAAAACAATCGTAAAAAGAAAGTTGTAAATTAAAGTTAAAAAAAAAACATTTACTAGGATACTACTAGGATATTATAGCTACTACCTATATATATATGTTAGTACAATTTAAAATAATTATTATTCTGGACATGCATGAGCGACCAATGCCTCAGAATTTGGCTGTCCACTCTGTCCAACACCACACTCAGAAGCGTGTTGGTGCTTGGTGCGTAAAAAAAGTTTCAGCTTAATTTATCACAACAAGTAAATTTTAAACTAATCTAATGTGGAATTAGGTAGCTCGCGAAATTCAACTGCTGTTAAGTTTTTTGCAATTTACAGGTTGATTGTATGTTGATTAAAATATGATTCGCGACCGAAATAAATATGACTTTTCGGAATTATAATCATCAGAATCAGCAATACCTTGAGTTAGAACTAGCCTAAAATGTCATCATGATTTCATGAAATAGTCATTCGATAGGGTTATATGAACTTAGAGAGTTGCATTGAAAGAAAGAAAGAAAGAAAAAAAGTTTATTTGCGGTAAACATGACGCAAAAAAGAACATAAATACAAAATAAAGAAAAAAAAAACAATTCGAAATGGTTGACATGCGTCACCTCCACGCAAAACGGCTATCGCTCAGCATTATGCTGCGACCCTATGCAAGACAGAGCCCCAGCGCTGGTTTTCAGCGACAGCCGGCGCCGACGTAATGATGTCGTCCGGTGCAGCAAACAATTATTCATCCACAAGTATAAAACGATTATTTTTATTTTTTAAAGTAAATAGTTATAAGGACGCTGTACTGGTACAGCGTACATAAAGCAAAATAATATAATCCAATTGCTGATTTTTATGATTATAATTCTATAAATAAATATTTGTTTCGGCTGCGAATCATATTTAGATCAACATACAACCTGAAAATAGCGAAAAACGTAAGGAAATTGGAATTTCGCGAACTACCCTGACGCTTCCGCCTTAAGCCAACTAGAGACGCTAAGTGGCACCTATTATCATTAAAAATCCTACAGAATAGGTTTAGTTTGTTTACAAATTTGTGTTTAGATCTTGATACAAATTTGCAACCGCCGAGTGTATTTAGGCATTTATTTAAGTGACGCCTAGTGTTAGAGAAAATGTCCATTAGTCCTGCAAGGTTGGGCAAGTACTCGTAGCTACTCATTCTCTGATAACACCTTTATGGAACGAAGTTCTTTGACGGAGCTTGCGGTAGGATCATCGTCATGTAACGAAAAAGCGCAAAGCAAAGCATGAGAATATAATAGAAAAAGACAGAGATAGTGAGGTCAAAATGAAAATCCAAGATGGCGTCTGCGAAAATTGACAAATTTTTCATCATGGGTGTCGTTTTCATGGTTTTTGAGGGTGCTGAAGCCAATAGTGTGGTTAAAATGAAAATCTAAGATGGCGTCTGCGAAAATTGATAAATTTTTCATCATGTGTGTCGTTTTTCTGTTGCAGGTATAAAAGATGAATGCTGTACCCGTTGGCCCCAACCCGTGCCCGGTCACATGCCCGTCTTGCAAAGTGACCATCATCACGACTGTTGACAGGAAAACCACCATAAAGACCCATCTCATGGCAGCGCTCTTATGTAGTTGTCTGTAAGTATATTTTTGTTTCTGTTGTATATTCCTTCTTTCTTCTTCGACAGACTAGAAATCGTACATCGAAGTACCTAATTGCTAACGTAAATAAAGAAAACATCATCCTCCTCAAACTCGAACGATTTTTTAAACATAATATAACATCCACGCACTCCTTCCATCTTTCGCGAGGAGTCCGCGCGTTCTCCTTCCGGCCTTTGCGCAGGAGTGGGACAGTGCAGACTAGTAAAAAAAATAAAAATAACATCGTGCCTATAATCCTCGAAGGGGTAGGAAGAGGTGTACCTATTATGCCAGTTATATTTAAGTCCCATGACTCCCATGTAAAGGGGCGAGCCTAGCGCCATCAACCGGGCACAGATTCAAACTTCGGGCTACGAAGAAATTCCAAAGAGAAAGCCCAAGAACTTATTCTCAAAGTAGCGCTCGCGACCACTAGAGTCTACACCAACGAGCCAGTTAAAATAAAAAAAGGAAACTAAAAAGCAATTAATTTTTCACTCTGTACTTAATTTTTTAAGAAAAACTTTTGATCAGATCATATGAAGGTAGAACTAACCATACAGTCATTTTACTTCTGACAGCTGCGATCCAACAGCAACCTTATTGGAACGGATATAAAAAAAAATCACTGGCACTGTGACTTCGGCAGACCTGGCAGTGGCAGCAAGCCAATAGCAACCTTATTGCAACTAAAATAAAGATCACTGTTACTTTGGCAGACTTTTCAGTGGCAGCAATCCAACAGCAACCTTATTCTAAAGAAAATAAAGATCACTGTGATTTTGTCAGTAATGCAAAATCAGAAGGAAAATAACTGTGAACTGTGCCTTTATCTTATAAGTTATTTATAGTTGGATGTTTGTTGTTACAGTTGCGGTCTGCTATGCACATGCCTCCCATACTGTATGAAGTCCTGCAGGAATGCGGACCATTACTGCCCCAACTGCAGCGCTTATTTAGGGACCTACAAGCGATAGTTCAACCGTTTTCATGAATAATAATTCGAATATTCATTTTATCTTTTGTACCTACCTTTATAATGTTATGTAATTTTTATTGAGCAAAGGTTGTCTCCAGGTCTCCAGAAATTCATCAACTGTATTGGAAATGCTGAGAAGAAATAAAATTATATAAATAAGGCTCATCTTATTCACTCCTACTACTACTGCATACTTGTTTGCTCCTACTCGCTTAGATCAGAGGGGCAATTCTCGTAATTTTAAGAACGTTCACAGTCTGATCTCAGTCTCAATCTGTCAAAAAATACTTCTAATTTCCCTACATTTTGACAAGTTTTTGACATTTGTTTGTCGCCGAGATGAGACTGCGACTAGATTTTGGACGTTTTAAATTACGGGAATTGGCCTTCTGATTTTGCCAAAGTCATGTATATTTTAATCCCGTGCCGGACGGCGCGTATGTGTTCCACGCGCGCCTCAAAGAGATGTCAGCATAGATGACGGGGCCCGACGTGGCCGAAGCCTGCCGGGGTAGCGGGATCGTCCGAAAGGGTTACCGCTGCCCTGGAACATGAAGGGCTAAGGAAGGAACACGGGTGGGTTTTAGTCAGTAAGAGTCTGACACTCCCTTCCGCTCCACCCAGAGCGGGAGGGGTCATTTGATGATTTCCCATACGCAAAAAAAAAAAGATATATTTTAATTGACAACAGTTCTAGTATTAAAAAAACTGTCAAAAATTCAAAATTTTATCTCAGTATAAGACTTATTCTAGGTATGAAAGTTTGGTAAATTTGTCCTTAAAAGCTGAACGGAATCTGATGAAATATGGCACAGAGGTACACCATAACCTGGGACTGGCTATAGAATACTCTTTTTATACCGGTAGATAGAAAGTTACCCAGGGATAATTTCCTAACTCCACGCTAGCAAAAGCAAGCGTATAGTATCGTGAGAGTCACGGGTGTACTTTGACTAATTGAATCATCCCATTTACCAGAAAAATGTACCTAAAATGTACCTAGGTTTAAAAAAATTGTACCTTCATCAGAACGAAAATATTTCGAAATTAAGGTACACCCGCCATATTGACATCAAGATGGCGGGTGGTCTATAATATTTTAATATTTAACCATTACTCAAAAAATATAATTACACCAAAAATTTGTACCTAAGTACCTGAAGTAAAAAAAACACTTGATCAGTTGGATAATTCCTGAGAAATAAAACAACGATGTCTCGTTAACTTATTATGTTTATTATTATGAATTATTGATCTCGGTACATATTTTTATATATATGTTAGGGATAATTATTAAATTATAAATCATTAATGTTAATAACGCGTTAAGGTTATTACCTCTTTATTTGCGTCCATTCATAATACAGTTAGCGATAAGTGAATTCGGAGTTTTGGTTATAAAATTATTAAGATCATCAAAACATTTCCATTCAGCATTACGACGACAATGAGCCCTATAGTAACCAATATTGTGGATGTCTGTAACATCGCCGCCGAACGGTAAAATTCTATTAATCCAAGAACTTCGTATTTTGTATTATTTAATGTTATTTCCATTGGTATGTACAAACGCCAGCACATCAAAATACTACAATCTGTCATTTTATTAAAAATAGATTTTAATTTTATTGCAAAAGCATTAGATTCAAGATTGATTGGGAAAATTTGACAGTTTCGGGTAGCTTGACTTGCTGGCGTCTGTACCAAAAAGGAATTGAATTGATTGAGGAATTGGTGTGTAACAAAGGAATCATATTTTTAACGAATTTCCTGTTCTGTGCCTAGACGGCATTATTCCGTTTAAAACAACCTGCAGTATTACAAAAGCCACAGAACCTAGCGAGCGTGACTTGATAACCAAAGCATTTAAAAAAAAATCAAGAAGTGATTATACCTTAATGTACAGCTGAGCATTCTTAACCGAATAAAAAAAAAAACAGTGTTTCTAGGTAAGTTTTATATCATTTATTTGTGTGATAGTAAGGTCTTTAGGTCTTGGAGAAAAAAAAAACAAAAAAAGGTCAAAAACATATTTATATTTCTCTGAATGTATCATATGTAGCATTATTGAAGAAATGTAATAATAACCACCGTATCTCTATGTTGACGTCGTGGTGGGGCTTGTGCGCTCTAAACTCTAGGGTGACGGAAGAGTTTACTTTGCCGGATCAGGTCTAAGGTGAGGAGCCAGACCAAGAGAGATACAGGAACCCACAGGGCAGCATGTGGCGAGCTGTTGGGCACTAGCGACCCCACGGACTTCGGGGCTCCGGCGGGATCTCATAGCGGCATGGAGAGTGCGATTGTCGCAACCCAGCGCTGGGCATGCCACAATTGCGGCGATAAGTCCCCTCTTTGAGGAGTGGCTAGAGAGGCGCCACGGCCCTCCCTTACCTTCCGCCTGACGCAGGTCCTCACCAGACACGGTTGTTTCGGGAGGTTCCTGTTCAGGATAAAGCGGGAGGAAACGCCAGGGTGTCACCACTGTGTGGATCGCCCGGAGGACACGGTGGAACATACGGTGGAGGTCTGCCCGGCCTGAGCGGGGCCCCGCCGTTTCCTCATGGCGGCGATCGGCAGCGGCGACCTCTCGCGTCCGGCCCTGGTCCAGGCCATGGTACGGAGCGAGAGTGAATGGGAGGCCGTCACCTCCTTCTGCGAAGCAGTAATGCTCGCGAAGGAGGAGGCGGAGCGCGTGAGGGAGAGGCAATCTCTGCACCCTCGCGCGCCTAGCCGCCGCAGGAGACGCCCTGGACGGGAGTCAACAGCCATCTCCCGGCCACTGTATGCGCGGGCTTGCGGGCGGCGAGCTATGGGCAGCTCGCCGCCCGGTAAGGACCAGGCCCGGGTCGACGGCGCGTTGTGTTCCACGCGCGCCTCATAGAGATGTCAGCACGAACTGACGGGGTCCGCTAGGGCCGATGCCGCCGGGGCTGCGGGTTGTTCGAAAGAGATACCGTGGCCCCTGGCTTTGATGATTTCCCACCGACGAGGAACAGAGCTACCACCTCATTCTTGCCTTTATGGGCTGGCTTGAGTGGAGATTCGCAAGAGCAAACGTGCTCGGAGGAAGGAAGTATTTCGTAAGATGCTGGTAGGGATCTTGACCATGACCGTACTTCCAGGATTGTCCTGATAGCCTCTCCACTCCTCAGAAGCACCTCAGGACGTGTTGCCCCCTTGTCGCTACGACACTTACGTGCTAGCGACCGTTTTCGGGGGCCCATTATTGAGTATGCAAGTCACCCCCGCCATTTCATCTGTGGATATTATAATTATCATTGATCAGGCAGGGGACAAGATCTTCCATAGTTCAAGGTAACCGATCCACTATAGCCACCCAAACCCATAGCCCAGTATATTTTGATTCCGTGTTCTGCAATAGTCCTGCACCAACCGGGGGTTGTTCTTGTGTGCACTTGCATGGTGCATACAGGGATAATTCATCCTAATGGTGCCTCCTCATCATTTAGAATTGTGTAAAGGGCCTCTGCGAGTTGGCTTTGGGCCCTAGTCCGCCTTTCAATGGTCCAGGACCCCAGGGTCCCGAGATATGTCAAAGACAACTAAAATAATAATAATAATAAATTTATTCGTTAGAATATTGTTGTTAAATAAGTGTTACACAATATGATGTCCATAATATTCTGCTGTTTCCAGCGTACAAATATTATACTATAAAGAAAATGTTAACTACTATCAAATACAATGTCAGGAGTTATCAATTATAATGATAAGAATGATTTAATACAATGAAGAAAAAGAAAATAAATCAATACAATGACATAGAAATGAAACGTTCTGTGCATGTCAAATCCAAGCCCTTAAGGTGGATACACACTTTGCGAGGTGTGTACTTGCATTAAAATAGACTAAGCATTTATACGCACGTAAACCTGGACTCAGCACGCAGCCACCTCGAGACCGTCTTTGGACCGTCCTAAAAGCCACAAAGCAGCACAAACCGTAAAGATCACAATGCACGAATAACTAATCACAGCAACTTATGCTCTGACCGTATCTTTTATGTTCCAGGGTTTAAAAAATGGCGGACGTACCTCTAAATCCCATGAGCCAAATGTCCCAAATACCCCAGAATCAAATGCCCGTAACATATGAAGTCCCTTTGAATCGAATGCCCCAAATGTCCCAAGTACCCCTGAATCAAATTTTAATGCCCCTTGGTCCCGAGCCGTGCACGACGACCTGTCCGTCGTGCGGCGCTTCCATCGTCACTGCTATTGATGAAATGAGATGAAACCTAGTATGCAGACCCATCTAGTGGCATTGCTCTTATGTTGGTGAGTAGAAAAAGAAGTTTAACTTATCACATTTTGATTATTCGTAGGTACATTGATGTTGCATACGTAAAATGGTTTTATAACCGACTTCAAAAAAAGGAGGAGGTTCTCAGTCATAAGTCATAAGTAATTTATTTCATAACAATATAGGTACATTGTGTTGAAAAATAAAAAAATAACCTTAGATATCCAATTCCAATTAAAATAAAATTAATTAAATAACTACATTTAGAGAATTAAATAAAAAATATAACGGTCTATTAAGAATTCTAGATCATAAATATTAAATGTCAAAGTAATAAAATTCATCATAAGTTACAATGTCATATGTCATCTAGGAATTCATTGCTACTGTTTATAGCCTTTCCCCAATAAATAGGTCCTCAATTTATTTTTAAATAAGTTAACACTGTATATGGTTTTGAATTCTATAGGCAACTTGTTGTATAAAACTACAGACTGATGATACCTCGGGCTATGTTTGACAACTTTTAATTTCGGTAGAATAGTGTTGGACAAATCTTTCCTACGTGTGCTAGCTCTAGTTTGTCTCTGCTCATCAGTCTCAATTTTGTGCAAATTTTTAACTAAGCTGAGCATTGATCTTGGATTCTAATTCCAGTATATCGACTGCAGTAACTATCGCATTTGTGTCGTCAGCGAAGATTATTAGTTTTGTGTCCTTTACACGTTTTTTGATATACTCCATTAAATCATTTAAAAATATAATAAAGAAGACTGGACCAAGAACGGATCCCTGAGGAGCACCACGGCATACCGTAACTAGATTAGATCTATAATTTTTTTCTTCTCCATCTACCACCGATTTTATCTCTAAATACTGCCGTCTGTTCGTTCTGATGCTGTTGTTGGTCGTCTGTTGTATATATTTATGTTTCTGTAATTTGTATGGTGTACAATAAAGAGTATTCTATCTATCTATCTGTTATGCAGATAAGAGCCAATTAACTTCAACACATTTTCCCGCATGCCATAATGTACTAACTTAGCTAGAAGAATACCACGGTCTACTGTGTCGAAGGCAGAACTAAGGTCTAGGAATTTACAAGCTACTCTATATTTATTATTCAAGTTACAAATAACTTCGTCTACTAACGCCTCAATAGCATCGGTGGTTCCTAATGATGTTTGGTAACCAAACTGTTGGTCATTTAGGATACTGTACATCATTAAATGTTTAATGAGCCTATCCTTCATTATCTTTCAAATATTTAAGATAATATAGGCAAGAGAGAAATTGGTCTGTAGTTGCCAGAGTCCGTCTTTGATCCTTTTTTGAAAACTGGAAGCATGCGTGCGATTTTAAACTGATCGGGGAACAGACTTTCCTCGATGCATTTGTTAAAAAGAGATGCCAGTAGAGTCGCTAATAAGTCTAGGTTATCTTTGATTATGGTTAAGGGAATTTAGTCATAACCCGAAGAGGGCTTGTTGATTTACCATATTAACATTTTTTATAGGTGTAACTGCATCAAAACTCATATTAAATTTAGTTCGGATGTTTTTATATATTTTTTTTACTGTAAATTCAAACTCCGGTACCGCCACTTACGGGCGTCATTGCAGCCATAATGTGGTGTCAGGCGGCTATTGCTGTCCTAAAACCAAGCCTTACGAGTGGGGCGACAGTTTTGACGTAATTATGCGAATATCACAAAAACGCATCAAACCCGCTGTTTAAAATTGCACCGTGAGCATAGGTGTATAGATGTTCGTACGTCTTATTTACAATTCTGTTCTTTGTTGCAGTTGTTGTTCACTTTTTGCATGCGTGCCATACTTCATGGACTCCTGCCAGAACACGCTTCACTACTGCCCCGAGTGCGACGCTTATTTGGGAATCTTCTCTCGATAGTTCATTAGTTCCTAATTTATTTATGTGGCATATTACAAAAAAACGGAATCAATGTTATTTTATAAGCATTTTAATGTATTTGAGCTTTTGTGGCTCTTTGCAATAAGTCAAGTAGGAAAAAAAAAGGAAATAAAATATTTTTCTTTTCTTTAGTACCGCAGTTTACACGCGAACCGTATGTTTGCCAATGTATTCGGTCGCTAAGGGCTATTTATTTTGTAATAAACTGAATTAATCTTTAAAGTGAATTTAAGTATCATGCTGTGTATATACACCCACTTTGTCAAAATATGCATTAAAAGTGACCAGACTGAATAAAATAAAAAAAACATGTAACAAGCAAGAAAGTCAATACGAAGGTTTATTCTGTCATTCATATTATTATGTGTTAAAAAAAACACCACAAAACACCGGATGCCAACTTCCAAACTATGCCTGAGCCTGTATTTTGATTCACCACTATAACCAAGTACCTGAACAAAAGTGGCGTTTCGCCACGCATACAGAAGATCAGACCAGAGATTATGACCAGAATAGTCATATTACCAGGAAAACAGTTAGCTGCGGTAAGCTATCATAAAGAAGATATTAAAATAAAAGGAAGATAAATGTTGTAAGTAAAAATATCTTTTTCATGATCCCGTTTTCCTAGTTTGTGTATTTTTAACGGACTTCAAAAAAAGGAGGAGGTTCTCAATTCCGATGTTTATTTATATATGTGTATATATTTTTTTTTTATGTACGAGTATTTTCAGGCATAACTCCGTCATATATGAACGGATATGCAAAATTCTTTTTTGTTCGAAAGAAGTTTATTCCGAAATGCCCCATTTAAATTTCGTAAAGATCTGATGATGAGTTTCGGAGACAGACAACGGAACTCTTCAATAAATCCCAGCAAATCAACCGCGATTGCTGCTATCGCATATGTATCCATTGTTTACGCAATCACACAACATAAATTGCTGACGTACAGTACACTGTACTGCCCAACATTATGTACATTCCATGATTACATCTACTTGATTCTGTTCTCTTAGCTGTTCATAATCGTCGGAACTTTACCTAGAATTTTTTGTAAGTAAAGTCGGTTAACCATAAAAAATATATCCCAAAAAAATCTTTGCTAAAATATTCCTTAGCGGAATAAAATATTCATTTTTAGAGTCTACCGTTCTTTTTTCAATTTATTCCATAAGCTATCAGATAGGTAACTATACTGCTCAGGGCGAATTTCACCAAACTTTTATACCTAGAATAACTCTCCCGAGAATAAATTTTGAACTTTTGACAGTTTTTTCATACTAGAACTGTCAGACGTCAATTTTATTCCACAGATAAAACATAATTTGGTATAATCAACCCTTAAGTAATAAAATTATAAATGATTTTTATTTTGTAAGTAGGTTTGTACAAACACTTTTACACGTCAATCATATTTTAAAACTAGATGAGGTCGGGGTTTCTTATCTGACTAGTCTGAGAAGAAAGGCCGAAACAAACTCTGTTTTAAAGTCCAGACATAATCTTGGTCAGATCATATGAAGACCATGTAGATCGATGTCTGAGATGATATTTTGAGGAAAGAAAAACACAGAAATATTTCTGAAGATGGTATTTTCGTGCGAATTGACCTGGCAAATCTATGTAGTTACTACACTCTACACACACACGACTTATTAACAAAAAGGTGTGAATGAGATAGATATTATGATGACCTTTCCGTTTAATCTAAACTCAATATTGTTATCAGCTCACTTGTTTTTTTTTGCAATGCGGAAGCTTGTCTGACTGTAGGTACTAACAGAAGGTTGGCCAAATGGGAATGAATACACGCATTCCCAAAAGTATACGAAACGTGATGTCACGACCAATCGGTTGAAGATCAAAATAGTTACGAGACGCCGCTTTTGTTTAGGTATTTTTATATAGATAAAAAAAAAAAAAATAAAAAAAAAGAAAACCGTAAATGGTAAATAAATAGTGGCGAATCGAGAAATTGATCGAAGATAGCCGTATTCTGCAGACCACCTGACGGGTGAAGGTCACCACTGGCTATGAATATCTGCAATACCAGCATTTACGGCTGTGTTGCTATCTCAGAGACAACACTAAAACCTCTGCTCTATAAAAACTGCCCAAGTGCATGTCAGACCTCGGACAATGAAGGGTTCCGTACTTTTAGAATTTCTCCCTAGATTTAGCATTGTAGTTGAAAAACTTTAAACTGTTTCTGCAACATAACGTAAAATTGTTTTCTTTTACTCTGCGCTAAGTAAGGAAGCCAGATTCTGCATAATAGTGCATTGAATACTCAATTTAAAGTACAATACACGGTTATTTCAACCCCGCAACTCTAGCAACTATAACCACTCTCACGTAAGTACATTATACCGATACTCAAACAAATTGGGACATAGTCAAGGCTGCTTGGCAAGAGCCTCTTCTCATACGAGGAGACGAGATGGCACGCGCATTGATCACTACGCTTGCTAAAGACGGGTTGGTGATTTCAGACTTAAATTAACTATCTTCTTATTTATTATTTATTTAGTTTACCATTCCATCTTCTTCTTTTTGTGTCGATGGTATCTACTCTTACAAGTTGTTTTTTTTTAAATATAGTTTGGGTCTAGTAAGTGGCCACGTTGATTGCGGCATCAGTGGCATTATTTAGGTCATCTAAGGTGCAGGTGAACGGGCACTTAGGACACTCCGGCAAGTGCACAGTACACCCAATGCGAGTGCGGTGTTTCTGACCAGACCATGTCCCGGTCTGGTCAGAAGCACCGCACTCGCACTGGGTGTTGGATTGGTCTGTAATCCCCCACTTCGACAAATTAACTATACGTGCAGGTTTCCTCACGATGTTTTCCTTCACCGTTGCAAGTAATGTCCAAGATAAACTTAGAAAGATTGAAAAATTTACATTCTTACTTGCCCGGATTTGAACCCTAAACCTCATGCATGAGAAGCGGGGAATATTATTTTATCATAGCTTTATACAACATGTCCCGGAATTAACGCACACAACCAGACACCCCAATTCGAATATTATGTTATAATCATAATACACACACTGAATTTTTATTATTATGTAAAAAACATTGTTTTTTTAATAAATTACTTATACTGATTGTGGGAGATAATTATGATCACATTAAAAATCTACGCATGCACACAGTTGCACTCGTATAAGGGTCTAGCTCAGTGGGTATTTCATCCATTTTGGTTTGTTTTGACTGTACAGCGGAAGTGTGACAGTAATTTACGTAGTTTTAATTATTTTTGGGATAAAATATTACCTACTGTCGGAAATACCAAGCGAGGGGGCGGAGCCTAACGTCGCGCCATCGTGAGTCAAGATCATCGTGAGCGGTAGGGCGAGCTGTGCGCCGGCGGCGGCGGGTGGCAACGTGGGACGGAGCGGAGCGGGCGTTCTCTTTTGCTTGGCGGTTGGATGCGACGGTCGTATCTCGTAGGTAGAATATTGTGCTTAGGGTACCTAGGTTCTATATAATTATTTTTCGTAAATAAATCTCATTTAAACTTGGTCGTTATTTAAAAAAAATTCAACCTCACCTCTGGTTTGTAAAATCAGAAGTGGGATTGACCACGCGTTTTAACCGTTTTTGTCGTCTATTTTATTTTTATTTTTTTAAATATCAAGTGCAGTGTTAAGAGTCAAGATGACCGGTCGTTCGTCTAGATCAAAAGAACGTGATTATTCTCGCAGACAGCGTCGTGATAAAAGTAGGTCAGTTAAACGTCGGCGTTGTTCGAATGTTAAACGCTATACGCCCGTTAAGGGCCTTTTTTTTTTTTTTTTTTTTTTCAGGATGGGAAATTATCACATGACCCCTCCCGCTCTGGGTGGAGCAGAAGGGAGTGTCAGACTCTTACTGACTAAAACCCACCCGTGTTCCTTCCTTAGCCCTTTATGTACCAGGGAGAGCTACCCATTGCTCTCCGCCCGCAGGCCCGCGCCTACGGTGGCCGGGAGTCGTCACGCGGCTCCCGACACGTCTCCCTTGGCGGCTGAGGCGTGAGGATCTCTCCCTCGCCCATCCCGCCACCTCCTTCGCTAGCATGACTGCTTCGCAGAAGGAGGTGACCGCCTCCCACTTCCTCTCGCCCCGGACAATGGCTTGAACCAGGGCCGGACGCGAGAGGTCGCCGCCGCTGCCGATCGCCTCTACGAGGACACGGCGGTGCTCTGCCCAAGCGGGGCAGACCTCCACCGTGTGCTCCACCGTGTCCTCTGGGCGATCCTCGCAGTGATGACACCCGGGCGTCTCCTCCCGCCTGATGATGTGCAGGAACCTCCCGAAACATCCGTGTCCGGAGAGGACCTGCGTCAGGCGGTAGGTGAGAACGCCGTGACGCCTCTCTAGCCACTCCTCAAAGAGGGGTCTTATCGCCGCTATCGTGGCGTGCCCTGCGCTGGGTTGCGATAGTCGCGCCTTCCATGCCACCATGAGATCGCGCCGGAAGTCCGTCCGCTCCGCCGCGATTTGCTGCGGGTGCAGAGTTTCCCCCCGACGTAGTGCCTCCGCGCGCCAGTCATACAGGCGCGCGAGGACTATCGCCTCCAGATCCCATGGCGGCGCCGTTAAGGGCCTTACTCTCGTTTAGTACCGTAACACGGTCACTTTATGAAGAATATTTCTCATTAACGGCTTGATTAGAAGACCTGAGAAAAAAAAAATTTTGGTATAGATTCATGTACAACATTTCTGAAACAGGATTTTTTCGTATGGCTAATACTTTTGCCTTAAAAATTTTTTAGCAAAACGCTATTTTTTCCTAATATTCCATATTACTTCTAAACGGCTTTGATGTTTGCAAATATTTTTACACTGAAAAATTTATGGTTAGAGGTACTACAGAAATGCAACAGCTTATGTAAATCAATCAACATTTGCAAAGAAAATTTCCCCACTTTGAGATCGAACTTCAGAGGTGCTCTGCGCGGGCGCGGGCGGCAGTCGTGCGTTAGCATTGAGACGGGAGGGTTGTGTCGCTCGCTGCTCCGCTCCGGCTATCGACCGACTACGCGCGTTTGTCTGTGTTAGTGCAAATATTTTACGAATGAATTGTATCAGTATGCGTTTATTGACTAGCTCGCTGCAGATGGCCCATTTCTATTGTGCGCGTCAGGACGCTTTTCATACTTTTCGAGGGTGATAAAGACGATAGTAAGGTCAAAATAAAAATCCAAAATGGCGGCTGGGAAAATTTTCAAATATTTTATCATGGGTATCGTTTTCATACTTTTCGAGGGTGATAAAGCCGATAGTGAGGTCAAAATTAAAATCCAAAATAGCGGCTGCAAAAAATTTCAAATATTTCATCATGGGTGTCGTTTTCATACTTTTCGAGGGTGATAAAGCCGATAGTGAGGTCAAAATAAAAATCCAAAATGGCGGCTGCAAAAAATTTCAAATATATCATCATGGGTGTCGTTTTCATACTTTTCGAGGGTGATAAAGCCCATAGTGAGGTCAAAATAAAAATCCAAAATGGCGCCTGCAAAAATTTTCAAATATTTCATCATGGGTGTCGTTTTCATACTTTTCGAGAGTGATAAAGCCGTTAGTGAGGTCAAAATAAAAATCCAAAATGGCGGCTGCAAAATTTTTCAAATATTTCATCATGGGTGTCGTTTTCATACTTTTCGAGTGTGATAAAACCGATAGTGAGGTCAAAATAAAAATCCAAAATGGTGGCTGCAAAAATTTTCAAATTTTTCGTCATGGGTGTCAAAGTGGGAATAGTCCGGGAGCCGAGTAGGCCTTCTTGCGACTGCCTACTGCCGCGCGTATTTGTATGAAGATTTATTTTTTTGTTAAGTATGATAATTTAGAGAGTTTTATAGTTGGGCACACACATTAAAATGTAATTAACAGGCCTATGGTGATTTATCGAGGTAGGCACTGCTTATATGCCTTTATGCAATGCACGCCACTGACTGATATACTCTGAGATTTCGCGCGCGGCAGTTACGCACGAACGCGGAAGGTTTATCTACTGAGCGACCGTAGGTGATTATTTCAAGGTCACTAACGAGACATGATACTGTTACTTTACTACACTTTATCAGTGGTAACAGTTTTCGTAGTTCAACTGTTACTTTTGACATACGATTAATAGTAAAAAACCTTTTTACATAAAAAATACTTAAAAAAAACACTTAATAGTGAAAAATGACTTTATTTCGGAAGTCGATGTCTTTGGTTTTGAATTTTGGTTTTTTGCTACAGACTTCCGATATAAAGTTATTTTTCATTTTGTAGTGTTTTTTTTTATGGAAGTCGGTTAATTTTTAATTTTGGTAAAAAAAAAATTCACATTTAGCTGTGGCACCTACCGGTCACAAATTAGAATACCACTACCTGCTATGTAAAGAACAATGACAGGAAGAAAATTGATTATAACATCATCCGATTGGCTACGGAACCCGAAAAATGCCATTTAGGTACAGTGCTAGTTAGGTTTATTACTGATTTATAATAATTCAAATTGATGAAACAAGATCACATTTTTATAAAATCTCATTTTTATGTAAGTCCTCCTAAGAAGACCTACAGTCTATGCAAATAAAATGTTATTCTATTCCTAAGATAATACTCGATATCATTTTTAAAGTTTTACCCCCGTCGGGAACTAAGTTCCTTCTCACGTATGATTTTAAACAAAATCAAAAAAAAGAAAAAATTCAAAAAAATAATGTCCAGTAAAAACTTAAAATATACGTAACATAAGTATCAATCTATACAAAATATATCAGCCTTGCATCCGCCATTCCCTTCTGGAATCGTAGGCAAAAATGGCGACCTGCGTGCGGCATGTCTGCGCCTCCACATATTCTTTGATCGTCGTTTTAGTGCAGCGCGCCACCGTGCACGTTTTACGTATTCGGGGGTAGAGCGTTTAGCTGCGCCCACATCCACAAGGTCAGCGAGCCCTCTATACACCTTTAATGAACGTGAGCATCGAGGGTCATCTAGGCGATGTGTACGCACTCCGCGTCGTAGTCCTATTAGGAATCGTGAATATTCACTTAGCCCTCACGGTAATTCTTGTAGGCGCTGTGATAGCTCGTACGGTCGCCACCATAGCTCGCGCGACGATGTATTGGAGAAAATTTTATCTCGAATTAATTCGCTTGAGAGTAAATTGCAACCGTCAATAACACCGTCCAATATTTTTCCGGAGCATCCAACCAGCTAGCATTCTCAACCGTCTACGCTGGCCAGCGAGCGCGCCACGGTCCAAGCGGAGCGTGCGATTGAGAGCGATTCACGGGCGCCAGAAACCCGGGACGCAGCGGACAGGATTGTTGGAGCCACAGACTTATATTGGTTGGAGCGTTATCTTCGCTCGTTCAAGTAAGGTCTCAAAGTTTTTTTATCTCCCAGTTTGATCCAAATGTTCATGATTTCGATGCATGGTGTGCGGAAGTTGACCGCGGGCGACACTTAAATAATTGGGATGATCGTAAATGCCTCGAGCGCATAGGCGGGTGCTTACGGGGCGATGCGAAGTTGTGGCTTAACGAATGGGTTACGGATGATAGATCGTGGAGTAACTTTAAGGCAGAATTTCTATCATTGTGTCCGCGTAATATTGATGTGGCTACCGTGTTGTATGAGGTTATGTGTACAAATTCTAACAAGTGCGCCACCTATGCGGAATACGCCCGTAGGTCTCTTTTACGGCTACATGGTTAAAGGGTTATCCGACGAATTAAAAGTAGCGATAGTCATACGAGGTATTTCCGATCCCCAAGTAAAGGCTGCGGCAATCAATGCCAAACTGCAGACAAAAGACCTTGTAGAATTTTTGTCGGTTTTTGATAAGCCTGTAATCGATCATAAGAACTCCAGCAATTCTGCTCGTTCTGCTAAACCGTCGGGATCGTTACATAAAAGCGCGAGGCACCTCAGGGCGATAAAAATATTACAAGTCTCATTTGCGGCCAGCTAGGCCATAAAAAAATTGCATTGCCCAAAAAAAAAAATCAGATAGTGGGCAATGCTCTGAGCTCTGCTATTGTTAGTTTGTTCGAGTTTCAGTTGTTGGAGTTTTCATTGTGTTTTTGCCTGTACCAAATGTGGTCAGGAGTGACCGAGCTATGTGATACTTTGCGGGTATGCTTCTTTACAGATTAACACACGTGGACATGGAAGGATACTACAGCAGGCCGGTGCTTATCGAAAGTTCCGCTTCTAGGAAATGCACTGATGATAACCTTGGGCAAGGTATCCAATGCTACCAATTTGGCATCAAGTTCTGCTGGACCAAAGCAGCGATCAGGCAGCATCTGTTATCGATGTGGCAACACCGGACCTTTTGCTTCGAGATGTCCACGAAGCAATTATGGAGGCGCCTGCACGACGAGGGTCCCAGGCGGTACCGGGCCAGCGCCTGTAGCAGCGGCTAATAGCGACGGCAGCCACGAAGTTTTGCTGTTGGCTACATGGTATTCGTGACAAGGCTTCACAATCTGCTGGGAAGCTGGACTCCGGCATGCGCGGTCCGTATAAGATCGTGCGTGCACTGCCTCATCACCGTTACGAGCTGGAACTGCTTGCCGGGTTGTATGGCAAGAAGACCCAGTCGGCTGCAGAACACATGGTGTTGTGGCGAGGTGAGTGGATGCCGGACACTTGCTCAGCTTTCTTTGAGGGTGGTGAGTGAGTGTGAAGTGTCATGCTAACTTTGGGCCTCTGACTCTGGACGACAAGCGTACTGTCTGTGTCGCTTGATCGTAATGGTTCTTCACGAATCTATAAAACTACAAACGTGGGGCCTCTATCATGCATTCGTGAGGGTGACAAGCAAACGTGGGGCTTCTGTCATTAACGCCGTGCGTAGCATAATAGAGCGGCACACGTGTTGCCTATCTACTACCGCGGACTCATTTTTAATCATTTGTAGCACATTTGCATTATTTTTGGTATTCTATTAGTTTTGGTGCTTTATCACAAAATAAGTAACTGATCTGATGGTTTAACGACTTCATTTTCGCTAACTTTTCCGAAGTCTTTGCTTGTAGGTGCTTGAGTGCACGTTTGCACCTGTGAGCATGGGTTTCATGTAGATCAGCTATTTATGACCCTCTAAAGTACATAACGTTCAATTTTTGTTGTCTTTTCCCTTCTCCACGCTGCACTGCATTGTCTTTCCTGTAACATTAAATGGTTCCAAGTGCGTTGCAGATGATGATCAAACTGATAAGGGTGCGGAGGACCTGTCTCGTGAAGATGAAGAGGAAATGGTCGAGGACGCCCAGTAGTCAGGAGAGGCCGTGTCGGAATTACCAAGCGAGGGGGCGGAGCCTAACGTCGCACCATCGTGAGTCAGGATCACGTGAGCGATGGGGCGAGCTGTGCGCCAGCGGTGGCGGGTGGCAACGGGCGATGGAGCGGAGCGGGCGTTCTCTTTTGCTTGGCGGTTGGATGCGACGGTATCTCGTAGGTAGAATATTGTGCATAGGGTATCTAGGTTCTATTTAATTCTTTTTCGTAAATAAATCTCATTTAAATGAGGTCGTTATTTTAAAAAAATTCAACCTCACCTCTGGTTTGTGAAACTATATTAAAAATTACAGAAATCGATTCAGTAAACGATTCTGAACAAACTACTTTTATAATGTGCATTAATTCAGTTACACATTGTATATATCGGAGTCATCCGTTTGACTATTCGGAACGCTACCGCCATCTCGTGGCGCTAGACAGAATCTAGCCTGAGTTCGTGGAGGTGGACGAGAGCTACAGTACAAGAGTGGTGTGAGCAGAGCTCTCGAGGACATCGAAACATTGGACATCGTACGAACAACATGTGCTTAGAAACTGTCTCGCGTTCCGTATCGTTAAGTTGTGTATCTACAGTGTGTGTTTCGCTAGTGTGACTAACTTGTTCGTAAATTATAATCTGATTTGAACTGCAAACCGTTACGCTATTGCGCTTTAACCAACACTACCCATAGTACGCCCACAGTGATTAAATTATGCCTTATGTTAACGAGAGACAGACATGCCTTCTCCGACATATATATTTTAGTGTTAGCTTGTAAATTGTAATTGTTGTGTCTTTGTGAATAAATTATCTAAATAAATATATGTATATACAATGTATTCATAGCTTTGTTCAACAACTAAATCAACGCAATGTTTTTTTTTTCTCTGTTATAATAAAAACAATCCCGATAACGAGTGCGCTACAGAATCAGGGTTCACGGAGTATCAGATATCTACCATGAATAGGTATCTATTTTTAGTTTTTACTTAGGCAAAGTCAAGTAGTAGTGAATAAACTGTGGTAAATAACAGTAGTGACTGAATATTAGTCAGGTAATTTCTTTGAGTATATTATTCGTTTTACTCGGTTTGAAATATCGTGCTTTGGAAAGAGTAGGCAATGTAAAAATAGAACGAAATACCCATCTCAAACTAATATTATAAAGAAAACATTTGATTTTTGTATGCTTGTCTGTTACGCTTTTACGCTAAAACGGCAAAAGGGGTTTGGATGAAATTTAGCACATGGGTAGATCATGACCTTGGATTAGGACATCTGATACTCTTTTTATACCGATATTCCCACGGGATCGATACTTAGGCTGCTTTTCCACCAGACATGTGCTATGCTACGTTGCTATGGATGCGATTGATATCCACCAATCATATTCATTGGTCTAACTAAACTGTGTTTTTATACGGAAGGATGCGTGCTATGGATGGGAGCTATGGATGCGCGAGTGGTGTAATTATGCGTAGAGCAGAGTATTCCCCATGCACAGAGAGTGCTCGAATTGAGCATCTTCCTCGCACAGCTACCTCGCGGCGGCACATCTTCATAGCACATCTTACTTGCTCCGCTACACAGCTTAGCATTAGTGGAAACAGTCGCACAGTTTCGTAGTATAGCTTTCACATCCTCGCAGCACAGCTGCATGCTGCATAGCACATCTCTGATGGAAAAGCAGCCTTATGCGGGGAGTAGCTAGTAATCGATACAGAAAGTTTGTATAGGATACAGGCTGTTTTGCGTGTTTAATTGTTTAGGTAAATTAGAATGTGTATATGTACAGTGAACGCTGTGTATAGCTATAAACATGCATACATAAGAGTTCGATTCCTAGGTCCAGCAGTTATTATTGAGGAGTGGAGTCTGGTGGCACTGTGCCTGATAATTGAAAATAATAATAACAGCCTATTTTTGTCCCACTGCAGGACAAAGGCCTCTTCTTCAACTTCTTCACCACGCTTATTCAAGACGGGTTATATTAATAGAGTTTATTTATAAACGATGATTAAAGTTAAGTGATGTTCAAGCGCCGAAAATGTATGGGTAATCGGTCGCAAGATACTACTTTGCTTTAAGCAACGTTTATGAATAAAGCGGTATAAGTCCGGCCGATCTATTCTGTATAAATATCACCGTGATAACTTCAGTGAAGTGAGCTGTCAATAGTGTCAATAGCATTGGGTAGAATGATAGCTTACTTCAAGTTTCCTCACGATGTTTTTCTTCACCGATGTCAGTAATGTTCAAGACAGAAGTACATTGAATTGAGAAGTCACATTGGTACTTGCCTGGATTTGAATACAACCTCGTGCAAAAGCGGCCAGGCCCTTAAAACCACTGAGCCAACACAATTGGCAATAGGTATGTAATAATACCCTTATTACATGTGGACTAAATATAACACACCTTTTCCTTCGAACGTGTTGTGTATACAGGCTGTAAAAAGACCCATCACATAGCCGTCAACTACGCATTCTGTACATCAAACTAAGTAACATTGTACAAAAATAATTGCTGGGAAACGACTTTTATTCTTGGTGTGAAAATTTGACGTTTGCAACCGCGCGCAATGTAACACACGTAAATAATTGTGCTTATGGGTGCATATACCGGTACAGAGGTCGTGGGGCTGTTTATAGTTGTGTGTGTGAGTTATTATTATTATTGAAACATTCTTTTCGTAAAAAACGTCACTAAAAGTTGTAATTTTGACCTTCAATATCTCCGTAACCAGAAGGTTGCCAGGTATGGTCCAAGCAAAAAAATGATTAGGTACAATGACAGGGAGTACAAGTAACTCTCGGCGTCGTTAAGAGTCCTTTTACAACCGTTATATGAAGATTTTTGGTTTAATTGTACATTTAAATTGGATAATTTGCACTCAAAAACATAATATCTTCAGCATGGCATACCTAATTACGACCATTTAACCAACGAAGATACTTTATTTTATTATTTTCCTGAAACACGCACACATATAATAATTTTTATAATTATCTATTATTATACTATACATAATAATTCTTATAGAGCGATTTTTGCGCATAATTTCCTGTTATGTTTACTGAGGTTTAGTCGAGTTGAATAAAAATTGTAACTTCCTCAATAAACACAGCCAAACAATTGAAAACCATGAAGACGTGTTGGCAAACAAGACTCTAACTCTGTCAACGAAGATACGGGTCCGTCAGAAAGTAGTTGATCCGCCAAAACAAGGGACAAATTATTTATTTATTCGTATTATTTATATTTTTATATTTATTTAATTATTTTATTTATCGCTGTCGACTGGTAATATACCCGAGAGAGCTTACGGCATTACCTCGTTGAATGGCACTGCGTAGCCTCTGGCCAAGTTAAAGCCAGCCCTTGGGTCATGGGACGTGTCAACTAGCCGTTTCGAAATTTCCTTAAAAATATCATGAGCACTCGGACCCCACGGCCTGAGGGTTTCAACCTCAAACGGCTCGAAAATATAAGTACCAATAAGGTTATTATACTTACGCCGCTTGAGGTTTTCCGCAGCCGCAGCAGCAGCACCAGCGCAGCACGCCGAATCTAGAAGATGATATGGTGCAAGAGTATCGACACACGTTGCATCCCACACTAAAGGCCTACCCTCCATGAAAATAATGACATGCCGTCCGGTCTCTTGCCATCGTCGCGTGCCATGTGACTTGCCAGTGAGCCCCAAACTCTACAGTTAGTCCTGTATCTTGGGGCTCCCCACCACATTCTTAGTCACGTCTCTAGTTCATACTAGAGAGGTGATTAAATGTGTGGTGCATGGTGTGAAATTGTATGTGTGTCGTATGTATGTGAGTAATGTATGTAAGTTTGCGTGTTTGTTCCTATTATCCTTTGTAGTTGTTCGTACAAAGAAATTGAATTGATGAATAATTATATTTTAGATAGTCGCAAAATAAAATTCTACCTTTTATGTTCCAGGGTTTAAAAATGGAGAACTATTCACCGGAAACCATGCCCAAAGAAGTCCCGGTACCCTTGAGTCCTATACCCCAAGTACCCTTATGTCCTATGTCCCAAATACCTCTGGGTCCTGAGCCGTGCATGGTGACCTGTCCGTCTTGCGGCGCCTCTATTCGCACCAATGTTACGTTGCAAGCTGGCACGCACACACATCTAATGGCGTTGCTTTTATGTTTGTGAGTAGACCTTTAATTGGGGCTTATTACAAAAAAAAAAATATCTTGAAACCCAAGTTGAAACCATCGCGCCAATTTAGAACTTTATTCCGAAAACGTTAAAGTTCTAAATACAAAAACTGATTTAAAATCAGTTTTGTATGGGGATGTGCTAAGATAGCCGCGAAATTTAAGTTAACTTAAGTTTTTTGCAATTTGCAGATCAGTGTCAGGACGTAGGTTGATTGAAAAAATATCATTCGCGACCGTAGAAAAAACGTATAAAAATGGAAATTCGCAGGTTACCCTGAACCTGTACGCTTTCGCCAGAAGAACTTTATTTCAGTCGTAGGTTAGAAATACAAAAACTGGCTGAAAGGTGGCACTGACTTGCACCAAAGTTAGAACTCGTTTTGTAATGAGACAGCCTGTTTTTTAGGTTTAGAATGTTTGTATATTCTCTATTTATATATAAATATTCAGAACACCTGATATTTTATTTGGAGAAATTATTCATTGAAGATGCTTACGGTAATATGGATAACGTTCCTCTGAAAGACTCTAGGTTTGCATTAGAATTATTTAAATAAATAAATGAAAATGTACAGTGTCATGTTCTTTCTCACAGAATATGTGTGTGCTGCGCATGCATCCCATACTTCGTGGACTCCTGCCAGAATGCGGAACACCATTGCCCCAACTGCGACGCTTACTTGGGAACACACAAAAAATAGTTCATCAGTTCAATATATTACTTTTAGTTATTATTTTTATATAAGCATAATGAGGTAGATTCTTGTGACTCTCTCCAAAAACTTAGCCGACGTTCGCATAGACGTAAAAAATATCGCGTCGGGATTTTCAACTCTCGGTGTTTAGCCAAAAAAAAAAAAAATCCAACGGTGTGTTTTTTTGTCGCGGTCTGTTGGATTTTCAACTCTCGGCGCTACGCAGTGCGTTGAAAATCCTGTGCGCGAAAATAATGCGCCTGTGAAAAATGCGTACCTGGGCTTGCGAAAAGCTCGATGAATGCGCGTGAGTTGCGCAATCCTCGAGCGTTTGCTTGCTTTCGGTATCATTTATTAATTCAAGTTACAAGACTTTAGTATTAGTCACGCACAGGGTAGGAAACGCGTGCGTTACATTGAATTTCACAAACTTTATTTTATATTAATTTCACCTTGAAAATAACATTTTTCAAAATAATAATATGTAGTTTTAATGTAGATACCTACCCATTTAAATCATTCATAAGTGACGTCAGTCACATGAATTTCATGATTTTTCCCTTCCATGTGTGTCCATCACATATGTATTTTGCAATTTTATTTATTTTTTAATTAATTTAATTAAACCATATAACGGGTGTAAAAAGACACTCGACGAAGCCGAGAGCCACTTGTACTCCCCATCATTGTAATCATGTTTTGTATTGGACCATACCTGGGAACTTTCTGGTTACGGAGATATTGAAGGTCAAATTCCAACCTTTACTTACGTTTTTTTACGAAAACAAGTTTTTAATGTTATAATACAACTTTAAATAACCCCACGACCCCTGTACCTTTGCATGCACCCATAAGCACAATGTTTTGCGTGCGTAAATGCGATCCCGACAATTATTTTTGTGCAAGGTTACTAGTTAGTGTACAGAATGCGTAGATGATGGCTATGAGATGTGTCTTTATACACCCTATAGGTAATAATATTGGTACAGGTGGTAATATTTTAAAGTTTTTCGTTAGAGGTAAGGTTTAGAGTTTTAATAAATGGCCTCCATTTAAACAGAGTGTCCAAATTCAGGTACCTCGAACATTTCAACACCGACGACCTTAAGGATGATACAGACATTGAGAGGGAGCGTAGGGCACTGGGGGTGCTGCTCGGTGCTCTGACCCAGTAAATATTACTCTTTTTATGGCCTACAGTCAGAGTTTTTACACGAGCAATCTATGGGTCAACTACATTAAGCGATCGCTGGATGTTCTGCGGGTACAATATAATAATGCCTTCAGGATATTGTTGCGACTGCCCCGTTTCTGTAGCGCCCCAGAAATCTTTGTCAAGGCCGACGACGACGGCTTTCAGGCTGTGCAGGGTGCGGAGTAGTCGCAACTATATTCTGAGAGCTATGTCCATTTGGATTGATGGTTTTAAAAAATATTGTGACAATTTGTTAACAAATTTTTTAGATATAAATTTAGTAGAGTAATTTTTTGTTGAGATTTGGCCTATAGCCGTATTTGCAAAATGTCTGAATTGAGTGATCCATACTTTAAGCAATAACCGAAGACCCTTGAGAGTGTAATTTTTTTACTTAGAGCTATGAGTTTTGACTATTTTTGACTAAATTTACAATCACATTTTGTCACGAAATAAAAAAAGATCACTCAAAGCTATACTCCAAATATTAGGCATTTTGTGTGGAGGTTAATTAGGTAAGAAACATTTTCCTGCCTGGTCATCCTTTGTTTTAATACTATTTTAATATCAATGTTACAAACACTAGAATATAAGCTGCATGTAATACTAACAAAATATGGATCACTTTGGTCCTCAATAAATGTTTTTTATTTATGCTTTAGGTTTATGCATGTGACGTCACGAAGCTTAAGACTCGTCCTTCGCCTTGTCACACTTTCTTGACCCGCTCCCTCCCTCTTACCGTGTGACGTAAGTCTATTTTCTAGAAGCAGTAGGCTTGTTGGAAGTCCTTGATCTTAATAATAATATATCGGGCTAAGGATTCTTGGAAACAGTACCTACTCCTACTGTGAGGATCGCCTGCGAGCCTAAGACGGTCCGAAACATGTCATATTTTTTATTTCATTGAAATATTCGTGAAGTGCTTTCATTTCAAAGGCCCCACAGGTCACCATACTCATAATTCTTTCAGTCTTATAAGCTACATGTTTTTGAAGTACTCTGTACAAACTAATAGGACTCTGCAAGTGTAGAAGTATTGTATAATCCGACCCTGCCTGTCCCTTGCTGCTCCCTAGCGACGCCCTAAACCGAGGTCCGTACCCCACAGGGGTGCCTTTAGCGTGTAGTCGCTTAGTTGTTAAGTTTTTTTAAGCCCTGTCTGGAGCCCTTAATTTATTGAAACACCCACAGGCTAGTCCGGTTAAGCAGACGACAATGTCCTAGGTTGATCTGCGTGATATCATTAAAAAAAATGGAAGTATTGGTCAAGAAGTGCTCTACGATCAGTCAGTTGACAACACGTGTTATTGTTAGTACCAGTGTTGATATCCTTCTGCTGCATCTCACAGTAAAAACTCAAGACTCAAGTTCCAGACCGACGTGGAATCTCCTCAGAGGCGAAAACTACGCGGCGGCGACCTCTCGCGTCCGGCCCTGGTTCAAACCATGGTCCGGGGCGAGAGGGAGTGGGAGGCGGTCACCTCCTTCTGCGAAGCAGTCATGCTAGCGAAGGAGGTGGCGGGATGGGCGAGGGAGAGATCCTCACGCCTCCGCCGCCGAGGGAGACGCTCCGGGCGTCGGGAGCCGCGTAACGACTCCCGGCCGCCGAAGGCGCGGGCCTGCGGGCGGAGAGCAATGGGTAGCTCACCGTCCGATCAGGGCCAGGCCCGTGCCGGACGGCGCGTATGTGTTCCACGCGCGCCTCAAAGAGATGTCAGCGTAGCTGCCGGGGTAGCGGGATCGTCCGAAAGGGTTACCGCTGCCCTGGTACATAAAGGGCTGAGGAAGGAACACGGGTGGGTTTTAGTCAGTAAGAGTCTGACACTCCCTTCTGCTCCACCCAGAGCGGGAGGGGTTACTTGATGATTTCCGATCCTGAAAAAAAAAAAAAAAAAAGGCGAAAACTACAAGAGCGTTGGGTAGGTATGTTGTTCCCAGAAAAACATGTTTTATAACAAACTAGCCGACCGGACACACATTGTTCTGTGTCCTAGAACTGGATCGCAGCGCCAACTGGTCCAATTGTGAATCTTAACCATCCGGGGACAAACTCATACACCACAACAAAATTAATAAAAATCGTTCACACGGTACACATATACATATACCAAACAAGTAACTTGAAACACGTGTATGATATAGGGTGGTTGCACATTTGACAGAAGATGCGTCGCGTATCGCCTGTCGCGTAACGCTGGAACGGACAAGTAGATTTAAAAACATTCAACTTTAAGCACTCAACCGATGATGCGCTAGTGCGTCGAGATTTTGAGTGTTCTAACTGGAAGTTCATAAAGTTACGAGTATAATATGCCCGACGCATTTTCCGTCAGATGTGCAACCACCTTCACTATTGCCAAAACGCTTGTCAAAATCACCAAGCCTTTACGCTGATTTTATTATCGTTGAATCGCAGTTATTAGGCGTTCTTGTAGTCTGCACTACTGACCAGCTCCCTA
Source organism: Apamea epomidion (assembly GCA_947507525.1). Taxonomy (NCBI): domain Eukaryota; kingdom Metazoa; phylum Arthropoda; class Insecta; order Lepidoptera; family Noctuidae; genus Apamea; species Apamea epomidion. The sequence continues at coordinate 13,971,237 of OX382230.1, read as the reverse complement.
ATTGCGTAACACACTGTCGATCTAAATCAGAATAATTTTGAAGGATATTGCTAAACCATTGCTTATTATGTTCGAAAGATGTGTCTGCTCAACAATGTAAATAACGCAATGAATGTTGTTGAACTGTCAAAATGAAACCAATTGCTACTGATAGTGTGTTACGGAATTACCCCGCCGAGTGAAGACGAACTGGCATGACCATTGGTAGAGTACAGTAATACAGGGTTAAATTAAATTAGCTAGCAAAACTTTGCAGATTTGATGGATATCGGTATCTAAACATGGTAAAATAAAAAGATTTAATGGTATTTTTTGGGTCAACACCCGCTGCTGCCGATCGATTCCCTAAAAATCTCACCGTAAAAGGTTAGGTGAAGTGAGCTTAGAGTGAACTGTCAATAGTGTCAATCCCTAGCATTAGTTGTAATGACAGCTCACTCCACGCTCACTTCACCTAAGTTTTCACGGGAGATGGTTACAGAATCGCACTGCAGTTCTGGTGTTGTTACTTGTTAGTTAGTTGAGAAAATTTATAATCTCGCGAGATAGATTATAAACTAACGATGTTCATAATCATAGGGGCCCGTGGCTAAATAATAACCACCGCAGGTCGATCGATCAGGTTAAGCTACGCTTGCCGCAGTCGGTCTGTGGATGGGTGACTATCTTTATATACCAAAACCCCTCCATGCCTCGGAAAGCACATTAAGCTGTTGGTCCCGACTGTTATTCGCGGATTTTTGACAGTCGTTACGGGTAGTCAGAAGCCAGAAAGTCTCACAACCAGTCTGATCAAGGGGTGTCTTATTACCGACAGTAACTGAGTTGTGGAGGTCAGGTAGGCAGTTGCTCCGCCAACTCCAAGATAGTTGGGAGAAAGGCTAGGCAGATGATGATGTTCATAATCATACGGTGACACAACACCTACCACATAGTTGGTGGTAGGTATGTGATCGATGTGATACACATTTAGGGATGGAACAAAAACTATAAGTTAGGGTCATGTATTTTTAAAGCATTACAAAAAATATTTTAACTTTGTTAAATTCAAATTCCAATAACATATTAGTATTTATGTACAGCTAAACTATCGCTTGTAGGTTCCCAAAAATGCGCCGCAGTTGGGGCAGTAGTGGTCTGCATTCCTGCAGGAGTCCATGCAGTATGGGATACATGTGCACAGCAGACCGCAGCTGCAACAAGAAATATGTCAGTGCCATTGTCATCATCACAACAACATTCCACTGCTGGACATAAGTACATACGGTCTCTCCAATCGTATACAATTAAACTCGGTCCTCGGTTACTCTTAAGTGTCAATCGTTGTTGTACCAACAGTCAGGACGGCTAAAGGTAAAATATTATAAACTATTTTATTCCCTGAAGGATTAGGCAGAGGTGTTCCTATAGGACTTACACCCACATTTTCCCAGTTATGTGTAATAGGGGCAGTGGCGTAACAATAGGGTGGCAGGAGTGCCAAAATCACAAAGCACACACCACACCTCATCACAAAGCACATAGACATAATAACACTTCTCACTTAGTATAGTTATCATATGTTTTTACCATAAAGTCTATTGGATTTTTGTATTCCATAAGTGGGAACCTGGGCTGGCGAACCTTAATACAGGTTACCATGTAACCTAGCTAGGACGCCAGATTCAATTCTGTTGTAAATCTCTTTTGTTTATTTTTCCTTAAATTGTATAATTTTTATATTTATTGTAACAGACTGTATGTACCTCACTTTTTTAAAATAAATATTATTATTATTAAAATGCCACGGGCTCCTAGCCGGAGAGGGCCCCCAGCCCGAGAGGGCCATGAGCACAGGAATATCCTAACATACCTAAGTATAGAAATGCAAACTTTTTTCGACCACTAGAACAAAGAAGCAGTCAGGTATTCCATTTTGTAGAGGAAATTACGAAATGTACGCGGACGAACTCGCGGGTGAAGTGCCAGTAAAAAAAAATATAACGTTGGTTGAGCTTCTTTACATTGAGGGAGGGCCCTACCAATCTCATGAATTTGGCACGGGCCCCAAAGGGTATAGTTACGCTACTGAATAGAGGGGGAGGCTACTGGCATCAACAGGGCACAAATCCAGACTCCGGGATGCTTCTGAGAAATTTCAGATGAAAAACCCAATAACACTTTGCCCGACCAGAGAATCGAACCCAGGTCCTCATGCTCAGCAGTAGCGCTTGCGACCAACTAAGCAGTCGCATTTTTGAAGTGAAAACTTCTTTAGCGGCGTTGTGCATTTTTTTTGTGATGGGTAAAAAATGTTAAGCTCGCGTCAGGACACGTGACCGGATCGAAAATTTTTAAGACGGAGCTCGCGTCAGGACACGTGAGCTGATTGAATTTTTTTTTTTAATATTATGAACATCATATTAAATCCTTACTAATATTATAAATGCGAAAATAAGTTTGTTTGTTTCCTTTTCAGGCCTAAACCTGAATATAAAAATGAGAAAATATGCATGGAATATTAAAAAAAAAAAGCGTTGGAACGATACTGATGCTGAAAATATAGTTTTTAAGATTGGTGCAAAAACGGCTGAACGGATTTGGATGAAATTTGTCTCACAGATAATGTATAACCTGGATTAACATATAGGGTATATAAGTAATCAAAACATAGGGTTCTAATCCAGATAGTACGTTCCCGTGGGATATTTTCAGACATCGACAGACATCAGAAAAAGCTTGTAAAAAGTTCCAAAAAATCGACTTCAGATACTTACGCCATGGTGCATATGAGCAATGACATAAAGTGAGTCTTCATAGTGGTTTCCCTGTTGACTCTAGTGACGATGGATGCTTTGCAAGACGGGCATATGACCGGGCACGGGTTCGGACCCACAGGAACGGGGCCGGAAACCGGACTGAGAACGGGGCACGGAACCGAACTGGGAACAGGGTCGGGAACCGAACTGGGAATGGGACCGAGCTCCATTTTTTGTTCCTGAAACAAAAGAGGCATTTATATTCGAACAATATAAAATATCTACAAAACACAACAACAGGCAGAAGTCTAAGCTACTGTATGTATTTTAGTCGTTTCGACACATACACAGTGTAAAAAGACGCATCACATAGTCGTCTATTACGCATTCTGTACATCAAACAAAGTAACATTGCACAAAAATAATTGCCGGAAAACGACCTTTATTTTAGTTGTGAAAATTTGCCGTTTGCGGTAATACACGAAAAACATTGTGCATGCAATGGCACAGGGGTCGTGGGGGATCCAAAGTTGTTTTTTTACGAAAAAAAGTTAGGTTTTCGTAAAAAAACGTCAGTAAAAGTCGGATTTTTAACCTCGATATCTCCAAAAATATCTGCTGTTTCATAGGAAAATGCAATACCTACGCGGTCAAATTGTATAGAACAGCTAACTTATTTTTTAATAACCGATGAAATCTATCGACGATGAATCATGTGCTAAATCCATGGTTACAGGTTGCGCGTCGATGTCCCACCCACCCTGTATTTTTGTATCACGAAGCGTCGCACGCTTTACGTGTGGTGACCAAGTGTACAAACACACTGTGAATGTGTGTGTAAGCGCACGAGCTCTCGGTATCACTCGGTACCGGCCGACACAATGCTGGCGAAGTCGGAAGTGTGTTTGTGTTATGTGCTGATGCTTCTCCTCTTTACGCACACATTCACAGCGTGTTTGTACACTTGGTTACCACAAATATAGCGCGCATCGCTTGTTAGGACGCTACTCTTACTTTAAGTATGAGTCATCCTCTCAGTACCGTAAGCAACGTCATCAAGCGCGTGTGATTATTACTTATTCAGCAGCTTAATCATCATCATTTTAGCCAAAAGATGTTTACTGCTGGACATAGGCCTCCCCCAAGCGCCTCCGCTTCGATCGATTCTGTGCTTCTCGCATCCAACGGGTTCCTGCGGCCTTCATAAGGTCGTCGGTCCACCTTGTGGGAGGCCTTCCAACGCGACGTCTTCCGGTACGCGCGTTCGCCACTCCAGAACCTTTCGGTCCCATCGGCTATCTGTTCTACGAGCAATGTGCCCTGCCCTCTGCCACTTAAATTTGGCAATTCTTCGGGTTATGTTGGTTACCTTGCTTCTTCTGCTGATCTCTTCATTTCTGATTCGATCACGCAAGGAAACTCCAAGCTTAGCCCTCTCCATTGCCCTTAATATGCCCGGCATCTAAATATTCTTCAGTTTTCTCGATATTTGTTAGTTTTGCTGACGGTCAGTGGCAAAGCTTAGCTAGCGCGCACGTGATATGGAAGAAACTGGCACAGTATATTTACGTTGTTTTCTGTTGTATTGTACGTTGTTATGGTGTATGTACAGCCGCCAGCAGGTCTAGCTACCCGAAAATGTTAAATTTTCCCAATCAACTTCGAACCTTAATGCTTTAGCGATAAAGTTGAAAATCTATTAAAGAAATTTGACAGATTGTAGTAGCTTGATGTGCTGGCGTTGGACTTATCATACCTGTACCTATTTTTATTTTATCATTGTTCTCTGTAACACACGATTCAATCACAATTGAATAATTTTGAAGGATATCACTAATCCATTGATTCGTGTTCATGTTCGAAAAATTTGTCTGCTTAACAACGTAAATAACGCAATAAATGTTGTTTGACTGTCAAATCAGAAAACCATTGCTACTGTTAGGGCTGATTTTTCAACAGTCAGATAACTTGTATAGGATGAATAAATATGACAGCTTGACATATTTCCTATACGAAAGCTGTCAAACAGCCATATTGACAAAATCAGCCCTTAGTGTGGAACGCAATTACCCCGCTGCTGTTGAAGTACCAAATATATACGTTCTTACAGGGTTATAAATTTCAATTTTAATGAGTGATTTAGATAAATTTAAGTGTTTACTATTATTGATCACTTGAAAATGATTGTTGAAGAGTTAAAGATAGTGAGGTTTCATTGCTAGTTGGACTTGTTAAAAATTTACTGTAATGACACTGGGACAAAGGCCTGTGGGTTTTCAGGTTTGAAAGCGATGGCGTCAGGCTATCGGGAGCGCAAAAAATCCCCGTTTTATAACATTTCGGAAGTAAATCTATAATAATAATAAGACTGAAGAGTTGGTTTGAACGCGCTAATCTCCGGAACTGCCAGTCAGATGTCAAAAATTATTTTTGCATTATTTGATAGCCCAATTCTTAACATCGCGATAGCGATATAACTATTAGGAGGCGAACACAAAGAAAATACGTAACAAAGAATGGTAAGTGAAAACGAAGTAATTGCGCGGGCAGGCGATGCGATGCGACGGGGTGGGTCGGGGGAGCAGGAAATTTCATGCGGACGAAGTCGCAGGCAGAAGCCAGTTATCGTAAATTCATTGCTGTCGAGATATTGACTAAGCAATTTTGGGAGTACTTACTTGGACTGTCACAGATTGCAGTGGCATTCATCTTATAGCGATATCTACAACGCCACATGCGAACAACGCGTCATACTGACATCACGCAAATCCTGCATTTCGCAAGCAGAGTTTACCGCGCAATTAGCATACATACAAACTTCCCGACATCAGTCGTGGGGCAATTGCCCGTCAGACACAACACATGTCTGGTCGGAGGGTCCTCCCTTTTCCATGGAGGATGAGACAACTTTACACCCTGTTCCTTATATCTCTAAACCCTTAAGACTCATTTTCATTGGTCTATAGGGCTTGTATGCGGGATGCGGGAGATTTCTGTAACGCAGGGAACCGTTTACATTAGTCGATAGGGCCCGCATGTTGGGTGCTGGAGACTTCTGGAAAGCATGCTATAGGGCTCGCATTCAGGTAACCGTTTACATGAGTCGATAGGGAACGATTGAACCTGCACCGCACGTTTGGCAGTTGCTTTGAAGGCTCATTTTCATTGTGTGTGGGTCTCCGCATGCTTTTTACCAACCAATGATTTTTTTTGGTCGCTGAGCTCTACACTGATTCTCTGCAGACGGTGTACCGACCAGTTATCGACTTAAGGCTTTCATTTGTCATTTAGAGATAAAGACTAATGAAAATGAGCCACTATTACCGTTCATGTAATCGCACCCTAAGGCTCTTTAGCTACAGAAAAATGTAAAGACAAAACTTACCTTTTACAAAAAAGTACACAACTATGTAGTTAGTCCGATTACTGACTCGGCTACTGTCTATGTATGTTCACAAGCAACTGAGAAGTCTATTAACACTAAAAACACTTCTCCCTAAGTACCTAATGAAGTAGTTCGACTTCTGCTTATCACGCTTGCCAGAGTGAGTATCAGTAGTGCTCATAGTGAAGGATCTCGTTCGGAAAATTATTACCACCATATCTGTTCCTATCGCCAAGCAGCTTTGCTGTTTCAGTTTTAAAGGCATCACTATAGTTCCTAATAAATGTATTGAAATACTTGTATATTATTGAGGTTGACTTCCAGTGTAGCCGGATGGAACTGAATACCAGTATTTTACATAGAACAACTGCCTGGGTTAAGGCCAGGCAGATGATAGGAGAAGAGAATCTAGAAGATTTGAGGGCGACCTTGGTCTTTGTCCCACATTTGTACCCACAATATTGGTAAATAACACAAAAAGAAATATTAGGTAAAAGATGTTTATTTTACAGAATAATGTCCGTGCACGTTTGCGGTTTGAAGACACTCGTCTGCTATTTATTTTTGATGATGTTAACTGTGAAGAACCTACTTCTTCGTGAAATCATGGACTGTTAAGCTTCGGCCAAACCAGTTCGACCACGACTGCGAAGCGGGAGCGTCAGTCGCGCGGCGGACCCTAGTCCTGCAGTGCGATTCTGTAACCATCTCACCGTGAAAACTTAGGTGAGGTGAGCGTGGAGTGAGCTGTCATTCCAAGTAATGCTAGGGATTGACACCATTGACAGCTCACTCTAAGCTCACTTCACCTAACTTTTCACGGTGAGATTTTTACAGAATCGATCGGGTGTTTATCTCTCTAGTCGCGCAGGTGTTCACGTTTAGTTTCGCGTTGTTGACGCTCCGGCTTCGCGTTCCACTTGGGTACTGGACGCGCAGCTTTGGTCGAAGCTTTATGCAGGAGGCAACGTTAGGATCTCGCGTAAATTATGCGCGAAAAAATTTCGTGCATTTTTAAAGAGACAGAATAAGTGATCAAAATATTTAAATTAATCTTATACAATTACCTAAATATATTGTGCAACATTAAAAATACATTGTCTTTGAAATAGAATCAACATGTAAAATTTCGACTCCGTAGGATATGAGGAAGTGGTTTTAATTCAGCTTGTAAGATTTGACCAATGCATAATAAGTAACTAACAAGGCATCCATCCTACTTCCTACTAATATTATAAACGTGAAAATTTGTATAGATGGATGGATGGATGTTTGTTATAGGATACTTTTTATCCGGATATTCCCACGGGATCAAAACTTATGTGGGTGAAACCGCGGGGCGAAGCTAGTATTACATCAAAGCTTGTAAAAAACGTATGAATTATCGGCGTGAGGTAAAAGAAGCTCCGCAGTCGGGGCAGTGGTGTTCCTGCTTCTTATTTCGGGAGGAGTTGCCGCAGAAAACAGGGCCAATTGTCCAACTTATACAAAAACTGTAACAAAGAACATGCAATATTGTAAATAAGGATGTAAGGTACACGACGTACTTGCACTGACAACAAACCAACATTTGATGCGGTTTTTGTCGACTCAGTTCGCTGTTGTAATGCGTGGGTTTCCTACGGGGAGAATTACACTATCGTTAGATAATAATTATTATATTATACAGGGTGGCATCCCTGCCACCCTGTATAATAATTATTATATCGTCGACGCGCAACCATGGTAACAGGTTGCAGGAGGATGCAGTACATGATTCGATTGATGAGGACCCCAATGTGTTAAATTTTTTTGACGGTTTCCTAAAAAATACATTAGCAGTTTGTCCGCGTAGGTATACTTTTGTATGATATTCATTTTATTTTTTTAATAAACCTAATCTGGTATTTTAAAAGATCGCTATGACGGTTCTGTGTTTCACCCGAGTAAATAATATGACCTTTTCAGGAACCTCGTCAGTGTGTACGTAGCCTTAAAGTTGTCAAAAAATAGAAGGCCCGTTTTGTCATTTGAGAATGCGTTCTGAACACCTGTCAGTTTCATATAAACGAATACGTGTTTTGCGAATTTGATCTTTATTAACTACTAGAACTGTCAATATCAAAACGGGCCTTTTAGTTTTTGACAACTTTGTCATTTTATGGTTTTGTTTTAAAATTTCATAAAATTTTCATAAAAATACAGTTTTTATTTATGATAACCATAACATCACTTCTGTTTTCGCCGAAGGGTTAGGCAGAGATGTACCTATAGTACACCCACCTTTCGCCAGTTATGTTTAAGTCCTATGTAATGGTGACCTACAGCTTTTTTTTTTAAGTCACACAATAAGACTTCATTAAACCCTACTTAACCCCAACTGTGATTGCCAAGGCGAGAGGTGAGACATTGTATTGTTTGTAGAAGCTATAATGTAGGTAACATTAAAAGATACATACATGCAACAACAACATAGGACAGCTGCAATCACAGCAGCCACCTCGCGACAACTGATAGACTTTCTCTTGACTCGAATAGTTGTTCCACACACGGGGCACGAGATCTGGGTGGAGCCAGCCATGGTTAGTTTCTATAAAAAATAAATAAAACATTTAAATATTAGTATCTTAAATCTCCTTGCGTATAAATGATGAGCAAGAAATATACTGTCAGACCTGCTTGTTGCCAACATTTATCAATTTTGCACAAATGTTCGTACCAAGGCGCAATTCTCCTAATTTTAAGAATGTTCAGAGTCTGAAGGCCAGTTCCCGTAACTAAAAACATTCTAAATCTAGCCGCAATCTCATCTCAACGACAATCAATGTCAAAAAGTTGTCAAAAATGTAGGGAAATTACAGGCATTTTTGACAGATTGAGACTGAGATCTGAAGGCCAATTCTCGTAATTTAACATGTTCAAAATCTAGTCGCAGTCTCATCTGAGCGACAAACAAATGTCAAAGACTTGTCAAAATGTAGGGAAATTAGAAGAATTTTTTGACAGATTGAGACTGAGATCCGACTGTGAACGGTCATAAAATTACGAGAATTGCCCCTCAGACTGAACGTTCTAAAAACTACGAGAATTTCCCCTCTTAGCTCATCTTTTAACAACTTTTTCCAACTCTTATAACTTAAAGAGTTGTATTGATAATTTAAATTATTATAATTCTGTAGATACATGCTTGATCCGGTCGTGAATTAAGTAGCTGATGACTAGCGCCTGCCATACAATTTTTTGACGTTTATGTTTGTAATGAGGGCAGTGCGTAAGTTGCTGGACCCGCACAGTTCCTTACATGGTAGTTTATGCAAGTATTATTTATTTTGACGTTCAAGTGCCTTTTATGTGCCTATTTGAAATAAATGATTTGACTTTGACTTTGAGTAACGTAAGAAAAGTAGCTTTAACAAGGTCGCGGGCGTCGCTATTACTATCTCAATAAGCGCCAAGCTTCTAGCACAGGTTTAGTGAAAGTCATAATCAGCCTATAATGTTCCCACTGCTGGGACACAGGTCTCCTCTCTGTGAAGGAAGGAAAGGAGAGGGCCGTAATCTACCACTCGGGCTCAGAGTGGGTTGGTACATGTCATATGTGTTCAAAACTTTTGGGCATGCCGGTTTCTTCATGATGTTTTTCTTCACCGTTTTAAAAGCAGTGGAACACCACTGCTCTTAAAACGAATTCATTTACACAAAATAAAGCGCCTGTCAGAGTTCGAACCCACGGCCTACAACTCATAACTCGCAGCCGTTACCGCTTGCCAACCACTGCTCTCCAATGAAAGTAGATAACAAAAACACGACACTTACCTGGAATGACACACAACAGGAAGTACAGTTTGTTTGTAATAAAATGGTCCTATAGGTTATCTAGCAATATCACACGCTAACTGAGAGAGAACCGTACTCTGTCGCAGGCTGTACACTGACTATTGCTGTGAATAACCTTTTTTCATTTATTTATAATTTGTATTATGTAGAATTTGGTTGCAGTCGGGTCACAATAGTCTAAAATGTATGTAAATTTGGTTTTTCCCTGTTTTATCCTGTTGCATGTAGGTACACGACAGTAGGTAATAACGAGATGGAAATATACCAATAAGAGGGTACGCTAAACTGCTGCATTGACGAAATTCGAACAAAATCATTAGGCAACCGACAATATTTGCAAAAACAGGAAAACCTAATAGAATTAATTCTCATCTTTTTGTTTATCTGGATATTAGGTATAGTATGTTAAAAATAATTTACGTTGTTTTTGTTGTGTGTGGTGGTATTTAGGTTTAGTCAAGGGAATCTTCATATCACTCCCCATTGGTGCAGTTATGCGAAACTTTAGAGAGAGCAGTCTCTTGTTTCTGCTCATGGTTCAGTCCATGGTCGGGGGCTAGAGCGCCTAGGACGGGTATATTCCCAGTCACCCCCACATGGATTGCCACCAGGTGGCAATCGGAAATAAAGTTCCCAGTTGCCACCGGGTGACAACTGGGAAGTTATGGCCCCCACTTCAAATTGCTGTACACTGCGGTGTAGATCGCCAACCATTGTCTCTCTTACGGCCGCGATAGGCGGGTTGGCGGTCAGACTTTTCAATGTGGTTTTGTTAGTAGATAAGTGATATTATGAGGGACATACAAACAAAATCTTTTTCATCTTAGTTGCTTTTAATCATAAAAACTTGGAGTAAATTCGTATCACAGATAACTAAAGTATTTACAATAATTAAACTACCTAACAAAAGCTAATCAGTCAGTCACAGATATTCAAATTACTTACATAATTTTCAATAATCATGTTTTAACAATAAAATTACCATTAAAACATGTTCTTAAAATTTTATATCTAAAACGCTTAAAAATGTAAATAGTCAAAAAAATCTGGGTTGGCGGTCCACGCCGCAGTGTACAGCGATTTGAAGTGGGGGCAATAACTTCCCAGTCGCCACCCGGTGGCAACTGGGAATTTGGTTCCCGATTGCCAACTGGTGGCAGTCCATGTGGGGGCGACTGGGAATATACCCTATTCACTGGGTACATCTTTCATTAACTTGAAAGTGCCCTGGCGGCTGAGAGTATGTCATGCTCACTCAAATTTCTCGCTGGTGGTGGCGTGTGTGTTGGATCATTAAGATCCCGTCAAAATGGTTGAGCTGAATGGTGCTTATCCATACGCCATGTTCGTGAACGGGCGCCGTCAGTAGGGACTGGTCATCTCTTAGCCGCCACTACTGATTTTCATTTCTGAATTGTTTTTTTTGTTTTTATCTTTTTTAGTACGGACGCTTTTAACGTGCACGTTCTACATCGTTCTCACGTACGAGTATAATTTCAACATGAATGATGTAACCAATACTTTGTAACAATTTTATGATTTAAACGAGTGTCCGTGGAGTTTCTGGCCCGTTCTTCTCCATAGGTACCTACTAAGCATTGGCATTCGTTGCCCATAGGCATTAGCTTCATCTTTCTGACTGACCGACCCCTTGACAATTCAAAAGTGCCTGTAATTGGTTTATTTGAAATAAATACTTTGAGTTTGAGTTTGATTCAAGAGAAGGCGACGCCTCTCAACGAACTGCGCTCGAGTGTGGCCGTAGGGATACAGGGACCATTTTTTTTTCCAGATACGCGAATATAATAACGCAAGTACTCCACAACCCCGGCCAGAGGTAGTTAAAGGACATCTGTGTGGTTTAAGCCAATAAAGAGTCTACAGACCCCTTCACCCACCCCTGGCCGGAGAATATTCATGAGGATTTCTCTCGCACCAGGGTGAAGAACATCCACGAGGATTTCTAAACACCAAAAAGGGGCAGTAGGGCAGATGAGCCAAACACTAGCGTTGAGTTGCAAGGTTAAATTCGCAACGACCTTCTTGGGGTTCGCAGGGGATTCTTACATGTTTATTTATTTAATGCAAAAAGCATATAAATGTACAGAGGAGGACTTAATGCCATAGGCATTTTCTACCAGTCAACCTTTGGGTGATGCAGACACAAATAGTGGTAGGTGCAATCTTGAAAATTGAGGAATACATATTTTAAATAATTATAAAGATAAACCTATTAAACTATCTATAAATATACAACTCCTAAAAATCCGTAGGCCGATACTTTGTTAATAGAACTTCCATGAAGTCTGCTGCAGCTAGAAAAAAACGGGTATATTATTGAAATGGATACGTACATTAAAACTACACTTTTATGTTTTTGAAAATTGTAATTTTCAAAGATAAGTTAATACAAAGTATTGTTTATGAAAATTTATGTTACGCACGAGTTTTCTAAACTCTGCGCGTGACCTTACTTAGGTCACGACCTATATAGCGCCTAGCTGTCTGCAACCCCAAGCTAACGCTCGAAGACCGCGCACATTAGCACTCACGCGCATTCATCGAGCCTTTCGTGAGTTTTTCGAGAGAGCCACAAGAGAATACATTATTATGCGTTTAAATAAAAATAATATTATTTGTGTAATATAAAAAAAATATATTTTATAGGGTCAAATTAAAGTAGCTAGCGAAACTCCGCAGACGTGACAGGCATCGATATGTAAACACTGATTTGTTGACTTTTTTGTGGGGTCCTCGAGGGCAGTTAGTGTAGTCATTTGAAACATCAGTTTTTTTTGCAGACTTCACTGATTTATATCGATACCTAAACACGATAAAACAAAAGAAAACATATTTTCTCAACTCATACTGTAACAACACTCACAGCAGAAAACAACATGAAATGTAATTTTCTTTGTATCGTGTTTAAATATCGATTCTTATCACGTCTGCAGAGTTTCGCTAGCTAATTAAACTTGACCCTGTGTAAACCGATGAACTATCGTTTGTGTGTTCCCAAGTAGGCGTCGCAGTTGGGGCAGTAGTGTTCCGCACTCTGGCAGGAGTCCACGAAGTATGGGATGCATGCGCAGCACACACATATTCTGTGAGAAAGAACAAATGCTATTGTACATTTTTCTTTATTTAAATAAAGCGTATGGACTTATGCACGCGGTGCACTTGCACTACAGACAGTGATTTTCATGCGGTTTTTGTACAGTTAACATGCATAAATAATCAGCCTATAATGTTCCCAATGCTGAGACTCAGGCCTCCTCTCGGCGAGAGGGAGTGGGCCGTAATCCTCCACGCGGGCCCAGTGCGGGTTGGTAGATGTCACATGTCTTCGAATTTTTGGTTCTAGGACAAGCCGATTTCCTCACGATGTTTTCCTTTACCATTTCCTTCACAATTGATATGACTGACGACATGATGTAAATACTCTGTTTAAAAATATATTGGATTTTACAATTTTTTTTACATTTTTCATACCGTTTCAGTCTTTCAGAGTTACGTCATCCATTATTTCTCAAAATATAATATCAGTTTTTCTGAATATCGATGTATTTTCTGATAATACTCACAGACATAAGAGAAATGCCATTAGATGGGTGTGCGTGGTAGATTGCATCTTAACAGTGGTGAGGATGGAGGCGCCGCAAGACGGACAGGTCACCGTGCATGGTTCAGGACCAAGGGGTATTTGGGACCTAGGACTCAGGGGTACGTGGGCCATTTGGGGCATAGGACTAAGGGGTACTGGGTCTTCTTTGGGCGTGGAGTTCAGGTCATAGTCCGTCATTTTTTTAAGCCTGGAACATAAAATATAGAAATTTATCTATTGGCAATCTGAAATGTACAGACGCCAGCACTGCACATCAAGCTACTACAAACTGTCAAATTTCTATAGTAGATTTTCAAGTTTATCGCGTAAGCATTAGGTTCAAGGTTGATTGGGAAAATTTTACAGTTTCGGGTAGCTTAGCTTGATGTGCTGGAGTCTGTACTCGTAATTATTAACAGAGTAGTTCTTTCTTTCCCTTCCTTCACACGTGTAGCCTGTATAATAATTATATATATTATTTCAGATAGCCACTTTTAAAATTAGGACAAAGAGTTCGCTTATCAGTTTAAGATCGTTCGATTCCCAATTAGAGAACAAAAACAAGCTTTAGTTTGCCATCTCCTCGTATAACTTTTCAACTCTGTGCCTACAGATACAAGGCTTTTATGGAGCAGGTCTTGTAGTGGAGCAGGTGTTCATAAAAGAGGCTTACTACTTTTCACATGTAGACCCGTACCCTAATTGCGTAACACACGATCAATCGGAATCGGTTTCATTTTGACAGTTCAACAACATTCATTGCGTTATTTACGTGTTGAGCAGACAAATTTTTCGAACTTATGAAGCAACGGATTATCAATTTGCTTAAAAATGATTCAGATTCCGATTGATCGTGTGTTACGCAATTAGGGTACTGGTCCAGATAATGCGACGCGCGTTTATCCGATATTAGGAGCCCATTTATTCTGTCTAAAAAAGCTAAAGTTTGTTTGCCAACACAAGACGTATTGGCAAACAAACTTGGTTTTTAGTTATCTATATCTACAGGTGCAGTCACCAAAGGAGACAAGTAACCAGGGTCGTCTGATATAGTTGAAGTTTAGTAAGAAACCGATGGCTGTTTTCGAATAACATTTAATTTAATTAACAGAAAACAAACAGTTCACTTATTCTGTGTGACCGCGTGGTTCTTTTAAACTACGCAACAATCTTGATTAGGTTTCCATTTCCACCATCATTTAGAAAATTTATTTCGGAAGGTTTATGTGTGTAATGCAATACTATTAAACTTGCATACAATAAAGTAATCTCGATGTTTTGTCAAGTCACAAAAACTGAGCGAAACAGAGGCAGCTATAATAAATTGAGGAAGTAACAATGTAGATTAATGAACATATTAGGATAAGTATTATGCGACAAAAATGGGCACCGCACTTATTTATGCGGTTAATAATAGCTATTATTAACTGTTTAAAATAATAAAGTGAAGTATCCTCATTGGCTAAATGGACTAACTTTTCACTTATCAACCAATAAAATGACTTGATAGTGATTCTATTAGTCTAATAAAATAATAATTGGCTAAGTAATAACTGCCGCTCGGGTCGATCGATCAGGTTAGGCTAAGCTTGCAGCGGTTGGTCCTTGGATGGGTGACCATCTTTACATACCAAGACCCCCGTGTCTCGGAAAGCACGTTCGTGGATCTTTGACAGTTGTTACACAGACAGTCGTCGGTCGTCAGAAGTTCGAAAGTCTGCCAACTAGTCTTACCAAGGGGTATCGTATTACCCAGTAGCTAGGTTAAGGTCAGGTGGGCAGTCGCTCCATGTAAAATACTGGTATTCAGCTACATCTGGTAAGACTGCAACATAGTTAGGAAAAGGATAGGATTAAGTTACCGTAGTTCTTGATATCTATAAATTTTTGTTGAACAAAAAATCTTAGTCAACCTACCACAGGCCGGCGTAGATGGACCACCGTTCAGGGATCGGTTGACTTTGTTTTTTCCAGCTCCACGTAGTGCCCTGGACGGGAGTCAACAGCCGACTCCCGGCCACCGTAAGCGCGGGCTTGCGGGCGGCGAGCAATGGGCAGCTCGCCGCCCGGTAAGGACCAGGCTCGGGTCGACGGCGCGTTGCGTTCCACGCGCGCCTCAAGGAGATGTCAGCACGAACTGACGGGGTCCGCTAGGGCCGATGCCTGCCAGGGCTGCGGGTTGTTCGAAAGAGATACCGTGGCCCCTTGCACAGGCAACTGAAGGAACACGGGTGGGTTTTAGTCAGTAAAACTCTGACACGCCCTTCCGCTCAGCCCAGAGCGGAAGAGGTCGTTTGATGATTTCCCACACAAAAAAAGGGCTCCACGGAGTGGTTATTTTGGCCCACACACAGAGAGAGTGATTAGGTTTCGGAGGTAATAGGCCACTGTAATTTTATTATATGTGAGCCAGGAGATAACTCATTGCTATTCAGATGGTATTATGCATTTTTGTATCTTTTAATTTATGTGTATTAGTTTAGAGTTTAAAGTTTATTTTTAGCTATGTTATAGTTAGGTATGTTATCTCAGTATTATTGTAGTTATAATTATCACTGATTTTGGTTTATTTTAGTTTGACAGATATCAGTACTTCGTGTAGAAGTTTATTATTTCGAATAATTTGCACTTTACCACTGCCAGCATCAGGTGAGTTCCCATTATGTACACGGTTATTAGTTTACACATAAGTAGTAACATTAGGTTATGACAAAGTAACCGAATAATAGGTAATACGGGCTGGTGTCCGAAACTCCACGAACTCTTCGCGTGGAAGTCGAAAGATACACAATGTCTGTACTAAAAAAATAGCAGCATTTTTATAAAATTCCCCGTTGCTATTACTTCGTTTTCGGTTAGCGTTATAACCTTCCCCCTAATAGCCTTTAACCTTCCTCGAGAAATAGGCTATCAAATACAAACATATTTTTCAAATCTTACTAGTAGTTCCAGAGATTAGCGCGTTCAAACAAACAAACTCTTCTGCTTTATTATTAGTAGAGATAGATAGAATGATTAGTAGCAACTGACCTCTGCTGCCCACTGTTTTTGCGACTTAAAGCATCATCGAGATTTCTTTGTTATTTGTAAGATGTATACACATAAATCTTCCGGAAGAAATCCCTAAACGAAAGTGAGAACCGTCAAAATCCAATCGTCAAAATCCAATGCGTAGTTTGAAAGGACAACGCGGTCACATATAGACGACACGAAAATCAAGTTTCGTTTCTAATATGGATAGATAAAGAAGGGATCACACGAGTATACAATAACAATAATATCCTCCCGATCGATTTCGGTCACAGTGACCAATCTCAACGGAGATTAATCAGGTACGCAGGAGATATTATAGTGCACAAGTGTGTGCGTCAACTCAGGTGCACTCTCTGTTCCATTATTCTCATAGTTCGATGGGACGGCAATCGGATGATCGGGGAGAGATCAGGCGCAGGACCAACAGCTTTACGCGCTATCTGAGACACGGGGGCTCACAACGCCTAACCAAACCATCAAACTCCGGGTTGTTACTCACACACAATTATACAATTACAATAGCAACCAGTTTGATTTTGTCTAGACTCTAGAGATTGTCCTATGGAGCAAGACCAGCATGTTTCCAAGCATTCTTATCTTGGATATAATCCTCTAATTTGTAATATCCTTGCTTACAAAGTGTAATTTTACTATAAGTTTTAAATTTTCTTTCATTTACACTACAATACAACATCACTTTGCTCGACCCGGGAATCGAACCCAGGACCCCACAATCGACAGTCGCGCTTGCAACCACGAGACCAACGGGACAGTCATTAGCACAATAGGTAATAATAATAATGTTTTATTCACAACCCTTATTACAATTGGTCTTAAGGTTTCTGCACACAGCGGGCGGGGCGCGGCGGGACGGGACGGCGACGCGACACTGAGCAGTTGTAATATACTAGATATTACGGACGACGGACGCCACAGAGCCGTCCCGCTCGACGCGACGGTAACCGTCGCGCCCCGCCGCCGCCGCGCCGAGCGGGAATACAAGTCAGAAGCGGCGGGGCGGGGCGTGGCGGGACGCGAGCGCGTTTTTGATTTATTTCATGCACCCATTTCCGTTTACGTTGTTTTTTCTTAGCTAGCGCAACTATCAGCAACAGCGTTTCCGTGTCTGAATCGCTCAACATCTTTTTTGATGAAAGAAAGTCGCGGCGGGACGGGACGTGATCGCGCTCGCAGTGTGAACACTGCCGCCACGCCAGCGCCGCGTCGCCGTCCCGTCCCGCCCGCTGTGTGCAGAGGCCTTTATTCTAAGGTGTACATCGAAGTGACTTAAATAGGAGATTGGACATTGGATTACAATTTCATTAGTTACTGTAGCTAGGGCTGATATTTGGCAAATAAAGTATAAATATCCCTAACTCCGAAACTAGGCATAGCCTGTATCTTCAGAGTCAGTGATTCCTTCTTGGGGTCTTGTCAGCCATTACAACGTCAAGCAGTTA
The DNA here is from genome assembly GCA_947507525.1 of Apamea epomidion. Taxonomy (NCBI): domain Eukaryota; kingdom Metazoa; phylum Arthropoda; class Insecta; order Lepidoptera; family Noctuidae; genus Apamea; species Apamea epomidion. The sequence continues at coordinate 13,953,201 of OX382230.1, read as the reverse complement.
GGTTAACAAAAATAAAAATAGTAAAAATAACATCAATAGGTAAATAATAACATCATAAACACCACACCTATAATCCCCGAAGGGTTAAGCTGATGTGTACCCCAAATGTACACGCCCAAATTTTTCCAGTAATATATAAATCTCATGTATTAGGGAGCGAGCCTATTGCTATCGACCGGGCACGAATCCAGACTTCGCGCTGCTACTGAGATATTCCTGACAGAAAACCCCAAATAACAATTTGCCTGACCTGGGAATTGAACCCAGGGCTCGGACGTTTAGACCAATGAGGCAACCAAAGTAGATAATATCGTAAATATAGCGCCCTTAATCAACATTCCACCGCGGGGGTACGCACCACAAACAGTCTATTCTGTAATAATCTCACCGTGAAAACTTAGGTGAAGTGAGGTGTCATTTGTTTCAATCCCTAGCATCAGCTGAGAGATTCTGTAAAAATCTTACCGTGAGAACTTAGGTGAAGTGAGTTGCCTATGTCAAGTGCCAATTTGTCCTATAGCATCAGGTGGAACGACATCTGACTTCACCAAAGTTTACACGCTGAGATTTTTACAGACTCGCTCGGCTAAGGTGGAATGACAGCTCACTTCACCTAAGTTTTCACGGTGAGATTTAAAAAGAATGTACATAATAAACCAGCAGGTTACACTCAACATTGAAAACTGTTCTTAATAGGAAAAAAGAATTTACCTGACTATGATCCACTCACTACTGGTCGTAACCACAGTTTATCTACTACTGTGTGACTTTACCTAAATACAGACTAAAAAAACCGGCCAAGAACGAGTCGGGCTCATACAATTAAGGTTCCGAATAGGGATGTAACGGAACGGAACTTCCGCGAGAAATCGTACTTCCACATCTGTATCTGCGCAGATTCTTAACGGAGTTGCAATGGAGGTCTAATTAATAAAATCGGCTCCAACCCTTTAATGTAGTGGAGATATAGCTCGAAGTCTCAAGTTTTTGCTCCCAAGTCACCGCCGCCGCTAATTCAGTACTAGTGAGTAACTGCTTAGTATCCTATATACCTAGTATCTATATAGTAATAGCTGGTTTACTTTTTGAACCAGTAAGAAATCGCCTGGAAGGTTGAAAAATGTTGTTTGTGAAAATAGTAGTTTATATAATCAGCCTATAATGTTCCCACTGCTGGGACAGAGGTCTCCTGTCGGTGAGAGAGAGTGGACCATAATCCACCATGCGGGCCCGGTGCGGGTTAGTGGAAGTCACATGTCTTCGAAATATTGATTCTAGGACATGCTGGTTTCCTGGCGATGTTTTCCTTCACCGTTTTGACAGCAGCGGTGTTAAATAATTTACACAAAGTAAAGCGCCTGCCTGGGTTCGAAACCACGACCTTCACCTAGTAAGTTAGTATTACCACACTGCTCTCATGTGCGCGTAAGCGAGACCTAAAAGTTGTGCTAAAATTCAAATCCTTACGCTATTCTTACGGATCTCGAGAAAAACCAAAAAAGTGAGATTAGAAAGGTCCGTTTTTTCTTTGAAGTACGGTACCCTAAAATGTAGGCATGAATGGTAGATATCTTAGTCTCAGTGAACCCTGAATCTGTAGCTCACTCGTTATCAGTATTGTTTTCATTTCGACACAAAAAACATTGCTTTAGTTGTAGCATAAAGCTGTGATTATAATAATTTTGTAATAATACTGTACCACCTATTTATCGTCACTCCTCCCCCCCTCCACCCTTCAAATCGGAACATAGCAACGCTGCTTGGCAGCAAGAAACCGGCAAGATTTTAGAACTACTCATAACTTTTTTTTTCACTAATAATCCTTTCGTAATTATTCATTTGGACTACGTTTGTCAAAACGGTTCTCAAAACGGTGAAGGAAAACATCGTGAGGAAACCGGTATGTCCTACAATCAAGAATTCGAAGACATGTGACATCTACCAACCCGCACTGGGCCCGCGTAGTAGATATTAGCCCACTCCCTCTCGAAGAGAGGCCTGTGTCCCAGCAGTGGGAAGATTATAGGTTGATTATGATGATGATTAGGACTACGCTTGTCAGACTACTCATAACACGCTGAAGTCAACCAATCCAACTATTAATATTATACAGGGTCAAATTAAATTAGCTAGCGAAACTCTGCAGACGTGATGGCTATCAATATCTGAACATGGTAAAATTAAAAAATAAAATAATTTATGTTGTTTTCTTAGTGGTCAACGACCGCTGGTAGTATGTACTACCTACTTGAAGTATGTGTTGAGATAATATTTGTGATTTATCGTGTTTAGATATCGACACGAATCACGTCTGTGCAGTTTACACAAAAAACTGTTTTTTTTTCAGTAATAATAAATTGAATACACTAACAGCGGTCGATGACCCCACAAAAAAAATCATCTGTATTTCTTTTTGGTTTTATCATGTTTAGATATCGATATCCATCACGTCTGCAGAGTTTCGCTAGCTAATTTGACCCTGTAGTTTGCAAAAGTACATAGCATGACAGTAAAAAAATACTTCAAAGATTTATTAAGTTTATTACAAAAAAACAGGGCCCTAGCGACCGTATCCATTGATGAACGCTTTGTGCGTAAAGTGCAATAGCGCTAAGCTGTCTACTGCTTCAAGCAATTCGAGGATTGCGTGCATTTGCAAGACATCCGTGACGTTTTGGAGAGAGCTCAAGCCACAAGGCCTTAAATATATAAAATAAAACTGATACAAATTGAGTAACATGCCATATAAATAAATAATTAACTATTTTCTATGTTATGGGTTTGGTTCCGCACTTAGTCCTTCAAGTGGACCATTGTGCGTGGGCCATGGCGGCCGTGGTGGTGGTGGCGGGATGGTGATTACTCAACCAGCCCACCTCCCTCCAGAAGTTGATTAAGTCCTGATATAATTCGAGTGGGCTGTAATTAACCGTGGCTGTAATCTACCACGCGGGCCCAGTGCGGGTTGGCAGATGTCACACGTCTTCGAATTTTTGGCTCTAGGATATGCCGGTTTCCTCGCGATGTTTTTCTTCGCCGTTTTGAGAGCAGCGGTGATGAAATTATTTATAAAAATTAAAGCGCCTGTATGGGTTCGAACCCACGACCTGGTAGTCGGGGCCGTTACTACTCGGCCACGACTGCTCGCTAGACAACTGGAAACTATCGCTTGAAGCTTCGAAATAAGTGCAGCAGTTGGGGCAGTAGTGATCTACATTCTTGCAGGAGTCCATGCAATATGCGATGCTTGTGCATAGCATACTGCAACTGTATCAAGAAATATGATTGACATTATCACCTCCATTGAACTATCAGCTGGGAACTTAAGTTCTCTACGGGACATAGGTCGCTGAGCTTCCCCTACGAGGTATTTCGCATATAGAACTACTATTTTGCTATCGGCTAAAGAAACCAGTGACGTCCTAAAGCGCGTTGGGTTGATGATATTGTCAGTCGCGGGAAATACCTGGATGAGGGACGCAGGGAACTGGGAAACATAGCAGAAAAAAAAGGGAGGTCTATAACTCAGCAGTAGGTGATTCATCTACCAACCCGCACTGGGCCCGCGTGGTGGATTACAGCCCACTCTGTCTCGAATAGAGGAGGCCTGTGTCCCAGCAGTGGGGACATTATAGATCAAGGCTGATCATGTCGTGTATGGGTAAAATGATGATGATGATGATCTTGGTAATCTACTACAATAACTACCAAGCCAAAGACATTTTATTTCTGTGGTACTTTGACGTGTGATTTTAAACAGTTGTACCACTTCATAGTAAGTGCTTACACAGAAGTGTTTTTGATGTGGAGCTCCTCAGTTGCAAGTTGGTATACCTTGACAGTAGCCGCGCTAGTTCTTCATCACAATACTTCGATTTTTTTCGTGAACACGTGGGTAAGTTTTGTTATTTACTTCTATAAATATGCCAAAAAAGATTGCCAATTTTTCTTGCTCAAAATGTGTGTTCAAGTGTTACAAACTGTTAAGTATCATTTACAATGCGTTGTTATTCTATTTGTTTCATACGTTTTTGTTATAATACCAATATTTATCTCATTATCGATACCAAAAGGTGTACATAATATTGGATTTTCTACACTAAAGATCATCAACGACCTTGTTTACAAAATGTATTTCTTGAAGGTTAGCAGTAGCAATTGAAACTCACTTAACTGTTCAACAACCATTGAAAAGATAACGTTATCTAAACTTCTAACAGTCATGGGCAGACCTATAACTTACAGCCTTATTATTTTAGTGTTAAGCTGCATTTTTACCTGAATTGTCCTATCCGCTGCATAGTGATAGAGGAGATATCAATCAATAGGATCGTTTGATTTTCCTAGTGTAGCTTTTCTTAGCCCTGGTGGACAAAGGTTCAACGAAGCTATGATTTTACATACGCTAAAAGTTCATCTTCATACTATGACTCCGCTACACCACTTAGCTCTTGTGGAAATAGACACCATAGTTTCGTAGCCTTCACTATCAGCTACGTGGCACATCCCTGATGGAGAGGCATTCTTACGCGAGTAGTACCTACACCTAATCCTACGAACTATATAGTGCTTACATTACTTCAACCGATATCGTCCGATGACGTTCGATAACTAGTTACGTATTCACTTTGTTTGACATATTTTTTGGTTCCATCATTTTTGGAACTATACTAGTACGTTGTCCACCAAATACTGGCTGCATTTGGTGGACGACGTACTAGTATAGTTCGACCGATAAAGGATTACTTGTACGCGAGCCGTTAGAATAGAAACCAATCTGAAAATAGTTATGAGTCTAAGATGAAAACTTACCACGGCAATCTATCCCTTATTGACACCTTTTTGTTCCAGGAATAAACCATGAATCCTGTAGTTGTTCCCGTACTCGTCGGTCCTAACCCGTGTCCAGTCACATGTCCTTCCTGCAAAACTGCCATCATCACAAAAGTTGAAAGGAAAGTCGATATGAAAACCCACTTCATGGCTTTATGCTTATGTGTGCGTGCGTAAGTATCAGTATGCAGTAGTAGTACCTACTCCTTATTTTATTAATGACTAGCTACGCCACGTGCTGGTAACCTACACTTAAGTCTCGATTCCGTGGGAATATCGGGTTAAAATAATCCTATGTCCTAATCCAAGTCATGTTGCCCATGGGCAAACGGGCGTCATTCATTTCGTACCCAAAAATATAAGTGCCGGCCAGAAAAAAAAGTACTGTTTTCTACTAGGAAATGACCTCTTGGGCGTTTTTTACTACTACAACGAAAGTCTGCAATTAACCTTCTATTTGATTTGATTATTAGGCTGCTATTTGAGATTGAAAATACCAAAAATCATATATTTATAACAAGTTTATAGTTAAAACATTTTCAGGATGTTAAATTCAAATAAAAGTTGGTATTTTTTAATGTCATGCTTAAAACACACACAATCCAAATCCGTTCCGTTGTTTTAGCGTCAAAGCGTAACGCTCTGTACTTGGACATTACGGCCGCTTGTGGCGGTCACCGCTCTTCTAGAAAAAGAAAGTGGCTCATGTGCCTGTTACGTAGTTACATCGTCACCCATATCCTTCAAAGCAGAACAAAGAAAGAAAGAAAAAGTATATATTCCGACTCATACAGGAAGATCATAAACTAAATAAACACAGTCAAAAAGATTTGTTTTTTTTAAAAGTAAAGTCCTAAGTTTACGAGGCTCCTATCTCAGCATGTTCTCGCAGCACTGGTATTCTGATAGGTCCCGCTGTGATGAGGGGCAGACAGAAATAAATAAATAGTAAAATAGATGTAACATATTACCAAATAAAATAAAATATTTATTTACTGCTTGCTGATGATGATGCTAACCCGTCGAAGCACCGCCACTTCGACCGGTTCTGTGCTTCTCGCATCCAACGGATTCCTGCTACCTTCATCAGGTCTTCGATCAACCTTCTGAAACTACCCCGCACCCCCCACCCCTCAACCTATTGCAGACCTACTACTGCGTAAACGCGACATGAAATACAGAAAAAAAATATTAGTTTTCCAGGATAAGAGATATTGGTGAGAAGGAGGACCCGATATCAAACATTTTCTTTCTTTCATTACAGTTGCGGTCTGCTATGGTTGTGCGTCCCATACTGCATGGACTCCTGCAGGAATTCGGATCACTACTGCCCTGAATGCGACACCTATTTGGGGACCTATAGACGATAGAACATCTTATCATAAATATTTTTTGTAATCCGTTTTAATTTTATCTTTTAAGCAAAATGCATTTAAAAATACAAACCTGAAACTCAAACTTAAAGCATTTATTTCAAACCAATTACAGGCACTTTTGAATTGTCAAGGGGTCGGTCCGTCAGAATAATAAAGCTTGTTGCCCATTCCAAAGCATAGTAGGTAAGTACCTATGGAGAAGAACGGCCAAGAAACTCTAACACAAACATTGTTAAAACTTACTTTTTGATTCTAAACGCAAAGAATCACAGAAATCCAAGGGGTTTTTTTTCGTTAGCCTATATTCTGTCCCACTGCTGGGCAAGGGCCTTCCCTTTTCCCTTCCAAACCTCCCTATCTTGAGCGATCTCTGGCCATGTTGGCCTTGAAAACCTCATCAGAACGTCACACCACCAGTACCTACGTTGCGTGCACTAGTCCTGTCACGAACCTCCTTCAAAGCCGTCAGTTTCTACATAATATACACATATATGTCCTAAGTGTCGTAGTGCAAGTAAAAGGTGACACGGTTGTTTTGTACGGAACGTTGAGACTGTCCGTACAACTGCTCCGTAGGTACACAGCATGTTGGGAATTATAATAACTATATTGCAACACTAACATTAAAATGGTAATTATTATGTTATCTGTGGCAATACGCCCTTTTCAACGGTGACACTGGTCCAATACACGCGCGAATTTACTGGTCCGCCGTTTTATTTCTTCTTCCTCGGCACCACGCTACCAGCACCTACAACATCATCAGCACAAACCACCCATTTCACCGCTGCATATGATTCTAGACATAATAAAGAGAAAAAATTTCTAGCGCAGAAATTTTTCCGTCTGTTACATAAAAAATATAAGTTGCTCCATACATTTTGACCGCTTAGGCAGGTATTGCACTTTTCTATGAAACATCAGATTTTTTTTTGATAACTGATTAAAAATTTTTTTTTTCTGGTGGTAGAATCATATGCTGAATTCATGGTTACAGTTTGCGCACTGGTCAATTTTTTTTCCAGCATTATTATATAAAATAATAATAGTATCCTTCCGAATTCACTCAAAAGACACGTGAACATCAATTTTGCCCTGAAGTTCGTTAATAACCCTCAATCTTGAAAACTACACTTCTTATAGTATAGCTACATGAATATAATCAATCATGTATAAATTAATAAAGCATGTATATTTATCAAATACTTTGCTTATGTTGATAAAGACATAAAAAAAAATTGATAACAGAGGAATTATTGTTATCATTATTTATGTCCGTGCCAATATAAAAGACTTATTGTTATTTTGATAAAAGTGTACCGAATTATACTGGAAGTGGCGGCGTTTCGCCAAAGGCAATAACATTGAACTTGCTTGTAAATTGAACGCGATATCTACGCCTCACTGATTAAATACGCACATAACAGGATACACGTATTATCACACTCACTTTTACACCATGTGCGTGTTTCTAAACTTTTAAATAAGTATATTTATCAATATATTTATCAATAAAAGCGAAAACTGGGACGCATTTTGAATTTTTACAAACGTCATACGGCTGATATCCTTTTTTGTCTCGTCTAAATTTATCTTGTCATTGAAATGCTAGTGATTGATATAAAAATATCGACTATTTGTACAAAGAGTATTTAAAACTCCTCTATGAAAAAAAATCAATTTAATGTTTTTTTATTTGTTATAAGTACTGAATAATCGTGTTTTACGGCTAGGATTTTCAAGATGCTGTTGGAGCTAACCCGCGTCTACTTAATAAAGATGCGGTCTTTTTTCCTCATTAAATAACGTCGTAGGTCTATTGGTAATATGGGGATTCCTCAAGTTGTAAAATATTATACTGCTATTACATTGAATTTGTTACGACTTATAACAAATACTTTAAAAAAGAGCACGGGTTGCCGTGGATTCGAACCAACGTATTGCCCAATGTCGCCTTTCGGGTTCGAATGTGGAAAAACGGTTTCTGGGAATTGAAACTCTCAATCGTAGCCGCTTCAAGCGATCTTAAAACGCCCGAGCTAACTAGACTTCTAGTGTATCGTTATACTTATATGTGAATAACCGGCAATATATTGTGCAGGACGGTATGTTTGACATCTGAGGTAATATTCATCAATTTATTTCGATTACAGTTTGTAACTACGCGTTTTTCAACCAGTGCAAAATATAATTGTATAATTATCTTGTTCGTTTTCATGATTATCAAATCAAACTTAACTTTTGAAGATATCTCAATATAAAAAATACTGATACAATTTCGAGCGGCCATTGTTGTTTACATCTTTGGCAAATTTTGAAACGCTGGACTTTAGGTACATATTAAATCAGTAATCAGTTCTCAGAAAAACAAAGATTAAAGAAAACTATTAGTGACAGGTAAATTGTTACCCAAATATTATGTCTATGAAGGAGCCGAGCATAATGTTTTTTATTATTTTATGTATTGCCCAGTATTTAAAAAGCGATTGAGACTGAGATCAGAGGGGCAATTCTCGTAATTTTAAAAACGTTCAAAGTGTGATTTCAGTCTCAATCTGTCAAAAATACTTTTAATTTCCCTACATTTTGACAAGTTTTTGACATTTGTTTGTCGCCGAGATGAGACTGCGACTAGATTATTTTGACCGTTCTAAATTACGAGAATTGGACTTCAGACTGTGAACGTTCTTAAAATTACGAGAATTGCCCCTCTGTTTGCCGGTTTTGTTTCCGGATTGTTGTTGTGTTGTGTGCAGGGTTGTTCAACCTATATTAATGTTGTATCTATACATTTAATATAGGGCACAGAATAACTAATAATACTATAGGGATTAAAGAGTTTGGCATAACACTAGGTCTTTATTGGCAGTAAATAATAGGAGCAAAATGTGGTGTTGGTTGTTTGCCAACCTAGTATTACAGAGGAAAAGAAAAGAAAGAAAGAAAATACGTTTATTTGCGGCAAACAGCGCATAAAAAAACACAAAAAAAAAACAAATTCGGGGAAAACATGCGTCCAATCCACGCAAAACGGCCATCGCACAGCTTGCTGAGCGATGACCTTTGAAGAGAATTTTTTCGTTGGTTATCAAAAAAAAAAATCTTCTGTTTCATAGAAAAGTGCAATACCTACACGGTCAAAACCTATGGAACAGCATTTTTTTTTTAATAACCGACGAACAATTTCGACGCTATGGGGTCTAAACTCATGTGCTGAATCTATGGTTACAGTTTGCGCGTCGATGTCCCTGCCACCCTGTATAGATAGAGAGGTAGAGAGAAGAGGCTGTTTTTGTTACTGAGAATTAGTTTATTGCTGGTCTTTTTAACCGACTTCTAAAAAAGGAGGAGGTTCTCAATTCGGATGTTTGTATTTATTTTTTTATGTTTGTTCGCACATAGCTCTGTCGCTTGCTAACCGATTTGAAAAATATTTTTTTTTGTTGGAAAGGGTATACTTCCGAAATAGTCCCATTGAAATTTCGACAAGATCTGATGATGAGTTTCGGAGACAGACAACGGAACTCTTCAATAAATGCCGGCAAATCAACGGCTATTGCTGCTATCGCTTATGTATGTATTGTTTACGCCATCACACAACATAACGTCACGCCTGTACCCTCTAAAGGGGTACGCAGATGTGTTCAGTATACCACGGTACACCCTCATTTCTGCCAAAGTTGTTATTCGGGTACCTCTTGTAAGTATATACGAATTTGTGTGGGGTAGGTAGGTACAACTAAAAAGTGAAAAATAAAAACTTTTTTACAAAAAAAAAAAAAAAAAAAACAACCGACTTCCAAAAAAACACACTGCAAAGAGAAAAATAACTTTAATTTCGGAAGTCGGTGTCAAAAAACGAAAATGCGGAACCAGCGACCCCGACTTCCGAAATTAAAGTTATTTTTCTCTTTGCAGTGTAGTTTTTGGAAGTCGGTTGTTTTTTTTTGTAAAAAAGTTTTTTTTGTTCTTTTTTCTTTCTATAATAATTTATGGACACAATCATTTTCATTAAAATATTCAATATTTAGCTAAAAGCTTATCTATAATCAAAATCAAAAGTTTTTAAATTCATTAACGCCTACCGGATTTAGTTTAGCAATCACATTTAGTAAAGCAAAACAACTATGGCAATCAGAGTCGATACATTTTTAGGAATTTTAAACCGCGGAGTAATTGCGTAACACACTATCAGTAGTAATGGCTTTCAGTTTGACAGTTCAACAACATTCATTGCGTTATTTATGTTGTTGAGCTCCAGACAAATTTTTCGAACATGCTAATATGAAGCATTGGATTAGCAATATCCTTCAAAATGATTCAGATTGAGATTGACAGTGTGTTCAATTTAATTAATTTATTTGTGAACATATGTAGGTTACAATAGGTGTGACAGTAAAGTATATTATGATCTCTATGTCATACCACTTGCTGGTGTACAAATAATAATATCAATAATTAATCATGGTTACGAGTACAATTAAAATTGCAGGAAATGTCAGATAAAACCATTAGATTACATAGCTAGTGTGGTTAGTTACATATACGTATGTATATAATCCTCTGAATGTTTGTAATCTACAAATCATAAATCATTCATTTATTTGCAAACATGTTACGCAATAAGGGTGCAGGAATATTCAATGCCGTAGGTAAATATTCAATGCCGTAGGTAAATTCTGTGCACATCATGAATGTAGTTAAAATTACAAAGTTTTAATGTGTTGTGTGTGTTATTTATTTACTATTACCACTATTTGTTTTGAAAGGTGGGAAACCCAATTGTCACAATTTCTGCACTCAAAGACGCCATCCAAAAACCAGTTAAACTCCACCACAAGAATGTAATGTTTTTAAACTGTCATATTTTGACTAAGACGACCTTATTACAAAACAAGATTTATCGTTACCCAGGTTTAAACCATCGAGCCATTTTTAAATTTTGAACTCTATTCCCACAACGTTAAAGTATTTATTACAAAAACTGGCGTAAAATCCGAGTCTAAATTGTCAATTTTGCATTAAGAACTTTACGTTTGTCGGAATAAAGTTCAAAATACAGTAACTGGCTCGAAGGTTTAGGCTAGATCTAAATTTAGAACTCGTTTTGTAATAAGGCCGGTTGGGTCCAAACTTTAAACCTGTCGATTAACGTGCATCGTTAGTAGTTAACTAGTCCCAAGTAACGATTGAGACTGAGTACCGGATAAGTCATACGGAGGACAATATGTTAAGTCTGATCCTCTGGAATTTTATCTAACCGCTGTTGAATATCTTTATTGCTCGCTGCGTTATGAGAATGCCTGAGAGCAGTGGTGGCCCAGTGGTAACAGCCGTGACTTAAGAGTCGTAGGTTCGAACCCAGACAGGCGCTTTACTTTGTGTAAATTATTTCATCACCACTGCTCTTTAAACGGTGAAGGAAAACATCGTGCGGAAACCGGCATGTCCTAGAACCAAAAAATTCGAAGACATATGACATCTACCAACCCGCACTGGGCCCGTGTGGTGGATTACGGCCTGCGTTGTAGATTAGGGCCCACTCCCTCTCACAGTGAGGAAGCCTGTGTCCCAGCAGTGGGAACATTATAGGCTGACTATGTAAGATCAATGCAATTTTAAAAACGTAATGTTCATGGGTGACTGATAAGTTAAGTGGGAGAATCGTTGGCCATGGTATGTCATAGGTAGGCATATGATGCGGAAGAGGAATATTGCTCCTTTGACAGTTAAAAATGCCTGTAAATGGTTAAATTCAAATAAATGCTTTCAGTTTGAGAAACGTTTTAAGTAGATGGTATGAATATATGAATCACTATATGAATCGATGACTAAAGAATAGGTAGGTATAGGAAAACCGAGGAAAGTATGACGTCATCATACTTTCAGCATAATCAGAATATAATTTCCCCACAGCTGGGACTCAGAGGGGTAATGCATAACACACTATCAGTAGCAATGGATTTCATTTTCACAGTTCACCAACATTCATTGCGTTATTAACGTTGTTGAGCAGGCAAATTCTTCGAACTTATGCAGCAGTGGATTAGCAATATCCTTCAAAATGATCCAGATTGTAATTGATAGTGTGATACGCAATTAGGATGCAGGCCTCCTCTTTTCGGGAGGGCTGTAATACACCACGCAGGCCCAGTAGGGTTTGGTCAATGTCACGTGTCTTCAACTTTTTTGTTTGAGAACATGCCGCGGCATGCCGGACGGCTTCCTCACCATGTTGTGCTTCACCGTTTTGAGAGCAGTATTAACACAAAGTAAGCGCCTGCCTAGGATCGAACCCACGACATTTGTAAGTCGGGGCCGCACCACTGGGGTACCACTACTTTCGACCACCACGACTGCACCCATTGACAATAAATAAACATGAAGCCCGTTTTTAAGGAAAATATACAGACATACATATGATAGGTGGGCTAACAATAACATGAAATTTAAACATTATAAGTAAGTTATAACCTTTTAAAGGTCAGCATGAATTTCTTCAACGCGGATATTTAGTAAAGAGATTGAGTGGAACAAAAACTAAATAATAGATCCGACTAAACTTCCTTGTTCGGTGACTTCGACCTTGACCTCGGTTCGGGACGCAGGCGCGGAAGACTAGCAGTGACGTCATCGAAGACCTGTAGTCCCCAATTAAGCTGGTGTCATGCGATGCGTCATTCTTTGCCTTGATGTACTTGCCTGGGATAATGATTTGTTTTCACGGGGTAGACCCATGACAACCACCAAATCGAAGGTTAATGTTATCGGTAGCAATATCGTCACCAATTACTTTTGATATTTAGGAAAACTAGAAAATCGATTTGATTATCGTACTAGCGTTTTTATTCAAAAAAGATGCGATACGATAATCAAAACAAAACAAGTGAACACCTGACTAGGTTTTTTTTTCTTGTGTCAAAAGTTTTTGGAAAATTTTATAGGTACTTTGTTGATTGATATCAGCACCGACATGGTTCAAAAGAGGCTGGCTGAACGATTAGCTTTCTAACCACAGGCCGCAAGTCCGGGTTCGATTCCCACGCAAATCAAAAATGTATCTCGGCCGATCCTTAGCTGAGATTTCTCTTCTCACCCATTTTTTTTTAAATCTTACAATAATAATGAAAATAAAAGCAAATCGAAAGGTATCCATTTAGCCGTTATGTAATAGAAGCTATAAATAATATTGTTTCTGGGCAATACGGGAACTAGGAAGTACGTCATCAGATAGTCCGCCAGGACGTCGGCACCCATTCATTCTTTTTAGGTACAAATATTTTTTTTAATCTATGGAATGATAGGCCGGTTCACACTACCTGTGCGTGTTGACATGCAATTTATTTGCAATGTAGTAATTGTTTTAAAAGACATTATAAATAAAACTTACTACTATTTGTAAATGAGGTCACGTAACAAAACCGTAGAGCTAGAATGAACACTATAGTTTTATTCATAAAATACAACAGAAAGAGTTAAAGAAAACAGCACTAGAACAAAATGAAACCAGTTCATAAGTTTTTATTACAAGGAAAATTAAATTTACACTGAAATGGGTTATCGTTGAGATTTAATCAACTTCTAACAAATAGCAGAAGGTAGTAAAGAAATTAGAAAGAAAATGTTAATAAACTTTGAACTCAAACTCAAACTCAAACTATTATTTCAAATAAACCAATTACAGGCACTTTTGAATTGTCAAGGTCGGTCAGTCAAAAAGATGAAGCTAGTTGCCCATTCCAAAGCGTAGTAGGTACCTATGGAGAAGAACGGGCAAGAAACTCCATGGACACTCTTTTAAATCATAATAATATTGTTACAAAGTATTGGTTACATCATTTGCTATTAATTTACTTAGATTTCCACGAAATCCTATTTTAATTTGTGTCATCATGCGCCATTTTGAAAATATGGGACTAGAAATAAATTAGGCGATAAGTAAGAAACTTAAAGAACACACCATGATTTAGATAACTTTCATAAATGTAATCATCCGGCTGTAACCGTTATCCGTAATGTTCCTTTTGATCCCAAATAGGAACGAACGATACGATTAGAACGCCTCTCTTTTTTACGTATGCAAGGCCGCTATTGGCCTTATAGGCAAACGTACCTGTAGGCACGTTCTACCATCACTATCAATATCACAGTGATCTTTAATTTCGAGACAATAAGGTTGCTGTTGGGTTGCAACTGTCAAGTCAGTTAAAATCACAGTGATCTGTTTTGTTGTTGTAGAAAGGTTGCTGTTGGGTTGCAGCTGTCACAGATAAAACAAATGTGAACGGAATGTAGGGAAAGTGGTTGCCACATGGACAAACGCAACGCCTAGAGTATTACCGATCTGTTGCCAGGGAAAAAAAAAACTTTAAAACACGCTCACGTAACTGATGCACCATGCACCCATATAATAAAATATTATGGATGTTACAGTTTGTAGTAACATGATTTTGTTATCTCATTAGTACCTAGGTGCCAATATTGTCAGTACCAAATGACATATTTACTTTATTTTTTTTTACTTTTCCTCTCTGTCCCACTGCTGGGCAGAGACCTCCCCAAAGATCAGAAAATCTTTTATTTTTTAATTGTTAAAATAAATAAAAACATCGTTATCGTAGGCGATCTTCGCCTAGTGTACACCGACCGTAACCGATGACTCAGTTTAGTTGTAAGTACTAATGAAATGAATCGTGCTCAGCCGGCTATAGTGAGTGTCAGAGACGAGTGTGCTGAGCCCTCAGTTGCGTGTTGATGTTGCTAGAGGTTACCCGCGCCATTTCTGTAGTGTAAACGTGTTTCTAGGTAAGTGCCGTGTTTATCATACCTATTTTCCTTCAAGTGCGACAAGACTCGAGTCTTATCAAGTCATCTATATATTTTTTGTTCTATTATTGTGATTTCGACACACACGGAAATACGTAGTGCGAGGTTATCGCATCTTAGATTCCGCACGTGTAACGTGATTTATAAAATATAAAGTTTCAGTATCTGGGTAGTTTTGCGAATATGTTTGTGTGTGGTTCGTGGTGAAAGTGATACAAAACAGGGTGTTGACACTTTGTCGGTGTGTTGTGTACCCTCCTAGTATTACGTCAGAGCTTGTAACTTATTTCACGGAAGTGGCGTTAAGTGATTAATGTAATTAAGGCGGATGCCTCGGCTTCATACTCTTTATCGACACAAGGTCAACAATTATCCAGAACTAATCCCACTAATCTGCCTTCCTACCTTTAAGTATTTATACAAATAAAAATGTTAAATAAAAGGTTTGTGAACATGTTCGGAAGTATGTTACTCAACCATACGTAATCGGTTGAACGGATATGGATGGAACTTAGATAGTCTTTTGGTATGCCACCAAAAGACTATCAGACTATCAGAGGGGCAATTCTTGTAATTTTAAGAACGTTCACAGTCTGATCTCAGTCTCAATCTGTCAAAAACACCTTTAATTACTCTATCTTTTTGACAAGTTTTTGACATTGATTGTCGCCGAGATGAGATTGCGACTAGATTTTGACGTTTTTAATTACTGGAATTGGCCTTCAGATTAACGCATAGAAATTCTAACCTATCTTGGTGTGACATACCTATCATACAAAGCTATACCGAGAGTCATAAAATGGAAATACCTAAGTACTTGTAGTATTATAATTCCGTGTTGTTTATCTATGTGAATAATTGCAAAAGATATAATGTAATTACATTGTTCTCTTGCAACTATAACAAGTTATATTCTTTATATTATGCTGTTAAATAAAACAAATATATCTGTTATTCAAACTAGCTTCATCACCCGGCTCCCACCGAGTGGTATGTCGATAAAAGTAGCTTATGTCCTTCTTCAGGGTTGAAACTTCAAAGTATCTTCATATTTCATGAAAATCGGTCCGGCCATTTTGGAGATTAGCTGGAACAAACAGTCAGAGAGAGCACAGCTGAGAGCAGTGGTGGGCTGGTGGGCCAGTGGTTTCCGCCCTGACTCACGAGTTTGTAGGTCGTGAGTTCGAACCCAGCCAGGCACTTTACTTTGTGTATTTAAATTCATCACCACTGCTCTCAAAACATCGTGAGGAAATGACGCTTGTACTGAAATGTGTGCGTTCTGAAAACAATGTCTGTTCGCAAAACAATTGTCGTTTTGGACAATGCGTTATAAATACCGTTGTTCTGTTGTTGTGAGACCTTACCTGGTTGTTTTAGTATGCATTGAGACAATCCGATGTAGCTTTCGAGGTATTATGTACGTATATGAATTTCTATAGCTTAATCAGACATAATGTTCCCACTGCTGGGACTCAGGCCTCCTCTCTTTAAGAGGGACTGGGCTGTACCGTAATCCACCTCGCGGACCTATTGAGGATTGGTAGATGTCACATGTCATAGATTTTTTGGCTCTAGGACATGCCAATTTCCTCGCGATGTGGTCCTTGACCGTTTTGAGAGCAGTGGTGATGAAATAAATTACACACAGTGAAGCGCCTGCCCGGGTTCGAATCCACGACCGTAAGTTGGGGCGTTTACCACTGAGCCACCACTGCCATTTAGCCGTCTCTGTCCTAAGTCTGTATTTATGCCAGTTATACGGCAATAGGCTGGGACTAATAACTGACAAAGTGGCTGTACATCTGCCACCCCCTTTATAACATAACAAGCGTGAAGTAATGCTATAATAATCTACACGATAAGACGTATATTTATCAGCAACTATTCAATCCTCAAAGTAGTTTAAATTTAGACCACTACATTCATAAACTATGCCCATTGCCCTGAATTTATATATAGACTATCCTACTAATATTATGTACTGTTATGTTATAAATGTACCTAAAGCACAGACATCGTTATGTTATAACCGTAGATTTTTTTTACATTTCTATGGTTATAACCAACTAACAAGCCTACGACCCAGCGGGGTAGTTGCGTATCACACTCTCAGTAGCAATGGGTTTAATTTTGACAGTTCAACAACTTTCACTACGTGATTTACGCTGTGGAGCAGACACATTTTTCTAACATATGAAGCAACGGATTAGCAATATCCGTCAAAATGAATCAGATTGAGGTTGAAAGTGTTACGCAATTAGGGTGCTGTATGAAAGAAATATAATTATTATTTGTACCTATTTAAGGATTATGCTAGCTTGACTATCGCGAATTAGATTTTATTCCATTTTATCTTCTCACGTTTTTATCGACTGGTAATCCCGGCGGCTAAATTATACCTAAGAAAACTTCTAGGTCACGATTTTATCACTTTAGTCGCAGGAAAATAACTACATAATTATGTACCTACTTATCTACGTGTAGCTATTGTTAGGTACTTTTTTACGCACATAAAATTATTATTTATTTATATATACTTTATTGTACCCACAAAAATACATAGCTTATAAAATACATGACACACTACAAAATATACAATGGGCGGCCTTATAGCATTACTGCGGTCTCTTCCAGGCAACCTTAGAATGGACAGTGTTTTACAGTGTTTTTATTTGGCAATGTGTGAGTGTGAATTTGTGTGAATTTGACGGCACGGTTGGCGCAGTGGTTAAGCGATTGACTGCTGCGAGTCCCGCACGAAACAAATATTTGTATGGCCTACAAGTAGTTGTTCCGGGTCTGGCTGTTTGTGTGTGAGTTTGAATGTTTGTAAACAGACCCACGATACAGGAGAAACTCCTAGTGCGGGGCAACGTTTAAAAAAAAAAATGATGACTCTTTACCCTGAAGGGTACCTATAGTACGCTAATGCTACGGTTACAAACATGTGCTGAACAAATTAATAAAACCCTCGTAATACCAATAATATGGTGATACTGCTGGTTATTTCGCCAATTTCAGATATTCATATTACAATGTATAAATACAATCACGAGCATATATATTTTATACTTACGCAAGATTCAGAAGCGATTTCCTAAAGTACCTATGGAAAATATGGATATGAATTATTAACATGGTTAGTTTATAATCTTTCTCGCGATATTATAACCTATCGATAAATTGTGAACTGCAACAAACCATTTACAATTTAACGTATTATTTTCCGATAGTTTCTGGATATATAAACTATAGGAAAATGTGTGTGTGTGTGTATTTGTCAGTTTGGCAATAAAAAATGCTACTATTGGTAAGCAAAACATTTCGGTTTTGTTTATAGGAACAGAGGGGCAATTCTCGTAATTTTAAGAACGTTCACAGTCTGATCTCAGTCTCAATCTATCAAAAATACCCCTAATTTCCCTACATTTTGACAAGTTTTTGACATTTGTTTGTTGCCGAGATGAGACTGCGACTAAATTTTGTACGTTTTAAATTACAAGAATTAGCCTTAGTGGGAGGCGGTCACCTCCTTCTGCGAAGCAGTCATGCTAGCGAAGGAGGTGGCGGGATGGGCGAGGGAAAGATCCTCACGCCTCAGCCGCCGAGGGAGACGCTCCGGGCGTCGGGAGCCGCGTGACGACTCCCGGCCACCGTAGGCGCGGGCCTGCGGGCGGAGAGCAATGGGTAGCTCTCCGTCCGATCAGGACCAGGCCCGTGCCGGACGGCGTGTATGTGTTCCACGCGCGCCTCAAAGAGATGTCAGCGTAGTTGACGGGGCCCGACAGGGCCGAAGCCTGCCGGGGTAGCGGGATTGTCCGAAAGGGTTACCGCTGCCCTGGTACGTAAAGGGCTAAGGAAGGAACACGGGTGGGTTTTAGTCAGTAAGAGTCTGACACTCCCTTCTGCTCCACCCAGAGCGGGAGGAGTCATTTGATGATTTCCCATCCACAAAAAAAAAAAAAAAAAAAGGGTACCTATAGTACAATTTGGGTGTGAAATGTTTGGCATAATAACAGATAGTCTAATTTCATTTGACATAACTTTCATATGATATAATTTTCATATGCTATAAAAACATTTAACTAATTTCATATGATCTAATGTTATATTTGATATAATTGTCATTTTCTCTAATTTCATTTAGTATAACGTCCATTTCATATATTTTTCAAATTGTATAATGCTCTTTTAATATAATGTTCATTTGACCTAACTTTCATATTAACTAATTTTCTAAGGTAACGCATCGTTCTTGAGAAAAGCAAATTATATTGTAACCTAACCTCAAAACATTAAAGTTGCTCCTGCGTCGTCTCCGGCGCTGCGGGAAGTGCAACCCCTTCGCCCTTACGTAACAAATGATAGGCACCCATGCTCACCTCCGCAGCTTCGGCTTGCTGGTTGCCTCCGGCGACCAGCCTCAGCCGCTACGGTTCTCACTGGTGCCTATGCTTTGTTACAGAGGGCGGGGGTTGCTCTCCCTCAACGCCTCCAGTTTTTATAAACACTCTAGTGTAGGAGCCAAAGGACTACGTAAAGTCGGGATGCCCCGATTCGGTTTTGGAGCAGATTCAAATTATTAACTACAAGCCGGTGTATAATTATGTTGTCGCCATATCGTAGAATTTTCCAACACTTGCAATATTTTTAAACATTTCCTGATTATATTAAACGTTACTTATAGATTTTGAATATTATAGCAACTAAATATTATATTAATTGAATATTATTTCAAATGTGCATTATATAAACTGTTCATTATACCACATGAAATTAGGTAAAATGAAATAATATCAATAATTCATTATATCATATGATCGTTATATTAAAAAAAAAAAATGAAATTAGGTCTTATGATCATTAGAACTTTTGTTATTTTATCCAACGTTACACACCCTCTACATTTCGCCATCAGAGGGGTTTGTGTGTATACTTTTTTTATTTGTGTATAATAAGGTAAGTAAGGCTATCTACCTAAAGAATAATAAAACGACTTTCTACTAATATCTTGATAAATGGAATGGATTCCATTCATGTGAACCATGAATGAATGGAATTTTAATGGGACTGGTTGAGAAGTATGTAGTTGTTAATAGGGGATTGAAGATTTTTATATGGGGCCTGGCATACACACTGTTGCCATTACGTTTTTTTCTTTCAAAATGGCGGTGTTGGATTAAACCTATATTAATCGATAAGTAGCTCGTCAATGCAAAAGGAAAATATAATAGGACCAAACCCACACAACGAGCGAGCCTATTGCCAGCAGTGGTCGCTAATGCTGCTGCTGAGTATAAACAGCTTCGGCCCATTACATAGGATTTAAACATAACTGACGAAATGAGTCGGTCTGACCCTTCAGGGAAACAAGGCGTGGTGCTATGTATGGAATAGGTAGTGTAGTTGCCTTCCCATCAAGGTAAATGAATATAGTGCTAAATCTGAAGTCCAATTCTCGTAATTTAAAATCTAGCCGTAGTCTCATCTCGGCGAAAACAAATGTCAAAAACTTGTCAAAATGTAGGGAAATTAGACATATATTTGACTGATGGGGACTGAGAGATCAGACTGTGAACATTCTTAAAATTACGAGAATTACCCCTCAGACTGTGAACGTTCTTAAACTTACGAGAATTACCCCTCTGGTCAATAAGGGTACCTAATAAGTAATAACCTAAGGTCTATTCAAATGTACGTTTCCAATTTATATTATTACAAATTAAACAAATATCAACTTTATAGCAGTAGCTTTTCAGAGTGACAACACTTATTTAAAAAGTCTTAAAAATGTTTGAAGTTGTATCGTAAACTGAACTTTATTGTGTAGGAATTAAAGTTATTTTTTCCAATAAATTATACTTGGCGAATTAATCGCGAATGTAGATTAAGGCTGATTTTTCAATCATGTGATAACTTTATTAGAGGAATAATTTAAAAATTTTGACAGTTATTTCATACAAATAATGTCAAACGTCATATTTATTCGTCGAATAAAAGTTATCTGGTGATGGAAAAATCAGCCCTTAATAAAATATTATTCTTAGAAAGGTGTGACAATCTACACCATACAAACATTGTTATCGTTATCTGGTTGATCCAAGCTATTTTTTTATTGCAAACACTTCATTTTTATACTTAAACACTGACGTAAGCGCATAGTTATTCTGAATTTTGATAAAATGCACTTACACGATAACAGACACAAAAACAAGCCTATAGGGAAATTAATTATTTATCAAAATGAGGTCAGCAAAAGCCCATACAACTTTGCCCAAACATGTACCTCGAGGTACACGTGCACCGAATCGTAGAGAAAAAATAGAGGAATTCGAAAATAGTTGTGTTTTTATCCATAAATCATTTAAAACTACATAATAAATTATTTAAAGTTTTAATAACCTGTAACACAATTAAATCATGTGGGAACTTTCCATGTACGGGTCGACATTGGGAGTATATGTGTTCTGTGGACATTATTTCGTAGGTAAATGTCATTCACATGTCATTCCGTTCGTTCCTGGCTTGATCTATGTTATGCTGGGATATGACGGAGATCAGAGTCCCATCAAGTTGGAACCCTTGGATGTCGATGCTAAGGAACTCATTTATTTATCGAGTTTGTTTATCGCTCTGATAGACTTCTAACACTGCTTCTAATAATAAGTAGGTACTGTTCATCAACATACACACCTTGTATTCAGCTACTTTTGGGCATAAGCATCCTTTCTTAAGTGAGGTAGATATATAACTTTGCCTAACGAAAATCGATTATACAATGAGAGTTATTATTGAATTCAGATTGAATTATACTATAAAAATATTTGAAATGAAACAAAAACAACAGCAGCTGAAGCCGACAGCAGACAACTGTCAACTTGACAGTTTTTTTTTAAATAGGTAAGGGCATGGACCAAGGTAGTATAATTGTGCCCAAAATGGCGAGCTTTTTATTACGTTAAAAGTTATTTTATTCTCGTCCTCGGGTAGCCATAAGAAAAATATATAAATGCGATATTATTCAGTGTAATCTAATATATTTTAAGCCACTAAGTGTACCTCGATACTTCGTTTGGGCAGATTTTTGTGAAATCCTTTACACACTATACTAATTTGCCGTGTTATAACCATTTTATACAACTGTCAAAAATGACAGTTGTGATTTGAATATACGGACAATTTACGTTGGTAGTCAATTTATGATCTGACCAAGATTATTACGTCTGGACTTTAAAAGAGACTGTGACCTCTGAGTTTGTTTCGGCCTTTCTTCTCAGAGTAGTTAGATAGGAAACGCCGACCTCATCTAGTTTTTTAAAATATTAAAATCAATCAATCATTTGCTAAGCCATACATTTCCTGACTTTACATCAACACACCGGTTACAGATACCCAGTCTGAACTTCCGTGCGAGCCGAATTGCCTATCAATTATTTTGCTTACAATACATTTTCTTTACAGAAATTCACCATGAACATCGTACCAGTTGGTCCTGAGCCCTCCCAGATCCAGTGCCCGTCGTGTCGAGCCACCATCGTCACGAAGGTCGAGAGGAAGTCCACCACGAAGACCCATGTGATCGCACTCCTCCTATGTTTGTTCCTGTAAGTATACTTTTATATTTTAAAACCTCTACACAATATCGTGTGGCGGTGGTGAAGTGCGCTAATCGCTGCGCAGTACCTCACCCCTCACCCCCGCTGACACGTGAATTTGTTAGACGCGCCTCATGTTCCGAGCGGTCATAAAGTTTGAATCGGGCTTGCACATTGACGGACAAATTTTTTCATAGGTGTTGTGATTATTGTAACGCTTTACTGAAAATGTTGGTTGCCGATTTTTTATGGCAAAAATGTCAAAAGTATGGGTAGCAAGTATGGGTAGCGTGGTCGTCAATATCTTAGGTCAAGCATAGGTACTGCGCGACAAAAAAAAAGTTATTAAGTATACTCCGACTTTTAATTGTATTCAATAACTTGACGGTTAAAGGCTTACCAGATTTTGACAAAAAGAAAGAGATAGTGAGGTGGTGCAAGAACGAACGAAATTACTTAATGTACTTAATTAAACTTAAATAATGTACTTAAATGCAACTTTTTATTTTAAATCTAATAACTTGTCTTAAAAACACGATATATACTATTAAAAATTGTAGAATTTGTTATATATTTTGTGTTTCAGTAGTACGAGTTAGTTAGAATGTATTGATTATTATTATTATTCAGCCAGTCTTGAGTGTCTTTTTTCTTCCAGGACATCTTGGGAATTGTTTAAATTTTTCGAATATTCGATGAATTACGAAAATATTACGAATATTTAAAGTTTTATTTAAATTAAACCGTTCTTATCATTCCTCCTTTATGCAAAATCGTTCACTACTCCAACCTATTAGTTTTAGTATGGTAGGTAACAATATTTTTCTTTGAACTGTCAAGTTACTGAATACAATTAAAAGTCGTGGTATGTATGAACGTAGACGAAGTAAAAGGAGTATTATGTAAGGACCGTAGCAGGTGGCGTTCCGGTTCTGTAGTTTATGCCTACCACCATGGAAAGAAGGCGTTAGTTTATGTATGTATGTGTTTTATCACCTCTGTTTTTGTCGGGGGTTAAAAAGTTAAAGTAAAGAATACACATGTTGGTAGCAACAGACGGCAGTGTCACACCTTATTAATCAAATCTATACTAATACTAATATACTAATACTAAAAATAATATTATAAAGAGGTAAAATTTGTTTGTTTGTTTGTATGTATGTAGGGGGTAATCTCCGGAACTACCAGTCAGATTTCAAAAATTCTTAATGCATTTGATAGCCCTATTCTCGAGGAAGGTTATAGGCTATCTAACATCACGCTACGACCCATAGGAGCCGAGTAAAATGAAAAAAAGTCGGAAAGAACACAAGCGAAGTAGTACCACGGGCGACCGATGGGATGCGACGCGATGTGGGCCAAAATTTCACGCGGACGAAGTCGCGGACAGAAGCTAGTGCTACACAAGTTCTAGAATAATCTAGATAACGAGTCGAGTCTCCTTCATTTTCATTCGAATGTTTAGCAAACGCTTAGTACAGTTTTATCGCAAAACAAACATTAATTTGATAACAATATTTGCCGTGACGCTAATGCTACGGTTACAAACATGTGCTGAACAAATTAATAAAACCCTCGTAATACCAATAATATGGTGATACTGCTGGTTATTTCGCCAATTTCAGATATTCATATTACAATGTATAAATACAATCACGAGCATATATATTTTATACTTACGCAAGATTCAGAAGCGATTTCCTAAAGTACCTATGGAAAATATGGATATGAATTATTAACATGGTTAGTTTATAATCTTTCTCGCGATATTATAACCTATCGATAAATTGTGAACTGCAACAAACCATTTACAATTTAACGTATTATTTTCCGATAGTTTCTGGATATATAAACTATAGGAAAATGTGTGTGTGTGTGTGTATTTGTCAGTTTGGCAATAAAAAATGCTACTATTGGTAAGCAAAACATTTCGGTTTTGTTTATAGGAACAGAGGGGCAATTCTCGTAATTTTAAGAACGTTCACAGTCTGATCTCAGTCTCAATCTATCAAAAATACCCCTAATTTCCCTACATTTTGACAAGTTTTTGACATTTGTTTGTTGCCGAGATGAGACTGCGACTAAATTTTGTACGTTTTAAATTACAAGAATTGGCCTTAGTGGGAGGCGGTCACCTCCTTCTGCGAAGCAGTCATGCTAGCGAAGGAGGTGGCGGGATGGGCGAGGGAAAGATCCTCACGCCTCGGGAGACGCTCCGGGCGTCGGGAGCCGCGTGACGACTCCCGGCCACCGTAGGCGCGGGCCTAAGGAAGGAACACGGGTGGGTTTTAGTCAGTAAGAGTCTGACACTCCCTAAAAAAAAAAAAAAAAAAAAAAAAAAAAAAAAAAAAAAAAAAAAAAAAAAAAAAAAGAATTGGCCTTCTGATCATTAATCTATCTTTCGCTCTACCCATTTTCTAAATAAAAAGACTAAATAGGTTCTATGTTTTTAAACCTAACAGGAATAGTCATATAAACATGCTTAATAATTACCATAATTTTATCTAGACGAATTACGTCAAAGAATAAAAAACAAGCTTAGTTAAAACTCGTAAACAAGTAGATGAACCGCACCCTAATTGCGAAACACACCATCAACCTCAATCTCAATCAATTTGAAGGATATTGCTAATCCATTGCTTCATATGTTCGAAAAATTCATCTCCTCAGCAACGTAAATAACGCAATGAATATTGTTGAACTGTCAAAATGAAAGCCATTGCTACTGATCGTGTGTTACGCAATTACCCCGCAGGTTGATCTACAAACATCGATTGTTTTTACATCGTTGTCGTGTCAACGATCCGATATAGTTATTTTTATTATCAGTCTATAGATCAAGGTCAGATGGGAACCACTGACACCATACACGTGTCGTGATTATAGTCACGAATGTTTTAAACTTGTTTCTTGGTATTCCAAATGCAAGAGTGACTTTTTTGCCATCATCCGCATACAGCAGGCAAGCGGGATAGTGACATAACCCACCAACAGTAGTGGCTTTCATTTTGGCAGTTCAACAACATTCATTGGGTTAGTGTTGTGCAGACAAATTTTTCGAATATATGAAGCGATGGATTAGCATATATTTCAAAATGATTCAGATTGTGATTGATAGTGTGTTTTGCAATTAGGATGCTGTTCTCTGCTGGACTTAGGCCGCACGCGTTTTATCTCTATGCTTGGTTACTATCCAACAAATAACAATTTTAAACCCACGCAATAGATAAACATAGAATGCTAACAAGCCGTCATATATGTATTGTAGTCAGCGATGGAACTATTCTAAAATAGCCCCAATTAACACATTTTAAGATTCAGTCAGACTTCTGGCTCTATTATATCTGGCTATATTAGTAACTTTTTTTTTACTATTTTCATAGCATTTGACGTGATCAATTGATAAATTAACAAAACAGGTACCTACTTAAGTTACATTTGTGTTACAGTTCATGACCGCATTGATTGACATTGTACTTTTGGTTTGGTTGGTCACAGTTCTAACCTAACCCTTTAGGTCGGGCCCTGGCTTAGTTGGTTATCCTGCGGGGTAATTGCATAATACACTATCAGTAGTGTTACAATTTAAAATTTGTGGCCTCTTACGGCAAGCTAACATAAGCCCAAAGGGCAGGTGGTCCGGCATCGATATATAAGGAAACAACCAAACCATCTCAAACACCGTATACTCGTATTTATAAAAATAAATCTAAAGCAATAAAAGGTGAACCTTAAAAAAACTAATTGACCTTATCATTAACACATTGGGTAGGTGAATATAGCTATATTTTAATATTGCCAGCCAGCTAAAATTTCAGCAGAAAGAGCTAGCCTTCCTGTTAGAAAATGATTTCGAATTTACAGACAAGCTAATCTTGGCCAGTGCCTTTTTTGACTTCTTTTTGTCACATATTCCGTTGCTCTCGACGCAATCCCACAAATCTTCATGGATCAAAATGATTTTCATGATGAATTTCCATGATCCATAGTTCTCTAATACTCGTAATTTATCGTTTTGAATCAGTGAAGATGACGTATCAGGTGAATTACTTGAAAACGCCATTGTATGCGTCACATCGGTCATACCAGCTGGCTACTTTCTTTTTAGCGGATAGCGCAGTTTCGAAAAAAAAAAAACATTTATTTTCCTCATAGGGTCCTGGGCCCATAACGTGATGGATTATTGGTAGGAAAATAAGAATATATTAAAAGATGTGATGTGTTTTATCATCGTAACTGTACTTTGGGGGTCGAGAGGAAACTAAAACTTGGCTGGAAAATAAAATCCACTCTTGACTCCCAAGGATCGAGAGTAAACTATAGTTAGGGGTCCAGTGGAAACATTATTGATTGGGGGTCGAAGGGCCGAGAGTGGACTAAACGCGAACGATAGATTAATGATCAGTTCCTATAAACAAAAACGAATTGTTTTGCTTACCAATGGTAGGTAGCATTTAATTGCCAAATATATTGGTAGGTAAGCTAATTTAACCTGTGATTTCGATGCGACTTCCATATGGGAGGGTCTATTATGCAAAGCTATGAGGTCTTTGCTTCATTATTCATAAAGATACAAGACTCTTAATTTTAACCAATATCGGTCGTAAATTATAGGAATCGGCCATTAGCTATCAACGTATGGGAGAATAGTTTACGCCTGAGGTAGTGAAGAGGTTAGTCAATATCAATTTGAATTATGGAGCTGAATGTCCAAGGATCTTTAATAAAATTCGACAGGTGACAATACGGGGAAGCTCGGTCAAAGATAATTGTAGAGGGCGTGACCATAGCTAGGACTCTATGGCCAAATTTGACATTTCGTTCATTCATTCTGTTTCGTGGCCGGTGGAACAGACGAGTCCTGGAGTGGAGATCGCGTATCGGCAAGCGTAGTGTGGGACGCCCCCCAGCTAGATGGACGGACGACCTTAAGAAGGTGGCTGGGACAGACTGGATGCGTAAGGCGGAGGACAGGGTGTTGTGGCGCAGCCTGCGAGAGGCCTATGTCCAGCAGTGGACTGCAATAGGCTGAGTTGATTGATTGATTCTGTTTCGTTAATTTCGCTGATTTCAATATTTTAAGTCAAATTTTATTTGTCATGGAGTGTCAGAATTAAAAAACTTAAATATTACTTATTTCGTCATAATTACTGTCTAGCATATCCTCGAACTCTGTTCAATTAAAATTAATGGAAATGTAACAATTTTGCCATTTTTTCACAAATATATCGCATTGTCAGTTCATAATCAGCCTATAATGTTCTACTGCTAGGAAACAGGCTTCCTCTCTGTGGGAGGGAGTGGGCCGTCCACCACGCGGGCCCAGTGCGGGTTGGTAGATGTTAAATGTCTTCAAATTTTTGGTTTCTCACGATCTTTTCTTCACCGTTTTGAAAATCATGGTGATGAAATAATTTACACAGACTAAAGCACCTCGCAGGGTTTGAACTTACGACCTAAGTAAGTAAGTCGCGTCCTTTTCTTGTGCCAATCTCCACGATCCTGTGCCAGCCTCATCCAGGTTCTACCCTCGATGGCAATAATACCGTAGTGTAAAGTGGTTACCAACTAGACTTAAGGAAAATAACTATTCCGAACAACCTATGTACAGTCACGAGCACCAATATGTTAACACTTGGCAACTTTCAATTTCGGTTTTTTCGTGAATTAGCGAATGCAACGTTGAAATACGACACATTACATTAACCTATGGGTTAGAAAATGCTATGTTCGTAACAACATAAAATTTCATTAAAAAATAAAGGAGTAAATCGCTTTTAAATAAAGCCGAGTGTATACATACTTTAGCTCGTGACTGTAGGTATAGGTTATCACAAAACAGGTACATCTCATACACAACATTATTTGGAGAAAAATAATTGGATACCTACCTACCTATTGTAGCAAGTTCTATGAATATCGACTTTATATTTGCCTCGTTAAGCGTAGCTAGGTGGAGAGTCCAAGGAAACGCTTTCAAATTGTTATTACCTATACCTAATTGGTGACCACGTGCGATTATACGGGGTTTATCAGAAAGATGTGCTCAAATTTAAGGGTGTGGTACAGACCATCAGACTGCATACAGTCTGATGGTCTGTACCACACCCTTAAATTTGCTAACGTCACCGTTTTAAAATAACAATTTTCGACGTGATTTTTCTGTATCCTTTCTCTTTATTATCGGAACGAAGCTCCTTATCGCGCGTTATACTCTGCACATTTGGAATTGGCGAATTAGAGCTACACCGAAAATACACTTTTTTTTTTATTTACGCTTTATTTCATTGTGTCTGTTATTTAATCTAAACTAATACCTATTATATAAAAAAAATTTTTTTTTTGTATGTTTGTTTGTTATGCTTTCACGCTAAAACGGCTGAACGGAGTTAGATGAAATTTGGCACACGAGTAGACATGACTTAGATTAGGACATGGGATACTTTTAACCTGATATTGCCACGGGATCGAGACTTATATGGATGATAGTACACAGTATAAAGCGAAGGGAATTTCATTCTAACCGGGTGTCCCATCACACCTCTAACACGGTTCTCTTCTACCAATCAACCTTAAAATGAAAATTAAAACGATCAAAGACTTAAAATCTTCCAGTAATCGGAAAATTATGTAATTTCATCAATTTCTCAGTCATCTACTGAGCCTTTACCCAACAATGGGGGTCGGCTTCCAGTATTACCAGATGACTACCTATCTGACGTCAGAAAGTATGCTAAACAATTGCATTTCTTTGTTACAGTTGCTGGCCATGCGTCTGCGTTCCTTACTGCACGGACTCCTGTCGGAATGCTGACCATTACTGCCCCAACTGCAACTCCTACTTAGGCACCTACCAGCGATAGGTCAAGGAAGAACTTCTATTTTATATATTTTATAATATTAAGTATTTTATAAGCAAATATCTACCCTATTTCGTACTTATACAATGAAGTCCAGACTGTTCCATTCAAACGCATTTCCCCTTTATATTGTGAAGTTGAACATAAATTCAGTGTGAGTAAAGTGGGGGAAATAGAACGATACAATTTAATGTCGAAACGGTCAATGCAAATGTGTAATTTTTTCCTATAATCTGTGTATTTAAGTAAATAAGTCGTGTGCCTGCAAATGTTTAAAATCTTCGTGTATCGCACCATTTTGTAACTATTTTAAAATGATTATCAATGACAAAAGACAAAAATGATAAGTAGGTACAGAATTTGGTACCGTAGATAAAAATTATGAATAAATGGTTAATTGAGGGTAAAAAAAAAATGATTACTTATTTACAATTTTGATCTAACATGTTTGTCTATTAGACCTGTAAGATTGTACCCAGTGAGTATAAAAAAGCGTTTTCGCGTACAATTTCAAGAATTTACTGGCACATTTTTTTCCATTACGCACAAAACCCAGGGTTATCGGACAGATAATAAAAAAAAACATTGAGAAGGTTTATCAACGATACGATATCTAAATTCAGTTATTTCAATGATTAATTTTTTTTAAGAAATTAATATAATAAATAGTTGTACCTTCTTGAGATGGTAATTTGAGATTACATGTATTACTTAAGCTTCTGCTGAAGATATTGTAAGTCCCTACCTACTTAACTTGCTTCGAAACTGTGTCTTGTTCAACCACAGTTTAGCAACGCTTGCTACCCAAGTATTATGAAATTTATTTCAGAGAAATAAAGTCTATAATGCTATGGTATTATTCATAGTCAAGTAGCACAGTCTAGCAATGCAATTTTTCGAAAACAAAACATGTTAGTTCGCTAGAGAAAGTGGTTAAAAGCGGATATTGAATAAAAATGTACCCGACATTGTTATTTTTTAAATAAACATTTTGTGAACCAGAAAATTTACGTATTTTATTTGAATTTCATGATTGGGAGCGAAAATAACAATAAGAATTGTTATTTTATTGACAGAATTGAATTTCTTCATGGTCACCAGTCATATTTAGGTACTATTGTATACAAAACCAGGAAAAACGCACGACAAAGAAAACTACGGAACAATTTAAAAAAGAAAAATATAGCACCTAATTCAACGCGAAAATCGTTCGTGCGTAGATATCAAAGTTTTTCTATGAACGTGACGTCACGAAGACGGCAGCATTGAGGGTAGTTCCGCAATAAACTGAGCCGAGTGCTTCCGCACATAAAAATATCTGTCACGCGCCTCCCCGTCCGGCCGCGGTGCGGCGCTAGCGTCGTGGCGGAACAGCGAGGTTTATGTACCTAAACGATCGAGGTGGTTAGGGTTGCCAGTATACGATTGGCATTAGGTATTAGGAAAATGACGATATTGAACATGTGAATGAATTTATAACTGTTGTGTAAACACAACAGGGCCCCCCCAGCAGTGACAAACAATATTGTACGGAATCATCATTCTCTTACTTATATGCAAGTGTAGGTCTATATACCTGAGACACAGTTATCGCATCTATTGAAAACAGCGGTGCCAGAATGATTAATAGATATTGCTGTAAACAACAATATCCTTGAAAATGACATCATCTGGAGTTATCTCAGTTCTCAAAATCTTCAGTGGATGTGTCATGGGTCAATCACCCAATGATACTGGATCAAGATCATCAAACGCCTTATCAACAACTCTGGATAATCATCTTTTAGAAATGAGTCATCATCATCATCTTAAAAAATCTGAAAGAAACCTAGGTAAGAGGAAGGCTTCACCATTGAATGAGACTCAATACTGCAGCTCATTCTGAAGCATAATCTCGCCAGAACTTTGATTTATTTTAAGAATAACCACTACCCGCGATTTCGCCCGCGTTGTAGTCAACTATAATATAAAACATACCCTGTGGCGCTCGGCAATAGTGTAGCTTTCTGCCAGTAGAATAATTTTCGAAATTCGATTAGTACTTTCAGAGATTTCCTCCTATAACCAAAACAAATTTTATCTTAGAAAAGAAAGAAAAAAAGTAAAACGCGTCTATTAGCGTTACAGAAAAAAAAAACACCTTTTAAACTATACATGACAGAAAACAAATCTCTTTATAATATTAGTGTAGACAACTTCAAGATTTATCAAATCCTAAAATCATGAACATAAGATGAAACTTTAGCAAGACATTCATTTACAATAACGAGGTTTTATTTATTTTATTTAGATATAGACGCCAACACATCAAGCTACTGCCTGTCAAAAAGGCACTGTGTACCTGTCAAATTTTTTTAATAGTCTTTCAACTTTATCGCTATAGCATTAAGGTTCAGGCTGCGGACATGAAGTAAGCGGGCGGCGGGCGCGGCGAGCGGCGCGTTCCAATGCATAGATTTATATGAAACTGGCCACGAAGGCAGCGGCGTACGAGCGTTGCGCACCAGTCTAGCGGTGCCCGCGTGTCTGCATTGACGTAGTGTTATGCATTTTATTTTTTGTTTTTTAACGACTGACGTTTCAAAATGCCCGCCGAGCGACGTGGTGGAGCAAATTATTTTAATGATTTTTGATAGGCATTTCGTTCGCGAACAACGACACTACAATAAAAATATGAACAGTACAGAAACTACGTATAAACCACAGACTGTATAAACGTTCAAAACGGCACACTCACATAAACACGCGCATCTACGATACCCCTAAGCGATAGTCGCGGTGCTCTCAGTCATAGACTATACACTTATAAACTGAGCTCTCAGTCACGGGCAAAGAGTAATATAATAATACGTCACGGGTGCCGCTTTGGAACGCGTAATACATTTTGTTCCTTGCGCCACGGACCGTCCATCTTTTTAAAAATGCGTCGTGCGTATTGCATAGTATGCGGCTGTTTGAACAAAAAAAACTATTTATTAGAATGAGAACATTTTACACTGTAAAATTTAATAACAAAGCATTTCGAACATGTCGTAGCAGGCGAAAGTATTTTTCGGTAAATAATTTATAATTACGAAGAATAAAGATATTATTTATATTTTTAAATATTGTATTCTTTAATTACTATTACACCCATTCTCGAGTTGAAACGGTAAGGTGAAGGGTTAACTAGGCATCGGTCGAGTGACGCGCATTTTGTCTTCACTATCGGCTTTAGCACCCTCGTAAACTATGAAAATGATATTCACGATGAAAAATTTGAATTTTTTCGCAGCCGCCATCTTGGATTTACATTTTGGCCAGAAGGAGGGAAAGATAACCAGCCAACTCCTAACGGCAAACCGCGTTAAAAAACTTCGTAACAATGAAACACTTATCAATTTTACAGACATTAAGAGTGACAACCCTAACGCTCCAATGGAGCGTAGGTAATTATTTCAACAAATAGGCCTAGTTTCCATACTGTTTATATTTATACTGTGACACTGCGCCGCTCTAGCGCCGCGCGATCTGCCCGCTGGCTTCGTGACCCGTCTGCGTTACCGCGCCGCGCCGCCGCCGCTAGCCGCGGCGCGAGAATTTGGCAGTTTCGGGTAACTGGACCTGCTGGCGCCTGTACAAACAGTAAAACAGATACAGATAGGACATATTATAAGTATTGTGTAGGTACAAAAGTACTGCTTATTTGAAATTTCTTCCAGCAGATCTGCAAAATGAGAAATGATAGTGTGTGAGACCAATAAGAGAAGAATATGATTTAATTTTTTTTGTAAAACCTGTAACGCGACAGCCCTTGCATAGAAACGGTTTCTATTCTAAAGATAGAGTACTAGCGTGTGGTTAGGTACTATCTAGCCCGTAGGTAGTAACTAAACGAGGCACAGTTGGCAAAAGACAGATTTTTTGTTTCGTGTTTAGTAATTAGTTATGTGTATTATGTGTGTGTGCTCAAAAATCACAGTATATTAATAGATTCAATGTTTAAAACTTTGGGACAGTAATTTTCAGTTTTAAACTTTTTGCCGGTTTGCCCTACCTTGTGAACGACTGATGGTGAGCACCCTAATTGCGTAACACACTTTAAATCACAAACTGAATGATTTTAATCAGGATATTGCTAATCCATTGTATCATAAATGTTCGAAAATGTTGTCTGCTCAACAGCGTAAATAACGCAATGAATGTTATTGAACTGTTAAAATGAAAGTCATTGCTATTGTAACTTGTTACGCAATTACCCCGTCGTCCTCACCCTCTATTAAATACTAAAACATGACTGGTGTATTGTGGGTGTACTATAAAAGGTACGTCTGGCTAATCCTTTGGGGCAAATAAGCGTGATGTTATATTGTGACCAATCCTTTTTTAAAACTGACTAAGGGCCGATTTTTTTATCCGTAGTTAAACTAAACCATTTGTTAAAATTACTAACTAATGGTTAAATGTTTGCAAAATGTGTTTTTTTATCAATTGTTAGTTTATCGTCAATCATCGGTTTCTTACTAAGCTTCAACTATATCCGACGACCCTGGTTTCTTATCTCCTTTGGCGACTGTACCTACAAAGATACTGATAATTCAAAACCATTAATTAACCGCAACCGGATGTTATGCATTGACTATCATAAGTAAATATGAGAATAATAATAATAATGATGGGTTGGATCAAGGGCCTTATTCAGAAGGCAGTACTCCTCGATACGGCTCGCATTGTGAGGAGGTTTCTATCTCTGGAGCCCTAACCACCGGTAGCTTGGACCCTGCTCCCGACACCGGTGGATCACTATTGTTTTATATTTTTAAATGTTTTTTTTTATAGTAATATTTAAAAATTTAATAAAATATGACAATTCAATGAATAAACGACATAATAATTATAAAAATATTAAATTTATGAGGTTTAAAAACCAGTAATTATAATAGGGCCAAACAATATAGGTTTACCTTTCCAAAATATCTCCTATCAATGCAGCCAAAACCAAATGGTTATACCAAGGAAGTCCCTAATACCGTGCAGCTAACTAACATCATTGAAAGCACAGACGTACAGACGCCAGCAGGTCAAGCTTGATGCCTTGATGCTTTAGCGATAAAGTTGAAAATCTACTATAGAAATTTGACAGATTGCAGTAGCTTGATGTGCTGGGGTCTGTACAGAGATGCTCAACTTGCTGAAATCATTTCCATAGACAGCACATCTGCCGTTGTACTCTCGCCTTAGAACCAGTAATACGAGTAATAAGAAATTTTTATAATCTGTCAACATAAAGTATTAAAATTTAAGCTATTGGCAGAAATTTATTTGACTGAGATTCTTAATTTTAATTATTGACATTTAAATTTATTGTATTGACTTTTTTATTATATTTTATAATTTTTGCTAATTTTCAAATTAGTAATAATAAATCAGACAATTTAAAGCATTGAAATGCATCAATGTTATTTTGGTTTGGTCTGTTTTATTTTTTCAGTTTATTTAATGTTTACAATTTGTGTTTTGGGTACGATGTGAAAATGAATCACCTTATTATTGAATGTAATTTGCACGCTTGCTTGCAGGCGGAATACAATAACTCTTACAGCCTTATTAGAAAACAAGGTTTATCTTTAGATCTAGGTTTAAGCCATCGAAACTTTTTTTAAATTTCGAACTATAATCTGACAAAGTTAAAGTTCTTATTACAAAAACTGACGTTAACTCGAGTCTAAGTTGTCAATTTTGCATTAAGAATTTTAAATTTGTTGGAATATAGTTCAAAATAACTGGCTCGAAGGTTCAGGCTAGGTCTAAAGTTAGACCTCGTTTTGTAATAAGTAGGATTGGTTTTAAGAGCTTCCCACGTTTAAAAATGTATTTTTTGGCAAATCAATATTTTGAATTTGAATAATTACAAGGTTTTCAAAAACCCAAGAATATAGACAAAGATCAATTTACACCTTTCCAATATATCTTCCATGAATGCAGCCAAAACCTAATGGTTATACCAAGGAAGTTCGTAAAGCCGTGCACCTAACTAACATCATTGAAAGCACAGACGTACAGAGATGCTCAACTTGCTAAAATCATTTCCATAGCCAGCACATCGGCCGTTGTACACTCGCCTTTGAACCAGCAATAATTAAATTGCTTGGTCTCCTTGCAAGCGAGTTGCGGCTTCGCTTCAATGGACAAACTTTATCGCTAACCGACTTAAGATCTGTGTAAGATGCACTACCTACATGGTGTTCCAGGAATGTATTGAAACTGTTCCGAAGCTGCAAGGAGTTTGAGACTGTGGCGTAGTGGAGATTAGCAGTAAATAAGGCTAAAATAACATCATCAGTTATCCCAAATTGTAGAATGGTACCTACTTAGGGCCGGTTTTTTGATCCGTAGTTAAACTCAACCAATTGTTGAAAATATTAACTAATGGTTAAATTTGTGCAAAATATGTTTTTTGATCAAGTTTTAGTTTATCTAATGATATAATATCATGTTATGCTAATGGTCAAATAATTAACAATTAGTTAGAAAAATAACCATTAGTGACCAGTAAACTAACCATTGATCCTTTGGTGAACGTTCCTACGTCCTTTTTATATTCTGCCAGAAGGAAAAAACAAGTTGATTTGATACTTACAGTAAGCCGGAAGTCAACAAAACCAGCATAAGCTGGCCTCTTACTCTGTCAAAACTCCGCACCACACTCCGCTAGCTCAAGGTCAAAGTGTTACCAACAACGTGCGATCGGCAGTAGGTACTTTCATTTTACAAGTTGTTCCTCTGGATATTCGGTCATCCTGAAACTCCATGGATATGATCTAACCTTGAAATTAATGTTAATTTGCTTAACACATACAATGATGTCATAGGATGTTATGGAGTCTCACTCACTTAAATTCATAGTTTAGTCTGAAGGCCAATTCCTGTAATTAAAAGCGTTAAAAATCTAGGCACCACGCCATCTCATCTCAGCGATCAATGTCAAAAACTCGTCAAAAATGGAGGGAAATTAGAGGTATTTTTAACAGATTGAGACTGAGATCAGAGGGGCCATTCTCGTAATTTTAAGAACGTTCACAGTCTGATCTCAGTGTCAATCTGTCAAAAAAACCTCTAATTTCCCTACATTTTGACAAGTTTTTGACATTTGTTTATCACTGAGATGAGACTGCGACTAGATTTTGAACGTTTTAAATTACGAGAATTGGCCTTCAGACTGTGAATATTCCTAATATTAGAATTGAACGAGTATTGCTCCTCTGATTATAACTCTCCATCCGGGGAAATACCTAGTTTATTTTTTATATGCTACTACCGGACCCGGCAGACGTCGTCCTGCCCGGAAAAGCCACCTTCCGGGATCAATAATAATTGTGTTTTCAAACCTTCCAGGAACCCATTGAAATATACACACAAAATTTCATCTAAATCGGTCCAGCTGTTTAGGAGGAGTTATGTGACAAACACACGTACAGAAGAATTATATACATATATCAAGTATATGCTATATCATCTGACAACATGTTCATCAGGACATGTTCCTGTACTTCCTGAGTTAAAAAAAAAACACCCAACTAGCTACTGCTACGCTAAGTTAAGCTACCGTATATGTACAGTACCTACCTATACAGTCATATCCTTTTGAAATCAATATCGTATTTTGCAGGCTTCCGGAAACTGAGTAGACAATACACTGCAGTCACATTCTGCTGATTTAGTAATGAATAAACTTACTCAGCTCTGTTCAGCTTTTGTCCATAGAAAACAACGATTTTGTATGGAATGCACACGCATCCGTTCAGCTTTACGGATGCTGATACGGGTGCTATCGCAAAGACACTCAATCCTTTGTTTTAAAATGTCTTACAAATATTCTGGTAAACCACCAGGCACTGCTCAGTGTTTGAACAAAGTAATTTATTAAATGATAGAGCTGTACAGTGTGCAGTACAGCGGGTAGCAGTGGGTTTCATTTTGACAGTTCAACAACATTCATTGCGTTATTTACGTTGTTGAGCAGAGACATTTTTCGAACATATGAAGCAATGGATTAGCAATATCCTTCAAAATGATTCAGATTGAGGTTGATGGTGTGTTACGCAATTAGGGTGCTGGTTTTATTTACTAGAGGCCTATTTAATAAAACCGACAGGTGACGGGCCGTAATCTAACACGTTTAAAACCTTATTTAACACATTTTCTACTTTATTAAACAGCACCTGTCTTGAAAATGTGACAGTTTTGATATTTTTTGACAAATATATCGCATTGTCAGTTATACTATATAGGGCCCTGTACCCTAATTGCGTAACACACTATAAATCTCAATCTGAATCATTTTGAAGGTTATTGCTAATCCATTGTTTTTATAATTATGTTCGCAAAATTTGTTTGCTCAACACCATAAATAACGCAATGAATGTTGTTGAACTGTCAAAATTAATGCTAGTACAGACATTTGAGCAGGAAGTTAATCTACATAACAAAATTTCTTAATATACTTATAGATCTTCGTTATTTAGAAGCGTATAAGTACAGCTTCGTACGGACTTCGGAGCCGCACCTATAGACCTTTTTAGTTTCATCTATACCTATAACCTATTATATATGACCGATGTGTGTATATATGTGACGGATTTGGCAATTTTTTGTTTCAATATGTTCGGAATATCTTCAAATTCGGGAAAAACTGTACGCCCTTTTCTAGATGAATGATTGAAATTTGAACAGGACAACGTCTGTCGCTTGTCAGCTTGTCCAAAATAATGGTTATGGTCCATCTATCTGACTGTTCCAACGGCTGTGAAATCACAATAGCATTTTGTAGATTCCTAAAGCTTTACACCCAAAGGACGGATGGGGAACGACGTCCTTCCTTCCTATTTCTTACCTTATCTGGATTACATCGTGTCGTGATTAAAAGCAGTAGTCACATATCGCAAGACAATGCAACGTTTCGAATAAAATAACATTTCTTTTATCAGCACAGGAGTTTGACAACGAATTGTCGTGTGTTTCGCCAGTCAAAGGGACACTATTTGCATTGCCGCCGGTCTTCCGCGGCCGGATACTACCCGATCACATGCTATTGGTATCTATCTTTAGACTGAAAACAGTTTCAGATGTCGGTGTACAAACGTTAGCCGCTTCGACATCAGTATGTAAGATAGTCGCCAAAAACCGGCCTGGCTAGAATATTTTTTACTCTAGTTTGAATTACGGTTTACGGTTTTAGACATTTGTATTCTCAAAAGATTTACACAATCACTTACAGAGAAAATATAATATTATAAATAAAAAATACATAAAAGCTAATTGGCCAATATTAGTACTATGACAAAATTACGTTAGGATTTAGTAAGAGGGTAGTTGTAGTAAAAATGTTCACACGAAACTACATAAGTGCACGACGTCGTATGCGCATTACCACTGCGGGTAGATGTGCATGAGTTGAGGGATACAATACATGTTTATTAAGGCCCATGACACAGTGATTGTGTCACTGCGTTTAAAGTACTTAGATGGATGTTATTATTGTGTTCATAGATTTATATTTTTAACCTATTATTGTTACCTATGTTATGATAAATAAAAAAATAAAATAGCTACATAGACATTATTTATTATGGTTACTTGAATTTGTTTACTTGTGTATTAATCTATTATATATATAATAGTGTTAAATAAACCGTTTTGTCTAAGATACAAATACCATATTATGTCAAACAATGACGTGAATTACATTACCCACAGTCGACGATAAGAACTACGCCTAGAAAAGTTGGAAAATTCGTTTTTTGTCAATTTGTTGAGTGCGAGCAAAGTCCCTCACGCACTACACTTTAATAATAACAATAAACGTTTATTTTGACAAATAAGGGATCATAGTAGTTATACCTAAATAAAATTAAAAAACATACCTACAACTAAAAAGACTGCACATACATAAATAATTATTACAACCTTCGATTGCTCAGTATTTACGTGAACCATACAGCATTGGTTCAGAAAAGAAGAAAATACATTTATTTTACTTACTGACAACCAAACAATGAAAATGTAAACATCTCTGGATCTACCGAAATTCATATTTCTTCTAAAGTTTTACGAGATAAAGTACCTACACACAAATACAGTTTATAATCTATCAATATCGCTCCATTACGGCTTTCGTAAACGTAAATTTAAACAAAAGCTAAATGTCAAAACAAAACACGCGCGTATTACGCAGCAACATGCATTTGTAGCTGAAGTATTTGTGCATTACGGGCAGGGAGAGTTTCACGCGGTATTTTTGAGGCATTTGGCTAATTGAGCGCTTCAGCACTGCATTTTAGACTGGTCTTATGAGTTTATGACAGCAAATGCCGAAAATGAATTGGTGTTATTATAGAGGTATGAGGAACAAGGTGTGAAATTCACTCATCCTCAATAAAAGAAAAGAAAAAAAGAAAGAAAATGCATTTATTTGCGGCAAACATGACGCATGAAAAAAGGACATAACACACAAAAAAAACAAGTTCGGGGTAAACATGCGTCACATTCACGCAAAACGGCCATCGCTCAGCATAATGCTAAGACCCTATACGAGACAGAGCCCAAGCGCTGGTTTTCAGCGGCAGCCGGCGTTGACGTGATGACGTTAACCAGTGCAGCATGCAATAGGCTAATAGGCTCCCGGAAAATATTGTGACGGCTCCCACACTGAACTGCTTCAAGAATAGAAGGACAGATTAAATAGCTCCAAGCTATACGATATACACGCATCAGCTAATTAGCTGCTAGAGTGTCTAACCAAATAATAATAACCTTAGATATCATTTAAAATTGTCTAAGAGGCCTCTGCGAGTTGGCTTCGGCCTTCCAAAGGTCCGAGACCCCAAGGTCCCGAGATCCCAGGGTCCCGAGATATGTAAAAGACATAAGAAATAATCGACGGCACGGTTGGCGCAATAGTTAAGCGATTGACTGCTGCGCTGCGTGTCGCGGGTTCGATTCCCGCACGGAACAAATATTTGTATGACCTACAAGTAGTTGTTCCGGGTCTGGCTGTTTGTGTATGTGAGTCTAAATGTTTGTAAACGCTCCCACGATACAGGAGCAATTACTAGTGTGGGGCAACGTTTTAAAAAAAAAACAAACAAATAATAATAATAGAAAAGCCCACTAAACACAACTCCCGTCTGGTCGTCCATCAGACCAGAGTTGTGTTTACTAGGCTAATGATTATGTCTGGACGTTGTATATATATGCTAGTTGGGCGGTAAACTCTGCTTGCGCGATGCAGACTTTAGCGTAACGTCAGTGTGGTGCGTAGTTCGCACGTGGCGATGTAGATGCCGTGAAACTGTTGTAACATAATCTATAAAGTGTAGTATTTTTAGTAACTCTCGGTAGTAGACTGAAGTCTTGCATTAAATATCCGTATCTAACTTCCGTAAAAAGACCGAAGAGTTCGCAGTAAAGTTCTAAACTAAAATAAAAAATAAGCTCGTGTGTTCTGGGGAAAAAGGTGTTTATGTGTTACAAAACCACCTGTTAATGCTGTCGGGGACCAAACATCAATGAATGTTAGTACTTGACCAATACTAACGAAGAAGTCGTTACACAGTTCAATTCCTTTGAAGATGTCTGGGTAGGTATAAAAGCAAAAGAAGCAAAACGAGTATGGATATATACTCGTATAGATCGTAGCATGTGGCGTTCGGTAGTTTCTACCTACCCGCATTATGTGAGTTTATATTTGTGTATGTACAGAACATTAATAATGAAAACTCTGTATTTTAATATTTTCAATGATATTCAAATGTGTATTATTATATGGAGCGGACAAACTCCTTGCTAGTATTGTTCATAACAACCGCAGTAAACCGAGACCCCAAAAACGCAATTCGTCTCTTTAAAATTATATTGATCCCATAGAAAACACTCTCATTTGCAGACAATCTTAGGCAACTATTTCGTAATCATGGCATGGCTCAGCGATAAACTATTAAAACAAAAAAAAAAATTGCGAACATCGCTAATAATATCCCCGAGTTGTTTTATTTGGCTAGATGCCAAACTGATAGTTTTAAAATTGTCGGCTTCAACAAACACTTAAAAAAAAATCTGTGCGAAACCAATGTTGACGTTATCATAGGGCAAAAAATTTAATGGCATTTACGCGAATTATTCAATAAGCATTTAGTCGCCCGACACTTTGACCAGAACAATTTGATTCGTACTTGCAAGCATGTTTGTAATAATAATTATTTGTATTTTAATTTGTATTGTAACTTATATTTTGACATTTTTGTTTTGTATACCATATCAATTTTAAATTCTTATATTGTTAAAGAGTGTATGCCCAATGGGTAGCTTTTTGAGTTTCCATAAATTGACTGTAAGACCTGCTGTATCACCAAAAAGCACACGAATAAATATTTTGACTTTGATGGTCAGCATGAATTCTGATCAGACCACGCCCCACTTGCTGGAGTGCCCTAACTGCCCGCACCTAGGATGACCTAAAGAATGCCACTGATGCCGCGATGAACGTGGCCACTGAGTTGAAACTATATAAACAAACAGCTATTAAGAGTACTGTAGTTACCTGCACAAACATACGAGCGCATCACAAGTCCGGCCGCCGTCACAGCAGTGGTCACAGCGCGCAGCGCACTGCTGACCAGTGACCGACCGCCAGGGCGCGCGCGCACACTGAGCCGCCGCCGCTCCGAACGAATGCGACACCTCCGGCGGTGGTCGCATAGCTCCTCAGTACCTCCACTACTTGTATGATACCCTACTGTAATATAAGGCGATGTTTTATGAGAATAAATTATTCTATTGGATTCCTATACGTATTCGCCTTTCATTTACAAGACTGTGTGTCGATATACTTTAGAAACCTCTAAAGTACCATCAACACAAAAAGAAGAAGATGGAGAAAGGTGTAAGTAGCCATTTTAAATCAAAGAACAATACCCAGATGGTTCCACAAACAGATTACCATCGTCATATCAGCCGTAAGACATCTGTAGCTGGACATAGGCCTCCCGTCACTGCATAGATTTATCAGTCCTGTGCTTCTCGCATCCAGCGGATTACTGCGGCCTTCACAAGGTCATCTGTCTACTTTGTAGGAGGCCTTCCAACGCAAAGCCTTCTAGTACACGGTCGCCACTCCAGAACCTTACGGCCACAAACGGATGTAAAGTTGGAAATGATTGAATTTGTGTTCAACACTACAGAGTGGTCACCTGCAAAGAATCACAGTCAATGTACCGTGAAGAGTAGGTATACACAGGAGGGCCATTATGCTGTGACAGCTGTTATCATTAATTCGTCTCAAGATAATGAAGCAACTTCGCCATTCACTATTTACGGCATCAAAGGGCTGTCCAGCAATCAACGATTCGTGTGTTGCCCATGGTCCACCCTCCTAGTCCACCAGAAAGTCCATATTATGTTTTCTAGGTGGACTATGGGAGATTATTTTTCCCATCGTTAACCAAAAAGTCTCTAATATATTTTTATCTTAGTATTACGAAATAATGACAGTGATATACAATTGTAAAGTCAAAATACTAAAAACTAATATAAGGAAATTCTTTAGTTCAGTTCTTTAAATAGTGCATAACAAAATATACGGTCCTATATGGGACTTTCCTCTTTGATGTTTGTTTGTTTTCCTGTTTGTTTATAAGAAAATAA
Organism: Apamea epomidion; assembly: GCA_947507525.1. Classification (NCBI taxonomy): domain Eukaryota; kingdom Metazoa; phylum Arthropoda; class Insecta; order Lepidoptera; family Noctuidae; genus Apamea; species Apamea epomidion. The sequence continues at coordinate 13,910,028 of OX382230.1, read as the reverse complement.
ATATCACATATATAAAATATGTATGTGTGTTTAGGTATACTATACGGTCACTACCAATTCTTAAGGAAAACAAGGCGTAACCAAATATAATGTAACACAATATTAGTAGCAATGGCTTTAATTTTGACAGTTCAACAACATTAATTGCGTTATTTACGTTGTTGAGCAGACATGTAGAATATAGTATTATGAAGCAATGGACTAGCAATATCTTTTAAAATTATTCAGATTGAGTTTGATAGTGTGTTATGCAATTAGAGTCCTGATTTACAAGGAGCGATTAAATTACTTACGGCATCAATTATTCAACTCAGTCCACTGCTTGACATATGCCTTTCCCAGGCAGCGCCACAACACCCTGTCCTCCGCCTTCCGCATCCAGTCTGTCCCAGCCACCTTCTTAAGGTCGTCCGTCCATCTAGCTGGGGGCGTCCCACACTACGCTTGCCGATACGCGCCTTAGGCAGAGGTACCAATTAAAAAAACTATAAATGTTGCGCTGTTAACTGTCTATTTAACAATTTTATTAAAGTCGCACCGGCTAAACAGTATTTAGACGAGGCAAGTCATTTGTTGCTCCAATTTCATTGTGCGCCACAGGAAACTTGCTCCGTATAAGAAGACCTTAGCTGACCCCGCGGCCGTGACCCGTGACGTCACAGTAAACACCAATGTGCTATTGTTTTGTCTCATGAATCACTGATACACGATTATTTTGTGATGTAGTGAGTAATGCAAGTCAATTAAGATGTGGGTACTTACCACCTTATAATATACGCGCCGCACTATGTAGGTACCATTTTGTTGAAACTCAGATGTGTCTTCTCGACATCCGTGTGTCACTAACGGGATGCAGCAGAATACCAGCGTCAGGTATTGTACCTGGCATATGCTGAGCTGGACTCCCATTTGGTGCAACCATGAGACACACACCGCCCAGTAGTGATCGACCGTTATAGACTACCGTTATTTACTTGTACGAGGTGTCTATGGGTCAATTTAGCTTTTTAATCTTTGTTTTTTTTTATGTTTCACCTTTTTTTGATGTTTTTTTTTATTACTTGTTTTGTGTCTTTTGTTGCACTAAAAGTTTTATCTATCTATCTATCTAATGTTACATTAATTGTAAAACGCCAATCACTTCAATATGTGTCACTTAGTAAGTATTGTTTTAGTCATCGAGTGTAATTACACGTGTTTTCCTTTGATGTACACACATGAAAAATTGGAAAACAATACTTTTAAAGAAATGTAATTATTAGCTGCCTGCGATACTTTTTCACGTATATTGAAATACTTAATAGTCCTCCAGGCCGAATTTCGGACATGGCAACTAATATCAGCGGAGATTAGCCTTCGACGCAGGAGATATTATAGTGTACAAGTACCTATGTGCGCAGACACAGGTGCACTATCTCTTCCGTCACTCTTATAGTCCGATGGGACGGTAATTCGACACGACCGGAGTGACATAAGGTGCAGGACTAACAACGGGTTAACGTGCTTTCTGAGGCACGGGGGTATCACACCGCCAACATCCAAACTGCGGGCTGTTATTAAGAAATTCCTTGGTAGCTGAAATACCTACTTCATGTACTATTGCCAAAACCTATATCTGACCATTTTGAAAACAAAATCCCGTGCACATGGTGACCACAGCTGCGTCAGTAAGTAAAACAAAAGAGGATCCTTTTTAGGTCGGCTAATAATATGCGCTGCAAGCAGAGAGGCAATTCTCGTAATTTTAAAAAAGTTCACAGTCTGATCTCAGTCTCAATCTGTCAAAAATTTCTCTAATTTCCCTACATTTTGACCAGTTTTGACATAGAATTTGTTTGTCGCCGAGATGAGACTGCGACTAGATTTTGACCGTTTTAAATTACGAGAATTGGCCTTCAGGAATAGTCTGTAGTACGGTGGTCAGATATAGATTTTGGCGATAACACGTATTACATGAAAAAAAAAAAACGAGATAAGTGGTTTGTGGTGGTGTGATTACCTCGTTGGTCTAGTGTTCGCAAGCATTAATGCTGAGCATGAGGTCCTAGGTTCGATTCCTAGGTAAGGTAAAGTGTTGTCTCAGTAGCAGCTTAAAGTCTGGATTGGTGCCCGGTTGATGGCAATAGGCTCGCCCCCTAATACATGGGACTTAAACATAACTGACGAAATGTGGGTGTACCTACTGTAGGTGCACCTGTGCCTAACCCTTCGGGAAATACAGCCATGATGATAATATATGTTACCAGCTGCGCCCACGGTTTTACCCGCGTAAGTTTTGATCCCGTGGGAATATCGGGATAAAAAGTATTTTATGTGTTAATCCTGGTTATAAACTATCTCTGTGCCAAATTTCATCTAAATCCGTTCAGTAGTTTTTGCGTGAAAGAGTAACAAACATCCATCCGACCCTCCATACAAACTTTCGCGTTTATAATATTAGTAGGATGTGCTAGATAATTTGATATATGATGTTGTTGATACATGTTTGTGTGGGTGTTTAATCAGATCCGAATCTGTTGAGTAGTTTGAATGCGTGACTGAGTCAAAGTCAAAGTCAAATCATTTATTTCAAATAGGCACATAAAAGGCACTTGTGAACGTCAAAAATGACATTATGTAGAATAAAATTGATTCTAGTCGCCCCTTCCAAAAGGTAGTTTTCGTGTGGAGAAGAATGGGCAAGAAACACCACCGTTACTCTTTTAAAATGTTTTTAAATATTTTGCATACATTAATTATATAATTATATGTGAAGATGGTGCATCTAAAATAAAATTACTATACCGCAATAAGTAAAAACGTAGTAAGTAGCAACAAACTAAATTCACAAAACGTATTTTTAGGAAATAAGGATAATATCGCATAGTTTATTATATTATTAGGGCAACCCAAGTAATAAATAATATCGTACTTATTGTTTTGGCACTTTTCTTGTAACAAATAATTGAGTCATGTTCAAAATGAAAATTCCAAAATTATTTATTAAGTAATCTGAATTTGTACAAAAATATGATAGACGGTGACTCCCAAACTAGACATTTGCCTGTATCTTGGGAATAGTTTGGTAGGAGGAGGAAATTAGACTAAACTAAAATCAATTAAAATTCATTTTTGGCCAAAGAATTAGCATCGCCATACAACGTGGCAATGCTGCCAGCCTTTTGGGCACTGTTCCTGTTGACAGCGATGCGGACGAATTTTTTGATGCCCTATGATTTTTTCGCTTATTTTTTCACATGTACATATGTACCTGTATGTATGTATGTTGTAAAAATATACCCACTGACTTATTAAAATAAAATAAATAAACTTAGAATATGCATTGATTGCCATCAGCGTGAGATCAAACTAAGCAAAATAAAATCAATAGTGTGAGATCAATTAAATAACAAAATATTAAGTAATAATATCGAAACTAACGAAATATAAATCAACAATCATGTATTTACTTAAATGTGTTTACTAATGAAACACTACCTACTTTATTTCTGAAAAACACACAGCTGATAAGATTTGATACTTCAAATCTTTTCATAAGATTTGATACTTCAAATCTTTTCAGCTGTGTGTTGTCCTACAGTAGTAGATTTGAAATTCAGTCTTAATATTTTTTTAGTTAGGACATAATTTGCAAAAGTTTTAGAAAATTAAATATAGTAGGTATTATTTCATTGCAAACTTCCATGCCAAAATACTTAACAATTTCTTTAAAGTATAAGAAGGTATTGTTCAAAAGCACTATCTCGTCATCTTATCAGGAGGTGAACAGCATTGGAAATATTAGGACTGATTTCACAAAAATTTTAGATAACACAAAATATTTTCATTTTTTTTTTTTGTAAAAACAAGTATGACAACTCTACTTCCTTAAGTACATTACTGACAAAGACAATCACGTGTTGCGTTTATATATAGCAATCTTATCTTAATCTTGTGGGTTGCAGCTGAAAATCAGCGTCAGGTGGTACACCTTGTGTTGTCATCTGACATTATGCCGAACTGAGGCCCTTTTGGCATTATAATCTTTGTTTTTTGTTTTTATAGTTTTAAAGTGTATTTATTTTGCTGTAATGCCAATAAACGCCTTTTTCTTTCTTTATCAAACAGTTACATTAATATTTAATATTGATCATGGAAATAATGATTGAATTATTTGTAGGTATAACGGTGCTTTTCCTCGTAACGTGAGACACCACATCTTACGTTACGAGGAAAATCAAAAGCATAATGAGCCAATAAACAATCACTGGATGCGGGGGCATGGGTTTTTTTAACAGACATATTATTCAAATTCAAAAATCTTTAACAGACATATTATTCAAATTCAAAAATCTTTAACAGACATATTATTCAAATTCAAAAATCTTTCCTAGGGTTAGGGTTAACATAGTCCTTACAATTCAAGTGTCAGTAAACAACACGATACCGTGACACATGTAACTGACAGCAGTGAATCACATATGGACAGTCCACTCAGTCAGCAATCATTTTTAGAACCCTGTTAGGGCTGCCCATGACTCGAGCCACCACCGATGCTGCGCGCTTACGCATTATTGTGTAAAAACAACAATCCGCCGCCGCAAACATCCCTGACGCACTGCTACGCCATGGTAACCCCATCATTTTTCTGAACGCGTTATTGAATGGGACACGAAGGGGTCCATACGACGTTTATGAATATTTCTTGTGTAGACTATGAAGGATCAGCATATGCCTAGCCTTTACCTTACTTGGGGTCATCTTCTAGTCTAGCCGGATGCAGCTGATAGCAGTATTTTACATAGAGCGACTGCATATCTGACTTCCACTACCCAGTTACTGGGTAACTATGAAGGACCAATGGGGATGTCAGTAGACGAGACAGATTGATGATAATATTAGCAAACAGGAGAAAGTCGTTCCCTCTAACTTTTCTCTTATCGAAGCAAATTATTTTTTAATAGTTTACTTCACAGTATAAAGATTTTCCAGTCAGCTGGGATGGTAGTTTTTTAGTTTACAAGTATTATGTAATGTTACTTGTGGAGGTTCTTTTCCCAACTATGTGGGGGTCCAGTCTAACCGGACGTAGCTGAATACCAGTATGTTACAAGGAGCGGCAGCCTATCTGCCCTCCAAATGCCAATTACTGGGAAATACGACACCCCTTGGCAAGATTGGTTGTCAGACTTTCATCTGACGACCCGTAACGACTGTCAAAGATCCAAGAATGACAGCCGGGACCAAAGGCTTTCCGAGGCACGGAGGGGTCTCGGTATGTAAAGATCAGGCCGACCGCGGCAAGCGTAACATAACCTGATCACTCGACCCGTGCGGCTGTTATCACTTAGCAAAAAAATAATTTACTTAAATAAAAGGCTCGTCTTTTATTTAAGTAAATTATTTTTTTGATAGCTAGCAGGATTCCTCGCCTGATAGAAAGCGATGGATGAGGTCTAAGATGGAACAAGCAAACTTAGAAGATTTTACTTCTTTTGATGATTTTCAAGTTCGGGAACCTTTCGTACATGGTTAAATGATCAGACATATTGGGTGGCAGGGGCATCGATGCGGGACCTGTTACCATGGATTCCGTACATGATTAAGAAGGGGTTGAAATTGTTCACCGGTAATTTTTTTTTAATTAGATATCTTTTTCATACATTTTGCACTTTTCTATGAAACAGCTGATATTTTTTTTTTATAAGTGACGAAAAATTTCTACGTATGTAGAATCATGCGCTCAATTCATGGTTACAGTTTGCCCGTCGATGTCCCTGCCACCCTGTATACATAGGTAGGTACATAGGAACATTTCTCATACACCGTGTAATCCCGTTGTTCATTAATACATTGGCAAGACAAGCATGAAAATCGCAAGGGCGCTTACTGTAATCAAATACAGAGAGTAAACAGGCGCTTGAGTCGAACAAACACGCGAGTTTGCTCTGCATCCACGGTATTAATACATTACTTTGATTCAGCGCTGAGATTCACTGATTAGTTTGAATGACGAATTGTCGTATTACTGGTACTTTGGTACTGTTGTTTTATGTGTCTGTAACACATAGAGTTCCAAATGAAATTACAGTTACACGACACATGAAATTTGCATCTAGCTGTGATCGCAACTCTATCTCTCCGTGTGGAAATCAGTGACTAATATAATTTCCCAAACAATCTACAAAAAAAGTTTTAGCCCTTCGTTTTTACCGGAATGCTGTGGAGGCCAAAAGGATGGTAATGTTTTCGGCTCTTTTTTGTGACGGCCAAGCACTTACACTTTCACAAAACTTTGACTGGTTTTTTCCTTCAAATGACTTAACGACCTCTCACCTAATACATTCTATTTTATGAAACACTAGCTGCGCCCCGCGGTGTTACCCGCATAAGTTTCGATCCTGTGGGAATATCGGGATAAAAGTAAGTATCCCATGTGTTAATCTTGTTATAAACCATCTGTGTGCCAAATTTCATCCAAATCCGTTCAGTAGTATTTGCATAAAAGAGTAACAAACATCCATACATCCATCCATCCATCCATCCATACAAACCTTTACGTTTATTTATCTATTTTATTATTTATGTACACACAGTAAAATACAAATTGATATGACATAATTATAATATGAGTACAAAGGTAAGGTAAGGTTGGTTTATAATATTAGTAAGATTAGCTTCCGCCCGCGGTTACGTCCGCGAGCAATTTCTTGTTCTCCCGTCCCATCGTATTACCTGCCCGAGTTATTACTTCGTTTTTGCTCAGCGTTCTTTATATTTTTTGTTTGTTTTGGCTCTGCTACTAAGGGCCCTAGCGTGATGTTATGTAGTCTATAGCTTTCCTCAAGAATTTGGCTATCAAATGCAAAAATATTATTTAAATCCGACTGGTAGTTCCATAGATTAGCGCGTTCAAACTAACAAACAAACTCTTCAGTTTTATTATTAACATAGATGTCGCAGCCAACTGGTTAAATTAGCCGTTTAGTGAACCGCCTGGCCTTTGGAAGTAGTGCTCGCCTCGCTTCGCTTTTTCGGCTCGCACGCGGTTGATCACAGTTCTAACCTTTGGTCGGGTTGCCCTGGCTTAGTTACTGCGACCAATTCGGCTTGCTCGTGATTGGTTACAGTTTCAACCTAAACTATAATTTATTGAGTATCATTCAGGCCGTTAGTTGAACGGCCGTCGTTTAGTTTCAAGGCTAGGCGGTAACCTAAACGGCTAATTAAACCAGTTGGCTGCGACATAGATATGTAGACGTATAGATAGATAGATTAACTTTTTCAGTTTTAGGGTATAAGACAGTACCCACAGAGTAACTAGGTACAGCATCAATAACATTAAACCAACGTTTATTCTTACAATCATTAACGTAGAACTAAAAACTACCCTAGTAACAGGTGTTATAACACTTTTTTGCCCACCCACAAATTCCCATTCTTTCACGCAAATTGCACTTAAACGGTCCATTCAAGCATACGAGAGACATCTGCATAACTATAAGTGGCCGCTCACACGATAACTGTGGCCACAATGCCCTGGCATCACGGCTTTCAGCCCAAGTCATTAGTGTAAGGCACTATTCAGACTTGATTACTCGCCATTTGACACGAGTGCGTATCGGACAAAGCAAACGCATTTGTGCGTCGATCTACTATTAATATGCCGGAGATTGAAACGGTTTATTGAATTCTGTTTGGATTATGGAGAGAAGTGGTTTCGTAAGTGCTCACGCGGAGTATAGAGAAGGAATGAGCATAAATTCAATGCATATTTTCTGACTTACACTGGAAGAGGATAACGTCGTGTGTGTATACACTAACTACTACGAAAGAAAGAGAAAGAAAGAAAAAAAAAAGAAGAAAGTATCTTCTTCATATGTATTTATCTCGACCGCGACCGATAGTGGCGACCGGGTACCTGAAGACGTAGCGTTGGAAGGCCTCCCACAAGATGGACGGTGATCCGAATTTCTGCAGGAGTCCAATACGTCTCCAACAAGCATAGCAGACTGCAAACGTGCTCAAACAAAGTCTTCAGCTTTATTATTAGTGTAGAAGATAGATTAGTATAAATTATTTCTGGGTCACTTAATACCGTCATTGTTAAAGGTCAACACTTCCAATAGGTATCAGGAATGTTTGATTTTACAAGTAAACAGAACTCGACTGACTCACGCTATCTAAACAGAAGTATTGATTTGAAATCGCATAAAAATAGACCGATTGTTAAACTTTCGTGTCAATGACTAACAGTTACGAGTGTTATCTGATAAATATTTGAAGGACAAACTGAGAATTTAAGAAGCTTAGTGACTATCTATTTCGTGAATATGAGAACGTCGAAGGCCTTGTAGACTGTAGATTTGTAGACCATTTTCTATTTTGTTAGTACTTGTTAACAGGCCTACACTTTCCTCCCATACCAACAGATAAAGAAGGGCAGTGTATGAAAACATTGTAAAAGCCAATTATTTTTAAAGTCGTCACACAGTGGTTGCCTGATGACGGGCGTCGTCACCAAGGCAGGCCTAAGAAACGCTGGCGTGACGATTTGGACTCGTTCCTAACCGATTGGACGGAGAAGGCACAGCACTAGGAAAGGTGGAAGAATATGGGGGAGCCTTTTGTTAGGGTACTGGTCATACACGCAAGTAATACGCACCTGAACTTTCAGAAGAACATCACCAATGTGGTCATTAGGTATATGTCCTTCTAGGGCGTCCTGTAATAATACCCTTTGCTATTCGCCTTTCATTCATCCTTTCAACATGACTCATCCATCTAAGCGTACTCTTTTAAATTGTTGTCAATATTAAATTTAAATTTAAAAAAAACCCCTACTACGTGGTACTATTTTAAATAATGCTACTATTTTAAGCTTTAACAGAACGTTAGGTTAATAATCAGAGCGGTCCCCCGACGGGACAACATTTAATCAAAAAATTTCATACGTACTTACGTAGGGTCATAATTTCAAGGTTATTTTTTTCTTTTTATAGGGTTTCACGTAGTAGGGGGTAAACTTTTTAATTTCATGCTTTTTGTAGGGACTCCTTATTATTTCATTTATTTTATTTTGTTGCGTTTCAAGATTCAGGTAATTTGGTATTTAATCAGGTTTTTTGTAATTTGCCATTTTGTGGTGATGGCCATCTTGGATTTGACATTTGTCATAGTGTATAGTATTCTACTAGTCAAACCCTTTCATTTGATATCCATATTGAGGGAGTTGTGAAAAAATATGTAATCCGCCATTTTGTGGCGGCGGCCATCTTGGACCGATTTTCATCAAACATAGCTAAGAACACTCCCGACAAATTCACCTTTCAAACAAAAAAAAACAAAATTAAAATCGGTTCATCCGTTCGGGAGCTACGATGCCACAAACAGACATACACACACACACACACAGACACGTCAAACTTATAACACCCCGTCGTTTTTGCGTCGGGGGTTAACAAACTGTCTTCTTTTAAACCGCACCGTTGACTTATCACATCCTTCCTTAGCCTATCATTCACACCATGACATATATCATAATCCTGTCACAAATCATAAAAGAAATCAGCTCGTCTATTAGGAACCTGATCATTGTTCCGGAAACTAATCAATTAGTAATCAGCACAGCACCGTATTGACTTTACAATATGTACCCGTATACACGTATAATGAGGGAATGTTCAACATTAATTGGTTTGCAAATCCAATTAGGTTAGCTCCGATACGCATTAAGCACGTTCGGATCATTATAGATCACTAATGACCGACGTCTGAGGTCTAACTACCATTCTAATTTTAATGTAATTGTTTGATTTAATTAATTTGGTCGTTACATTGATTTGTTGGTTGTTTTAATTTCTAGGTACAGTAAGTGTACTTTTTGGGTTTATGACATTTTAGAAATTTCATCATCATTTCAGCCGAAAGACGTCCACCTGCACCGCCCCCGAGCACCGCCACTTCGACCAGTTCTGTGCTCCTCGCATCCAACCGGTTCTTGTGGCATGTTGGATTAGCGGAGCTAAACGCCCGGGGAATTCTGTTATCTTGGAGGTTTTGTACCGCAGCCGCTGTAAAAAATGAGAAACGATTTTTCTGCAGCAGTCTTTCAAGCAAATTTTTAGAAGTGAACATATAGTCCTCCTTATCGATTAAGATAACGGCGACCCTTTGAAATTATTATTATTTCCTAGCATGTCTCCAATATGACTCGCCAGACCGAATTTTGTTTTAAATACTCGATCACAACTAATGCAATAGACTTGGGCAGCAGAGTTAAAGGTATGGAGGAGGGTTTAAGTCTCCCTTTACGTATTTGGCGTTTTTCGGTTAGTGTATCGCGGCGCTTTTTTTCGAAAGTTAGAAAGTTAATATACTCATGAACTGCATCTCTTTTCCTGATGGTGATACTATTGGAATTATTGAAGTATTGCAAGAAATAAGGATCCCTTTATACTTTTGTCGACAAATCTTGATCTTCATCATCATCATCATTTCAGCCCGGAATCACCCACTGCTGGGTATAGGGCTCCCGTTTCTTCTGCCATACTTCTCTGTTCTGTGTGTCTCTCATGCTGGTATTTCCCGCGAATTTGACGATATCGTCAAACTAACGTGATCTTGGAATCTTATTTAATTTAATTAATTAACGTAGCAATCAATTATTATTGACCACAAAAACCACATAAAATAATATATCAGACCGCAAAGTATTTCATTTGTATTTAATTTTAGTGCATACCTAAATATGGTTTGTTTGTATGGATATAAGGAAAAACATTGAGTATTGTTATAATCGCACATCGTAAAGCAATTACTCGGAATTGAAGTAGATAATGTTATGATGAGGTAGTAATAATCTTCTGATACTTTCATTTTCCTTGTGGTCGTAACACGTGAAAAAGATAAATCTGCGACTTATTTGTCGAAAATTGAAACATTATCACAACGGATGTTGTTTAAAAAAATCAGAAAATGAAAGTAACTTTTTTTTTCTTCTTTGGCAACTGAGCCTATGGGAAAGTAACTTGTAAACTTGTGGGTTTGTCACCTGTTGTCTGTAGTCAGCGAAGTTGTGGCTGGGGGTCAGCTTAAGAATGCACTGATTTTGATCAAAACTTGGTATCGTTACTAGAGGTAGTAGGCAAATGAAAGGTCCGTCTCATTGGGGGTCGTAAGAAAAGTATACTTACAAATTAAAAAATCTTATAATTTCCGGTAAGAAATGAAGGCTTCTTTTTCTAAATCGCTCCCTCAAGGTTAAAGAAGTACCTAAAGGTAAAGATTTGCCCGATTCTGGACGATCGACACATGTGTCAATTATTATTGAACACATGTGTCATAATGTGCACAACGAAAGTAGGTAAATGTGTACAGACGATTGACATAGTATTCGTCTGTAATAAATCTGTAAATAGCTGACATATCTTATCGATCGAAAAAACCACAATCTTCAAAAATATTTAACCCGAATCTTTAGCTTTCATAGCAACAGTGAACAGTCATTGGGCACGCTCGTTCCATCATAGACCTCCTCCATCGCTTTCCATCAGGCGTGATCGAGGTCAAGAGTAAGCCCGTTTTGCAAAAAAAAAAAATATTTTAAGAGGTATGAGGAACAGGGTGTAAAGTTCACTCATCTATAGAAAAGGGAGGATCCTCCGACCAGACGGGTGTTGTGTCTGGCGGGCAACTGCCCAACGACTGATGTCGGGAAGTTTGTATGTATGCTAATTGCGCGGTAAACTCTGCTTGCGAGATGCAGGATTTGCGTGACGTCAGTATGACGCGTTGTTCGCATGTGGCGTTGTAAATACCGCTACATATTATTATATAAAAACAACTATCGAAAATATTAATGAAAAGCTTTTGCCCGTGGCATCGCCCGCGTGCTGGTCGGAAATTATTCCAAGGAAACGTATCATCGGGATAAAAAGTATCCTATGTGTTAATCCAGGTTATAATCAAATACCTGTGTGCCAAATTTCATCCAAATCCTATTAAAAGCATAATATTAATGATTGAAATACTGTTGTGAATTCAGGCAAGCCTACTTTTTGTTAGAATACTGCTCAGAAAGTCGGGACACATTTCAATCATGATTCGTAAGACACGTAGCGGTATCTAGCGCCCTAAAGCAATAGTGACCTTTGTTGAAAGTTGTTGTTCTTTTCGTCGGGAAAAGTATTTATTTTTCTGGATGAAAGGTGTCCCTATGTTCTTTTCTATACCCCTGACAAGGTATATGCAAAATTTCATGATGATCGGTTCAGTAGATTAGGCGTGAAAAGGTAACAAACAAACAAACAAACTTACTTTCGAATTTATATATAAAGTTAGGATTAGGGTGGTTACACTGATGATGATAATAAGCCAGGGCTTTAAATAGACGATATCACTCTATTTCGGTTCGGTCGAAGTAGTTCTCGCAGTGGTCGGTCGGTTCTCTCATCCAACGGGTTCCTTCGGCCTTCACAAGGTCGTCGGTCCATCTTGTGGGAGACCTTCCAACGCTACGTCTTCCGGTACGCGGTCGCCACTCCAGAACCTTTCGGCCCCATCCGCCATCTGTTCTGCGAGCAATCACTACTTAATCTGTGACAAAACTGCGCCAGACCACATATTACAGTAATCTATGCGCCAGACATATAAATTGACAACATACATACGTCACATTTAACGTTGCTAATATTTCCCTCCCCCAGACTATCAAAGGGGAATGTTTCAACAAGCACATAAAGATACTAATCTCTGACTGTTTTATGTAATCCTAACTCCAGCCGCAATTGGCTGTATTTACTTCAGATAAGATTTACTTCTTAGGAAGCATAAAGAATGTAGATATTTTTGGCATAATAAAGCAATTTTAATCTTTTAAAAGTGTTGTTATTTGTGAGATTCTTGATTGGACTTTTACGATTAGCATATTCAGCCTATAATGGTCTCACTGCTGGGACACAGGCCTCCTCTCTTGGAGAAGGAACGGGCCGTAATCGACCACGCGAGCCACAGTGCGGGTCGGTAGATAAATGGATTATATTATGTTTTGATAAAAAGTTTTTCAAGCAATCTGTCACAGCATAGTATTCAATGACAAACTGTGCTCCATCTCCTATCTTGGCCTTTGTGCCCCAAAACATGCAGCCAAAGTGACCTCTGCACTGCCACCGATAACGCTGTAGAAGTGTCGAAGTTTTGGGCCAACAAAATTTAAATGACTGTCGTGCTAGCGACAAGAGGAAGAAGTATACAATTATTGTTAAAACAACACAACTAAAATATTTGTGATTGATTATAGGTAATATGTAATACAGGCTGGTGTCCGCAACTCCACGACAATGCGCGTATTTTGCGTACGATAGTAGTGATTGATTATTTGCGTCAAACTACTGTTAGTTTTTCGCAAATAATCACCATGGTCATATGGTCTGTACCGTATTCGCAACACCACACTGCACTACAAAATACAGATTACTGACGTTGCTCAAAAAGCCGCTAAGCTGAAGTGAGACGGGACTGGATCACGTCTGTCGTATTCCACAGTGGTCCACATTAGCCCTGGATCGAAAGAACTGGAAGTCATCGGGAGAGGCCTTGGCCCAGCAGTGGGGTGATGCAGGCTAACCGTTATATAATGCGGCCAACGAGAGAATACGTTCTTCACACGTGTCATTTTCATACAAACTAATATGTATATGTTTTGCGATTTTGTTCTTTATTAGCTACTACAGTTATCGCACTGACAGGTTTCATTGCAGGAACGAATTCTTCGCGGCCGGACTGTAGTAGATTGATTCAATAGGTATGTTACTCGTCGACGGAAGTTGTATTAAGCTCATAAAGTATTCAGTTAAATGATATTCCTCTCTTTAAGGGCTGATTTTTCAATCATCTGATAACTTTATTCGAGGAATAATTTTGAAATGTTGACAGTTATTTCATACAAAAACTGTCGAACGTCAATTTTATTCCTCGAATAAAAGTTATCTGGCGATAAAAAATCAGCTCTAAAAAAAATAAAAGCAAAAGAAAATAACTTGCTAAGGATAAGCTTAGGTCGCCCGTGCAATTGTAACAAGTATGTAGGTACTTAGAGAATTATAGTCATTAAATTCACCAATGCAACTCTTTAAGTTAGAATTGGTCTCAAATATCATGAATTTATGAAATTATCATTCAATGGGCAATTTGAACTTACAGTTGTTTTAATGATTTAAAAAGTTTAATGAATTTAATTCGGTCGCTAATCATATTTTGATCAACATATAACCTCATACTGAGTTGTAAATTGTAGAAAATTTAAACTTCGGGCTTCCTTAGTGCAGTTCCCTTAAGCATTTTAATTTAAGTACTAAATTATATGATGTCGTAGCAAGCTCGTAGAACGCGTAGCCGTTCGTAGCACAAACAAGCGACCCACGTAGCGCTACGATAGAATAACTTGTGCTGCCATCAACAAATATTGTTGTTAGCTACCCAAACAACGGGCTTGTACTTGCTCCAAAACCATGTAACTTATGATTGGAAAATTAATTAAAACTCCATTCTTATTAATAACCACCTTGTTTATATGAGAATGTTTCATTAATTATTTTAAATTGATTTTCACGTGGCTGATGAAACTTTCTGTAATAATATGTTATAAAATGTTCGTCTTAGTTATTTTTGTCACGAATTGATTAGGATTTATTAATTTTCGACGAGGTTGAACTTGATTTCCAATTAATTTACGTTTACTTGGTAATTGTGCGGAATGCCTTCAAAGCTAGGTTCTAGATTCTGCTTATAAATTAATACCTCTTTGTCTGCATTGCTGTAAGCAAACCTATGGAACAGTTGAATGTGGTTACAATTAGCTATTGGGTATGTGTTTGGTATTGTGCTTTGTTACTGTAAGGTATCTTGAACGTCAAGTATACCAATAAATATATTGCCAATCACAATAGCTCCTTTGTTAATGAAGGTGTTAATTTTTTACCTAAGATATTGTTTACACAACGGAAAAACAACTGATTTCTAATCCGTAGACATAAGGACAAATACATTCAAATGTTTCAATTTATAGTCCTAGTATTATATACAATCAAGTATTTTCTTACTGAACAGACAGTTTTGCTGCTGATGTTTTGTTGCGCCATTTCTTCTTCCCAGCGATAGAATTAGAAAGTGGTAAAGGGTGGGCGTTTTGGGGGACCGTTTTTCATAATTTTTACGTTCGAAAAGTGCTGATTCTCAGCCTAATTTGAATAAATGACTTTTGATTTTGATTTATATCATTCAGAGGACAGGAAGTTGCAAACCAAAGTCAGTATTTCTAAAGAAAATAATAGCTGTGATATCAAATAAATGTGTTTAATAACTTTATTTCAGCACAATTCAAGAAATCCTCATCTGCCTAGCCTTTTCCCAACTATGTTGGGGTCGGCTTCCAGTCTAACCGGATGCAGCTGAATACCAGTATTTTACATACAGAACAATTCAAGAAAAGGGCAAATAATGTAAGTATGCGTAAAAAAAATCCAATGTATCACAAGACTAATAAAACAGGAACTAACCGTCACTACAAGATGTGTTCATAAAACCGGCCATCTCCTCCGGAAATAGACGCAGCGCGTAAAGGCTATTGAAATGACAGCGGTCACCCTCCTTGTTGTCGTTGTAAGAATTACGACACACTTGTCTTTGAGTGGACGTGCCTAAATAATAAAATAGATGTAAGTTAGCTACTTAGGATTTTTACTAAGATTTGTTACCAGAAGTCTAGGTTCAAGGTTGCGTTTGAGTAACTTAATTTACTTCGTTAAGTTTTGTAAGTGTACAGTGTGTTTGTACTTTAATAATGTTTGTGTGTGTGCAGTGTGTATCAACAAAAGCTTCTTACAAACATATGATACCTTATACAAAACGGGTGTGTAATGTTTGGTATAATAACAAATAGTCTAATTTCATTTGACATAACTTTCATATGATATAATTTTCATATGCTATAAAAACATTTAACTTTAATTTCATGTGATCTAATTTGATATAATTTTCATTTTCTCTAATTTCATTTAGTATAACGTTAATTTCATATATTTTTCAAATTGTATAATGCTCTTTTTATATAATGTTCATTTGACCTAACTTTCATATCAACTAATTTTCTAAGGTACCGCATCGTTCTTGAGAAAAGCAAATTATATTGTAACCTAACCTCAAAACATTAAAGTTGCTCCTGCATCGTCTCCGGCGCTGCGGGAAGTGCAACCGCTTCGCCCTTACGTAACAAAGAATAGGCACCCATGCTCACCTCCGCAGCTTCGGCTTGCTGGTTGCCTCCGGCGACCAGCCTCAGCCGCTACGGCTCGCACGGGTGCCTATGCTTTGTTACAGCGGGCGGGGGTTGCTCTCCCTCCGCGCCTCCGCTTTTTATATACACTCTAGGGTAGGAGCCAAAAGACTACGTAAAGTCGGGGTGCCCCTATTCAGTTTTGGAACAGATTCAACCTATTAACTACAAGCCGGTGTATAATTATGTTGTCGCCATATCGTAGAATTTCAATAGTCAGTTTTTGCAAAAATAAAATTAGACATTTCCAAATTAAACGTTACTTATAGATTTTGAATATTATAGCAACTGAATATTATATTAATTGAATATTATTTCAAATGTGCATTATATAAACTGTTCATTATACCATATGAAATTAGGTACAATGAAATTATATCAATAATTAATTATATCATTTGATCGTTATATTTAAAAAATATATATATTAAATGAAATTAGGTCCTAGGATCATTAGAACTTTTGTTATTATATCAAACGTTACACACCCATACAAAACATTGTGCATTGTTCCATAATTCTTTAAAATATTATTTAAACTTCTATCGATATCAGAGGGGCAATTCTCGTAATTTTAAGATCGTTCAAAGTCTAATCTCAGTCTCAATCTGTCAAAAATAGCTCTAATTTCCCTACATTTTTGACATTGATTGTCGCTGAGATGAGATTGCGACTAGATTTTGATAGTTTTTTTTAATTACGGGAATTGGCCTTTAGATGGCTCGGAAGTACGATGTTTATAACTGTACCACGCAACATGAAACAACTGCCGATAGATTCTGTAAAAATCTCACCATGGAACCTCGGTGAAGGTACTTTGAAGTAAGCTGTCAATAGTGTCAATTCCTAGCATCAGATGGAATGAAAGCTTACTTCAAGCTCACTTCGCTTGAAGTGAGCTGTCATTCCAACCCCACCCAAGTTTTCACGATGAGATTTTTAGTACATCGACAGGCTGGACATATTATTTTAATACAAACATAATTATGAAGGAGTACAGTAAACTAACCATTTTAAAAACATCAAAATGAAGTAAGCTGGATAGACGTTTGAAAGTCTTCAAATACCAGAATGTCATTTAGAAATGACAATAATGAATCCGGCCATAGGCTCACGTTTGCTGGTACTCTTAGTGACACGAGCGGACGTGGGTACCCTAACACACGCTAATGAAAATTCTTTCGGACATCACATCGGAACACCCCAGTTTTAAGCCGAACAGTTTCTGTTAAATCGTTGTCGTTGTTCCATAAACTTTTGTCCGCGGTGTGGAGTGTGAAATATTTGATGAACTGCAAAATGAGGTCCTGATGTTGAGAAATAGTTAAACGTGGCTTAGAAAATCCAATAATTTATGTCAATCATCATTTGCCTAGCCTTTTCCCAACTATTTTGGGGTCGGCTTCCACTCTAACCAGGTGCAGCTGGAATGTGTTTATGTCAATAAACCTGACAAGGCACTTTTGAATGTCAAGATTGATAAAAAACTAGAATTGATTCTAGTTGCCCCTTCCAAAAGGTATTTTCATAAGAAGAAGAAAAGGCACGAAAATCCATAGATATAATATCTTTTTTTTTCATATTGCATACTAGGCTTGCTCTTGACCTCTATCTCGCCTGATTTAAAGTGATGGAAGAAGTCTAAAATGGAACGAGCTTGCTTGGAAGATGCCTGTTCATTCTTGCTTTGAAGGCAGACGGGTGTATGTGGAGGGGAACACAGACACGGCAATCAAGCGTGTCCCTCCTTGCCTTGCGGTACTTGTGACGGAAAGTAAAAAAGAAAGAAAGAAGAAAGAAAGGTAAATAGACATTGAAATAGAAACATGAGGTTTCAGTGCTACAAAGTGCGGTTAGCTTCGAAAACAGAAGTATTCAATTGATCGATTACCGATGCCTAAAAAGTATCTGCATCGCCAAGAGTCTTACTGATGTATTCTAAACTTGAAAGACAGAGGTGTCACAAGTGCCTGTTATTTTTAAATGGAAAAACTTCTGAAGCAATACTGCTTGGCGACAGTTATAGTCCCTTTACGAGTAGCTTCTCTATTATAAAACCACTGTACTAGGAAACCAGCTGGGAGAAGACCTATTTCTTGCAACCAGTATCCCAAACTCATATTTCTAACCTCAAATTGACAAGCAGACGTAAGTCACCCTCACCCGATTGGTCGTTAAACGCCAAGGGGCTCGCGACGCCCTCTCAATCGGCCTTCGCTGACGTGGCATACAGGCTTGTACCACTGACGGCCCCTTATAGCGTGCTCGAGTGTTTTGTATGGGCCATGAGTTCAATCGACTGCATGAGCTATGATCGAGGCAATGGGTGCCCTTGTTTTCGTGATTTGGTAGCTACAAAGCATGTAAGTGCTTTGAAACCACAACAGTTTTTGGGTATTCTTATGTACGAGTATACTATTCAAGAAAAAGGTATGTATGACCGACATAAAGCAAACAGGGTAATTTCTGCCTAATCAAGTTATCAAAATCATCCGGCTATCACTAACACACTTCACACACGTGATTTCACTTCGTATTTAGCAGTCTAAACATAGATAGTAACCATGCTTGTACCACACTAGGTACCCGCGCGTATGCTGTCACGATTAAAAATTCATAAAACATATTCAACTCTGCAAAAGCGCCTACAACTTTGGGAATAGCAAACAATCCTCCCCGCATGGTTTTGCGATTCATGTAGGCGTTACGAAATAAAGGTATGGTATAAAAGGTAAAGTAAACTAGCGATAGGGAAACTTGGTTATGTCAACGCTATCAAAGGACTCACTAAAACTCTGCCCACGGCTGCCGGTGACAGATAAAAACGTCGGATTTGGTAGCGCGGTGTACCCGTGTCTTCGTCAGCGTATTTACTTACCCTGAAGCTGTTTGCTCCTTTACCCTTAACCTAACCTTTAGGGCCTGTATCCAAGCGATGACAGAATAGCGGTACTGCGCAATCATCAAAACATATTCGGGGAAGTTTATCCGTATTGTGCAAGTTCACCCCATTTTTGTTGCGAATCTTTTATGTCCTTGCAAACTGCAGTTTGAAAAATATTTTATAACCCAGTTAAACATTTTAGTGGTTGAACGTGTTGTTTTAAAGTTATGATGGAACTAGTTTCCTGAAACTTATCCATTAGGCTTGCTTACGAGGGGAATGCTTTTATGAGTTTAGTGAAAAGTATAAAACAAATTGGTAATTAATGGTTTCTGAAAACAGGCATTAAAAGAGATAATTTGGCATCTCGAAATATGTCATCAATTGTTAGGGTATACCGTTTATTTCGCCGCTTGAAATTTATTACTGTTAATATTTATATCCTGTTTCAATCAATTGTTTTAGTAAATACTGGAAATGTTATTAGAGCTAGAGCCTTTACATAATTATAAAAAAATGTGCACTCCGGCTCTTCACTTCCAGTGCCTACGGGTGTTTTGTAGCAACACGCTTTTCGTCATAATCGAATACAAGCTACCCGAAACTGTCAAATTTTCCCAATCAACCTTGAACCTAATGCTTTAGCGATAAAGTTGAAAGTCTATCAAAACAATTTGACAGATTGTAGTAGCTTGACGTGCTGGCTTCTGTTCCTTAACGCGCTAAGCTCATTGCTTGAGCCGCTCATCCTATTGATTCTGCACTCCTTCTCCAACACTTTACATATTGCTTATTTAGCATTATTTCATTTCGGCGTGCCGCTATTTGTCTTTCGTATTTTGCTGATATTGTTATCGCTGTTCACTTATTTCACGTGAGATTCGCTATTGCTGATTTTGTGAACGTGATTTTCTATGGAAGTTTTCTTTTAATCGTGATCTGAGAAGATCATCTCATTTATTGTGTGGAAAATAAGTGTCAATTCATACAATATAATAGTGATATTGCTTTGCTCTTAAATTGATATTTTTCTCGGAAAGTCGCGCGTTCGCAGCGATAAATTTTTCTCTGCACCTCATTTAAATTGTATAAATATGGTTGACTGTAGAGATATTGAAAGTGTGAATGCACTCATTATTTTTCTGTAAGATTATTCTAGCGGAGCGAGAGAAATTCCCAAGCGTATCAATATTTTCGCAAAATATTTTATTTGAATGCATTGTTTGGTTCATGCATTTATGTAGGTACGCACTGTTAGGTACTGTGGTGGATTAATGATGGTAATTAACACTAGAAAATAATGTAAACATTTGTAGTTTTTATCAAACCTCACTTAATAGTCAGACAATTTGAAGTACTTTTTCCATTAGTTTATTACAAAGTTATCGTCCTTCCCAACCAATTTTATTCGCAGAATAACCCAATCCAATCCCTTAAAAAAAAGGGCAGGAAATCTGAAACCGAAACTTTCAGATCCGACCATAGAGACCAAAACAAGTTTAAACAATTCTCGGGTTCGAAAGAAAGGGAAACTTCTGGTCCGAGGGTTAGGGGAAGTGGCGTCTTACGGGGAAGGCTCAAGGGATCCCCTTGGCTCCGGTACGCAAAGCCGAAACCGCGAAATCTCCGGGTACCATCCGTCATAATTTCAGCGAAAAAGCCTACATTTTTGGCTGAAGTGTTTCGGTTACACTCCATACGAATACCTTTTATGGAATGGGCATGTAATTTTTTTTTGAAATACCAATTTTATTGGCATTTTTGAAACTTGTGACGCTGCTCCAGTTGTCCTTCAGAAAAAGCAATCAGATTGTAGGTTGAAATGGTTTTGCATTGTTTTAAAATATTTTAATCGGTTATTTTGTTACTTTTTGTGTACAGCAGATTTTTACGGTAACTGTATAAGTACAATTACCGCAAAAATCAGCGATACACTAAGGTGTAGCCTAAAAATGAGTCAGCGCTAAATTCCAAAGCCGTCCGTAATTCTGACAAAGATTAATAAAACATTTTGTATGAAAAAGACCCGAAAACATCCCTTTAAATAACGCACTACCAAACATACTCGTGAATTTTTACAACCTGAAACATAGATACGTTCTCACAATGTTTTTTGGACATTTATTTTATATCATAGTCTATGGTTACGGTCATAAATGGTCGTATTTACGAGGTTGCACTTTTCATTTTAAACCAAATTTTTGTCCACCCTTTCCTAGGGGTGTAATGTTTTATGGTATTTATTTAGGAAAGTAAAGCTAACGGAAAAGTGTAAATATATATGTTTTCGTTTTATTTTTCCCTTCTTCGTTTTAAGGGTGAGCAGAATACCAGAAAATAGATGCTATATTTATCATTTTTTATTATATTTAATGGAGATTAATATAAATCTTACATCATTCTATAATCATAATATTGTTTATTATTTTAATATAAAAGAAAGAAAGATAATGCATTTATTTGCGGCATAAAAAAAGGACATAAACACACACAAAAAAAAAACAAGTTGGGGGTAAACATGCGTCATATTCACGCAAAACGGCCATCGCTCAGCATAATGCTAAGACCCTATACGAGACAGAGCCCCAGCGCACGTTTTCAGCGGCAGCCGGCAAGAATATTCTTTATCGCATGTTGGTCATAACTTCCAACTATACAGGGTGGATTTTTAAGTTGGGGCAGTGAGACCAGGTACCATAACCGTTGTAGCTACAGGAATACGGTCTTGGGAGACTGTCCTTATTTTCTTATTTTTTTTTAGAAATTTTGTACCCCATTCAAAGATTTTGAAAAAAAAAATTACAGTCAAATTTGAGTCAAAAATCGCATAAAACTTCTCCTAACTTACTTTATTTTTGGATAGACTGGCCGCTCTTGCCCCGTCTCAAAAATCCACTATGTATAGTTGGAAGTTATGACCAACATGTGCTATAGAATTATAGAATAATGTACATAAGTTTTTTTTAAAATATTTTTTAGATCTATTTTTTTTTCTTGTATGTGTTTTTCAAGTTAGGGATTCGTTTATTTTCATAATTCATTAATTCGTTAATTTACGACTCAAACTTAGCTGCCTTGCTTGCGTTAACTAGGTTAACAGGCCATAAGTAATATAAAGTGAATTGGAACAAATCCGAGAATATTTTATTAATATTTATTTTACATTTTTTTTCACTTCATAATCTAAAACTATCCTAGCCCATTAAGTATCTGTAAAAAATTCAGATTTAAGAGTTAATTTCTAAAACAATTTTCATAATGAATAACCTTTTGAGAGCTTAACCTTTGTAAGAGTTTTTGGCACAATGTTTATTAAAAATGTACACACGTTCCTATGCAAAATTTAACACTAGGTAGGTACCTACCGAATTTCTAATGGCGGTCAAGAGTGACGTCATAGGGTGAAGGAACTTTTTCTTTCAATGGTGAACGGATTTTTTTTGGATCCCTTAGGTTATTGCTTTATAGAAGAGAGGGGAAATGACTATAGCGTGTATTGTCTTCCCGAGTAAAATAATAGAGAGAGAGAGAGAGAGACAGAGAATTTAAGCAGAGCCCTTTACTATTTTGTAATGTCCAACTGGGCAGGTACTCAATGTCATGAAGAAGAATGTTCAGAAAAATAACAGTGAAGGTGAAATCTGCATATATTTTGTGAAACCTATAGGCTACGTACGCACTGACACGTGACTTGCTTAGCGGCTGGAGCCTAGTGATTCAACATCCTTCGATACACTCTAGGCGACTAGC
Source organism: Apamea epomidion (assembly GCA_947507525.1). Classification (NCBI taxonomy): domain Eukaryota; kingdom Metazoa; phylum Arthropoda; class Insecta; order Lepidoptera; family Noctuidae; genus Apamea; species Apamea epomidion. The sequence goes on along the minus strand of OX382230.1, from coordinate 13,887,082 downwards.
GAAGGCGCCAAGTGTGCAGTGCGGCCAGTTGCGAAAATTCTAGAGCGTTTGTTTGACTCGCTAGACTAGGCGCTAAGCACGCCACCAGTCAGTGTATACGTAGCCTAAACTAAAACTTTTTTAAGAGTAGTAGTAGTAAGTATCAAATGTTATCTGTTTCATTTTTATTCGTTTTTAATAACACTCCCTAAAAGCAATATGACCGAGAAAGTAGGTAGGTTACGTACAAAAGCAATACATTTCAAATATGGAATTACGTTTTACATTTTTAATCACGGAAGCATAATATTCGGCCAGCCAAATCCATTTTGTCAAAAGGTTACATATTCCAAATTCAAGCTTCGTTTGTTTCCGTACAAATTAGAATCTGTCAAACGCTCAGTAAAGTCGCATTCATTACCGAATGCAGTCTATGGTCGCAGTGCCCCGGGGTTGGATGTTTTGTAATTTTCTTTTTTGTACTACTGTAAAAGCTTTGGCAAAATTTCTATAGACGAACAACGCGAAAAATATGCCGTTTTAGCAGCTTACACAAACCAAAACTCAAAACAATTTTGATGTCCAATTTTTGATGAATGTATTCTTTTTGGTACAATAAAAAAAAACTTTTTTAAAGAGATTTCTACATGCGTGCCGCAAGGGTTGGATTGAGGTAGCTCTAGAAAATAAAGCCTGGAAAGATTTGTAGGTATGTATTTGCTCAGCAGTGGGACAGTGTAGGCCAACTTACAAAAACGAAAGATTTCAATTAAAATCTTTGTCGATAGTCCCTGGGTGGGTAGTTTAGCATTCTTTTACCTTTTTGTTCTACCCTAAAAGCAAGGCAAATCTGCTTTAATGACTGGTATTCTATAGACGGGCAACGCAAGTATTTGCTTGGCGAATTCCGATTCAAAAATATGTTGTATACCGATATAATAGAATCTTTAAGGCGGTCGTGGTTATGATAGTTTTTCTTGGAGATCGCATTCTTTCTATAAAGGGAACTGTTTGAAGTTTTAATATTGAAATATTTTTGAATTTTGAATTAAAATCTGCCTGGTAGGTAAATGTTTTATGATGAATACATCATAAAACATTTACCGAATATGCCGTACATGTTTATACATATTTTACGTTTTTCCCTTTTTAAACCGCCCTCATATTAAATTGATAGCATTATTATTTTATTTCGCGGAATTTTAAATCCTTTGTTCCTATCAGTTTTTATGACTCCGCAAACAGAACAAATCAAAAATACATGACTGTATTTGATGTCGTGGGGAGGTTATTGTCCAGTACTGAGTTATTATGTTAATTTTTTTTTAGGTTTTACTAATGAACCATAAGGTTACAAGGGATTCAAAAAAGTACTGATAACTGATTTTATTTCTGCAAGTAGGTTTGTAGAAACACTTTTACTAATACTTTTGCCAATACTAATACCAGTATTGACGTAAAAATAAAATAAACGAAATAGCTGTCAATGAATAAATGTTAACTAATGAGGTAGTCGTAATCAGTTAACATAGGCCTCTGTCACATGTCCAGCAGTGGACTGCGATAGGCTGAGTTGATTGATTGATTGAATCAGTTAACACTTATTAATGATCAGTTATTTTGTTTATTTTTTTTACCATATGAAATACATTTTTAAATATTTCTTAAAAAAATATAAAAAACAATTAATAATATAAAAAATTGTAGTATTCTAATGGTGTCGGGAGCAGGGTCTAAGCTACCGGTGGTTAGGTTCATTTTTTGATTAGCCTACTAGCTGCGCCCGGCGGTTTCACCCGCATAACTTTCGATCCCGTAGGAATATTAGGATAAAAAGTATCCTGTGTGTTAATCCTGGTTATAAACTATCTGTGCGCTAAATTTCATCTAAATCCGTTCAGTAGTTTTTGCGTGAAAGAGTAACAAACATCCATCCATCCATACATACAAACTTTCACGTTTATAATATAGTAGGAAGTAGGATACAGTCTCACTGCTGGGCAAAGGCCTGTCCCAAATCCTTACAGGAACTCTTTTCTTTTACACCTGCATAGTGTAAACGTGTTTATTATTCGAATAATTTCACATACATTTTTATCAGTGCGTGTTTTATATTTCCATATAAGGGAAATAGACAGACTAAAAGCCACACAATACATCAGATATAAACAGAAAAGAAAGATTAAATAAAAAGTGTAACGTCTAAGTAAGTGTGTCTATGTTTCCATTGTTTCTACAATAAAATGTATTAACAAGCAAACAAAGAACTCTCCAAGACCAATATCTTAAAAACATGCATTGCATTAGTTGACATTAAAAACCGCTGGTATACGAGCAACAGACGGTAGCTAACAGTGAAGTTTGAAAGAAAAACTCGCATAGAACAAGTTACGTTAGTTAACTGCGCTCGAGTCATTTAGCAGACTTGTTAGTACTCGTTATTAGTTGTTTTTACTTGTTCGGTTGCGATATTTCCATTTGATTTTTTATTTGTAACTAAAATTGTTTACGGTGATATATCGGTGACAACACAATCAATAGTTTCTTAATCGTATGGTAGTGAATCTAGTTTTGCCATTGAAATTCAGTGTCGTTTTATACACATACCTAATATAATCTTATTTTTCTTTCTTTTTTTTTTAAACGTGTCACTAGTTTAAATGTTTGTAAGCTTACCCTCCGAAACGAAATTCGGTGGGTCCGCTCACAAACATTTAAACTTACTTACATAGACAGCCAGACCCGGAACAACTACTTGTAGGTCAATACAAATATTTGTTCCGTGCGGGAATCAAACCCGCGACACGCAGCGCAGCAGTCAATCGCCTGCGCCAACCGTGCCGTCTTTATGCCGTTATTATGGTATACTATACAAATTAAAAAGAAGTAAAATTAGTGAGTTTATATGTAGGGGATAAAATCTCCGGAACTACTGAACCCGTTCGGAAAATTTTGAAAGATTTTTTGAATTTTACCGGGTTTTACAGGAGATTTTATGTTAAAACAAGAAATTTCACGCGAACGAAGTCGCGGGCAGAACCATGATAAAAAATAAAGTATTTCTTTTAAAAAAAATATGTGCATGTTACTTCTTCAAAAAGATTTTCGTTAACCAATCAAAATAACCCCCCATTTTTAGCCAAAATTCGATCAACAATTCATTATACCTTCATTTCACATTTGATTACTTCATGTAACTCGTAAATTGAATCCATTGAGCGCCAACGTTGTAAGGACTTTAACACGTGTGCAGAACATGCATCAATATGCATATGAAAATGAAAATTTGTTCTCACAATTAGGGATAAGAAAATGTATCGACACTTGAATGGTATCGATATTTCTGGAACGATTTTAGTGTATTTTTACTCGATATTTTGAATTAAAGCACTACTCGAATAAGAACTTATTGATACTTAATCTGATTAGGTAATTATTTAACCGATCTACATAAATACGTAACTGTGTTCCTCAAAGGAACTCTTATTACGCACGGCTACATATCAAGCATAACCAGTATAAGCCGACTTCTGTTTGTACGAAAAACGACAAACGACGGCAATACGAGGTCAGCTAAAACTGGAAATGTATTGCTCGAGGTGTCGCCGTGTGTAGATACACATTTCGCCAGTTATGTTTAAGTTCCATGTAGATAAAAGATACCATCTCGATCTACTAGAGGATTCTTTATTCTTGAAGCACATAAGGGTGTAAAGACGGATAGAATGTGATAATCGTATCGATATTTTTATGTCGATGTTACCGCATTAACTTGAAGGAGATAATATGACTTTATTCTTTGATATGAATCTACTAATGAGCAAAAAAATATATTTTTATAACAATTTCAACGGCTAATGAGAAAAATATCGATACTTTCGATGCGATCCCTACTCTCAAGCTGTTGAAGCAGTAAATAAGATCCGGAATAAATATCCGGCCGCCAACTGAACCCGTGTCGTTCTGTCTCTATCTAACTACCTGGGAGAGAAAGGGACGGATACAGCCACCCAGTGTTGATGACGAACTGTGATAGTCCCTACGGCTTCCCGCGAAGTAGTGATTGACAGTGCAATTGATGCACAGTGGGTTTCATGTAGCTTTGTGAGAATAAAATACTAGATTTTGTTAAGGTGTTTTCTGAGAGTAAAACTGGCAAGGAGTTTCATTATTTCAGTAAGTTTACAAATCATATAAACATCATTTGATTCACAGGCGCGTTTTTCCCGCGGCAATTGTTTTTGTCGTAATAACTGGATTTTCAACGCACTGTTTAGAGCTGAGAGTTGAAAACCCAACAGTGTGTTTTTTGACGAGCTGGGATGCGCTTTGTTAGATTCTCAATGCTGGGCTCAACACCGAGAGTTGAAAATCCAGTGTGCGATAAAATCTCGCCGCGATATTTTCACGTCCGTGCGAACGTGGGCTTAATTAATCTCTTGAGAATCTACGTTTGTCTACACAATACTATGCAATATCAATTCAACCTGTTGCAGTCCACTGCAGCTGGACTTAGGCCTCTCCCCGACTGCGTCACAACACCCTGTCCTCCGCTTTCAGCACCCAATCTGTCCCAGCCACCTTTTTTACGTCGTCCATCCATCTAGTTGGGAAAACATTACATTACCAGCATTTGGAAAACTCCGTCAACTCTTCTGGTCGCCTATCCCGTAGTGTTTGAAGACTAAGGTCTTCAACCGTCCTTCCCGTCATGATATATGGTGCCGAAACGTGGACACTGACCGTCGGGCTGGCACACTAATTCAAGGTCGCTCTATGGAGCTAGCTATGCTCGGAGTCTCTTTGAAGGACCAAATCAGTAATAAAATTATCCGGAAGAACCAGAGTTACCTACATGCATTATAATTGTTTGGTATTATTGTATAGACGGTATTAATTTTTTTTTTATGGTATTTACCTTTTACATAAGATCATAATAATAAATAATTAGTTCTTCAAAAATCTACCTTAAAGGTGTACTCTCTTTCACATAATTAGTCATTGTTATAAAAAAGAACAATCAACATGTTAAAACAAAATAATTACAACAAAACACAACATAACTTAATGAATGGCAAAAATATAATAATACAATGTCAAAATTAAATAAACATCAATGTCAAATAACTTACAATTTATCATTAAGGAATTCGTCAATAGTATAATAACATTTTTCCAGTAATAGATGCCTTAATTTGTTTTTAAATTGAATAATATTTAAGTTCTCAATTCCATTTGGTAATTTATTAAATATTTTTGGGGCCATGCAAAGTATGCTTTTGTGCATCAAGGCGGTCTTTGATGGTCGAACGCATAATTCATTCATTAATTCATTTCTATATTCTTGTCTAATCATTTTATAGCGATGTTCAGATGCTTTTCTGAATAGATGCATGCTCTTTTTATTTTTAACAAATAAAGCAGTCACAAATATGTACAAGAAAGGTAAATTATTTTTAACAATACAAAATAAGGTTTGCAGCTGTCAGTTATTTTTATACCGGTAATAGCTCTTTTTTTTTTGAGGATGGGAAATCATCAAATGACCCCTCCCGCTCGGGGTGGAGCGGAAGGGAGTGTCAGACTCTTACTGACTAAAACCCACCCGTGTTCCTTCCTTAGCCCTTTATGTACCAGGGCAGCGGTAACCCTTTCGGACGATCCCGCTACCCCGGCAGGCTTCGGCCCTGTCGGGCCCTGTCAACTATATCTCTTTGAGGCGCGCGTGGAACACATACGCGCCGTCCGGCACGGGCCTGGTCCTGATCGGACGAAGAACTACCGGTAATAGCTCTAATGCATCTTTTTTGCGATTTGAACACCATGTCCTTATTAAAGGGTGCAGGTAAAAAGGTACTTAACTACACCCTTTTATTTTTTTCTTTTACTTGATAACTTACCTAATAACTTGTTCTCATATAATACTCTACTTTTACATCTGTACAATTTATAAGAACAGTTATTGTATATTTAGGTTATTTTACTATCAAACATGTTTTGCCCATTACTCAATTTACTTTCCCCACTGTGCAGCGTAACGTTGCATCGGAAATAGAAACGTTAAACTCACTAGTGCGCGGTGAGATTTGGAAGTGAAAGGTTTCACAAACATTCACTAAGCAATTTCACAGAAATACATATGTATATGATAAATATTTTACAAGGTGAACCGGTAGGGTTCAACAAAAAACGCTTCAAATCAAAGATTCAATAGAGCCTTCAAAATATGTACTTTCTGTTAGTCGCAAAGGCTTAAAGTCAGTGGCCGGTGTCAATAGTTTGATTCCTATGGAGAAAAACAGGAAATATACTCCATGTATTAAATGAAAATAGAAGACACCCCTTCCTCTTTTGGAGTCCATGGTAGGTACATTTTAAAACAATATTAAGAAAATACAGATCATTTTCACTGTACCTACTTATTTGTTACTAAGCAGATGTAGCTGAATTCAGCCAGTGTCTGACATGGAGCAACTGCCTTTATGAACTGCACAACCCAGTTACACTAACCAGTCTTGCCAAGGAGTATCGTGATGCTCCTTGGCAAGACTGGTTCCAAGGGGTATCGTGTTATGGGTAACATGATACTCCTTGGTAAGACTGATTGTCATACTATTTGGGCGCCTAGTTTCCCGTAACGACTGTCAAAGTCCTACCTACTTTTCGTTCCCATTTTATACTATACCTAATAATGATGAATGACGTGACTTTCACAACAATCTGAGTGGCTGTCAACCATCAATCAAACTATTGTTACGGACTAAAAGCCTAAATGGAAGTCTAAACTAACGGTAAATATTTTAGCACTAACTAACTAATATCTAAATATCCTACCTAAGCAAGTCGCAAACCCGAGTATTGCGTACGAAGGCGTTATCTTGTATTAATTAATTTTATTAATACCGGTATCGAGGCTCCATTTTATCTTGATCTCGCACACCTCCCTGCTATCAAAAAATTTTGCAAGCACAGGGAGTAAATTAGCGAAGATGGAGAGATCTAATTACGCTGGTCCAATGTAACAGGTGATGTGAAGTGATTTACTTGTGAGCGATAAATTGGTACGTAGGACGTAGGTACATAGATTCATAATGTTGATAGAAATTTCATAATCGTTTTAGTAGTTTGTCGCAGTAAATATGAATTATAAGTGAACGTAGTTTAGCAAAAAGGACTCAAATCACAATCTTCCCAATAACTCGAAAATTGCGTTAGTCAACTTGACTTATAAAAATAATAGGTATATTTGCCCTTTTTTTTTTTCCGGGTGGGAAATCATCAAATGACTCCTCCCGCTCTGGGCGGAGCAGAAGGGAGTGTCAGACTTTTACTGACTAAAACCCATCCGTGTTCCTTCAGTTGCCTGTGCCAAGGGCCACGGTATCTCTTTCGAACAACCCGCAGCCCCGGCGGCATCGGCCCTAGCGGACCCCGTCAGTTCGTGCTGACAGCTCTTTGAGGCGCGCGTGGAACACAACGCGCCGTCGACCCGGGCCTGGCCCTTACCGGGCGGCGAGCTGCGCATAGCTCGCCGCCCGCAAGCCCGCGCCTACGGTGGCCGGGAGTCGGCTGTTGACTCCCGTCCAGAGCGTCTCCTGCGGCGGCTAGGCGCGCGAGGGTGCAGAGATTGCCTCTCCCTCACGCGCTCCGCCTCCTCCTTCGCGAGCATTACTGCTTCGCAGAAGGAGGTGACGGCCTCCCATTCACTCTCGCTCCGTACCATGGCCTGTATGAGGGCCGGACGCGAGAGGTCGCCGCCGCCGATCGCCGCCACGAGGACACGGCGGGGCCCCGCCCAAGCCGGGCAGACCTCCACCGTATGCTCCACCGTGTCCTCCGGGCGATCCCCACAGTGGTGACACCCTGGCGTTTCCTTCCGCTTTATCCTGAACAGGAACCTCCCGAAACAACCGTGTCCGGTGAGGACCTGCGTCAGGCGGAAGGTGAGGGCGCCGTAACACCTCTCTAGCCACTCCTCAAAGAGGGGACTTATCACCGCAATTGTGGCGTGCCCAGGTATATTTGCCCTTAAGTGACAATATTTCAAAATATTATATATATTATATAACATTATTACAGCAATACACATCTAAATTTAAAACCATAACTCAAAAAATACTTTTTGTGGGTTGAGTCCTTTCTGCTATACTACGTCCAAGTTAGAACTATTGTGACAGCCATAATTACGAAGTTTTGGTTTATGTCAACAATTATTTGTCAACGTTTCTTAGCAGCAGCTTGGAGTCCGAATTTGTGCCCGATTGATGGCTATAGGTTCGCCTCAATTACATGAGACCTAAACATAAGAGGCAAAATGTGGGTGTATTATAGGGACACCTCTGCTAGACCCTCCGGGAAAAACAGGCGTGATGTTATGTCATGTTATGTGTTATTTCCCAAGCTGTGGTGATTAACTTTGTATCTGGATTTAATATTAGCTATAGTCTAAAGATCTTATTCCTTTGTTTATCCAGAGGTAGGTAAGGAGTTTTCGACCTGCGGCTTTGGAGTTTCTCGGTACAGACGGCAGCACATCAAGCTACTACAATCTGTCAAATTTCTTTAATAAATTTTCAACTTTATCGCCATAGCATTAAGGTTCAAGGTTGATTGGGAAAATTTGACAGTTTCGGGTAGCTTGACCTTCTGGCGTCTGTACCTACATATTATTCAATTTTTGTCATATATATTGTCAAGTTTCTAAGTGCAATTTCTTTGAACCAAACAATATTCTCTCCCGTATTTTATTTTTCAATTACTTCTGAATACAGGGTTCAGCCTTTTCTTAGAATACAAAAACTTAATACACAATACGAATATCGCCTAAATTGAGATTATGTCCGTAAATCACTATAACAATCATTTGATATTCACAGACATTTTTCAAAGAGGAAATATCACAGCTTGCCACATCATCACGGGAAGAGGGTAGAAAATTGCCTACTGCCCCCGCGCCGCGTATGTGAACGTACTGTACATGAATGTACGAAAAAAGTTTATATTTGTTCTGTGTTTTTTTTGTTGATAGTTATGCTTTTTGAAGTTTTTTACCTGTATGTGTAAAAACGTAAGTTTGCTGATTGCTTATTTAGGAACTTCATAATTATTTTCTAGAATCTTAAATAATAAATACCTACCAAGTTACAGACGGAGAGCTATATTTTCTCACTTCTGACAAATACTGAAAAAAAGCAAGCTTAGAAATTTGGAGCGCTGCAGCTACTAACACTCGCTTAAGTAATCTCTCAAAAATTAAAGATGATTTTTTAAGTGAACAGTGAACGAAACTGAACCATCACGCTCGGTGATGCTGAATCGGGTATACTCGGCTCCAGTAGGTCGGTGACGCTAAATCGCGCATAGTCGGCTGCAGTAGGTCGGTGACGCTAAATCACGCATAGTCGGTTGCAGGAGGTCAGTGACGCTGAACCGGGTATACTCGGCTCCAGTAGGTCGGTGACGCTAAATCGCGCATAGTCGGCTGCAGTAGGTCGGTGACGCTAAATCGCGCATAGTCAGCTGCAGTAGGTCAGTGACGCTGAATCGGGTATACTCGGCTCTAGTAGGTCGGTGACGCTAAATAGCGCATAGTCGGCTGCAGTAGGTTGGTGACGCTAAATCGCGCGTAGTCGGCTGCAGTAGGTCGGTGACGCTGAATCGGGTATACTTGGCCCCAGTAGGTCGGTGACGCTGAATCGGGTATACTTGGCTCCAGTAGGTCAGTGACGCTGAATCGGGTATACCCGGCTCCAGTAGATCGGTGACGCTGAATCGGGTATACTCGGCTCCAGTAGGTCGGTGACGCTGAATCGGGTATACTTGGCTGCAGTAGGTGACGTTGAATCGCTAACGTGTCTGGTCCGTATCAGTCATAAGCACACACCCTGTTTTTTACAACATATAAAACTAAAAATTTTGAGCAAATGAGTAACAACAGATGTCCTCATAAAGTTTTAAATAGTGCTTCGACACAATTACTGACAAAGTCTAACTTTCGGGATCACAAGGCTTACTGAAACTCCTATTCTGTATATTTATTCAAATTGTTTGACCCGAAACGGTAATAAAATAATATAAAACAATTAGGTTAGGATCATAAGTTTAAATACCCTAACTTTGTTAGCCCCAGACTGGGATAATTTGAAGTAATTGTGGAATTCGAGTTTTATGGTAGGTATCTATTTGTAAAACGTCGTTGTTTTACGTTTTTATGTATATAATAATCTAAAAACTAGCCTTTTATTGTCCCACTACAGAACAAAGACCTCTTCTCATACAGAGAAGGCAAGGGCATTAATCACCATTCTTGCTCAAGACGGGTTCGCGATTTCAGGCTTATGTCAATTTTTTGTCCAGGTTTACTTACGCTGTTTTCCGTCACGTCAGTTTTTTCAAACATCTAAAAAAACGTAGTAAACTTAAAGTGCCTAAGCATTAAACCCAAAAATGTGTATATGGATTAAATATTCCTTTTAAAACCTGTTTTCATACATAAAATAGCAGCTTTTCAGAAGGTATCACTGACTGCATCCTCGTTGCACTATGCAGGTTGCTACCCCATTTAGACAGTTCGATAAAAATCGCAGGTGACTATTTTTAATTAATTTTGCATCAAAATGTCGACCTTCATGAGGCGGACAAAAGTCGAAACCTACTCCTCCTTTGAAACTTGCTATTTTAGTCACCTGCGGCCAAGCTGAATTCCCATTTAGACAGTCGCTATAGTCACCTGTGTAAAGCCCGCATTACTTCAAAAATCAACACTTTCCTGGTAATGAAACGCTACGACGCAGTGGGAAAAATATAAAACATACCGCTTAACTTAGGTTCAGACGCACTAACACATGCACATTTATTTACAGTTCTACCTTTAAGTTTCCGACTCAATCTATTCATCAAAACTCAAAAGCCAAGCTTATCCTAAACTTCTTACTTCACATTCACAACAAAAATAACGCCAGGATTCAGATGCAGAGAAAGTTATACGTCTTAGTACATCAGGGAGCATCTTGCAACGCAGGTGTCGCCCGGGGAAAGTTGGGGTACTCCGACACCCCATCCCCCCCCCCCCCCCATGAGGGGAGACAGGGGATTTTTTGTCGATTTAGACGTAAACACCGTTTAAGACTTGCCGAGTGTTATATCCTTGTTTCCAGTATCGCAGCTACTGTATAAATTATGTAATATGGCTGATGCAGGCTTTCGTGTAGTGTAATGTTTTATGACAAGTTTTGTTTTTGTTTTGGGCCTCTATGTCTGCTATTTATCATTTATCGCTGTTATGCTTAGAATTCTGGCAACTACAAATACGATAAAATTACCTTATTTGGAGTCATTTTAAATAGATGGCTACAAAGAGGTTAAAATGACTGAAAAGTTTTATTTTTATGTGGAAAATGGTTCAACGTTTACATAAAGTTTACAACGTTTACATATCTTATGCACATACTTAAGCATGCGATGCAATGAATAGCATGGTTATGATCAAGGCAAAATAATCTATTACTCAGAGTAATTAGAAATGATTATGAATGCCAAATATGTATATTAGAAGAAAAAACCGGTCAAGTGCGAGTTGAACTCGCGCACCGAGGGTTCCGTATTTTGTAAGTATATAACTACAAATTTACGGTTTTCAGTTTTTTCCTTTACTTACTACTTGACATTGCTTCATGCCAAATTTCATGATTCTAGATCAACGGGAAGTACCCTATAGGTTTTGATTCCCTTGCGAGTGTCAAAATATTCGGCAAAACGGAGCATAAAAGGCAGTATTTTTTGATCGCGTCGATTTAGAAGTTTGATTTTTTCACTGTTGCAAGGGACTACAGACTTGAGTATTTGATATTAATTTATATTTGATGCCTCCACGCGTTCCTGAGAAAAAGGGTCTTGACAGACGGACGGACCCACAGACGGACAACGAAGTGATTCTATAAGGGTTCCGTTTTTAGTACGGAGTACGGAACCCTAAAAATATATAATCCAATGTGTGCCATAACAATCCACGTTCGAAACAAAAATAAAATGTTAATAAAATAATAGGGGTTAAAGTATGAAATTGCCGTTTCATTGTAATAGGTACTTCGAATTGACATAGAACCTTCATGGTTTGAGATTTTTGGGTGAAACTTTTTTCACATGGTACCTATGAAGTTCTTCTTTTAAAAAATGTGCAACATTCGATTATCGACTTTCAGTTGTTTTTTTTATTCAGCTTAGACAAGAAGGATGGATACTTCGAAAATTCGAGTTATTTTTGAATACGAGTTCCGACGCGGAACTAACGCGGCAGAAACAGCTCGCAATATCAATATTGCGTTTGGAGAGAGGACTGCTAATGAACGCACCGTGCGATTTTGGTTTAAACGCTTTCGTGATGGAAAAGCAAAGCTTACCAATAAAAACGTAATGGTAACTGTTTGGTGGTCTCAGCATGGTGTTATTCACTATAGCTTTCTCCGATCTGGTCAAGCAATAACGGCAGATGTCTACTGTGCCGAACTCCGAACAATGATAGCAAAACTAGCAGTGAAACAGCCCCGACTCATGAATCGATCTTCACCATTATTGCTCCATGATAACGCGAGACCTCATACAGCACGAGAAACCATTTTAACTTTACAGGAACTGCAATTAGAAACCATTCGTCACCCTCCGTATTCGCCAGACTTTGCTCCAACGGACTATCATTTTTTTCGTGATTTGGACAATTTTCTACGTGATAAAAAGTTTTCTTCTCAGGAGGCAGTACAAAATGCTTTCACACAGTTTGTCGAATCTAGATCACGAGAGTTCTATCGCAAAGGCATAAATGATCTTCCTATTAGATGGCAGCAATGTATAGATAATATTGGTAATTATTTTGATTAAACAACTATGATAAATTAAAAAAAAAACGAATTTCAATTTTTCAGTACAAATCGGCAATTTCATACTTTAACCCCTAATAAAATCGAAAGATTCAAACGTTCGTAGCGACTTGCTACGCCGTAGCACCCTTTGTAGCAGTTTTTAAACAGGCGAGTTAATTGTGCAATTACGTCATTAGAAGGCTTCGCAAAAACGTGCGTAGTTGTGAAACTTTCATATTAAAAGTCTCGGAGTTTCATAAAATAAAAATAAATATAGAACTTTGTGGGTGGACTGTCGCAATATTATAATTGTTATTTATATTTAGCTTTTTTATAAGAATCGAATTAAGTTGCGTGTTAAGTAAAAAAGGGTTCATCATCATCATCACATAATATAGGCTGAGTATGCCTGTATAATGTTCCCACTGCTGGGACACAGAACTCCTCTCCGTGAGGGAGAAAAAAGGATTATTTATAAATATTAGGCAAAAAAAATTGAAAAAAAAAATAATAATAAAAAAAAAAAATGTTGTGATGACGCAGTTGGTTAAGGCTTCGCCTCTCATGTATGAGAGTTCAAACCACCACCTCACCTCCTGGCAAGGTACTAAATGCACATGAAAGTTTCTTAATCTAGAGTCTATTCAAATTTATGTTGGCAATTGATGTTATTTCAAGTTAAACCAATATCAACTTTACTTCAATAGTGCTTAAGTTGATTTCAGAGTGACTAGCACTATTGAAAAAATTATAAATATGTTTGAAGTTGTAGCGTAAACTGAACTTTATTGAGTAGGAATTAAAGTTATTTTTCCATTAATTCATATTTGTTTACATTTTATAATTTATTTATATTCGTACCACTCCATTCAACCCAACTTACTCATCCTCAATACAAACATATGTCTTAAGTAATTAATTTAGTACACAATTATCAAATAGTAAGGGGTCCTATTAACTAGACGTAAGTGTCTGCGGGGCAAACAGTTTATCACAGTGTATGGTCGTTTCCTACAAATATCCGCCGTCAGTGGTTAGACAGAAGAACGAAGACATATACGTTCTAGATGATGTAACATTATTTTTGGGGTAATCAAGGTATACTTAGTTTTTTTAGACCATTGTGACTGTTCCAGGCAAGCAGATATTCATTCTCGCGATGAAATAAGAAAACTTTTGGCAACTTTTAGGAACGTTTTAGGAAGTTACTCGAACTAGTACCTCGGTCTTAGGTTTGATTCCCAGATCGTGCTAGTTAGTTTTTCCGTCAGGGATATCTCAGTAGCAGCCAGTCTGAATTTGTGCCCGCTAGATGGCAATAGGCTCGCTTCCTATTACTTGGGACTTAAACATAACTGGCGAAATGTGAATGTACTAATGGTACAGCTCTGCTTAACCCTTCGGGAAAAACAGTTGTGATATTATTTTATGTTATGTTTTAGAGCTACTCTGCTGACTGGCGAATATTTTTATCACAACATGATATCAGCTATTTTAATAGTTCGGGCCTATACGCGACAGAAAGGATAAATCATCGGTCTATATGCAATTGCGGGTAGAATTTTGTAAACCTGCACTTTATTTTTATTTACTTACATATGAAAATTGGCTTTATTAATGATTTAAGTGAATAAAAAAAAAATTTAAAAAAATAAGCAACAGTTCCACTGAATTGGTCCAGCAATTGCAAGGCAACACAATTAACTGTGTTCAGTCTTAAAGTCATAAAAGCTTAGATATTTCAATATAATCCAATAAACAAGTAGCAAAATACCTAGAACAGCTCTCACTACTCAGATAATTCTAGAATAAAGCAAACAGCAATATTAAATTTAAATTCGTTTATGTCTGCCGGTATTAGAACAAGCCTGTGTTACACGGATAAAGAGTAAGTAGCGAGGCGATCGAAGTGCATAGCGAAAGTTTAAATACTGGCTGGTCATAGAAGACAGAATTACATGAAGCTTTGTGGCGATATATAGCAAGCTCCCATCGAGTGCAATGGTGATGTTTTACACTCAATTTATATAGTCGTAGTAGTTGCGCCACCTGGTTACACCCGCATAAGTTTCGATCCCGTGAGAATATCGAGATAAAAAGTATCCTATGTGTTAATCCTGGTTATAAACTATTTTTGTGCCAGATTTCACCCAAATCCGTTCAGTAGTTTTTACGTGAAAGAGTAACAAACATCCATCCATCCATACAAACTTTCGCGCTTAAAATATTATAGTAGGATAGGATTTAGGTAGACACTAATAGTATATTATAAGTAACACACTATGTGGAGGGGCCCGTGGCTAAATAACACCAGGCGCACAGGTCGATCGATCAGATTAAGTTAAGCTTGCCGCGGTTAAGCTGTGGATGGGTGACCATTTTTACATACTGACACCCCTACGTGCTTCGGAAAGCACGTAAAGCCGTTGGGCCCGACTGTCATTCATTGATCTTTGACAGTCCTTACGGAGAAGCCGTCCGTTAGAAGCCCGAAACTCTGACAAGCAGTCTTACCAAGGGGTATCGTATTACCCAGTAACTGGGCTGTGGAGGTCAGATAGGCAGTCGCTAAATGTAAAATACTGGTATTCAATTGCACCCGGTTAGACTGGAAGCCGACTCAAACATAGTTGGGAAACGTTAGCAGATGAGGCAATGCACAGCGAAAATATATATATACACTTTGGTAAGCATCGTCTGCTCATGTCACTTACGTATTGTGTGATAAGCACGTGCCGTGGCCATCTATACTCGTATGTTTTTTTTTTAAAGGTACAAAGGCGGATTTAATGCCTTAGGCATTCTCTACCAGTTAACCAAGGTTGGTGAAGAGATTAAATGGTAGGTGTTATATCGACATATAATTTCAGCACAAATGATTTAAAAGCCTAAAAATCGGAAATACTGATTAGGACATGCAACAAAAACATTTCAGTTACCATCCGTTTCATATCACACGGTACGGTGTCTCAAGGCTCTCGGTGTGACGTCACTCATACCACCCGATACATTTCAACCGCCATGATGAAACCCGCTTTCCATGTACCACAAGCTTTATTATTCCCGAGTAGTCTCATAGAAATAAACGCTGCGTAAATAGCAGGAACAATATAATCCTGAAGTTAATTTTAATTTAGTAATAAACAATGCTTACGTAAATATTAGAGTTTGCTCGTCCCTAATTAATTTCTGTACTATGAAAATTAATTTTAAGAGGGTACTTGAATCTAACTAAGCTTCGATGAAGTAGGTCGTTTAATTTTATAAAAAATTGTAATTCCACTTTCTGTTTTGTTTTCTTAAATGTTTTATAAAACGAGTATATACTGAATGTTTCAGAGAGTGTCACTACGTTATCTGAAACATTCAGTTCTGCGATATTATTATATCACAGCTGAGAGACGCGTTTGGCCGTTAAATAAAACTTATTCTTAAACATATCGTATGCTAGATTCAGTTTTTCGAGTGTCAATCGTCGAACCATGCACTAATCCTGCATTCACATTGTACATATATATTACCTATTATATTTTATTATTTTATTTTACCATATATGTGTGTACATAACACACATATATAAACAGGCAATGAAAAACAGAACAGAAAAAATAGGTACAAAGGTGATGCTTATTTCATAAGAAATCTCTTCCAGCATACCTGAGATACGACAATAGATACAGAGATGTAGACAGCGTGTGATAGAGCAAAGGAGACAAAAAATAATACATAGAATCAAAAAACAATTCACTTAAAAGCTAAACAAATATTACGAGAATATACTAACATACATACAAATAAACATACTTGAATTCTTCTAAAATAGATATTACTACAATGATAATAATTATATCATACTCAAAATAATAAATACATACACAACTATGATGAAGTGGACAGATAGTGTTCTTTCACTCTTCTATAAAAAAATGCAACAGTTTGGCAGTCCCTAATGTCAGGCGGTAGTGAGTTCCACAATGGCACCGCATGGAACGTGAAGGAGTAGGAGTAGAAGTCGGTGGAGTGTTATATACAGTATATACTGTGTCTATTATTATATACCTATTTATTAATCCTTAATTTACACGTATTCGTTTTCTTATTAAATTGTCGATTGACCACTACTATCCCTTGATGGTGAGCGTAGCTGTGATCGACGAAGGTGCACCTTTCACTTTCAGACCGACGAACAAGAGCACTATCCAGCTTACCTTACCTCGCGGATAACAAGATTTACGCTCTCGTTCGAATTACGACACGCTACCTTCACCGTGCGAAACGTACGTCGAATAAATCAAGCCGTGCCCGTTCAGGCCCATCTCATTCTCCCCTATAAAGTCTTGCCCGAACGTGACGCTTGCCGTTTGATGGCCAAGATTTTCGGTTGAATATTTTATTTGTGTTGCATATACCGTGATTTGCTCTTGGAAATATATTGTTTACGTGTGATTGAAGTTTCGAATATCGAAACAGTCTCATTTTCTTTAGATGCTATGGTGACCAGCTCCATAATTGCGTAACATACTATTAATCACAATCTAAATAATTTTTAAGGATATTGCTAATCCATTGCTTCATAAGTTCGAAAAATTTGTTTGCTCAACCACGTTAATAACGAAATAATTGTTGTTGAACTGTCAAAATGAAAGCCATTGCTATTGTTAGTATTTTACACAATTGCCCTGCAGCTCTATAATTGCTTTTGATCACAATCCGAGGGTTTTAGGAATATTTGTAATACATTACATTTTTATTTTTTTATATTTTACTAGTATGTTGTATAATTAAGTTACTTATTTTGTTATTTTAAATTATTATTTTAAATTGCCTGTTTTGATTTTGATTTTGATTTTGTTTATTTTTATTTTGATTATGTTATCTAATATTTTTATGTTTCGTCGAAATTGTGTATGGATATTTTATTTGTCTGACTAAAATAAATGAATTGAACTGAATTGCTTCATAGGTTTGAAAAATTCGTATGCTCACCAACGTAAATACCGCAATGAACGTGGCCGAACTGTCAAAATGAAAGGCTTTGCTATCGATTGTCATTTTATTTTACTAATTACTCCGCGGATTACACTAGTTATCAAAAATATATTTATAATTATATGACTCCAAGTCTGTTGATGTAAAATATAATAAATGTCGTACGTTTCTTTTGAGTTATTTGGTAAAAGCCTCAATACGTAGTATCAGCTGTTTTCTCGAAAATTTAAGTATTAGTGTCGTACTTTGTTTGTAACTTAGTTACAAAGTCTAGTAACTATGTTAAACTAAGCAGAGAAACTAAATGTAAACTTACCTACGTAACTTCCAACTTAACTCTATCTCTCTTTTGCCAGTTTATAAATGTCAAAACATTGAAAAACTATGAGTTTAAAGCTTTTGTTGTAAAATATTATTATAGCAGTCAACAACGTTGAACCGCAATATTTACACTAATTACATAAAGTCAATAAGGGTGCATTTACCCCAAAACCAAACACAATAAACCACAAAATCCATATAATCCAAAAACAGCGTAACCGTAATGTACATAATAAACGAACATAACTTATTAAACCACCCTGCGAACGCTTTTAAGATGCACCGCTCATTATATAATTCAACACTTCATAATCCTGCTGCCCGCTACGACTAGCAATGAAGTTTTAAGTCTACCTGTCCGCCATTTTGATTCCGTGCTCAAATTAATCCTGCGGCATGTCCGGCCCGCGAAAATTATTTAGACTGACGAACGCCGTAAATAAAGGATTAAATGGAAACTCTAATGCTCGTGTATTTAGATTTTCACCCTCGCAACCCTTTTATTTGTTCACGTCAGATATTTTTGAATTAACGCACAATATGGGCGATTAAACTGGCTGTGTTTGGAGAGGTTTGAATACTTCGAAATTTGTTTGCTGTCGAATGTCAAGGTCGGTGACCTCGTAGGGTCGTGACGGGTAATGACGAGGAAGTTTCTAACTTTTGTTGTTCTCTGCTATCGATTTATTGATGTTTATAAGACAGCCACAATCAAGGCAGGGGTTGTTTATATATTTGTTTATAAGTAGGTACAATGAAAGGGATACTAAACTTAATAGGAGGTAAGCTGGCGATTAAATTCGTATACTTTGGCATGAAACTGTAAATATGACCCCCTAAAAGGGTGGAGCATCGAAATTCGTTTTTAACAGATGCAGAAAGCCAAGTAGGATTATCTAGCTTTTTAGTTGTATAAAATTACTAGATCTGATGAATTATTGGTAAACGAATTAGTTAAAAATGTATCTTGTGTAGGTATCTTTAAAATGTAAATTTGCTAAATCAAAAACAACACTGATTTCCGGACAGGATATTTTATTTTATTTTTATAATTAAAAAATAACTGTTACTACAAAAAAATGATAAGCATTATCTAACAATTTATTTATTATAATTTAGAAGGTTTTTTAACACATTTAGCTTGGGAAGCAACCTTCTCAAACTTAACAAATTAGTGACCTAGGGAGATAACACTTACATTCTGTAGAATGAAGTTCTTTTTTAACGAGACGCTACACGCTTAAACAAATAATCCTCACTCTCAACAATGGCAACATTACAATAGCCAATAAAATATCAATGAAAGAACACTGCTGAGTTTCATAATAATAGCCTGCAATAAATATAAGGACGACATATTAATCCAACGTGACACCTGCACAGAACGCAATGTTTTGCTCACTGCGCGCCACTTCAGTTAAACGAGGATATTTTCCGTTTTAAATTCATTTAAAACTGCTAGTGTCTGCTGTTTTATTTGAACTAGTTCTGCGAGTTTCCTGGTTTTAATTTGTTTTGATACTGCGATTAATGTTTTTGCAGACGTAGGATGAAGATTGACCTCGTTTAAAAGAATATGCAACATAACAGCTTAACGGAACAACAATTTATTGTGATTGGTTTTCTTCTTTTTATAATATATGTAAATTGAAAAATTTATTTTAAAGCAGTGAGAAAAGGGTTTTTATCATAAACTTTCCTTAATAGGGTAATAGGCTGGTGGCTTGAACTCCACGTTATTGCGCGTATTTTGCGTACGGGTGCATTGACGTGGAGTTGATACGTAAACAGTCGCTAATCATTACTTAACTTTAAGCAACGTTTAGTTAAGTATAAGATTAAGATAAGCGACTATTTAACCGTACATTTGACGTTAAGACGTCTTTTAAACGTAAAAAGGAAGAAGAAACTACCGAAGGAGTAGGTTACGTAAATGTTAATCATTGTAATCAAATAATGGACGAATTTTTGTAAATACGTAACGAGAAGATATAGCAGATATATAACTCTGAATTTCTTTTTTGGTTGTGGTTATGGCTAGCATGATAAACGTATTATAATCAAATGTGTTATTACGATCAACCATGATTAAACATAACAAGCGTAATGTGGGTATACCTGTACCAAATCCTTCGAGGGAAAAGCTGTTATGTCATGTGTATGATTTTCCCACCTGAAAACAACAAACTCCGAAAACACAACTCCCAAAACTTATCGCCAACGCAAACTACCTACTTACATCACTATGAATAAGTTAAGAGGCCTTCGGAAAGCCTATTACATTGCCAAGAGTGACACCCATTCACGTCTCCACATTCGTCATCGCGGTACAATGTCGAAGGGAAACACGCAAAAGATTTGGTTCACTCCTGAATGGAACAGACCGGGAATCCCTTGAGCCGTCTTGTATGATGAATGATGTTGTTCTTTTCATTCGTACTTAGAATCGTGATCTTTTGAGGAATATCTTGGAATAAATAACGTTTTTCTAGAGTTGACGGATGGTGCGTGGAGTTTGGTGGTTGTGAATGTTTTAGCGGCTATGAATTGATGTTGCAGTAATACTTTGGAACTACTTATAATCAAATGAGTGTCTTGTGTCGATCATTTGTGACATGAACTTCAAAAGTTTGTCATGGTAGAGCATTGCCCTGATTCTATTATTAAAATAATTGATTCGTTCCAAAGTATTCATTCTCCGATCTGCAGTGAATATTTTCCATTTAAATATTAACATACTCGTAAGATGTAAAAATGCCGCGTCTATTCACATTTTCGTGTCTATCTGTGTGACAACGTTGTTTTTCTAAACTACGCAACAGATTTTGATGCGATTTTCACTATAATTTAGAGAATGCATTCTTTAAAATGTATGCGTCTCATTAAATACTACGAGTATATATATATTAAATTAACATAAAGTAAAGAAATCTCGTAAAATACCGTGCGAAGCAGGGGTGGGTCGTTGGTTTATGATATAACTAAGATTGGTCTTCACGGAACGCTGTAAAAAGCTTTCATAACCATTGCAAAATCAAATTAACTAGACTCTATAATTGTAAGATAATTCAACCAATTATAATTACGTTAACCACTCAACACACAGTTTCTTTTATCCCCCAAAAATTAATAAAACACCCAACCTCGAGAAAAATTGCTGTTGTAATTTAGAGAACCTTGCTGTTGACTTTTATTGCTGTATTTTTAAAATGTGCTTATAAATATCTCAGCATGATGTCTTCAGCCCTCTTTTCCTAGGGAGGCATCGATCCGCTATAATTGTAATTATCTTACCGTAAATGTAAGGTAGTGTGACACTTGGGGGAGACCAGTGTCCAGCAATGAACGTCTGTGAAGCACTATTCTATGTTTTCGCTGAGGTTATTGTTTTTTTACTGAAACAATATTATCAGAAGTCGGAACTAATCCTTACAAGAGGGTAGGTATAGTCGACCTTATATTAGCTTTACGACTTTTGATAACAACTCCTAGCAAATTGAAACTTTCTGAGGGTTGAAACTATCTAAATGTCACAACCCCTTTGTGTGACCTTGTGGTTTTGTGACGTACAAGTGACATTCGACCTAAGGATGATAATGCAAATATGAGGTCGACTTTACCTACTAGATCTTATTTGCAAAAACAAGCCAGTCTACAATAATTATAAAAATAAGTTTTGCGAAACATTTAAACTGATTTCCTATTGGAGGAAAATGAACTAATTCTTTGAACGTGACTTTTATTTCCAGTGTTTTTAAAATGTGCCTATAAATATCCCAGCATGATGCCTGCAGCCCTCTGTGCGGTATTTTAAGAGGCATCGATTGTTTTAACGTAAAAGTAAGGCCGTGTGATGACTCTTGGGATAGGAGAAATGATGATGATGAAGGTAAGGCAGGGGTGGAACTAGATTTTCGCTCAGGACAATATTTTTACAAAAACTAGGTATTTGGACATACGATGTCGGTACTCCTGAAAATGGTTAGGTTAGGGGTTAGACTTTATTTGCCCATCTACAGAACTTGACAAATAAATGACTTCTGATTGCAGAAAAACGTACAAATTTTTTGAACGTGACTTTTATTTCCTGTGTTTTTAAAATGTGCCTATAAATATCCCAGCATGATGCCTGCAGCCCTCTGTGCGGTACTTAGGGAGTCATCGATTGGTCGTAATTATATTATCTTACCCTAAGGTAAGGTGACTGTTAATCTTTGAAAATAAGGGGAATGCGGCGGTGTCGCCTGTTCATTTTACTTAAGGATAGAGCCTTAGGAGAATTGCTTGGGAGTCTTTGATGTATGTTGGTATTTGTATTTAATGTAGCTTTAAAAATTAAAGGTAGCTGAACTGAAGGAAAAGCGAAATAAAGGTGTAGTTTTTTTACTCAAACAACTTTTTAATTATTTAATGACTTTATTTTCATTCAAATGACACTAGTTC
This sequence comes from Apamea epomidion, assembly GCA_947507525.1. NCBI lineage: Eukaryota > Metazoa > Arthropoda > Insecta > Lepidoptera > Noctuidae > Apamea > Apamea epomidion. The sequence goes on along the minus strand of OX382230.1, from coordinate 13,864,496 downwards.
TTTACATAGACTAGGTACCATTATTTCGTAAACTGCTACATAACATAATATATCATCACATAAACTAATATCTTTTTCCCATGGGGGTAGGCAGGAGCTACAGAACGCCAACTGCTATGATTACCTTACATACTCCTTATTTGCTTCGTCTACGTTTATACGTGCTCATATACGCACGCCAGTTGATTCAGAAAATAATAAAAAAAATATTATACTTACTTATTCTTGGTTTGGCGTACCTACACAAGATTTTTATTTAGTATTTTAGTTATCACTCTGTATAATTCAATTTGCTAGCACTTTATAATACTCGTATCACCTGAATCCCTTTACATAGTTTAACGAGGATAATCCGCAAAAAATACCTAAAACACTCCTGTTACCATAATTAATGCAGGAACAAAAACAAAGTTGGTATAATCCTATTAGATGTTCCGGTGCTTTTGTCCGAGGATTTATCCGATCGGCACTACCTCGAATAGAGTGATCATCGGTATTACCGAGGACCGCGGGAAACTAGTGATGTACCGTGTTATAAGTCCGGGAAAACGGGGAAAAGATGTCGGAACCGCGAGCTTTTTGGACTTGCAAAATAAATATATTTACAGGTTGTCTCACCCATTTTCTAATGTTTACGGATGTCCATAGATAAATTGATTAATAAGTCTAATTAATAATTTCTTCAACAAATTCACTCTACGACAAAAACACTTCTGATTCCGAAGAAAATGAAAAATAAAGTTACGATAATGTGTTTATTTTACAATGCAACATTTCGCAACTTTTGTATATACTAAATCAGTTACGATGACTCGGAAAATTAATATAGAGATCCAAAGAAAACCTGACATCCGGATCAAATGGAGCATACTGGGCACTTACGAAAACTTACATACATTATACACACACACACACACACACGCGCCCCATTCCGCACCACCACACTCTTAATCACATCTCTAGTTAATCTGGAAATCAAATCGCGACCCCCAAGATACAGACTAAGTCAGATTAACTGTCTACTTTGAAGCTCACTGGTAACTAACACAAATGTAACTTAGCTGTAGCTAATATTATAAGCCACTTATGACATTTTAATTTGTATGTAACCTGTGTACTTGCTTATGATTACTACCTGGATAATAAACAATTTATATTTCTATTTATAACGACATTCCGAAATGCATTCGATTTTCTATAATTAGAAGAGCTATATTGCAGTAAATACAGTACCTAATCTACCCCGGCTTATCCATAAACCGGGATAGCAAACATCCCGGAAATTCACGACACAAACGACACTAGTCGGGGACCAAACCGTTCGAGATAGGGTACATTAATATTCTAACTTTGTCGAACGTGTTTTGTTTTCAGTGACCATTTTGTTTTTGTTTTAATTAGTAAGCTTGTCCATGTACATAAGGTGTAAGCCGTTAAGTGGAAGGTGGAATCTTCTAATTAAATTGTGTACCTACAGCAACAAATAAAAGGGAGTTTTGGAAATAACTTTAGATTAGAATTTTGTTATCGATGGACATACCTTTTTTTTTATGGGTGGGAAATCATCAAATGACCTCTCCCGCTCTAGGCTGAGCGGAAGGGCGTGTTAGACTTTCACTGACTAAAACCCACCCGTGTTCCTTCAGTTGTCTGTGCCAGGGGCCACGGTATCTCTTTCGAACAACCCGCAGCCCTGGCAAGCATCCGCCCTAGCGGACCCCGTCAGTTCGTGCTGACATCTCTTTGAGGGGCGCGTGGAACACAACGTGCCGTCGACCCGGGCCTGGTCCTTGCCGGGTGGCGAGATACCCATTGTTCGCCGCCCGCAAGCCCGCGCCTACAGTGGCCGGGAGTTGGCTGGTGACTCCCGACGTCCAGGGCGTCTCCTGCGGCGACTAGGGTAGTGAGGGCGCAAAGATTGCCTCTCCCTCACGCGCTCCGCCTCCTCCTTTGCGAGCATTACTGCTTCGCAGAGGGAGGTCACGGCCTCCCTTGCACTCTCGCTCCGTACCATGGCCTAGACTAGGGCCGGACGCGAGAGATCGTCGCCGCATACCTAATGGACAAGATTGACATGAAATGAAATTGGAAAATTCTGTGACAAAACTGTATTATTTGCAGGTGGGATGGGGTGGTGGGATTTTTAACTGAGTACCTATCAACATAGCTTTTGCCATTGACTTGATCATTTTGTAAAAAATAAAATTTTTGTTCTGTTCATTATTATCCATCATTTCAACCGAAAACCGGATTCCTGCAGCCTTCACCAGGTCATCGGTCTACCTGGGAGGCTTTCCAACGCTACGTCTGTTCATCTATAAGCTATTGGTAACTGGTACTGCTATCTTTGAATCAGAGGGGCAATTCTCGTAATTTTAAGAATGTTCACAGTCTGATCTCAGTTTCAATCTGTCAAAAATACCTCTAAAATCCCTATATTTTTGACAAGTTTTTGACATTTATTGTCGCTGAGATGAGATTGCGACTAGATTTTGAAAGTTTTTAATAACGGGAATTGGCCTTCAGACGCTACAATGTAGTTCAGATAACAACAGGAACGCACATAAAGAAAATGATTGTGACCAGAAACATCCAAATTTCCATATTTTTCCTTCGCACATCTCTCAAAATACATACATTTCTCATACCAGCCATTTCCGTCCGTATTTAAAAACAAAAAAAAAAAAAACAAAAGGTTTAAAATGCTTTGTGTACCAAACGTAGGTAGAAGAAAATCCTCTAATTGCGGCGTCGCACGGCTGGGCATTGAAGCGATAAACATGAATAATGTCGCGAGATGTCCAACACTACTGCCACAGACTTTATTTTCTCGCTCTCCTTTAGGGTTGTTCCACTTGTTTTGTTTTTAAATCGAGTTGGTAGAATTCGAATGATTTCAAATCGATTTTAAAACAAGTGAATTAGGACTTGATGATAGTTTTTAAAGACAACTTTGTTCCTTTTCGTTCTTTTTGTTCTTCGTTTTTGTTTATTGCATAGATAAACAAAAACATCTGTTAGTCCCTCTAAAGTTGTAAAAAAATAAAAGGCCCGTTTTGACATTTGAGAATCTCGTATCGAATCGTTCTAGACACCTGTCAGTTTCATACAAACGAATACGTGTTTTCCGAATTTGATCTTTATTAACTACTAGAACTGTCAATTTCAAAACGGGCCTTTTATTTTTTGACAAATTTAGTAACTAGATTAATGATAGTGTCTCGAGTGTTCTGAAACTAGATTCTACATGATCATAAAAATCGATTGAAGCGTCATCGTGTCTGTACAACAAGATCTTCCATTTTTCATTCATTCATTTTAGCCGAAAAACGGCCACTGCTGTACATAGGCCTCCCTCAAGCACCGCCACTTCGGCTCAGAACCAGCCGAAGTGGCGGTGCTTGAGGGAGGCCTCCGACATCCAGCGGAATCCTGCGACCTTCACAAGGTCATCGGTCTACCTTGAGGGAGGCCTTCTAATGCTACATACGTCTTCTGGTACGCGGTCACCACTTCAGAACCCTCTATTAATCGAATAAAAATTATAATACGACTTTGCATTGTGAAACTTTAGCAATCTGTATACATACACCTATGGATCGATTTATAAAAAATCGGTTCCAAAAAAATCGATTCTAAACCGTCAACCCTAAAATGTCACCTGGTTTTGCGAGATAACACGCGCAATGCGAGAGTCTCTAGCCTTCGTAATTCACTCGACATTTTGATTCATTTTGATTAATAAGACTTTGTAATGACACTGAACTTGCACGGGTTAGAATGTGATTTATAGGATTACTTGTAATTTATTACGTAATGGGGGCGAATATTAAGCGCCGGAGATTATGATGCTTAAGTCTTTGTGCCAAACTTTGTAGATGGAGCAAGTTGCTGGCAAGTTATATGTTATTTAAATATGCCGGTTAAAATGGATGAGGACTGTTTTTAACAGGAAAAAGATACTTGTTTTTCATCGTCACCTATCCAATCTGAGCTTAAGCTAAAAGGAGTTTCATTCTACTTATTTTTTTTCAACAAAAACTTACATTTCAAACAGCCTCCATTCCCAAAACAAACAATTAAAACCTCCTTAAAGCACAAAGAAAGTGAAACAATCAATTTGCATACAGAAACACAGCCATCTTGGATGCAGCATCACCCGTACTCACCCCCGAACAAAAACGGTAAACTTGTAACGTTTATTTAATGGGCAGACGACTCCCGACGCAATAATCCCTGTAATTGCGCTCTTGGCTTGCATGCAGAACAGGCAGATGTTCCCAAATTAGCATTGTTTATACACAGCGACAAACGAAATTTGTTATAATTATAGTGATTTGACACGCCTCGCAGCGCAGCTAAGGCGGTCGGTGTCTTGCATTTTGTGAATGAATAAAGATGGTGGAAGAGGGGACGGAAGGTAAGAATGAATAAGAGAAAGAAAGCAATCGTTTTAAAAGTTTTTTTTTTTATCCTGAAGATGATTGGGTATTGTGCTACGTGCTGTAGATTCGATTCGCATAGAGAAAAAGATTTTTTTTCTCTATGCGAATCGAAACTGCAACACAAAGTACTTTTTTTTGGCAAGGGAGTTTGTGCATCGAAAAATTGTGTCTGTACACACAACCGCAATACAGAAAATCGCCATAGTTACAAACGAAACAAAAAAAAACTTTTCTTTTTCACAAAAAAAGGCTAAGATTTTTCAATAATCACAGACGCAGTTCAGACTCCGATCAATGGTATCTATAGAATAAGGGAGCATCACCAATGCTTGTAAAAAGCTGCTAAGCTGGTGATTCTGAAGGGTCAGATTGCATAATAAGATAAGTTTATTGAGAGGTCGATCCAGACCCAGACACTACATGCATTATCTCATACACGAGTGCGCATGCATTCATAGTATGGCAATTTTCATGTTTGGAGTGCTGCCAAACTTGACCACTCTTATTTATTAAGCTATAAATGAAGTTGTCATCCAAGCAATTTTCAAGTAAGAGCCTGCTGTTATCTATGTGCTTAAGTATTTACGTTTTGTCGTGGACTACGTCTGGAGCTGCCAAAATGTGAGCATATTTTAAAATGTGCTCAGACATTTTGTTTAATTCAGGGTGAATACCACTCGTAGGAAATTAATTGCTGTATGAAGGAATTCAGTTGAAATAGGTACTATATTTATTTTTATTTCGTTTAGGATTTCTCCAAACACAATGTCGTGTGCTGCTAAGATACAACAACCGGACTATTACTGTAAAAAAAAACTCACTTTACCTAAGTTTTCACGGTGATATTTTTACAGAATAAATCAGCAATTGTAAATCCAGAATATGGACGTGCTCACCTAATATTGTGTATTATCTACTAGAAAATGTTACTTTACACAAACCGCATTTCAAATAGAACGAAGCACTGACATAGCTGCATATTTTAGGTAAGTATTTGTCAGACAACATGAAAGCCAGCGCCAAAGTCATAAGTATCACCTAAGCAAATCGTACTGCGTCGTAATTCAACGCGACCACATCATGAGCCAAACGTCCAAGCGCACTCTTTCAACGGTAAATAGTACAAAATTAATGAGCTTGTAATTAAACCTGTGTTTAGACAAACATGGGGACCGTTCACATCAAAGGCAAGGGATGAAGATTAAACAGGGCTGCGTCTGCGCCACGTGGCAGCATTAGTCTGCTTTGTATTGCCAACTTTACTTTGCTGTTCGAAAAAATCACATATAACCTTATCGTTCTGCAAATGAGGTTGAAAATCCTTTGGAAGTTATTTGGGTGAGTGAAAGTTATCCTTGTTTATGACAAGAGTTGACAATGCAACTAGTCTCAACTATCATGGGATTTGCCGTGTAATAGGGTATCTCTTACTAGTAAGCGTTTAAAAGCAAAGATAAGGCTGTTTGCTAAGTGGCGGGGTATCGGGTTTTTGTAATCTGCCTGTGATTTTGTCTGGGCAAGTTTGCAAGTCACTCCCCTTATGTGGATAAGGCTTATTCTGCATTCAACGCGGGAGCTACGCTATTAGTTTTCGACTCTTGGCCAATGACTTTAAGCAGAAAATCGTTGTTTTAAAAGTTTTGCCGGTTTTCTACGAGTATTACTGAGCACTTTTCCAGGTTTAGTTTTAAACTCTATTTAAAGATTGGTTTTAGGTGTCTTTTGCTTGGTGTCATCTTCGACAGTATATCATACCTCTAATAATATACCTCTTATATAAAGGTATAATATACTTCTTATATAAACAAGATGGACATGAAGTCCACATGTCTTATCTGACTACTCGGGTTGCATTTCCGATACACCAAAATAATATATGTAAGGATTCCTATATACAGACGCCAGCCTGCACGTCAAGCTACCCGAAACTCCTGCCGGGGTAGCGGGATCGTCCGAAAGGGTTACCGCTGCCCTGGTACATAAAGGGCTAAGGAAGGAACACGGGTGGGTTTTAGTCAGTAAGAGTCTGACACTCCCTTCTGCTCCACCCAGAGCGGGAGGGGCCATGTGATGATTTCCCATCCCAAAAAAAAAAAAAAAAAAAAAAAAAACTACCCGAAACTGTCAAATTTTCCCAATCAACCTTGAACCTTAATGCTGTAGCGATAAAGTTGAAAATATATTAAAGAAATTTGATAGTTTGTAGTAGCTTGATGTGCTGGCGCTTGTACAGAATAACTCAATATCATTTCATTAAAAAAAAACATGACTCACGAATGCACAAAAACCAAAGCTACGCAGGGTTAGAAATTTGTAAAATGTCGTGAAAAAAATATCACTTTTTTACATTTCACGGGAAAACCGCTTCGATTTGGCAAGAGCACATTGTTTTTTCTACTCGAAAGCCAGATTCCCATTTACGCAATCTGCGGTAAAAGCGAGCGATACTCGATACAGTATATTATTATCAACCTCCTATCGATTTCAGTACTGTTACAGGGATTTTTTCTACGTCTTCCATTTGAGATGATGCCTTGATTAAAGTGTTATTAAGAAATCCTACTTTTCCATAAGTTTTCAATTCATTATTCGTACTTATTTACATACCGAGACCCCTCCGTGCCTCGGAAAGCAAGTTAAGCCGTTGGTCCCGGCTGTCATTCGTGGATTTTTGACAGTCGTTACGGGTAGTCAGAAGCCCGAAAGTCTGACAACCAGTCTTACCAAGGGGTATCGTATTACCCAGTAACTGGGTTGTGGAGTTCAGATAGGCAGTCGCTCCATGTAAAATACTGGGATTCAGCTGCATCCGGTTAGACTGGAAGCCGACCCCAACATAGTTGGGAAAAGGCTATGCAGATGATGACTTATTTCTGAGAATTGGAGGTTACCTATAGACAAACAAGCTAAAATAAAGTTTACTTAATAGATAAACCACAAAATTCGGCATGCCACTTACAAAACCACAAAATTTTATTACCTATTACGATATACCTGTAAGCGATATTTTTTATGAATTATTCAAGAAAACCACAATAAATTTCCCAACCTGCATCAACAATCTTTCATAATACCTCCCAACGGACACATCCAACAAATACAAAAGGAACAGATCTGTTATAGCACAATAACCTAGATGCGTAAGCACTTAGGGATATGGCCCGAAGTAGGTCAGCTCCCAAGAGGTTCGTCTCGGCATAATGCTTCGAAGACATGCGAACAATGGGCCGGTGCATCGAACACAACGCTCGCACTTGGCACGTTGTAATATTCCACTTTTTCAATAATGCTGAGCACTGCAGCTCTGGAATATTTGGTGCTTGTGTTCTAGAATTCTGTACCTATATGAGATCGTGATGGTATTTCAGGTGGGGATTGCGATTTGAAGGAAGTATTATTTTTATTGCACGAGTTTTAATCGGATATGTTCGATTTCACTTCGAGTAACACTTTTAGGTCGGGTAGGTTTCTATGTATATCGCATAATTTCCCCTGAGCTAATTATTTTTTGTGTTCTTTTTGCGTCATGTTTACCGCAAGTAAACCTATTTTAATTTTTTTTTTCTAGTTAACAGTTAAAACATGTTGGTTTAAAAAGGCTTTGCTAAAGCTAAATTACGCGTTTTGTAAGCCTTGCATTGTCGCAAAAGTATCCAGTAATAAACTCAAATTATCGATGAATAGTAGAATGTTTCAACGCTAGTATTTAAATGACGGTTCATACACGATGCAACCAATAAGAAAATAGTTAAAACCGCATTGTATGTCGCCTCGTACGTTCGTTACGATTGATTAATAAATCCGATCTGATTTTAAACTTAAATAAAAGTGTATGTTTATCTACCAGTCTGCCTGCTAAGCGTAGTGATTACGGCATTATCCTCTGCACACGATCCTTTGGGGCTGTCGGTCCCATGGGCAGGCTCGTTTTACCACTGGACATTTTATGGGTTGTTGTTGCAGAGGTTTTATCAGTGAGAGTTTGTAACTAGTACGTCATTATTCCTGCCTACCTTATCAAATTTCATGAAGATGAAGTCGGCTCCAAATAGACGTCATCAGTCCGAGAAGGAACACCTACGTTCATACTATTACAATTTATGTAAACATTCCTTTTGTTGAGCCTCCTTTTTTTTTGGATTCAAACCACCCACGGCCCTGGCAGGCATTGGCCCTAGCGGACCCCGTCAGTTCGTGCTGACATCTCTTTGAGACGCGCGTGAAACACAACGCGCCATCGACCCGGGCCTGGTCCTTGCCGGGCGGCGAGATACCCATTGCTCGCCGCCCGCAAGCTCGCGCTTACGGTGGCCGGGAGTCGGCTGGTGACTCCCGACCTCCAGGGCGTCTCCTGCGGCGACTAGGGGCGTGAGGGCGCATAGATTGCCTCTCCCTCACGCCCTCCGCCTCCTCCTTTGCGAGCATTACTGCTTCGCAGAAGGTGACGGCTTCCCATACACTCTCGCTCCGTACCATGTCCTGGACCAGGGCCGGATGCGGAGCCTTAGGGGCTAGGTTTTTACAAATGCCCTGGACCTCACACTAGGATTCCCTGTGTCGTAGGGTCCAGTCTCTTCCCAAATAAGGTAGACATTTTCATTTATGTAGGTGAAATAATTAACATGAAGTTAAGAAATAATAGTTCCGTTTCTAATTACATTAAATTGAGACACTATAAAAGTACAATCTTTATCTCTCTACATACCATAACAGCCCCAATCTCCGTCCACCATTTTACATATTTTCCAACCGCCTTTATGAACGCTAATCTCTTTTAATCCTTCCCATACTACATATTCCGAATGTATTACTGAACCTACGTATTTTCCGATTTAGTATTCAAGTCAGGTCATTTTGCGTGCACCTCTGTCTGCCGGGTCCGAAAGCCCGATTATATTAATCCTACGTGCGTTTTGTGTCGTCCGAAAACGCTCTGGTGGACCACTCTCATTTGAATGCAGCGTTCTGATTGGACGGTTTTCAATGCGTATGTTTTTAATTAAGTAATTAGTTTAATGACGTAATGGCGGGTTGTGGAGGTATTTTTGGTTGATTTAGCTCGGAATGAATTAAGTGTTTAATAGGTAGGTTTTTATTAATTACACAGATATTCACTAGTTTGCAGCTTTAGGTTATAAATGTATGGGAATTCATTGACTCACTGGTGCTTTTAGGCCCAGTTGCACCACAATTTACTAAATGCGTTTAGCGCTAAACGTATTATAAACAACGTTTTGTTTCTTTCAATTGTTTTGAAAATGACAGAGAAATAACGTTGTTTTAAATTAGTGTGACTTGTGGTGCAAGTGAGCCTCAATCTGGTTTTTGATTTACATAGATAGGTGATCCAAAAAATTAAAAATTATGTTTAGTTACGAATAAAGATAGTTTTTCATTTTTGTTGGATCACCTAAACCGAGTTTTGTACGCCAAACTCGTCTCTTGAAATTAAAACAGAGTCAAAGTGGATAAAAAAATCCCTATATTTAATATCCGCACTCGCCGGTGCATGTCCGATTCCATTCAATGTAAAAATAAAGAACTGAAGAGTAATCACTGTCCGTATGAAAAGTTCCCATTCATAGCAGAGTTAACGTTCAACTAAGTTTCAATCCACTCTTTTTGCGAGGGCCGATCGAATTCGCCAAAACTGCTTCATTTTGCTATTTTTTTTCCAGCCCACCCAATTTTAGAGGATCTCCCGCGCTCTCCGACAACCTAACAGTTTTAGGTAAGGTGGGAGTTATGAGGGGTCTTTGTATGTTGGTTATGTTCGTGGAAGTCGGTAGTGCCGTTGAAGCCGACAATGTGTATAAATAGGCAATACCGATGGCGATCACGTAGCTGTAACGAGGCGTCGCGTCTAGTAGCGATCGATCTATAGGTACGATGATGGAATTTACTGACGGACGCTCGTAGGTGGAGGCGTTAAAAGCCGTTTTGCTTTGTCTGGGATTAAGATTTAGGAGCATGTGTAGACATGAGGGAGAAATGCGGGTTTGTGGGCACGATAAAATATACCTGGGAAGGATTATTTTTATTATGTTAGGTGTGATTATAGTGGGAATCACTTCTGCTGTTTACCAACGGCAGAATGTAATTAGGTATTAAATTGGGCTGGCAAATGGATTCACGAGTATCCAGATATTTGTCGGTCTTTTAAGCATCATTATACACAATCAGGTGAAGGAAAAACATCGTGAGGAAACCGGTATGTTTTAGCGATGACATGTGACATCCACCAACCCGCACTGGGCCCGCGTGGTGGATTATAGCCCACTCCCTCTCAAAGAGAGCTGACCTGTGTCCCAACAGTGGGTACTTTGTAGGCTGATTATGTTACTAGTTTGTATATAGAATCAGTGTGTACTACAGGTGAAGTAAGCATTTGAGAAAACTTTAGTTGCTTTTACCTTTCCCTTCCAATGCATTTTAGTGTATGTGTGTTTTTGAAATGTTTTTAGAGTAAGTTCAGCATTATTAATATGCATAGAAAGACAACATTACGATGTTACCTTGCTATGCATATTAAATAGGTTCAGGACTTGCTACAATAACTAAACTTTTGGAGCTGCATTAACAAAATATTGTAGTAAAGTTGAAAGTTACATGAACTGGCGTGAATAAAGTAAACTGGTGAAGTTTTAGATTATCTCTTGTGGTTTTAGGTTTCATGTACATGAAATTTTTGGAATTTGTTTTAATTAACTACTTGTTGTATTACAGGAAAATGTCGTGGAAAGTTTTGAGTATGAATGTCGGTGGCTATAAGAGTAGGGGAAGACCAAAGAAATGATGGATGGACTGTGTGAATGATGATATGGTTAGGAATGGAGGTGACTGCCGAGATGATGACTAATAGAGAAGTATGTAATAAAAAGACATGTTGCGCCGCCCCTTAAATAAATTGGGATAAAGGCAGGCGAATGACTCATGGAAGGATTCTAAAATCTTACATATGAGCTTGAATACCACTAATCCTTGGGCGATATAATCATTTATTTTCATCTATGACTATGAAGGAGTACCTACCTAATAGGCCTCCTGTGTCTAAAGTCAAAGTATCCTTCCCAAACCAGTCACATAGATTTCCCCTAATTGTGTCTATGGCTACCTGAAAAAAATAGAATGGTCGGTTTTTTTTATTTCCAAACAAACTTTAGGTAAGTTATGATTTATAGCAGATGTGTATGAATTCAGTGTATGTCTGACTATATTGTTTGTACAAACTAGTTGACTCTTGGCATAACAGATGGCGCCACTGTCGTTTTCCCGCTATCGCACTCTCTTAGAATTTATTATTCAATCCGAGTGTGTCTTCACAATGTTTTTTTTCCTTGTTTTTCTTTCTTTGCGAGGAAATCACAGCTTGAAGCGATGTGATAAGGAATATTGGTGTCAAGCGTGTACACGCAATAATAACGAGAAAATATTGTCGAGTAGAGAGGTTTGGAGTAGCAGTTTAAGTACCTACCAATTTTTTTATTTCAAATTATTGTTAATCACAATTTGTACAAGAATAGAATAGACAGCGACCCCTAAACTAGGCATTTGCCTGTATCTTGGGAGTCAGGTATATATGTTCTATGGGAGTCAGTTGCGACATTTTCAAAGTGTGGTACATGGTGATTATTGCAAGATAGGAAAACAGAAACTAAGATTTAAATTAAAATGAATTAAAATAAAATAAAATAAAAGAACTTAGAATATGCATTGCCATCAGCGTGAGACCAAACTAAGCAAAATAAAATTAACAGTGTGAGATCAATTAAACAACAAAATAATAAGAAATAATATCGAAAGTAACAAAATAAAAATCAACAAAAATCTAATCAATTATATATAATATCAATTTTTACAAAATTATGTGTAGAGCGTAAACGTGAGTATGTGTTAGAGAGTGTGAGTGTGTTAGGTGGTGTGTGTGTGTGTGAGTGTGTGTTGTGAACGTCAGCGAGAGTGTAGGAATCCGTTTAGACTGTATAATTTAAAACTGCTGTTCTCTGGATTTCGTGTTATCTTTTTATCATCTTATTTAAAGAAAATTATTCATAAAGATAAACTACTGTCTGTCATAGATTAGTTGTTACTTTTATCCTTTTAAAAGTCATCCAACGTTTGCAAGGGGATAAAACACAAATGGCTCCACTTTTTCTTTTAGGGAGTAAACATTTTTTTTAAAGTTGTCACATTTACTATCTTTTAAGAACTTTTGAATCAGTGGTTATGAAATATTCCAAATACCGCCATATTTCTTGAGCCCTCAAAACTTACATAATCATACCAAGCCTCACATATCACGCCTTCTTTCCATGGGATTAGGCAGGAACACCTACTACGATCCTTACACACTCCTTTTGCTTCATTAACGTTCATACATCTGCGTGGTAATTACGTAACACGGTAACAATAGGAATGGCTTTCATTTTGACAGTTCAACAACATTTATTGTGTTATCTACGTTACTGGGCAGACAATTTTTTTGATCACATGAAGCAATGGTTTAGCAATATCCTGCAAAATGATTCAGGTTGTGATTGAGAGAACACACAATCAATCGGATTCTGAATCATTTTTAAGCAAATTGCTAATCCATTGCTTCATAAGTTCGAAAAATTTGCCTGCTCAACACGTAAATAACGCAATAAATGTTGTTGAACTGTCAAAATGAAACCCGTTCCGATTGATCGTGTGTTACGCAATTAGGGTGCTGGTCATACACGCATGCCGGTTGAGTGTACTACGCTCCTGACCTTTCTGAATGACATCACTAACAAAAACTTCACTTTTCAAAATAATGTTTGCCTGTTTGGGGAATACACTCGCAAGTTTTTGGGGAAATAGAATCCAAATAAAAACTACGAAAATGGAAATAGGCACTAAACGAAAAGGTAATCCACGTAAGAGCTTTTTCTTTACGAAACATTTTATACATAGCATCGATAGGTAAGCTTAGCCAATTCCAGAAGGCCAATTCTCGTAATTTAAAACGTTCAAAGTCTAGTCGCAGTCTCATCTCGGCGACAAACAAATGTCAAAAACTTGTCAAAATGTAGGGAAATTATAAGTATTTTTTGACAGATTGAGACTGAGATCAGACTATGAACGTTCTTAAAATTACGAGAATTGCCCCTCTGATATAACCACTTAGTTCGTCCTCCTACTTTCCTATTACCTTAAATTTTTTGTCGTAAAACTATTTGCCTGTACAATTTCAATCAATCAACCTGCCTAGCCTTTTCTCAATTATGTTTGAGTCGGCGTCCAGTCTACACGGATGCAGCTGAATACAAGTATTTTACATGAAGCGACTGCCTATCTGACCTCCACAACCCAGAAAACCAGGACATATCGCAGCCGGGTGCACAAGTAGTGGCAACCAGGGAAGTCTTTGAAAATATATCTACATATATATATTATAAGTGTATAGTGATAGGTACCTCTTCGTAAGACTGGTTGTCAGACTTGTGCTTGTGACTACCCGTAACGACTGTCAAAGATCTAGAATGACAGCCGGGGCAAACGGTTTAACGTGCTTTCCGAGGCACGGGTCTGGATATGTAATGGATGGTCACCGATTCACGGACCAGCCTCGGTAAGCGCAGTTTAACTTTCGATGTACCCATGCTTGCTCCTTGCTTCTATAACAACTTTCTTATTCAATAAAATATTTGTCGTAAAAGCATTTGTTAGTCCAATTTGAGGGTTCTAAATAAACTGGTTATGAAAGTGTATGGGCGTTTTTCATCCTTTAACCATAATAAATGTAGGGCTAGTTTGGTAAAGCATTGATTTATAAAGGGATCGACGATGTTTAAAATTGCTTTATAAATTGTAGTGGTTGAACGTGCAAGCTCAGGGGTTGAAAGGGGTAGTAAATAGATGCAGGTGGGGCCGAAGTGCTGGCTTTATGTAGGTAAGCAGAGTTCATAGTAATGAGGTCATATTGATTTTGGTCAGCTGTTTTCGAGGTCCTTGTTAAGTTATTGAACCCAACATTGAGACAAGTTAAATATATCTCGTAAAGGCCTCTTCTAAAAGATTTGAAAAATATGAAAGCATAATAGTCGTTTCTGAGTTTCTTGCTCATTCTTCTCCATAGAGATCTACGTTTTGGAATGGGCAACTAGCTTCAACTTTCTGACTAACTGACCGACTCGTTGACAGTTCAAAAGTGCCTGTAAATGGTTTAATTGAAATAAATGCTTTGACTTTCAGCTGAGTTTTGTACTGGGTTGAGTAGGTACTCTGATATTTAACGCTGTATTTTTTTCCAAAGAAAAAAAAGACACTCAGTTTTATCATCTTCCTGAAACACAATTTACCTTAAAAATCCTTCTAAAAAAAAATCCTCTTATCCTAGTTTACTTACTTACGTCGGCATAAGAGTTATTCTTCCAAGTTGCACGAATGAACGCTTGTCGAGTGGCCAATAAAACAACGGCCAACTTCTGTGAGACAGACTATAGTAGTAACGTAATATGAAACGTGTACACCGTCGTAAAGAAAAAGTTGGATTATGTTTGAGAATAACACCCCTAATGTTCAGAGTTGAGTGGTTTTGTGATGATATTCGAAGTAGTTGGAATTGCTTTTGTAGAGGTTCTAACGGAAATGGCTACCATGTCTCTTCTTGTAGGTGCCATGATGGTAAATAACAGTGGTGTTATCCTTCTGGAGAGAGAGACTTCTTATGGATATTATAAAAATAGAGTATGGAAAGAAAGAAAGACAGAAAAAAAATACGTTTATTTGCAGTAAACATGACGCAAAAAAGAACATAAAACAATAAGAACAAAAAAATACAATAAGAATTGGTTGACATGCGTCACATCCACGCATAACAGCTATCGTTCAGCATTATGCTGCGACCCTACGCAAGACAGAGCCCCAGCGCTGGTTTTCAGCGACAGCCGGCGCCTACGTAATGACGTCGTCCGATATCATAGAAGGTTTGCCAAGATTTCATAGAAGTTGGATGAACATATTTTAAGAGTACTAGCTTTCTGTGGTCTTTTAAGAGTTTCTATCAAACATTTGTTTTATAAGCAAGACCACAGATGATCATTATCTGCCTAGCCTTTTTCCCAACTATGTTGTGGTCGGCTTCCAGTCTAACCGGATGCAGCTGAGTACCCAGTATTATACATGGAGCGACTGCCTATCCTACCTCCACAACCCAGTTACTGGGTAATACGAAACCCATTGGTAAGACTGGTTGTCAGACATTCGGGCTTCTGACTAACGACGACTCGTAACGACTGTCAAAGATCCACGAATGATAGCCGGGACCAACGACTTAACGTACTTTCCGAGCCACGGAGGGATATAATTTGGTTTGTAAATATGGTATGTAAATATGGTCATCCATCCACGGACTAACCGCGGCAAGCGTAGCTTAACCGAGCTGTTGTTATTTCTTAGCCACAAGCCCCTCAAGAAGCAAGATAAGAACACAATATCAAATTCAAAGACGACACGGTTGGCGCAGTGGCTGAGCGATCGACTGCTGCGCTGCGTGTCGCGGGTTCGATTCCCGCACGGAACAAATATTTGTATTGTCTATAGGTAGTTGTAGTAGTACGATACAGGAGAAATTCCTAGTGTGGGGCAACGTTTTTAAAACAAAAAAAAATAAAATTATACTATCTACAGGCTTATGTCCGTCAGCGGGAGATAAAAATTGTTCTATCAATTAGGTGATTCTAAAAGACCATTTTTATTACAGGTAATTAATGGGAGCACCAACATAGCACGTGTTAAAACAGATTCAACAAAGGAGCACATGTATCAAAGTGCCCACGCACATGCCTAGACGACTAATTAACTATGTAGACACAGGCACGCCCTAGTCCGCCCAGTAAATGAACCTAATTGATACGAGGCCAATTACTAGGCAAAGGCTTCATTACCTTAATGCTTTTATTTTGGTAGTTTCATTGTGAGGTTGAATTATTTGACTTATAAGGCAGTTTCCTTGCAATTATGGGAATTTTAGTAGCGATATTTTATAAAACCTGTGAAACAAAGATGAACGCGAGCAGTGGCGGCCCAGTGGTCACGGCCGGGACTTACGAGTTACAGGTCGTAGGTTTGAACCCTGACAGACGATTTACTTTGTGTAAATTATTTCATCACCACTGCTTTCAAAGCAGTGATGGAAAATATCGCGAGGAAACCGGCAAATCCGATAATCGATGTCATGTGACATCTACCAACGCGCTCTGGGCCCGTGTGGTGAATATTACGGCCCATTCCCAGAAAGGAGGTCTGTGTCCCAGCGGTGGGAACATTATAGGCTGATTATGCTATGGAACAAAGTTTAAGATGCAGTAACCCATTTGTGTAGAAAAATCCAGAATAAGAACGAGAGGACGGACGTGCATGGTCTGGTCAATCCTCATAAATTGGGAAGTTTTAAAAGCATATGCATAAAGTAAGGCGAAATGGAGAAAGAAAGAAAGGAAAGAAAGAAAGAAAATACATTTATTTGACACAAACTAAAAGACACACAATACACCAGATATATACACCAGACAAAACAAACAATAAGATTAAAAAAAAATAAAAGATTAAATAAAAAATGTGAAGTCCGATGTAAGAAAATTATCAGGAAAGTGTGCCTCACGGCTGTGCCAAAAAGGCCCAGTTCAGCAAAGGAGAATAAGAAAGTTGATCATTGATCATATCACCATTAAAATTGAAATCGAACTGTTATCATTCATACTACATCCATGTTGAAATCGAGATTTGAACACACAGTGTCATTAGAACTATAACATCATTTATGGTGGCCTTACAACGTTTGCTTGTATCAAAATCCATTTTGCCTGTGTAAGTGTGTGTATATACCCTCTGATGCATGAGGTCGTGGGCACGTCCAATGTGACTTTTCCAATTGATATGTACTTTTTGAGTTTATCTTAGACTTTACTGGATGTTAACTATGAACTTGGAGTCCTATTTAATAGAAGTCTGAAATCGCCAACCCGTTGAGCAAGCGTGGTGAGCAATGATCGTGCCGTTTCTGTATGGGTAGAGGTATTTACAGTGGACTGGGACAATAATGCGGGCTATTCGGCAACGGCTAATGGAAATTCGGCTACGCCGCTGGTGAATAAAATCGCAAGTCCAAAACCGACTTTGGTCGTGAGGCGACCGGTCGCATGTGGTGGGTGACTAAAATCGACCGTAAAAATGCTTAAGTCGCAAGCGCTAAGGCGTAAAATCGGTCATCGCGTGAGGTCGATATTTTGATGCAAAATGAATTAGTCACCTGCGACTTATTTCGACCTGTGTGAATGGAGTGGTGATTCGGCTTGTGAGACGATTTGGTGAGCGATCAGCCGCACGCCTAAAATTGACCTAGTGCGAATCCCCCATAGCTGACTGTCACTTAATTTTTCTACTAGACACAATTACTTTTTCTATTGACTCTATTGTTACCGAACTTAAGAAGCTTGCCTAACATACGAGGGGTTAATACGCGCCGGGTATTTTTATTATTAACTGTGCATTTAGTTTAATCTTAACTAGTTTAGATATAAATCAAATAATCCTCCAAACATCTCACGAAAATATACGTATACAAGTACGTCGCTGTAATCTGCACAAAACAGGTATATTGATTGGTTCACAACTGTTTTCCATTAACGGTACACAATCCGGGTACATACCGACGTTAATTCGCTTCAGGCGTACCATTCGTAGACTTTAAAATTATTGTATACTCGCTTTTTATGTCCCCGTATGTCCATGTACGAAGTAATTGGAAAAATATTTTAGTAGAACATGATTTTTTACGGGACTTTATTAAATATTTCATCCGCGAGGTGATTGTCACTGTTAATATTTTTATAAGTTCTTTTGTTTATTTTATCTATAGCATTATCAGTCTATAATGTTCCCACTGCTGGGACACAGGCCTCCTCTCGCTGAGAGAGAATGGGCCGTAATCCACCACGCGGTAGTAGGTTTTATGGTTCTTGGATTGGATATGGTTTTCTCACGATGTTTTCCTACATCGTTTTGAGAGCAGTGGTGATGAAATAATTTACACAAAGTAAAGCGTTTGTTTGAGTTCGAACCTACGACCGGTCGCGGCCGCGCGGCCGTTATTACTGGGCCACCATCGCCCATTTTATCTATACATTCTTTCTCATTCTTTATTAAGTCGTAAAACCCGTTTGAAACAGGGGTGGTTCGCTAGTTTTAAATAAAGAAAGTTTATAGCACTCTGGGACCTAGGCCTGCACTTAAGTCACGCTTATCTGTGACTTAAGTAGTCCTTTCTTGCACAGAAAAGTGTGACATAAGTGCGTGTTTAAGTCACACGAGCTATAAAATAGTATACGATACATATTAATGCACGACATATCGTAATGTACTATTTTTATTATCTTCGGCTAATCAGTGCGAAAATTCTGTCGTGTTTGCTATTATTGATTGACACACCATAACATAACAACAAGGTGGTTTTCCCTGAAGGGTTAGGCAAAGGCGTATTAGTACACTATAATTATCATTATTTAGTAAGTCGGATGTTACGAATTAAGGTGTAGGTATGTGTCCGGGTAACCCATGAAATTCAAATTTTCATACGGTTTTTGCGCTTGGCAGGTCAGTATTAAGTTGTATGATTATCAAAATATGACATAACATTATATTATTTACAGAATTATAATAAAAGAAAACCATCAATTCAACTCTCTAAGTTGAAATTACCCTATCGAATGACTATTTCATGGAATCGTGACTTTTGAGGCCAATTCTAATTTCGACAGTTGTATTGAAATCATCAATACAACTGTCGAAATTAGAATTGGCCTCAAAATATAGTAATTAAGGTTATAATTTTCAAGATCATATTTGTTACGGTCACGAATCATATTTTGATCTCCATACATCCTGGCACTGACCAGCAAATTGCAAAAAACGTTAGAAAATTTGTTTATTGCGGGCTGTCTTGGCGTATCCTCTTTAAGAACTTTGAAAATCACTAAAGTGAGAGAATCTCTTGTTGAACATAGAAAGAAAGAAAGAAAAAGTATTTATTGCGACTCGTACAGGAAGATCATATAAGTAAACTAAACACAATAAAAAAAAAAAAAAAAAAACAAATTATATAAAATAAGTAACAAAAAGAAAAATGAAACAGAAAGTCCTATACGAGGCCAAAAGGCTTCTATCTCAGCATGATGTTAAGACATTTAAAAAAATAAATGTCGCAGCCCTGGTATTCTGATAGGGCCCGCTGTGATGTCAAGGGCTATTACAGTAATAAATAAATAAATAATTGTATTATTTATATACACCGTTAAATTTTGATAATTTAATCCTTAAAAGGGGTCATTGTACTCATCATTATGAACAACTTTTACTACGGGACCATCCCTGAAATCGTGAAAAAAAAATCAGTTGATCCATAGATTTATGTTCGCATAACTCGACATAATGTATGGATCAACTGATTTTTTTTTTCACGATTTCAGGGTTGCCCCCGTAGTAAAAGTTGTTCATAATGATGAGTACAATGACCCCTTCTAAGAAATAAAACGATCGAAATTGAACGGTGAACATATATTATCAAATATAATAAATAATTCATTCTTATTAGGTACCTACATTAAAACATTGCTAAGAGACGTAGATATCCAAATCAAACCGAAATGCAAAGTACTTATGTGTATGAGAAAATTTTGTGCCTGTCTTTTATTCTACCACTAACTTCTGCCTGCGACTTCGACATCATCGCATCACATCGCATCGCCTGCCCGCGCTATTACTGTTAATTATTCTTTCTGACTTTTTTTGTTTTTGCTCGGCCCCTAAGTGTCTCAGCGTGATGATAAGAAGCCTTCCTCAAGAATTGGGCTATCAAATGCAAAAATAATTTTTCAAATCCGGTAGTTCCAGAGATTAACGCGTTAAAACAACAAGACTCCTCAGCTTTATTGTTAGTATAGATTTCTCAATTAAAATGTACCCACATAACACGAACGAACCACCCAATCCAACTATTCTAATTCCTAGCTCACAGTACCTGAATAAAATACACCGAAACTTGTTAAACCACGTTAGTGAGCGTCGAATCGGTTAAATTCGGACGTTTCATTACAAGAATTTGATTTATCGGACGAACTCTGAAACACTGGGCACGTAGCGAACGTTCTACAGGAGTAATTTGAATGCGATCGCTGTGTACTGTGTTCATAATGACTGCGGGATTTAGCCGGTTTGAGTTCTAGGACCTTTATTAATCGTGACGGTTCATTATTATTGACAACCATTTCGTCAACTATTCAGAGGGGCAATTCTCTGAATTTTAAGAACGTTCTCAATCTGCCAAAAATACCTCTAATTACCCTACATTTTTGACAAGTTTTTGACATTTGTTTGCCGCCGAGATGAGACTGCGACTACATTTTGAACGTTTTAAATTACGAGAATTGGTCTTCAGATATCACCTAGCTTTGTAATGTCAATAATATATGTGTTATAAAAAACATAACATCATGCCTGTATTCCCCAAAGGGTTAGGCAGAGTTGTACCTATAGTACACCCACATTTTGCCAGTTATGTTTAAGTCCCATGTTATTGGAGGCGAGCCTGTTGCCATCCAAATCCAGACTCTGGGTTGCCACTTAGAAATAGGCTGTGAAGCCTAGCAGCTCGTCGCCCACGCCTTTATGACCTGTCTGACCTCCACAACCCAACTTACTGAGTAACACGACATCCGTTGGTAAGAACTGGTTTTTAGACTTTTGGGCTTCTGAAACCCGTAACGACTGTCGAAGATCTACGAATGACAACCGCACGGAAAGGTCTTGGTTTTATGCCTTGTCACCCGCGGTGTTATACCGTGTTAATTTATTGAGTGATCTGGACTTTATCGGACTCAAACTAATTAGAATCTTTGTAGGTATGTGGCTTTAGTTGTGTTTTCAAAAAATAACATAAAAATATGTTTCAGAATATTATATTAAAAACACCGAAGCAATATCAGCTCAACAAATAATAATAAGCCAAAGAAACAGTTGTATCAGAAGCAAACAAGACTTACGAGTATTACATCGCTCTCTGAACATAAAAATTGAAACAAATTATTAACTGGCTATAAATAAGGGTTCGGAGCTCGTTATCTGGCAGTCTGCCAGCAACGCTTTAGATAGGAAAAACCTCTTGTTCGAGCTGCAAGCTAGAAAGGACATTCGGACATGCAACTAATGGGATTCTGTGATTACAACCGTGATTTATGCTAAGTATTTGAAGCTCTTTTAGAACAATTTCTTAGTATTATTCACGAAGTTGCAGAGAAAAGGATAAATTGGTTCAGGACTAACTGTCTAGAAGGACCAATTTTCCAAGGCATTTAACGTCCGTGAATGTTTCTTGGTCCTTGACCTTTGCAGATCTTCATTAGTCCCAAATCTATATACTAAAGCTGAAGAGTTTGTTTGAATGCGCTAATCTCTGGAACTACCAGTCGGATTAGAAAAATACTTTTTGCATTTGCTCATTTCTTGAGGAAGGCTATAAGCTACTTAACATCACGCCAAGACACTTAGGAGCCGAGCAAAAACAAAAAAAGTTAAAATGATCACAAAATAGCGCGGGCCGGCGATATGCGATGCGACGGTGTTAGTTGGGGGAACAAGAAATTTCACGCGAACGAAGTCGTGGCCTGAAGCTAGTATTTATATATTTTTGGACTTCTTAGGGATTGTTATAAAATAATAAATTATTCGTTTACTTTAAAAATAAACACAATAGAATTACTTAGTTTCGGAGAGTGAGGCAACTAATGGACAGGCAAAGTAATTCCCGCTAAAACGCTTCGTGAAAAATAGAAATGGAATTTACTTAGGATAAGTAATTTGGGTGATAGCGTGATAAATTCATGTCGTACTTAAAGACTAGAAGACACAGAAAAAGCTTTTTGATAAAATATGATAAACGACTTGTTATACAAAAAAGGTATATTTTTACGCAATGTACAAGATGGAATGTACGGTCACCAAAGTAGATAAGTGACCAGTGTCGTCGACTATAATTGAAGTTTAGTAAGGAACCGATGGATGTTTTCGAATAAAATTTTATTTGATTAATAGAAAACAAACAGTTAATTTATTGAATTAAATTTAATTAGGAAATGTCCATCAGTTTCTTACTAAACTTCAACTATATCCAACGACCTTGGTTACTTATCTCTTTTGGTGACTGTACAAGGATGGTGGATGGTGGTCCATTAAAAGATCTTTAAACTTTATTTAACGGTTGTCATACAGATTACGTTTGTCCGGAACCGAGAACAGTTTTATAACAATAAAAATTCTTGTAACACGATTTATTTTTGTAACAACTAGTAGTAACATTTTCAGCATTTTATTTAAAATCAGCGTTGTAATTGCATAACTAATTAACTGTAGTAATGTAATTATGACAGTTCAACAACATCCATTGCGTTATTTACGTTGTCGAGCAGACACATTTTTCGAACATATGAAGCAATGCACTAGAAACATCTTTCAAAGATTGTGATTGAATGTTACGCAATAGGATGCCGATTCCGTTATCAGAGGGGCAATTCTTGTAATTATAAGAACGATCTTAGTCTCAATCGGTCGGGAGCCGCGTGACGACTCCCGGCCACCGTAGGCGCGGGCCTGCGGGCGGAGAGCAATGGGTAGCTCTCCGTCCGATCAGGACCAGGCCCGTGCCGGACGGCGTGTTTGTGTTCCACGCGCGCCTCAAAGAGATGTCAGCGTAGTTGACGGGGCCCGACAGGGCCGAAGCCTGCCGGGGTAGCGGGATCGTCCGAAAGGGTTACCGCTGCCCTGGTACATAAAGGGCTAAGGAAGGAACACGGGTGGGTTTTAGTCAGTAAGAGTCTGACACTCCCTTCTGCTCCACCCAGAGCGGGAGGGGTCATTTGATGATTTCCCATCCTGAAAAAAAAAAAAAAAAAGTCTCAATCTGTCAAAAATACCTGTAATTTCCTTACATTTTCACAAATTTTTGACATTTGTTTGTCGCCGAGATGAGACTGCGACTAGATTTTGAACGTTTTAAATTACGAGAATTGCCCTACAGATTGTACCGAAGGACCAACCCCATACTTTCAAAACTTTTCACCGCTTGACATGTATGAATGTTACAAGCGTTCAAATCTCATCTCGAAGCTAATACCTGTGAGTTGAGGGGTTCCATTCTTCACGCATCATCGTGTCTTCGCATGGGGTGTGCCAATGGGGCGGAAAAGTCGTTAGATAGTGCCTTCCTGCGTTTTTCGCTGAACTCTTATCATGGTGATTTTTTTGACATGCGACGTTCAACTTCAATACTTTGTGGAGTCGTTTTTTGATTGACTACTTCCTGATTTTTTCCTTGTGACGTACAAGTTTTATTATTTATCGTATCTATTTTAAAATATTGTTTTATATACTGTGATAGGCGACGGCTTAAAAACTATACCATAAAGGAAATATTTTACTTCGGTGCACACGAAGAAGTGAGTTTTTTCTTTTTTTACGGAGCTTTTACTGAGCTCTATTTAGTAACACCTGCCGCTCGTGAAGCTTTTATGTTTCAGTTACCTGTTTTTTATTTAACCTGAACTACTTACTTATTTCAATGTTTTTCTTAGAGTTTTTCTGCTGCAGAGGTTCTTAGTGAACTTGTAGCAAGTAAAGTTTCAATGTATGCTGGGTCAAATAAAATTAGCTAACAAAACCCCACAGACGTGATGGGTATCGATGTTTTTTTTTTGTGGGGTCATGGATCGCAGGTAGTATATGACGGAGAAGGTATGTCTGTCTCTCGTTAATATCAAGCATATTTTAATTACTGTGGGCGTACTATGGCTAGTGTTGGTTATAGCACAATAGAAAAACGGTTTGCAGTTCAAATCAGATTACAATTTACGAACAAGTTAGTCACACTAGCGAATCACACACTGTAGGTACCCAACTCAACGATACGGAACGCAGACAGTTTCTAAGCACATGTTGTTCGTCCGATGTCCAATGTTTCGATGATTCTGAGAGCTCTGCTCACACCGTTCTTGTAGCTGTCGCTCTCGTCCACCTCCACGAACTAAGGCTAGACTCTGTCTAGCACCACGAGATGGCGCTAGCGTTCCGAATAGTCAAACGAATGACTCCGACATATATATTATTATAGTCACTTGAAATATTTTGTGTAAACTTCACAGACGAACTTGATAGGTATCAATAACTAACACGATAAATTAAAAGAAAACCGATTTCCTCAACTCATAGTTCAAGTAACAGCACTAACAGGCAACAGCGGTTGTTGACAACAAAATAAAATCATCCAATCTTTTTTATTTTATTTTATCGTGTTTAGATATTGATACCCATCACGTCTGCAGAGTTTCGCTAGCTAATTTAATTTGACCCTGAAGAATGTGTATGGAGGTAGGTAGCTGTGATAATTTGTCAAAGGATATCGTCCATCCAAAGGCCCAAGTTAATTGTCGTCAAAGATAAGGGCTCTTTGTCAACGGTAGGTGATATTTCCTCGACTGACGCTATCAATCTCGTAGATAGGCGGAACATAGCGTTAGTTTTTTATTTGGATTTCTTATGATCTCCGAACCAACACATCATATTTTGGTCTTTTGGGACGGTAAACAAATTGGGTTGTTTATAGAAGCTTATATTGTAATTATTTACATAAAAAAAAAATTAAAAAAAATATTAATGAAATCGTTGTTCGTTGAAGCGCAAGAGAACGGTTAATAGTCCGAATTAGGTTTGAAAGAAAAGAAAGATTGGAAAAGTGACCCGGAAAATTGTGAAAATTGGAGAAAACGGAAACTTCTTTTTTCCATAGGATTTGGATAGAATAACGTCTGTCGGGTCAGCTAGTAATTTCATAACCCTAATAGGAAATCGCTCTTTTAAAAACTGCAATATTATGCGAAAATTAATAACAAGAACCGAGGGTAAAACTCAATCTATTATATTCAAGGGAGCAACATAACACCGCTTATAATCCTTTTTCAGCTTAGTATTAAAATTGCTCATATTTTATCCCTTTTCTACCCAAAATCGCCTAAATCCCAGATTTCCTCACACGAGGCTTGGCAGTTCCAGTCTCTGTCCACTTGCCCGTGAAGGTTGTCGTCAGCCGGGGATGCGGGCTGAATAATTCCTGCCCGCTTTTGTGGCAAGATAAAGTGTCGTACCAAACGTGGTCACGAATACTGGTCAAGAATAATGTGACGGCCCAATGATTTATGGATCTGCATTCGTATTATGGCGGTTTTGCAGGAAATTGTATGTTTTCGCTAGTATAGTTGTCTCAAAGGACCTAATATTTTTGCGTCGTCAGTTTGTTAGGTGGAGAAAATCTATTTTTGTTGGGATGGAAATAAAAGCGGTTTGATGTTTAAAGTGTGATAGATAAGGTCTACGGAGTTTCATAAACCATTAAAATTTTATTTTATCATCTTTAGATATTGATACCCATCACGTCTGCGGAGTTTCGCTAACTAATTTAAATTGACCCTGTATATGAAGCGCAGCACCACAAAGCACCTGGCTGTGTGCTGAGGTGATGATAACAGGCAAGCCTTCATTGTAGATTTGCAACTCAACTCCTTTTAAAGCGAAACCAATGTTCATTAAAAGACTTCAAAATTCTTGTGATTCCAAATAAAAAAGTGTGGTTATCAAACAACAACTACCCACTTATATACTTTAACAAGAATAGTCTAATTAAATAATTACTATCTACTAAAGACAAAACACGATCTACACCAGCTACAATACGAGTATTTCGCCAAATCTCGTGGTCGTAAGTCGGCGTACTAAATCGGCGGATCCCATCGATTGCCAATAATGTCTGTAATTACTGCCTTCGCCGCCTCGCCCGTTAATCTTACTTAGGATTATGCTCGCCCGTGCCAAGTTTAGTTAAAAAATATTGGTACAGGTAGCTGGTTTGTTGTTTAAAAAGGTCTCTGAAGTTTGGCGATTTTCGGGTTTGGACTAGAACGATTGATACCTAGTGTTTAGAGGCGATAAAGCTTTCTGTTAAACGACTCGTTAGATGATTACGTCTAGAAGAGCCTAGACGTAATCATGTAATAACAGGTGTGGGTAATCAAATCAGCGTTTCAAATCTGCATGCTCAGAATTTCTGATACGCCAAATTGTATCATGGATACGGAATTAAATAATCCAATACACATGTCTCCACTTGTGTGCAAGGACCATTCCCATCGCACCTAAACCAAAAAATGAGAACAAAAATAAAAAGGAATGAATCCCTCAAATTATGTAAACTATATTTCCACCAATATTTTTCCAGTCACATAAAACACCCTACAAGAATTTCACACCATTATCAACATCCACACAAACCCAATAACTCCACCAGGTTCATACAAAAACTTGTGCACAGCAATAGAATGATGGCGGGACTAGTTCCAACCATTTCTCTGGGTGTTGGGAGGCTGGTCACGTGGCCCCGTTCAGTTATACGCGCCAGCCCCGGGCCGCGGTTTGATACGCTCTCTTAAGTGCCCCGGATACTGGGCACTTTGGGCCTGAAAATATATGCACAGTTCCGGATGAATTTGGACTTATGCGTATATGAAATGGATGTAGGCAGGTATTTTTATGGATAAATGTTTCTTTTTAGCCAGATAAAAAAAAAATCCGCTGAAATGCAATTGCAACAAGTTGAATTATGTTTACTCGTCGAAAGTCATGCAAAACATCAGAGGGTCAATTCTCGTAATTTTAAGAACATTCACAGTCTGATCTCAGTCTAAATCTGTCAAAAATACCTCTAATTTCCCTACATTTTTGACAAGTTTTTGATAGTCGCTGAGATGAGATTGCGACTAGATTTTGAACGTTTTTAATTACGAGAATTGGGCTTCAGATCATTTTCTTCAAGTGTAACATGAGCAGTCCACCCACGACGTCCTCAGGCAGAAATAGCTCTAGTTCAGTCAAAAGCTACATTTATTTTTAACTCAAAGGTGTTTTTACCGAAATAAACAGGTTAATTGTACTTTAGTTTGCTTATTTTAACCATGTTTTTAGTGAACGCAAAATTTTGAATTCCCAACCCGCCCACTGCACGTCGTTCCTTAACCCCTTCGTTACGTAGTCGGCCATCGCAGATATAAACGTCTGAAACGTCTCGAGAGCGACATTAGTAGTCGAGAACAAACTGAGCTGTCAGTTCGGCCCAAATATCTACTTTTGTTTGCAACTATCGCCCTAAGCGAACCTTATCAGGTGACAAGGCAATATTTTGGGAAAGATTGTTGTTGAGACTAGGCTTCTTGGAGCAACAAAAACATGTTTTACAAGAACTTACTGAATACAAAGTAGGGTTATTTTTATTTCAGTCGTTTGTTTTTTTGTTACATAGTTCTATGCAAAATAGTGGGACATAATGCGTTAAGCCATTATCTACCAGTCAACCGGTAGTCTTACTTTCGTACATTAAAATTGTGAATAACGTGTGACTGTTTAATCGAAGCAACAGAAAATGATTCTCACTTATCCAAATTAAGGGATGAGATCTTTTTTCTGCAGCAGGATTACTTCAGATTACACGCTGATAATACATATAATCAAAGTAACATTCATAACTAAATAACCCTAAAATATTCATATGCACGTCTTTCAAACCACCCATTACGATACCCATTGGCGTTTATGTCCTCTAATAGACAGACATGAGACGGTCAATGTGACACAGGACACCCTCTGTTTCCATCCCCCTATTGAATCAAATAAAAACATTGCTTTGCGACAGTTATCTGCGGTATCTATAACGTTTAGCTCAATGGGGAGCAAGAAATGAGTAATAAAGCATTAAATTCTTATTCTACATGTCTTGTCTTGTGGGTCATTTTTAGTGTCCCCATTTTTTTGTGTCCCTATTTTTAGTGTCCCGAAATGTCCTATTTTTATTTCCCCCATCTGTACTTTTTTTTTGTTACATTCGTTTTGAATTTTGATCTTAAATATCAGGCATCCGATAAATTGTAGATTTTTTATGATCTTGTTATCTTTATTGTTCAAGGTTTTTTATATTATAAGGGTGAATATGGCCCTAGGCAGTATTTAAATGACTTTTCGAAGCGTCTAAAATTATCAAGTTTTAATATGTACATGGGGTTGAGTAACTAGGGGTTCTAAATATTATCACGGTTGGTTTCGTAATTTGTCACGAGCAAAAGGAAAATCAACGCAATAGAAGATTAATTTATTAAAAAGCGTGAGCGAATGTCGCCCTTGCCTTTTTTACAGAATTAAATGTATCACACTGATACCATTTTATTTTATAAAACCCGATGGTATTTTAATCACAATCCTCTGTTAGTTTTGGTTAATTTACCCAGCCAACATTTTATTGTTTTTAACTAATTTGTTGGAGCCCTATCGAAAAACAGAAAAAAACAAGCTCTGGTATCACACGTTTTTATACCGGGTAGAATGAATCTAACGCTATAGGTACATATTTTTCAACCACCATCATTGTTTGTACTATACTGCCAATCTCTATCCGTCTGTGTCGCCGGGACGCAAACTTTTATCTCGTTGGGGAAACTAAAAATATCCCCCATTGTGTTATACCATCAAAGAGTTTCGGGGTGATGGATTAAGCTTGTATCGACGTCTATGGCACGTGTCCACGGGAGATAAGAGATGTAATACTAAACGTTGGAGTGAGGGAGTCTGGGAGCCTGGGTCTAATGTTGTAGATTTGAAATTGTTGATACGTGGGATTATGTCGTTTAATTACCAGATTTATGTGCATTTTTTTTTGCATGTGAAATTTTTTGTTCCGGCGAAATTTTGCTGTGAAAGATTCATTTCTCTTGGTTACAAACGTTATCATTTACAATGTCGATATTTCGCAAGAAAATATTGAAAATAGTTTCAATGAAAATAATTTTCAATTTATTGTTGATATTATGTTTGTTACAGAAATACGAAAACACAAAGAAATGCCTTTGTGTTTCAATTCACAAAAGAAAAAAAAACAAAACACTGATAAAATCCCAAAGTAATTTAATACATACGTCACACGAATAAATGAGCAAGAAGCTCTATTCATTAATATCGATGCCGCCTTCAATTGTTTGGCAAAAATTAATTCAATTTTTTTGGGGAAATTGCTTCGAGTATGCGTAAGTTAGAATGAGGGGAGAGATTTATCATATTACCGATTACTTCTTGCATCGAAGGCCCCGGTTGATATTAATAGCTCGCTGTGCAATTTACCAAATTGTAAATATAAATTGGGATTTTTTAGGGCAGATTGATATTAATATTGTTTACTTTGTAAAATTGTTCTCTGACATTCTTGTTTGTTCTTCTTATCTTATTCTCTTTGTTCGAGTCAACAAAGTAAAAGTATTTATGGCATTTCATTTTGTAATCTATGATTGATATTCAATGAAAATAATCTTCAATGAAAAAAAGTCTTGTCACAGAAGCTCGCCATTGTCATCTGCTTAGCCTTTTCTCAACTATGTTCGGGTCGGCTTCCCTAACCGGATGCAGCTGAATAGTTAATACGATGATGGTTGGTTGTCAGACTTTCGGGCTACTGACGACCCGTAACGACGGTCAAAGATCCTCGGATGACAGCCGGGACCAACGACTTAACGTGCTTTCCGAGTCATGGAGGAGTCTTGGTATGTGAAGATGGTCACCCATCCACGGACCAACTGCGGTAAGCGTAGCTTAACCTGATCAATCGACCCGTGCGGCTGTTATTACTTAGCCACAAGCCCCTCCACAGAAGCTCGCCAAAATATCGAATCAATTCCACAAAAAACTTAAAGTATAGCGAGTCGCAAAAATAACTTACAAATGACCAACAGTCCGGTAAATGTTGCAATTTAAAATCACAAACTTCCCCTCTAAAGTTATTAGCGAATTTCACCAAAATTTCTGACGCAACGACTCGTAATTATGATGTAAAAAAGTTTTCTAATTACGTCGCTCAAACCGCTAAGTTGTCCTGTAAATATATAAATGAGAAATAAGTGTCAACTCGGGCTGCCTAATTTGATGCAAAAACGACGGCGCTGTGAAGGTCAATGTAAATTAGATGGCAAATTAAATTTTGATTCTGAAAAATGATAGATGTGATGAATAAATTATTTGAAAATGTGGTTACTTGCTCGCATATCTGTTCTCAAAACGGTAGACATCGTGAGGAAACCAACATGTACAGACGCCAGCACATCAAGCTTCCCGAAACTGTCAAATTTTCCCAATTAACTTTGAACCGAATGCTTTACCGATAAAGTTGAAAATCTATTAAATAAATTTGACAGATTGTAGTAGCTTGATGTGCTGGCATCTGTACTAGAAACAAAAATTCGAAGACATGTGACATCTACCATCCTGCACTTGGTCCGCGTGGTGGATTACGGTCCACCCCCTCTCACCGAGAGGAGGCGTGTGTCCCATCCCTGATTATGCTCGCATACTTAGTGTGGGGCAACGTTTTATTAATATAATGTATATTTTTATTAATATATTGATTGCTGAACATGTTAATATGAATGTTCAAAGAAAAACAACGCAATCACCACGTTTGACTGACTGGTTAGCCACCGTATAGGTTGGTACTCCTAAAATGGTCTTTTGGTACAAAAGTCTGGTCCTTGCACCTTCCTTTTTTTTAAATAGAGAAGCACGTGCTTAGCGCCCGCTAATAAGAAGAAGGATTCTAGGAACAAAATAATAAAGCATAAAGTTATAAATGAAAACCAATTTTCATTGTGTTCCAAGAAATTTGCTCTAGGAAAATAAAGCTAGTAGATCCTTAACTTGTTCGGTGTTAGCAAAAGCTATATGGTACCAAGAAAAAGGCTTTATTAATTCTAGGAATTTATATCACATAGGTACCTAGGTTCTTAATCTATATCTACAATAATCTAAACTGATATTACAAAGACAATAAAATTTTTTTTTTGTCTGTTTGTTTGTTATGCTTTCACGCTAAAACGGCTGAACGGATTTGTATGATATTTGGCACATGAGTAGACCATGACCTGGAGAAGGATATATATTACTTTTATCCTGGATCGCAGAAGTCGCACAAAAACAGGCAAAGTTTGTAAGTTTGGATGATTGTATGAGGTAATCTCTGGAAGTACTGATCCGATTTCGAAAATTCTTTCACTGGCAAAAAGCTACACTATAATTGCCGAATGCCATAGAGTATGTTTTATAGTATGTATAGTACTACAACGCGGATGAAGTCGCGGCCAGAAGTAAGGGTGATCAAAATTCTTAGAAACTCTATTCTACCTAAAATAAAATTGCGACATGTTCGCAAAAAATGTAAACAAATATGAGCTTATGGAAAAATAACTTTAATTCCTACACATTAAAGTTCAGTTTACGCTAGAGCTTTAAAGATTTCTATAACTTTTTCAATAGTGCTAGTCACTCTGAAATCATCTTAATTACATTTAAAATAAAGCTGATGTTTGTTTAAATTGAACTAACGTCAATTTGAAACATAAATAAAATATGAATAAAGGTATGTAGATAGTCAAAAAAAACATAATACGAACCGTTTTTACTTTGCCGTAGTTGCGTAGAAATATAGATAGAAATGAACCTCTATTAATACAAAAAGTACGAAACAAAATGCTAAATAGAAAAACATAAGAAAAAACAACAAACTGGTCCAAACTTCTTTCATAAAAGGGAACTAATACATTTGAGTTGCAAGTTTCTTTCTCTTCAATTTAATATTGCTGAAAGGGTAAGAAAGTGTAGGTACCACGGTGACTGATGTGTTTTCTTTACATAATGTAATAGCTCTTTGGGAGAATCGAGTTTCCTGTTTTTTGTATTGATAAGATGATAAAAAAAGAGTAGGTATTTATTCAGTTTATGGGCTTATGGCACTTTTAATACTGTAGATACATAATATTAGAATTACGAGTACCAAAATATTCAATTTTTAAACGAACATTATGCATATTTGGTCCTTGGTTACATGTATTATTTAAATAAATACTGGTATTCAGCTGCATCCGGTTAGACTGGAAGCCAACCCCAACATAGTTGGGAAAGGCTAGGCAGATGAGGATTTTAGAATTGTTCTTGACTTCTTGAGTTCAGTTTAAAGTTCACGTAGAGCAAATAGTGGCTAAAGCATCCAGAGCATTAGGTTTTGTAATGAGACTAGCAGCGTGTTTTAAGAAAGCAAAAACTATCAAGATATTGTATTGCTCATTTGTGAGAAGTCATTTAGAATATGCTTCTCAAATTTGGAACCCGCGTTAAGGCGTGCACATCGATTTGCGGCGATAAGTCCCCTCTTTGAGGAGTGGCTAGAGAGGCGCCACGGCTCCCTCACCTCCCGCCTGACGCAGGTCCTCACCGGACACGGTTGTTTCGGGAGGTTCCTGTTCAGGATAAAGCGGGAGGAAACGCCAGGGTGTCACGACTGTGGGGATCGCCCGTAGGACACGGTGGAGCATACGGTGGAGGTCTGCCCGGCTTGGGCGGGGCCCCGCCGTGTCCTCGTGGCGGCGATCGGCGGCGGCGACCTCTCGCGTCCGGCCCTCAACCAGGCCATGGTACGGAGCGAGAGTGAATGGGAAGCCGTCACCTCCTTCTGCGAAGCAGTAATGCTCTCGAAGGAGGAGGCGGAGCGCGTGAGGGAGAGGCAACCGCTGCACCCTCGCAGCTCGCTGCCCGGTAAGGACCAGGCCCGGGTTGACGGCGCGTTGTGTTCCACGCGCGCCTCAAAGAGCTGTCAGCACGAACTGACGGGGTCCGCTAGGGCCGATGCCACCGGGGCTGCGGGTTGTTCGAAAGAGATACCGTGGCCCCTGGCACAGGTAACTGAAGGAACACGGGTGAGTTTTAGTCACTAAAAGTCTGACACTCCCTTCTGCTCCACCCAGAGCGGGAGGAGTCATTTGATGATTTCCAACCCAGAAAAAAAAAAAAAAAAAAAAGGTGTCTGTGTTATCGTTTGCCGATACCATATCACAGTTGTGACTATTTGGATCTTTGCAGGAAATTGCGCCTATAACCACTTAGTAACCGTCGTCGATTAGCAGATTGCACATTTTTGCTCAAAATTGTATCCAATGAGGTGGATTGTCCGCAGCTTTTTCGTAAGCTGTATTTTAATATTCCCCAGCGACTACTCAAATTTAATCCACCTGTCGCTATTCCGTTATCTTCTTCCAACTACAGCCAAAACTCATTTTTAGTGCGAGCGAGCAAAGACTTTAATGACTTATGCAAGCAGTTCTCTTTTGACTTCTTTTCAACGAAAGGCTCAAGCGTACGCAAGAGGCTGACCTTGATTTCTTCAAAATTAATTTTTAGTGCTAATTTAGTTCTGGTACTTATTTTATTTAATTTTAGTATAGTTTATTCCTTATGTTTGGCGGATTTGATGGTTGGTGCGCTTATGTTCTTGATAATTTGTCGTGTATATGATCTCTTAACGTATTACTGTATAGCTAGCCGTGAAAACCTATAATTGGCTTAATGTTTCTTATTACAGTGTATTTATTGTATTTTGTAAAGCTGTTGGTTTTCCACGTGATAAATAAATAAAAAAAAATTTTTCTTTGAAAATACTGATTTTGATTTGCAACTTCCTGTCGTTTGAATGATATAAATTGAAACGGCTAAGGAAAAACCTAGGCACATGATAATGATGATGGTTACGTGTAGTATTTCTGAACTAGATAAAAAAAGGGTTTGAAAATCTGTAATGAATAGGCTATTTTCCTAAAAAAATCTAATTAGTTCGTTAGATTATCAAAAAATATTGACCCGTATTTTTTCTTTTGTCAATTATATAAAAAATGATGAAGATATCGCCGGTTAAAGTTCCACGTGACGTCACTTGCTTGCGACACTTTTGCAAACAAGTGACGTCACGACCCCCCACTCCCAAATTTTGACGCGCTTTATCTTTGTCATTTTTTGTTTGATTGACTACCGAAAAAATACGTGTCCATTATTTTTCGATAATCTAACTGACGGACTAAATATATTTATTATTTTTTTACCCAGGCAACTACCCTATTGGTGTCCACAATTTTAGCTGTCATTTTAAATGCAAGTCCTAAAGAACTTTCTAATTATATCACCGTAATATTTGGTCGAGGGGCTTGTGACTAAGTAACAGCCGCACGGGTCGATCGATCAGGTTATGCTACGCTTGCCACGGTCGGTCCGTGGATGGGTGACCGTCTTACCGAGACCCCTCCGTGCCTCGGAAAGCACGTTAAGCCGTTGGTCCCGGCTGTCATTCTTGGATCTTTAACAGTCGTTAAAAGCCCGAAAGTCAGACAACCAGTCTTACCAAGGGGTATCTTGTTACCCAGTAACTGGGTTGTGGAGTTCTGATAGGCTGTCGCTCCATGTAAAATACTGGTATTCTGCTGCATCCGGTGAGACTGGAACCCGACCCCAACATAGTTGGGAAAAGGCTTGGAAGATGATGATTTGGTCGAATGCTGTCCACCACGACCACTACAAAGCAATTAAAAAAATACATTTCGTTTGAGAATAGTTTTATTTATTTATTATATTTTAAAGAAGGCTTACAGACTAACAAACCAATGACATAAAGAATGTAATATTAAAAAAATTGCTAATACCTTGCTTAGTTAAGTTAGAAAAAAAAAAATAAAAAATTATTAATTAATTAGGTTTTAATGTCTTTGAAAGTAAAATTGAAAATGATATATAGGTACATTTGTGATGTTATAAAAGTATAATATATTTTTTTAAACTGTTTATTTTTTATAAACAAAACACACACAAATTTTTTATATTCAAAACTGCCTATCATTTTGATTTTCTAACTGTAATAACCCACAATGGAACTCCCCAGAAACATCATTACCATCATCTCAAACCGGTAACGAAGAACAAACGAACTCGCATCAATCAAGTCTGTAGTAAGCAGTGTTTTAATGACATTATTTCCTAATTCCCGAGGACAATTTCCCTGCCTAACAGTGTTACGACGGTGCACGTGATTTTCGATATAGTTCCAATGGTTGGGGTAATTTACAAAGGCTTATAATCGAATGTGATTTATTATGGAGATTATGACGTGAGCAGATTGTTGGATGTGTTAATTAGAAGATCATTTTGAATGTAGGGGAATGCTGGATTCAAAATTTATTTTTGAATGTCTATAAAAAGCATTTACAATGTGCAAAGCATGCCACTCCGGAGTAAATAACTACTATTAAATCTAATTTTCTTGTTTTAAACAAATTATTCGTTTATCGTAATCGACGAATAATTTGTTTAAAAAAAGGGTTGATTAGGTAGGTACTCGGTAAATAAATGATCACAACTACAGTGGCAATGCTGATAATATTTTTTTAACATCTTAGGTAATGATAGTACCTACCGGTATTATCTTATAGGTAGGCCGAATTTATCAAACATCAGTCAACATGTCAAACATGAATAATCACCTACCTAAACCTTGGGGAATATGGCATAGTTACAACAAATAAAACATAGGTATTCGAATCAAAAGAAGGTCAATTGAGGTGATTGAACTGATACAGTCTGATTTAGTAGTCGTACACTAGACTAGATTGTTAAATTTATTAAATCTATTTTTTGTGGTCCTTCGAGCCGGATATCCTATTCAAGTTTTTTTTTTAATATTAACATATATTATCACTTGCTGCTGGCTAAAGGTCTCCTCCAAACTACGCCATCCATCTTCGCCTGCTGCCTTTTCCGGCCAATCAGTAAAGAAAGAGTCTAAGTCGTCGCGCCAGCGTTTCTTAGGCCTGCCTCGGTGATGACACCCGTCTCCAGGCACCCACTGCCTGACGACTCTGGCCCGTCTGTCCTGATGCATCCTGATGTGGCCCGCTCACTCTCATTTCAGCCTTGCGGTTTTATCGCCAACATCGGTGATGCCTGTCTTCGAGCGTATTACTGTGTTGTGAATTCGATCTGTTAGTTTTATATTAAAAATGCTACGCTCCATCGCTCTATGGCAAACCTTAAGTTTGAACTTCTTAGCCTCGGTCAAAGACCAAATCAAAGCGCCATTAAATAAAAAAAATCAAATTAAACTTTACCTAAAAACAAGGTGTCACCAAGTCAAATCAATTACCTAAAAACCCGCTTAAATAATTTCAAAACCCATATTGCCACGGAAATTGTCGGAAAGGTGTTTTAATAATAAACGACGACAAGGTTCACAATTTCTCCAACCGAAAAGATATTTACTAAAGATTTTCGCTAGCAAATAGAATTACCTGCCCTCAACAATATGCAGCCAGGAGAAAAATTATGCCAAGGAAATCAGCCGGTGCTCCTTGCAAGAACAACCTTTATGTAATGTGGGAAAACGAGGGATGAAATTGTGCTTAGTTTTTTGAATAACCATTTTTTTTATGCGGTTGTTTATCGGCAGGGATTCACAGTATAAATATTACGCAAGTGTGAGCAGCGGTGGGCCAGTGGTAATGACTGCGACTTACATAGGTCGTGGGTTGAAACCCAATCAGGCACTTGACTTTTGTGTAAATTATTTCATCACCAGTGCTCTCAAGAAAGTGAAGTAAAAGATCCTGAGGAAATCCGCATGTACGAGAACCAAAAATTCGAAGATATGTGACACCCATCAACCCGCAATAAGCCTGCATGGTGGATTATGGCCCACTCCATCTAACAGAAAGAGGAGGCCCTTGACCCAGCAGTGGCAACATTATAGGCTGATTATGCTTAGTGATGTGTCACCATGTCGTGGTGAGAGGTCAACCTTTTTTTTTCGTTATCCTATTGTGTCCCACTACTGGGCAAAGGCTTTCCCGATTTCCTTCCAAACCGAGCGATCTCTGGCCATGTTGGCCCTGCAAGCCTCGTCAGATCGTCACTCCACCTGACGAGGTTTGCAACCTTTACTTTTGATAAAATGGTTATTGCCTGCATCTCTACTCATTCTACAGGGAGTCTTTTAGTAGGTAAACATTTTACTGTAATATTACGCCATGCATTGAATGAATTCAGAATTTGAAGATAAATAAAAAAGAAATTTAAACACATCTTTCTTCTCCCTCCAAAACACTGCCACATTTAAGACCTTTAGCTTCAAAAGAAATTATAATCCAGCAAAATAATAAGCAGCTTTAAACCCCACTATGTGAAGCAATGTCAGCATCACTCGAATTAGCCGAGTAACCACCCTTGTGCTGCAAACGTCATGTAAACATGGTACGTCTTCATTTCATTAGGGGGATGCGTCTTACGTAAGGTCTATGTTGAGGATAAGACTGCGTATATATAAGAGCAGAGAGTTATTGTTACGTTGTTTAAAAATATGTGAGTTCTAGCTTTATTTATAAGGTGATGTTACATGCTCCTTGTATTATTTCCAAATTGTTTTCGTGCCAATTTTTTTAAAAATTACTTTTGTGAGGCTTTATTTTTGGTTGCAGAAAAAATGACAATGGATCGCGCCACGCAGTGTCCTGTACTTATTGTGTACCCCATAAGAAAACTTATATATTTGTTGTACAGTATTAACTTTAAACGGCTCGGTCTTAGATTTCCACTGGTGCTGTTACAACCCAGATGAAGCATATACATTTACACATGTAAATTGCATTTCATAAATACACAGGGCACACGATAGCAAATAATAATTTCAAAGGGACGCCGTTATCGAAATCGATAAGGAGGACTATATGTAATATATACATATGCATTTAAACAACAAATAAAACAAAAATTTTTCTCTACACGGTTATGTAATCCACTCTGCACAAGTAGGTACGCCTCCATTTGCTTATTCAGGTTGTCAAAAAATGTAATAAGGCTGGATTGTCACATGACTTATAACTTATTTATTTTCGCGCACCTCTTTTCATAATAGGGTGCGTGAAATCCTAGGGGATTATAACGTCAGGTGCGTCGATGCACACCCTTAAAATTTGCTTGTTATGAATGAAAAGCGGAAAATTATTTTAGAAAAGTAGAGTTAAAAAGATCTGATTTTAAATATTTTTTTGTTTGTTCTATTCATAAATTAAGAAATTGAATGAAAAACTGGACACTGATATCAGTTTTCTCAAAAAAAATATGATTTCGTCGAAAGGAATGCAAGTGAAAATATAATTTATTTACAATTAGCAACCCGCCCCTGCTTCGTGCAGTTTTACGACTTCATAAAACATCGAGATTTCATTACTTTAAACGTTTAATAATTAATGTATTATACACATGTGTATTATAAACCTTCCGGAATAAATGCTCTAAATGATTGTAAAAACCGCATCAAAATCCGTTGTGTAAGTAGTTAGGAAAGAACTATGCGATCATTTATTTTTTAAATGTCGCAGTATCATGCCAAGATAGGAGCCTTTTGGCCTCGTATAGGACTTTCTGTTTATTTTTTCTTTACGTTACTTTTTTATACACAACGTGCCGCTACAATGGCGACATTAATTTAAGACACGTGTAGGGCTAGTGGCCAGTAATCATACAAATAATAACAACATCAAATAATTCGTAATTTGAAAACCACCGCCTGCGCCGCGCTCGCGGGCATAAGGCTCTCTATCTTACCTTCAATCCGCATACTCTCTGCACGTTATTTGTTTTAATTTCATTGATGCGATGTTATGATCCCTGACCGACCCCTGCGCTACAGTTCTTTAAGTACAGGTTACTCCAAGATACTACTTTAGAAAATTGAAAATAAATAAATACATAATAACGTTTAATGAAAGTAAACAATGTTAATAAAACGAAAACGCGAAACCGTACACGTGTGTTAAATTAATGTCGCCATTAAAGCGCCACGCTGTATAATTTGTTTTTATTTTTGACTGTGTTTAGTTTCGCTTATGCTCTTCCTGTACCAGTCGCAATAAATACTGTTTCTTTCTTTATCATAGAGACAGAAACGTTAAAGTATAACATGTGTAGATTTTAATGCAATGACGTTAATGTATCGTCTACGCCGCCTACGCTACGCTACGGCGAAGTAAGCGTAGCCCTCTGCAACAAATTACATCCGTAGCAGATAACGATACTAATTATACTTATCTTTTAACTCGGAATCAAACGAACCTAATTGACTCCGGTCCTCAATTAAAACTAACTGACGATATTCTTCTAATGATGCTATTTATCTTAAGGAAAGGGGAGTTTCCTTTAATTTTTCTTACGTGATATTTGCTGAGATTATTTGAGTTGGTATCTATTGCAGGTTTTTAATAAAAATATATCTCATACCTACAAAACGCATAATTTATTGTCAACTGGCGACCCGTCGCTGCTACACACGGTTTTTACGACTTGAAAAAACATGGCTTCTTCATTATATATATGGTATTAAAATTAATGGGTTATACACATAAAGCTTCCAAAATAAATTCGCTAAATGACAGTGAAAACCGTATCGAAATCCGTTGCGCACGATTAACGTGGTCACACGGACAGACATGAAAAGCTACGTTAGTAATATATTATGTATCAGAAGGCCAATTCCCGTAATTAAAACCGTTAAAATTCTAGTCGCAATCAAGTCAAAAGTTTTTGACATTAATTGTCGCTGAGATGATCAGCGACAATCAATGTCAAAAACTTTTCAAAAATATAGGGAAATTAGAGGTATTTTTGGCAGATTGAGACTGAGAATGTGAACGTTCTTAAAATTACGAGAATTGTCCCTCGGTCTCATAACATCTAGCCGTTACAAGTTACTTTCGACTCACGATTGACAAGAACCACACTCACTCATTTGTTTTTCCTTGTAGTACCATATTTGGTCGAGGTATGTCACAAATTATGCGTAACTGAGTTCCCAAGTGTTGTACTGCAACTTATGAATAATCATAACGTTTGACACACCCTTGCTTATGTTACACGTACACACCATATCTCTGTTTCGACAAGACCCTACATACAATGTAAATATTATAAACAAAGATGTATGTACAAGATCCTTCGAACAATGTTGTTCTATACATTATGTAAACAAACAACCAACTTTAGCCTGGTTTACATTATTTACAGCGACAATAGGGTCACAGAGAAGACAAAAAATTAAGGCACAAAGCTGCGAATATGTCGCAAAAAGTGTCAACGCGTGACGTGACTTTCTATTACATTTGCCGTTGCAAAACTCATAACATGGGCACGAACAAAAAATGTACCTACGTCTCGTTAAAGGGTTAGGGACTAGTTAGATTTGGCCACTTCGTTACGACGGCAAGCGCGGCTTGAAGAATATAATTATGTACATAGTTGTCATTTTATTTATGAGTCTTCTACTGCACATGCAAATAAGTCAAGGCAATGACGCCTCATGAATGATACAGACTAGATGAGCCTAAAATTGTACCTTATCGTAGGTAGTGACTATGAGAATGAGATAATTCACTCTGAAAGAAGAAATGGCCGTTTTGCGTGGATGTGACGCATGTTGTCCCCCAACTTGTTATTTTTTTTGTGTTTGTGTTCTTTTTATGCGTCATGTTTGCCGCAAATAAACATATTTTCTTTCTTTCTTTTCTTTCTAAATGTATGAAAACTTTAAAAAAGAAAACATTATTTTCACTTTTCCTCACTCCTCTGCAGCAGAGGTATATGAAGGTATATGAGGTTAGCACCTACTATACTATATCTTCTTTATTCTCTTTATTCCTCTATATCTACCTACTATATCTTCTTTATTCCTCTAAAATGCTGAACTAAACGCCCTTACATCAAAAGGATATACACAAAAATGGGACATTTAACCTATCTCACAACTTTTCCGGCTCGAACTAGTCAAGTCCGTTCACGTGTAACGGTTCCCTAACAAAACTAGAGAGTAAAAAGCCGCAAGCCATACAACGAGGTTCGAGGGCGAGGCAAAAAGTTAAATTGAAACATCCCACGGTCTGCTCCGGGTAACGCGGCCATAATTAGTGCTCTGTACTATGTAATGTATGATCATTGAATTTATGGGTAAGGACTTTTTATGTATTTTTTTTTTGTTTTAGATAAGTTGGAATCGAATAGATAAGTCGGTACCAAAGTTTACAATCAATATCATTGAAATAGCCCTTGCAATAGAACCAAACTATGCAAAGGACAAAATAATCTGGTCTGGTGGTATGTTATTTACTCTACAAATGTCAAAAGTGGAAGATAATAGTTGAAATGTCCACCGGGTATCAAGAGCTTATGCCATACGATGTACGACTACCAAGAGTAACTCAAGTCTTCAAATCAGGCACGGATTTGAAGACAGATAATGAAAATATTGAAAGAGGTCCTTCAGTAATGATTTATGGAACTAAATATAGGTGACTCCCCTAGGAGTTAACAAAACACTGAAAAAA
This sequence comes from Apamea epomidion, assembly GCA_947507525.1. Classification (NCBI taxonomy): domain Eukaryota; kingdom Metazoa; phylum Arthropoda; class Insecta; order Lepidoptera; family Noctuidae; genus Apamea; species Apamea epomidion. The sequence continues at coordinate 13,822,669 of OX382230.1, read as the reverse complement.
GAATCACACAAGTACTCTAAGCTGTTACTTTTAAATTAGGCCCTTCTGAAACGATTGACACTAATAAGATCTCCACTAACTCCCAAGACAAATCACAAGCATGACGGTTACGTTAGTAAATAAGCAAGAAAAACACTGTAAAAGAAACACACAAGTGAAACTGTACGTTGTTACTTTTAAATTACACATCCCGGAGCTCTTGCAAAAGAAACTTGGAATCAGGTTAATGTAACAAGACCGGAGAACAATTAAAGTTTGACGTCTTCGAAGTAAAAAGCCAAAGCTTTCTCTAAGTGCTGCGCTTGATTTGTTTGAATTTCACGACATTTTCGAGAGGAAAAAAGTGAATTGCAACTTTTCGATTAACTGAGAGTAAATGATTTTTGTTTTGGGTGAAAAGATTTTTTTTTCTAATTACTTTGAGTTGTTCAAGGTTTTTTTGGAACTCCATTAATACGAATCAATGCTAGCTACCCCAGTCCATTGCTGGACGAAAATTGCTGAACAGTGTTTATACTGATTACTCGTATTGGTCGAGAATTTCTTTTTATTTTATCAACAGTTACAGAGATCATGTAAGACTGCAATTGGTCATAGCCACCAAAGAGCAATTCTAATTTTAGTAGTGGTAAACATAAGGTAACCGACGTAGAACGACGAATTGCCAAACTTAAGCGACAGTGGACAGGGCACATTGCTCGCGGAAAATATGGCCGATGGGGCCGAAAGGTTATGGAGTGGCTACTGCGTACCGGAAGACGTAACGTTGTAAGGCCTTCCACAAGGTGGACCGATGACTTTGTTAAAGCCGCAGGAACCCGTTCGATGCGAGACGCACCGAACCGGTCGAAGTAGAGGTGCTTGTCCAGCAGTGGACGTCTTTTGGCTGAAATGATGATGATGATGAGATATAAAGAACTAATCGATATTTTATGTAGCAGACATAATAATGATTTCCTCTTTTACTCCGTTTATAAAATAAATGCTGTCATTCCTTTTTCCCACAAAAGTACAAAACTCCAATTACAAGAACGATTATAATTACGGCAACACCTATTTATAACCAAAATTGATGCCAAAACTTTGTCGCTCAACAAATCCGCGTCAATTTTAAAAGTAACCAATTAATATAACAACTTCCAGGGTTCCGTATGTCGTTCCAAAGTAACATTTGTCAACCTTAATAGCAGCCTCGTAATTCCGAAACTTAGAGTGTTCCTCGCTTTCGTCTCTATAAATTAAAGTGATTTATAGACGCAAACTGTAAGGGCTGAAAACTTTTGTCGTTTCGAATAAAAAAGCAGATTTCTCTCGGGTACTAATGAAAGAGGCTTCTTTGTCTTCCACAGCTCGTACTGCGGTTTATTTTACTCGTAATACTGAATGGCTTATGATAAAAGAAATGCTTCGGCACGAATTTTATTTTCTTGTTTTATATCCATCTGAATTTTTACGAGAAACCTTGGTTTATTTTTATTAATGGATCATATTTTGATGGAGAAAACAAAGATGGTTTTCCGTTTTATCGAGTGGTTTTTTGTGGTTAGATGTTATGAAACAGTTTGGTTTTTCTGGATTATAAATTAAGAGGTGTATTAGTGAGAATATTTTTTTGTTCTAAGGTGGCCCCTAGACTTACAATAAGTTTGCGCAATATTTTTATTACCCAATATGACGTTTCATAAGTGCCCATGTAGATATATGATTGATTCAGTCCTTGCCAGTCAGAGGTTCTATTACTTTCACACAATAACATTGACTGCCCATTAGCTTCAAAGTGTTCGGGTGAGCAAGACCTGAGCAATATTTATTCTACACGGTGCAATTAAAATATGGGGCAATAACAATTACATTCGCTCAAACTTTTCTTCAATCACTGTGCAATCTTCAATATTAACCCTAATCGGTCAAACACATTGCGCAATTCCTGATATTGTGCAATGTAATTGATCGGGTCCCGCCTTATAAACTGTGATTTTATTACCATCAAAAATATTGAACGCTAAAAAAGATATAGGACATAAAATATAGAGATGCACGCCATCGCAAAGTGAGCCATCACTCACTTTCACTTTCTACTAACATTCTTGGTATTTATTTTATTTTTAAAAGGTGCCCATTGGTGTTGGTTGAGTTGGCAGCTATACTAAAAATTCACTTACTTAATATTGTTACTTTTAGTTGATAGGTATCTTAGCTATGAGCATTCATCGTTGATCTCGTTGAGCTCCTTAAGTTTTGAGTTGAGCTGCATGATTACTGACAAATGTGAGCGCTGACTGGACAGGTCTTGTCAATCTGTGTGGTTTTTTCCTCAAAAGACCATTTCAGACACAAATCTACATGGTCGTAACATGATCTGACCAAGATTATGTCTGGACTCAGAGTCTCTTTCAAAAAAGAGACTCTGAGTTTGTTTCGGCCTTTCTTCTCAGAGTAGTCAGATATGAAACGCCGACCTCATCTAGTTTTTAAAATATGATTGACGTATAAAATCATTTATCATCAGTGTTAATTAGAAAATTGCACCTCGTCAGTGGCTTTAGTGTCCAACGTGTCTCATTGAAAGCTCTTCTAAATATATTTTCGCAACTAATAATTCGGATTATTTAAAAGCCATACGTCTTCGTCAGAGTAATGAATCGACTTTCCGACGTAAACCGAAGAGCCTTCAGTAACTGATGAATGTATTAATCTCCGTTTAAGAGAAATTTCAAATAATGTGGTCCTAAAGTTTTATAATAAGGCTTATACCATCTAAATACTATTAAGTTCTCGTCAAGTATTAAGATGGTATACTTGTTTAATACGTCACGTGCATTGGGTATAGAAAAATAACTGGAGAATACCTAAGTTATGTCTAGTAAAGAGATTTCGTATCGTGAAATCTGGTATTTTGAGAATCTAGTATTCTGCGATCGAGCCGAGGAAACAGGCATGTTCTAGGACCGAAAATTCCACGTCATGTGACATCCGCTAACCCTCACTGGGCACGCGGTAAGCGATTATTAAGAATAAGTAGTAGGTGGACTTACGAGTTATAGGTCGTAGGGTGTGAACCCGTCTGGCTTCACACCCTACGACTTTACACAAAGTAAAGCGCCTGTCTAGGCGCTTTACTTTGTGTAAATTATTTTATCACCACTGCTCTCAAAACGGTGAGGGAAAACACCGTGAGAAAAACCCGCATGTCCTAGAATCAAACATTCGAAGACATGTGCGTGGTGAATTACGGTGCATTCTCTCGCACAGACCTCCTCTCGCGGAGGTGAGGTATGTCCCAGGAGTGAAAACATTGTAGGCTGATTATGCAAGTGTAGCGGTATCATGCGAACTACGCGTTATAATGACGTCACGCAAGTATAGAGGTATGGGGAACGGTGTATATTCACTCATCCTCCATAGAAAAGGGAGGATTCTCCGATCAGACGGGTGTTGTGTCTGATGGGCAACTGCCCGACGTTGATATCGGGACGTTGTATATGCTAGTTGCGCGGTAAACTCTGCTTGCGCGATGCAGGATTTTGCGTGACGTCAGTATGACGCGTAGTTCGCATGTGGCGTTGTGCATATCGCTACACAAGTATTTAGAAGGTATACCTATTTAATAAGTCACGTACATTAGGTGTAGAAAAAGAACTTGAGAATAACCTCGTTATTTCTAAGTAAAGGGATAAAGAAAACAATAAGTATTTAAACAAGATTGTTGTTGTGCTAGAATATTCTGGCAACGTGACAAACTGGCAAGGATCACAACATACATAGTTCTACTTTATTTACTTTTGTGAAACTTGGTTTGATTCAAAGTACACGAGGAAAATCTCATATATGTAGTTGGCATGTACTACGATGTTGAAGAAAGTTTATAATCAGTGCGCTGTGTTATTTCTGTAACTTCCTGTGCGATCCTCAATGAATATGTTTTCTTTCTTATTTGTGTGCAAACCACGTTTGTTTTACCGTATTTACTCCATTTCTAAAGTTTTCCTTTCACTTTTTCAACACTATTTTGTATTCTCTGATGTCGTTTTTACCACAATTAAACTAGCAATTAAATAGTAAACCGGCTAAGGCATGGTCCTGCTAAGTAGATACTTATGAAGCCGAACCCCCGTTGCACCGAACCCACTCTTATTAAAAACATGGTTCTTTTTGAGATTGAACGGGTCAAAAGATACTAGTATAATATGCAACATATTCTCTTTGGATATTAACACTGTTTCTATTAGCTGGAAGTTTCCCGAATAGGATAAAATAAAATAAACTCTGTGGTTATTATAACAGTAACAAGTCTCCCACAAAATATGTCTTCTCATAAACTCATAAGCAACATAATATTAACATAATACGATCCGCAAAATATCTACTTACTTCAGTAATCATGTAATCCTAGCCACTTAGACGGAATCCCTGGAGGCACGATATGTAGACGACAGCCTACATTATGTACAGCCTTGACCTAACTATGTGAGAAGGGTTTTCTGGGAAGATCGATATAATGTAGAGAGTATTCCTGAGCTCATTAAAAGCTACTCAGTTTTGTGCTCGGAGTTTATTGGCCAACGTGGGATAAGTCATATGACTACACAAGCCACACCTTGAACAGTCATCGAATGCAGTCGCTGTGGTCGAAATCAGCTTGATGACATCATCATCATCAACAGCTCTTACTCCGAAGGGTTGGGTAGAAGTTGTAAACATATGGCACATCCATATTGCGCTAGTATTGTTTACCACGTAATGGGGACGACCTATTGACCTTCGGGCACAAATCTAATCTCTCGTGTTGACACTGGGACTAGACCAAAAAACGTAGTATGTTTTTCTAAACGTAGAATAGAACAGTCAGCTCTTGATACTTCGAAAGCTTCTTTCACTAAAATCAGTTTCAGACTAAAATACCCAACAAATGGTTCAAAGAAAATTCAAGTTTTAGTAATAACTTATTCAAAACGTGAACATAATAACTTAATTCTCAACACGGAATGCATCTTATTACTAAGTTGTACTGTTTCGTATCTTATCTTTTTTATAATACTCATCAGGCAGTTTAAAGTTATCTTTTTCGTGATCTTTTATCGCCTAACAGCTTTCAATGAACGTTTCTCTTATCGGAATAAAGTTGATTGCGATTAAGATGTAGACGGGCGACAATTTTATATTTTGGTGCAATGTAAAATCGTATTATTATTTGTTGGCTTTATTGAAGTTGACTTGCCCAGAACATACATAAATGAATCTAAAACAAAACGCTCTTGCAAAAAGTAGCACGGTATTTCTATTACAGCTAAATACTATTGCGCAAAGTTGTCTACCGATACTACCTATTTGCATACTTAGCCACCCCTTACACCAATTGTGTAACGCGTGTTTTTTCATAATCCAAAGGATTTTGTAGGAAACAACGTAAATAATGATGGAGCAGACGAGTCCTGTAGTGTAGACCGCGTATCGGCAATCGTAGTGTGGGACGCCCCCCAGCTAGATGGACAGACGAACTAAAGAAGGTGGCTGGGGTAGACTGGATGCGGAAGGCGGAGGACAGGGTGTTGTGCCGCAGTCTGGGAGAGGTCTATACCCAGCAGTGGACTACGATAGGCTGAGTTGTTTAATAATGCAATAAATGGTATTGATTTATCAAAACGAAAGACATTGCAATTATAAGTGTGTTACGCAATTACCCAGCTGTTTGCAATCTCCAATGAAACAAAAAAAAATATCTTGCTATAACATTTTCAACTCGCCTGTCTCAATCACAACATAAAAAGCATTAGAATTTGACATTGACAGTCCCTCATCCACTTTTAAAACGTCCTCCATCGTCCCGGGAATTCAAAAACAAAACCGCATCGGTTTTTTCCCGCCCATCTATTCAAAGTAGGACTCCAATGTGTCCTAAGGCACTTCTCACGGGGTGCCAGGGCAGAAAACCTCCACGTGTGCCTGGGGACTGGAGTTCCCTTCTGGATACGTCCGGGGGGAAGACCAGTTTTCGGGCCGGTGCATCCTGGGGTGCGGGCAGCTATTTCTCAGTGGGATTTTTTCCCAATGAGATATCGCTGCCCGCATGCTAATGTTCTGCCAAGAGGAACGCTCCACACAAGCCGCTATGAGGAGCAGAGCGGCTACTGTGTGGAGTAAGAGCGGGCCTGGTGTGCACTTACCCTGCCGCCGGGCAGGCAGGAGGGGGTACCCCCCCTTCTGCCACCGTTAATATCGTAGCCCCGAAGATTGTCAAGGTCATGTCTCTGACTTTTGACGGGGGTCGAGGGTCTTGGCTTAACCGCCCGGACCGCGAGGAAGATTAACCTCTATAAAAAATTCCCCAAACCTCCAAGCGGCGGCGCACCGTGAGGGAGGTAGTAAGCTTGGCTAATGGGTAGCTTGATTTAGTCACTAGTGCGAACCACGCATTTTTTGAGCAGGTACACAAAGTTTTTACTCGTGGGAACTAACATGGAACATTTTTTAAAAACCAAAAACCCTAAAGACGTAGTGAGGAGTGATGCGGGGTCGGAGTCCGACGCCGCATCTGGAGGAGGGAGCACGGGAGGCTCAGTGAGCTCTCGCCGTGACCAGAAGACGGCCCTGAAGAAGTTACAGACTTCGAAAAACAGGGCCATAGTCTCGGCCAAGGCCTCCATCTTGGCGGCAGCGGAGGCCATCCACCTCGGGCCTCCGCCGGACGGCATGTCCGAAATGCGGGCGGAGGTGGCCCGCTTGACGGCTGCCATGGAGCTCCTCCGAAAGGAGAACGAGGAGCTCCGAGCGGACCTGGCCGGGATGCGAGCGGCCGGCACAGCGCAGAACATCCCACCACCAAGCCAGCCCGTGCCGGTGGAGAACCAGGTCCTGAACCTGGTTCGGCAGGAGCTGGCGACCTTCCAGGCGCGGTTCGCCGTCCTGGAGGGTATTGTTCTGCGCCCTCCCTTGGCGGGTAGGACGGCCCCAGGGCCTAAGGCGGCCTCGTACGCGGCCGCGGCCGCCCCTAAACCCGGGCAGTCTGGCCGGGCCCAGGCGCCGGCCAAACCGGCGTCGGCTAGAGGAGCCCCGGCGCCGGCGAAACCGACGTCGGCTGGCGGAGCCTCGGCGCCGGCAAAATCGGCGCCTGCCGCCAAACCCGCGGCTCCGGCCCCCAAAAAGGGCAGAACGGCTGGGGAGGGGAAGGCCCCAGAGCCTACGCCTCCCCCAATCAAATCTCCCACGACCAACGCCGAGTGGCAGGTGGTCGGGGAGAAGAAGAAGGCGGCCAAAGCGGCCAGGAAAAAGGCGCAGAGGAGGCGCCGCAAGGAGCGAGCCGTTGCGGCTAGGCTTCGCTCCCCCAAGACCGCGGCTGTAGTCATTACACTACAGCCGGACGCGGTCAAGAGGGGGGTGACCTACGGCGACGTGCTCGCCAAAGCGAGAGCGACGGTGGATCTCCAGGAGCTGGGGATCACCGGAGGCCTCCGGCATAGGGTGACCGCCACTGGTGCCCGCATGCTGGAGGTCCCCGGTGCGTCGAGCGGCCCCACCGCAGACGCCCTGGCTGAAAAGCTAAGGGCGTCCCTCAATGCGGACGAGGCTCGAGTCTCCAGGCCCGTCAAGTGCGCGGATATGCGCATTGTGGGCCTGGATGACTCGGTGACGGGGGCCGAGGTGGTAGCCGCCGTCGTCAGGACGGGCGGGTGTCTGACCGACCAGGTGAAGGCGGGCACCCTACGTCCTGACTTCACGGGTATGCGAACCATAACGGTAAGCTGTCCCGTGACGGCGGCGAGGAAGATAGTGGAGGGCGGAAGGCTCCTGGTGGGCTGGGTGTCAGCGCAGGTCAAGCTGCTGGAGCCCAGACCTCTAAGGTGCTATCGATGCCTCGTGGGGCACCACGTGAGCGTCCAGTGCACCTTAGAGGACCGCAGCACTCTGTGCTTCCGCTGCGGCAAGCCCGGACACACGGCCGGCTCGTGCAACGCCGCGCCGCACTGCGTCGCATGTGCGGCTGCTGGCAAGCCGGCCGATCACCGGGCGGGGAGCAAGTCCTGCGCTCCACCCGCCGAAGCCAGGAGGAAAGGCAGGCCCTCCGCCGTCGTCGCCACCACCACCGTCGCCGCCACTGTCGCCGCCACCGCCACCGCCGCCGCCGCCGCCGCCACCACCGCCGCCGCCGCCGCCGCCGCCGCCGCCGCCGCCGCCGCCACCACTGCCGAGGGGGCCCGGGAGGGGGCTGAAATGGAGGAGTAATAACTCCTCCACTACGCCTTCTCCAGGCGAACATCAACCACTGCGCCTGCGCTCAGGACCTGTTGCTCCAGAGCATGGCGCAGTGGTCGATTAACATCGCCGTGGTCGCTGAGCCGTACTTTGTCCCGCCCAGGGATGACTGGGTGGAGGACCTGAACGGCTCAGTGGCCATACTTTCGTCGGCCGCCGCCGGTACCCCGTCCCTCGAAGGTGTCACGAGGGGACAGGGGTGCGTAGCAGCACGGTTCGGAGAGATTGTAGTAGTGGGAGTATACTTCTCTCCGAGCCGAACTCTCGCCGAGTTCCAGAACTCTTTAACAGAGTTGAGTGTCGTCGTCGCTAGAAACCATGCCTGCTCCGTGCTAGTGCTCGGGGACTTCAACGCCAAGAATTTGACCTGGGGTTCCCGTTGCACGGATGTGCGGGGCAGGATGGTGGAGGACTGGGCTCTGGAAACAGGCCTGGTCGTCCTAAATCGGGGTTCTGTTCCTACGTGTGTGCGGATGCGGGGCGAGTCGGTGGTGGACATCTCGTTCGCCAGCCCCGCTCTGTCACAGCGTGTCATTGACTGGCGCGTCATGGAGGAGGTGGAGACCTACTCCGATCATCGGTATATCCGGTTTGAGGTCTCCACCCAGACCTCTAGCGCGCTGGTCCAACAGGCCCCGAGTGGTCCGCGGTGGGCGCTGAAGCAGCTGGACCGGGAGCTTCTCCTGGAAGCCTCGATCGTGCAGGCCTGGGTGTTTTCACCGGACAGGCCTGCTGACATTGACGATGAGGCGGAGTGGTTCCGGGAGGCCATGTCCGAGATCTGTGACGTGGCAATGCCCCGAGTCCGGCCAGGACGCGCCCGACGTCAGGTGTACTGGTGGTCGCAGGAGGTTGGGGCGCTACGCAAGGCGTGCGTCGACGCGCGACATCGGTACACCAGGCACCGCAGGCTCCGCATCCGCCCTCCGGATGCGGAAGCCACGGAGGTGGAGCTGTACGAGGGGTACAGAGCGGCGAAGACCACCCTCCAAGAGGCTGTCAAGCGGGCCAAGGATACGGCCCGCGAGGAGATGTTGGAGACTCTGAACCGAGATCCATGGGGGCGCCCTTACAGAATGGTGCGGAATAAACTCCGCACCTGGGCCCCACCGCTGACGCAGTCTCCGACCCCAGCTGGTGGAGGAAGTGGTGAGCGCTCTGTTCCCTTCAGGGGGGGAGCATACTCCCCCGCCTATGGCTCCGCCACTTGCGGTGCCCGAAGCGGACCACACGGACGACGACGACGACACCCCTGAAGTGACCGGGGTAGATCTGAGAGCGGCGGTAGGCAGGCTGAAGGCCAAAAATACCGCCCCGGGACCCGACGGCTTGCCGGGTAAAGCCTGGGTCCTGGCCTCGAGGGCTCTCGGGCCTCGACTGGAGGCGCTCTTAAGCGCATGCATGGAGAGAGGCCAGTTTCCACTCCGTTGGAAGACGGGGAAGCTGGTCCTCATTCAGAAGCCAGGGCGCCCTGCGGACTCTCCGTCCGCATACCGGCCCATAGTGCTGCTCGACGAGGTCGGCAAGCTCTTTGAGAGAGTGATTGCGGGCCGCCTCGTCGGGCACCTGGTGAGGACGGGGCCGGACCTTGCGGAGTGCCAGTTTGGCTTCCGCAAGGGGCGCTCGACGGTGGACGCCATCATGCGCGTGAGAGCCCTCACGACGGGGGACGCGGTGTCACGGGGTGGGGTGGTCGTGGCGGTGTCACTCGACATCGCCAACGCGTTCAACACCCTGCCCTGGAGCTGCATAGGGGAGGCACTCCGGTATCACCGGGTGCCGACTTACCTCCGTCGAATAGTCGGGGCGTATTTGACGGACAGAGCCGTCATCTACCCCGGTCGCGACGGGAACTGGAACCGGCGAGAGATGTCGTGCGGTGTCCCACAGGGATCGGTTCTGGGGCCGCTCCTGTGGGACATCGGTTACGACTGGGTGCTGCGGGCCGACCTCCCTGATGGCGTCAGCGTAGTTTGCTACGCTGACGACACGCTGGTCCTGGCGCAGGGGAGGTCGCATCAGGCGGCGGCTGACGCGATGACACGCGGGGTTGCGATAGTCGTGGAAAGGATCCGGCAGTTGGGTCTCGAGGTGGCATTGCACAAGTCCGAGGCCATGTCTTTTCATGGGCCCCGGTACGGGCCACCTTCGGGATCCCAACTGATGGTAGGAGGGGTTCACATCGGCGTCGAGAAGACGATGAGATACCTGGGTCTCGTCCTCGACAGCCGGTGGAACTTCGTCGAGCACTTCCGACGTTTGGCCCCAAAACTGGAACGGGCCGGGGCCGCCTTAAGGCGGCTCCTGCCCAACCTGAGGGGGCCAAACGCCTCCTGCCGGAGGCTTTACGCGGGGGTCGTGCGGTCCATGGCCCTATATGGGGCCCCGGTATGGGCGCGTTCACTGCGGCTTCGAGCCGCACACTACCTGAACGCGCCCCAAAAGGTGGTAGCCGTAAGGCTGATCCGGGGGTACCGCACGATCTCGCGCGAGGCAGCAAGCCTCCTTGCCGGACTGCCACCATGGGATCTGGAGGCGATAGTCCTCGCGCGCCTGTATGACTGGCGCGCGGAGGCACTACGTCGGGGGGAAACTCTGCACCCGCGGCAAATCGCTGCGGAGCGGACGGACCTCCGGCGCGGTCTCATGGTGGAATGGAAGGCGCGACTATCGCAACCCAGCGCAGGGCACGCCACGATAGCGGCGGTAAGACCCCTCTTTGAGGAGTGGCTAGAGAGGCGTCACGGCGCTCTCACCTACCGCCTGACGCAGGTCCTCTCCGGACACGGAAGTTTCGGGAGGTTCCTGCACATCATCAGGCGGGAGGAGACGCCCGGGTGTCACCACTGCGAGGATCGCCCAGAGGACACGGTGGAGCATACGGTGGAGGTCTGCCCCGCTTGGGCAGAGCACCGCCGTGTCCTCGTAGAGGCGATCGGCAGCGGCGGCGACCTCTCGCGCCCGGCCCTGGTGCAAGCCATGGTCCGGGGCGAGAGGGAGTGGGAGGCGGTCACCTCCTTCTGCGAAGCAGTCATGCTAGCGAAGGAGGTGGCGGGATGGGCGAGGGAAAGATCCTCACGCCTCAGCCGCCGAGGGAGACGCTCCGGGCGTCGGGAGCCGCGTGACGACTTCCGGCCACCGTAGGCGCGGGCCTGCGGGCGGAGAGCAATGGGTAGCTCTCCGTCCGATCAGGACCAGGCCCGTGCCGGACGGCGTGTATGTGTTCCACGCGCGCCTCAAAGAGATGTCAGCGTAGTTGACGGGGCCCGACAGGGCCGAAGCCTGCCGGGGTAGCGGGATCGTCCGAAAGGGTTACCGCTGCCCTGGTACGTAAAGGGCTAAGGAAGGAACACGGGTGGGTTTTAGTCAGTAAGAGTCTGACACTCCCTTCTGCTCCACCCAGAGCGGGAGGAGTCATTTGATGATTTCCCATCCTGAAAAAAAAAAAAAAAAAAAAAAAAGGCACTTCTCACACTTACCTGCGAAGTAGTGTTCCGTGTACCGGATCTATCTGATAAATGGAATGATCAGGAAACAAGTGTGAACGAGGCAGAATCGCTTCCAGCTAACTTATAGTGTAGCTCGTAAATTCGTTTGAATATCTGTTTTTTTTTCTGTTAGTCTGAATCAGGTCTCTGTTTCGAATTGTAGAAAAGATTTTTACGATAGAATCGTTGTTTCTGTTTGAATGCTGGAATTCCAATACTTATCGGGATATACGAGTATTTCCGTTAAGAAAACATTTTATTTAAAGATAAAAACCTACAACTAGATTTAGCAACTGCGGCATCTTTTCAACCATAAATTACTATCTAACGTTGCCGGTATTAGCATGAAAGAAAACTTAATTCAATTCTGCCAGAGGCTGGCATTGATATTTTATACATAAAACTGTGGAAATGTTCCACAAAACTGTTTTTCCTTTCTGTAAAAGAACAACTCTGCAATATCCGAAGTCGGCACTTAAATGTCGTCACAGTCAAGTATCGAGCACCAGTCATAACTGGAAATTATTATGAGCAAAACTAATAAAAATATTTTCCACACATCAAAAGAGAAGCACAGTCCTAAATCGTAGGTATCATCTGAGCCTTAAATTTTCCACAGGTAAAAAAGATAGGCACAGTCGTAAATCATCTGAACCGAGCCTTACAACACTCACACCAAACGTCAAAACCGTCTCGGCCATGAAGAGCGAGGGCGTAAATTTTAATAATGACGCAAAAGAAAACACCAGAACTTGACTATAATGAAAACAAGGCTCCTCCCACGACATTACTCGCGACTGCACACACAGTCTAACGGGTTAAATTCTGAATAAATAAATAGTGAAGCACCTGCACGCGGCGTTTAAGTGGCCATTAGCTTCTCAAAATGCTATCATTGTTATTATAATTGTATTCTTATGGTTTGTGGGAGAAATGTTAGCTTTTTTCCTTCGTTCATTTATTTGGGACTTAGATTGGGAAGGTTATGCTAGAATTTTATAATGAGATACTTAGGTTAAGAAATCTTGGAGCTAAATGGTACATAAGTACCAATCTAGAATGCCTCTTAACGAAAGCATGCATGCTCAACAACCTTTATAAAATTCAATCATTTAAAATTTGCATCGAATGGAGCTACGATTTAAAGGAATTGGGTGTGCTTAAGACCGATATGGAAGGTATAGTTGTAGGTTACCGATAGGGAACCGATGACGTGAATCGATCAAATAAAATCCGAGGTTGGAGGCCCTGTTCATGAATGCGCTAGACTGTCATCAGTGACAGAACTAGATGGAGAGAGATCGTGAGGCGAGTTACGACTACACCCGCGATTGGACACAGTTCATTGTGACCTCTCTGTCAAGATCGGAGCGAAGAAGAAGAAGACCAATCATCATCATCATCTGCCTAGTTTTTTTCCAACTATCTTGGGGTTGGCCTCCAGTCTAACCAGATGCAGCTGAGTAACCAGTATTTTACATGGCGGAACTGCCTATCTGACCTCCACAACCTGGTTACTGGGTAATACGGTACCCCATGGTAAGACTGGTTGTCAGACTTTCGGGCTTCTGACGATCCGTAACGACTGTCAAAGATCCCCAAAGACAGCCGGGACCAACGGCGTAACGTGCTTTCCGAGGCACGGAGGGGTCTTGGTATGTAAAGATGGTCACCCATCCATAGACCAAGCGTAGCATAACCTGATTGATCGGCCCGTGCCGCTGTTATTACTCAGCCCCAAGCCCCTCTAAGAGGAAGATCAATATAAGATTAAAAAGTCTGGTTTACAATGTAGTTAATCCCTCATCCTCGAAACTTTCATCGAGAAAAAAGAAAGAGGGCTATTCTTTAGCACAAACGTAATAATTTTGAGTTATCTTTATCCTGAAAATGTTCTTGAATTTTATTCCGACGTTTTTCTCCAGTAGTGATTTAAGTCGCTTCTCGATCCGGGCCTTTTGTACATGACCGTATTATGCTAATAATACGGTCATACTGTTATGTACAGAACTACTCGAAATTCCAGGATAATTCAGAAATTCTGGAGTCTAATGGTAAATAAGTACCTACGAGTACCTCGAATGCCTCTTAGCGAAACCATTCATGCTGAACAATCTATATAAAATTTAATCTTATAAAAATTGCATCGAACGGAGCTACGATTTAAAGTGTCTTATACCTAGTTAATTTGGGATTAAAAGGTCTGTCTTACTATGTCCTTAATTCTTTATCCTCGACACTTTCTATGAGAAAAAAGAAAGAGCAAAAATCTTGCACAAACATACTAATTTGGAGTTATCTTCATCCTGAAAATGTTCTTGAATTTTACTCCAACGTTTTTCTCCAGTAGTAATTTAAGTCGCCTCTCGATCCGGACCTTTTGTACATAACGGTATGGCCGTATTATGCTAAACAACTCGGGGCAATTGCAGAGCGCCTCCGCCTGCATTCATGGGCTATTCTCACTTCAATGGCGAATTACCATGGTAAATTGAACGAGGGAATTATGTGCCTACCCGTCTTTGCAAGGAAGTTTGATGAATGTATCAAGTTGATACGGAAGAAATGAGAGATGTAGGATTGAGGAAAAAAAACTTGGTTAATTTTTTGTGCGTAGGTTTCTTAATTATTTTTTTTACTGGTTTCTGTTACTGTTAGTCTGTCATCTCACTACTGACAAAGGCCTCTCCCCATGACTTAAATAGATTTTACCACCATCATCATCATCATTAGCCTATAGCAGTCCACTGCTGGACATAGGCCTCTCCTATTGCACGCCAATCGCGCAATTCGATTTTCGGCAACTCATATCCAGCACCAGCCATCCTGCGAAGATCGTCGCTCCACCTAGCCTGAGGGCGTCCCACCTTCCGTTTACCCATTCGCGATTTTACCATATTATAGTGCTTTTCTATTATTTAACTCTCCAATTCAAAAAAACAAAACACAAAAAAAAAAAGAAAAAAAAAGAAAAAGAAATACTTTTTCTTTCTTTCTTACTTTTAATTGTACAATTCTAGCTTCTGCCCGTGGCTTCGCCTGCGTGGATGTCGGAAATCCTACGGCATCGTGCTACCAAGACAAAAAGTAGCCTATGTCCTTCCCCAGGGTGCTATTTGTCTCCTTGCGAATTTGTGTGTTTAGGCATGAAAAGGTAATATACAGACAGAGTTACTTTCGAATGTGTATTTAATTTATGTGTAAATAATTTCATCACCACTGCTCTCGAAACGGTGAAGGAAAACCTCGTGAGGAAACCGGAATGTCCTAGTACCAAAAATTCGAGGACATGTGACATCCGCCAACCCGCACTGGGTCCACGTGGTGGATTACGGCCCACTCCCTCACACAGAGAGGAGGCTTGTGTCCCAACAGTGGGAACGTTCTAGGCTGAATATACTATGATTTGCTACTTTCGAAGAGTATGGATTTAAACCGACACTATTTAAGTGTCGTTCTGATTATTTAGTTAGCAGTGACGCATTTATCCAGACGATCACTTTATAGGCACTAAAAATTAGCGCCAGCCATCAACCACGTTGACTTCAATCTATCAACCAGAGGCATTTTAAATAGCTGTCACCCAAACAATTTTCTCTTGTACACATAATGAACTCGTACGAAGAAACCACATTAATTTAACATCCATAAACTAATTGTATTTATCAGAATGCGTGGCGTTGAGTGAAGTTTTTATATCTGCTCAATTAGCGAGCAATTAAACGTCTAAGTGGGAAGTTAATTAATGGGAGTAAAATAATTAAGATAAGGTGTATTCTTGGTCTTAGAGGCGCTTCTATTACTTGAGCTTTCTGTTAAAGAGACTACTAAAGAAAGAAAAATCTTTGGTGATGGACTATTTGAATCAATTGAAAGATATTAGGTACTTCTTGTGAACACTGAGTTTGCTTGACTGCCTGCTAGTTTTTTTTCAGCAAAATAAGTAGGATACTTAAAAAGAGGAGGGAAGAATTATATCACTACACGCCCTTCAGGAATCAAAGTTGGAATTAGGGCCTGTTATTTCAAACGGTTGGTTAACGTAACATATGTACGTACGTCAATTATGAACGATTACGATTATTTGACGTACGACAAGGACGGAATTTTTTAATTGTAATTTGAAACAACGCCTTTTGTGGTTTGACGGTAGTTAGCGCCATTTTTGACGTATACGCGTGTGTCAAGTGGACGTGAGACTAGTCCTTAGTAACGCTTTTTAACTTTTAATTCATTTATTTCAGCCGAAAGACGTCCAATGTTAGACCTATCCCAAGTGCTTCCTGCATTACACATCTTAACTTGTAATAAAACTAAAAAATGCAAAGATTTGAGGCAAAAATTCAAAGTGCCTGTCTAGAATTGATAATATGCCCCCATAAAAATGCGCTTCGACATTTATTTTATAAATGTCGAAGCATCATGCTGAGATAGGAGCCTTTTGGCCTTTTAAAGGACTTTCTGTTTCGTTTTTCTTTTTGTTTTTTTTTTAATTTAATTTTATTTTATTTATTTTAGCACACATTTTAGAACACATATATAAACAGACAATGAAAAACAGAACAGAAAAAAAAGGTACAGAGGTGATGCTTATTTCATAAGAAATCTCTTCCAGCATACCTGAGATAGGACAATAGATACAGAGATGTAGACAGCGTGTGATAGAGCAAAGGAGACAAAAAATTATTTAATTAATTATATTATTTTTTTAAATATATATATAATTTTTTTTTTGACTGTGTTTAATTTAGTTTAGTTTATGACTTTCCTGTACTAGTCGCAAAAAATACTTTTTCTTTCTTTCTAAAAACAGTTTTGTTGACGATTTCTCTCGGAAAATACTACGTACCTCACCGGAACATAAAGAATCGTTTAATTCAGTCCAGGGTCAGTCCAAAGAGCACCAAAACTGTAAACCGACATTTTCATTACACACCCCAGATTTATTTACATAGAGGTCATCTAAGAAAATGAGACCAGCAAGCCGAGTTGGCAGAATGCTTGTGAAATTCACTATTTCTATCTGGACCGTGCTTATTCGTTCGTTGATTGCAATGCAAGCTAGCAACATAACAGTTTAGTGAATACATTTAGTCCGTTGATATTCCAGCGATCTTTTAACAGGGAAATGGGTTGATGTTTGTATGCTTTCAAAATGGCGGATGCCTGTCTAATGAATGGGTGTGTACGGTTTTGCTAAAATGTGTGGTATAGAATGTATATATTGTAACGTGTATGAATTGATAGACACTGATAGTTAGGTTCAGAATTTATGTACCTTCTGTCTGGTAACTAGATGTTTTTGTGAGTGATTTTATGTCGAATATGTCAAACGTTTTTTGCATTACAGACTTTCAAATTCATTCCACATGCATCCTCCATGGTAAGTACTGCAATCTAAGCTTTACTACACTGCATAGGCAACTAAATCGTTTGACAATGCAATAACACACGGCACATATAATCATACAACCATGTAGGTACTTTAGATCCTTCTCCACAAAACAAATATCAGCAACACCGCAAAGAATTTTCGTTTGGACTATTTCACCGGCGTTGTCTTCCCAACTTATTATTCGTTCCAAACAGAGGGTGCCTCAAACACACCACTTAGACACCAAACAAGGGTGTATTAAGTGTGAGTTAAAATTTAAATTGATTCCACCCTCCCTTGGGAGAAAATTCAAATAGTGCATGGTGTGATCTGAAGCGGGAAACACTGTGTTTGTGGGATTCTTTTTCTGTAAATTGGACGCTTCGGGGCGTTTACACACAAAAAGAATGGGGAATTAGAATGTGTGTATATGTGTGGGTGGCGGGATGTACAAACGGCGATGACACGCTTCATTTGTCGAGGGAGTTGGTAAGCTTGTGGCCAGAAACTATACAATTATAGGGACAGTTATGGCTGTGTGTAGGGGTTAAAGCGAAAGGATTGGAGGATTTTTCCTATATTAAAACTTCTTGCTTTGTAGGAGTCGATTTCATAAGTTTTTCATAGGTTAGAAAAACACTCAGAAGTTGTTCCTTAGTTCCAGAAATAACAGGAAGATTCTAGGCAAGTTTTATAATCATTCAACGAAACAAAGCCCAACAGAATATTTTTGAATACGAAATACCGAGCGAGATACCATTAAGTCCAAATCAGTTTAAGAAAGATTCCCGTACAGAAATACCGTCGATCTAATTAGCAATTCTTCAGTAATTCAAAGGAAAAAATTCAAATTTCTGTTGTGGATCGTTTACCGCTGTACACAAGGCTCGCGAGGCAGATGAACTGTAATATCATGCAAATTTCCACGAGTTCAAGTAGGGAAGCAAAGAGGAGAAAGAATCGAGTTAACTCGATACAATCGTTTCTTGAAAGTGTAATTTGAAATCGAGAAATATGAAGAAGTGGAATGATTAATTGGATTTGTTTTTATTGAAGACTCTGAAAAAAAAACTATGACAATAACTTTCTTTAAAATCCGATACTTACAATAAAACTTTTTTAAATCTGATACAGGACCGCACACTAGATTCTAGTCTAGGTTCGTGAACTTAGCGATTCGTTTAAATGTAAGCTGGCTAGATTTCCAAGTCCTGATTTGAAATTAGCATTCGAGTTGGCTCGATTCCGAAACCGTATTTATACGATTCACTTCACTAAGTTTAAGTATGAAATTCGTTTTATTTTTTCCTTTCATTTTCTTAGGGTTTTGGGTCATGTCGTAAAAATGCTTTTACATTCGTCTCGCTTACAATGTTAACAAAGGCTCGACTATTTTCCAAGCAGAATGCTTAATTGACTGAGAATTTTGGTACATTATACTTTTAAAATGAGGACCCTAATGGCTTCAAACAGCCTGTAATAGAATATGAGGCTGATACTGTATTATGCTTAAGCTGTTATCTTTTATGGAGGTCGTATGAAAGACGTTTTTGGAGAAATGATTAACGTGCACCTCGAAGTTTGATGTTTTGCAGGTACCTAATATTTTTCAACGGAAGAAGAAAATCTGTTGCAACAAACTAACAAATATCTATGTTACAAAGTAAAACGTAAACTTCTGCTAACTCGTAAAACCTGACTGAAGTAGAAAAGACATAATGCGATGAATGCAGAAACATTTTACATACTTCAAAAGCACAACTTTTGGTCCTAATTCCCAGGAACATCGGATGTTAGGACCAAAAAAAAAAAAACGAGTTGCACTCCGGGAGTGTCGCCAGAAGTGGAAAACTTGAATATTAACGTTGTGCATTTTGATATTTTGGAATGCGGTCTACTCTCCCTCCGTCTTACGAATTTTCGATCAGGTCACGTGTCCTGACGCAAGCTCCGTCTTACGAATTTTCGATCAGGTCACGTGTCCTGACGCGAGCTTAACATTTTTTACCCATCACAAAAAAGTGCACAACGCCGCTAAAGAAATTTTCACTTCAAAAAGTCATCCAAATCAGAAAAGATACATGATGTAACACACACATAAACGCTTTTGCCCTTTTCGAAAGACGATGCCCTTCAGCCATCTGCCCAAATCAATCTTAAATATTGAATTTACGTCGTAATCTGATGGAAACTTTTACGGGAAACGAGTTCCATTACGTTTTAACGCAATTTGTATCGAGTTTTCACCTTCCAGCGTATAGGAGGTAATTCAAACTTATAAACAGGGGGATTCAAAATTTAATTGCAGACGTGAGATGAGCGAGGTATAATATATAATGTATTGTACAGTTATAAATGTATTAATTTTCAATATGAAATGTTTTAGCGTAAAGTGAGTTGTAAAATTGTTCGTTTGGAATGCTTCTGGCTTTGTTTTAATGGTTACGTAGAAATTGGAATTTAATGCTGATTGAAATACTAGGGATTATTAGTTTATGCTGAAATAAAATATAATTAATATTATTTCCAATTGCAGGTTTTGCTTGTAGCCTAAGCACACTTTAATACATTGGTAAGAGTTTTTATTAATTGACTGATGTTGAACACAGGAAATCTCCTTAAAGTTTGATTGCACTTTTCAGATCAGCTGGGGCCGTATTATAAAGTATCAATGCAATCATGATTCTAGTCCAAAAAAGGAATGCTGCTATTGGTCATGGATGGCTCCGTCTCTCTTTAGCACTGGAATCACGACGGCATTTTTTTTTAAACGTCATAATACGGTACCTGAGCTATTCGGTCAAAATATCAACGTGAAAACTTAGTTGTAGCGAGCTTGAAAGGACCTGTCATTCCACAGAATGCTAGGGATATTGACCTACGAAACACTAATGACTGACACTTCAATCTCACTTTACATACGTTTTCAGGATGACATTATACAGCATAGATCGGCCGTTTTAGTAGGACATTAATATCAGTATCTAGTTATTATCACTTCAAGAAGTAGTGACCGATAGAAGAAGTATATAAGTACCTTGAGCATTCAAAATCTTGGGCCGAATAAATACAACCAATACATCCCGATTTAATATTGAAGCATATTTCATACTTCGTTTATCGTATCTCATACATCATTTAAAAGCGATTTCACAAAGGAAATCCTCGCGTCGATACATTGACAGAGCGCAGTATATTCGCCTGCATTATTCCCAGCTTACAGCTGTAATCCCAATTTTCAACGGTTGGCATCACTTTTTCGGGATTCGACGGCCCGCTATGGATTAAAGGCAGTATTGCAAACTTTGGTCCTTTTAGACGGAGTTCTGTTTTTAAGTGTGCACCTTATTAATTAGTTAAGCCCTTCGTTTTGTGATGAAAGTTTTGGGGGATCCGATGTGCTTTTGTTATTTTGTGAAAGTTAGATTTTAAAGGGATAAGTGTGACGTGCTGAGCGTTAAGATTTTTATTTTAAAATCATGTCTGCCTTGGTTTATAACAACCAAATATTTGGCATTATAATCTGGCAGATGGAAAAACAATCCAACAGAACGTACGAGCTGTCAACATTCAGGATCTTGTCAATTAGCGTCCCATTTTTTCGGGCAGGTTTTGAGGAACTAAAAGGATGCTTTTTTGGTGTGCACTGCAGTACCTTTTTTTATTTTTTATTTCGGGGTTAAACCTTTAAAAGGCACCTCACCATTCGCACATAGGGGTGGTCCCGGTTCCTCTTAAAAGACCAATTCCGGAACCACTCCTGCGCAACGCATTGCAGTACCTAACAGCTACTTATTTTTTTTTAAATCAGGGATGCCTATGTATAGACCACGGCTATGTGTGGCTTTTTTAAGATTTTCATTTTCCTACCGTATTAATAATAGTTGTCACTGTTAGGGTTCTGCAGTCTTGTGTATCGTCATCATCATCATTTCAGCCGAAAGACGTCCACTGTTGGACATAGGCCTATCATTGCCACTTCGACCGGTTCTGTGCTTCTAGCATCCAGCGGATTCCTGTGGCTATCTATTATAACGCTACGTCTTCCAAGACGCGGTCGCCAGTCCAGAACCTTTCGGCCCCATCGGCCATCTGTTTGACCATCCCTGCCCACTGCCACTTAAGTTTGGCAATTTTTCGGGCTAAGTCGCTTAGCTTGGTTCTTCTACGGATCAGTCTTGTATACTATACATTTGTGAATATTTATTTTCTGATAACCACATATAACATATACCTATGCGATTTTTAGATTCGATTATTTAGATAGATCAAACAAACCAAATGGAAAGTTTTACCAAATAAAGACATTATACTCCATATGATAGGCCATTTTTTAGCCACCTCTCATCAGATTACGCAAACGACTTAACTGTTCACAAAATTACATTCCACAGGTCTGTATCCAAACTCAATTCATTCTTATTATGCTTGTTTGGTTATCACAAATCTTTTGTTATCTTTACGAACGTTTTCCATTAACATTTTTATTCGGTATTTCACATTAACGTGCGCGTTTGCGTTAATGTTTTGCTTCAATAACTTTTTCGGTTTGTGATTGTGATTTCGTTTTTTCAGTCGTTGAATATTATCAGCGTAAGCATATCATTTTATAGAACTCAAATGTATTGAGGTAGAAAAAGAAGAAAAGTATGAAAAATGAGAAAAATAAATTGCTGGAATCGATAATGGAAAGAAATAATAATAATAATAATCTTTATTATTATTATTATTAAATAATAATAATAATAATAAAGATAAAATGATAGCTAGTGGATTGTATTTGATAGTGGACTGTAGAAATGAAACGATAGAAACACGTATAGTTATATTATAAATTTATATTAGAAAATTAAGACAAAGACCTGACAACCGCTCAGACGTAACAACAGCAACGAACCAAACAAAAAGAACATAAATAATATAATGTAATATATAATCTTTATTTATATTTAAAAAAACAGATTGTAGTACTTACATGTAACAGTTTTAACAAAGTGGGTAGTATTAAATCTCTGACAATCAAGTGGGTGACGTGCTGCTCTCCTTGCTAGGCTATGACATAGCCTGTATTAAGGAGTAACAGTGCCGATCCCCTCTAATTGTATTACTACAATTTTAATTTTTACAAGTTAACATTTTTTAAATACAGGTATTATTGCGCGAGCGCATTTGTGCGTGTGAGCGTGTGAATGTGCGTGAAAAGTGTTCTTATATGGTTTCGTTTTTCCTTTTAAAGTAAGGAACCCTAAAATTATAAGCTAAATCGACTTACCAAATACTTTTCTTCAGATATTTTCGTTTACATATAGAGTTGTCTAAAGCGGCGGTTTTCTGGCAGCGTTGTCCCGCCAGACATTCGTAATGGGGATAGGTTTGCAACCGCCGAGTGCGGCTTACTCCACCTCACTTTATATCCGAAATGAAGGACCCGTTTACATAGTATTTGTCCTGAGTGGAATATATTTGTGCACTTCAACTTGAGTTTTGGAGGGTTATAATTTTAATGAGTTAGGTATTTCCAGGGTAACTCTTTAGTATTCTGCGAAGGAAAATACAAAATCTAATGAGATTTATCTTTATCCTGCGCATACGTTTGTATCTTTAAAATTTTTGCCATCGATACACTAAAAAGAAGAAACCATAGGTACGTAAGTAAAGTCTTGCTTTCCTACAACGAAACGTAGTTGAACGGTAGCCCGAACTAAAATTATTTTTTAAGGACTATGAAACTTACGAACAAGCTTGTTGGTTCGAATCCATTCAAGAACCAATGTGACGTTTCCAATTCATATGTACAGACGCCAGAAGGTCAAGCTACCCGAAACTGTCAAATTTTCCCAATCAACCTTGAACCTTTATGCTTCAGCAATAAAGTTGAAAATCTATTAAAGAAATTTGACAGATTGTAGTAGTTTGACGTGCTGGAGTCTGTACTTTCTAAGTTTATCTTGATCATCACTGACATCGGTGAAGGAAAAACATCGCGTGGAAACCTGGACTTATAGTTCATATAAGTCTGAAATCGCCAATCCGTCTTGATCAAGCGTGGTGATCAATGCTCATGCCTTGAGAAGAGGCCTGCTTTATTATTTATTATTATTATGAAACATATAACTGATCTATGGCGAATACTAAAGTCAAATCAATGAGGTTGCCAGTATGTATCTCCTAACATGGTACAACATAAAGCTGTACCAAAAATTCTTGACCCAACCGATCCTAAAGAGTAAAAAGGTTATAACTACTCCTTAACCAAAATAGGTCACCTAAAATACCTATCTATTTTAGGTACCCACCTACTGAACAAAATTTCTACAGTGCACAGTCTAGAATCTAGAACGGTCTGGACTAAGTAAATGGATTAAATGTCGTTGTGATGTCGAAACGTAATCCACCCGCACCGTTTTAGCATTATTGGAACAGGACGATCTTTTTAAAAGGTTATTTCTTTAGTAGTTACCTAGTAAAGAAATAGGTAACCTTTTCATTGAAACGAAGTACTCTTTGTTTAAGCTAGATACACGATTTAATATAGATTAATGTTGTACTATATTATTGCGCTATTTAATTTTGGTAAGCTTATCTGGTTTCTTCGCGTATTTACCGTTCTTGCTGAGTTTATCTTGGACATTACTGACGTCAGTGAAGGAAAACGTCATGTGTAAACCTGGGGGCCTAAAAAGGCCACTTTAAGCAATAACTCTAAAAGCTATTCATTTCCTGAATTCCCAGCTGATCATTAGCAATTCCTTTAATTTTCGTAAAATTTCATTTCATATTTGGTGTAAACATTGCCGCATGAAAAAAATAAAATACCGTAATTTTATCGCTACATTTTTCATTACAGTTTTAATTAATCATATAGATAGATAGATACATAAAACTTTTATTCAGTGCAACAAAAGACACAAAACAAGTAATAAAAAAAAACATAAAAAAATGAAACAAAAAAAAAACAAAAATTAAAAAGCTAAATTGACCCATAGACACCTCGTACAAGTAAATAATGGTAGTCTATAACCGTCGATCACTACTGGGCGGTGTGTGTCTCATGGTTGCATCAAATGGGAGTCCAGCTCGGCATATGCCAGGTACAATACCTGATGCTGGTATTCTGCTGCATCCCGTTAGTGACACACGGATGTCGAGAAGACACATCTGAGTTTCAACAAAATGGTACCTACTTAGTGTGGCGCGTATATTAAAAGGTGGTAAGTACCCACATCTTCATTGAGTTGCTTTTAAACCCGACAGAAAGAAAGATTTTGAAATTTTAAACTTATTAAATACTTGTGTAGTGTTTACTGGATTACTTGATTATCACAGTTATTATATGTTATGTAATGAATGACTAGTTTGTTTTTAAGCGAGTATGTGTACGAGTTTACATGTTGGTGAATAATAATATAATGTTATGTATTATGTTATGGTTTTTTTATAATAGTCATATACAGTGAGTATGGCGTAATTTGCTTATATACTTTCTATTGTAATACCTATGATATATGCATTTCGTTTTACACAGTTGCGTCAATCTTTGTCTACAGGATAACGCGTACACAAACATGTCGTGTGAAACAGAGCCCCAGCTATCTGCTATATTATAGACGCGTTTGTGACGGTCAAGCCCAGCTTTTCTGTGAGTCAATCAGAAACTGCCGCAGTCGACTTCTAAAGGTACCAATTGTTTTTACATTCCTTATCGGCGGGGTATGTTGTTCCAGCATTTGGATGCGGGGATGCGGCATACCTGAAGCTGCCTCTGAAGGCGGCTGTCTTGTGCAATTCTGTACAGAGTTGCTGGGAGCACTGTCTTATCGCGCATTCTCTTCTACTAGCAATCCAGCTCAGTTTTTTGTACAGATAAGCTGGCTCTTTATGCTTAATAACCCCAAACATCAGACACGCTAAGAGTAACTTGCGACGTGATTTCATTCTAAGGATGGAGTGCTTATTTAAAAAAGGTGTTATATGGCTTCTTAATCAAATTGGTTTTTTATTTTTTATTTCTACAGTTTAAATGTTATTTCATTGTGATATGAATTGCACACAGATCATATTATGAATTGTCAGTTTGTGACCATTTTACGATTTTTAATGTGATTAATATTGTTATCCTATTATGATTCTGCCAAAGTGGCCTTTTTAGGCCCCCTTTACTTATAGTTAATATCAGTCTGATATCGCCAACCCGTCTTGAGCAAGCATGGTGATCAATGCTCGTGCCTTCTCTGTATGAGAAGATGCCTTTGCCCTGCAGTGGGACAGTAATAGACTAAGATTACTATTATTTTTATTTAAACTTACCTGGCGAAATGTAGATGTACTAAAGATTCATCTATGCTTAACCCTTGTGGGGTTACAGGCGTGATGTTGTGGTATGTTAGTTTTGGTTTTTGTACTGCTTTTGCATAAAGACGTTCTAATGGAGCCTCGAATGTATGGACGTCAACCCTACGTTTGGCTGAAGTTATCAACTCAAAATGTAGTCATTGGCAATTTTTATACAGAGTCAGCGAGGGACATCGATGCGCAACCGAACCATCAATAAACGATTCTCGGGAAATTTTTCGTCGGTTGTAAAAAACAAAATTAGCTGTTCCATACATTGAATGTGTAGATATTGCACTTTTGTATTTAACAGCTGATTTTTTTTTAATAACCGTCGAAAAATTTTAACGCAGGACGGTCCAGAATCATGTACTGAATCCATGGTAACGGGTTGCACGTCGATATCCCTCCCACCCTGTAGGTACTCTTTCTATTTAGAAAACCACTACATGGTGGGACATCTTATAAGAAAGGCACAAAATGACTTGTTCTCAATGATTCCGATTATTGCAATACGAGAATGACTTATACTAAAACCCACTACTATTGTTCTCCGTGCACTACCCTCAGAAAATAAAGATAAAGCACCGCATTAGAAATAAGGACAGAAAATACATTTATTTAGCACAGAATAAAAGACACAAAATACACCAGATAAAAACAAAAAAAATAAAGATCAAACAAAAACTGTTAAGTCATTAACCAACAGCAGAACAAGAAAGCTAGACATAACCAGGCCAAAACAAATGACTACATATAAATCTAATTTCAAAGTCCTGAAAGCAGTTCACAAAAACGGCTAACATAAAAGCAAGTAAACCTCTTGTCCGTTTCAATCTACGACTGACCATTAGGGGGCAGCAAAACGGCTAATATACATAACTATAGAATGATAAAAGGCTATATAACAATGGTGCGACCACATGAGAATGTTCTCTCTCATACAATTGTACTGCGTTAATTTTTTGTGTAGCACAGAGGCTTTTAGGGGACATTGATTAATAGTCTAAAGAGGCACATGTATCTCACTTTTTATTTCACGGCCAGTTTAATAAGACCTCCCTCTCCGCTCTTTAGCATTCAGATTTTCTACAGAACGGGGGAATTGTGAACTATGATCACGGGTCTGATAAGGTTGGTCGACGAGGTGTTTTCAAAAGTGCGTTCAGTTTGGTAGGAGAGCTCTAAAGGAAATCGCTTGTGTCATTGCCACATTATTAGTATTAAAGGCTTTTTGGTAGATAGCGTGGTGTGGTTTATACGAGTATTTATTACATTTTTTGGCTGTATTGAAGGTCTTTTTGGCAACGTTTTGCTTAAATTGGGTACGGTTATTTTACATTAAAAACTCAAAGCATTTTTCAATTTTGAATTTTCAAGGATTCATTTTCAGTAAAAAAATTTAAGTCATTCCAAAGCGTTATAGTAAGTACCTATGGAGAAGAACGTACAAGTAACTCCATGGACACTCTTTTAAATGATATTGCTATAGTAAGGATTACATTTCCTTGTTTCCATGATGGATATGTAATCCAAATGTTTACGTTATACCTACTCTCAAAATGTTGTTTAAAAAAATATACTTTCCCGTTTCGATAAAAAGGTTCCAAGCTTTTATCATAAGAGCACAATCCGCTTATTGTGGTGGTCGCTAAAATATCTAAGACTAATGGCGTAAACAGAACACAAACGGAAAAATAAAAGAATTAAAATGGTGGAAAACATTTCATTAGGAAAAAAGAAAAACAGTTAATGATGCGATGTGATAACGTTGAGATATAAACCTGTTACAGATTCAGGTTACGTCACTTTAAGCCGGGAATATGTACTGTTTTTTTCACATTATATCACCCTTTTTTATACTGTGTGATTTAAGTGATCTACAACCTCCCTCTCACCGAGAGGTGGCCTGTGTCCGGCAGTGGTAACATTATAGGCTGGTTATGCTTACCTGCAATTTAAAACTTAGAGATTACAGAATTGTAATCGAAAGGGCTACCAATATGAAAATTGCGTTTAAAAAATTTAGCAGCAAAAAAACCGTTCCTGGTGTGATGGAGTTTGGTGGTCGTTTATACACGTGAAATTAATATTACACACCCATGTAACAGTAGAGATTGTTGCCGTGAATGTCTTTATTTAAAAGAAAACACGTACAATTTTATCCTGCCAAATAATTTTGAGTCGGCGCCGTTTAAATTTAAGGCAATTTAGTGATCTTTATTTATTGTTTGTTTGGCGCCGACTCAAAATTACTTAGGTATACTTACATTAGCTTAAGAACTTAGTTATTAAGGTTGAATAAAAAAGGTTCATTATTTTTTGCTTTATAGTTTTTTCGGCGGTTTAATTTTTTTGTTAAAAAGTTTTTTTTATTAATAGTATTCCAGGTGCTAGGGACATTGACGCGTAAGGCACGTTTTAGCACCCTAATTGCGTAACACACTAATAATCTCAATCTGAATCAGTTTGATGGTTATTGCGAATCCATTGCTTCATATGTTCTAAAAATGTGTCTGCACAACAATGTAAATAACGCAATGAATGTGGTTGAACTGTCAAAATGAAACCTATTGCTACTGATAGTGTATTACGCAATTGTCCCACTGTTAGCGCGCCTCCTTTGGGACTCAGTATAATGCGTAGGAACTGCCACTACCTAAAGAAAGAAAAAAACATACAATTTCATAGCAGCATCATTTCCCGTGGCGTCACCTACACCTACACTCCACTTACTTTCCCCGGCCATTAAAAGCCGCAGATAAGCTGAGTTGCTGTCAACTGGTAACATCGTTAATTTCTCGGGAACTCCAGTTTTTATTGTGCGTAATTTTTCCTTGCCCGGGAAATATATTGCTCGCACCGTCGACATGTGACACAATGTACGCATTTATCTTTGTGAGTGTAATAAAAATTATGGTCCGTTGATTTTCTTCGGGCGATTAATTAAATGCTTAAGCCTTCGTACTAGAACTTAGTTTCGCTTTTGTTAGTTTTTCCTTTAGTGGGCAATAAGAGCGGCTTGTTAGTTTTTATTTGTTTTGTTGTAATAGTTTGTTCGGTACATAAAATGTTTATGGACGTTAGTAGTCGTTGTTTTCGTAGGTAATAGATATTTCTTTAGTTAGGTACTGTCTCTTCTATTTCATTGATTTGATATACAAAAGCAAGCGTTTCCAATTCCAAGACTGAACTTAAAACTCACGATTAAATTCTCAGAAGAGTGAATCTTTTTACAATGGTAATGGAAACCTTTAATAGAGTCCTCAATGCCACTAAACCCTCAACATGATTCAAGCTAAAACACTTCCCAACCGCTATAAACTTAAGAAACAGCTGTTCCATTTTCGAATCCTGGCTACCTGATACCTAACATATGAAGGCTCCCTTAACATGTACACGGCTTAAGGTACAGATGCGCGCGTCTGTAGCCTCCCAAAGTCCCGAGCTGTCCCGAAGGTATCCCTCCCCTCAGTACCGTTTCAACTGCCGGGAAGGGTGCACGCGTTTGGGCGGAAAATCCGCCCACGGAAAATTCGTAACGCCGGTAATTTTTTGCTAGTGCTGTGTTGTGGAACGACTTTGTGATTGGACTTGTTGTGTTTTTCATGGATCTATTGGATTGGTGTAAGTATTTGTTTTTCTTATTAGATTGTTTTTGTTTTTTTTTTACAAAAGCGATTTTTTGAAAAATAATTTTGGATATATAATTTTTCATTTAATGGATTTTTGATTAGAAAATCAACCAGATTGTTTATATATTTTGTGTTATGAAGACTAGAGACTTATAACTATTATTAAAACCATGTTTTTAAAGGTGATGGAACTCGTGCACCTACCTGTCCTTACATCTAACGGGATTTCAATTAGGTTAATAAAAAATACGTAATTCCAATTAGAAACTTAATAAACAAAAAGTGCACACCATGTCTAAATGTAATTACTTTTTCCCACAAAGAAAACCTCGTTAAACAGTTACAAATAAAACAAACTGCATTTTATTGCTTGAACAAACAATAATTATAAAGTTTCGCGTGGTTACGACGTATAAAGGAATAAAGCGTAGCGTGATATTATTTGAGAATGGATAGTAAAATATAATTTATCGGCCAGTAGTATAATTGTTACTATGATTAGCTAAACAGGTGTATTTTTTATGTAAATTGCTTTAGTAGTATAAACACTTAATTATTTTTGGCGACCTTTTTGATGATCAAATAATCTTTCGATTTTACTATTTATTTTATTATTTTATTTACGAGTATATATCGAAGATATTCATGAAGATTATGAATTTTTCTAAATTATTTGTTTTTTAATAACAGTGCCTCGTTAAATAGCTGGATTTTAAAAATATATGTATAAGTAATAAAAATAACAATAGTAGTAATGTAATATTTTAAGCGGTAGGTAAGGATTATGGATATGTATACTTTCTTATGTTAAGAGCGATATTGTTCCAACACTTGTTTTAAATAATATGATTTGATTAAGATAGCACAAGAAAACGCTATAGTCCAAAATGTTTTTATTTAATTTGGATATGAAAACAGAATTTACAGACGATTCACTGAACTCAATTCGAAAGGGTGCAACTGTATAATTAAAACAAATATATTTGAACGCGTGTAAGTGAAAAAAAAAAACATTCATTTGAATTATCAAACAGCTTTTTACGAACCCAACAACTAAAATCATTCGTGTTGTAGGAACATAGGAGCGACCTCACACGAATTACATTGAAATGTCTTTTTAGGTTCAGATTCATTAAAAAAAAACTAAAAAATTAAAAGAAAAGCGTACAAAACTATACCTCACGCAGCACAACCCAACATTCACTCTTTTCATGAGCACAAAAGCTAAGGTCATCGCCAAACAAAAATACTCCCGAGATCCGACTCACGATTATTCAAATATTATTCTTAGACCCTATCTGTTTCACTTGTACCAACAACGTCTAACACGAATTTTAAAAAAGAGTAAAATAAATTACGGGGCCGCCTTCGAACGCGACAGTACCGGACACAAACCATCAGGAATAAAGTCATTTAAATCTATTGTCATCTTTGGTGTATCACTGAAGAAAACAACAAGGAAACGTAGCTTAAAAAACTGTTGTTGTTCAAAAATCAACCTTATAACTCTGAACTTTGGGCAGGTGGGTAAAAAATTTGGATTTATCACGATAGTTGTTCTGGCACAAAGAGGTAGCGATAAAACAGATAGCGGGCCACAAAAGGCTATAACAAAAGATATTATTGCGTATAAATATAGCGGCCTACGTTTGTGTATACATAATACATTGTGTAATGTACAATAACGTGTTCATTGTTATAGTAGACCTCTTACCAATTAAACCTACGAAATATGGTATTCAGATATAATTCCTGATAAAGGAAAATGTGTTTTATATTTAATGTGCATTGACTCTTTTTTCCTATGTTACTTTTTAATCATCATTGCTACTTTTAAAATCACTGTTATCTTTGAGAATATGTGGAAAATTCACTTTGTGAAATTAATATACAATTACATGAACATATTACAATGAACTCTTTAAAATAAAGGTACATTGTTACGAAACATAACAAATAAATTAAGCATTACCCAAAATTGTATCCCCTTAGGAGTATTAAACACGTATTTGACCAAATGACCGTTTCAATTTAACGTAAACGAAGGGAACGAAGGGACAATATAAAACTTTTTATCATCTTTCACATCAAGCGGGTATCTATTACGAAATTGCGATTTGATAAATCGCCAAACATTATTATGGGCGGCGAAAGAAATGGACTCGCTCAACTTGAAACAGTACTGAATATACCTTCATATTTCACCGAAAAGGAACTTTATACCATAAAAATAGAGTCCAGTTTCAGTTAGAGGTAGTTGGACCATGTAAAATAAATATTATGAAAGTAATAGGAAAACATTATGCTACGGATACTGTGATGAAAGCGGTTCTCTTTAATAAATTGACTGAAGGTTGAATATTAGAAAATGAATCTTATACGTTAGGCGAAGAATGGCCGAAAGTTTTCTATATTCGGCCTTTTAAATATAGCGTTTAAATATGCAATGAATTTTACTTAGCGGAAGAAGGTCAAACTTCGGAATGTTTTACCTTTTACGGAGAAGTTTGAGCCAAATATAAGTTTAACAAAACATTGATTTAGGTTGCGGCTATTTTCATATAAACATTTTTTGGAAAACTTTACGTAAACTGTACGGGTTTTGGTCTCTCTTTTGCGTAAGTGCTACGCTGAAAGGCAAACGGTTTGTTGTCTTAAATTAACTTTTAAGAAAAAGAGCCGGTTCTTTTCAGGTCTGTTTCTTTTTTACTTTTTCTGATTGTGGGTGTTATTTTTCTTGGAATCCACCTTGAATAACTTCAGCCTGCCCTGTTTGAAATGGTGAGGAATTGAAAAAATGTTTTTGTATCATTTTTTTTCCAACACAGCTTTATTTAGTCACATTGAAAAAAAAAAATTGAAGAAAGGATCAAACATGCATTACGACACTTAGGTACCTACACAGAGTATTTTTCTTTACCTTAAAGTGGATGCTCCAAGGTAGCCCGCCAAATTCAAACTTTCTTACGTTTTTTGCAATTTGCGGGTCAGTACTAAGGTGTACGTTGATTAAAATATGATTCGCGGCCGTAACAAATATGTGTTTACATAATTATAATCCTTAAAGTCATCAACACAACTCTCTAAGATCAAGTAATCCTACTGAATGACTATTTCATGAAATCTTGACATTTTAGGATTATGCTAACTTAACAAGTTGTATTACTGATTCTAATGATTATAATTCTGTAAATACATATTTGTTACGGCCGCGGATCATATTTTAATCAACGTACAACTTATAGTACTGACCAGCAAATTGCAAAAAACGTAAGAAAATTTGAATTTCCCGGGCTACCTTGGTGCATCCATCTTAAGCCAGAGATATCACTTCTGCCTACCTGCATGGCAAACCGGTCTTATGTTCTGTTCCGTTTCATTTACTACGTGCCAGATTTTTAATACAGAATCGGGTCCGTAGCCCTCTAAGCCAAAATTTCTTTATCAAATACCAGGCATAAATCTTGAGGAAAGATTCTCTTGGATAAGTATATTTTAGCAGAAACATTCTTTTATCACAGCAAAATAATAAATATCTCAGAAAAACATAAAACAAATTACTATCCCACGCAAAATTCATCTTCGAAATCCTTTCTTAGATAAGTAAAACATCCATTTCCAAGCGTGCCACTAAATCATAAGCACCATTTTCTTTCGCAAAAAAACCGCCATCGCGTGCGGCACCCCTGGTCTTTGCGCCCGCGCTCGGCTCGCCGCACGCGATACCAAAATTTTCTACTACCCACATTACGTAGCAACTTTTCTCACGGTGGTATGTATCATGACGTGGTTGAATTATAGTGTTGATCGTCATTTGTTAGAACTTACAAGGAACTAAGTTTCGTAATTAATTAGTTGGTCATCTTCGTTGTTAGGAAAGTTTTGTTAGAGTTCAGCGAAGTGGATGTACTGTTTTGTTAGAGTTTTGATGATAGTTTTCACATTCCCGGTTAATTGAAGTTCAGAAAATAGGTCAGGTTGGCTTGTACAGTAAAACAAGTACTGTTCACATAGAAAGTTTAGAAATCTTAGTGGTCCATCAAAGTTGCTAATGAATTTTAGACATGATGGTAACAGAAGAAAATTATTGAAAAATTAATACGCCTTGGAGCTGCAGCGTTAGCACAATGGCAATCAGTGGTTTACCTTTCTTTTATTTATTGAAGAACATATTGTAGAACGAAAATATTACAAATAAGTAGAACATAAGGAGGTATACAAATGTGCAATCAACAACGTTCTCCACAGATACACAAAAAGACAATGTTGATAAAGTAAATGTAAAAGTTAGCCAGAATAGATAAGTAGAAACGTCTAATAAAATACACATAAATTAAAGCTGCTCAGGAACATAAGAGAGATTTAATACAATACACATATTTTTTTGACTGTGTCAAGCAATATTTTAGATTGACCACTGAAACTTTTCAAATTTAAATCAAAGCTACTCATCCTGCCTGTAAAGAGCATTCAAATTATCCGAAATACATATCCCAAATAACCTACAGCACCTTTTATTACCAACCCCCAACATTTACCACAACTGCCAGGTACGACTCTAATTGGACCGTACATCAAATCGTTTATTACAAAACTTTTCTTGTGTACATATGAGGACTCGGAGGGGGCATAGATTGGACGATGTGTTAATTTGGCCTGTCATGCGATGAGTAACAACAATGTCCCGATTGTGAGGGTCGTCAGGCCTCACAGAGGTACGTCACTCCTCACAAAAGGTACGCACGCAATTACGTTTTGCGTGTAAAAGGAAAAAAACGTGGTCTTCTAATCACTTTTAGATGTATTTCTTTTGGAAAGTCTGTTTGATGGCGTGTCCTTTTTTGTGTGTGAGGGATGGTTTAATTACTTACCTAATCGTGGATTTGGATCGCATCCGTTTTATAATTTTCAGGAGTTTGTGAGTTTGTGTCTTCTTTTTTATGGTTCCGTCCCCAAAGGGTGCCAATGCCCCTATTACTAAGCCTCCACTGTCCATCCGTCTGTCTGTCAACGGGCTATATCTCATGAACCGTAATAGCTAGACAGTTGAAATTTTACAGAGTGTATATTTCTATTGTCGCTATTACGGCAAATAATAAAAATAAAACAAAGTTAAAAATGAAGGGGGTCTCTATACAAGAAACGTGTTTTTTCATCGTTTTTAACCTTGTGGCACGGAACCCTTTGTGTGCGAGTTCGCTTTGCACTTTACTGTTTTTTTTTTTTTTGCAATATTTTGTTAGGAATCCATGACAATATTGCAATATTAGATCCGAACAGTTTCGTCTTGCCCCAATTGCTGGCATGACGAAACTGTTCAGTTCCGTTTTGTTGTTTAAAATGGAAACTTATATATCGTACACAGTCTTTTATGGTTTTTGGTTAAGGTCTTTAATAAATCCAAGCAGTTAACCCCTTACCCAACAAATCAATGCACATAATCAAACATTTAACCCGTAAAATTCCCAGCCGTAAAATAACTTAATTGTCAAAAGCTAACAACATAAAACATACAAAATGCATTTACAAAAGGTCAAGGCGACGCTACACTAAACGTGAAAGCGCCAATTAGATTAGCCAGAACGCTCGACGCCCGTAAATTGTTGGGAAGGGGTGTCTATCGAATTGTCTGTCCCTGTCTTTTCCCCAGACATTGAGAGGGACCAAGCTAGGGTAATTAGGCTAGGGCTGTGGTCAGGTTTACGAGTTTACTCAGTCGCTCGCCTCTAGTACTGAAAATATTTACGTAAATTATCCTTAATTGCTTTTAATTACTTTAAGGAGTTGTTCGTTTTTAAGCTATTGACTTTTAAGGTTAACAATAATCTTTTATTTTAAATATTTTTAAGTATTCACATTAGCATAAAGCATAATCAGCCTATAACGTTCCCACTGCTGAGACACAGGCCTCCACTCTGTGAAAGACACCGGGCCATAATCCACCACGCGGGCCCAGATTTTCACTTAAAAGTTATTTTTTTTCTACGTCAACCATTAGGGAAGGAAATAAGAAAAAAAAAATACCGAGAGACGTTTTATTAGTACTAAAAACTAATAAAATCGGTCATAAATCCATCAATGATTGTCTAAAAAGTCTTTATTTAAATCCATTGTCTCCTTAGTTATAATACTAATATGCATAAATCACGTTCAATGTATTCCAAAGCCTCTTTACTGCCTCAAAAACTTTTGCAAAAAGGAACAACCGACCCTTCTTACAATTAATTCGTTCCGAGTTGCGGTAAAAATATTTTGTCCACTTTAGTCCACTAGCGTGCCATTGTAAACCCATTTAACACCCATGAAGCATTTTTGGGAATCGTATGCCCAACAATGGGTCAATAATTATGTTGCCAGCGTAATAATGTAACGTTGTAAGCGTCCATTGTTTACACAGAAGCGGTTACAGCCAGCCATCATGATTTAAAAATTTTGTGTACCCGCTAACTTGATTTGAGGATAAGACACCGTATTGTGTCGGCGTAGAGTGTAATGTTGATTGATGGTAGACAGATGTATTTGCATTCAAACGCGTGTACGGGACCCTTGTGATTTATATACGTCTTTTGTTTTTGGCTGTTTAGCTAGCATCAGTATCAATGGCAGAGTGTCTCGGAAGGTCGTTATTCTTGCATTGTACCAACACTATTGTCTCCAAAACGACATCGTTAGGGACTACGGCGGGTGGTCGTGTCCATTGAAATTCTATTGGCGTGATGATAAATCAACTGTTATTAGAAACGATTGGTTTAATTATTTCTATTACAACAGGTGACATTTTTATGTTAATCGAAACATTTCTTATCACTCTGCTTCTAAGCGGTAACGTACGCTTTAAGATTTTAAAGCGCTTTTGAAATTGAATTATGGATGCAGGCAATGAACCGAAATAATCGTTTCACATCGATAAAATTGAAATAGTACCATTCAATAATCGAACATTTTAAAGTTTATCGATTCACGTTCAAAAAAGCTCCATTCACTTTTTTTATTTTCGTACAGAATTATGTGTCAACATTGATATATCGCACTAAAGACAACAAAGGGAATTCACGTCCGTTTGTCAAAATAAAATGACATCGACCTACGCGTAACATGGGGACATCAGACATCAAAAAACCCCATACACAGCTAAAATAAATCACCAGTATACCAGTATGTTTAGGAGGATCTATTTTACTCTGTGTCCAAAAGGGTGTTACGTAGGAAAAAGTATTTTATTGTTAGAAATATATACATAGGTGCATTGATACATATATAGGTATATATCAATGCATAGTTGTGATCGATCCTAAAGCTTATTACAAAACCGAAGTCGTATTGTTGCCCGGAGACGGGTGATCTGTGATGTCCTCTATTGTCCGTGGTCGGTGTTGAACAATAAGTGACCATCGAGAATAGACTCTTTGTCGATAGCAGCTGTGTTTTTATAGAGGATGTCTATCGAACCGAAATGAGGTATGTGCTTTGATATAGTCTATTGAACGGTGATAGTAAAACTAAAATTGATGTTGGTTAAATTTTAAAGTTTTTTTCAAAATGTCGAATTTTTCTCTGTGTCTTGTTTTATGGTGTGTATAAAATATATGTTCTTGTACGTTGTGTAGCAAAGAGACATCTGTACAAAACACCTTTACCTATAAAGATGACTTATAAAACACTCCAAATGCGGCTCTGCCCACTCCCAAAGCTGTGAATTTTGGGTTGTAGACGAAGTGAGTGCCGTCTGCCGTCAACTCTCAAAATTTAAGCATTCGCTATAACTCCACATAATTTGCTCATAAAACGAAAAATAATGACCAACCCTCTATCTCAAAAACATGAGCCAAATAGCCTCTCGAGTTTAACGAAGCACGCAATGTAGAGAATTAAAACGGGAAACTGAATGTAGAGACAGAATTAAAACGGGCAAGTGAAGTGCCCACTAAAAGATTTCACGGGCATTCGTAGTTAACACTAGTCCCTTAATGAGTTGGTAGTGAAACTTTGGAAGGCTTCCAGGCTGTCTTGTAAACAGTAGAACTTGACCGCTGCGAGGAAAATTTTGTTTACTACCAACGTTGGCAGAGCACCAGTTATTATTTTAATTATGAAATGTTGCCTTGCTTACGTCATCAAGTATGATTACCCTTACGCGGTAGACTGTGTCTAGGTAGTGGAGGATTTTACTTCAAGATTGTTACGTCAACATCTGCTTAACCTTTTCTCAAATATGTTGGGGTCAGCTTCCAGTCTAAGCAGATGCAACTGAATACCATGGAGCGACTGCCAATCTGACCTCCACAACCCAGTTACTGGGTAATACGATACGCCTTGGTAAGACTGGTTGTCAGACTTTCGGTCTTCTTACGACCCGTAACAACTGTCAAAGATCCACGAATGACAGCCGGGACCAACGGCTTAACGTGCTTTCCGAGCCACGTAGGACCCCTACGTGGCTCGGAAAGCACGTTAAGCCGTTGGCATGTGAAGACGGTTACCCATCCACACAGACCTTTACGATTTTTACGAAAGTATCTATAAATTCCTCCACACTATTACGTAACATTCTTGAAGGATTGCCGACTTCTTTTCCTGCTTATAAAATAGTATTATTGATTTTGTGCACCTGAGGGCCTAGACAAAGTGATATATCAGCGATAGCGAGGATGTAGGAGTCAAAAATGTATGACACTGACATAAGCTACCGAAAAGCTTATGTGCATCCTGTATAAAGTCGTTGTAGAAATACGAAATGGTCTGAAAGCTATTGGCACTTGCCCTCTGGACAACTTATCGCAATAGATAGTCCCTATCGAAATTTATTTGGGGTCGGCACAACATGTCTTTTTCTTCCATACTTCTCTATTAGTCGTCATCGCAATATATAGTATGGTCCGCAAATCCAGAGGCTCTAGAAACTGGAGTCTATTTTTTAGAAACAAGAAAGACAAAATTTTTACCTTATAGTCAACTAGTGAACTACCTCTGCTTCGTATGGTTTTTATGACATAACACGACACCGATATATCTTTCTCGTACGTCTTTTACACATACCTAATCCTTCCAGAACTTCTATAACATCAAACTAAATGAACATTCTTCTTACTTCAGAAGAATCATCGCTATCACATAGTCAGACACGAAAAGTGACTTTGATTTATTACAATATGTAGAGATATTACAACTCAAGTCTTAAAGAAACAAAATTTATGCACTAAAACAGAAATTCTAGTTTGTATCTCTGCTTTTCGCATGTCACAGAACCAATCCAAATAACTACAGTAATGTAGTTATTTGGATTGGTTCTGTGGACTCGCACTTAATATTTAGCCACCAAGTAATGTAGATACATTAGAGTAACAAGGAAATCTCTATGTAAAACCGAGTAAAACGTCTGAGATACTAAAATTTCACTTTACATTAACATCACATAGGTAATAAGATGTCTCCCTGAACTCCTTTTACAATATTACACTTATGTATTACTAAGACAAAGTGTGTTTTACTAAAATGTAAGATGGTGTAACGCCATCTTACATTTTCTGAATGTTTTCTCGACTTATTTACTTGTAATAATATATGCTGAATGTTTTCTCTATTTACTTGTGAGTATTGTGGCTAAGTAATAACAGCCACACGCTTCGATCGATCAGGTTAAGCTATGCTTGCTGCGGTTGGTCCGTGGATGAGTGACCATCTTTACATACCTGTCCGTGCCTCGGAATGCACGTTAAGCCGTTGGTCCCTGTTGTCAATTATGAATCTTTGATAGACGTTACGGGTCGTCAGAAGCCCGAAAGTCTGAGAACCAGAACCAAGGGGGTATCGTATTACCCAGTAACTGGGTTGTGAAGGTCAGATAGGCGTCTGCCTATCTGACCTGAGCCTACCTGAGCGACTGCTTTATATAAAATACTGGTACCCAGCTGCATCCGGTTAGACTGGAAGCTGACCTCAACATGGTTGGGAAAAGACTAGGTAGATGACGATGATGTATTCTCTATTTACTTGTGAGTGATACGCAAAAAACATGTTTGTGTAGACCTGGAGGCAATTTCTTAGAGTACTTTCTCCAGTCAGCTTTTTTCAGTTGACTGACTTGAAAACTGCACTATAATAAATGGCGCAGCGCCTTTGTTTGGTTTTGAATATCTAAAACCATTCCATATAGACAATAACAGATGCTGTTTCATCGAAGCATAATTTCAACTGGGACTTAAAAACCATGGTAAAGCTACATTTATCAGTACCTACCTAAACTCAGGTACTCGATCCATGTATGTTACTTTACTTATTGGGCCGAACAAAAAAACGGTAGTCGTATGTAACAATTTAGTCAAATTAATTATTCTTTGTACATACTATAGCCAAAATCTGACCACCGTAAGGACTATTCCTGAGGGGCAATTCTCGTAATTTTAAGAACGTTCACAGTCTGATCTCAGTCTCAATCTGTCTAAAATACTCTAATAACCCTACATTTTGACAAATTTTTGACATTTGTTTGTCGCCGAGATGAGACTGCGACTAGATTTTGAACGTTTTAAATTACGAGAATTGGCCTTCTTGCAGCACATATTATTAGTCGACCTAAAAACAATCCTCTTTTTTTTTTTGTGTCCTCTTTTGTTTTACTGACGGATGCAGCTGTGGTAATCCTGTGCACGGGATTTTGTTTTCAATATGGTCAGATGTAGGTTTTAGCGATAGTACATACATACATAAACTAACGCCTTCATTCCATGGGAGTAGGCAGAAAGTACAGAACGCCACCTGTTACGATTAACAATTTTTTGTCTCATTTATGATTTCACAACTACGTGTTAACAAGACATTACAACGTATAAAAGACCAACATAAATATCAATCAAACAAAAACGTAACACTTTCAACGAAATTAATTTTCATAAAATTCGTCTTACCCATAAAATTAACTACCCAAGGTGGCAATTTTGCACGCGAATTGAGTCGCAAAGTATTCGACGAATCGACTTTGAGCATAGTTGAGCATTAACAAGTTGCACGTTCGCTTATTGAGTCGCTACGGGAAACGGGAACAAGCCGCTTAGTTTTCAGTATCAGAGCGTGAAATTGCATTAAATAATTAGCTCGATAGCTAATTAACTAAATTTAAAGTGCTATTAACTGGTCATTAGTCTCTTCATGACATGAATAATGTGTAGTGTTCAAAAATATTTAGGATGTACGCGAAATTAGGGTTGTGTCGGGAAACAAAAACGTAATAAAAAAAAAATATATAATATAAATAAATAAATTTCTTTTTCGATAAAACTAGTCGAGTACAACTAGGCTCGAGAATTTTCTAAGTACAAATCGATCATGAATCTAATACAGGGTCATTTTCAATTGGCTAGCTAAACTCCGCAGACACGATGGGTATCTAAACACGATTAAAAAAAAGATTTGATGTTTTTTTTGGGAGATCAACTAAGTATTTAGATATCGATTTACCAGTCATGCCTGTTAAGTCTTCACAAAAAAAAAAACAGATTTTTAAATAGAAGGTCAATTCTCGTAATTTAAAACGTTCAAAGTCTAGTCGCAGACTCATCTCGGCGACAAATAAATGTCAAAAACTTGTCAAACATGTAGGAAATTAGAGACTATTTTGACAGATTGAGACTGAGATCAGACTGTGAACGATCTTAAAATTACCAGAGTTGCCCCTCTGATATTTCAAGCGACTACAATAACTGCGGTCGATAACCCCACAAATAAAAATCGTAAAATTAATTAATTTTTTGTTTTATCATGTTTAGATGTCGGTACCAATCGTGCCTGCGGAGTTTAGCTAGCTAATTTGAAATAACCCTGTATAGTATAAGATACAAATTATTTTAGTATCAGTACCTACTTCCTCAATATCTTTTAGGTAAAAAAAAAAATGTATTCGTGAAGACATCAAAAGTTGAGATTGTTGCTTTTCTCCTGAAATAAATCGTTACCGCTTTCAGATTAGAAACTTTTGTCGAATTAAGTTTTAATTAACTTTTCAGAGAACATTAATTAAATTATCCGAGCTACTTAAGAAACTGTTTAATTTTACAGAAAATTTACCTGTCTGATGTCTGATTAAACAAAGTTTATTTAATTCCATGGGACATTGGACAGGCCTTTGTTTTTAAACACGTTAACGTAGGTAACTGAGACTGTGGGTCTTTGGATGCATTGCGATTTTTGCAATATTAACACATACCATCACGACTGTGATCCCTGAAGGGATAGACAGAAGTATAGTAGGTACAAATTTCGCCAGTTATGTTTAAGACATTAAGGACTGGCTGCAAAAGACAGAATTGTGTGGAAAAGGGAGAGGAAGGCCTTTGCCCTACAGTGGGATAGTTAGATCAGATGTTTAAGAGCCATGTAATAGGAGGCAAGCCTATAGCTATCAACCGGCCACAAATCTAGACTACTATTGAGAAATTTCTTATGTAGAAACCCTGATCGAACCCAGCACCTCATGCTCAACAGTAGCACTTGTAACAACTAGACCAAGGAAAGGAAGTTAGCAATACCATTTCTGCACTTTACATTTATCCCAGCTCATTTATTCTGCTCACTAAGAACATGGTTAAGTTAAGAATATATTATTTTTCATTTGGCAATATTTTTGACACCTCATGAAATGTCAAAATATCTTCGGTATTATAAAGTACTAGCGCCCGCGTGTTATAATCGATAAAAAGTCTAAAAAAAACATCAAAATCGGTCCAGCTGTTTCGGAGATTAGCAGGAACAAACATACAGACAGTCAGATAAACATTTTAAAATTTGTTTTTTGTTATAAGTACCGCATATAATTTCATATGCATTTATACTTCGACTAATTGTATTCAGTAACTTGACAGTTCAAAGAAAAATAATGTTAGCAAAACTAAAACTAATAGTGTTGGGGTAGTGAACGATTTTGCGTAAAGAACGAATGATAAAAATTGTTTAATTTAAATTAAACTTTTAATATTCGTAATTCGTCGAATATTCGAAAAATTCAAACAATTCTCAAGATGTCTTGGAAGAAAATAGACATTCTAGATTCAGTTGGCTGAATAATAATAATACTCAATACATTCTAACTAATTTTTACTACTCAAAAACAAAATATATAACAAATCCTACAATTTTTGATAGCGTATATCGTGTTTTTAAGACAAGTTACCTAAGTAGAGACACAGCTTCTCTACTTAGGTACTACTAAAGATACCAAAAAGCTAAAAGAGAAAGGATAATTTCAAATCAGTTTATGATAAATCCTAAAACTGTCTACAGCTGTTAAATTAATGGATTTAGGAAGGAAGTGTTTCCGACCGTGTCTCGGGCCATTGTTTTATTGTCATAGCCACCGACTGCTGACTGCCAGTTAAGTGGCATTGACGTAAAATGTTTCTTTTGAACCAGTGACCGGTATTAATAGACATCTGTATTACGCTTGAAGATGAAACATGGAAAGAAATAATGAAAACATTTTTTGATGCGACGTGAAAAAGCAGATGAAACAACGGGAAATTTTACCGTCCGTTGTCCGTTTAATTATTAAGATAGATCAGGTTAAGCTACGTTTGCCGCGGTCGGTCCGTGGATGGGTGACCATCTTCACATAATAACAACACCCTTCCGTGCCTCGGAAAACATGTTTAGCCGTTGGTCCCGGCTGTCATTCGTTGATCTTTGACGGTCGTTACGGGTTGTCAGAATCCCGAAAGTCTGACAACCAGTCTTACCAAGGGGTATCGTATTACCCTTTTACTGGGTTGTGGAGGTCAGATAGGCAGTCGCTCCGTGTAAAATACTGGTATTCAGCTGCATCCGGTTAGACTGTAAGCCAACCCCAACATAGTTGGGAAAAGGCTAGGAAGATGATAGGTCCGTTTAATTATTGTAGTAATAGCTAAACAATTCCGAAAAAGCAAGCTTTACTTTATGTAACTTATTTTATCACCAGTCAGTGCTCTCGAAACGTCGAAGGAAACATCGTAAGAGGCATACCTAGAACCGAAAATTCTAAGACATGTGACTATCACTGGGCCCGCGTGAATTACAGCCCACTTCCTCTCACAGAGATGAGGCCGCTGTCCCAGCAATATGGACGTTATAGGCCAATTATGGTACTTGAAAATGATTTAAACATTTTCAAATAATGTAATAATTGTTCTGCTAAATATTTATAAAGTGTTTTACACTACCTTAGTACTGACATGATAATGAATGTGCGCTAATCCGCTAGTCCAAACTAAAATTAATACTAAAATAATCCGAACACAAACATTTACATATCGATGCATTATTAATTAAAATCATAAACAATTCTATTACACATATCAGTGGATTTAATTACATATTAATAGGTTTGCTAATTAATACTCTACTGTTAAACATAACCTATGTAAATAGTGATGTATGCTTACTAGATCCAACCGGATTTCATTTTCATTTTCGGCAATTTTTGTTTTCCGTCATGGCCGAAAAAAAAAATGCTGGAACATCAGTATTTTCATTATATTCATAGAAAATCAAAAGTTACAATACCTAAAAGCACATTATTATTGAAAATGCAGAAAAAAATCTTTTACGCGCATAAACCTTCAGACTGTGTGATCATAATTAATTACTGTCTTTGAGGAAAGTATACAGTTTCGTGTCGTTATATTTAAATGGTTAAATACTAGATAGACACTGCAAACAAAATAACTGTTTTTTTCTCTTTTCGGTTTTCGGCCTAAAATGCAAATGAGGCCAAATCCGTTTCCGTTTTCCGCCGAAAACATATCCGTTTTCGGTCGAACTCTAAAGTACTTGCTTACAAAAGATAATGCAGTGTTCAGGCAGGCGCCCGTAAGGCCGGCTACAGCTTTATCTTTAGATTCTGTGAGCTTACGTCGACGTGAGGATTAACTGATTAACTAGTACTACAGTATACTTTGAGCAAACTTCGAATTAACCCGTCTATTACCCGTCACTACAGTTTTACGTAAACATTCGTGTCTTTTTCTAAGAATAGATACGTTTTGTTAGGAACTGTCGTATCGACGGTTTTCTTAAAGAAGTGGTGTGTTTGTACTTGTTTTAGGTTAATTTTGATGATCAGACGTGTTAGCATAAACATCAAATAAAATAGTTAACGTGCCGTTATTGTGTCACCGTCGAAGTATCTAATAAATGGTAGTTGTAGGCAGACGCGGACGCAGACGCGGTGGGTATTGATACCTAAACACGATAAAGTAAAAATATTTGAAGATTTTTTTTGGGAGCGACCGCTGTTACTGTTGTTACTCGAAAAATCAGTTGAGAAAACTTGTTTTTTTTATTGTGTTAGGATATCGACAGCCATCACGTCTGTGAAGTTTACACAAAGAAAACTGATTTTTACTGATCTTTCAAGTGACTATACTACCTGCGGTTGATGACCCCAAAAAAACGTATTAAATTAATTTAGTTTTTCTTTCGTCATGTTTGGTATCGATAGTTTCGCTAGCTTATTCCATTTGATCCTGTATTGTGTGCATTTAAGTATGTGATATATAGATCAGTATGTTTGAGGTACTCTCTTGCCTTGGATTGTTTGTGCATGTAACTCAAAACACAAACATTGATTTAAATG
This sequence comes from Apamea epomidion, assembly GCA_947507525.1. NCBI lineage: Eukaryota > Metazoa > Arthropoda > Insecta > Lepidoptera > Noctuidae > Apamea > Apamea epomidion. Next base: position 13,777,990 of record OX382230.1, on the reverse strand, counting down.
TTTTGTTATGTCTGTACGTATACAGTCATGGTTCGTCATTGGTATGAAAACAAGATGTCTATTGCCACTCAGTTGGTGTGTCAAACTAACATTGAAGATGATATAATTATTGCTATTATTGTTGAATGTTTATTTGTTATTGGGTGAAATGATCACGGTAGGTATGTACTTTTTCTTTAATTCTAACGTTGGTTTTTTAAAGAAAAAAGACAAATAACACCTAAACTGCATTCGCGATTTATTTGCCAAAAATGTAAACAAATATGAGTTTATGGAAAAATAACTTTAATTCCAACATAATAAAGTTCAGTTTACGCTACGACTTCAAACATTTTTATAACTTTTTCAATAATACTAGTCACTCTGAAATCAACTTAATCATCATTATAATAAAGTTGATATTGGTTTAACTTGAAATGACATCCATTTGACAAATTAGTTTCAATAGACTTTACATAAAAGAAAAAACACAAAACATAACAAGATTGGGGAAAATATGCGCCATATCCACGCAAAATGGCCATCGCTTAGCATAATGGTTCGACCCTATGCGAGACAGAGCCACAGCCCTGGATTTCAGAGACAACCAACAACACAACTCTACTTCTAAATCTGAGTTCGAAACAAAACAACAGTCAGTACCTACTTTTTGGTATCGCCTCTTTCTTTTTCTAACATCGAAGAACATTGAACGCCGCATAGCTTACATACACAAAATTCTGCCCCATCATCACGACTCTATTATTCAGTGCCAGTACATGCGTTGTATTAAAACGACGCGTCATAAGTGCATCAATTTGTCATTACACCCGCATCTCCTGTTTGAGACGGATCACGTGGGATTTGCTCTTAATTTTGTGTTTTGTTTTTAAAATGAGGTTTTTAGTTCTTCTTTTAGAGAAGGGTTGTAAAAATACCACTGTATTCGTCATAAGCCTGGATTATTTTTAGCATGGTCACACCCTAAACGAGAGTTTTCTTTTGTATAATGATCACCAACAAAATATCTGCCTAGCCTTTTCCCAACTATGTTGAGGTCCGCTTACAATCTAACCAGATGCAGCTGAGTACCAGAATTTTACATGGAGTACCACATAATGATCACCATGCCTAGGGAAAGTATTGCTGAAGACTGTGTTGTTTTGTCAATAAAAGAAGATGGCATTTTCTTATACCCGTAAAAAAGTAAAGGAGTCGTGTTTCTACTATGTTAAATACCTTTATTGGCGTTATTTAAAACACAGCAAGATTCGGAACGCTAAGAAAATAAAAAAAACACAAAACTTGCGCCATTTTAAGTCAATTAACTTTTACTATTAGCGAAAATGTTCTTTTTAACTACAAAGCACCTTTTTATCCGTCCTTTTACTTTAACAAGCTCCTATTTAAGGACGCAGGACACAGCAGATAAGTCCAATAAGCAATTAACTAAAACATTACAGACTCCAAACGATTTTCACATCGGGTTCTACGTGATTCTGCGCTCAGAGCATTTCCTTTTCGAGTACGGTACGGAACTATATTTAAACCAGATCAATACGGATTATTCTCACAGTGCAATGGCGAGGCAGACATTTTATTAATAGAATATCTATCTATTAGCTATTTCTAACTGATGAGATCGTAGAATAGGGCTTTAATAAAATTGGTTTGGGTTTTGTCTTTGCTCTTTGAGAATTCTTTTTTATCCACTTTAGAGTTTTTCTTTTATGAGTTTTTAATTTGATGAAGAATTTCAATTGAATTGTTCAAATTAGATAGAGAGGTTTGTATCTGATAGAGGTGTGTGTGTTAAGACCGAAGAACTATTATTAAGAAATATTATTTAATTGACACATCTCTTCTCTTCCGTTTTCATTTTCATCCACTACTACGTAGATATGCGTTTTTTGCAAAGAATTTCCCATTAGTTTCGATCGATAGTTGCCTCCTCAGTCATGGTATGTCCATTACAGTGGTCGATGCTTATATGTTCCTATACAGGGTGGGCAGTAATTGCAGCTACCTTAACTGTTGGGATGCCAGGAAAATGTACTTATTTTAGAGTAATTAATACCAACGCTCAGCTAGAAAAATGACAACTCGTTTTATTTTTAAGATACCAATCGATGCAGTTTCGTATAGGATTAAAAGTCTCTTGTGTATCAAACGGTGTTAGGTTAGGTGTACTAGAAAAAACACAAATCATAAAAAGACTTATCTGTTATGTAATAATGCATCTTTAAAATAACTCTTTGAAAGCATTCGTGACCAATTTATGAAATAGGAATTCGTCAGAACATTGGAATTCTATGTAGTACTAATATTCAGTGTTTCTTAGAATCGGATAATGGGTAGGTCCTCAATGCTCTAAATAATGGCGCTTAAGTGCACCACAGCAACAGCTATTTCTGCAATTTATAATTTTTTTATGACGTGAACCATGAATGGGTATAGTTTATGAGTTAGGTGCCTAAGGACAAAGCATGATAATTATGTAGATGCCAGCCTTGTTTATTTATTTAATTTAAGGATTACCAAAGAGATTACAATTATTTTACAATAGTAAAACTTGTATAATAAATACGTTATCCTGTAATGTACATTTAATTAGAGGTACTTAAGCACAACTTATACATACTCGAGCATACTTTTGTCATTTATTAAAAATAGATGCATGTTTTACCAGGTATAAGTAGCAATTTTATTTTTTTTACTAATTCCATTATTACTCTTTAAACATACATACATAATTTTATATACCTATTTTCATAAAAAGCTCAAGACATAAAAAAAACATTTGGAAATATAAAAATAGTTGCCCACCGGAATCTGGAATAGGGTCCAAGATACCGGGTCAGGGCTCCAGAGAGAGGAAACCTCCGAAAAACACCAGGCGTGTCCAGAAATACCGCTTTCTGAATCTAGCCTTCCTGTTTTTTTTTTTTTGGGTGGGAAATCATCAAATAACCTCTCCGGCTCTGGGCGGAGCGGAAGGGCGTGTCAGACTTTTACTGACTAAAACCCGCCCGTGTTCCTTCAGTTGCCTGTGCCAAGGGCCACGGTACCTCTTTCGTGATCCACCTTCCTAACGACAGCCTTCTCGGGTCTTATTATTATACTTATACCTATATCTACTTAGCTACGCAACAGAAGTAGAAGCTATTTTTAATTTGTATTTATTTTCGTCTGGTCGGATTTCAAACAAATGTGATGTGATTTCATGAATAAAAAAAACATTCAATTTGTTTACGTAAACAAGTAGCAAAGAAATATACAACGCATGTTTTCGCACATGTTTTTATTTCGAGTCATCGCCCTTTAGATTCTTTACATAGAAAGTCTATTTATAGGATTCAAGATTTAGGTTTTATTTGAAATGCTTATCTAGTACCTACTTGTTTAATTAGTCTTTCAAGTGCGCATTTTTCTGTTTACTGAGCAGAATCTTATATATTTTTCAGACCCGTAAAAGAAGACCGTATCATCAGTTATTAAAGTAAAGTACGATTTAGTTTGTTCTATAATATTATGGTTCTACCTACTAACTAATATACAGGTTAGCAGGGACAATGACACGCAAACTGTTCCTAACCATGAAATCAGCTCATGATTCATATTTCGTCGGTTATCAAAAAAAATCAGCAGTTTCATAGAAAAATGCAATACCTACCTACGCGGTCAAAATCCATACGATTCTAAATTCATTTGCTGAATTCATGGTTACAGTTTGTGAGTCGATTTCCCTGCCACCCTGTAAGTGTATATATTTTAGGTGAAAATGGTGTTTCAAGAAAGATAGATATGTAAATAAAACGACTTTTTAGTGCACACAAAGAAATAGCACAACACACAAAAACACAATAAAATGATACCAAATTACATGGATAAGGAGTGTAGTTAGTTTATGAAAATTAGGTTCTATTTGACAGGCCTGTTGGTCTAGTGGTTAGTGACCCTGACTGCTATGCCGGAGGTCGTGGGTTCGATTCCCACCCAGGACAAATGTTTGTGTTATGAGCACGATCATTTGTTCTGTGTCTGGGTGTAATTTATCTATAATATTTATATATTTAGAAATATATAAGTATGTTTATCAGTTGTCTAGTACCCATAACACAAGCTCTGCTTAGCTTGGGACTAGATAGCGTTGTGTGATAGTTGTGGAATATATATATATATATATATTTATGATTTTCGTCGAAAGTTACGAGCAGGTAATGTAAGTATTTCAAGTGTGCTGAAACTGAAAACACTAATTTGTAAGGATTTTAGAAGGCTCTGATTCATAATTAAAAACGATTTATATCGCATCCCATAAATAGAAAGTTAGATAAAACATTTATTCAGTGCATAAAAGACATAGCACAAAACACAAAAGCACAGTAAAATGATAACAACCACACCACCACCATAGAAAACGACCTAACCTCAAATTAAGCATTTTTTTTTTTAATTTTCAACCATGTCCAGTCTCGATTGTATCAAAATGTACCTGAAATCGTAAAACAAAGAACACAAACCGCCTTACCCAAAGAATAAATAAAGTTACAACTTCAAACTTTGCTTACAGGCAAAAAGTTTCCAATACGAGAAGCGCCTTAATTATCTTCCTTCGGAATCGCCTGCAGCAAATCTCTGTTTGGGATACCACGTCAAATGATTTTATCTAATTGAAGTACAAAGTCGACGTTATTAATACTTAATAAGATACTTCCTTATTGATGTTTGAGCTTGGCCGTTTTCTGGGCAAATGTTGGCCGGGGTTGATTCGCCCTATTCCCCCCTACCTCGCCGTTCCCCCTGCCGCCCTTGTCTAGACTACCGCCGAGACCGATTTAGTTCGTTCCCATCGTTCGTGCGGGAAGGGTGTCGCGCTCTCTGTGCGTTTGGCGCGAATTTTGAACGTCAGTGCGTTTCTACGTGACTTTTTTGAATTTGCAATTCTAGTGGATCGTTGAGTGTTTTAGTGATTGACTGTAGACTTTTGTTCTTGTAATGGATTTATTATTAATGTAAGTAAGAATTGTTTTTGATTTTTGTTTGGTTGACGTAAATATTTTAGTTTTTTAGGTATCGTTGATTGAATTCTTTATATTTCTGTGATGATTATTCTATGAGATAATGTCTACAATTTAAAATTAAAACCTTTGTATTTAACGAAATTATGTTTTATTGCTGTCAGTCATAATTATACACTAACCTATCCATTCTCAAGTATGTACCTAATTTACATTTGAGGAATGGATGGGTCCTCCATTCAACACACAGCAATACACACACTAAATACAAATCCAAACAGTACTTATCCTTCAAGGACCCACTAATTCCAAACCAAAGACACATAAAGCCGCAACCAGATAAAATGTTTCTCATTGCCAATGAGTTCTACAAACATTCCCAGGTCCCAACACTACCAACCTTAAGTGCTACCATTGTAAAAAAAAATTTTGAAATGTACTTATAAGGAAAAAAAGTCATTTCGAAGACATTTTGCGGGGCTCTTGAGAGTTTGCGGGATGAAAAAACCGAGTTCCGGCCGAGCCGTCGACCACTTATCGACGCCGAAGAGACGCGATGAATTAGCGAAAATGTACTGAAAGTGTGTGTTGTAGGGAAGTGGATGTCTGAAATACGGTGTATTTAAAAATAAAAAGATTTTAGCTGGCTTAATACAATTTAGAAGCTTCTGGTCCTTTGAGGCACTGAGTTTGTAGACTCTAAAATAATTTTGGTAATATTAATAAGAAAGCTCTCTGACACTAAAATTGGTTAATTCTGTAATTGCGTTCTTGTTTGACAATCCTTTCGCTCTACACAATCCTAGAACAAACGTTTACACTTATTTTATTTAGTCATCATCGTTTGCTTTAAAGCATCATCACTTGCATAACCTTTCGTTTTCAATACAATACTGAACAAAACAAATTGATAACAATACAATTCTTTATACAACCTGGTACCCGACAAAGAGGTTTATATACAAAAAAAAAACATACCATTGAATCAGTACATGAATCCTTGTAATTGCCGAGTTCCTTGCCGAGATAGTAAAAAGCCGGAAACACAAGTTACAAATAGATACATTAGTTCTTGTAACCGTAACATCTGATACATTCATTTTGTGTTCACTTACTGCAACGGAAATAAAAATAAAATATGTAAATCTTTTTGTAACTGTCATGTTGACAGTTTTTTTTTTTCATTTTGGTCTTAAGTTACGGCAACAAGGTTTTACAATTTTGTTCCTTATATAGATACTAAATTGTCTTTGTCTGTAGCAATTCAATTTTAAAATAGTCATTTAATAATCGTATAATTATATATTAGATTGTGGTTTAATGATGACTTCGGGATGTTCCTCAAAGATCCCGCCGGTTTGCATACTTTCTACATATATTACCTTGAAGTAAAATAATAAATTACCTGTTACAATAATCGAAAGTTACATTATTCTGTTGGTCCCTTGTCAATAGTTGTCAAAATATTCTATTCATTTCAACCTAACATAAACACACAGAGCAGCTGATCTTGAATACATTACACCTAAACATTTTTTGTGGGAGTAAAGGGGTTATAATTGTAACTTTCTAGGATCTGGCACTCATGTATAAGTAAAGAACGAACACTGCATTCTAAATAAACAAACTGCCATTAAATCTATAAAAAAAAGAATAACTATCATGATTGCAATTTCGTTTATGAACCGGGGCTTCTTTCAAATAAAAAACAAAACACTATTCAACCAGTCGTGCACGGTCTACAAGCATCAATGAATTATTCCATCTCGAGACAGCTATATTGCACTACTAATGGCTCCAATCCGTCCCCCAGTGCACCCGTGGCCCATCCTCTGAGGTCATCAGAACAGCGCACATCACTTAACATACAATACTGAAACATGCGCATATTTAGCAGCATCACAGTCGGCCCACTTCACTGTTTAAGACTCCGTGCTGTTTGCAAAATGAAGGGGGAAATTAAGAAAAATATTTTGGGTACGTTTTCATGCACGTGCGATTCCTTATTAGTATTCATCATTGTTTTCGTTGGTTATGTTAATCTGGGACGAAATGAAATCTCTATTTTACTGTTATTTAAAGTAGGCGAACTTTCCTGATGTTGGTTTTGCGCAATTAACTAAACCTACATATGTCGCAGGAACGCAGAAAGTTGCAAGAATTCACAATTGCAATTCGTCCGATTGGCAGGTTGTCGAACTTTTATTTTCATCGTTACTGTTACAAAAAAATCGTTGCCCACGGCTTTGCAAGCACTACAGTGCGCGTTTTTGCGTGCAATTGCACCCTGCAAAGCGCTGAGAGCGTTCTGCTGCACTCCGAAATATAGTGCACGTACCTATGTACCTTTGGCTAGTCGCTCTAACATCAATGAATTAAGCGCTGACCGGATAAGGGAATACCCGGATAAATAAAATTTCAGAGTAGCCAAACAATATTAACGTTATCAAAAAAATAAAAAAGCCATACAAAGAATCAGTCGCGATAACCATTTCACTCTAAGAAATGAAACTTTTATCGTCGCTTTACGAGAATTTCGATGCTATAAAAGCGACCCTTATCGTCTATTGTTATCTAACACCCGATAATCGAAAACTTTGAATTCATTCACGAAATCCGATATCACCTTAACTTTGAAACAAATGGATGACTGGGAGTCCTGTCCGCTCGAAAACTTCCAATTTCAAGAGGTCACGTAATTATTCCACTTGGTATCAAGCGCCTCTCGTTTTAAAAGCCTATTCTTGTTACAGATAAAGCGGAGATATCTTCTGACCTTTGTGTATCTTTAGGTATGTATTTTCAGGATAAGAAACAATGAATTTTAATTCCTTGAGCGACTGTCGGCTCATAAATAAGACGCTTATCATATAGGTAATTGTGAGTGCGGGCGACCGCTCCTATAACGCATGGGTTATCGATATGGTAGTATAAATTAAATTATACTATCTAAACTCGATCACGGTTTGGACAAAATGATACAAATCTGTCCCCTTCATCCATTTTATGTGATTTTGGGGGTTGTATTTATTTTATTTTATGTATCTTTTACTCCACCAGGATTCGCAGACAAATTTTTGTGTTTATATTTATCTACTTTTTAAAGATATACCTAATACCAAATTTTGCTAAACCCGTGGGGTAATTGCGCAACACACTAACAGTAGGAATGCCTTTCATTTTTACAGTTCAACAAAATTCATTGTGTTGTTTACTGGTTGAGCAGACAGTTTTTCGAACATATGAAGCAATGGATTAGCAATATCCTTCAAAATGATTCAGATTGTGATTGATAGTATGTTACGCAATTAGGCTGCTGGTCCTTTTGCCGTTTTGTCTGAGAGACTTAGTATATCGTATTTTGTAATTTCGCATTTTTCTTGTCATATTTTACTAGAATTTTCTGAGAAACTATAGTTTATATTTACCTTGTGCTTTGAAAACCAAACAAAAAACTTAAGCAAACGTGTACAAATTGTTTTCTACTCTTATCATAATTGTCGCTTAAACATAATAAACTTTTATTACGTCAAAGATTAACTCTACAAATTACTTGAACATAATTTCTACTAAATTCGTTCTTAGCTTTGTAAGATGACAAACTTGACACTGACGATCGCGTGATTGATAGCGTTGCACTTGTCAGAGAAAATCAATACAGGACCTACATTCTATCTAAGCTTTCATATGGGGGTCAGTGCTTTATGTGAGTTAAAATCCTGTCTGTTTCCTCTTAGTAAAGAGTACAATGTTGTAGCCAAATAGCATACTTATATTACGTTATTTGTAACCTTAATATACTCATGGAGCTAAAATCTATTGTCAGGTTCCGCATTGATTTCTAAATGGACCGACGAACTTAAATAGGCAAAGAGGCGATACTTGAGGATGCGAGAGACAAAGAACCGGGTATTGCTGTTGATGTCCAACTTGGGTGACCACTTAGTCTAGTTGTCATTGACAGCAGAGCTTAACAAACAAGAACTTACAACTCTTTTGGTCCTAGGTGTCAAACAGAACGACAGTGATTCGTTGCACAGCTGTGTTTTCGAACGCAAACCCACGAGACAGTCGAGATAATATGATATGATGACCTGTTTTAGATTAAAACGTTACTCAAAGAACTATTTACCCACTTTCAAGATGTAGGCTGTGACATTCGAGCCCGTTGCTTATCTTTAGAAGGACAAATATATATAAATGCTACTTCAGAAGTTGCCTTTGTTGAACTAAGATAGTGTTGTCTAAAAAAATATACTTTTATGGCGGAGGACACCCAACATGCAATGCGATGATGTTCAGCTCAGAGATAAATGAGTTAGTTGTATTATTTTAAATAATTTTAAATGCAGTATCCACGACGACATTTCAAGCTACCTATATATTTCCAGTATAAGCTGACTTCTCATTGTACGAAAAGCCTATATATACAATGCGTGGTCAGCTACAACTGGAAATTAATAGCTTAATATGTCATCGTGTGTACCTAGCAGAAAATCTCTTTAGGGCTTAATTTGCTGCAAGCAAAATATTTTGAAAAAATATTTACCATTTCTGTCCCAGTAACTCTCAGTCTGTTCCAGCCGTAAAATTACGTCTTATCAAAAACGTATCACAGCTCATCAAAACCCTTCAGTGACATCGGGACCTAAATCCACCATCCAAGTCTATCAAAATCGAATAAAGTACAATTTTCCTCCATTACCGCCCTTCATATCTTCCGTCATTTCACGTATCGCTTCCGAGCCCAAAAGAGGGTAAGATGTAAAGATGAAAATAATAAATCCGTATCGAATATGCACGGCTGGAGCGAATGAAAAAATTCTTCGCACGAAAATATTATATTCGGCCGTGTAATTCGCCTGTCGGGGATTCGTAGCGATCCATCAACAATTAAATGTTGGGTTGTTGGCGATACATTATCGGCCGTATTGCGAACGTTCTGATTGATGGCGGCTGGTGCCATGAAACCATAGATGCTTCCCGCTCCATTGGACGCTAGTCTATCGAGACCACTGTCACTGAGTGACCGATCACCGATTCCTCTACTACTCCATTCATACCTATCGACACCAACTCTAATTGATATACAGCTCGCATTAGTACTGAATAAACATGAAAATATGTATTTTATATAACAAATACGTTCGAATTATTCTCCTCTGGGGTGGTCTTTGATAAAATTTGTGCAATAAATTTACACGAAGCACGCAGATAATTACCTCCATTTAACAACCAAACAATGTGCACCTGATATTATTAATATTTTAGAATAGAGCGGTTTTAATCACGGCCTCGAATTCGAGCTTAATTATTCCGTCCGTTAGATAATTAATTAAACAAAAGATTGTATGCGCTAGGTGAGTATTGAAACTGACTTCCATTGTTGTTGGGATAACAGGGAAAAATCCGCGATGCTTCCGGCTGCGTTCCTGCTCCTTCATTGTTCAGCCTTCCGCCTCATTCCAATTTACGCAGCTCTTTCATCGCGTGACTGATGCATTTATCATTCGTGTTTAAGAAATTTCTTTATCCCCTATAAATTGTTTATTGAACGGGCGTTTCTAATCGCGTCGCTACGTCTATCCCGATGTCTTTTTGATTCGTGCTCGTACGACAGATTTGTAGGCATTTAGCGTGAGGTCGTAGGGTGGGTCTTTCGTTCCCATGGCATTGGGGTGTAACGCTATTTTAGTGCGTCGTCGTAGGGTAATTTACGAGCATGCAATGCACACAAGCAGCCCTGCTTTTAGGGTGATGGCCTGGAATAACGATTTTTCGTGAATTTATGTCTCTGTAAAGATGATAAGTGATGGCACTCTGATATTCACATACTCGCTGTGGAGTATACTGTTTGAAATATGTACGGTACGAAATTAACTGTTTGGCCCTTTTATAAATTAACGGAAATATCTTGATATTGATCTAAATATTAAATGAAATTACAGTGTTTATTAAGGTAGGTGGTAACGCTTGCGGCAGTAAACTAATATATCTATAGTTATTTTATTACTAAACGCTTAATTGAATTATGTTTTGGTTTTGTTAAGCGGTTTGGCTTTGAACTTTGTAAGTCATTGTAGTCCGATTATAATAGAGGCATATGGATTTATTACCAAAGATGACACCAAAGAAGTTGTTGTTTTCGAACTCCCTTTAATTGAATGAAGATACTGAATTGTCAAGAAATATTAATAAGCTAATAAGCTTTAAGGGCTGATTTTTCCATCGCCAGATAACTTTTATTCGAGGAATAAAATTGACGTTTGACAGTTTTTGTATGAAATAACTGTCAAAATTTAAAAATGATTCCTCGAATAAAGTTTTCCTATGAATGAAAAATGTGGCTGACTGTTTTAACAAAAAGGTAACTGTCCCATATGACAGTTATTAGAGAGATAAAACTGATATCGTTATAAATATGTATTTCTAACAATAAGACGCAGTATCACAGATGTAAGAAAGCCCAATATCTATATTTAATCCTCAACATATTGCTAATGTATTTAACATGTTCTACACACTAACACTCCATGAACATAAAAGGAGAATAAAAGTGAAAGCTCTATTTCTCCATATGTGGCGCGTGAAATATTTAACTACATAAACAAACCCATTTAATAGTTGAACTGTTGGACCAATTTGTCCACAAATTGTTTGTCAAGGCGGTCCATTCCGAAAATTGTTCCAGATTTAGAGCTGAAGGGGTTCGAATGCGCTGCCAAAGTACCGATGTTCGGATTTGTGACAATGTCTCCTACTAAAGCAAGACTAATCTCGTAGAATGGTTATGTGAAAATCTGAAGCTCTTTGATTTAATATGTGGCTGTAGAAAGATGCATCTTCGGTTCTAGTTATTTTTTATATCATCTATCCCCTTAATAAAATAGTAACGAAATCAAAACTGTACTTCGAATATTTTTGAAAAAAAGTAAGTTAGCTACGAGGTGAGGGAACGAGTTTGATTTTGTCCGTTTGTCTGCTTGTCTGGATGTATGTTCCGGATTGGCCTGAAAACGGCTGCACGGATTTGGATGAAACTTGGCACACAGATAGTTTATAACTTGGATTAACACATCAACATCTGCCTAGCCTTTTCCCAACTAGGTTGGGGTCAGCTTTCAGTGTAACCGGATGCAGCTGAACCAGTATTTTACATGGAGCTTGGATTAACACATATAATACTTTGTATCCCGGTAGGACATACACTCCCGTAGTATAATATCCGACCTCCACACGGGCAAAGCCGCGAGGAAAAGCTAGTGTTTCATAAAGAACCAGACAAACAAACGACGTCATAAACAGGACAGATAGCGATAACTAATTATCATAAATAAGTAAACATTGATGTGAGTAATTATAACTATCGTAATTAATGAATGAACCATTGATAACCTTGACATGAAGACCACCGGAACGAAATTCCGATCACTAAGTCTCTCAGACAAAAGAGAAAAAGGACTAGAAATAAATAAAATAATTAATAATAATAAAAAAATAATATAATATTTTTTTTTAATCATTGTTCAATCAAAGCACCTGCCATCTAATCTCTTCACCACCCTTGGTTGCTGGTAGAGAATGCCTAAGGCATTAAGTCCGCCTTTATACCTTTTTGTGCGAAAAGTTAAAATAAATAAATAAATCATTGGTCCTTCCTCCAAAATATTGACATATTACCTCCTGCCAGCAAATTCGTCTGCGTGAAATTTTTTGTCCACCCCGTCGCATCGCATCGCCCGTCCGCGTTATTACTTCGATTTCGCTTAGCGTTCTTTCTGACTTTCGTTCTTTTTGCCCGGCTCCTAAAACTCCTAGCATGATGTTAATAGCCTATAGCCTTTCTCAAGAGTTAGGCTATCAAGCAAAAAAAGAATTTTTCAAATCCTACTCGTAGATCCAGAGATTAGCGCGTTCAAACAAATTCTTCAGCTTTATTATTATTGAAATATATTATATTAAAATATTGATGTTTCAACTTTAGAATCAATAGATACACACAGTATAATATACTGTGTGTATCAATTGATTCTAAAGTTTATATGTATTCACATACATATAAACTTTAGAATAATAGTTCTAGTTATTTTTTATCAAATGATTCTAAAGTTTATATGTATGTGAGGGTTCCAAAGAAGCAGCAGAAACTCTCAAAACTATCATAAATCAACACGATACTTTAATATTATTACAAAACTCTATATCTTTTATGGCATCGCGCAATGTCACGGAAAAGGCAATGAGGTGTGAGCTTCGCGCATCTGCCAGTATTGTGCTCGATAATGATCGTTTGTTGCATATAACGCGCTGGTTTTAGCCGAATTTACATTACTGATAGCAATTGGCTGTCGTGGATATTAATATGGCAGTTATACTTATAATGTATGTTTATTAAGCAGGCCGTTAGTGGCCGCGGCTTAACAGAGAGGGGCATAGTGAGGTTTAATTTTGTTTTCGGCCATTAGGCTTAGCGTATCGGGAATTATGATGTTATGCTGTTCATTTAGCTTTTTAGGTAAACAGACGAATTCCCAATAGTTCATAATAGTTCGTATGTATAATCAGCTTATAACGTTCCCTCTACTGGGACACAGGCCTCCTCTCTATGAGAGGGAGTGGGATATAATCCACTACGCGGACCCAGTACGGGTTGGTATCTACCAACCCGTACTGGGTCCGCGTGGTGGATTCGTGGTCACGTCTTCGAATTTTTGGTTCTAGGACATGCGCGTTTCCTCACGATGTTTTCGTTCACCGTTTTGAAAGCAGTGGTCATGAAATTAAATACAACAAAATGCCTGTCTCGTAAGTCGGGGCAGATGCCAGGGAGCAACTACTGCTTACAAACTAAATAAACAATAAAAATTGCTGCACTGCATCATGGTGGTCCTTTGATCCGAATTCCACACTTCCATTTCTGCACAGCTGCTATTCCGCAAAAATAAACTAACATACCATATACCAATACACACATAGAGTAATACAACTACAAAATCGCGCTCACCTAATTTTATTTGCCGTGTCTACGTGTAACGAGGTCTACAACCTTCTCTCCGGGAATAGAACAGTAAGTTGAGTATATAAATTAGCTGTCAGGGCGCTAATCGCTCCGACAGGCCGCGATGAAACTTTAGAATCCATCAGTGGTCTTCTAAAAGGCCAACATGTTCAGAAATAGATACACAATAAACGCAGTTATTTATATTGTTTTTTGTTGCCTTTTAGCGAAAGCCAAAGAGGTCGTTACTTTTAACGTACAGAATGCTATGTTTGTCTAAGGATTTTGAAGCGACGCCGATTTATGAATTCGATGTAGTAAAATCGATTTGTCGGATTATTATGTGGTGTAATGTAAAAAGTTTATAGTTTTTTTCGGGTAAGGATTTTGAGAATCTGTTTTTCTTTTTGTAATGAATGCATTGAAATCATCGTCGACAGGAAATTATCAAATTAAGTGTTGAATTGAGTTTACTTTCATAAGTTAGATGATATATGGATGGCTCGAGACGGCGTGCGAAAAGAGTTCCTGGTAGAATTTGGGCCTTTGTCCAGCAGTGGGAGGGATGGCATACGCAAACCAAAAAAAAAAAAAAATATTTATGCTGCATTGGTAGATCATATTATACATAGTTGTAAGTGTAGCCACATAATATACATAAAATAATAATTCCTGAACTACATGACTCAACACAAATCAATACAAACTAAAATCACAACGACTTCAATATAAAACCATTAAGCCCAGAGTCAGCGATCCTCCACGCAAATTACGACCCCTGTCCTAGATTCACACGGTTCACAGAAAAAAACTGTCGTCTGCCGAACAATAGAATACAATTACCGCCCGACGGTCGTAATGAGCGCGAATGAGATAGCAATAAAATTTCGCCGCACAATACGGTCATAATTAGAATTAACTGTCTCATTCCCACCCACATCCGATGGCCATCTCCATTTTGTCCACTCGCCCCATTGATGTTGGCCAGAGTTTTCTCGGCTATTTCGCGAGAATTATGGGCTCTATTGAATTTGTCTCGCCTGCTGATCCTGAACTGTGATAATGACTGAACCTTTATGAAGTGTGCTTCTGTGAATGGAATTGTGAACTGTATGATGGCCACTCTAGTGTTGCTGTTGCTTTTAAGGTGCGTTGTGTTAAGCGTCAATGATATTTGAATGAAATTTACATTCATTATGCCTGTCATGGGAGCACTGATGGCCCAGGGGCAACGGCCCCGATTTACGAGTTGTAGGACGTGGGTTCGAACCCAGACCGGTGCTTTCTCATCACCACTACTCTTAAAACATCGTGAGAAACCGCTCGTAGAATCAAAAATTTGAAGATATGGGACATCTACCAACCTGCACGAGGCCCGCGAGGAGACTATAGCCCACTCCCTCTCGAAGAGAAGAAGCCTGTGTCCTAGAAGTGGGAACATTATCGGCTGTAACAATTCGACATAATTCAACCATTCGCCTTTTTTTTTCTACACACTATTCATTATTACTTATATTCTCGTATTTTCCCTATCTACATGGTATTCACATGATTTGACTCATTATATCTGGACTTTAACAGAGACTATGTCCTCTGAGTTATTTCAGCATTTCTGCTAAGGGTAGTCAGGTAGGAAACGTCGACTTCTTCTATTTTTTTAAATATGATTGAAGAGTAAAAGTTTTTTGTACAAACCTACTTAGAAATAAAATAATTTATCTTCGTTAATACTTACTAGAGAAAACTTACCATAGAATTACACCTACATTTTCCTAAAGAATGCGACTGAACTGTCGCCGCCTTGAAACGTAGCATCTAATATCATTGTAGCAAGCTCCGTATAAAAACGAATACGCCACTAAAAACAAAACGAAAGCTTGCTAAAAGTACCAGACTAAAGTAGGCTACTTCAAACTCAACAAGACCATTTTGCTAACAGAATTTCACAAAAAAACCTTTCAAGAAAAATACATGCGTTCCCTTAAGCGTCCAGTAGCAAAAACATCGTAAACGGCGCGCTTTGTTCCAACATCTGTTGTTGTAAAACACCTTTGTTTCTAAGTGCCAGTTTTTGTTGGGCTAATTAAAACGATAGTTCCTTGTGTATTGAAATTCACGGATCACTCAAGCGGCCCTCATTTGGAAGATTTAAGGAATTAGGAGGGAGAATAGTGCGCGTACTGTTGCGAACAATGTTCCATTGTTTGCGACTTAAATGTGGAGGTTTTGTGTTAATAAACTGTTTCATTCAGGGCTTATTTCACGTGGTATTGTTGCTTCAGTTTGTGGAGAGCTCTTTATGTAGTGTTTTGGTAACGTTGTGATGTTATTTAATATGCTGTGGCTTTTACGTAAAATATCTGACGAGGCGAATAACAAAACTGCTCGCTGTCAGTGTGCGAAACTAAAAACATTCCAGCCCACACGTACCTACAGAACGTTAGATTAATTGCCGCTGATTTATTGCAACAAAATGTATTTGCGATAACAAATCCATTTCACACCTAACCAAACAAAATCTAAATCAGATTATCGCCATTACTAAAGCTTAATCCACTAGGGAAAAAACAGACATACATACACACACACACACTAAAACAGGAAATAAACGCACTGTGGGAAAACAAACACTAAAATGCAAATGTCCGTAATTAGTTGTGCCATAAATACCGGTCGATCCGACCCATAAATAACATAATGGAATCTCTAAACCGAATTCATAAAGCATTGCTTGAAACCGGAGCTCTGAATATTAACAGGATTTGATTACGGCTCTGAAACCTTTTCGGCGTAGGAAAAAATGTAGACTGTATTTTTATAGTTCACGCATACAGATGCTGTTTATAGTAGGGTTAGAAGGTAACATTTTGCGTGTTGTGCTTTTTGTTAAAGGATTTTAGTACAATACAATCTACGTTCCGTTGATCGGTTTAAGGAATCATCGTGCAACATTATCGCAAGCATTAAATAACATCTTTGTTGACATAAAAAATGTGTACAAACAAAGTGGAGCCCTGATTCCTGCGCTAGATAAAAACAGCTGTATTACAGGAGCCAGAAATTGAGAGAATGTTTATTTGTAGTAGTTATAGGTAGTGTCCAAGCTCCAAATTGACCACGTAAATATGGTTTTTTCGATGTTTTTACTTAGCACGTCTGAGCTGCTTTAGACTGATGTATTTGTATACAGCCAAGTACCTAACTTGAGTTTACAACCTAGATGCTACGAGTACTGTTTTTTAAAGGTATTTTGTTTTTGTTAGCCTGCCGAGCCTCTTGCTTAAAAAGATACACAACCGGTCAAATATCTTAAAAAAATAGCGTAGAGTCATCTCAACACTTCTCTCCCTTGATTTTGTATATATATATATATATATTATAAGTAGGTATATATTATAGTAATAGTATGTATGTGTATATAACCTATTTATGTATTTGTGTACCTAGTTTTAAGAGTTTTTTTTTTTTATCATTGTCCCTTTCAATTAAAGCACCTGCCATCTAATCTCTTCACCACCCTTGGTTGACTGGTAGAGAATGCCTAAGGCATTAAGTCCGCCTTTGTACATTTTTGTGCGAAAAGTTTAAATAAATAAATAAACCGGTAAAAAACAAAACACAAACATCGCTTGCGTAAAATGTGTATTTATTGCAAGAAACCTAAACTGCCATGGAGTAAAGATTTTACTTCAAAATGAACATTCTCAACTTCATTTACCAAAACGTGTGTAGTATTTCTTAAAGTAAGTGGCCTTTCTGAGTGTTGTCACCAATAGTCTAAAGTTGTACTCGAGTGGGATTTGTCTTCCCTGTGATGTGGTCTGTCGTGTTGAGTTCTGTCAGCTTTTCGCGGATGCTGCATATTGTTACATGAGTATGATATTTGTCAGAGAGCGATCTGTTCACAATGGTTTTGTGATAGTAACACTAGTACATTCGTGGTTTTGGGTGAGTGTTAGGTTCTACGAAGTTTTGTCTCTGTTATGTTGCCACTATGTGTATTGAGTTCTGTCAGCGTTTTGCGTATGATACATACAGTATTATCACATGGGTATGTATTTGTCAGAGAGCGAGCTTTTCACAATTGTTTTGCGATAGTGACACTAGTACATTCGTGGTTTTGGGTGAGTGTCAGGTTCTACGAAGTTTGGTCTCTGTTACATTGCCACTATGTGTGTTGAGATCTGTTAGCGTTTCACGTATGCAACATACATTATTATCACATGAGTCTGATATGTCAGAGAACGAGTTTTGTATAATTGCTTTGCAATAGTGACACTAGTACATTCGTGATTTTGGGTGAGTGTCAGGTTCTACGAAGTTTTGTCTCTGTTATGTTGCCACTATGTGTATTGAGTTCTGTCAGCGTTTTGCGTATGATACATACAGTATTATCACATGGGTATGTATTTGTCAGAGAGCGAGCTTTTCACCGTTGTTTTGCGATAGTGACACTAGTACATTCGTGGTTTTGGGTGAGTGTCAGGTTCTACGAAGTTTGGTCTCTGTTACATTGCCACTATGTGTGTTGAGATCTGTTAGCGTTTCACGTATGCAACATACATTATTATCACATGAGTCTGATATGTCAGAGAACGAGTTTTGTATAATTGCTTTGCAATAGTGACACTAGTACATTCGTGATTTTGGGTGAGTGTCAGGTTCTACGAAGTTTTGTCTCTGTTATGTTGCCACTATGTGTATTGAGTTCTGTCAGCGTTTTGCGTATGATACATACAGTATTATCACATGGGTATGTATTTGTCAGAGAGCGAGCTTTTCACCGTTGTTTTGCGATAGTGACACTAGTACATTCGTGGTTTTGGGTGAGTGTCAGGTTCTACGAAGTTTGGTCTCTGTTACATTGCCACTATGTGTGTTGAGTTCTGTTAGCGTTTCGCGTACGCAACATACATTATTATCACATGAGTCTGATATGTCAGAGAACGAGTTTTGTATAATTGCTTTGCAATAGTGACACTAGTACATTCGTGATTTTGGGTGAGTGTCAAGTTCTACGAAGTTTTGTCTCTGTTACATTGCTACTCTGTGATTGTAATATTATATTGCGTTGGTGAAATTCCGCATGCATTTTGAATTTACGTTTTCGTTTAGATTTAAATTTCCATCCGGTTAGAATAATATGATTATAACGAGGCATATGCATTAATTATTAATGAGGTTTATGTTCAATCAATATTATCGATAGCGAGCATTTAGTTTCATTCCAATCAATGTTTTCAGAATGCAAGTAGGTATCCTATTGAGAATGTTTGAATCGATTTTTATCAATCAATCCAGAGATGTTGGTGATAAAGATGAAAGTTCACTTTCAGCGATAAGACCGCCCTTTGTGTCAATACCTACTTGTAAAATTTCAACATTTCTATCTGTAATGTTTATGGTCTACATAATAAAGAATATTTTATTTATCTATCTATTTATCTACGAACTTTTAAGCTGCCTTAAATTATTGTACTTTCCCACATAAGAAACTGTTTTAAATTTTATAATTTCTTTAATTTAAAACACCTTCAGTGTCGATAGCAGACATATTTATTGGTCCACAGACCGTGCACTATAACTTATCTTATAATAATTAGGCTAATAAATTCCGGAATTTAAACATGCACCATTATCGGAAACACTACGTTAAGGTAAAAAGCTATCAATCAACCCGCTTGATATTCGATCTGTATTTTAAGACCCTTCAATTAAGCATAATTTTAAGATAACCCTTTAATTTTTACGTCACGGGTGGCCTAAAGAAAGTGTGGGGCGGTCATTAGCCAGTTTTTATGTAAGCGCTTATACCTTTTGTCTTACACACCATATTTCTCCGACATAATCCATAATACATGAGATACCGTGCTCCTCATAGCAATTATGTGTAATAAATCTCATGTTAGATCAACAGCTGATGCCTAAATTTATTTTATTTTCTTTATACATTGAAACTTTGACACTTAAAAAAATGATCGGTAATTTAAAAAAATATATTAAATCATATTTGGTCGTTGGAGCACCACTCCAGTGACCTCAAATCACTTAACGCTGCGACCGCGTTATCATCGGAAATAAATGACCAATTAAACAATCTAATTCATTTCGGTCGGTCCCCGTTTAGGGTGGAAGCATAAATCAACATGCCGTCGAGTGGCGATAAACATTTTGTGACTTCCAACCCAGGTGATAAAAAAGTGTCCACTTTTTTGGACACTGCACGCCCGAAGAGCCTTTGAAGGGGTGACATTTTTTAACTCTAACTGCTCCTTAATTGTTACAGCCCACCCTTTAGAGTTAAGTACGTCCCTTTTTAACAAAAAATCGTCCTAAATAAATGACCCTAACGAGCCGATTTGGAGATTTGACAGAACAAAAAAGAAGTAGGTAGCCGTAATTGGTGATAATTCGTGTGTGATAAGATGGAATTCTTTCTTTATTGCCGTATAGACGCCACTTAAATCAATAATTTTAATACCGCATGCCTGGCCATTAAGTGCCCGCTAATAGGGTAAGCAAATAAGGAGGTGGACACACTTGTATAAAGTGCACGCAGTGCGCGCTGCGTATATGAGGGTCAATATTTTGATAGCGCGCGTGGTGCGATGATGGTAGAAACATGTGGTTAAACATTGAGCAACACTGTATGGGTGTTTAATCGCTGCGGCATGTATAACTGCTCGTCTCAGCAAAACAAATGTAACCGCGCTTTCGCCACGCGCGTACGTAAAGTCATGGGGTTCAGGCGCCAGAAATATCCACTGCGATGAATCAACCGCTAACTCGAGAAATTCCTGTACATCAAAGGCGGGAGTTTCGCGGAACTCGATTTTATATTTTGTACCTTATCGCTCGGAATGACAGATATTTTGATTGGGGGAATTTTGTACGTCGTTCATCATTACCGGCTGTAAATTATGCCAGAAATTAAGAACAAGTTATACAATGTTCGTGTAAAATAATTATGGGTTTAAGTAGTTAAATTATACTTGTATATTCTATCAATTATAAAAATACAAAAAAAATCCTCATCCACAAAATTTAACCAGCAATTAATAATAAACATCCAATTTCGCAAACCATGGGAACACGATTTAGATTGATTACGAGACCGGCGCGAATCAAAAACGCTTGTAAATTTTTAAAACTCTAATTTTAAAGTTAAAAGGCACGGTTTAATGACCTGGAAAATTTGACACTTGGCCGAGGGCGGTGGGCGAGAGTCAAATTATTCAGAATTTTATTGACGGCCCGGGAGATTTACACACACAGCTGCCTCGGCGAGTCGGTGCCTTGCCCGCTTGCCTCGTGGGCACGCCGGTAAACACCCCGCCTTACATTTTATATCAAGTATTTTGCATATTACATGTTCTCATGTAAATTGTGTGAATAGTTTCGATATAGTTTTACATGGTTATTAAAATTAAGAAGCCTTAAATGGTTGACGCGAAGTGTGCAGTTTATTACAGTAACCTAATTTTTTGTTTGCTTTGCTTTCAAGACTTGTTTGCTGTTAATTTATTATAGTACGCCGCGCTATGGTTATCCATACCACTGCAGCGGTCGGTCTCAGAGTTATCTGAAAACCGCAAATTGTCAATAAAGCCGTGTACTCAGATATGTTTTACACGTTATTTTATAAAAGCTCAAATGGACGTTAGTTACGAACTTCAGACACAAGAGAAATAATGTTTATTTATTAGGCAAGTAGGTCTACCTGAAAATAAGGTAAAGTTGGATCAAGAAGCACTTAAGTCCGTAATTTTGTTCATTTCACTTACCACAAAAAAACATAACAAACTAACGTTCTGTTAAAGTTTAAAATAGTAGCGGTCCCCCGATGGGACAACATTTAATCAAAAAATTTCATACGTACTTAGGTAGGGTCATAATTTCAAGGTTTATTTTTTCTTTTTATAGGGTTTCACGTTTATACCTTTTTTGTTCTATATGTGGCTATTTTTTCAATAGTTTTTTAAAATTTTTTTTAGTCTTTTCACATTCATACTATTTTTATTAGTATTATTTTGTGTCGAGGGTTTTTCAAATTTTTAATTTAATTTTTTATTTCATGCTTTTTGTAGGGACTCCATAATATTTCAATTCTTTTATTTTCATGCGTTTTAACATTCAGGTGAAAAAACCTGATTGAATACCAAATTGTATTCAATCAGGTTTTTTTGTAATTCACCATTTTGTGGTAGTGGCATTCTTGGATTTGAAATATATCATAGTGTATATATAGTCAAGCCCTTTCATTTGATACCCATATTGAGCAAGTTGTGATAAAAAAAATGTAATCCGCCATTTTATGGCGGCGGCCATCTTGGACCGATTTTCATCAAACATAGCTAAGAGCACTCCCGAAAAAATCACATTTCAAACAAAAAGAAACAAAATCAAAATCGGCTCATCCGTTCGGGAGCTACGGTGCCACAGACAGACATATATACACACACACACATACACACACACACAGAGACACGTCAATCTTATAACACCCCGTCGTTTTTGCGTCGGGGGTTAAAAAAAAAGTTGATCAAACAAAAATACACAATGGGCGGCCTTATAGCTTTCTGCGATCTCTTCCAGGCAACCTTGGAATGGACAGTGATTTACCTGGATATAAAAATGGGGTTATCGTTGGTGCAATAATTAGTTTACAATGTACTAAAATAGATACACATAATTATATACGCTTACTACTTTCAGGACTCCTCCATCGATCGTGCTTGAAAAATCATAAAATATCCTTTCTTATTCAAGTTCTAGGACTTATACATGAGACCACGAAGTAGGTAGACCCCTGGACAATTGTTCAAGAATGAAACAAGACCAAATTTATATCCTTCACACAATAGGTCTTAACTTCTACACCTTATGGTTGAGAATGAACCCGAGAAATGTTTTCATTTAATTTATCAACCGTTTTACTCGGCTGAACTCGCAGAGGTACAATAAATAACAGTTTTTATTTCAGCTGAACTTACTTTACGATGTCAAATGAAAATTCTTAATTTCTTGTCTAAATGTTTTGGGGAGTAAAAAAAACATTTGTGTTTTTATTTCACTATTTAATTTAATTTAATTTTTTCTTTTTGTTTTCACTCTTACTTGCTCGTGTGTGTTTATGTCAATATCAATGTAATTACGAAATTATTGCACAAAACATATAATATGACGCCTGTAATCCCCGAAGGGTTAGGCACAGGTATAATGTACACACATATTTACGCACTTCAATTATAGGAGAAGTCTCATTATCGACATAGTGAGATTAGATTCAGAAATGAAATAATGGTAATGCAGGTTGATTATTCAATAAGTAATTGGCCTTTAAAAGTTTATTTTCCGAACGATGGACATTACAAATACTTTATTTCATTCGCGTGTTTGTCCATAAAACGTGCGTTGCTGTCATAAACGTTTATCTTCCTACCCATCCATCAACGGCTGATAGAATCTTGAACATACTTTCATCGATCCTAATACATTACTTCCAGATGAACATGCATTCTAAAACATCCGGGAAAAATGAAAGTTCCCATGGGAATATAAAACAATAGCAGGTGCAGGACGCAGTTTAGGTGATTTTTTAAACGATTGAAAGGTTCTGTAGACACAGAATGGGAGAGCAGCTTGCACTCCTCTGTCTTTTGGGTGCATCTTTTTTAGCGTTTAGTTTTCCTATACTTAGTGGAAAGATAAATATATTGCACCCAAGGGAACGAAAACGTCATAATAGTTCTCATGTTTGTTATATGTATTATAAACGTGAGCTTTTCTTTAGTTCCTCTGTTACAAGCTATCATGAGAGTACTAAAAAGCACTACGTTACTATTAAAGCAAAACATGTGTAGCACAGGTAACCTGAATAGTGCTCTTCAGTGTAAATAAGCCTGCTACTCATGTTTTCTACACAACATTATCGAGAAGATATATACTACAATGTATATATGGTAGTGGGTGGCTTTACCATACGGTATCCATAAGTTAACAAAGCCATTATTACTTAGTTATAACCAATCTATATAGACAACTATTTTGTGACAAAACGGATCAAGAATTTCCCGATAACCGTAGATAATCCTGTCTGACTATAGGTTATCATTAGTTATAAATTTATCTGTTTATCTACAAATGAATAATGTAGCACATTATGTAACGGGCTAACAGCAGAGGCCTGTTGAGCCGTGAAACGACTCAATGAGAGCAGTTTTGTGAAATCATTAAACGTATTTATAATGTAATGTATTAATTTGAGTACTTACTGTGCTAATTAAATGCTAATTGAATGGCATTTCAATGATGCTAATTGCAAAACTGGAGATAGTAAAGTGTATTGTATGGTTGCTGTTTATTTTAGTTATTTATTATTTTTAACCTGCTACCCAGATAACAAGATTCAAGTAATTTACATGACCTTTTGCGTCGTCTGTCTGCCTATACTTAAGTTTTGTGCGTCGAGAACACTCGACGCACAAAACTAGTAACAGTTAAAGCTAGTACACAAATTTAAAACAATTTGACAATAAAATAGAATAGAATATTCATTTATTTGCTCAGAAAGTAGGTATTTACAATGAGGTGGTTACAATAATATTTAAGAATCTTTGTACATTCCACTATTTTGGCATGCAAACATTGATGCAGTTCATCATCAAAGTGTAGCTAATTGGGTACTTAGTATGAAGATAAATACTGCAGGTAAATCTTAATTAAAAGTTAAGTATAAATAACGCTTTCACACCACACTAAGAAAGGCTGTACGATAATAAAACACAAATTATAAATTTTACAGCCGCTCAGTCGTCAATCAAGGTGTCGTAATCTAATAAAATAAAACTATATCGTAAAATTCTTCATATATTTATCACGTCGCAGTTTCACAAGCTACCGCAAAGGAATCCAGAACTTTGATCGGTATACCAACATAATAACATAAACTTTTGCTCCTTTGGACGTTTTGACAAGTCAGGGCGACTTCAAAGTTGGCAAACATTATTTATAATATTTATGTCTCGAGACACGATGGCGCTTCGATTTGTGATAATATTATGTGTGTCTTTCATGTTTTAATATGCAAAGAAGTTGTTTATTTTATTGAGAAATAAAATTTTATGGCTGGTCATTAGCAATGTGATTAGTTAAAATTTCAGTTTGTAAAATTAAAAAAGAATCAGGGCGATGATAACGTGTCTTTGAAGTGGGACTGTATTTCAAAGATATTTATTCAACCAAGAGCTCACGAAGAATCAATATATTCCTTTTAAAGAATACATGAGCAGACCATGCAAAAAAGTGATGTATAACACACAACAGTCACGACATCATTTTCATGGGCGATTTAATTTTTACAAAAACTACAAAAAAAAGCCTTGTTGCCCAAAGAATAAAGAATACAACACTGTCTCAGGTGCGACATCGACGTCATTTCTATACCAACATTATAAAACTCTAGCCCTAAGATAAGCAGGGGTGTTAACTTTGTCCTCTCTATTGTTGATTTTTTGTTACTTGGCAAGTTTTCTTTGACGCCCCCGCTAATAATCTCCTTTTATTTACTCACCAAGTTTGACGGGATGCTCTATGGTTTTTTCGGGTGACTTGTTGCGTGTAATTCTGGGATAACTATATTTTGCCAGTTTTCAATTTAGAATTGCGCCAGCTTGAACGTTTCACTTGAAAACTTAGACTTAGGCTAGGTACTTTACATGGTTACCTAATTAGTAGGTAAAACTGCAATTTATTATTATAATCAATTATTATTATTATTTATTTTAGGCTATTTGCATGTAAAACTATTATTAATTACCTACTAATCAAAGATTAAGGTATGCTAATGGGCAGACCCATTATTTTATTCCAAACTATAAAAAGACGCAAGGTTTTTTTTAAATTTCATTAAGAGGTACTTAGGTTACAGCAATTTACCAAAACAAACGACCACAGCCGATTTATCCGTAGCAAAATATTATATTTCAAATCCCCAATCATTCAAGATCATCCCGAATTCCCTCTTAACAATAATCTTTCGGGCGCTTTGTGGAGCCGCTTCCGCCGTTCACAATAGATGCATGCAAACTTCGTGAAATGGGTAAAAATAATCCTCTGCCCGAGCCCAATACATCACGCGAACTGTCAGTACAGACCGCACGAACAAAAATATACCATTGTGAACGACGAGACGCGCATTGTACAAAACTTTCGTAAAAACTTGTGCAATTTCGACTGTACGCACCGACGCAATGACAATATCCTCCATACCATGTCGCAACCGCCCAAAAAACTAATCGTCCCTTGTCAAACACTTTTCACACGAAACGTCTATTTTGAATTCCAATTGTCCATTAAGACGGATCGTTAGCTTGTAAATCAACGTCGGCTGAGCGATTGATGGTACCAGCAATTAAAAAACTAGCTACGCCGTCGACAAATAGACATTTGGGACTGTTCTTAAATTGGTACAGGCACTCGCGTTTTGTACGCATCTGACAATTAATCAATTCCAAAAGTAGAGCGGTTAATATTTTACAAGTTTGGACCGATCAATCCCTCTTTGTGTGGGTCCGCCTCCGCCGTTGAGCCCTTCAAAACAAACATTATTCAGTATGGATGTTTTCATTTATTTTTATAATAACACCCACGTTTAAGGCAACCGCGTGTGATCGTGCGAGCGCGCAGGTTTCGTGAGACATACCTATAAACTTAAAGGCTGCAGTCAAAATATTTTCATATATTATGTTGGTAGCACGTGACTTATAAGGCCGCGTTCAGTAAATATTACGCTTCAACATTCCAACATTTCCAAAGCATGGGCAAATTCTGGTGATATTTTTGGGATTTAATGTCGTTGCGAGCTACATAAACGGGTTCTGCACACAATGCTTTCGAAGTAACTATGTGAAGAGTAAACAGTGTTTCTAAAGACCAACCATTTAGTTCGTTTGCTAAAGCTATCTCTGGGTCGCACCTGGAAAGTAGAAATGTCAACAGTGTCATTATATCTGTAAGTGTCGTCCGAACCAACTATGCTAGTTGTCACATCTTCGTGAAACGAAAATATTATGAGAGTTAGATGAAATGTTTTTCCAAGTAATTTTCAAGATTGCATTATCGAAGCCCACACATCTTTTAAACCTCGGAAAATAAACATCTCAAAAGCCTTGCATGGCTACAATGGCTACTAGAGAAAAAAAAAACCTTATCGGACTTCGAGAGAAAACGGTAAGTATTTTGGGAAATTATAGCTAAGAAAGAGTACTATCTCTTATCTCAACGGAACAAAAATTATGTTACATTATTAATTATTTATAGTTTCGTTGACATAAAGAGGTCTTTGTATAACAATCAGTATGAAAGTTCAACACAATACATACATAAGTATCGTAAAAGAAATATCTTACGAGTAATTACTTTTATGTTACAGTTTCTGAATGGTAGCCACCAAAGAGGGCATTGTTTATTTATCGGATAATTATTTTCAAGCAGTGCCCTGTCATCGCTGAAGTGGCTATAAATTATAAACTTAACCTTGGGTACGTTTGTTTTCGTTTAGCGTCTAGACGATTCAACCCCGCATATGCGCAGGAGCATATGTGCGTCGTGAGAATTTTATAGAGAGGTTATTTTTATGTATTTTCGGGTATTTGATTGTTTTTGGAACCCACTGTCTAACTTTAATGTGGGTTCGGCAATCAATCACGGGGTAAAGTTTGCTTACCACATGAAACCCACTTCATGTAAGTTCTAAAAATGTCCAGAGCATAATCCTACTAATATTATAAACGCGAAAGTTTGTATGGATGGATGGATGTTTGTTACTCCGAACAAAACTACTGAACAGATTTGGATGAAATTTGGTACACAGATAGTTTATAACCAGGATTAAGACATAGGATACTTTTTATTCCGATATTTCTACGTGATCGAAACTTATGCGGGTGAAACCGCGGGGTGCAGCTAGTCGCCTATAATGCTCTCACTGGTGGAATACAGGTCTCCTGTCCGTCAGTGGGAGTGGGTCGTAAACCACCATGCGGGCCCAGTGCGGGTTGGTAGCTATCACGTCTTCAACTTTTTTGGTTCTAGGACATATCGCTTTCCTCACTTCTTTTCCTTCACCGTTTTGAGAGCAGAATACTAATAATAACATTAAGAAAAGTACACACGAAAAGTTTTTCTGCAACATAATATTTTATAATTTTCCCAGAACAAATTGCATACGTTAAAAGGATTATTTATGGGAAAACATCCAGTCCATGTTATTTCTCTAGATACCGTTTATCCATCATGGCCTCGTTTTGTAAAACCTGCCAGACTATTGATACATTTTAATGTCAAAATAACAGTTTTTTACTAAATGCGTATGAAAGTATATTCGGTACTTATAACAAAAAACTATTTTTTTTTGTCTGTCTGTTGTTCTGCGTAATCTCCGGGTCCCCGGGTAATTGACGGAACTTTCACTGGCAGATAGCTGATTCTAGCAGTAACTAAGGCTACTTTTGTTTTAGGAAAAGAATAAGGGTTCCGTGTAAAAAAAAAATTAAACCCATGAATTAGAAAGAAAAGAAAGACAAAGTATTTATTGCGACTCCTATATGAAGACCACAGACAACAAAAATATCAATTCAAATCAATTCTGATTAGCTCTCCGACATGCACATGAACGAAGTCGTGGGCACAGCTAGTTATTCATAAATTAACACAACCTAAATATAAATCTATGAAACACAGAATAATGCCTTCCAAATAATAACTAGTCCAATCCATACTACACTGTAACTGATTTCAGATTGGATTCCAAACAGTCGGATTATCCATCATGATAATGAACTAATATCCGTGATTACTGGGAATACTGGGCACAGTACTGCGTCTATTTTGATACAATCAGGTTTATTGGATGTTAACAGTTTCCCATTGCTGTGTAATGTCTCGTTAAACTGAATCACGTCCGTTACAGTGTGTTGTTGGCTTTATGGGTGCTTCCTCTAAGCCGGGCGACATTTTTAGCATGTATTAGGTTCGTTATTATTTACCTGAACCCTGAAGTTAGTAAGTACCTATACAACAGTAATTTCTACGTTTATTTCTGTAATTCCTAGTACCCTATTCTAAACTGTGATGTTAAAAATGACATGGAAAACTGTAGAAAATGATTGTGTTGTGTGAAAAATATGAATTGCAACCTAATATTTTCCCGAATATAATTATTAATGTAGGCTTTTGCCATTGTCTAAGATTGCTCACTTGGCATGGTTTCCATAGTTTTTATGAGTGCTGATATCGACATCGTATAATCTAGCTAGGTTTAATTTAGATAAAAGAAAATAGTTTATTCTACACACACTAAACGCACATTACAAAAAAAATACATCCATACAAAGTGCCCAAAGGCCTTGTATTCATCCAATTAAACTTTGGCAATTTTGTCCATTGTTTGATGTCAAGGACCAAAGACAATATACATACATACATTGTGTAAAGGAGATACATTCACATTTCTTAATTTTACCACCCGATCTTACTCCTTCATCTCCTTTTATAAATTTACAGTAGCTGTATCTAAAGAAATGGTTACATAACATAACAATTAACAACCCAATATGTTACCCTAATCCTTATACTTACAACTCGTTGTACAGTATCTATCTTATCTAAGCGGCATCATCTTATTACAGGAGGTTCTAAAATCATAACAAAATATTTTCGAAAGAATAAGTTATGGCCGCAATCATAGTGTTCCACTTTACGTGTTCTACAAAAAATGGAACATCGCTATAAAACGTTTGATTTCGTTTTTATAGCAAGGATGTTGTTACAGTTACAAGATGTGTTTTTTTTTTCTAATAAACCTAGGAAAATAAAATTATATTTCGGGTCTGTTTCAAAGTCTCCGGATAAAAACTGAACTTTTATAACTATAGATGAACTGTAATGGCGGGTTTTGGGGTAATTGCGTAACACACTAACGGTAACAATGGCTTTAATTTTGACAGTTTAACAACATTAATTGCGTTGTTTACGTTGTTGAGCAGACAAATTGATTGAACATTATGAAGCAATGGATTAGAAATATCCTTCAAAAGATTCAAATTGTGATTAATAATGTGTTACGGAATCAGGGTGCTGATTAGTGCATCGTAACATAAAATAGAATAGTCAATCGCCCCATGTAAGATATTGGTATTCAGTTACATCTGGTATGACTGGAAGCTAACCCCAACATAGGTGGGAAAGGTAGAAGACAGTAACGCGGATGTGTCGGCCTAATTTATGCAATGCAACATGAAATGAAACACACGTTTGTATTACATTTTATGTTACATTTCACGAATCTGTACCCAGCACAAATGTACGGAATTATCGGTAAGAAAGAGATCAGTAGGTGGTGAAATGTTTGTTGATATCAAGTAGGTATACCATAAGACATCTTTTATGTTATACCTACTTGATATCAACAATCTGTCATTAGTTACATCGTTCACCCCCATTTCCCCAAAATATAAATATCAGTACAACAGCTCATGTTTATCAAAATATAAATATCAGTACAACAGCTCATGTTTATCAACCTACAGCCATTATAAAAAGGAAAAACACAAATGCTCGACATTAATTACACCAAGTTCCGAGAAATTAAAATTGCAAAACGCGCTCTTATTCAAATCTGAAATGACGGTAACTTCCACTGTCTTAAGCCAAGTTTATATTATGTAGCTTGCACACAAGTTGCAAGTTACAAGTAAATTGTATGGCAGGAACATTAGTCACTAGCCTTCATGAACACAATAAACAAAGAAGATTTTGCATCATTGTATGTAGATTATTAACATTAGGATTTTGTTTTTTTCATGAAGGAAACAGGCCGGGAAGCGCCTCAAAAACGATTCTAACATTATTTATGCGTAATATAACATTATGTATACATAATGTTAGAATAGTTTTCAAGCCGTTTTATACATAACTGGCGAAAAGTAGGTGTACTATGATGGATACATATTTTACACTTTTCCTTCAGGGAAAACAGGGGCATTTCCTGTAATTTGAAGAACGTTCACAGTCTAATCTCAGTCTCAATCTGTCAAAAATACCTCCAATTTCCCTACATTTTTGACAAGTTTTAGACATTGATTGTCGCTGAGATTAGATTGCGACTAGATTTTGAATGTTTCTAATAACGGGAATTGGTCTTCAAGTGTTATGTTAGTTTCTGTCCTCTTAAAAAAGCAAGAAACAAATGAATGCTTGGTGTACCATATTCTAGAAAGAAGGACAAGTCGAATAAACAAGTTAGTACGTACTACTAGTAGCCATTGGATTACATTAAATTGTAGCTACGCATTAGGTGAAACATCACACATATACAGGGTGTTAAAGAAATTTCGTGCTATAGCTTCAGGGCGAGTTCAGTATCGATAAAGGAACCCGTAAACAATTTAAAATAAATACCTTTAAAAAAAGTTTAAAAAACCCGAATATTATCATAAAATGAACCTAACATAGTAGGTGCCTACTAATTAAATAGCAATTGTTTAGCACGTTAAAGTACGAAGGGAAAATTGGAATTGGAATTTACATACCGTCGTAGCGTTAGGATCTTGCGACATTTGTCGCGAGCCATTTTCAGTAGCAAATAATACGCCCGCCCGGACGTATTATTTGACTATTATTCGGACGCGAGAAGTCAAGGACAAAATGACAATGCGTTCGATAGTAGGTAAGTAATTAAAGCATTTAAACAAATAAAATAATTTTAATTCTACACGATTGCTATTTTAAGTTAGTAGGTACTAAATTAGGTTGATCTTGCAATAATCTTTTAATGTTTTTTTTTCCTGGGTTCCTTTATCGATACTGAATCTACCCTTAAGCTATGGCACGCAATTTCTTTAACACCCTGTATAGTCGGTAACTACTGAAGTAGTAGGTTCCCGAAAATGTTTAAAACTAATCCATCAAACCAGAAAAAATTATGCGCAATATTCCTGGTAAAGACAAGCACAACTGCACAACTCATACCTCTAAGCTCACATACAATGTGACAGCGTGAATCACCACATAAAATATTACACCCATACTCAATCCGAATAATCCTACTTCCTACTAATATTATAAACGTGAAAATTCGTATGGATGGATGAATGTTTGTTACTCTTTCACGCAAAAACTACTGAACGAATTTGGATGAAATTTGGCACACATATGGTTTATAACCAGAATTAACATATAATATGTTAATTCTGGTTATAAACTTGGTATCCTATATATAGGATACTTTTTATTTCGATATTCCCACGGGATCGAAACTTATGCGGTTGAAACCGCGAGGCGCAGCTAGTCAAACAATATATTCACAATTTAATATGATATTATATCGAATCATGAAGCCAATAAACGGTTGTTACCCACCAAGGAAGTTGTCAAGAGCACTTGAGTTCAGATAAACTAATTTGAACCAGTCAAAAGTTAAATCAGGGTCATGCGTTCGATAGTTTCGTAGTGTAGGAGTATAGGCAGTAGTTTAGGTCAGAGTTTTTTACTTTGTGAAAGGACGGTAAAGGAGTTTCTTATACAGGGTGGCAGAAATCGATGAGCATACTGTAGCAATGAATTCAGCACATGATTCTAGACTCCCAAGCGTAGTAAGTTTTCGTCGGTTGTCAAAAAAATCTACCTACGCCGTCAAAATGTATGGAACAACAATTAAAAAAAAAAAACTGACGAAAAATTTTATCGCAGGGTGGTTCAGATTCTGGACCCCCCTGCGTTGAAATTCTGAACTTCAGAATCATGTACTGATTCCATGATAACAGGTTACGCGTCGATGTCCCTGCCACCCTAAAATTCGACCTAAACAGGTAGCTAGAGCAAAAGGTACTATTTGAAAAATAGATGTAACTTTTCGTCCTTATCATAAACATAGGAAAATTAGCCTAAGAATGGAGACAACGATAACTAGAAAGACTATAGATGATGATGAAGTTCAAACACCAGTGTAGACATTCCAGAAGAATTAACCACTTAGTGTTTCAGATGTTACTCAGACCGTTCGTAAAGTACCTAAATAATGAAAATAAAATATATGATATTTTATTTTAATTATTTAGGTACTTTACGAAAACCATACTTTTTAAAATACTTAAGTACTTATTTCACTTGAACTTTTAACTACTGTTTCCTTTCTGTCTATCAAGTAAACTCGCCAAATCCTTTCATGGATAACTTATTAGGTAGGTACCCGCAGAATATTACTTAACACTTCCCTTCTTCCGACCTTAGTCTCCAAACCATAAAGTATAAAATCCTTTGCGTCCACACAGGATAAACCGAACGCTTTTCACTTTAACACAAGTATTGAATATTCGTTACCAATCAGACATATCAATATTATTGGATCAATGGAGAGACTGTCAGTTTTAATTGAAACATCCTTGTCAATCATCAGATTGCTTTTGAAGTTCGACGAAATTTTGGAGTGGATCGGAGTGTTTGCGTGCTTCAGTTATTATGGTTGTTCTAAGAGCACAGATTATATGGGATGGTTGATTAAGTTGTTCATTAACTAGATGTTCCGGTAGCTTTGCCTGAGTAAAATATTTTTTGGATTTTTAGGGAAAAAATTAAAAAAAATATTTTTTCATACAATCAACTCAGACTATCACAGTCCACAGGTGGACATACGCCTCTCCCAGGCTACGCCACAAGTTCCTGTCCTCCGCTTTCCGCATCCAGTCTGGCCTTTGTTTTTTGCTGCGTGGTGGAAATCCTCTTGGACTTCCTCCATCGTAGGGGTGACAGAGGAGTAGGTATACCGGACTCTTACCAGCTAAAACCACCGTGGTGTTCCAACCACCCTTTTAAGATCGCGGGTCCATCTAGCTGGGGGGCGACCCACACTAGACTTACCGATACGCGTTCTCCACTCCAGGACTCGTCTGCTCCACCGGCCATCAGTGCTTCGATAAACGTGGCCAGCCCAAAATCACTTCAGCTTGCTTATTCTGCAAGCTATATCGGTAACTCCAGTTCTTTTCCAAATGATTTCATTTCTAATTTTATCTAGGTTAAGATGTAGCAATGATATACGAGTACGTATAACATCTTTTTTTTAGTATTGAAACGAGTGAAATAACATGTCAAAGCCCATCGAAAAGGTTTGGAAGTAGAGAAAGAGTTTCTGATACCATTATATGCCAGCTAAATCGATTTTGGGTCATGATCTAATCTGGCTCAATAAAACTGTACCTGTTTGTCACTTGTTCTAATCTTCCCGCATCTAAAAGAGTTTACCGGAACACGTGGGTGACAAGAGTAAGTAACCCGTGCCAGAAGTCTGTACCAACACTATTCCTGGAAAACATATTTTTGTGACATAGATGTCTACTCGTCTTGTGTCTAGCTATAAGGTCCTCTGAAATCGTGAGGAAAATGAAACAGTACCTATAATGCTCTCATTTTTAGCATTCGACAAAAAAAGCAATCGTTGTTTTTTTAATTTTTATTATAGGGATTCATCACAAGGTTGATTGTTTTTTATAAATGTGATATATTGTGTTTCCATTCATCGCCTATAAATAAATCCACAACCCATTTGTTTGAAAAGAAAGTAGTGACACCAAGGTATTTTTCCGAGCCAGTTTTTCCACTCCAACTTATTTTCTTTCACCAAACAACAAATAATTCTCAATGTTATTCTAATTTGTCACATCAGATACAACATCTGAAATATTCTCCAATATTTATAATAAACAAGCATTTAAAGTAAACAAAACATTGGTAAATGTTGCCTAATGTGTTCCAAAAGTAGGTGAAACAAAATTAATAATCATCGTTTTTAATGACTTCCGACACGTGTGCCTTTTCGTAAATTTCGTAAACATCACATATTTCTGAAACGTCGTCTGATTTATAAGACATTTATTGAATAAAATGCATGTTGTAACATGGCCGATGATCGCGATTTAATGTTTACAAACAAGTTATTAATAAAAGTTTGAGATGAAAGAAATTAGTAATTAGTTACTACAAGTATATTGAAATGTTTTGTGCTTTCGATGTCTATTTCAGTTGATTTCAGTAGAACTTCAGAACTAATTACATATGTGCATTACACACCCCCACTTTAGATCTTCCTATAACATCTTTTAGTATTAAGCAGTTGAATGCTGTAATTACAGAAACAATTAAAAAGCCATTGTGTCTCGCGTGGATCCACGTTGGGTATACAAAGCACTAAACCGCAAAAGTTAAAAATTAAAGGGATAGATGTAATATACGAATAACTACATTTTAGCCAGAAAATGTATACAAATCTGTAAGTAATACAAATAATAATATGTAGTCTTTTCTGGTTCCTTTTCTACATCGAGAAATATAATTCGCGGTCTTTTAAAAATATGCTGGTTCCAAGCTCAGAAAATACTAAATACTGTGACAAAATAAATCCTATACTTCAGTTTATATTTGACTTACAAAATACTTTCAAGGAATCGTTTGAGACAGATTTAAGAGTTTCAAATCTTTCTTGACAGCTGTTTACTGTTCTTGATAATCCAAACAAATATTATGAAGTTGTTTACATTTATGTAGAGAGAAGTGTCGCTGGTATGCTCTTTATTTTGTTTGTATAATTTGATTATGGAGGCCCAGTGGTGCTTGGCACAGATGTGGCTACGGTCCCTCAAAGTTGAATGATTGAATAGGTTAGAATTTTAGATATAAACTGAACTTTGGACTGACAATTTGTTTTAGTTGTAAGTTATTGTTTGATTTTGAGGCTGGTTTTCCGGTATTTACCACACCACTGACTAAAATAGAAGGAAAATACAGGTAATTAAAAAATCTGGATTTAGTAGTAAAGATTCAGTAAGCGTGGTGCTCAATGCTTCTACATCATCATCATCAGCCACCGCTAGAGCTCATCCACAGCTGAGCATAGGCCCCTCTTTGCTTGTGCCAAACCCTACGCTCCTTTGCTATACTCATCAATTAATCAAAATATTTATTTCACATAAACCTACATGGGCACTTATGAAACGTCAGAAGCTAGGTGCATGATTCCAATTGGTAGTTTCCTTTGGAGAAGCAAGAAAGACCACCGTTGTTAGTCTTTTAAAAAAAATGGCTTTTACAATGTCAAATTACAGTGTTAATGAGTATGGGAGGACAAAAGTCTGTCAACAAGTACCAGGTACTAAATAAAATAGAAACGTTTCATCTAAGTTTAACCCCCGATGGCAAAAATACTATTCTTACGATCCACCAATTCCTTGTTTTTATTCTGGAATCTGCATTAAAACAGTAGCTTTAGACATAATTGTATAAAAGGGTAAAGAAATATACAACAAAAACAACTACTCGAGACTATCTGCATATCCAGACTAATCTGCAAAACGAAGTGGCTTTTGATACTGTATTCACCACCACTTAGACCGTCTGTCGCAAAAGGTTTTTGTTGCATACATTTTACGAGTGTAAAGCTGGCAACACGCCAGTATGTTCATGTGCAACCATACCTGTAAGATAAGATGCAACTAACACATTTCTGAGAAGAAAAACCGTGTACCTGGTAGAATTTTCCATCGAAACATTTTTATTCTCCATTAATCCTTTTAAGGGGTAAATTTTCAAAACTCCGTCCTTAGTGCAGATGAATGAACGATTTTTTTCTTTTTTTTTTGTTGTAAACTGTACAAACCGTGTGAGTTTGATATATAAACACGATAAAACAAACAACAATTCTCGTAATTTTAAGAACGTTCACAGTCTGATCTCAGTCTCAATCTGTCAAAAAATATTTCTAATTTCCCTACATTTTGACAAGTTTTTGACATTTGTTTGTCGCCGAGATGAGACTGCGGCTAGTTTTTGAACGTTTTAAATTACGAGAATTGGCCTTCTGATTTTCTCAACTCAAACTTCAAGTAACAAAACTACCAGCGGTCATTTGACCCCCAAAAATAACATCAAATCATTTTATTTTATTATGTTTAGATATCGATACCATCACGTCTGCAGAGTCGCGCTAGCTAATTATATTTGTTATAAAGAATTCTTATTATAAATGCATGCTTCTACACCCAACGGTTCAGGCTGTGCGCTGCCTGTTAGTAAAATTATGATTGTTATTACGTAGATAAAGAGAAATAACAAATCCTAGATACCTAAATAATATTTTCGACCGAAGAACTCATAACAGATAGAAAGGCGGAACCACTACTCTCCTCAAATTTACAAGGGACAAGCCCATGGGTCCTGTTATCTCGGTACATTATTGAATGAAGGGGTGAAGGGTTTTACGAAATCCAACGTGTAACTAAAGTAAATCACGAAAAGGCCCTAAACTGATGAACATAATAAAATTACAGCGGCTATTTGAATAAAATGTTCAAGGTGTTTATTTTTGTAAGGGGTAGTTAAATTTAGGTGAAGGCTCAGTTAATTTTGGCTTCATTGAAGATTACCCGTGTAAATTTTATGAACTCCGTAGCTGTAATCTTGCTGGAAACAAGACAGTAATTTCCTTTTTAATACGATTCTGAATCTTATAAAATTATTGGAAAACGAGTTACATGCAAATAGTGCATAAACTCATGCTTTTTTCCCATGGGGGTAGATAGAAACTACAAAACGCCACCTGCTACAATTGTTACAAACTCCTTTTGCCTCGTTTACGTTCACGCACGGTTCGAGTACCGGTTTCGAGTACTACGCATCATCAGCTAACAAATCATTGTTTTATTATTAGGTGAATGTAAAGGTAAAAAAGTAAAAAGAATGGTTAACACTAAGTTGAGACGACATGAGCTGGGTTACAAAGCAGCCTGGAATAATACATAAATACACAAAACACAACACGAACACATTAATATCCCTGAATAAAAATATTAAAGATACGAGATACAAATTTTTCTTTATTTTGTTCCAGATGATTGAAAAGCAAGAAAATGTTGAAGAGAGCCATCATCAAGGAATATCACTCGTCGAGTTGAAAATGTGGTAGTGACCACCACGATGGATACCTTGACCGTGGTGACATCTTTACTTGGACTGATATGCTTCTGCTCATGTAAGGCCTTACTTGATCCTTATTCTCTCGTGTTGGTACGAACTATAGATATGGGAATGTCTCATTGCCTGGACAAATATGGGACTGTCAACATGGTACGGTAAGGAGAGCAGTGGTAGCCCAGTGTAACGGCCTGTGAATTACGTGTTGTAGGTCGTGGGTTTGAAACCAGGCAGGTGCTTTACTTTGTGTGAATAATTTCATCACCACTGCTCTTAAAACGGTAAAGGAAAAAAATATCGTAAGGAAACCGGCATGTCCTAAAACCAACAATTTAAAGACATGTAGTATCTACCAACCCAGCACTGGGCCCACGTGGTACATTACAGCCCACTCCCTCTCAAAGAGAGGAGTACTGTGTCCCAGCAGTGAGAACATTATAGGCAGATTATTCTGATATTAAACAAAATATCCCACGTATACTCACCACAGTAACCACGCTTGCTATCATTTCCCACTGCTAAGCTATTTGCCTTAAATTTACATGACTATACTTTAAAAAAATAAAACTTACGCCACGAACAATAGTGGTAAACAAAGCCATTTAGCAAAGAGGTCGGAAACGATAAGAATACGCATGAAATTTATTTCTCTTCAAACTATTTACGTTTTCAAATTCGTTTCAACACAGCCCTATTTTTCAGCACAGTGATAAATAAAAGCAATAGAGAGTGACAGGGTTATTTTCGTGGCAGTGTTGCCACAAATCTAAGATGGTACGGCAAGGTACTAAATATTTGTAGGGGATGGCAACCCCATGGGACCAAGGCTAATAGAGGTGAACCTTGACATTACTTATTCTTTTGGATAATTTGGGTGCATGTTATTATAATTGGTCTATTTTTGGCGCTATGAGGGCTACGATATGGATAAATTTTTATCTTATGTTGGAATCAGAATATAAACAATGCGACCTTTGACTTGAAGGGACGATAAAGTTCGGTCTAGATAATGTTATTACAGCTAAGACCTGCCGTAAACTATTTACGTATTCATACTTGTAACCTATTTCATAAATGCGAAAATAACTCTATATGTCTGTCTATCTATTGGTTACCTTTTCAAGCCTTAAGGCTGAATTGATTTCGATGAAATTTGGCACACAGGTAGACCATGATCTAGATTAGGACATAGAATACTTTTTATCCCGGTAGCACGTTCCTGTGGGATAATTTTGGTCCTTCTCGCGGGCGAAGCCTCAGGCAAAAAGCTAGTTTAGTTTTTATAATAATATATTTGGTTCTGTTACCTAGCGATTTATTATTCGTGTAAGATCTAAAGATACGTCGCCTTCAAAAACTTTATACATCTGGGCCATATCAAAACGAAACCTCTTTATATAACTTTATGACGTATACAAAGATAGATAAAAAACGTTTATTTATTTATTAGGGACAAAAAACAGTTACATGCTACAAAATACAGAGAAATACTTAAACTAAGATTTAACAAACACGTAACCCACACCATTTTAGGCTGTCTTTCAAGTGACAACCCCAAAGTTCTACTCCATTAAACATTACCTAATAACGGAATAAACTAAAGGACGCTTTACACTCAATAAAAAACACGACCTCAGTTCCTAAGCGTTAAAAATCGTGTTTTACAAATAAACACAGTAAATGATACTCCGGGGACTAATGCAAAGCGGGAAGCGTAACTTATTGACAAATCTCATTAGGTTAACAAAACACATGTGCATCCCGCATCTGTCTATCGCATATTTTACAATCAACAGCATACATAAATACCGTATCTGGTCATTGTCGAACTTTTAAGGATGAATGCGGCCTCTTTGGTGGTTATTTAGGCTGTAGAAGTGATCAAGTGAAAAAGAGGTTGAAGAAGCGATTTAAAAAAACAACACGGCATTTTATAAAGGAGAAGTTCATGCGTCTAGAGCTTCTGTACTTTTTAAAGAAGAAAAGAAATAAAATATGTTTATTTTCGGTAAACATAAGTTACAAGTTATAAAAAACATAAGTTGTAAGTTACAAAAAATTACACGTTCGGGGTTTTCATTCTTGCAAATTATTAAAATAATCAATTCCGCTGTAGCGGTATCTACAACGCCACATGCGAACAACGCGTCAAACTGACGTCACGCAAATCCTGCATCTCGCAAGCAGAGTTTACCGCGCAATTAGCATAGATACAATTTCCCAACATCAATCGTTGGGCAATTGCCCGCCAGACACAACACCCGTCTGGTCGGAGGATCCTCCCTTTTCTATAGAGTATGAGTGAACTTTACACCCTGTTCCGCATACCTCTATACCGCAAATGTTGTAGTTAGTAAAATATCACGACTTAAATTTTTTGTCATCTCATATACCTTTTATTTTTTTACTCTGCCAGTATATAATTCTATGAATTAATCGAATTATCAGTTAAATCACAACCGGGCTCCACTATCTCCCCTGCGGAACCCCACAGGACTCGCCCGTGTCGCCCATCAAAGCGTAAAGAAGTTAAGCTAATGTCAAACGACGCCCATCTTTTGTAACGAATGCTTTATACTCCGATACACTGTTAAAAAGTTACACATACAATGGAAGCGTATCAAAATGATGCACCATTGAGATTTTTTGTGATAGTTTTATGGCCAAAATTATTATTAATCGGATTGCGGACAAGTAAGCTGTCGAGCTAGCCAAATTACCCATAGAATCTATGACCGTTTTGGTACAGACTACACTCAAAGTGGAGTGGCAAAAGTCTCGTCATGTTACCCATTGGATCGAATACTATTGGGATGATGTGTTCTGGAGTGAATATAGCAACACAGCGTAAAGCCAGTAGTAAAACCTTGATCTTCACATGGTT
This sequence comes from Apamea epomidion, assembly GCA_947507525.1. Lineage (NCBI taxonomy): Eukaryota > Metazoa > Arthropoda > Insecta > Lepidoptera > Noctuidae > Apamea > Apamea epomidion. The sequence continues at coordinate 13,737,087 of OX382230.1, read as the reverse complement.
GCTGGTAGCAGTTTGATACAGAAGCTCTAAGATCGAACTCGGTGGCATGCAATTAAAGAGGCTTATGCTCAAAAGTGGTCTAAATGTTCAAGAGACTATATTATACTAGCGACTCCGATGCTTTGCATGGGTGCAAATGATATATAAAATATTTCATTGTGATTTTTGCAGTTCTCGTATGCGCAGATTTTTTTTCGCATTTTTTTGGCTGCCCTTTGTTACCTTTACAAATTAATCTCTGCCCCGGTTTACTTTTTAAAGTTCTATTTGTTGTTTACGCAACGCCTTAAATGGATTGGTGGAGTCCAAATGGGCTTGTCTGTGTTCGATAGCTTCCATCGATAGGGTTTTATGGGAAAATTACATTATGGAGTATACACGTTGGAGCTTTATCCGGGTACAAAGGGATCTGTGACAAAACTTTGTTTCATTGGTTTTGTATACTTCGATACACTGCCGTACAAGCCGTGATCAATTTTGTCTTCAATAAGATTACAGACTCGTACCTACCTGTGTAGCAAAGGTAACAATAAAATATTAATTTTTGTAAATAAAAATATTCTGCATAATAAATGTAGAATAGGTACATACTTTATTTTATCCTGAACCTAAAAAAAATCTTATCAAAATCAAACATCATTTAATAAAACTAGGCTGAGAAACAGCACTTTTTGAACGTCAACATTATATAAGACAGTCCTCCAAAACGTCCCTTCACCACTTCCTAGTGCTTTAGCTGGGAAGAAAAAGTTGCGCAACACACTCTCCAGCAGCACAACTGTCTGTTCAGTTAGAAGAATTTGATTCCTAACAACAATAATTAATTAACATTACGAACTAATTTGTCTGATTTGAACAGCAATCTACAATTTTAGAATTTGGGCTTAAAATCTCAAATGTGGTCCTAAACATTAGGGCTAATTCTGGCGGCACAAAAGTACCCAAAAAAAAACACTTGCCATGGATACAAAGGGCCTGTTCGTTAAGTGAACGTCATTGTTCGATATTTGAAAAACGGTTCGTATCTCAAACGCTAGTCTAAACAAAACTATGACATTTATGAACGCTGACACGTGTGTGACCCCTAATAAAACAATTTTTTTTTCGTAGCTACAGAAATAAAACTCTAGTTTTAAATTCCGTTCGTTATAGGCAAGATGTAAATCAGTTTAAATTGAGCTTTGTTCGTGAAGTTATGGCCGAAATTGACTGCATTCATGTTTCATTCAGTCGCCATTTTTATAGTATGAACCGCTGTTCCTTGGTTTAAACTTGCACCAATTAAATTTTTAATTCAATTAGATTTTGATATGCTTCCAAAAAAACCTATTAACGTCCTTATCAAGATCTTTGTTCGACCAATAAAACAAAATACTATTGAACCTAGCCGTTGTTATGTGTATGACAACACTATCCATTGTCTACACTCTACAGTGTCTTAGTCATCACCATGTTTGTTTACTAAATGGGACGTTTATTGTGAAACAAACTGTATCGATTTCATTGTAGCACAAATATTTTATTGATCTTTGCCTTGTATACCTTGTTTATGTTCAATCGATCACACCATAGGTATACCGGTAATACTAAAAGGATCGCCCTTTATTGTCCCACTGGAGGAACCCAACTTTTTGTTTATACTAGCATTTACACTAAACTAATAAATAAAATAGAAGTGTCCGTTTGTAATATCTAAATAACATGCCTATGAAAATATAAACGGTACTTATAACAATTTTAAATTTTTTGTCTGTTTGTCTGTCTGTTTGTCCCGGCTAATCTCTGAAACCCAGCTGTTTCAGAGATTAGCCGGGACAAACAGATGGATTTTGATGAACTTTGGTATGCGCGTATTTAGAACCCTGGGAAAGCATAGTCTACTTTTTATCGACATACCACGCGGGCGAAGCCGCAGGCGGAAGCTAGCTTTTTAAAAGTTGCCGGGGCTTTTATGTTTTTCGATCCGTACCTTCCTGACCTACGTCATCACTGTATTTACCTAATCTCTAAATGTTAGACTTCGATTTCAACAGCAATAAAATACAAGTAAAAAAGTATCTATAGAGTATAGTGTATAGTAAAATTCCCAGCAGATTCTTATCTTATTTCTAAATATAGTCGTCGCTAACTAATCAGTAAGCAAGGAGCGCCTTTCAAGAACTTTTTTTGTTTCGAAGATCAGATAACTTTGAGTTTGCAAACTACCTTTTTGTATTTTTTGGATGAATTACCTGGTTCTAAATAATGGCTTCCGATTTTGTATTTTGTTTTTTAGCTTCCATTTGGACCGGTTTTGAAGCTGGATTTGTTTGTTCAAGATTTCTTAGACGTTGTACTTCCGAGATTCTCTCGTTCGTAAAAGGATTGATTTTTACGAAGTAATGGTTTATTTTAAAGACTTTTTTTCGCTGTCTAGTAACCATGGCCTAAGAATCGATTTTATGACTTACATGTTCTTGTTTTATCTCGTTTTGGATAACCATCTTCGAGCATCTAAATTTTTTATAGCGCATTGTAACTCTTAAACTCTGTGGGAGTCTAACACAATACTACATGAAAGATTTGACATTGTACTAGCCTTATATCTAAAATGCAACAACTTTTTGTGTAACAGTATCAAAATCTGTTATTCCATCTGCCCACGCGCCAATCTGACACAACAACAAACCGTCCTTTAGAGACGGTGCGACTGTCACCGACGCATTTCCGTAAACACCGCTGTCAAATGGCTACACCTCGCGAAACCAAGTAAACTTTACAACAGACCGAAAACTTCTAAACAAATCTAAACTCTGACACATTACCGTAAAGTTGAAACTCGAACATTAAAATGTTGACAACGAAATTTGGTGTCATTTATTGCACGGATAGCTGCCCCAGTTCCAGCCAGGTATCGGTCCCTAAGAAAGATGACACTGTGTCAACAATTTGTCCCTTCGTACATTAGAAGAACGCCTTACAAGACAAACATGGTAACTCACGAAAAACACATTTCAGTAATCCGTCCATCCGTCGGGCTAATTCTTAGCACATGGTTCGTGTTTTTTGCACCGTAAAATATAAATGTTATTTCATTAAGCGTGTCGTTCGTTGTTCATTTAGTACGAGCCGTCATGGCGTCAGTTTCACGTGTTCGTGTTACGTCTGATGTGTGAAAACGGTTCTAATAAAACCCTAAAGTTGGATAATGGATTTTATTGTTATCGTTTTTATTTTGGGCGCTTTGGACAGGATTTATTAGATAGATTATCCAGGAGATGGGGTTTTGAATAAATCTTTTTGATGGTTTCTGATACAAACTCATAGCCGATAAAAATACAGAATTTTGACGTAGTTACTCATTTTATTTCGTCATAAAAATATTTAATTTCTACCTTGTAACTGTTTGAAAAGAAAACTGAACATACATTAATTAGACGCGTGACAACATTTGCAATAATAACGTCATGCAGTGTTGCCCAGGGGGGATAGAACAAAAGCGAAAACGAGTTCGAAAAATATGTTTTAATTTGGCACTAATTACCTACGTGCAGTCAGTTGTAACGTCACGAACGCACTGGCAGCTAATAACTTCAGACGCATCATATTGCAAAGGGTTCCAAAATTGAACACGTGTTCGTTCGAAAAACCATGATTACCTCCTAAGGGAGCCAATCACTGCCATTAGAATTAGATATTCGAAATTCAAACGGCTATCAAGTTACTTGGGGTGACAGTTCTGGCAGTTATGGGCATTTGAAAATGTGAACTCAGTCTGTAATTACGTAATTACATGAAGCAATGTGATTTTTTTCTGCATAAATAAGTTTTACTAAGAACGATCAAAGGGATTTTATAGCGTTGATGGTGTTACGAGTCCACTGACAGCTTTAATGCGATATCAATGTACTAAAATCGAAAGTTGCGTTAGTTTAAATTGCCATAAACCTAAATCGATTGAACTGAGTGCAATCGTATGTTCTAAAAGTTTATTAGTTCACGTATATACGAGAGCTATCAATTTCAAACCGACAAAAAACATTAACGGATCAGTTCAAACGGACTAGCAATAGTTTGGAGTTTAAATGCGAAAGCCATGTCTCTATAACCGATTTTTTTTATTTACTTTTCTCTTGCAACGCGTGTCGACATGTGCCTGTAGTAAATTAGTAGGGGACACGAATCACCCTCGCGAACTTTTTTTAACAAAGATTTTTGAACAATAGCCGTAACTACGAGCGTGTGAGTTGTAAAGTCACTCCCGGCGGCGTTGGCGTGTTCCGTGGGCAGGACATAAATATCATATTTTTGAGTAGTAACACTTATTATTTACGAGCAGTAGCGATTTCTGTAGCTATATTTATCAGGGCCAAACTTGAGCTGGCTGCAAAATGAGGGACGGTTTTTGCTGTAAGTGAGTGCTACAAGACTTATGAAATCTAAACCAGGCAATAAAACAGGCATTCTAAAAACTATAGCGGAAAGTATCGATTCTCCGATTATTAAAAGATTTGTGAGAAGGACAATCACTAAACATTAATTTGGGGATGTCCTTTCACAATAATGTTTAGTCTGTCTGTGTTCTTCTGTGTTCTTCTGTGTTGTAGTTTAAGTACTAACACTAGTAATAAGTTATTTTATTGTTTACTAACACGCTGGATCATTTTTGTCCGAAAATAATAATAATAATACCGATCCTAAGATTGCACATACAATAACATCACGCCTGTATTCCCCGAAGGGTTAGGCAGAAGTGTACCCATAGTACACCCACATTTCGCCAATGATTTTAAAGTCTCATGTAATAAGGGGCGAGCCTATTGCTGTCAATCGGGCACAAATCCATACTCCGGGCTGCTTTTGAGACATTCCAGATGGAAATACTCAACAACACTTATCCCGACCCGGGACGCGAACCAAAGACCTCATGCTCAGCAGTAGCGCTTGCGATCACTAGAGCAACGAGTCAGTCGTCCAACCAATTTTCAAGCTGCAGTTTCAAACTTCATATATTGCATAGTCCTAAAAGTGTCCGAGAAAGTAAGAACCAAAAACAGCAGGCAAATTCTCGTAATTTAAAACGATTAAAATCTAGTCGCAGTCTCATCTCGGCGACAAACAAATGTCAAAAAATTGACAAAATGTAGGGAAATTCGACAGATTGAGACTGAGCTCAAACCTGTAAACATTCTTAAATTCACCAGAATTGCCCCTCAGATATAAACCTTAAAAATAGGTCACACATTTTTTAAAATTACATAAATATTTATATACAACGTATAATAAAACTTTATGTCATACACATAAACCCGAGGAAGGAAATATCGAGTAAATATCTAATAATCGATACGTATATAGAGTTCTAACGCACAACTATGCGATAAAGTTAGTTTTATGTGCGATAAAGTAACGTATCGAGATAAACATAAACAATATTTTATGTTGCTCGCAATCTGCTAAATCTTATTTTTATCTCTAGCACGTCTAGGAATGTGGGGTTTTTATAACAGCGGTGTAGTATTTCTTTCGCGAAAATCATGAAAAATGCTGTGTTATGTTGGTATTACAATTACTGTGAAACACCATTCTACATCTCATTTGAAAAACTAGCCTCTCTCTCTTTCTCTCTCCTCCTCTTTATATGGCTAGTTTTCCAAATGAGATGTAGGATGATGAAGATTTGTGTGTCCTAACTCTGTGATCTGACTATCTTTATATTTTTAGTAATTAAGTAATTATTTATGTTACATGGTAAGTTAAATACTTAGCATGTAAGCTATTGAAAAAAAACTCAATAATATACAAAGCTAGTTCAATAATTAATAAATTAACTTTTTTTATCATTTTAATTCATGTACAGACTTCACCAATGTCAGTTAATGGCAGCTCACATTTGGCTTCATCCATCAGCCTATAGCAGTCCACTGCTGGACATATGCGCTCTCCTATTGCATTTGGCTTCCTCCAAGCTTAAATTAAATTTGGCTTCCAGTCTAAAATCACATGCTTTTAAATATTATTATTTTACGAAGAGCCACAATCATCTGTTTTCTACCTCCTAATCACTGGGCAATACTTTCATTTTCTACACCAACTACAGTCTCCAAGATGAAACAATAAACTTCTCTGAAGTTTCCACTTTCGTTTCTTTAAAATCGCTCCTTCTCCTCCGCTGAATCTACGGCCTCGTATAGTATCTATGTAGTGAGCCGTATCATATATGTGTGTTCTTTACGACGGCGACTCTTAATTTATAGCTGTCACACTCCGGTCTATGGTCAATATTTTTTGCTCTATATCCATTCATATGGCGACTTGGTGCTATCATGGGTTATATTTTTTTATTATAAGGAGGGTTATGAAAGACCTTTTTGTTTGCTGATTTGGAGAAAAGAAATATAGTGCTTTACCTGCTTCCGTATTGCCACAGTCATTAAAGTTGAGTGTTTCTACTCTGTGCATTTGGAGGAGCGAGACGCTCATTGAACAAGGAGGATTTTTTTAAGAGGACGTATTTTTTTCATCTCGGTCTTGCTGAAAGTGTAAAGTTAAATAAGAAGATTTTTATTTTATAATAAATACTACCCACACGCGTTTTCGCCCGCGTGGATGTCGGAAAATATCCCACGAGAATGTACTGCCGAGATTAAAAGTATATGCTTATGGTTAATCCAGGTTATGAACTATCTGTTTGCCAAATTTAACTCAAATCCGTTCAGCCGTTTTAATGCCAATCCTGAACATACATCCAGACAAACGGACAGAAATTCTTCGTTACTATTTTATTATGTGTATAGATAATATCATTTTATATCCCAACTTCATTAGTTTTAAAAGTTGATTGGAGACATTAAAAGTTACCCAAGAATAATTAAATAATGGTACGACTTAAAAACAAGGTAATATTTATTTTTGAGTTTCAGAAAATAGTCTGTTGTAAGTTGTAACTATGGAAAATAAAAGAAACTTTATAAAAGAATGCAAGCACGCGAAAAAGCCATTATTTTTGTCACCATCGCCATTCCAGACGACAGTTTTTTTTTCAACTTTTTAAAAGTTTTTGAAGGGTCTCATGTATTTTATAAAAACTACGGATAACTAAACACATCAAGCTTTATATTAAAAAGCGATATAGACAACGTACCTATAATACGTATTATGTCCGGATTTTATTATTGTACCAACGTCAATAATAATAATAATATATAATAAAGGGCTCCGAGGTAATTATCCCCATTTATTCTCGTTGTATTCTTTCCCAATAAGTATTATTATTTTTATGCAATGAGGTTAAGCAATACTTTCCAAAAATACGTTATAAAAAATAGGGCTGTGAACACAAAAATCGAAAGATAGCAAATCGAATGGAGATTCAATTATAGATTAGCCCTTGTAACGTACCACATTCACAACTCTGGGACACGTGAATAAATAAACACAATTACTACACACAAAAGAGTAATCCCTATTGATTTCGTTCGTAAAATACAAGTTTGCCTATGAAATCGACTCGTATATCGATTTTGAAGGTTCATTCTGCTAAAATCGGACACGGAATCGAATATTTTTTTCTTCTATTTTTTCTACGCTACAATAGCCCGCTGTAACAATAGACATACATCAATTCGAGTGTCAAAAACTAACATCTGCGCGTTCGTTGTAAACAGAGTAAAATAGTAGGGTCTTGGGTACCCCAGCATCCGAAGGGGACCCTCAGACTCTGGGCAAGCCTGTGTTTATAGCTCATTATTATTGTCCGACGCTTTAGAGTAACTGCAAATGACATACTCCACCTATTATTAAAATCAACCGTAGGTTAGAAAGGGCTTTTGTTAGGAAATTTTTTAAAATAATGCTTGTGTGTTGGTGAGAAATTGCAGTGGGTGGGATCGAACGTCGCCTTTCACGAGCCTTGCTCAACACGCCACTGCATAAACACTTGAATATAAGTGTTTACACAGTAATTTATATTGTTAGGGTCGATGTGACGAGAAGTAGCTGTGCTAATGTTCGACATCAAGACAAAGACCAGTATTTTTTTGCAATACCATCAGACATGACAGTGTTTATTTTTGAGCACACAAAAAAAAAAATGTCTGACTAATTTCAACTTTCATTCAAAAACACAAAAATATTTATTTCAACTAAAACATTGAGTCCTACATAAATTGAGGCAGCCCCAGTAAGTTACAAAAGTACTTGTGTCGGAGCTGTCTCACTCCCTTAACTTTACAATGATGACGCACTTACTAACCATTGTAATCACTCTTCTAATCATTTACTTATCTTACCATTCTTCTCAACAGGTCCAGTAAACGGCGGCATGAGCGATGACTATGTCAGCACCGGAGAAGCACCATACATCATAGAACAACCAATCGACGTCACAGTAGCTCGCCACCAGCCTGCGACCCTCAACTGCCGCGCCGGTGGATCCCCCCCTCCCACCATCCGATGGTACAAGGGAGGGGTACTCGTCGTCTCTGACACGCACAGGAGTTTACTCCCAGCAGGAGGACTGTTCTTCCTAAGAACCACTCATGGAAGGGCACATTCAGACGCTGGCGTCTACTGGTGTGAAGCCACCAACCCATATGGAACAGCAAGGAGTCGAAACGCAACGTTGCATGTTGCAGGTCAGTTTTAATTATTCAGTTATTTTGTAATTGTACAGGTTCTGGCTTTCTTTTAGCACGGACCATACTTTATCTTGATTTCTAAGTAGGGCAAAAGGTAGGTTTAAAAATGTAGAAGCATGCACTTTTAACCTCGGCGTGGATGGTCAGTTGTTCGTGAGATTAGCTTACCCGCTTACATGATTGCACAGTCGCCAAGCCATGTAAAGTGCAAATGTGTCGTGGACCTTTTTTGTCACGCGGTAACCCGTCATGGATACCCTCTACTACCTACCTCTAAGGTAGGGTTATCGAAACCCTTCTAAATTAAAACTTACTTCTTTTTCCATCTTAAATTCAGACAGGAGGTATTCATTTGTCTCTGACGATCTCTGCCATGATGTCTAAGAACCCATCATTGATTCTCCTATCACAATTGTATGCTTTTATCCCAATTAAAGCAGCCCCTGCAGTAGAAAAAATCCTTATACTAAAAAATCAAATTGTTTTCCCTAGTCCTCCGTGAAGAGTTCAGACTGGAGCCAGTGTCGACACAGTCGGCGCAGGGCGAGACTGTGATACTGGAGTGTTCTCCACCGCGAGGGTCACCAGAACCTACCGTCTACTGGAAGAAGAACGGACAGATGCTGCACTTTGATGGTGACTCCAGGTCAGTACTTATAATTTGTTACGAGTATTTATTACCATTACAAACACGAATGAAAATGTGTCTACATTTTGTCGAGAACTAAAATAAATAATATTTATCCAAAGTAATACATAGACACAGGTTGAAAACAGTGGTAGAAAAAAAAATGAGACTTAATTGTTTGTATAACAGTTGAAAGGTACAAAAATCTATACAAAAAAAATATAAACAAACATACCTGAAATGAAATGCTAAAAGTTGGCAAAGTCGGTACGTCAGAAAAAATTGCAAGCTTTGCATGATCGCGATTGAGCGAATCATGATTGTGCCAAAAATCTTATCCTTTGATTATTTCATGACTAGATTTACAACTAAAAACATTAAATACGGAATCAAATTAAAGTTCATACAAACCTCAAACCGTTTAATTTGAACAAATCTAACATGACATGCAAATTCCAAACTTACTCGTATAACTTAAAAGAACATGAAGTTATCCAAAGTTACGGCATCAGTGATAAAGGGTAGTTGAGGCAAATTCGAGGGTAGTAAGTGCTCAGCTCATAGTAACAAAGTGGGATGGTGGAAACATGATAGTCTTGAATAGCTACTCGAATAGTCGTTTGATATCGGATATCTCCATGCATTCTACCGCAAAGTTCTGGCAAGGAGTAAGAACAAATGAAGTGCTAATGTTGAAGTCTTTGAGACGAAGAACTAACGCAAAATTCGCCGCAACGTGTCGTCTTGTCTTCAAACTTCTACGGGTACTGCTTCTCACCAATTCATAATAATTTGACGGGGAAATATTAAAGAAATTATATGACGATTGCGTTGATAAGCGGCATTAAACTAACTTTTCTTTATTAGCCTTTATTGCCCCAATGCTGAGAAAAGGCTAGGCTACTCTCGTTTCACCTCTCTCTGCCTAAACCTGCCAAGGCTCAATCTTTAATAAAGGAGTCACACTTATCCCACCCGCCATCTCCGTCTGGGCTAAAATAATGATTAAACTAACAAACAAGTAATAAAGTTAGTAAGTAGTTTTATTTTAATTAAAAACATTTGTCCCCTTCGTAAATCACCCCATTTGATTTTTGGAAGAAGACTATCAGTACCTATTAGCACTCCATTCTCATTACTCAGTGTTTACAGGCAATCAAACTAGGTACTTAGTTATGCGGATCTTAGCTGCGGGAGCAAACATTCTTTTACGAGCGCGACTTTGTAATGGTCGCAATTAAGTGTCTGAGAATATTTATAGAGCCTTTGGAGATCTGATTAAGATCTTAAGACAACGATTTTGCTTTCATTTTGTTAATAGGGTTGAAACTTTTATTGTTTAGCGTTTTATTCAAGACTTATGCTCCGAAAACTTTTCTCAATAAATTATCGACGTATTCACTTTAACAAAACTCTTACCATTACAAAGTAAAACTAACAAGCTCAACATTGTTTAAAAATGAGATAAATCTTAACGCGGTGAATTGAATCCCGCTCAAAAGTTATATTGCCAATTTTCACTTTGCTCTCTATGAATTTTTATGAGCTCCACATCTTGAGGGCGCGCTGTTACGTATGGTGGAGCATAAAAATAATTAACAGCCGTACGCAGAGAGGGAGGTACATCAAAGTTATAAAAGAAGGGGATATTTGAAGAGCTCGACAAGCAATCAAGTAAAAATCTCAATAGTTCTGACTCACCGGACCCTTTATTAAATGTTAATTTCCCATTGAAATATTCCGCCCCACATTTGAATGACTTTGTTACTATGCACTTTGTTCGAAGGAATATAAAGCTTCATTATTAATATTGGAACAATTGTTTACTTTCAATGCTAAACTGTGATGCTTTACTACCCCAGGATGCATTTAGTCGACGGTGGCAATCTCGTAATACAAGACGCGAGGCAAACCGACGCCGGAAGGTATCAATGTATCGCGAGGAATGCGGCGGGAACCAGGGAATCGACCATTGCGATGCTCAGAATACACAGTGAGTAACAATTCATTTCGTACCTCGAATTTGCAACTAGCAAAGATTTGTTGAATTCAATTCATAACTCTGTAATTTCTGTTTGCGACTCGACGTTTGTGAGCCGTTTCTCGCGAACACCTCTTTTGTCGTGTAATTCAGAGAGACATTTCTCACTGCACAGTTAAGCCGTACTTAATCACGGGCCCCGAGGACGTTGTGGCGCAGACTGGAGGCAGCGTCACATTCCAATGCCGTGTGGGAGGGGATCCCCTCCCGGACGTGCTGTGGCGGAGGAGCGCTGGAAGTGGAAACATGCCACTCGGCCGCGTCAAAGTTCTTGACGACAGGAGCCTGCGACTCGACAACGTTATTCTAGGGGACGAGGGAGAGTACGCTTGTGAAGCTGACAATTCTGTTGGCGCTGTAAGCGCTAGTGGATACCTGACTGTATACGGTAAGTTTTAAGACCGATACGTTTCGTTTTATTTCAACCTAACACAATTTGTGTTGTATATGAACTAACTTTTACGTTTTATTAATATGTATTGTTTAATCGCAGACCCCCCTTCAATTACACTAAGACCAAATTCAGTGAACGTTGAAACTGGAACAATGGCAACATTCACATGTTCTGCTACTGGTAGACCAGAACCGACCATGTTCTGGAGTATAGAAGGCAATAGAACCATCATATTCCCCGGTACATCCAGAGGCAAATACCACGCAACGACAGTACTAGATGGGGTGACGGTACTAACAATCAACGACACAAATAAAAACGATAGTGGAAACACGATAGTTTGTTCGGCGGTAAACTTTGCTGGCAGTTCGTTTGTCAGAGGGAAACTAACCGTGACGTCAGACGATGACCGCCCACCGCCAATCATAACAAACGGGCCCTCTAACCAAACGTTACCTATAAAATCGATGGCAGTTTTCCCCTGTACAGCCGTCGGCGCACCTGAACCAATCATCGCCTGGTATTTCGAAGGGGAAGCATTAATACAAAATCATAGACGGAATGTTACTAATGACGGTACTCTCATATTGAAGGATTTGGACAAAATAGACAGCGGCACTTATACGTGTGTCGCTTCCTCGCATCATGGGAAATATGTGTGGAGCGGCGTGTTGCTCGTGGATAGTCCGATCAATCCGAACATTCATTTTTTTCGAGCTGCCGATGTATCTTCATTACCCGGACCGCCCACAAAACCTTTAATATACAACATAACAGAAACAAGCGTTACAATAACATGGAAACAGAATAATAAAATAGGATCGTCGTCTATACTCGGATATCAAGTGGAAGTATTTTCTAGAGAAACTTTATCGGGGAATAGCACTCCGCGGAATTCAAGAGGTTGGGTAGTATTGGCGAGGCGGGTTCATCATACACAATTCGTAGCAAAATCTTTAGTACCTGGGGTCACTTATATGTTTATAGTTCGGACGGAAAATTCGCATGGGTTGTCTGGACCAAGTCTGGTCTCCGATGCGATTACTATTGGTGATGATGCAAATTCTTTATGGGAAACCGGAGTATTCTCGAATAATACGGAATTCAGAAACAATATTCTAACAGACAATATAGTAGAACTGATTGAAGCAACTCCGATAGACTCAAAAACCATAAAGCTCATGTGGGAAATACTGAACTTTTACTACTTGGAGGGCTTATTCATATATTTCAGACCCCTAGACAATATAACGACCGAGTATGAAATGAAAACTATTTTGCATTCCAACGATGTCTCCGGATATGAAATAACGTCTTTGAAAAAATATACAAAATACGAGTTTTTCCTCATACCATTCTACAAGAAATTCGAGGGGAAGCCGTCAAATTCCAGAGTGGCTCAAACTTTGGATGATGGTAAATACCTAGATTATATTTGCATTTTATATCTTTACTGTACCTTTCACACTTTTGCTTACATTTTATTATTTTTTACAGTTCCTGACGGTCCTCCAATTAACATAGAAATGTTCATTTTAAATACCACGACAGTTCATTTGAAATGGTCCCCTCCGGAGACCCATTTACAAAACGGAATTATTACTGGTTACAACGTGCTGGTTAATTGGTTGGACATACCTGCGAACAAATCCATGGTGGCTATCAACACGACCGTGCATCAAGCCACCAGTCTAATTATGACTAATTTGACGTCTGGTGTCAGTTATTCGGTCCAAATTGCCGCTGAAACTATCGTCGGGCTCGGCCCATTCAGCCAAAAAGTGTATTTAAATATCGACTCTCGCTCCGTTGGACTCGACCCTTTATCCAGGTAATTTCATTTCCCAAATAAAATCCACAGAATATAATCGCAAATGAAATGTCATTACATGTAACATCGGACGGACGTTCTGACATATTTATTTTATTTCAGATACCCGATAAACGGGGAGGTGTCTATAGTGGCTGGGGACTTTGTTATGGAAACATGGTTTTACTTTTTGATTGGAGCGATTGTTCTGTTCAAAATAATTGTGATTGGCGGCATTATTTATGTGCGGAAGCACAATATTTTCGCCAAAAAGTCTGCGCTCCCTAACATTTATGGTAAGTGTCAGTAGTGCATAGTCGAGTGCGCCACCCTACACAACAAACATAATACTAAATGTTCCGCGTATATCTTTGATTGTACAAAGCGGATCGCGTTCACATAAAACAACCGGCGACGCTAACTCGAAAGTAAACAGTTATTCAGCTTATCTCGAAACGCTATTTTTTCCGAGGAATCAGCATCAGAATTTCAAAATTAAAAACATTCCTCGGGTGTCGTGGGGTGGTGCAGGGCGCCGAGCGTTTGTTTGATGGAGGCTTTGCCATGCGACGGTAAGGGAGGGGAGCTAGATTACTTTCGAGTTGAAAGGTAGCGCGAGCCCTCTCGTGAGCGCAGTGGATCTCTTTCACTTTGCATTCACGTTCGGGGCACAAAGGAATGATACAAATCCGAGAAATAAAGACCCAGTAAATGTAAATGTTTTCTATTTCGTTTTCTCCGGGCGATTCGTTTGTTGACTCACCCAGTTACCTTTAAGCCAATTTCCCTCGCTTTGTTTGTTTTATATTGCGTTTTACATCTTTTAAGTATTCAGTAAACGAGATCATTTGCATTCAACTTATGAAATGGTTGTCAAACGTTATTATAATGAAGGAAATCCTTGGTATGCCTAATTGGTGCTGTTGTTTTAGATTCCAACGGAACGAGCTTAGTGACTCAAATGAACATAAAAGCCGCAGTGTCTTTGTCGCATCCTCTCAGCAGTTGTTACAATAAGAACACTGTGACGAAAACTGAGTCATTGTTGTGGATGGAGAATCAGCCGGGATTATGTATGTCCGGCACTCAAACTAATCAGAGCAAAGAGAAAACTAACTCTGAGTACGACAAAGTTGCTCACCAATTACCTGAATATGCTGAAGTGACGTCTTCACGAGCGAATGCAAATGAATGGAACACAAGTAAAACTGCAACTTCACCGGCGGCGTATGCCTCGGTTACTTTAGTTGCCAATACTAGGCAATGTGTGAGTTCATTGGTAAGTGTCCAATTATATAATGTTCCCGATTTCGAAAATTTGAAGCTCTGCCAACTTGGAGTTTGTACCATTTAATTTATTCACTCAACTGTCGAAGCTCCAAGTTGGTGAAGTACCACTTGTTTGGGATGTAATTGATGCCTGTAGATTGCCAAACTTATCTATAGCAAGCCATTACATTAAGTTATAGTAGGTATTCATCATTGTTTGTGTTTTCCACAGGGCTGGTTTCCTCCAACCGGTAAGAACGTTGAATCCTTCGACAATCGGTATCCCCC
Source organism: Apamea epomidion (assembly GCA_947507525.1). Classification (NCBI taxonomy): domain Eukaryota; kingdom Metazoa; phylum Arthropoda; class Insecta; order Lepidoptera; family Noctuidae; genus Apamea; species Apamea epomidion. The sequence goes on along the minus strand of OX382230.1, from coordinate 13,722,039 downwards.
TGAAGAGGAAATGTATCCAGCCAGTAATGGAGGCTACTATAACAGAAATGTGTATAGTGAAAAATACTTTCAAGGTCATCCAAACGTTCTGAAGTTTTACGATTTGCCGTCTTTAGATAAAACTCAGAAGGCTCAGATACGATACAATCAAAGTTTAGACGACAGAAAAGGCGATAAAAACTCAAAGACTGACGCAACACAATCGCTTATAGGTCGCACTTATGGAATTAGTTCTAGGAAGAATTCCGAAACGGAATCGACGTACAGAGCATTCGGCGAAGAGGAGACGGATGAGGAGAATTATCCAGAAGACGGTGGTTACGATGAGTTGCAAGCGATGCAACCGCAGCGGCAGAGACCACAGCATCAGTACGAAAGGCCTAATTTTGACAACGATGCGACGCGGACGCTGGCCCGGCTGACGTCATTCAGGCAAGGGCAGGGGCTGACTGGTGGTGCCAAACCTTCACTCGCCCCCTCGCACCCGCCCCCCGCGCCTCACCCCCGCATCGACTCTGTAACTCGGTAGTATCACGCCTTGCCGGCTTTCGGCGACCTGTGCCAAACGGACGTATAGACCGATAATCTTTCCTAGTAGTGTAGTGACGTCACCGAGATCGCAGTTCTTCCTCACGTTGTACAGTTGCGGTATACTCGTGTAAAGGATCGTGATTGGTTTATTTTTGAAGATAAAAGTGACAGTGAGTGATTTAGGTTCTGATTTTTGCGGACTGGAAAGGCCTAAAATTGTGATTTAAAAGTGACTGGCCTATTACATTGCAGCGCACACCAACTGACAGTGATTTATCTGAAATTTCTTATAATATATTTTAAAGTAATCCTAGTCTTTGTAATTATAGATTATTGTAAATTATGTAAATAACTATTATTAATTTAACGAATACGTATAAATATTGTTCTTGAACTAACTAAACTTGGTGAAGTTAATATCAATTCTGATAAATGTTTACAATGTTATTATTGGAATTGGGAATTCAATTGATATTTCCGTCTGAATATCAATAAACGAATTTGTAATCCTATATCATTAGTGTAAGAGTAACAAATAAAAATAGAAAGAACAAATTAACGCTTGGCAATAATTTGAAATAACATAACCTTATTAAATGATTCATAGCATTGTAAATAATATAATATAAATAATAGACTTCAAACTTGAATAAATAGTCTTTTGTTCGGTACTGCATATAGAAAACAATAATTTATTCAAATAAAAAAAATATTATTAGTTCTATTAACTGTATTTAATTAGTATTATTATTTAGTTCATTTCACGTGCCATAAGTAGGAATCATAGCTAAATAATAATAAAGTAACATTGGAGTTGTGAGATAAAATTCAAATGAAACTTTTACAAAACTAAAATTATAATCTACGTAAGATCATGTGATATGAGTTTATATAGCCACTTGTTATAATATTAAATAGCACGACTTGTATTGCATATCAAATGTATTAGTCATGTAATAGTTAAAAATGTTATTAATTAGGACGCTTCCATATCTGAGAAACAAAATTATTATAACGTGTACCTATTTGTCCTTCATTTTGTAAATAATGTAAAATGAAGTTGACTCGCCTTTTATACCTACTTCAAAATTGAATGTATCAACTGTTTTTTTGTATTCTGTCGACTGTTAAACTATTTTAGGCCGAGATCACAAGATCGCGAGTTGTGGTGACAGGACCAAACGGGGGAGACATTAATCTAAATGAAGAACGCGCACAGAATTCTTCAAAGCACGTTTGTCAAGAAACTTCACGTTGTCATTTAAATTGATGTTATTACTGACCGACTGGTCTAAAGTCACTACTCGTGTTCTTGTATCCCTGCCCTTATTTAGATACCTTGCTTTGCTATGTACAGCAAATTCATATAAAGTAGAGTTTAGACTGCAGGTTCTTGAACAGAATTCTTCGTAGTTCCTATTTTCGCACTTTGTTAAAAAAAAAAATAAAGGCAATAGGCATTTCACATCATAATAATGCTAAAATAAAAGATTGTTTATTATTATTACTTATATTTATGAATAATAATGAGGCTCGATACGTGTTTATGAACGCTATTTTGTTTATTGCAAATTACTTGAAATTGAAACGACTTTGTTTATGGATCAAAGAAATCTCGAATCATAGTGTTCCGATCATAAAATCTTAAGTTATGTTACGTTTTAGGGGTTTTTCTACACATCGACGTATAAATTCTACTTTAGTTTCATAACAAACTGCAATAAGTTTCAGCGCAAAATGCATTTTTAAGAAAGAATAAAATAAATTGTTAACAAGAAATACTGTCAATAGTACTTACTTACCTAAAATTAATTTGCATCTCAAATCATCGCAGAAAAATAAGTAGTTTACAATCGAAGATGTCTAGAGTAGCCTTTAAATCGACAAACAAATAAAAAAAAAAACATTTGAAATAAAATAGCAAGGTGTCTATTTATAAAAATTGTACTAATAACATGAAACATTGTAACAAGTCAAAAGGCCTATTTTTATGTACGATATGCCACGACCATACATTGAAATAGACAACACAATAATTATAAACTTGATGGATTTTAATTTTTGTATTAGTCTTTGGATACCTATTTTTTAATAAAATAATTTAAATACTAATAATATTGCATTTTAATCAATACTATACCTACTTTCTGAAATTGTTTCTTAGTGTGCTTACACATGAGCTACACGCGCCGACGAAAGAGGACAGTGCATCCGTCAACGTGTGTTGGCAGCAGCCGTTGACGCATCGACAGCTGCCGTCGACGCGTGTCGTCGGATGCAGTTGCCTCTGTCGTCGACGCGTGTCGCTTGTGTGTATGAGAACTTATCCACATCACCCAACATATCTTATTGTCAAATAGGATCAACATGAAACGAGACCTATTTAACTGTCACAGGCAAGTCAATACTCAAACCTGAATTTAAAAAAAATGGTATAAGGCACAGCGAAGTAATAGCGTAACACACATGAAAAGGCAATTGATCCCAATGCCTTTCATTTTGAGAGTTCAGCCACGTGTATTACGGTATTTACGTTATTGAGCAAACCAACTTTTCAAACCTAAATATAAAGCAATGGATTAAGAAATTTCCTTCAAAACCTTCGGGAAACTATTGATCGTGTGTTACGCAATAAGTGTGCCGGTGTCCTTCCATACAAAGAAACCATGAGCACTAATATTATAGCTACGATCGTTCAACGCGGAAAATTAAAATTGGGGCTGAAATTTAGAATTTTTTAGATTCTGATCTAATAAGGTTGGATAGGTAGTCAATAATCGATGAGGTCTGTAGATACTAAGCAGATCGGCATGGCGTGGGTGATAATTGACAAGATAATTATGTTCCAAGTTCTAACACACTCTTACATAAAGCGGTAGGTACTGATACGCTATTTATAGTATCGCTGTCCATCCCCGTAGAGGTAAGCAACGGTGTACATGTACAACACACCCACATAACATTAACACTACAGAAAGTATAATATTCCATAGAAATAATAATAGTTCCTTAATCAATTCAATCCAGTTGAATTGGACCTTTATATTTAAAACATCATAAAGTTTGACCCCTGGGGATAAATTTCTATGCTATTTTAGACCGTTGGTGGCCAGCGCAGTAGTCCGACAAAACTATTTGGTTGTGGTAAAGGCCCAACTGTCATTCGCAGACAAAACGACAATTTAATCGAGTCGATTGTGTTTCAATACATTTTTAAATATTGAATCAAATGGTGAACAAATCGAATCAGCTTACCGTAGTTCATCGTTTGACAAGTTTTTAACGGAACGATCCTTTTGAGATTTTCGAGCAAATGCGATGAAACTTGACCCATGAAATGGAAATGTAGTTCAAAAATATGAGTGGGCTTTCCAGTAACGTTAAATCATCATCATATGCCTGGACTTTTTCATGGGGGGACCACATATCTGACCTCCATTACCATCCTCCTCCATTTACTGGGTAATACCTCACTTTAGTAACGTTAAACAAAGCACATTATTATTTAGATTCAAAGTGAGTCCTTTAATAGATAAATCTCATAAATTAAACTTAAAACCGCATTAGTCTTTTTTTGCAAAACCGCTCACGCGTCACTTCCACATGAGTCTGTATGACACTCAAACACGATTAAAAATATCACTTCTGTGCCAGCAAATCCGCGGTCAAAAGTCATCACAGCCATCCTTATCTAACTGCCGTTAATTAAATTCAATGGTAGCCACCAACAAAAGCATTACGAATGAATGAAAATTTAAATCACGCCAAACATGAGCAGGCTTTGTTTGACGGCTCATTCAATTTATGGCTGCAAATCTCTGTCGTACACTCTCCGTAAGTATATTATTGGTATTTAGCAGGCTTGTGGGCAGCCGGCTCGTCTGTAGACAGTAGATAGCTAACATACATTAATACACATACCAATTGGATTCCGCTTTGTCTTGTAGTGGTGGGCTTGGTTGCATTGTAAAGTGATGTGTTTGTATTGGAAAGAACTGGTTTTAGTAATATTTTTAACTAAATGTATGCCAGCGTTAATCTGCATCGTGCTGGTTGCAGTAATGTGGTAAACACAGAACATAGCAATGTTTGTGTTTACCACATTTTTCATCAGCCAATAATGTTCCCACTGCTGGGACACAGGCCTACTCTCGGTGAGAGGGAGTGGGCTGTAATCCACCACGCGGATCCAGTGCGGGTTGGTATATGAGAATCAAGCAATAAACTTGGCAGGCGAATCGAGATCCAAGAACGTATGATGTTGTTATTGTTACATTCTTGACGAAAATTGTAAATATTTAGAAACTTTTACTCTAGGATAGGCATAGAAGAGAGGCTGTTGGTAGCATTTGGTAGTTTAGACACGCCAGAATTTCAAGGTATTTAGCTCAGCTAGTTGGTAACCGGCTTGACTATAGGCTATAGATAACTTCACATGACTGTTGGATTCCATGTTGTCTTGTTCGGGTATTATGATATGATACCTTGAAATCATGAATGGATAAAGAAAGAGCATGACAAAGAGAGTGTTTGAGTTTTGAACAGTTTTTTTTACATGTTTTATAATATTTTAGAATCCCTTCAAGAATTGACATCAAGGCTTCATATTCATATCAATAACGATAGATATAACATACGCATTAGAATCATGAACTTTTGGGTACCAGTGGGTCACAGCATTGAGTGATGAATTGTTTATCTTCTGCCAAATATAGAACTATACAAAACATATCAACATTGCCCAAAAGACATAGAATGTACACCCCAACATAGTGCAGTTCGTAAACATCCAAACAACGGGGCGAAATCCGTCCAACTCGAACCGATAAACTTTTTACAGTAAAGTAAACGTATGAAAACACGAGAAGTTTTTCTCTTTCGTTCTACTTTCATACCCACAGCACAATAGGTATCCCGCCGGTGTGTGCTGCGCCCCGGGTGCCATTTTAATTTTCCGCCAGCCTGAAAATTTACACGAAACGAATGAACCATCTATTTTAATGAGCTTTAAAAGTTAACTGATCATAGCAGGGCTCGAGAATGCTAGAGAATATATGATTGTGGAGTAAGTACCTACACTATTGCACGCTTTTCTATTGTGTAACTGCTCCATATTTTTGTGGAATCTAGACTGTGTCAGTTGAAATGATTTGTGGGATCGTTGCTGCTGTATTTTGTGGCGGAACCTGAGCTTTGTACAGGAGATTGGAATTTAGATACTGAAGCTGAAATTACGTAACCTACACGTAGTGCATTGGGTTTTGTGGAAATAATTAACCTATTTACGAAAGACAAATGATGATGAATGATGAATGATTATGTCATATCAATTTGTATTTTACTGTGTGTACATAAATAATAAAATAAATAAAGAATGACATTTATTAACATTTCCGTGTTGAGAACAAAATAACAAAGTTTGTCTCAACCAAATACACTCAATTATTTACTTTCTATGACTACTTGTAACCAATTCAACTAACGGTATCTTACACTTCCCTTAATCATTGATGATGATGATGTTTTATTTTTGTAGATATTGACTAACATAGTTTTAAGACGTTTGTTGCTAAAAACTATGGACATGTAATTAGTCTGCTAAAAATGGATTTATTATTTATTTATTAAGTTCTATGCTAGTGTTGTGCACTTCTATAAGTGACGAATTCACAATACCTGGAACTGTATGTTTTTTTTTTGTGTATGTTTTAGTAAGTCGTTGTAGAGCCTTATTAATAAATAAATAAATGACACTTCTTCGCATAGCCTCTCTATAGTACCTACTCGTAAATACCTTAACGCTCAATGAAACATAGTAAAACTCCGATAAAATCACACAAAACCGAGACCAAAAACAATCAATTACACAAACCAGAAAAATAAATCAACTGCCACTCGCCGAGTCACATCGGCAGACCTCAAACCGTCCACTCACGTCAGAACCAATGACGTATGTAATCAAATTAGGGGTTAATTGCTAAATTAAGTGTCATCGCACTTTGTCCTTTTGGCTGATATATGATTTTGTCAGAAAGGCGTGTGCCCGCCAATTAAGGTAATGGAAAACTGGACACTGGGCAGTAGCCACCCAATTTGGGAATAAGTGGACGGTTGTAAAAGTGATCTGATGAATTGTTGTCTATCAATTAGTGGTAAGTGCGCAGATTTAAATTTTGGTTGACTTGTTAATTTTTGTGTCGTTATTTTACTTTCGTAGGACCATGGCTAAGTATTAACAGCCGCATAGGTCAATCGAAGGTTAAGTTACGCTTGCAGCGGTCAGTTAGTAGATAGGTGACCATCCATTACATATTGTCACCCCTTCGTGACGCGGCGTTGGTCTTGGCATTTGTAGATCTTTGATAGTCGTTACGGGTAGTCAGAAGCCCAAAAATGACAACCAGTCTTATCAAGGGGTATCGTGTTACCCAGTAAAATACTGGTATTCAGCGGCATCTGGTTAGTCTGGAAGCTGACCCCAACATGATTGGGATAACGCTAGGAAGATTGATTTTACTTTTATGACTATACTCACGACTACTTTTTAATTATGTGCTGAAGCACTGAAAGTCATTAATGGAAAGTTTTATGCTTTGCCAATTATTTCAAATGTCTTTTCAGTTAGCTTCATTATTTGATTTTAGTGCTTTAAGGATTTAAGCACTGCTTAAAGCATCATATCAAGTTCTCTTTTAGAACAATGGACTACTAATATTGGTGTAGTGTTATTTGATGTAATGTAGAACAGGAAATGCAATTCTTCATCCAAGCGTTTTAGAGCCTATTGTTTAGCGTCCATTTTGTTATACTCTAGGTGCAGGTGGTCAGATGGAAATGCGTTTTTATGGACCATGCTATATGTTCATTAGTGAAAGAACAGTTCATGAACCTAGGTTAATTGTATGAATTGAGGATAACTTGTTCCTAACAGATCAAGACCTTTTTTATTACCATTATATTTACGTGTTAAGAAACGGTAACCAATCCGAATTATTTACTGCCTTTTCTCATAAGTCACGTCTACCTAAGACAAAGTATTATAAAAATAAGACTATTAAGTCTTATATTAAAAGATATGCAAAGATCGTCACTCACAGGACGCCTAATGCAGGACATCGCCGTCGAGGTTGACTGCGGCGAAGGTAATGTGATCAAATTGTTTGCGGGGCCAACATGGTCAGAGATCGCACAGAAAAGAGAGGTATGGAAGGAAAAAGGAGAGGCCTTTGCCCAGCAGTGGAACACAATATAAGATAACAAAAAAAAAAAAGTAGTTCTGGGATGTCACCAATTTCCTCCAAACTGGGACACCACATTGCTGCTTGGCAGCAAAAAACAGTACAGCACTACCTACTTCATCAAACGAACTCTCCTGCAAAGAACAAAACAAACACAACACAAAAACCATTTTGCATATCACATCTATATAAAGCATCTTTTCCGTCACATCCTCTTTGACATTAAAGAAAAAAATCATATGCATTTTATATAAAATCTCAGCCACATATAGGGAAAAGCAGCCATAATATACGGTGGCCCTTAAGCCAAAAGTGCCCTTAATACTGTGCTTAAGTGGGCAAGCTTTAGAAAATGTTCAGCGGCTTTTCAGGGCAACACTCCTAAGCCTTTTAATATCGCACCCCTAGACGCGTGCTTATCGGATCTCTTAACTGTTGCCGTTTTTAATGGCGTTTGCAGTTAAATCAGGTGTTCTTTTTGTAAATACTTGCAGAGATGTGTTGTTTGTGGATGCGGCTTTATGTCGGCTGTGTGAAGAAGGGAGTTGGGTATATAATTATGTGATTGATGGTTAAGCTTGTAAGTTTGTTTAGTCTTTATGTTCGTGTATTCTTGGCATTTTAAAAATCTATAGCTAAACATATTATTAGCTAGTGATAGTTTTCAAAGACATTTCAGACAGAGTTCCTACTTTCATTCATTAGTCATAACTGTAGAATCAGTTAAGTCATTTTGTATTTACCTTTTCCGATACCTAGTATTTAGCTCAATATTTTGATGACATTATATCATCTAAAATGACACAAAATAACTCGAAATTGATAATCTGCTTTTTAGCTAAATAGCTAGGAGTTAATATTCCTTTAATTTTACTTTTGTTCCGTTTTTAATTAAATATTTTGCTCAATATTTAAGATACAGAAAATCGAAGAGTTGTGTATCTACTTTTTTTGCTGACTATAGGTACCTTCATGTTTTTTTTTTGTTGTTAAAACTGAATAAATTAAAACAAACTGACGACTCACTTCACAATTAAGTAACACGCACTAAATAAGCGCGAGTCACGCCAGCATCACACAATAAAACCCCGAGACGAACGTGTCTCAACCTAATTCACTTAATTCTCACTTTAGGGTCACTATCAGCTAACGTCCTTACAAAACGCACTGTGACAATCGTCCAAACTTAATTACATCACTGCATGCCAACCCTTACGATGCGATAGGGCACAACGTACTCTAAAGTTTAATAGTGACATCGTGATAGTCACCCTGCAGTACCCCGCACATGGGCCCTGTGCCCATACTTTTGTAATTTTATTAATGACGTAATAACAGTTCTGTCAAACGCATGTGTGTGCCCATGAGCGATAGTGAAGTCGTTAGCTCGGACGGGTTAATATCGGAGGGTTGAATTGGGGATTATCTATGAAATCTATGTGTTATTTGGTATTAAAACTGGTGTTGAATGGATGGCGTTCGCGTGTGGTGGTTATGTATTGACTGTGTGCAGTTTTAATAGCTATACAAACATGAAATATAAAAGGTTCTTCATTCATTACGTTTTGTGTAACACACTGGAAGAATAATATATGCTCTTATACCAATGTGCTTAGGAAAACATAAGTAAGAAATAGCTTTAAGAAAAGAGAACAGAGAAGAACAAACTTAAATCAACAACAAAAATGCCTAGAAAGGTGATTTATGGAAAATTCTTTAACTGTTTACTGTATACTGTGGCGACATCTACATTGACACATGTGAACTACGTAACATGCTGACGTCACGCAAAAGCAGAGCTTACCTTGCAACTAGCATAGCATATATCCAACGTCCCGACATCAATCGTCACACCCGTCTGACCGGAGGATCCTCCCGTTTCTATGGAGGATGAGTGAACTTTACACCCGTCCCTCATACCTCTAGAAGACCATTTTTATCTGTAGACGAAAAATATCTTATCTTAATTCTGTGACCTTTATCATTTGTTATTTACTCATTCGTTTATTTTAATATAATTATTATAATTATGATATATATTGATCTGTTGCATTATTGTAAAGTTTTATTATATTTTGCCTTTTTTTTCTTTTTTAATAAATCTTTTGCTTTACTTTCATAATACAAAAAGAATATAGTAAGACAGCGTAAATAATTAAACAACATTAGTCAGGCAAATTCCTTTCATTGTCATATTTAATTTTCCCTTTAAAACCCCTTTCATTCGCTGTAGTGAAGCTGGTTTCCTAAAATGATTCCACCTTTACATTGTTGTCTGCACTCCATTGTTTTCAATTTTGCATTGTGTAATTTTCGTGCGCTTTGTAAGCTCATTTTTTCAGACACTTCCTCAGTAACGCTTTCATTTATTTATACAGTATCAAAGTACCTACAGTCAAAAGGGAAATTAATTGTATTATCAAATTACATCACTCTGTCGTTTTGCCGTGTTATAACCATGTCATACAAATAAGCTGCCAAATAATGACAATTATTATTGTGATGTATACAAGTAGGACAAAAAGGAAGGACAATTTAAGTAGGTACTCAGTTTGCTAAACAATTAATTTCCCTGGCTCACCAAATTAAATCTGTCTGAGGTATAATACTTTTATATCACAAAGCGACGCGCGCTTTGCTTGTGGTTACCAAGTGTACAAACACTCTGTGAATATGTGAGAATGTCCGCGACAATGGCGAAGTCGGAAGTGTGTGTGTGTGTGTGTGTACGTGTGCGTGTAAACTGCTGACGCTACTCGTCTTCACTCACACTTTCACAGTGTTTGCACACTTGGCTACCACAAGTAAAGCGCGCGTCGCTTCGTTAGATAAAAATACTGCACAACTAACACCCCGTTTCCTCTTGTGCTTTACAACGATGAAATACACCTGTAAAATACCTGACAAATTGCCACAATTTGCAAGTTAACAACTAAGTACATCACAATAATGGTCAGATTTTGTTCGAGCTCCAGATTAAACCTAAAATGTTAGAAAACAAGCTTCTGTTACTACCAAACTTGATCGTATTAAAGTTTTCCGACGGCTGCTCCGAAATATGAGCACGGAATGGCCGCTGAAATTTAACTTGCTATCTGATCGAAGTATTTAAGTGGCAAGTAGATTTTGTTACATTAGTTATTTGGTGGCAACGAAAATGTTGTATCATTTTGTGTTTAACAGTTTTTTTGTAGGGTCATTCTGATGAATTTCGCGCCATATTGACTTAATTGCGTCCTTGAAAGACAGTCTTGACCTCAAAGTTCGAGAAATGTATTTTAATATTGTGCGTGAATGATAAAAAAAATAGAAATTATTTGTAACAAATTGTGGCGGCATCAACAACGCCACATGTGAACTGCGCATCAACAACCTGACGAGCGTAAAACAAATCCTACATCGCGCAAGCAGGTTTTACGCTCGAATTATACAAAATCCCGGCATCGACCAGCGGGTGGCAGGACACCAGATACTTCACCCGTCTGATCGGAGGATCCTCATCCTTTTTCTATGGAGCGTGAAGAACTTTACACCCTGTTCTCATATCCCTATAAAATCTAACACCTTTGCTCTAACTTTATAAGAGCCAGCAGGCTTTGTATTGCTTCTTTTGGCCATATGCATATAACAGTGTGCATAAACACGAGCAGCCCGCGTCAACGGCAGAGGCTGCAGCCGTCGACAACGTGTCTACGGCATCCGTCGACGCGTCGGCGTCTGTCGTTGACAACTTGGCACTCGTGCATTTCATCACCGTACTCAAATGCACAAGGGGTACGTTGTTGACGTGTACAGTTGCTTCTTTCTGCCGATGACGCGTGCGTCTCGTGTATATGGACACTTAGACGGCCTGCCCATGACAACAGATAAATAAGTTTACGAAAAATAATCAAAACGATATATTGCATAACTAAACGCCATTCTCCCCCATTGGCCTCCTTTATAGTACAGTCAGCGTAAACAGAAGCCATCAAAGCACAAAAGACATTCCGCACACAACTATTGTGTCATCGTACGAAATATATTGCGTGAACGTCACCAATAAATAGTACAATATTCTTAGTCGACACAACTTTGTCGTTCGTTTCACTACGTCTAGACACGAAATTTATATCTATATATTATTATAAATTAAAGTCGCTTTTCGTGTCTGTCTGTGCGTGTGACCGGGTTGTTCTTCTAAAGGATTTTGATGCGGTTTTTAATCCGGAAGTTTTATGAGCACAATGCAGTCATATTAAACTTACGTATAGCGATACTATAGTATCAAACCAACTCGTTTTCGTAAATCTAATGTCTAACACTTTTTTCGTGTCTGTACTTGTATCAGTGGGATCAGTTGCCCGATTCAAAACGTTCATTAGGTCAACTCATCCCGCGGCATAAGTTCAAGCGGCCTCAGTTGACTAAAGAGCCAGAATAAAGCAATCTTGATGATTTTTCAAGTCGTAAAAATCGTGCGAAGCAGGGGTGGAACTCTTGTTAATATTATTAGAGGAAAAATTTGTGAGTTTGTATGTAAGGAGAAATCTTCGGAACTACTGATCTGATTTCGAATATTCTTACACTAATGGGAAGCTACAGTACCGCGGAGTGTCATAGGATATATTCAATGTTAAAACAAGAAATTTCATGCGGACGTTGTCGCAGGCAGAAGCTAGTATGACATACATTTGTAGCCGACTGTAATTATTCATTGTACAAAACTTTGAATAGCGGTGGAACTCCTCATTTTGTATAACGAGTTGTGTTTAATTCGTTTTATCTCAGTGCGCGTTGTCTGCCAGATGGAATTTAGCGAGTTGCAATTGTTTTTCATTTGTTTTTAATTTTTTCCATTAAATGTTTTGTTCGTGATTTGGTTTTAATAAAAACCCGCCAAGATCTGCGTGTTTATTAAGTACATACCTAATGAAAGGTCTATCTAATCGATTAAGCCTGTAATATATCAATGCTGGGTAATGTCAGGTAAAGGCTTCTCTTTCCCTTTTCCACTCGCGTCTGTCCACTGCAATGCGGGTCAGTCCTTTCGGTAGGAGTCAAGTTCGTCCCTCCATCTTTGTCTTGGTCTGCCGGGATGTTGTCTATCTAGCATTTAATGGGACTCCATGGGGATGGTTCTTCTATCCCACAGCATCAAGCAGCAGCGACAAGCGGCAGAAATGTCCGGCTCAAAGTTAAGACAAATAAGGACCTTTGATTTTGATATTATGTACTTACAACTATTACGCGTTAACGTTGTACATATCAAAATCAAAGGTACTTTTTTTTCTAACTCGACTTACAAAATACCTTTATATACATATATTAATTACTTTATTTATAAAAAATAAGTGAAACCCTCGCGTTGAATCGACTCTCGTAATTCTTGACCAGCTGATGTCACTATATCAACATTTTCACCCCTTCACTGCACCATACAGTACGGCGGACTCTTTTTATGTTATCGTCTTTGATAGACGACTAAATGAAACCCCTTCACCTGATTGATTAACAGAACCCAAACACGAGCTGGCCACAACAAAAGGACGACGACTTGACCTAATGTGCTGTGTGAGCAACAAATGCGATGCGATACGATACTATGCAAAATGATGCATCGAAACCTGTTAAAAAACACCGAAAATAAATAGGTACCTGAGCATGTAATGATTTGTGTGAGTATGTAATGAGTTGCACATTGATCAACTGTCATAGGTGTTGGTTCTCATAAAAATACATACCCTGCACACATAGCAGCAGGTGTGCTAGGTACTCAAGGCAACCGTAACAGCAGCTTTTACGGTTAGTCAAAAGCTTGTCTATTGCTTAGTCCTCGGAATACTTACGGTTTTGTATATGCAGCAATATCTTTTGTCCACACACAGATTTTGACAAACGATTTTTTGCTAGCTATGTCAAAATCTTCGTGTGGACGTAAAATTTTGAAATCGCAAACAAGTCGCCTGTGATCAACGTCACTGCGAATGAACCAAACATAATAGGTTTTTCTAAGACTTTGTTGTTTTCGTTTTTGTAATGATATGTATTTGATTACTAGTTTATTTATGTATAGTCCCCGTCACTAGTCCTTAAAGGCTCATTAAAAAATCAGCGTCAGACAGCATCTCTCTTTGCGGCATTAAAGCAGAAATGAACCTTTTTGTGCGCAGCCGTGAGGCACACACTATTGACGTTTGAAACGTTATTTTTATTTTGTGTTTACAACACTAAATAAAAAAAAAACAAACTTAAAAATAAACTTTAGTCTTTCTTCTAATTACGAGGATCAGTCTCTAGGTATAGAGCAAATACGCGATAGCTGCAGTTTTCCAGGAAAAGTTATGCAAAGTTTTATTGTATCGCTTTCCATCGCTTTATTGCGTTGCTTTCCATGTAGGATGGTGGGTTAGCGTCGCACGTCGGACAGTGATGTCGCGTATAGATAAGTGGCGTGCTATCCATCATTGCATTAGGGGGCGCAATATTTTATTGATTTTTCATGTATTTTTCCAACAACTTCCCCTTGTGGTGTTTTGGAAAAGAATAACAGTTTTGTGCAGTAGACAACTCCATAATCAATGTAGACTTTTGTGACGTATATAAACAAGTTGTGGTGTGTACACAACCAAAAAAATTATTTATAATTATGTAGATTTTTTTGAATAGATTTTTTTTATATTAAAATATTTAATATAAATGATTAAATTTTGAATAATTTTTTCTTTTTTCTTTTTCATAATAATTATTCATATTAGGACAAGTTGTGTTATTTAGTGAATAAATGGTTACTTTAAAATCAAAACAACAACTATTTAGTGTACAATAATGCCTTTAACATACACACATATGTACTGAAAATGCTTTATTTCCAGTAACAGTGTTATAGTTTGACCGAAACTGCTGTACTGCGCCTTAGGAATGCGCGGCGAGGTGGGGGGCGGGACGCCGTGAGCGATGGCGAATGAGCGGCCTTCACTGCCTCCCCATCTCGCCGCGCACATACCGAAGGCGCGGTACAGCGGTTTTGGTCAAACTATAGTGTGTTACTTAAGTGGCGGGAGCGGTTGGAAATAGTTTCACGTTTTATGCCAAAATAGCAAAAAAGGTAATAGGTGTATGATTATTTGTATGTATGTAAGTATATTCTCCTAATATTTGTTTAATTTTATTAAGGGCTGATTTTTCCATCGCCAGATAACTTTTATTTAAGGAATAAAATTGACGTTTGACCGTTTTTGTATGAAATAACTGTCAAAAATTCAAAATTATTCCTCGAATAAAGCTATCAGACGATTGAAAAATCAGCCCTTAGTGAATTGATAAACAATTCACTAAGGGTCGTTATGTCGTTGTTTTGTGTTTTTTTTTTTTGATGTTTGTGTTTTATTGTTGTTTTTTTTTGTCTTCTTTATTCTTTCACACGCTGTCTCTGTCTCTATCGTTTTCTCTCTATCTATTGTCCTATCGCTGGTATGCTGGAAGAGATTTCTTATGAAACAAACAACACCTTTACATAAACCTATTTTTCTGTTGTGTTTTTTTTCCTGTGTGTCAACAAAAGAGATAAGCAGGGTCGTCGGATATAGTTTAAATTTAGTAAGAAACGGATTGATGTTTTCGGATAAAATTTTATTTAATTAATAGAAAACCAACAGTTAATTTATCAAACTAAATTTCATTCGAAAACATCTATCGGTTTGTTACTAAACTTCTACTATATCTGACGACCCTGCATACTTATCTCTTTTACATTAATGGTAAAATAAATAGATATAGTTCCTACTACTATTATTATAAATTTCACGCCAAAACTACTGAACGGATTTGGATGAAATTTGGCACACAGATAGTTTATAACCAGAGTTAACACATAGGATATTTTTTATCCCGATATTCCGAAGGAATCGAAACTTATGCAGGTGGAACCGCGGGGTGCAGCTAGTAGAATATATGTATATTACGCGATTCCTTCATTTAACTTGTTCGCTTCGACACCAATCTATGTATTCTACAGTATTTTCCAGTCATGATTTGAGATAGGTCGATTAAATAATGATAGTAACCAATTAATCTAATAATAACATACGTGTCCTTATTTACACTACGAATTATCTCCTAAATTAACCACACACGATAATCGTGTGGTCAAATAGACACGAAATTATCCCAATTAGTGTGATATCGGAATACGATAATCCTATTAAACGTTTAATCTCCTATAACCGTAGGTAAGTTACTACTTTACGGATTACCGACCGTAATGAGTTTGATAGCAAAGTTCCTCTTAATTACGACCAATATGTACCCAACTTACTAAATGTATATTTGAATAAGTAAACACAGTTACCAACAGATAATTTGAGCTTCAAAACTTTGTTACTTTATGGTTTATTAGTCGATTTGCACGAATTTACTCGCCCGAAATGTGCGAAGTGCGAATCGTCACTTTTAAATAATATTAATTTGTCTTTTTTTTTTAAGATATAAACTAGTGCTTGACTGCGATCCCGCCTGATGGAAAGCAGTGATGCAATCGTTGATGGTAAAGCGGACTAATTTATAATGAGCCTATTCACTCTAGCCTTGAAGACACTTAAATTATAATCGGACGGGAAGACCGATGCAGGCAAATTGTTCCAGTCCTTCGATGTACTGGAAATACTTCGTATTAACGACGAGGCAAGACGCTTCGTCCGGATCGCGGCGGTGTCAACAACGTAAAGGTGGACACTCGCCATACGACGGGTTGTCGGATGATAGAACGGTGATGGCGGAATTAAGTCATGTAATTCCCGCGCACACCCTCCAGAATGCATCCTGTAGAATACCGAAAGGCTGGCTACCTTACGCCTGTGCTCCAGGCTTTGTAGATTGGTCTTAACTAAATCTGGATCACCAATTAGCCTCTTCGCACGCTTCTCCACTGAGTACAAAGCTGCTAGGTGGCATTTTGCAGCACCAGCTCATATGTGACTGCAGTACTCCACACACGATCGGACCTGCACTTTGTATAACATTAGAAGCTGTCCCGGTGTTAAGTACTGCCGGACCTTTGCAAGAACGCCAAGTTTCCTAGCAGCCATCTTGGCTTTGGACTCAATGAACCGCCCAAAGTTTAGGTTTGAGAAAAATTTCAACTCCCAAGAGCTGAAGGCGGTCGGTGCACTCCAAGGATACATTCTGAAAAGCAGGAGCCAAGGTGAACGGGCTCCTTTTGGAGGTAAACAGACGCTTACGTTTGCAAACAAATGCTTGAGTTTTGGCGGCGTTGAATCCCACAAGGTTGACTTCGCCCCACTTGGAGACTGCTGGAAGTGCGACATTCGTACGGTCTACCATAGCCTCTCTTTCGGACCGGATTACTTCCTTATAAGCCCGAGCACTCGGCAGGTATCTCTCTACAACTGTGCTATCATCTGCATACCCATAGATTCCGGGAATAAGCACATCCTTGATATGCAGCAGGAAGAGAGTTGCAGAGAGAACTGACCCCTGAGAAACACCGGCATTAGTCGTCATGGGCTCCGATGAGCATCCGTCGACAATAACTCGGAGAGACCGTTCACTCAGGAAGTCTTTTACCCAGTCAGTCAGACCAGGGGAAATGGCGTACATTGGAAGTTTACTCATAAGGCTAGCGTGCCATACCCTATAGAAAGCCTTCGAGACGTCTTCGTTCTACAGGCAACACGCACGAAGTCAATTTATTTGTAGGCTAGACGACAACTACGTGTTCTTAACTTCATTGCATAACATTCACGAATAAATTAACTTATTTAAAAGTGAAGTAATAGTATTATTTAAAAGTGACGATTCGCGCGTTTCGGACGAGTAAATTCGTGCGAACAGCTACTTTAATACGTCACTCAAATTGGCAATTCTTAATTAATTTCTTGGTTTTCTTTACCCTAATTAGGCATGTTTATCACCTAGGCTTAACTGTTTCCTTTGAAACTCTGTTCTTTAATTAATTCAGTAAAATATTGCGTATGGGAAAGCAACGAGCTATTTCGGTCCGCACATGCTCGGCTCACTCAAATTGGACTAAAATTGTCTCCTAAACACACGAGAATAAATTAGTTAAGCTCAGCTGCTAATTCTTAATAGTTTATGCAAATCTGTGACAAACGGCCCCTTTGTAAACCTCCCATCCCTCTCTGACGTCATCTCGTTTCAAGATGAAAACAAAATGCTGATTTGCATGTGCAAATAACATTGTAGTGAAATCCAAACAGCAATTTGGGAGACAATTGGGTACCAGCTGCGTCGTCCCTTCTGAGTTTGGGGACAAGAATTAAACAATAATTTCTTGCTTTCGTCAAGAACTACTGTCAAGGGCTTCATTGTTTTCTTGTTAGAGCACCTGATTCGTGAAAATGCTCTCGAGGGGTCTTAGATTAAGACGGAATTCCAGTTAATTTTGAGGAAATTTTAGACACACAAAGGCAGATGGTCTTTGTTTAATTAATTCGTCCGTAATATAGAATATTCAACCTGTCAACTGATTTCAAAGTGTCTATTACTAACGTGCACAAATAAATCCTATTGAAAATTGACAAATTTAAAATAAACAATGGCGCCGAATCCCTTGTTCACAAACTAAACAAAATTTAAGTTCACTGCATCATTTTCTTTCTATTTAATTAAGAAAAGAACAGAACATAATTAATATTAGTTTAGTCCTGTCAAATTAAGATACCCCATAGACAAGTTTAGACGTGATTAAAAAAATTGGCTACTAATACGTCAATTTACGTCAGGCCCTGACTAATTTGACAGGACTAAACTAATAATTATGTTCTGTCCTTTTCTTAATGAAATAGAAAGAAAAAGATGCACTGAACTTAAATTTAGTTTAGTTTGTGAACAAGGAATTTGGCTCCTATATCTGTTATTTTTTATGAGAAATCATACAACAGATAAAAATAAACAGGAACTAAATAAACGGCGGTAACCAAAGCAACATTTCAATTTTCCTTAATCAATAATCTATAAACTCTAGAATAAACACAAAAAATATGATTAATGATACAATCTGCAAACGAAGTTGCACTGCAAATTAAAAGGAATCTTGCAACAATGGTTCCCTATCAAACGCAGCGCCGAACACATAAAACTGTCATGTGCATTATGCACCCAATAAATATTATTCCCAGTAGACACTACTAATGCTATTTAGTCTCTCCAGAGATGTAGGTCACTATGCTATATCTATGATTTTCTGATAACACTCAATAAAACACCCTAATATCTTTACTCAAAGTTCTATTTCCCACTATCCTAATTTTCCAATGCAACGTCAATCAAATATCGACTTTGACAGCATGGTTTACGGTTAATGTTTCAATGACAGTAGCATTGTATGCAAAAAAATGTGCACACGACTAGGGTAACTGATTTGTGCACGCGTCTATTGCGTGGGGCGTCTAATGGTTTCTGCGTTCGTTCAGAAGTTCAAAACACGAGCGCATTTAATTTATGGTTCGCAGAAGAACGTAGGATTATCCATTGTCAACATTATCTTAAATATTTTATGTTCAATTAAGTTTGCTTTTATTTTCTGTAGCTATAAATTTCACCGCAACACAAGATATCGCGTTCGGGGATCGTATTAGTAAACTAACCCTTCGTTTTCCTTGTTTTATATAATATATTACTTTCGATAAATATTTATCTTGCATACATAATAATATTATGATTCTTTCACGTTTTTTCTTCGACCCAGCTTAACTGTTGTGTATCACGTTTCCTCTGACAGTTTGAGTAACTTTTTGGTCAGTGCCGGAAACGTTATTAACAAAACATTATTTAGTATTATTTACATAACTATTAATTACTTATGACTCCACATAAACCTGTTGATTGATAAACTTGACTGTCCACTTCCGTTGTCCTCCATAGCAACTCTTTTTTTCACCCTTACTGGTGACCGCAATTATCTATGTATTATCTTACCGGGACGTATAGTTAATATAAACTCTTTTACAAAAAAAAAAACGGCACCTAAGCAAATAACCTATTTCATTGGTACGAGTACCTTCAGTTAATTTGATTATTCTAACGGGGAAAAATACTTCCACGGTGAACCAAAACAGTCCTGTTCCACATAACCAAGGACACCATTAATTAAGGACTAAGGACATCATTCATTTCATACCCAAAAATAAAATTGCTTGAAAATGCCAAAAATCATATTCTTATAACATGTTTATAGTTAAAACAAATTAAAAGTTGGTATTCTTTTAATGTTATGCTTAAACACTTGTTATAAAAATAAGATTTTTTAATTTCATTTTAAATCTCAAATAGCAGCCGGGGGTTAATTGTATACTTTCGCTGTAATAATAAAACATGCTCAAGAGTGTACTTTTTTATTCTGGCACTTTAATTTTTGGGTATAAAATGAATAATACACTTGAATGATGTCCTTTTAGTTATTATTTTATTTATATGAAATAAGTAGGTACGCTAACTGCAAGACTTTCTGACGGTAAACTTTTTCCTAAAATAATACATATACCTACCTGATAAAGTACCTGCAGTACAACAAACACTACTCGTCACTAAACTAAAACCCGAGACAAACTTCGTAAGCCCATAATTAAAATAGACAATAAACTTTATCCGCGCAAGCCGCGCGTCTTAAACCCTACGTAAAGGGCAACCACCCCGGACTGTTTACACAGTAACCTACATTGCTGCTTACCACGAGGGATGGCATCATTAATGATAGGGACTTGATCGGGGACCCTCCGTGACTTTGAATGCATTGAGCGTCATTCAGAATGGTTTGCTTATAAGATTTCAGTCAGGCAATTTTGGAAATGTCAAAAATGTGTTTGAATTGGTTTGTTCTAGTAGCTGGTGGTGAATATGGTTAAATAATAAGGCTTTTGGTAGGCTTAGCACTTGGTTAAAATAAGTAACTTTTTAATTTCACTACAGAAATACAGGTTCAAAATAAATTAACTAGCGCAACTTTGCAGACGTGGTAGTAAGATATTTACTGTGTTTAAATAAATAATAAAATGAATATCTAAACACGATCAAATAAAAAATAAAAATATATTTTATTATTTTAATGTGAATGTGTTGTTTGATCATGATTAGATATCTTTTCTTTCTTTTTTTTTTAAAAAACGTTGCCCAACACTAGGAATTTCTCCTGTGTCGTGGGTGCGTTTACAAACATTTAAACTCACATACACAAACAGCCAGACCCGGAACAATTACTTGTAGGCCATACAAATATTTGTTCCGTGCGGGAATCGAACCCGCGACACGCAGCGCAGCAGTCAATCGCTTAACCACTGCGCCAACCGTGCCGTCCGATCAATACTGTCACGTCTGCGGACTTTCGCTAGCTAATTCAATTTGACCCTGTATATTGGTAAAATGTGGCGTATTTTTTTTTGTACGTACTTAACATTACCTAACCTAACAACAGAAGCCCAAGCCCTTAGTTAAATACTTTTTTTTTATTACATTTCACTGATTGGATTCCGTACCAAACCATGGGACGCATAAAAGAAAATCGACGTTAGTTCAGTTCCAATTTCAATATCAGATCGAGTCCGTGCCGATCTATTGTGAAATACGTCCGAGAGGTCGGAAGTAAGCACGATGAGCCGAGGTGGGCGTCACCAGTGCCTTTCATGCCACCCTGTACGTATATTCCATTCAAATTTTTACCCTCAGAACGGTAGGCATGCTCGATGAGTACTCTGACGTCCATTCAATGCAATTTGATGAAGCCAACGCGGTGTACGCTATTCAAACTGAATAGGATTGGCCACGACAATACTGTGATTTAATAGAACCGCACTGAAATACCGGTTTACATGACATAGCCTGGTTTCCGACGTATTTGTCGTACAGTAATTGAGTTAATATTTGGGGAATTTAAGACATGATCAAAGGCAGACTTTGGGTTGATAGACATTCTTACACAAAGGTGCGTAACGGTATTACCATAATATAATCAATTTGGTTGTAAAGGCATCTATTTTGCGTGATATAATATGTTGCTGTTCATCAAACTAGTTCATATCAAACACATTATTGATCCTCGAGCTATATTTGAAGCAGCGTCTGCCAAGTAATCCCTGGAGCACGCTTTTTATCGATTTAAACATTTTATTGCTCTTTCCCCTTCACGACAGTCTTTTATGCAGCTTAAACACTGATTAAAAATCGTATTAAAAAGCTTTACATTTGACGTGGAAGAACATAACTCATTAAAATCCGCCAACAATTTAATTTTCATTCAAAACCAGCGCTCACATTAAAACAATTACAAAACACATCCAACACAGACAATTCTTGTCACTGTTTACCGGATTTCACCGAGGCAATAAATCTGCCAACGACGACAAACAACTAAAACTGAGTTATAACAACAAAGTCAAATTACTGAAGGAGTTTACCGCATCTAGGGTAGAAGGGGGAGCAACCGACACCGGGGTGTAGGACGACCTCAGAATACTGATGCACCTAACTCTCGAAAGATTTTCGGATCGGGACTTTCTTTTCTTTACAATGGTTCCTACTCTTGGGGCATATCAATAGCACGCGGTTATGTCGTTAGAAAGTTTCTTCGGGCCACACCGTCGACATCGATTTTCGGGCTTAAGGGGAAGTATGCGTGTGGCGGGAATAATACTGAGGTTCGTGGTGATAGGTTGGAGAGACTGATATATTGGTTAGTGCACTGGTGTTTGTTATTGTTTAATCGTGACGGGTATTTGGAGTATTGTTTCATTGTGTTTTGTTTTTCATGCTGTGTGTGTGTGTGTGTACAGACACAGCATGAAATGGGGCAATAATATAAGGTAACAGGCAATTAGATTGTGTCAAGCTGCAGTGCAATGAAAGATGAATTGAAGATAATATTTTCGTTCATCTTATTTTTTATTTATGGTTAGACTTTTGGTCGTTCTTTGGCCAAAGAATGAGAATTACAATTCAACTTATCAATGTTGCCAGTCTTCTGGGCACGTTTCTGGATGACAGCGATGTGAACGAGTACTTCGACGAGTACTTTGTTTTTTGTATACTTATTAATTTAATTTAGTAAGTAAATAGTTAGTTCTGATAAATATCATAAAAGTTTTTTTTTCTAAATCATTTAGCGGCTATTATCCCTTCTACGAAGCAGCAGATATTTTGTCACCGAACACTTTGCTTGGCTATAAAATTGTAAAAAGGTATCCTTACCCAAATAAATATACCAAAACATTAAACACAGCACTGAGTACACGCTCGCATAATCCTCATCAGCTTACGCCATAACAAGAAAGAATTAAATCAATCAAAACCAGCCAGTTGGTCCGTATTAGTGAGCTTACAAGTAATTCTATGGGAAATAATCGATCTCCCTCACTTATCTAGGACATTAGGCACATGCGATCCCTTCATTTAATTTACATGAAAGTATCGGCGATTCATTTTTCTGTAAAAGGGGATTATCTATACGGAATAGTGATCCCCTGGGCATTTTGTGTATTGTAATACGTTAGAGTATGTCCCCATACGTTGGGTAGATTTATTGAATTATGAAAATTAAATGAATGGGCAGTTGGAATTTGAAGTTCTTTTCAGATGTGTTAATGTGATTAGGTTATTTTTTGCGTGTGTAACTATTTTTATTTGGTAGACACAAAATAGCACCGTAAACCATAGCAATGTAGTTAACTCAAACATAATTAATTAACTACATGAAATCATAATTTTCTCCATCAATAAAGTTTCATCATAATCAATCATAATTTTGTATGTATTTAGTATTTTATACGTCGTTATGAAAATCAACAATTTAATACAAATGTAAATAAATATTACAGAATGAACTGTACCACCTTTACACCCTTTGTACACGGCACGGTTTCTTTACGGTACGGCGTTTAAACCGCGCCGTAGAAAAAAACGAGTCCATTAACTAGCTTCCATAGTAATCCAAACAACACTGACGAATAAACCGTTGTTCTTCACGGCAGAAAAACTTGTACGTACAAAGGGTCTATCCTTAAAATAATCGTTTACTTATCTACGCATTCTTTAAGCCCCAAACATCTAACTAAATCAATTCCGTTTATACACAATGTTCCATTGAAACGACACAGCAGCCATTGCATTCTGTACATTCAGGTAGCAAACCCGTAAGAGGCCGGATCAGAGCGGGCCCGCCTAAACTCTGTTCACGGACTTGGAAAATTGCATTCGTTATCGCATATCCGTATCCGGACTGCCTACTTGCATTGTAGCATTGTTTTAGGGGAGATACGGTAGAAAAGAAGGGGAGAGAATGTTAAGATGTTGTGCTGAAGTAGCGTTGAAATAAAAGTTGGCAATGGGTAAATTGATTGAAATTTAAAGAACGAACTAAATGAGGAAGAAACAAAAAATACATGTATAATAACATCGTGTTTTTTTTTTCAAGTGCAGGTTTTAGTAATATGCGTATTAAAATAAATTCAAAGTACCTACCGTTAATTTGTTTAGTGTCAAATACGGTTGCTTAAATGGTAATGTTGATAATTTAAATGTTAGAAGTAGTTTCGAGTTAGGTTTATACATTTCAAAAAATCAATGATCTTTTTCACCCGATACAGTAAGAGATAGAGATTGTATGAGAGATCAAACGTTGTTAATTTACAAAATACACACTGAAATATATGATAATTGTTAGGCTGAGCAGTGGTGGTCCAGTGGTAACGACTGCGACTTACGAGATGACGTAGGAGGTCGCAGATTCGAACCTTGACTGGCGCTTTACTTTGTGTAAATTATTTCATCACCACTGCTCTCAAAACGGTGAAGGAAAAAATCGTGAGGAAACCGGCATGTCCTAGAACCAAAAATTCGAAGACATGTGACATCTAGCAAGCCACACTGGGCCCGCATGGTGGATTATGGCCCATTCTCTCTCGCCGAGAGTTGGCCTAAGTCCCAGCAGTGGGAACATTAGAGGCTGCTTATGCTTATTATGCTAACTGTTCTTATTTTTAGAATCACAGTGAAGAGGCCTTTTTTAAAAAGAACCGCTTCTTATGTTATTTTTTCTTATACATCATTTACATAGTTTTTATAATGGCCCGCGAAAAAAGGCATCAATATTTTACTGACTTTTTTACATCTAAATAAATAACCCAACACAAACGGCTGACCGCAGTCATGTCCACGTTATGTCTGACTACTAACAATACCTCCAGTCCATTGTATGGACAGTGAGTAACAAATGTCAGTCGCTCTCAGTAAATAAATGTCTGACACAAATTGATTTATTGGCGATCGCGACTCCAATCTACTGTGATGTCCCATCATGATGGGTGCCATTATTTTTGGGTCAAAAAATGGACGTGAAATGAGGCTGGCCGGCGAAATTCAAGGTTTATTTTGGGAATAAAAATGCTGATGCGAATTTATCAATTTTTGATGACGGATACGTAAAAATATATAATTTTTTATGATCTGTGTGATAATTATACCTAGTGATGGAAGTTAAAAGGATGTTGACAAACAAATCTACTGAAAAATAAATTGTTTAAACCATTTCATCAATCTAGCGGATTTATGAAATAGTTTAAACAATTTAGGGCCGATTTTTTAATCTCCAGATATCTTTTAACTGAAGAATAAAAATTGCGGTTTGACAACTTTTGTATATAAAATATTATAGCGCATATTTATTCTGAGTAAAACTTATCTTTTATTTTTGTATCCTCTACAGAAATAACTATTCCTATTCTAAAGAATAACTTTCTCAGTTTTGGCCATTGCAAAAGCTCCAAATCATGAAGTCCATTGCCTTCCATAATTACTTATTTCACCTGCCAATACATTTTCTTCAACCCCATACAAAAACCAGGGAGACATCAAACCGATTCAGTACCCAGCGAAAAGCATACTTCCCTACACAATCCCCCCTCCTGTCTACGCGACAGACGACATCTCCTGAATGACCTATTCATCCCAGTTCATTCTGCTAATGGAGTTGCCTTTTTAAGGTGCAAATAAATAGTCAGTGCGCTTCAAAGAGTCCCTCTCACAGTTAAAATGTGGCTAATTAATTAAAAATTTCCTACACTTTGGCTACTTAGGTAATTTACGAAAATATTGCCTTAATTTTTCTTTAGAGTTTTGTTTTATTTAGGTTCTAATTTAGTTTTCCTGGTCTCCTTTTAGTTGGTGTCTGAGGGCTTTTAAGTAAGTAGCTTCTTATAAAATTCTATGAAAGGACAGTGACGTCTTTTATGAATTTTGAAGCTTATTTTGTTGAGAAGATTCTTGGTTTCTTCCGTAGAGTTTTACTCAAAAGTCGTCTAATCAGATTTTGTTTTATTAGTTGTTTTCTTATTTCTACTCTTCTGTCATCCAAACTTTAAGTTAAAGTTTTCATTCTTATACCAGCACCCTAATTGAGTAGCACATTTATCAATCACAATCTGAATAATTTTGAAGGATATTGCTAGTCCATTGTTTCACACTCGTATGTTCCAAAAATTTGTCAGATCAACAACGTACATAACGCAATTAATGTTGTTGAACCGTCAAAATGAAAGCTATTCTACTATTAGTGTGTTACGCATTACCCCGATGTGTAGTGTACGGTGTATGTTTAACTTAACAGAACTGTCACGCTGAAAAAATTGTAAAAGCCAATTATTTTTAAAAGAACCGTGGAGTTCCTTGCCGGCTCTTCTCCATAGGAAACGACCAATTAGAACCATGCACCCAGCTTCTGGCGTTTCATAAGTGCCCATGTTGGTTCATGTGAAATAAATATTTTGATTTTTGTCATTCTGAAGCAGTTTGTTTAATGTAATTCCAGAAATCCAAAAGTGATGTAACTTTCACTGCCCCAATACAAAACAAATAAAGCGCCATTCCAAGATCCAAAAGGAAATATTTACTTATTCATTTAAGATTCCGTTATGCATTATTAGGATGGAAAACGCCAATCTCGCTGGGAGGCAGCATTCTTCACAACAGCTTCTGTTAGCTCCACATGCCGATATAATTGAACATTCTCAAGTGCCTTAAATATTTGCGACTAGCGAACAAGCCTGGCTTTGCGCTCAACCATGTTCTGTGGATATTTGTGATTATTGATCGGAAGATTATGTTCATGCTGCTTATAGAAATAGAAAATATTTTATAGTCCTACCGATCTATTCTGTAAAAATCTCACCGTGAAAACTTAGGTGAAGTGAGCTGTCATTTCACCTGATGCTAAGAAATTAGGGATCGACACTATTGATAGCTCACGTCAAAATCACTTCACCGGAGTTTTCACGGTGAGATTTTACAGAATACGGTTGTTAATACAATAAGCAGGTTCACAGGTTAACAGCAAGTTGAGACGACATGAGTGTTGTTTTTAAAATACTACCTACGGCTGGGTTACAATATATTATTTGCCAGTGAGCCCCAAACAAGACAGTAAGTCTGTATCTCTGGGCTCGGGGTACAAATTCCAGAGTGGAGACTAGTAAGGTGGTAATAAACTACTATTCCGACAATTTTCAAGACACACAAGACAAAAAACAAGGGCAGGTGTATAATGACTAACAATAAATTTTCTTTTTTTTTTTCTTACTTATTATCTTAAATTTAAATTATATAATAAAGGTACAGCACATATAACTTTTTTATTTAACGAGACATATGGTGGACTTAAGTTCTTCGTCAACATCTAATGTTTTGTTCCTCCCTCTCACAGTGAGAAAGCCTGTGTCCCAGCAGTGGGAACATTATAAAAGTCAAAGTCAAAGTCAAATCATTTATTTCAAATAGGCTCATAAAAGGAACTTTTGGACGTCAAAAATAAAATTAAAATAAAATTGATTCTAGTCGCCCCTTCCAAAAGGTAGTTTTCGTATGGAGAAGAATGGGCAAGAAACTCCACCGTTACTCTTTTAAAATGTTTTACAATATTTTGCATACATTAATTATATAGTTATATTATTATGTGAAGACGATGCACCTTAAAATAAAATTACTATACCACAATAGGTAAAAGAATTAAAATGGATAAATGAAACCATGACATATAAATTAGGTATTTGATATACATGGTGCTCACACGAACTTTCCAAAAGTAGACGATTTTCATAAATAAATAAGGAGTAATAAGTCCGGGTGTGACTTTAAGTAATTACAGAATGTAAATCTATGTCAAAGAAAAAAAAAAAAAAAAGAATAAATTATACAATTACATTAGCAACCAGTTTGATTTTGTCTAGACTCTAGAGATTGTCCTATGGACCAGCATGTTTCCAAGCATTCTTATCTTGGATATAATCCTCTAATTTGTAATATGGATATAATCCTTGGATATAATCCTTGCTTACAAAGTGTAATTTTAATATAAGTTTTAAATTTTCTTTAATTTAATTGCAATATTTCACAAGGTATTTTGTTGTAACATTTAACACAGTACCCCATAAAAGATGTATGTACTTTAGATAATCTGAAAAAAATCTAATTTATCTTTATTTCTAGTATTAGTATTATGTCTATCACTTATTTTAATAAAAAGATGAAGGCTGATTATACTTGTGTGTGTATAATTGTTCCTTTCATTCAGTACCTTCATAAAGATCCAGGTTCAATGTATTCAGCATTTCATTATCCAACATAAGTATTAATTTCGAGTTCCTACTTACCAAGCAAAACCAAAGACAATAGACAGACAGATGCGCCAGACACTCCATTTCATACTGTTTGGTAATAAGTCGGCAATAAAGCGGGTCTTGCATTTATAATCCTCGCCCCGCTCCCCCCGCAATACCCCGTTTAGATCCGTTCGGTATTGGTAATGAAAATTCGAGACGTCTCGCCGCGGATTTTACTCTTGTTTGGGGAATCCGATTCCTTTGAATGACGGAAGGATTGGAAAAATTGTGACTGATTAATCTGAGAAGTTTTCGTTTTGTTGTTGGCTTAAGATTTTCTAGTATAAAACAATCTTGTCTTATTCTTTAGAGACTTTGTGAAAAGGGCAAAAAACAGAATATAATAAACATAATCATAGCCTATAATGTTTCCACTGCTGGGACAAAGGCCTCCTCTGTGTGAGAAGGAGTGAGCTGTAATCCACCACTCGGACCCAGAAAACAGAAATCCAGAACAAAATAAGGGAATTTTTTGCCAATCAAGATTTTCTAAGGTTATAGATAAAGCAAAAGTGTTTAATGAAAGAATGAAAGTCTGACAACCAGTCTTACAAAGGGGTATCGTATTACCCAGTAACTGGTTGTGGAGGTCAGGTAGGCAGTCGCTCCATGTGAAATACTGGTATTCAACTGCATCCGGTTAGACTGGAAGCCGACCCCGACATAGTTGGGAAAAGGTTAGGCAGATGTTGAATTTCGAGAGATTAATGTTAAAGAATAGCAATTGGATGATCAATTACAACTCAAAATCATAAATAGGTCCTGAGATCTTGTTTACCTTAGTCATAGGTACTCTAAGGTAGACGCGGGGTGAGGGATAACAAAGCATGTATCGAAACATATGGCTAACTGCGAACTGTCCGTTAGTCCGTCAGCTGTACTTAATAATGTATTAACCTAAGAGCATTGTTAAGTAACCGGCTGCCCGCAGCCAGCTTACATTATGCTTGGTTAACCGATACAAGGATTGTTATGGTCTAAATTATAGGTTTGTGGTTGCTAATATTTGCCTGACACCCTATGAACTTTGATATATTATACAGGATAAATTTTTTATCAGTGCAAAAACTGTAATCATGAAATTAACACATGATTCTAGACCCGCTAGCGTAGAAATTTTATACGGTTTTAAAAAATAAAGTCAGCTCTTTCATAGAAAATTTCAATAACTAGGCGGTCAAAATATATGGCAGAGCAAATTTTTTTTTTAATAACCGACAAAAATTTTCAACGCTGAGGTTTCAGAATCATGTACTGAATTCATGGTTACAGTTTGCGCACTGATTAAAAATGTATCCTGTATTAATTGGTTGCGAAGAATCCTGAAAAACTGAAATAAATTGCGTCAATAATGACAAAATAAAAACATGATAATTGTAATAGGTGTAAAGAAGGTCTCGTAAGTATAGCATCTAAGTAGGTTTGTACCGTATTATACAGTAAATTATGGTTTAAACATTCATATACAAAATTCAATCTTTCTTGAGAATCACTGGCTCAAACCCTTTCGAAATAAACTTTTCACTTACTAATTGAAGCTTACAAAATGTCCCCGCATACCAGATTTGGCGACTTATTTGATATGATTTGTTAATCGCTAAAGTGGGGAATTCCGAGGGTGAAATGTTTCCCCCAAACCATTATTGTGACGATGCATTTCCGCAAAGAAACGCCTTATTCAATAAATTTGGCGAATATTACCCTCCAGTTACCTCACAATACATTGTTTTTGGAGACAGAAAACTTCAAGCAATGTTACCGCTAAGACAGTGGCAATGATAACCATTCTATTTTGTGGCTACGTCGCGACACAGGACGGTTTGAAGTTTTAGCAAGTGATTTATTTTCTTTAAATAACAGATAGAGAGTTTATCTGTAAGCATAAATTCTATATTGTGTGTGCCAAGTGATGGGTTTTTGAAGTGAAACTTGGCGATGATTCGGTAATTGGTCGAGAATTGAGAATAAAATTTCAAGGACGCGTCACGTTTAGGCACATTTCGCTACATGAGAGACAAGAAAACTCTCTCTTTCTCTCACACTAAATCTCTCTCATTTTATTTTTTTTACCTTCACTTCTATCATGTGTACGGTGCTGCACGCGATTTTTTTTCAAAGTTCACAACCCTGTCTTTCGAAACCTGTCTTCAAACCAGAATAATTTTAGCAGCAGATAGTCACAATGTAACCTCAATCCTACCGAAACTTTAACAAACCTCATTACTTATTCGTCCTCAAGCCTCGAAACGATCACAAACTTTATCCGTCAGAACTCACGTCCAAAAAATGGTACAAAAGTCCTGAACTTTAAATACAGCCAGGATAACCGTCCCGTTATCTCGGACGCTTTGTGATCGGGATTCGACGGCTAGGGTATCATGAATGAGTAACGCTAGAGGTCATGAATGTTTTATAAGTCGCTCGGTGATACCCGGGTCGATCACACCT
Organism: Apamea epomidion; assembly: GCA_947507525.1. Taxonomy (NCBI): domain Eukaryota; kingdom Metazoa; phylum Arthropoda; class Insecta; order Lepidoptera; family Noctuidae; genus Apamea; species Apamea epomidion. Next base: position 13,691,165 of record OX382230.1, on the reverse strand, counting down.
CTATCGCCAAGGACACGGGATACGATGGGAGATATTATTATAACGTGGCCTTTTGAGGGTTGATTTTTTCGGGTGCTTGGATTTTCATTGATGTTTTGTACTTTTTCTTCTAGTGGCTGTTTTAATTTAGTAAAGTATTTTTTTATTTTTCGAAGACTAGTTTTTCTTTGGGACACAATGCTCTTTTGTCATTATTCATTACTAAAATAGGATGGAGAGATGCAGAGGGGCCCGTGGCTAAACAATAACAACCACACAGGTCGATCGATCAGGTTAAGCTACGCTGGCCGCGGTGGGTCTGTGGATGGGTGACCATCTTTACATACCGAGACCCCTCCGTGCTTCGGAAAGCACTTAAGCTGTTGGTCCCGGCAGTCATTCCTGGATCTTTGACAGTCGTTACGGGTAGTCAGAAGCCCGAAAGTCTGACAACCAGTCTTACCAAGGGGTATCGTATTACCCAGTAACTGGGTTAAGGAGGTCAGATAGCCAGTCACTCCATGTAAAATACTGGTATTCAGCTGAACCTAGTTAGACTGGAAGCCAACCCCAACATAGTTGGGAAATAATATACTTGAGAAAAGGCTAGGCAGATGAATTACTAACTTAGGATAAGTTTTTTACTAACAAATGAGTCATGGTTACTTAAAATAAAAAAAATAATTGTACTAAATACTATCTCAGGTTTAAGAGACCACTGTATAAAATGGCATCATGACCACTTTAAAAGTTTGACATGAGCTGAAGGTACTTAGCATTTCCTATCCGTCAAAAGTATTTTTAGACGTAGCTTGATAAAAATTATGAGTCCTCAGACTTTTGAAGGGCGGGCGTTTTTGGGGGACTGTCTTTTGTAATTTTAATGTTCGAAAAGTGCTGATTCTCAGCCTAATTTGAATAAATGACTTTTGATTTTGATTAAATATACATATAACCCACACATTAATCTCATTATGAAATTCCTTAGAAATCGAGCCTTCCAGCAATAAGCTACAAATACCAAAACAACTCATTATATTTCCTGTTACAGTCCTAACATTAGGCATAAACACACGGAACAATCGAAGCACACGTACGTACGGCAGATTTCCCGGATCGAAGTGAACCCGGACATCCTTACCCTATCCGATAATGGCGCAGATTTATAAAATATTCAACGTCTTCAGGGTTATTTATGAGCCCTTCATGCTGGAACAAAAGCTTTATGTTAGTCTCCTAAGGTTTGTTAATGTGAAAATAAAAACAAGTTACCGAATAATGTTGGGTAAATATAAATGTTTTGACGGTGTATTTTCGTATGCTTGTTATTTTTGTGTCAGCCATTTTGTGATTTAAGTATCAGTTTCTGGGAAAGAAACATAGTACGATGGCGATGGATTCTATGCGATTTGTTTTGTCTAATAAGTAATGGGAATTTTTAAATAAACTCTACTAATTGAGAAATTACAAATGAGCATTGGTTATTTTTTAAGGTACCTACTAAACTGCTACTTTTAAGAAAGTACTTTACCGTACCGTATGTTACAAAATATTTTTAAAAGATTTGAAATTGAATGTTAAATCATTTATTTAAAATAGATTGAACATAAAAGGCACTTTTGGGCGATAAAATTTACAAAAAAAAAAATGTTTCTAGTGGCCCCTTCCGAAAGGTAGTTTCATATGGAGAAGAATGGGCAAGAAATTCCACTTCCAAAGAAGAAAGATAATCACAAATTCAAGTCTTTTAATATAACTTGAGAAAGATTTGTATCGTCAAGTTGAACCTAATTTGACAGCTCAAATAAAATCCATGCAACAACAGCAAGGCTTGAACTACCCCCACTAAAATTCCGATGAAAAATCCCACCCTTACTACAGCTATAATAAGCGGCTGAAGTTCAAAACGCACTATAAAGACATATGATTGAGGAGTAGAGCTGACGGTTAATTACATGTTTGATGCGTATTCACACGGGGCGATTTGTTCACGCCCCCGTGCCTTATGGACCTGTCACACCGGCGTAAAACTTTATAAAAACGATAATTTTTTTAACCATTTACGGGAAAGTTAAGAAAGGGTTATCGATAGTACGGGCTATGTTTTTTTATGAAATAACTTTTAACTCTACTTAAGATTCTTTTACAGACAATTACAGAGGGTTTTTTACACACTACGGAGTCCGAAATAGTACTGAAAATGACAGATTTTCGTGACGGCTGCTACAATATGACGGAACCGCTGTTCTTGGAAACCGTGGCTTAAGTAGGTATATCGATGGTTTCAACAAACATTAATAGGTTAATTACAGAAACTTGTTCTGAATTTGTGTGTTGTGAGATTTATGTATTCGACGTAGGTTAGAACTTTGTAGGCCTTGTAGACTTTAGATATTTTTTTTAATTTAATAAGTACGTGTTGACAAACCTGCGCTGTCCTTCTATACCCACTGTAATTTGAAAACATTGTAAAAGCCATATGCCAAGCTTTTTCCCAACTACGTTGGGGTCGGCTTCCAGTCTAACCGGATGCAGCTGAATACCAGTATTTTACATGGAGCGAAAATAAAACATTGTAAAAGCCAATTATTTAAAAAAAACTAACCATGAAGTTTCTTGCCGGCTTTTCTCTATAGGAAACGACCGAATTGGAACAGTGTTCTGACGTTTCATAGGTGCCCATTCAGGTTTATGTGAAATAAAATATTTTGATTTTGGTTTTGACGCGTTGATGGTTAGTAAGTCATAAAAAAATATCGTGGAATTTCACTTTATTATTTCTCCAAAGAAACATGCAGCACCTACTTCCGTCATAACCATTAATAACTCACCGTGAAGTTAATCATTTATAATTTAAACTAAATCAACATTACGCCAGTATACACGGAACTTTCTACTGCATTATACGAAGGAAACAGCAACGCCTTTTGCATGTCGCAAATAATAATTACGAACACGTCTACTGGGTAACTAGCAGGTAGTGGCATCAAGTGCGACTATTTTATTCGCGATATTTATTTTATTTCGCTGTTTGATTTTCTGTGACGAATGTGGAAAAACCTGGGTGAAATCTTTATGCAGTTTTTGGATGAAAATTGGTGTCATTACAAAGGAGTATTTCTAAAAGGTTGTATATAGAATTAATATTAAGAACTATTTAGAGATATGTGCGCGTTAGCGTTGAAAGAAAGGTCTGAAGGCGGAGAAAATGATGCAGAGAAAGGATTTTTTTAATTAAGTACACGATTCTAGGCAAAACAGAATCGTACTGTGTACTACGTATTTACTTTTTGCAGTTCAATTGTATGAATAAGTCTTACAAGTTGGAGAAATCTCAAAATAAAAAAGCTGTAGAAAATAGGAAATCGATTCAAGAAAAGTTCGTTCGTTCGTTGTCTACATGTCTTTTTATCTACTCTCCTATCGTAGGTATGCATGAAGAGATTTCCTTAGAAATAAGCATCACCTTTATATGAGTGTATACAATATTGTGAGTGTATATAATATAATATATAAATAGTTAAATAAAGAAAATCAGTTAAACAATTTTTATTTAAACAAGAACAGAATCTTATTTTTCTGTTTTTTTTTTTTTACTTTTTGCAATTTGATTGTATGAAAATCTTTAGGAATTGAAGAGAAAAACCAATGTATGTCAGCTGGCTCTATTCCCACGCGTGTTGTAAATTCATGTGCCTGCATGAACCAAGGAAAACACGATATCATGTGTGCAAGTAGGCAATGAACTTTACTTGGATATCAAACAACGATACTGAACAGATTGGTAACTAAAATGATTTAAAACAAATCAAAGTCTTTGATAAAGTTTCAAAGAAAATTAGGGTCATGTTTTAATCCAATCAGATTCTGATAAATATCAATATTTCACACATATTGCCGAGATTAACAGCTAAGTAAAGCCGTCCATGCCCAGCAAGAGGCAAAAAACAAACAAAAATACTCGCTGAAAATTCTCGGGATTAATATTTTTATCAGCCACTCAAAAAACCAGCCTAAATTTAATCCCGAAACCCGTCCTAATACTTTAATCTTCATCAAACTTCAAAGGCTGACCTCTGCATCCTCAATTTTAAGGTCAATTTCTAAAATACAGAAATCAATTTCGTTTGAATTAAAAAATAAAAGGTCTGGATGTCCAAGGGGAAAGTTTCCCGAGATTAATTCTCTTGATAAAATTTCACGGTTGAAGAAATCCAACTACCGGTTGCGTGGGGCGATGAACGATACTGATTACGTTCGTCTCAGCGAAGACTTATGACTGGGTTAGAGTTGACTGTTTGTTTAAAACAAGTGGAAAAGGCTAGGAACGGTTTCTTTTTGTTTCAACAAGCACGTATTATTTTATTAAGATTTCTACATTTCTAGAATCCATTGCAACATACGCAGAACGCATTTTCGTATACGAACGCATTTTGATAGTAATAAGAATTATTTTAATTGATACGTGTGATTTATTCATGATTTAAAATAAAAATAAACAAGCACATAACATGAAGCATTGAAGCTCAAATAAAAACTACATTATGTCCTAATTGACAATACTCAACCTTAATTATCATTCACAATATTCCTCTTATCTAAATACTCTCCCAAACCTTAATCCCAGATTGAATTGTAGATATCTTTAACTGAACGGAAAAATAAGCATTTTCTTATTCCATTTCTACCAATTCGCTCAGTCTATTTTCGTAGCCGTAGCGCTACGTCTGTGCTACGGGTCGTAGCTAGCGCTACGAGTCCCCAGAGATAGAAGGCCTTTCGTAACCTTACTACGTTCTGCCTTCGCTTAGAGCTAAGCTGCCGTCTTATTATTTTCTAGGTCATTTTCAAAAGCTTTAAATAAATGTATGTCTATTACGTTTGGAAGAGAAAATTTATTTAAAAAAAGTTATCTACTTGAGGAAGAGTGTGTATTTTTATTGTATTTTCGTCTGCTTTGCGTTATGTTCTTTTTGTGTTTTATTTTCCTATAAATATCTTTACCTCTTTACCTCCTTTTGCCTTTATTATGTTGCGGTTTTGGTTTTCTGCTAACTTAAATTAATATTTTTACTAAGCCGATGTTTATTGAGATAAAACATGGTGTCCTTCTATCTCCTCTTAAAAAGCTCAAAAAGGAATTACAGTGAATAATATAAGCTAACAGATTTTAAGTAAGTAACAAATGTATTGTGTCCAAATAATCTTCTTTTCTTTCTTACTTTTCTTTTTTCTTTACATAAAATAAAAAAACACATACAAACCCACATAAAAAAAACGTATGTACATGTATATAAAACAAAAAAAAAGGAGAAAGAACATAGGAATCAAAAAACGTCCGTATCGGTATCAACAGGAAAAGTCCCCAAAAGGCTGGCAGCATTACCCCGTTGTATGGCGATTACAGTGATCATAAAGATAGACTTAAACCGTTCCATTGAGCCTTAACTTAAAATATCCATTACACAAACAAAGACTGACCTCGAAGCAGCAAATTGATACTAAATTGGACCCACAAAACACCCATTAACGGTAAGCAAAGAAATTTAAACTGTGCATTGGTAATTCTAAGTCGTTTACACAACTTCTGTTATGCTCAGTGTAGATAAACAATCGAATTAAGAGCTTAATGGAGCCACAAATTGAAAACTACTGTTTTGTTGTTGCTGCTGGTTTAAACTGTTATGAGTTTGTGTGAATGTTTATTGTTATGTAACGTTGTGTTCTGTATAGTTCTCAACAAATATGGTAGTGATACAAATTAGATTTCAAAGAAAATGCTCGGGATAAAGGCAAGGTTAATAATTAAAACACAGCTCACAGGTGACACTACAAAGAGAGAGAGCTACAATATATGGTAAAAGAGAGGTTTCCATTATTAACAATGCTGTCCTGAGCAGTTTAGAAATAGCTCACGGTGTGATAAAAAAAAAAACTAGCCAGAAAGGTTGGTAGCATGGCTGACTATCTACGGTACACCTAATATCAGTTTAAGAATCAGTCGTTGATGACTTTGATACTTGATCACACAATAATGGTTACTGATATGTTTTAATCTACAAGCAGGGAAGTTAATTGGTAAGTAAATTGACACCCTACGTCTATCTACCATGTTATACCCATTTCATACAACTGTCAAAGGATGATAGATATACGGACAATTTAAGTTGGTGGTCAAATTGCTTAAAAATAATTTACCTTTATCCAAACTTGCCAGTTTGTAGACTTGCCAGCACTTGTAAGCAACACAAGATAAAATCTATCAAAGCCAACAGATTTATTTCCCCACCAAGTACCAACCAACACACAACTCTTTCCCACCTTCATCTTATCAAGAGAGCAAGTTCTAAGAAACTTCCTACTCTACTCCCGCCACCGGAGGCTATGAGCCAACCCGCCATGTTATTTTACACAATTAGCCAGACAACACGCCCGCTACTTAGTTAGCTCAAACTTGGTAATGTTACGCTTTTTGGCACACAAACTAATACAGTTTTTCTGGGAAAAGGTTCTCATTTTTGTATGAGGATTCAGAAGTTAGATCTTAATAAAGTTTTTGCACAGTTTGTGCGTTAGAGAGCTAACATGAGCTAACTTTCAGAGTATTTTTGTGAATGCAATCGCGTGGAACATTGGGAAAGACAACAGCTGTTTCGGGTTGCTGTTGTTGGTAGTTACTATATGCACAATCTCTTGTTGTACCTACCACTAAACTATACGTAGGTTACCAGGTGGTTTTTAGAACATAAATATGCAAGCATGAAGGACATAATTGTTTTTCTTTGTAATATTTAAAAGGAATAGTGTTGGTCCAGTGGTATCAGCGCTGACTTACAAGTTGTAGGCCATGGGTACGAACCTAGACACGCCCTTTACTTTGTGTAAATAATTTCTTCACCACTGCTCTCAAAACGATGAAGGAAAACATTGTGAGGTAACCAGTATGTCCTAGAATCAAAAATTCGAAGACATGTGATCTCTACGAACTCGTACTGAGCCCGCGTAGCAGATTACAGCCCACTCCTTCTCAAAGAGAAGTGGCCTGTGTCTCAGCAGTGGGAACATTGTAAGCTGATTATGCTATGCTAATATTTAAAACAAGGTTAAGTTACAAATTCCAAAATCATGAACCGACTTTTCCAAAATAAACTTCGTTATTTTCCAACAAAATATCAATTACTCAAGGAAAGGGTCTTAAAAAAACATGGCCGGTAATAAAGGGTGAAATAAAAATGTCCTTAAAGATAATAATATTTATGAATTTTGTCTTAATTTCATGTTATTATCTTTATCTCATCACTGTACTTTTAGGCTGTTATTACATAGAATATTGTCGACATCGTTCAAGTAGGAACAGGGGCCCGACGTGCCATAATTTATGTGCTAGGGTGAGGCCTGCTGATCGTAAGGCACATCTGGTTTTATTCAAGGCACTACCATTCTGAAGAAGCCTTCAAATAAGGTGGTTACGGTTGGGTACTCATGTTAATAACGCCTTTCGAAGTATAGATGTTGAATTAATAACACTGGTTGACATTTTTGCTATTAAAATTTTGTCAGGCGTTGTTTTACTCCTACGCTTTTTTTTTTTAATTTTTAGCAAGTGTTCCTTCTTATTTAGGAGATTTGATTTTCAACGAAAACTCCTAAAAGATTCATTTCGTTAAAAAAAAGTTTTTGGTAGCGTTAACAAACTTGCAGCTGTAACTTGACTTTTAAAACGAAATCGTACTTAATTATTATTCATGTTTCGGTATCTTGCACCGTATTTCGGTTAAGTTTGTTAATGGAAAAAGTTTTTTTTAACTGCCCAAATCTCGGGGTCCGTTCATAAATAACTGTTACAGCAAGCTGTTACGCACGACCGGTGCTTTACGGGGTTGCCAGTGCAGAAGTGGGAATATGCCATGTTTGACTTATTTATCATAATTTAATTTTGCCCTACGTGGTAGATATGAATGATCATTTACATCCGTTTAGGTTGGAAGCTTACATTTGCGAATTAAACTGAGATATGGAGAATATTGGCCACCTTATTATATAATAATTATTATTTATTTGTTAAAGAAAAACAAGGTTATTCTTCTTAATTTTTTAAAAAGTAATTTGATGTAGGCCTAAAATTATTGAAGTACTTCTAACTCTTTTTATCCTATTTTCTCTTTGGCCTTTAAATCTGGAAAGACACAAAAACTGGCAACACCTGCAAGCCATTCCTTCTCTAGATCACAACGAGGGGTCAAACAGCACGTAGGTAATTATTTAAAAGTCCCCGTTCCAAAAACATTTTTGTTTTTTTTTTAGCTAAAAACGTGGAGAAAATAAGCGATTTTCCTTAAGATTAAGTTAAATTAGGTACCGCGTTAATATGTCTGAAGTGCTCTTTACAATTTTCTTATCTTTAGATTATTTTATGTTTCTTTTTAAAGGGATTTTTTTGTTGTTTGTGTTATTTATAAATGGTCTAGATAACGTTTAAAATGGGTTATCTTTGTTAAGGTCATTTCTTGTTCTATTTTGGAAGATACCTTATTTTTTTACATCGCGAAAAAGTAATGAACAAGAAAAAAATAAAGATACACGTATGTCTCTTTCTTTTTTCTTGTTCATTACTTTCTCTTCAGATGGAGAGAGAAAGTCGCATGGAAGAGGGCATAACGTTTTTTCCTTACGTGATGATTTCTACCAGTCATCATCATTTCATATCGCAAGCCACGTTAAGGAACTTAGTCCAATAACACACCCTGTTCTTAAGTACTTAACATTTATTAAACAAGCTTCAAAAACAAAATTCAAAACCTCCCTTTTCCGATAGAAATATATTGCCCAACCAGCCATTGATAACACAAAATCAAAGCCCCACAAAGTGTTTAAAACCACAAAAGGAGGTTCTCAGGTCGAACTAGGATGCGCTATCAGCTGCAACCCGGACGTTCTCTCTTTGAGTTATGGCGGACCACATCCGGCGAATGTATTTCCGGTTGTGTGTGCCCGATCGCCACGGACAGTTGACCACTCAATGAATCATAGCTAATCAGTGGATGGTCTAATGTCTTCTGAGCTTTTTAGCTTGCTTTGGACGTTAGAGGAGAGAGGAAATTACTGTGTGTATTTAATGTGAGTTCTATATTTTTGGTGATAACAGCTGCTAATGAGTTTTTATGCTGTTTAGTTAAAGGAATAGTAATTTTATAGTAATTTGTATAATTATAAAAGGTAAATTCATTCAAGTAGAGCAGTAGTGGTAACGATCACGACTTACGAGTTGTAGGTCATAGGTTCGAACCCAGGCAGGCGCTTTAATTTGTGTAAATTATTTAATCACCACTGCTCTCAAAACGATGAAGTAAAACATCGCGAGGAAACCGGAATGTCCTAGAACCAAAAATTCGAAGACATGCAATATCTACCAACCCACACTGGGCCCGTGTGGTGGATTACAGCCCAATCCGGCTCACAAAGAGGAGGCCTGTGTCCCAGCAGCGGGAACATTATAAGCTAATTATATAAGAGGTAAATAGACATAGCATCTTTGAAACAATTTGAGCATCGCCATGGACAGTGATTATTCTTATATCTTGTTAGCTTTTAGCACACTGTGGACCTCTGAAGACGTTGGAGGAGAGAGGAAACTATAAGGTTTATTTATTGCAAAATTGATATTTATTAACGGTTAATGAGTTGGTTGGTTTTGTTTGGATATTTACGGAAAGGAATAGAGTAGATGAAGTTAATAGTTAAAAAAAGTGATTTAACGTCTTTTTTAAAGTACAGTATCATTACCTCAGAGATTGAGCTAACTAGGTATGTGAAGTCTAGGTGTGTCAACAGGCCATATCTAGAAGCAGTTGAGTGATGTGCTGTAGTTTATAACTGTGTGGATATTGTGCAACCAATAATAAATTCTTCAATAACTAGTTCAATTCTACTAGTTTCCCATGAGAGTTCTACTCATACTTCGGAAACCCATGCTGAAGAGAAGACAAATAATACTACACTCATCTTTTGTATCTAACAGATGAGAAAACAACGTTTCAACAAGTACCATACTATCATGCATCAATAAATTGTAACCTGGATAAATATATCTCAACAAAGAATATTGTAAAATTGAACTCTCAAATCAGCAAACTTAAATCAAAAACTTTTTTTTTTGTTTAGCTTGTCCCACTGCTCGGCATAGATCTCCCCCATACCTTTCCATTCATATTTGTTTGTGGTTTTTTTCGGTCTAACAATCAAAAACAAATCTATAATATTTATACCATACAGGGTGGCCGGGACATCGACGCACAACAAGTTACCATGGATTCAGTATGATTCTGAAATTTTCGTCGCTAAATTAAAAAAAAAATTGCTGTTCAGTACATTTTGACTGCGTAGGTATTACACTTTTCTATGAAACATCAGATTTTTTTTTTTTAAACGACGAAAATAAAGTTCTGCCCACACTGATGCAAATGCCAGGACGTCATACGCCACTGCACGCGTCGATTGTGTAAGTGATTATACCCTGTCCATTTGGTAAACCTTTTTTGACAGATGGAACTAGTGATGGCAGCAACACACAATACATTGATTGATACACGTACGGTATTATAACGTCTGTAAGAAGCCATAAATAAGATAAGACAGTTTATATGTTTATTTTATTACGCATTTTAAAGTAACTTTTACGTAATCTAAAAAAAATTACGTTCTAAGACAGCTGTCAAAAAATGGGTAACCTAATGGACAGGGTATAGTTAGTCACGCGGACGAAGTCGCGGGCGGAAGTTAGTTGCCTAATAAAACTGCCCCACATCCAAAACAAAACCAAAGCAGAATCAAAACAGACCAGAACTAAATTTACATTCCAATACTTCCGTTGTCCTATTATGATGTAAAAATTCATTTCTTTATATACATGTACGGAATATTTTAGCGTTCATTAATGTTCGACTTTCCCTGCGATCTCGGTTAGAAGGTTCATAAATATGTAATGGTGCGCTCCGCGAGCTATGCAAAGTATCCTGGCTTCCCTTTCGTAAACAGGTCAACTTGAATTTGGAGTTGGTTTATATCTGTGGTTGATTAAGTGGAAATTGTGATTGAAATTGGTGGTAAGTTGGTTGAAGGTGGTAAGTGTTTGGGGGTTGATTTGGTTATATATTGTCATTGATATAGGCAGACGAATTTATTGACAAAAAGACATGATGATTAAGGATTAAAAACAAAAACATATCGCTCAAGTGACCGCAATTGCATATATATAGATAGATTAATTACCATATAATATCCATATATATATATATACCATACCATACCATATATATACCATACCATATATATATATATACCATATAATTATATATAGATAGATTTAAATTACCTAATGTTAGAAGTAGCGAATGTGACATCGTATTGAATGGCCAAAAATTAGAATTTGTTAATCAGACAGTTTTCCTAGGAATCACGCTAGACGAGAAATTACAATGGGGACCTCATATAACATCTATTGCGGGGCGGCTAAGCTCGGCCGCATATGCTGTTAGAAAGATAAGACAATTAACAGACGAAGAAACCGCGCGCTTGGTCTATTTTAGTTACTTCCACAGTATTATGTCATATGGCATTTTACTGTGGGGTCGGGCTGCTGACATTGAATCCATTTTTATTTTTCAAAAGAGAGCTGTCAGAGCCATTTACAATCTACGTCGCCGCGAATCTCTTAGGGAACTATTTAAAAGAGTTAATATTATGACGGTACCTTGCCAATTCATTTATGAAAATATTATGTATGTAAGAAAAAATCAACATCTTTTTAATAAAATAAGTGATAGACATAATTTTAATACTAGAAATAAAGATAAATTAGATCAACCTTTTTTCAGATTATCTAAAGTTCATACATCTTGTATGGGGTACTGTGTTAAATGTTACAACAAAATACCTTGTGAAATATTGCAATTAAATGAAAGAAAATTTAAAACTTATATTAAAATTACACTTTGTAAGCAAGGATATTACAAATTAGAGGATTATATCCAAGATAAGAATGCTTGGAAACATGCTGGTCTTGCTCCATAGGACAATCTCTAGAGTCTAGACAAAATCAAACTGGTTGCTAATGTAATTGTATAATTTATTCTTTTTTTTTTTTCTTTGACATTGATTTACATTCTGTAATTACTTGGGGTCACACCCGGACTTATTACTCCTTATTTATTTATGAAAATCGTCTACGTTTCGAATGTTTGTGAATATGTGAGCACCATGTATCTATCACATAGTTGATCTATATGTCATGGTTACATTTATCCATTTTAATTCTTTTACCTATTGTGGTATAGTAAGTTTATTTTTGGGTGCATCGTCTTCACATATAATTATATAAATAATGTATGCAATATATTGTAAAACATTTTAAAAGAGTAACGGTGGAGTTTCTTGCCCATTCTTCTCCATACGAAAACTACCTTTTGGAAGGGGCGACTAGAATCAATTTTATTTTAATTTTATTTTTGACGTTCAAAAGTGCCTTTTATGTGCCTATTTGAAATAAATGATTTGACTTTGACTTTGACTTTATAACTTATTTTCAACTTCGATTAAAAAGTAACCGTATTTTTTAAATAAGTACCTACAAAAATATTTATGGAATATAAAACATAAGACCTAAACAATAAGATTGAAAAAACTATGTTGCAAAATAAGACCACAACAGTATTTTTGGTCTTGTTTTTCCAGCCGTTGATCGAAGTACTGTACGTATAATAATAGTTTTTGAATTGAAAACCACCTTCAGAGAATTTCTTAGTGAAAAAAAAGCACTTCACGGAGGCACAAGTGCCTCTGAGTTTTTTCTAAAGAATATATCAAAGAATCATTTTCCTAAGCATATCAAAGTCACAAATCTGTCCCAAAGAAATTTATTTCAAAATTGAACTTTTGTAAAAAAATATTATCTCAAAAACACACGCCATTGAGACTGACACTCACAGTAAGTGCACTTCTTAAAAATCCTACTTCCTACTAATATTATAAATGCGAAAGTTTGTAAGGATGGATGGATGGATGTTTTTTATTCTTTCACGCAAAAAGTACTGAACGGATTTGTATGAAATTTGGCACACAGATAGTTTATAACCAGGAATAACACATAGAATACTTTTTATCCCAATGGTCCCACGGGATCGAAACTAATGCGGGTAAAACCGCGGGGCGCAGCTAGTAAAAAATAATCCTAAAAAACTTTAACCTTAAAAATAACCAAGACTTTTTTAAATGTCAAAAAGGAATTCTATCTGTCTCAGCAAAATGTCGATTTAGCTTTATTCATTAAATTCTTTCCATACCCCGTAACAGAAGCTAAGAATATTTAAAATTCTATATTTATTTGTGTTAAAAATACCATTGCTTATTAGTATGAGAAAGGACGTCTTGGAATTTAATTTACTCTTGAATCGCTACTGGTATGAAATAAGTGGGTAGTTTAATTTTAAAATAACAGAGTCGAGTCTGCGTTGAAACATATTAAAACATAATTTGGATACCGGTCGAAGGGAGCAGAGTTAACAAGATGCCTTTAATAAAAAAGGAGATGCTACGAGGTCTGAAGGGGAAAAGGTGGATTTTGGTTTAGAGGACACTGAAATGTGGGTATACAAAAGGTTAAGTTCTCATAATTCATTGTTTTGGGTTCAATAATCTAACTTTGCGGTAGTTTTGAGCCAAAATGTTAATAATGTATGAATTAGATTTAGTAATTGTTAAATAAAACATATTATACATATATAAACCTCACACCTGTAATCCTTGCAGGGTTAGGCAGAGTTATACTTATAGTACACCCAGATTTCGCCAGTTATATTAAGTCCCATAGAATAGGGGGCGTGTCTATTACGTTAATGAAGCACATTTAAACATTTGAAAACAAGCTTACTTACATTAGAGTATTCGTAGTAGTGGTATTCTATTCTTCAACGCAATGATAAATCAAATCAAATCAAATCAAAAATGTTTATTTGTTAGAATATGGTACAATAGGCGTTACAATATTGGTTCCAGCATATCTTGCCATAATATGGCGTACAACAATGTCTATATAAAAAAAAAAATTAGAATAACAAGGATTATATTACTAGCCTATTAATAATTATGAAAATAAAATATGAATCTATAATAGTTAATTAATAAAGATTGAAATTGTAGTAATAATGAATTATTTAATTGTTGCATGCGGTAGAATAAAGGATTTCTTTATTTTATTATATTATTAACGACCTATCTTCTAAATATTCTTGAATACTGTTATATTTTTTTTTCTAATAGTAGTCTGAACAATGACCTTTTGAACCACGGCAATGGCAAATCTTGAGTATTATTTGGCAAATGGTTGTATATAATAATTTCCATGCAGTACGTATTTCTTTTAAATAACTTTAATTTTATTTGGGGTAATTTCAATACGTCTTGGGCAATTTCAATTTTGTAACTGCTTTTTTCGAATATTTTTTTTTTTTTTTTTATACAAAACTGCATGTTTCAAAAATATAGAGACATGGTAAAGACAGTATTTTAATTCTTTGAAATAGTGGTTTACAGCTATCCAAAAAGTGGGCTCCACACATTGCCCGGATACATTTTTTTTGTCCTTTAAAGACTCTTTGCACGTCTACCGAGTTTTCCCAAATTATAAGACCATATCTGAGTATAGATGCTACATAAACATGGTAAGCAGTCATTGCTTTATTTAGATTAACCGTTTGTCTTATTCTTTTCAGGACAGACACAAAGCGATCTATTTTGACGAGTATTTTATCTATGTATGGTTTCCAACTGCAATTTTTGTCCACGGTTATACCTAAAAATACACATTCATTAACAGTGTTTAAGAAGGAATTCTTATACAGAATGTCTACACTATTTGTGTTTGTGTTGAGTGCTTGAAATTGTATTATATTTGTTTTTGTCATGTTTATTTTTAAGTTATTTCCTTCTAACCATTTGATTGCCTTCTCTAATGCTTTAACAATTCGTTTTTCCAAGTCTTTGCTATCATCGCTTTTAATAATCAATGTTGTGTCATCAGCAAATAGTACGCACCCTTCATTAATCGCCTCTGGTAGTTCATTGATATATACTAGAAAAAAAGAGGGGATAAATTCCTCCTTGAGGTGTACCGAAGTTGTTTTGCCTATATTTTGATCTAAATTTTTTTTGTTCATTTTGATATTTATGATTTAAAAGAGTGTCCATGGAGTTTCTTGCCCGTTCTTCTCCATAGGTACCTACTACGCTTTGGAATGGGCAACTAGCTTCATCTTTTTGACTGACCGACATTGACAATTCAAAAGTGCCGGCCGGTAATTGGTTTATTTGAAATAAATAGTTTGAGTTTGAGTTTTGACAATTTCTTGTTATTTCTACGCATTGCAGTCGGTCGGTTAAAGGTGAAAGCTTTTGATCCAATCGTTGGCCTTCCCGCGGATTCCATAGTGAGAAAGTTTTGAGAGTAGTGTATTATGTCAGACAAAGTCAAATGCTATTGTCACGTGTAGAAACTTAGAAAGACACAGCCTATTTTGGCTTTTTGGTTAAGACTTTCGGTTATTTGTTCAAACATGCTGAAGCCGTAGAGCTCCCCTTCCTAAATCCAAACTGTTCTTTTTTAAGGATGTCGCATGATGTGAAAAAGTTCTCTATTTTGTTACACATAACTTTCTCAAATATTTTCGATAATATGGAGATTAACGTGATGGGTCGATAGTTACTCATATCCGACTTTATGCCTTTCTTATATAAAGGTTTGACAATAGACATTTTCAGTCGTTTTGGGAAAACTCCTTCTCTTAGGGATAAATTTATTATGTAGCTTAAAGGCGAGACTAAACTCGATGCACATATTTTTAACACTTAAGTATTTATGTCGTCATAACCAGTTGAGTTCGTATTTTTTAAACTATGAATTATTTTATACACATCTGTCTCATCAATTGGTGTTAGGAAAATGCTCTTAGGATTCTGAGGAATTGTTAAATTGGTATTCTGATTATTTTCTCGTGGATTTTGGGTCGTATTGGTTAGGGATATGTAATAGTTATTGAATATGTCACAAATATGGTTAGGGTTGTCATAAATTTCACTATTTATTTGTATTGTGTCAATGTCAGAGTAACTTGTCGTATTATTAACATCTGCTTTAATTAAGTCCCATGCTGCTTTACTTGCATTTTTTGCTTTGTTGATGTACTGTAAACTATTTATTTGTTGCGCATTTTGTATACATCTTCTTAATATCTATATAATCAATCTAGCTAACCTTTGTTAGGTGGCACAACACTACCACTCATTATTATAGTGTAGCAACACTCTCGTCACTACTATTAATGTATCTCAATTAAAGTATATTATTACTTTCCTGCTGGTGGACTGTATACACATGATCTCCCGGAACGCGTCCTATATATAGTCCCTCCACGTGGTATTGATCATGCACACGATACCGTTACATGGTATCAGAAGTGACCCACCTATGTTAGGGTCGGCTTCTAGTCTAACCAGATGCAGCTGAATACACGTATTTTACATTATAAATATTGCTATCAAATGGCAACCCAAAAAGTTATCAAAATTACATAATCTAATCAGCTTCCCAACATCACGTTCGACCAAAACCTATAAACCCGAACCCATCTGACCAATATAAGATTAATATAACCATACATTCCACGCGACATCTAAAAAATTCGTCATGAATCTGAATAAAAGCCCTTCCGCTTGACCGCGGGTCGTCATAACTCGACTCGTCCAATAATATCGTCATATTTTTTTCTAACTTCGCGAAATTGGTATAAAAGGACGGAAGGGAAAGTTCAGGACGAAATTGCTAGGGTCGCGTGTACTGGTAATAAATAATATACGCAATCTGCGACTGTAAAGGAGTCTGCCCACCAGAGGCGGTCCATATCAAGCGGTGCGACGTGACCTAAAATGACCTCATGACCAGATCGCTATTTTATAAATTTATATTCCTGATTGTGACGTTTTGGTTATTTTAGCCTTTTTTTGTTGTTATTCAAATTCAAACTAACTATATTTGTGTGACTATATTTTTTGGAAATGGTAGACACTATTGACTATGTCATTTTTCAATAGCGGTAAAGTTATTGGTGCGAACCTCCGAAGAAAAGCCGCCACTGCGCTATATCATACATGACTGTGCTAAGAACGTGTCAGGCAAAAAATATTCTTTGCATTGAAAAGTATAAGACTTTGCCCACTAGATTGTTCTGTCACCGACCAACACCGACACGTTTTATGCACGGACCGTCAACGATTGTTGGCGAGAATATTTATAGTGTGCGGAATGATACGCTGTTGATACATTCTAGTGGGCATAGTAGCCCTTTCATGTTTATATCCGTGGCTGGGGGTCTAGTTTCTGAGCACTAAGTCATAGTTTCGGCCCAAACTAGGAATGAATGACAACACGACTTGACAGTTGTCCTTAATCCCGATGTGTTATTGCTCGTCCGAAAAATCGGGAGTAGGGTTCATTCGGAAGTATCCATTTTCTGAAGTTCTGCGTTGACGGACTTAGAGAGTAGGTCTCTGATACGTTCATAGCACGGGCATGGTATGGAATTCAGTGGGCAGACTCCTTTACTTTGCACGACACGTTTTGTATTGCACGTGTCTTTAAGGCGAACTAGTTTCAGGAAGTGTTCAACTGGTAATGATTTAGTAGCTTTTGTAGTTTATGTGTATGGTCCTGCCAGTAACAATTATCATAATGACCATTATCGTCCGTGGCAGTACTATTTTAGACGAGGGGCAGGTGTTTGAAATATTTTTTTGGCGTATCAATAGATCATCTGTTAGCTGATGGGATGGACAGTCACAATAATACGTAAATTGCTGCTTCATGTTGCTTTTCAAAGTAATTTTTTGATTCTTCTGCATTTACCCGTAGAAAACCAAAAGATGAAGCGAGTGATTGATACCTAAATTATGAAAACGCAATATCCAAAGAACATTTTATTCGCAATCTTTCCCAAAGGTTTTCCACTAAGATTAAAAAGACAAATAACAGTTAAAAGGTTACAGAAAACAGTTTTTCCAGTCTAAAAATAGAATCAATCACGGTACAATTCCTCAGTACGAATTTTGACAACGGTTCATTATTCGCCGTTCCCGATACCGTTTACCGTATGAGCGCGGTCGTCAATTATCGTAAATAAGTGAACAGTCGGTGCGCGGCTGTCGGACGGGGCCGCCTATTCGTTGTCTGTGGCAAATGAGACGGCTTGATGCGCCCCTCTGTACTAACGGTAAGTTTTAGATTTGGTCTAGTTGTAAGAACATAGCGAATTCGTAAAATTACTTTACAAAAATACAAGTATAGGTAAGTATGTTTATTTGCACGTAACGGCGCGATGTGGTGCGTTCTACATCCGGTCACAGAATAACTTATAGTGTGCTATTCTTTTACTACTTCTTGACATGTCGTAGCAACCTGGACAGCTGTTTCGTTGGAGGGTGCAGGTTGTTGTGCACAACAGACAAGAGAGAAGATGCGATATATCCTGACGGAGCTCCTCACTGTGTTTGGGATGCATGAACCACCTCTAGGTACCGTTATGTTTAAATATTAACTGATGTTTGGTTACACACGAAATATATTTTATAGTTTTTCTATGATAATAGGCCATTGTCAAAATGTTTCTTGCCTCCTATTCATGCTTTAAATACCATTTTTTTTTTAAATTCTCAAACTTTTTATCGCTTACAGGTTGTGTATTGGATCAAAACATTTCTAAGAGGGTAAATTTACACCTATCCAAATAATAGACCGTCGGTCCTTATGCGAGATTGAACACTACACAATATTGCACCAGTTACGTACTCAGCATCAGAATTCACTTGGGGGAAAACGCTGATTTTTTTATTCCCAAATAATAGATACCTACTCAATAAGCAATGTGATCCCCAAATTGAAGTTTCCAATTAGTGCTATTGAGTCTATACATTTTCTTGGCACACTGAAATAAATGCAACGTTTTTTGAAGTCAACCAATATCAAAAGTCGTTTATTCAAATTAGGCTGAGAATCAGCACTTTTCGAACGTCAAAATTACAAAAGACAGTCCCCCAAAACGCCCGCCCTTCACCACTTCCTAGTGATATCGCTGGGAAGAAGAAGTGGCGCAACAAACTCCCCAGCAGCACAACTGTCTGTTCAGTCATAAAATACTTGATTGTACCTATACAATGCTAGTATAGATTTCGCACTTAGCTTACAAAATATAGTCAGGAAATGAATTGTGTGTTTTAGCCATTTTATACAACTGTCAAAGAATGACAGCTGTTGTGATGTGAATATACGGAAAATTTTAGTTAGTAGTAATACTGCTTAACAATTTATCCCTGATTTTATATCCTGCGCACCCTAGACAGATATAATTGTATTTTTGTGTGTTGTGCTGTCTTTTGTGTGCGCTAAATAAATGGTTTATCTACCGGCAAATATTTTTTACGACGGCATGATGTAAATATATTTTAATTTAATACAGGAATACGAGATGAGAAAACGAAGGGATTTTTATTAAAATATGCACGAGTTATGTAGTTTTACGGATTATTCTCTTGCCATGATAATTTATTAGGAGTTGGCGCACAAGGTAACCTTCCACATTTCTCTATATTAGTCGTCATTTCAGTAGTCACCCCGTTTCTACCTATATCATCTTTCACAAAGTCCATCCATCGTTTCTTTAGTCTTCCCCTACTATTATAACCATCCCCATTCATACTTAAAACTTTCCACACGGCATTTTCCTCATTTCTAGTTTTTACACAACGTCACAATCATCATTCTTTTGCCCTAATTACAATATATTTTTGGTGACTCAACATGCCTTTTCCTTCTGTGGTGCCATCTACATCGCCACATGCGAACTACGCATCAAATTGACGTCCACGAAATCCTGCATCGCACAAGCAGAGTTTACCGCGCAACTAGCATATATATAACAGTTGTTCACCAGACAACCCTCTGGTCAGAGCACTTTTTTTATGGAGGATGAGTGAACTTTACACTCTGTTTCTTCATACCTCTATAGTTTTACTAAAAGAAAAACAAAGCGAATACTCCCCTGCTTTATCTAAAGTTCCTATATGTTATTCTTGAGCAAGGAGCACCTGAATACTTCCACATAAGCCTGGATCTGAGCGCTAATGCTCGTGATCGTGAACGACTAACTTCAACTCGTATTCCCGTCACGTTTTAGCGGATTTTATACACCCCATCTCGACTCTTAAGTCACTGGTTTTACCTGTTATAAAAATCGTATAAAAATGTTGAATACTTGAGTCACCCGTTTTTGTGATGTTGGATATAATAATATTACTATGTACTTAAGCAATATGTAGGTATCGTTTTAAAAAGAACAGTAAGTACCTACAACAACGCTTATAAAGAGCAAAAAAAATAAAAACATATCACTAATACATTTTTTAAAGCTATAGAACTTCTAATTTAGCTATGACATAGTGTACTTTGTACTGTATATTATTACACCTCATGTCTCCAGAAAAAAACATATTAAATTACAAGCCATGCTGAAGGTGGTATTTCTCATCGAAAAAATTACAAACTTCGATGCCCTATTAACCCCCGTAGGGGTTACACAGGTGTGACTACGAGTCCGCACCAGAATGTTCATAAATCCTTCCTTAGTGCTCACTTTTGTTATTTATGGAAGTCATGCGAGAAATTTCATGCTTCTAGACCCAGTTTAGGTTGTGCGTTGTCTGTCAGTAAATTAATGAATTTATTTAAGATTTTTATTAAGTAGAAATAATAAATACGATCACACAACGATATTGATACTTTAATACTATATAACTCCAACTTATAATCTAAATGAAGACGCCACTTCATCTATGAAAGGCATGCAACTACAGTTCAAGTCAGCACACACTAATCAAAACTCTGCTTAAACCTGAACACGAACGCCCATTTCCCGATCGGCTTCTATCCCTTCACGTACAAAGACATCGATTGTTTATATACGGGGAAGTTTGTCATCATATGACATGGAGTAAACACGACATGGAAAGCTCTGAATTTGTCTCTTTTCACTTAGTCGTGTGGCCGTGAAAAGTAAGGCCAGTCATTTACAAACTGAGCATATCGCGCGTGACAAGCAATATTAGTGTTAGCAGTAACTATGTAGCCCCACTTTCTCATGTCCTAAACTGACGAGAACAGAATATGATGAAATCACAGAGCTCTTGCCAAGACTATCAAAAATAATGTGTCCCTTAAATCCCAGTCTGGAAGTAAGACTTATTAGCGTTCAGCCAAACACTAGATCGTTGGTATTTATAATTATTTAAGTATACAATTTTATTACTCTTAAATAATAATATTTAATCGTAATAAGTACTCCAAATAGAAAATAATTGACAATATGTCAAATTTTATGAGTAAATATCAAAATAACTGTAAACAATAGTATGCAAACTATGATCTAGTACTTGGCTGTAAAAAATAGAACTTTGGTTTTAATTTAATAAAATAATGACGAAAACCACTAGAAATGCGATGTTCCGCACGGGACGAACGCTCTTAAATCTATGCAAAAGCTAAGGAAACGTCTAACGCTTGAGTTTTGCCGATGCATATTATGGCACGAGAGATTCCTAGTGACGGTCTACCTACGACGGGCTACCTATTTGATAGTTTTTGTATTTGTGTCGGATACTATGCAAACTATATCTTATTATTCATATTCATATATTTATTAGCATTCCATAATGTTGTAGAGGTGTTGCAATGGCTTAAAAAAAATAAAAATAAGCCTTTATTGCTGTTAGATTTTAACTTATTTGACTAAACATTACTTTTTAAGAATAATATAAATGATAACAATAGAGGTAAGAAAACTATAAATTCATTAAACTGAAGCGTATTCTCGGCATTCCGCTTATCTCTCCTCTTAATAGCTTGTCTTTCGACAATGGCCTCCTCTAAGGATTTCCTTTTTTTTATCTCCTTTGCTGTACGTAACCATTCTGGCCCAGCTACTTGCTTCAAATCGTCTTCCCATCGCTTTGGTTGTCTTCCTCTACTTCTTCTGCTTTCTCTAGGGTACCATTCCGTTATTATTCTGGTCCATTTCTCTTTCTTTTCTCTCAACATATGTCTTGTCCAACGCCATTTTAATTTTCTGCATACTGATTGAACTTTTCCAAACTTAGTCTTTCCTTTGATTTTTTAATTGTATTTTATCCCTTCTTCTTACTCCCAATACGCTAATCTCTATCCCGTTCTGACATATATTTAATTTATTTTGTTGTTGTTCAGTTAAGGCCCAAGTTTGGCATCCGTATGTGAGACATGGCAGTATGCAAGCATTGAAGACTTTTCGTTTCTCTGCCATAGACATTTCTTTATTTTTCATTACTTCGCTCAGTGACCAGAATCTCTTCCAAGTGTTTGCCATTCCAAGGAAATACTTGGAATGGCTTAAAGCTAAGGTACAATTATGGATCCTGTACGGCACAGCAAAAATATATAAAATTAATTGAAAAATAAAAATAAACTTAAGATACACAATAAGTAATTTTTGAAATATGTTATTAACATACATTTTTATAGGTAAATATAACATTTTAATAGTGAGTGCCCATACCCATTATATGTTCCTATGTGTTAATTGGTGCTTACTCCATTCGTTCATACTCCGTGTCATAAAAGTTGTTCAGGAAGTTCTATTGTGGGTTGACGGTTATGCAGGAACTTGGTTCCTTTACACGTTTAATTTGACAGTGAGAAGCGTTCGGATGTGGAGAAGCAGAAGTGGTCTAGTGATTGTTGCGGAAAATGCCTGGTTGCTCTCTTTATGCGAGTATTGCGAAGTTTCTTGTATGGTAACAGTTCTTTGTTTGATGCATCTATGGAATAATTACATAAAACGGATGGTTTCTTTGGATCAGCGGGGTGATCGCGCACACTATCTGTAACAATGGGTTTCATTTTGACAGTTCAACAACATTCATTGCGTTATTTACGTTGTTGAGTAGAGACATTTTTCGAACATATGAAGCAATGGATTAACAATATCCTACAAAATTATTCAGATTCAGATTATTAGTATGTCAAGCAATTATGCAGGTAAATTCTGTGTTTACTCAATAATAGCGGTAAGATGTTGCTTTTTGAAATAGACTATCGTCTATTTTAGCCCCACTCACATTCTTCTTCCAAACCAATGTAACATTTTTAACCGACTTCAAAAAATTAAGGAGGATCTCACTGTTGTGGTTTTTTATGTCGGTTACCTCAGAACTCCGACATTTATCAACCGATTTGAAAAACTCTTCATTTGATTTGAAAGGATACACTTGTAGGGTTTTTGGTCAAGTTCTGATAAGTGGTTTTAGAGTTAACTTCAATAATAGGTACGTATTTTTTCCACCTAATGAATGTTGATGATGTTATAATAACTTCCTGTCAATGTTATTTACTTAACAAGTGAAGGTATATGCATTTCTGTGGGGTAGATACCACCACTAAAAAGTAAAAAATAAAAACAATCGACTTCATTTAATTTCGGAAGTCGGTGGCAAAACACGAAAATACAAAACCAAAGGCATCAGCCATACAATAAATAGGCTGGTGTTATTATATAATCAGCCTATAATGTTCCCACTGCTGGGACACAGGCCTCCTCTCTGTAATCCACCACGCGGACCCAGTGTGGGTTGATGGATGTCACATGTCTTCGAATGTTTCCTTACGATGTTTTCTTTCACCGTTTTGAGAGCAGTGGTGATGAAATGATTTAAACAAAGTAAAGCGCCTGCCTGGGTTCGAACCCACGACCTACAACTCGTAAATCGGCGCCGATACCACTGGGCCGCCAGTGCTCTATTGTTCTGGTGTTATTGTAAGGTTCTTGTTATAACTGTATCTTCATTGAACTATGTACATATAATTTCACGTGTTATATTTCCCTTGATTGACGGTTTACAAAATAAAGTAACCATAATAAACTAGACGCCACCCTTATGAAGAAATAACTTAAAACAGCTACCATTAGCCATGCTTTGTTGAACCCATTTGTTTCTCATTCACTCTACTAGATAAAATCGTTAAAGTTAATATGGCCACAATAATGACCAAAATCGGAGTAGGTAGCCATTGTGATCGATGTAAAACCAATATTGGAATCATTTTAACGTGTGCCACATTCAACCAATTTGATCCATTGGGCATGATTCCAATAACGCGATAGGTTGAATTGACCGAATTCGAGTTCAATATACACTGAATAAAATACGAAATAAAGGTATTTCTACACTGAGCTTTAATTGCGAGGTATGAAACTTTTTAGTTGTTGGTCCTACCCCACATAAATTTGTATACCACTACTTGCTATGTAAACAACATTGACAGGAAGTTTTATAACATTATCAACATACACTAAGGGCTGATTTTTCAATAGTCAGATAACTTTTATTTGAAGAATAAATATGACAGTTTGACATAATTTCTATTCAAAAACTGTCAAACTGCAATATTTATTCGTCAGATAAAAATGATCTGACTATTGAAAAATTTAGGTCTAAGTGAAATTAAATACGTATTATTGAAGCTTACTCAAAAGCTACCAAAGCAATGTTATATACAAAAAAACTTAATAAAACCCTGAGTAACGTGTTTGTCATCATTGATCAATGATTATCTTTAATAATATAATTATAATAACTTTGATTTTTGATGTTGGAAATGGTTTAATCCTTTTGTGCCTGAATCGACCTCCCATACACAACAATTAATTTGCGTAACCAACTATGTTTAGTAGCGAAATGTATATGGAACCAATACGAATATCAAACCACCGCGTGAGTTTCAATTTAAATGAAAAAAGAATCGTAGTAACCGCAAAATCGATGAACATACATAAAAAAAACATACAGACACACATAGAACGGAAGCTCCATTCTATGTTCGTCTGTATGTTTTTTTTATGTCGTCTGTATGTTTTTTTTTTTTTAAAGATGGAGTCGTTTTTGAAGTCGATTAAAAAATACCTACCTACATTATAAAAATATAACCATTTGATCATAATATAAAAAGTAATGACCGTTACCTCTAAAACAATTAACCGACATGTTCATAAAGGGCTCGAAATAACAAAATTAAAACGCGCAAAAAGTAACGTCACGCACAAAAGTTGGTAACAATAATACTGGGTGTATGTACAGAATTAGCATAATGCTAACATTGGCGCCCGTGGGACCATACACGTGGGCAAACAGAGACAACCGTGCGCGCCTGTACCAGCCCGACCACCGGAAAATATTGTGACGTTACAAAAATACAGAATTGCAAAAATAAGGCTTGTTGATGTTACCCATGTTTTTGTTTTAGATATAAAAGAGAAATTTTTAGTGGGTTAACCAGACGAAATAGGTTACCGCTTTGTGGGACAAGCTATGCATAAAAAACATCGTGACACGGAATATGAAAACAACCTTTAGTTCGCTCTTATTTTTGTTACGAAATGCTGAAAAATTATTCGAACATTAAAACTGAAAAACACTGTGATCTCCGTAGGAAACCGCAAATAGTTATCGTTTTGTGAATACAAAAGGAGAGGCGTATTGTAGGAGAGGTACATAAATAAAACAATATCTTTCTGATAAAATCATTATTAAGGAATCAATTCACGTGTTTTACTAGTACCTACATCTTTTTTCGTCTCACTTGGCTTGTCGGCCAAATCTGATATATATTGTTATTTCTATTTCCGGGCATTAGGTAATTATTGTCCTTATAAGTATTGGCAGGTATATGTATATGTATATGGCGTTTATCTAATATGGATAAAATTAGACACTACGTTAACCCAATTTTATACAAGGGCGTGGCTGATGTAGAGATCATGATCCGAATTGAGAAGGCAAAAAACCAAAACCAAGATTCATATTGGCGTTTATCTTATAATGTCATAACATAACTAAAAGGTTGCATGCCACAAATCATGGAAATGATAATCTCTACAGTATCTATGTAGGCATATTAACAGCTAGGGATAGCTAAGGTATCTGAAGGCTAATTCGCGTAATTAAAAACGTTCAAAATCTAGTCGCAATCTCATCTCGCAACAATCAATGTCAAAATATTTTCAAAAATTTAGTGAATTACAGGTATTTTTGATAGATTGAGACTGAGATCAGACTGTGAACGTTCTTAAAATTATGTGAATTGTCCCTCTAATGCAAGAAAAAAAGAAGCTAAGAAAAAAATGAAGATCGCGCACGTCTTTCTTCTAATCACACTGTATTACGTCATTCTCTTAACAACACAACCACTCCAACACACCTCAAACATACACCTAACAGAAAATTTCCTTTCACAACCCAAACGAGCCACCTCACAGAATTAAGTCCAACTTGTTGCTCTGTAATAAGCGGACGAAAGCATCTGACTTGTACGGTAATATTTTAATTACTTTCCCTCAACTGTCTTACAACTTCTGAGCGCATTGTGCCGGCATCGCTAGCCTAATTAGACATGAGGTTTCTAATTACGCTTTTCAGACGAACCCATACAAAGAATTCTTGCTGTTAAAGGAACAAGGGGACTTGTATTAAGCCTTCCTTCTAAGTTAAGGCCAACATGTGGGATTTGGTTAGGTAAGTCTAGCCTTAAGGTCTTAGTTAAGTTGTTAGGCGAGGAAGTCGTGTATATGGATTAGTTTAATGTTATAACAATATGTCCTGCGTATGTTTAAGTGGATTGAGGTTTACGGACCCTTGTAAGTTTCCGGGGAGCAGAATCCTAGGAGGCTATTTAGTTAAATAGCCTCTACGATCCACTTTGGTCCCGTCATGTACCTACTCGTATATATATATTAGATAGATAGAACATAGAATTTGCCTTATTGTACACCAAAACACACAAACACCACGTTTTACATATTGCACATCGAGACAGCAATGTTGCCAAAAAAATTACTTAACCAAGAAAGTTCGCAAAAACTTCTAAACTTTAAAGTAAAGTAAAGGAAAGGACTTCTTCTAAAGTAAAGGAACGAGCAACAATCAGAAAATATTTTATTTCACATAAATCTACATGGGCACTTACGAAACGTCAGAAGGTAGGTGCAGGTTCCAATTGGTGGTTTCCTATGGAGAAGAGCCAGAGAGAAACTCCACGGTTACCCTCTTAAAAATAATTTTGTTTTGACTTTGACAATGTTTTCAACTTACAGTGTAATAGGTATGGGAGGACAGGTGTAACCCTGTCAACAATAACCATACAAGGATCAGCAAGCTTACCTCCAGCATATTCACTGGTAACATAATACCTGGCTAACTCCTACAAAATAACAACAGTTCCCCATTACTTAACCTGCGACCACAATGTACATAATTATACATATTCCCACATACATGGAAAAGCATTATTTCGCCTCTCAAAAACCTAAACCAACGTCCGTTCTATAAATATATCATGAAGGTTGTCCATGCGTGCTCTCACGGAGCAATCCGTCCGGACAGCACAAGGATAATCTCCTATGTATCTCTGGGCCCTGACATGCAGCCTGGGGTCAAACGGAATTATAAATCATCCGACAACGGACCTCCTGAGTGTTTAATATAATATTCATACGGTAATGCATGGTTCGTAATGTTAAGAGTTGAAAGTAGGTCGCATTTACATAGAATTGGTCGCATTTTCGGAGTCGGATTTAGTGATGTCAGATTGTGGTTGGTTGGTTGTTAATGACAGCTGGACTTGTAAGTGATCTTTTTGCGAGCTTTGCCATAATACGTGTTACGCCAGACAGAGAGAGCATTGGTGGCCCAGTGCTAACGGCCGCGACTTAAGAGCTGTAGGTCGCAGGTTCGAAGCTTGACACGCGCTTTGCTTTATGTAAATTATTTCACCGCCATTGCTCTCGAAAACGGTGAAGGACATCGTGAGGAAACCGGCAAGTCCTAGAACCAAAAATTCGAAGACTTGTCGTCTACGAACCAAGCCCGCATGGTAGATTATAGCCCACTCCTTTTCACAGAGAGGAGGCCTGTGTCCCAGCAGTGGGAACGTTATAGGCTGATTATGACGTCAGACAGCAGGCGATGTTAAGTTAATACTGAAAACCGACGTTGTGACGTAGCTTCAGTGCCAACTTAGTAGGTAAAAATAACACAATGAGAGTGAGGGTTGAGAGAGTGCACCTGTGTCTTGTGCAGTATAATATTTTCCACGCCGAAGGCTGGTCTCCGCTAAGATTGGTCACCATGGCCGCAATTCAGCCTAGAGTACTTTATTTTAGTCCGTTAATGCGTTTTCATTAATACCATAATATTTTGTGGTTTTAATGAACACAAAGTTCGGAAATAAATTTGCGACTTTTTAAGTGGAGCAGTAAAAACGGACGGTAATGGCCACGATCTATTCCTCAGGAAATAATGAGTAGATACTCTCTATGACGTCTTCCTAGGTTTAAACAAAATGTTTATCATAAAAGTAAGCCATAAATAAACTTTTGAGTATGTGCAGCATCGAGAGCGGAAACAGTATGGAATTTTTATATCATTCAATTTTCCGTGTAACATATCTAACAGGATTCCGCCGCGGGGTGGGACTGGTAACCGATAGAAATTGAAATAAAAACATTTCAGCTCGCTACTAGCTTACCTTCGAACTTCGCCTACAGCATTTTATGTGTTTCAGGCTTAATAAGTATCTTTGGAAGAACAAAATAAAAAATGGGCTTACGTTAATGGGCTTCAATTTGAATTTCGCGGGCTACCTAGGGCGGAAGCCCTAGGTAGCCCGCGAAATTTTCTTACGCAATTTGTAGGTCAGTGTCAGGTTGTGATTGAACAAAATAAGATTTACGAGCGGAACAATTATGACTTTACAGAATTATAATCAATACAACCTTCTAAGTTCATGTAATCCCATTGATTGATATTTCATGAAATAGGATTATATGAACTTGACCTACAAATTGCAAAAAACGTAAGAAAATTTGAATTTCGCGGGTTCTCTTAGTGGACCATAAAATATACTTACATATTTTATTTATTTATTTATTTTACCATTTATGTACACACATATATAAACAGACAATGAAAAACAGAACAGAAAAAATTGGTACATATTTCCGATCAAACGTCCAATGTTTCATAAAACCTTCAGGTAATCCTCTTATTAATTTTAACAAAGACAGAATTCAGCTGGAAGATTTTTTTTAAAATAAACAGTTCCTTTGTACTCAATACGTATATTATGTCGTATCTGTATCTATTTTACTTTGTGTAAGTAAATAAATAAATAAAAATCCTTTTTGTTAAAAATTAACTGAAAAACTGTAGCGGCGATGACAACACGGGATTAAATATTAAATAGACGAAGTTTTATTTAAAACAGGAAATAAAATGAGCGAGTACGACAAAGGACTGCCGATGGCGTAACCAACATGGTAATTTCCGTTTCACCAGCAATAAAGTAGGAACTGTTACTGTTCACTGTCGTACCGTCAAATTACGGGAAGCCACTAACAAGCAGCATAAGTAATATTAAAGACGATAGTAATCGCTCAAAGGAAGCCGTCCTTGGTATAAAAATTGCGAAATTATAGAGTATGAACGATGGCGTAATTGGAAAAATAGTTAAGCAACCCGCGCTGGACTAAAGCATACCCACGATGTCAAAGGTTGATCACCTCTGCTACTGCAATTGATTTTTATTGCTGCAAAAAATATTACGCTACAATGGAACAAACGATTCGTTTTGTTAACTAGTCGTGGCTTCAATAGAGCCTGCCGACTGTTGCTTTAAAGTTTCAACCCGAAATATATATATATATTTTTTTAAACTGTACGGCCATTTGTATTCTTTAGGAATGTTTAAATTAAACCTTATACAAGCTGCTTGCCTTATGTACTCACAAAAACGTTATCTCAACTGAAAACTTTGAACAAAAAAACAAAGACAATTAAAGCAAAAAATTCACCTTTTGATCCTTCCTTTATCAAATACTTTTACAAAAGAAACATTTATGTTAAGGATAGCGGTAAAAAATTAGATAATAATCTTAAGACTTTTTCCTTTTCAGCCCTTCCCTGTAATTACGTTTTTGTTCATCTAGGAAGTTCTTTTGTTTGTAGGGATGGCTGACTAACAAAAGCCTTGGCAGGGGAGGCAAACAATGACGTCTGCTATGAAACCATAGCTCGATGGTGTTCCCCATTCACGTCATCCAGAATCGATGGCGATATGAAAAGCTTAAAGAATACCTAATTATGGATATAATGTGAGCTTGTGTGTCGGGTTACTTGTTTTTATGTTATCTTTTCTTTTTGTAGTCATAATTTTTGAAGAAACTGTTTCCTAAATAGGGGAAGCAATTTTCAGTCGGTTATAAGTTATTTTATTACGGTTTGCTGAAAGAAACCTATTAAAAACATAATCAGCATATAATGTTCCCACTGCTAAGACATAGGCCTCCTCTATTCGAGAGGTAGTGGGCTGTAATCCACCACGCGGGCCCAGTGTGGGATAGTAGATGTCACATGTCTTTGAATTTTTGGTTCTAACACATGCTATGCATACAGTGGTGAAGAGATTATTTACACAAAGTAAAGCGCCTGCCTGGGTTCGATCCCACGACTTACAACTCATAAGTCGGGGCTATTACCAAAAACATGGCGCATTTAAAGTGACTTTTTCAGTGTAGCGTTAGTAAAGTATACTACGGTGTAAACAACCATTCTGATTAAAGAACACGTGTTAATAAAAAGGTAACCTTCCGTTGTCTACTTGGAATTCTTGAGACGGCTCCGGACATAAGTGGGAAGATCTAAGTCCAACCTGGTAAAGTGGGGCTACCTCGACGGAGCGGCAGTATGGTGTGATTATGGAGCTATGTCGCAAACCATGGCCCACCTTCTATGGGCAGTATAGAAGGTGGGCCATGGTTTGCGACATGTCTATGTCCCAAAACATGCAGTCAAGGTGACCTCTGCGCTGCCACCGATGACGCGGTGGAAGTCAAAAAACTCAAAACTCAAACTATTTATTTCAAATAAACCAATTACAGGCACTTTTGAATTGTCAATGTCGGTCAGTCAAAAAGATGAAGCTAGTTGCCCATTCCAAAGCGTAGTAGGTACCTATGGAGAAGAACGGGCAAGAAACTCCATGGACACTCTTTTAAATCATAATAGTATTGTTACAAAGTATTGGTTACATCATTCATGTTCAAAATTATGCATGTGAGAACGATGCAGAACGTTACGTACGCTGCCACCGCTGACGCGGTGGAAGTGGCAAAGTTTTGGGCCAATAAGATCTAAAATGCAGTTGTGCCAGCGACACGAAGAAGAAGAAGAATAAAAAGGTTCACACAGAAAAGGTTCCATAACTTAAAAGCCACACATCACACCTATCAACGAAAATCATCCACCCGAGCGCCTCTAAAGATAGTTTTTCATCTGTTCAGACATAATGCTCGATTAACACTCCATAACGGTCAACCGGAAGTGCGGACGCCATGTTGGCGGCGAGATAGCGGAAATATATCGCCGGAAGTCGACAACCATTATTCAGGAAAGGAGTTCTTCCGTCATCATTCTATGGCTCTTATTATTTTTGGCGATATCCCAGTGGTTGGCGATAAGGTGTAATGAATTATTAGGATATTGATAGGATGTAAGTGGGTTGTAATGTTTTATTTATCTTGCTTTGTTAATGATTGTGGGCAGAGCTGTAAGTAATGTGAAAGAAAACTGTTTTATTAATAACTGGCGACCCGCCCCTGCTTTGCACGGTCCTCCCATACCTACGACACACTGTAATTTGAAAACATTGTATAAACCATTTTTTTTAAAAAGAGGACATGGAGTTTCTCTCTTTCTTCTTCATAAGAAACGACCAATTGAAACCGTGCACCTAGCTTCAGACTTTTCATAAGTGCCCATGTAGGTTTATGTGAAATAAAATATTATGATTTTGACGGTTTTAACGACTTGTCTAGATTTATCAAGATTGCCTTATTATACTTTAACACACATGTTTCGTACACATACGCCATCCGGAAACACTTCTCTAAATTATGGTGAAATCGCATCAAAATCCGTTGTGTAGTTTAGATAAACTAAGCGGTCACACAGACAGACACGAAAACCGTCTTTATTTTATACTATTCAATGACGCATTTGGCAATAAGTACAGAAAGTGATAAATAAAGATAAACAAACTAATGAATGAATGAATGATATATTTATTTGCAAGAATATAGGTAGCTAACATAAGTTCTAAAGATCTACGGGTTTCATTATATTCGGCATTTCTGCCGTGCAAATATTCAGATTTTACATCTTGATTATACCTAACGCAGTATACATTTAGTAATTATCAATAACATAAAAATACTAAGAACGCTGACGTTCTGGTGCTACGTAAATGATAAGCAGAACCCTTATTTCCATATAGAAGATCAGCACATTGCTTTGATTGTACCCTGTACTTCGAAAAACTAAACTTCAATTTTGCAAGTTGGAAAGTAAATGCCGAGATTCTAAGAAAATATAGACGTATGAGGAACAGAGTGTAAAATTCACTCATCCTCCATAGATAAGGGAGGATCCTCCGGCCAGACGGGTATTGTGTCTGGTGGGCAACTGTCCGACGATTGATGTCGGGACGTTGTATAAATGCTAGTTGCGCGGTAAACTCTGCTTGCGCGATGCAGGATTTTGCATGATGTCAGTGTGATGCGTAGTTCGCATGTGGCGATGTAGATGCCGCCACAAATATAAAAATAAATACTTCTTCGTAGAAAACGCGTGATTAGTACCTCTAACTGAAACCTAAAATCGTAGTAAAAGCAGACCAATTAACAGGTCCAGTAATGAATAAAATATACTTAGAAACTCATTTCAGCTAGTGTTAATTACTAAATTACAAATTAATGAGAGCACTCCGACTATCGCCCCGGTGGAGATTTAAAAAGCTGGAAGTCCCTTTTACTCCTAACTTTTGAATTGGTTCAAGTTACAAGAGAGAGAGGGGATGAAAATAACGGGGTATCGAAGGTTAGTCGTGGCCTATTACTAAAATCGATCCTAAAAACTTATCTGCTATAAATTGAGACAAAAACATGTCAATTTAATAACTGGCTCTCCAATTATACATACACTAACGGGGAGATTATCCTACTTCCTACTAATATTATAACCGCGAAAGTTTGTGAGGATGGATGGATGATTGGTTGTTACTCTTTCACGCAAATACTACTAAACAATTTGGACGAAATTTAGCACCTAGATAGTTTATAACCAAGATATTTTATAAGACACTTTTTATCCCGATATTCCTACGGGGTCAAGATTTATACGGGTGAAACCGCGGGGCGCTGCTAGTAAAATATAGTTTTATAAAACACTGACTTTTCCTACTCTAATGCTAACTTCTTTCTTTCTGCTTATTCTTCCTTAAGTACATTATAGGACACATTTAAAGAAGCGAATGTTATGAAATACTATATTAAGAAGTAAAGGGCATTTAAAAAGGAGGTAAAATTTAACATAAACATACGTTTTGATTTAACAGAAGAGTGAAGGTCTCACATAGGTTGTAGCCAAAATAAAGGGCTACATAATAACAGCCTCAACGGATCGGTTATGCAAAGATTGTTGAGGTCGGTCCGGGGACGACCATTCATTACTTACCGAGTCTTCATAAAGACCCGGCTGTCATTCGTAGATCTTGGACAACGGTTACGGGTAGTCAGAAGCCCGAAAGTCTGACAACCAGTCTTGCCGAATGGTATCCTGTAACCCAGTAACTGGGTTGTGAAGATCAGATAGGCAGTCGCTCCATGTAAAATACAGTTCAGCTCCATCCGGTTACACTGGAAGCTGACTTCAACATAGTTAGGAAAACTCGCACTTTCGCCTTTATCAACAAGTTTCTTCAGAATGTAATCAAATCAAACCCTTATTCAGTTTGAAACCTTCCTTCTTGGCCGTCAATTTTGGTCTCAAAATCGCTGCAGTCTCATCTCTTTCCACTCCTACCTTGCACCATGACTAGTTATGAACAAAAAACTGTCGTAGTCCCTCCCTAGAGACGAGTCGTGAAGCTAATGACGTGTTCTCGTCGGGACACGTGTCTTGCACGCGCCGACATAACCTCTAATGTGTAATAGCGTGCCTAGAGTGCTCGGCAAATTGGCAGGACGGATTTTGTTATTTTGATGATCGGAAAGTAAAGGGTTTTGATACACAAGCTGATATCGGAGTGTGTACTCTTCGTCGATGATTTTTTTTTTAGGTTCAAGTTTGCGGAAGGACGCAAATATTTCAATTTATCGATGACGAAGATTTATCACGGGCATGAGGAAAATAAATGTTACAAATAACGGCCATGTTAATTTATAATATTGTTTGCTCGTGTATAAACCTGCAAAACGAAGTAACTTTCGGACGCTGAAAATAATAATAAAGTATTTTATATTCCTGTATACATATATGAATTGGTAAGTACGAAATATTATTGTACATAGTTGGACTAATCTTTACATGCCACTCAAACATCGACATGCAAATAAGAAAATACCTCATTTAATCCGATTTAATAGGGCTGCACCTATACTACATTATGCATTACAATAATATAATGAAAATCCATTAGTTCTAGTGAATCGACGAAACTTACTGTTGACATTGAGGTGTTGTTTATCAACCCTAGATCGGAGATTGATTGATAAATAAGCTAAAAAGCTGTAGCGGGGTGATATAATTGAGCGAATTTCCTCACTTTCCCTCATAGGGTGGTGTTATCGTGCATACCAACAATAGTGATATACTGGTTTCGAGTTTGGCAAGCATAATAAAACCATGTAAAAAAAATGTGTAATCCCTTGTAAATGAGCACAATCCGGCCGTCAAAAGAATGCGTTCCTGACACCTGTCAGTGCGAAAATTCGAGTAACTAATAAAGATCACATTCGCAAAACACGTAGTCGTTTATACGAAACTGACAGGTGTCAAGAACGCATTCTCTCGACGGCTGGTCTGTAAGCGTACACGCCACTGAAAATTTTGTTCTGGCTTTTCAGCGTGTCATCATTCATCATCTGCTTAGACTTTCCCCAACCAAATTGCGGTCAGCTTCAAACCCTGAAAAGGCTTGATTACTTTATTATTCAGTGATAGTTATATAATAGCGAGGCGGCGTTCCATTATCAACTTAATAAAGTTTTCCGAACTCTTAATAAATCTTTTGGTTACTTACTCCATAACAATAGCACCGATGGGCTCCATTGTCAATTGAATGTAATGATTAAAGTATTATCATAATGATAATAATACCAGCCTATATTGTCCCACTGCCCAAACGACTCTTCTCATACAAAGAAGACACGAGCATTGATCACCACGCTTGCTCAAGACGGGTTGGCGATTAAAAAAGAAAGTATTATCATACTTAATTTTTGAAGTGAAAACTTCTTTAGCGGCGTTGTGCACTTTTGTTGTGATGGGTAGAAAATGTTAAACTCGCGTCAGGACACGTGACCTGATCGAAAATTCGTAAGACGGAGGGAGAGTAGAAATGAATATTGTATTGTACCACATTAATGATAGTACTTTTATACAGATAATTAAAGCAATTCGTGCAAAATTATTCCCTAACCATTCCAAAATATCAAAAATGCACAACGTTAGTATTCAAGTTTCCACTTCTGCCGGCACTCCCGGAATGTAACCCGTTTTTTTTTATTTGATTCAATTATTGTTGCCAACATAATCCAAATCCGTGTGTATCACATACGAGTATTAGGGTGTGCATCGTACCGTGCGACATATCTCAAATTAATTCATGTTTTGTCATACTCCCACTTTATATTCACAGCTTAATGACGGAGCACTATAAAACATAGTGAAAGCCTTTATCCAATGCGTAAGATATCGCGGACGTGCGTATCGCAGTAAATGGAAAAACATGGCTTTGCTCTTACTGGACGACGGGTATAGCCGACAAAAACCAATATTTGGAAGGGGTGCCATTCAAACTCACCCTTTGGTTGCAAAAAACGGGATATCTTTTGATTAATATATCGTACACACGTTATTGATTAGTCGATTTTTGGTGGACCTATTTATTCTTTTGCGTGTAAAGCCGACTAAAAAAGCTAACATGTGAAACCTTTTACTGTGGAGCTATAGTATCCCATTCATCCATCACTACATTTTTGTCAAGAGATTTTTTCAGTAAAAAGTATTTTACCAAAGTGCTGACCGAAATTACGTCGAGGCGAATACAAATATTACATTTGCATGTCATAATAGCAACACAATTCGATTCAACCATTTTCATTTAAAAATACATGCTTCATTATTATTGAATATCAATTTGTCTTTATATAATTACCTGAACACACAAAGGTGTACAAAGTCCAACAAAATGATGATGTATTTTGTAATTAATTCCGTCTGTGGTTTTTAATCAAGCGGTATGTGTTGAAAATATGCGGTCAACATCCATGCATTCGTTTAAAACAACTATTTTAATTATTCACTGAGAATCAACTCCTGTTTGAATGGCAACAAAGTTATTCTGCACAAAATTTTCGGAACACAAAATTGGTTCGAACACAACCGAGTGTGACACAGGATATATTATTTAAAAGCTCAAACTTTGTCGCGATTGATAACCATAACAGCAGTATGAATATATTCTGAACTTTACTCAGATTTATTAAGGATATTACAGGAAAATGGGAAAGCGTTATTCAAGCGCAGGTGTGCTGACGATTTGCTAAGTTGCCATATTTTTGTAAGGGAATTGAGTTGGAGCATTTTGCAGATAGCACGTCGTAAGGTATTGTTCAGAATCTTCTATCTCCGGGCCATTATTTACTGTGAACGCGCCTATTCAACGATGTGGCCCATTTATTGCGTCATAATTTAACACTCTCTCCACTCTAAACGTATGCTTAGATAATATTACTTTGTGTCCCATAATGTCTTGTTTTTGGAAGGAAAAATGTATTGGTGGGAATAAATTATATGTTAACGGATAGTTATTTAATTTAATTTATATTTTTATGTCGGTCGTACAATGACCCATAATGGTTAGTAACAATTGGAACTTATAAACTATGTTAGTAGGGTTACAAAAATACAATCATAAAAAAAAACATTCACAACATATTATTAAGCATATACATTTATTTTACTGTCCCTACCACAATGCTCATCCAGAGCGAGTATATTGTACACTGATATTTATCAGAAATGATCCTCAGGATCTTCAGTTATTACTAGAGTAACACTGTTATGAATAATTTAATAAAGCAAATAAAAGCTTGTGCAAAACAATAAATCAATGTTCTTACTACGAAAACAATAAATCAATGTTCTTACTACGAAAACAATCAATACATTTTCTAATGTCTCAGTTATTGGATTTTAAATGAATAAAATCATCTACATAAATCAATAAAGCGGCCGCGACTTAGGAGTTGTAAGTCCTAGGTTCGAACCCAGACATGGAAACTGGCATGTTCCAGAACTAAACATTCAAGGACATGTGACATGTCATGTGTTAATCCTGGTCATAAACTATCTGTGTGCCAAATTTCATTAAAATCTGAACGGATATTAGTGAAATTTGGCACAAAGATAGTTAGTAGTAGTAGTAGAAGTTTTTGCGTGAAAGAGTAACAAACATCCATCCATCCATCACCACAAACTTTCGCGTTTATAATAATAGGGGTTAAAGTATGAAATTGCCGTTTTATTGTAATAAGTACTTCGACTTGACATAGAACTTTCATGGCTTGAGATTTTTGAGTGAAGCTTTTTTCACATGGTACTTATGAAGTTCTTCTTTTAAAAAATGAACAACATTCGACTATCGACTTTCAGTTGTTTTTTTTATTCAGCTTAGATAAGAAAGATGGATACTTCGAATATTCGAGTTATTTTTTAATACGAGGTCCGACGCGGAACTAACGCGGCAGAAACCGCTCGCAATATCAATGTTGCGTTTGGAGAGGGGACTGCTAATGAACGCACCGTGCGATTTTGGTTTAAACGCTTTCGTGATGGAAACTTTGATTTGAAGAACGAACCACGTGGAAGATCGCCCACACAGGTGAATAACAATGAATTGAAAGAGATGGTGGAAGCCGATCCGAGCCAAACTACCCAGGAATTAGCGGCATAGTTTACCGTTACCTTACCAACAATATTGACTCATTTGCGTCAAATCAATAAAATAAAAAAATATGAGAAATGGGTGCCTCATGATTTGACTGATCTGCAGAACGAAACGCGTGTTAACTTGTGTTGCCTTGTTGAATCGATACAGAAATGAAGGAATATTGGATTGAATTGAATTGAATTGTGACATTTAATGAAAAGTGGATTCTTTACGATAACCGTAAGCGAAAAATGCAATGGCTGACCCCAGGTCAAACGCCGCAACAGAGTCCTAAAGCAAAGCTTACCAATAAAAAGGTAATGGTAACTGTTTGGTGGTCTCAGCATGGTGTTATTCACTATAGCTTTCTCCGATCTGGTCAAGCAATACCGGCAGATGTCTACTGTGCCGAACTCCGAACAATGATAGCAAAACTAGCAGTGACACAGCCCCGACTTATGAATCGATCTTCACCATTATTGCTCCATGATAACGTGAGACCTCATACAGCACGAGAAACCGTTTTAACTCTACGGGAACTGTAATTAGAAACTATTCGTCACCCTCCGAATTTGCCAGACCTTGCTCCAACGGACTACCATTTTTTTCGTGATTTGGACAATTTTCTGCGTGATAAAAAGTTTTCTTCTCAGGAGGCAGTACAAAATGGTTTCACACAGTTTGTCGAATCTAGATCACGAGAGTTCTATCGCAAAGGCATAAATGACCTTCCTATTAAATGGCAGCAATGTATAGATAATAATGGTAATTATTTTGATTAAATAAATTTGTTAAATTAAAAAAAAACGAATTTCAATTTTTCAGTACAAATCGGCAATTTCATACTTTAACTCCTAATATTAGTAGAATTATGATAAACAATTACTACCTAAACACCAATAGAACCGCCATGGGATCTGGAGGCGATAGTCCTCGCGCGCCTGTATGATTGGCGCGCGGAGGCACTACGTCGGGGGGAAATTCTGCACCCGCGGCAAATCGGACGGACCTCCGGCGCGATCTCATGGTGGCATGGAAGGCACGACTATCGCAACCCAGCGCAGGGCACGCCACGATAGCGGCGGTAAGACCCCTCTTTGAGGAGTAGCTAGAGAGGCGTCACGGCGTTCTCACCTACCGCCTGACGCAGGTCCTCTCCGGACACGGATGTTTCGGGAGGTTCCTGCACATCATCAGGCGGGAGGAGACGCCTAGGTGTCATCACTGCGAAGTTCGCCCAGAGGACATGGTGGAGCATATGGTGGAGGTCTGCCCCGCTTGGGCATAGCACCGCCGTGTCCTCGTAGAGGCGATCGGCAGCGGCGGCGACCTCTCGCGTCCGGCCCTGGTTCAAGCCATGGTCCGGGGCGAGAGGGAGTGGGAGGTGGTCACCTCCTTCTGCGAAGCAGTCATGCTAGCGAAGGAGGTGGCGAGATGGGCGAGGGAGAGATCCTCACGCCTCAGCCGCCGCGGGAGACGCTCCGGACGTCGGGAGCCGCGTGACGACTCCCGGCCACCGTAGGCGCGGGCCTGCGGGCGGAGAACAATGGGTAGCTCTTCGTCCGATCAGGACCAGGCCCGTGCCGGACGGCGCGTATGTGTTCCACGCGCGCCTCAAAGAGATGTCAGCATAGTTGACGGGGCCCGACAGGGCCGAAGCCTGCCGGGGTAGCGGGATCGTCGGAAAGTGTTACCGCTGCCCTGGTACATAAAGGGCTAAGGAAGGAACACGGGTGGGTTTTAGTCAGTAAGAGTCTGACACTCCCTTCTGCTCCACCCAGAGCGGGAGGGGTCATTTGATGATTATTTCCCATCGTCAAAAAAAAAAAAAAACACCAATAGAACATCATACTTACACTTTAACTACGCATACGTTTCTATATATATTTTGATACACGCTATCCCATCAAACCCCTATCCATTCAGGGTTCCATCGAAAATAATAAACAAACAAAGCTTCCAGTACTTGATAATAGCCAATATGCGATGCCAAAATTGCTTTCTAACGTTGTTTCCTTAACTAATATTGTAATGCTATTATCAGCTTCGGCTTCTATTACAAACGTAGCTTTCTCTTTTTCTTTAACTAGAACTTTTTCTCGTGTTTTTATTAAGGATTCAAATAGCTTTTTGTTATCCGTTTTCCTATACGTGAACCCGTTTGCTTTTGTTCCGTATTTAATTAAAAGTGGTATTCTGCATTTTTTGCAGCCAACAGCATTTTATTATGCCTAGATATTATTATTTATTAACTTGGTAATAAAGTGGTATGTTAAAGTGATTTGTGGACAATTTATGTATTAGCTGTATGATTATTTGATTCCTTCTGTCTCAAGGGTGTTCTAAATTAAAAGTTGGATAAGGAGAAGTTACTGACATATCATTTTAGGGTTTCGTACCCAAAGGTGGGGGTTGGCACCCCCAACGGGAACCTATTACCAAGCCTGCGCTGTCCGTCTGTTCGTCCGTCTGACTGTCAGCGGCCTGTATTTCATGAACCCTAATAGGTAGACAGTTAAAATGTTTACAGGGTGTGTATTATTACTATTGCATTTCTTTTGAAAGTTATGTAATAATAATTAGAGCGTTTTATATCTTGTGGTACCCCAGCATATCAAGCTACCCGAAACTGTCAAATTTCTTGAATAGATTTTCAACTTTATCGCTGAAGCATTAAGGTTCAATATTGATGGGGAAAATTTGACAGTTTCGGGTAGCTTGATGTGCTGGCGTCTGTACGAAACCCTTCGTGTTCTAGTCCGAATCGCACTTGGCCGGTTTTATATTATGTTGATACTGCTTCTAAAGGTTAATTGAAGATATTTTTAGAACAAAATAATATTATTATTGATGTTAACGGTTTAGTTCACTGATGGATCACGACAGCCACATGTCTCCAAAGAAAAAATAAACGCTATCTTACTGATCACTTAAAGGTGACATTCCTACTGAATTCTTGGAACTTGTCACAGTGTACGTTTTCTCGTTCAGTTATTTTTAACGCACGTCCATGGCACCCAGACGACATCTCGTTTCACTAATGGTACAACTACAGTGAATTGGATCCGCTTTTTGACAAATCAATTTGTCCTGCACACGTCGCCTTATATTTTTATCTGGTTAAAAAGGTTTGACTTTGTCGTTGGGATTCAGGATTTATTTAGAAGAGTCTGGGATTTTTTTAAATAAGAATTTTATCAATTATCTTTTTAAGAAAACACTTATTTCTTGCGAATACTTTTTAATTGTACAACTGTACTTTTTCACAGTTCTACAACGACTAACACGCATTACATTTTACCATTTAAAATTACTTTTGCCCCAACCAGAAATAACTAGTGTTTCTAAAGTAGAATAATACATTTAATTGTTATAATGATAATATATTTAAAAGTTTGTCACAATATAAATAATTTGTGCTTTGACAGTGTTGCCACAGTAGATATTATAGTTCAGTATTACAATAATATTTTTTTTTTCAAATTAAATCAAAGGAATACACACACACAAAATAAAGCACACACAAAATAAAGCACACACAAAATAAAGCACACACAAAAAACGTCTCATATAAACTTAATAAGATAAATGTCACATGTACAGCATTTTCATCTTATCATAATTCGTTTTAAATCTACCTACTGTATTTTTTTCTTAAAATCTTTAACATCTAAAAGAAAATTATTTTAAATGTTATTATTATATTATTTTTCTTCAGATAAACTGTACCCAATAAATAGAAATATTTTCTTGCACCGCTTCAAAAATACAGTCTCCACATCGTCGCTGTATCTTGGTTATAAAATTCTCGAGTAAAATATTTCAAGTGCTTATGTTCAATATTACATTCTTATTGCATTTTCTACATTTCTCTAGTATCTATAATTCAACCGCACGTATTGGAAACAGTGATTTTTATTGCTACTCGATTGATATTATAGGTATTTCAAGAGTTTTCCGTGTTATTGTTACCTGGTAAAAATATATCTGTGCAGTTTTCATTGGGAAGTTATCATTTTGTCTTTGTTTGGAAGTTATATCATCTTTAGTCAATATATATTGGTCCCTCTCACAGGGAGCATGGCCTACAGAGGCCTGCTCTCTGTGAGAGGGACCTATAATAATAAGGATAATTAGCCTAAAATGTTCCCATTGTTGGGACAGCCCAACTATGGGAATATTTTAGGTTAATTATGGTCAATAAAGTGACGTAGATGAGATTGAATTAGATAATTATTTTTCCCCATTTTACCCTTATTTGGTTGACGTGATTGATTTTTGGTATTTTCAATCGCGCGTGAGTGTATATTTACAATATCAATAGGCATAGTTATTATAGTAATAGCATATTGTTTTTTTTGTGAATCATAATTGAAATTGCAGAATCACTTTAAAGGGTTTATTCATAAACGTTGCTTGAAGTTACGTAATGATTAGCGACTGTTTAACCATACATTTTTGAAGTTTAAATATCTCCTAACTTTATGCAACGTTTATAAATAAAGAGTCAACGGTACTATATGTAGATATCGCACACCCAAGGGACAGTCCAAACCATTTACTTCCCAATCCAAATTCAAATACACTAAAACATTATTTATTCCTCTTATCTTAACTACAATTCCATATAAAAAACAAAAAAGCAAAACACACAAATCTCACTGATTTCTATCTTTATCGACATCGGTTTACCCTCCCAGTTTATTTCACAAAAACCCTTAGAAACGGAACTTCCCAGCATTACACCGGGGATCCTATGTAAATATGGTTGTATGAATGTAAATGCCTTATAAGTAGATACCATACGTGGTGGGCTTATGTCGTTACCCAAGGTTATTGGTGCTCCTTGCTACGTGCGGCGTGGCACGCCATGTTACAAATAAAACTGTAGGGACGGTATTAACGACACTAAGTTAGAATATAGACAGCCTGTATTAAGATTTCTTTCGGTTGCTTCCTTTGTTGTAGATATTTGGGTGGTGCTATTTGTATTTGATGTTGATTTGGCATGGAGTGAAGATTTATTTAGCTACGCACATATGCGGTGATTTATGCAAAGAAGGTTTTGTTATCTATAGACTTTTTGAGGTTGAGTTTTTAATAATTCAGAGCTATGTTCTAGATATGTTCTGGTATCTGCTCGTCGCTTATACTTCTATCG
The DNA here is from genome assembly GCA_947507525.1 of Apamea epomidion. Classification (NCBI taxonomy): domain Eukaryota; kingdom Metazoa; phylum Arthropoda; class Insecta; order Lepidoptera; family Noctuidae; genus Apamea; species Apamea epomidion. Next base: position 13,647,798 of record OX382230.1, on the reverse strand, counting down.
CTAAAATGCTGAGCAGTGGTGGCCAAATGGTACCGGCTGCGATTTACGAGTTGTAGGTTCGAACCAAGGCGTTTTACTTTGTGTTATTATTTCATTAGTACTTCTCTAAAAACGGTGAAGCAAAACATCAAACAGCATGTCCTAGAACCAGAAAACTCGAAGACATGCGACCTCTACCAACCCGCTCTGGGGCCGCGTGGTGGATTATGGTCCACTCCCTCTCACAGAGAGGAGGTTTCTGTCCCAGCAGTGGGAACATTAAAGGCTGATTATCCTAAAATGCTTGAATATTCTAATTTATAATTCAACATGTTTTCTAAATTGAGCATTATCAGCCATAACCTTCAAAATATTAACGATCGCGTTTATAGTCATTTACAAAATATAGCTATGCACGTACCATAAAATCGACCATATATAATTCATAATTGCCCCGTTTGGCCCAGCCCGTAGGCTCTTTTATTAGAAAATATTGCCCGAGCCGGCCACAGCGGGCTTTGCCACAATAATTATGCAGTAACTAGCGCATGTGCTAACGTGCTATGTAACTATATTAGCGATTATACTTAATGAATTTTCTTTTAACACGTTTAAAGGAAAGTTGATTCGAAATTGGATGCACTTTTTGACACCAACGTTATGACGATTTTTTGTTACATATTTATTTAGGGACAACAAACAGCAGTGTAATAATAAGTAAACATTGGTGCCTCCTCATCATTTAAAATTGTCTAAGGGACCTCTGCGAGTTGGTTTCGGCTCCTCGTACGTACGGCTTCCAAAGGTCCGTGGCCCGAGGCCCCCGATGTATGTCAAAGACATCTTAAAATTAAACATAGGTTAGAACGTTATCCACATATTCCTAAACAGATCTATATACTCGTATCTGTGTGGAAAGAACAGCAAACTAGTACAAAAAAATCTTATCTAATATTATAAAGAGAAACGCTCCACACTAAACCCGCTGAACGGATCTGAATTAAATTTCGCACATTTGGGTAGACCACGGCCTGGATTCGGACATAGGATACTTTTAATCCCAATATTCCCACAGAATCGAGACTTATGTGGGTGAAATCACGGGGCGCAGCTATAGATAATAAAATTATTTGAAGAAGTGTATAGAGTCGAATTCCTAGGCAACAGCTAGGTTACACTTTGTAGGTAGTAGGTAGTAGGTATACTTTGGCTATCGTATAAAAATGCACAAGCTTTAAGGTTTAATACTAAGCAGGGTATGTTATGAAGCAATATAACGCATCTTCCCATAAACAAAGTACGTATATCTCAAGTCACATAAATTACACACCGCATCTCAACTACCAACATCATCAAAACTAAGAAGAGAGCTTTTATTAAAAAATATTCCTCCAAGATGCAACGCGGGATATAGGCACGCACCACACAAGGGCGCACCTCGTAGTACAGGAGTACTGTGAATATGCATATTGTCTGGCACGAGGAGTCCTAAGAGCACTTCTGTCGACAACAATAGGCCCGGCGTAATTTCAAGTTTTTATAGCCTTATTGTGGATCTACCCGTCTACAGTATCTAGACAATAAGTTGTTCTTACTATGAATATTGTGGAGTTTGTTTTTAATTTTAGATAGCGGTTAGTTTACCTGTGTTGGTTATTTTATTTTAAGCTGTGTTTACTTCACGAGGAATGGATTTATAGCTGTTTTTTTTCTTTAAATTGATGTTTGATTTTGTTTGAGCTACAATAATAAGTGTGCATGTGCGACGACTGCAGTTTCCTCTGTCGTCATCGCGTGTCGCTCGTGAGTACAAGTATGGCTACTAAGCCATTTCTTTAGCCATCAGGTTCCCTAATTTTTTTTGGAATGAAGTTCCTTAACGTGGCTTGTGGTAGGAGTTGACTGGTCGAAATCGTCACGTTAGGAAAAAGCATTATGCCCCATGCGGCTTTCTCTCTCTCTGTGTCTGTCTGTTTCTGTTATATACGAGTGTGTGTATGCGTTTCCAGGTATCGCGTAAGGAACTTCGTTTCTGGCGGAACTCGCGCGACCGCACTTTTTTTTTGTCTCATAATCTTTCGACGGGGCAGTTTTCAGGGCAGAATACATTGAAAAATAATTCCAGTAATGGCCAGTGTCTTTTGGTTTTGTATAAACTAATATTATGATGAGAAAAGATTTGTTTTTTGTATATTTTTTTGTTACGCTTTCACGCTAAAACGGCTGAACGGATTTTGATGAAACTTTGGCATATGGGTAGACCATGACCTGGGTTTGAATATAGAATACTTTTTATACCGATATTCCCACAGGATCAAGACTTATGCGGGTGAAACCACGAGGCGCAGTTAGTATTCTAGAATTAAAAACAAAATTTGATCTACCATGATTACGTAGAAAAAGCCACCCAGTTACGGTGGGTACATATTAAATTTCTGTATCGAAATTAACGCACTCTCTTATGCACAACACCACGAATGTAATTTGAAACTCGCAGCTTTAGTATTTTACATGCTCTCTAAATGTAGGAATCCTATCTCCTGTACTATCTGCACAATAATGGCTCGCACGATGCTTAGTTTGTTTTTAATTTTAGATAACGTCACGCTGAGCAAGGAACTGCGCATAATTTCAAAATGGCGGACTCTTTAAAGAACAAAGTTAGGTAAACAAGTGCGAGAATATTTAATCTATGTTTTATGGACGATTTTGTAGTTCCATAATAGTTTAGAGTTATTTAATTTTGTCTCCCTCTTCCTCTGTCACCTTCAATCTTTTGGTATGTAATACAATTATTCCCTAAATTCTCGAGACAAGAAATGTCTTTCTCGACGCCGCAAAGTACTTTAAGCTTTAATGTTATTCAGGATGGTCTAGTTTTCTTATAAATATGGTTCCTCGAAGGCAATTTCATCGCCTGTAAAGATCTCTTATATCCTAAGAATCGTGTTTCTGAATAACCCTGTTGATAACAAGAACGTAGCTCTCTGAATTGTCAGTCGACGTTCTCAAAGAGAAATTTCAGGACTACAGGAAAATATATCCGTATGCTTCAGTACTTCTATTTTCCTTATTTTCTAGGTATATTTCTGTTTCGTTCAGCAAAGCTTAGTGTATACCAAAGAGTATTTATCAAAAGAGATTTATCTACTAGATAGCAAGTGAAATAATGGCCTTGTTTCCTGATCTGCAGGTGTAGCGCGCAGGCGGTAGGTTAAAATTTCCTGTTGAGTATTTTAAGCTGACTAGACACCTATTTCGTGCACTTTCGAGTGAACTTGGTTATCTCTATGCTTATCACATCTTTCTGTGCGTTGGAGATACTGGATGTGTTTAACTTTTTGTATCAGTTATCATTCTTTTCTGTGGTTGTTTTGACACAACATAACATCATCTGCCTAGCCTTTTCCCAACTATGTTGGGGTCGGCTTCCAGTCTAACCGGTTGCAGCTGAATACCAGTATTTTACCTCCACTACCCAGTTACTGTGTAATACGATACCCCTTGGTAAGACTGGTTGTCAGACTTTCGGGCTACTGACGACGGGCTTTCCGAGGCACGGAGTGGTCTTGGTATGTGAAAATGGTCACCCATCCACGGACCAACCGCGGCAAGCGTAGCTTACCCTGATCGATCGACCCGTGCGGCTGTTATTACTTAACCACAAGCCCCTCTTTGGACACAACATAACATGCCACCTATATTCCTCGAAGGGTTAGGCAGAGGTGTAAGTACCTATAGTGCACCCACGTTTAGCCAGATATGTTTAAGTCCCATGTAACAGGGGGTGAGCCTATTGGCATCAACCGGGCAGAAATCCAGACTACGGCTGCTACAGAGAAATTCCTGATGAAACACCCAATAACTTTTTGCCCGATCCGGGAATCCAATCCAGGACCTCATGCGACCACTAGACCATAGAGGCAGTCGCGGTTGTTTTAATGAGCAGTTATTAACCCCCTTCTATCACTCAATGGCAGGAAATTGTTCCTCATCTTAGCGTCAGCTGATATGTCTCGTGCTGAATTATAAGCTTGTATCATTCACCACTAGTTTCTGGACTGAGTGCATTTGACGGCTACATACAACTGTACAGGTTTGTACAAAACATTTTAAAATTAGTTCATTTTGTATTTGAAGTAGAAAAATATTTTATTTGAGACACGCACAGGGAACAAAAAAGAACATTAAAACTAACAAAAGCATTAAAACAGGAAAAATACCTGCACGACCGGTGCAAAGGTTCCTATCTCAGCATAATGCTGCGATATTTAAAATACACATACCGCAGTGCTAGTATTCTGATAGGGCCTGCTGTGATGCCACGAACACACCTCATCACCATCATCATTTTGCTCGAAAAACTTCCACTGCTGGACATAAGCCTCCCCCAAACGGACACACTTACGGACATAAAAAAACTAAGATTACCTAGAGTATTTGTCTCTCCTTCCCCCCTTTAATCCATCCAAAGGTTGTCTTTAAAAGATCGCTCTTAGCGACAAGACCGCCCATTATGTCACCCTTTATAAAATTTCTATATTCATTTCTGTAATTATGGTGTACATAATAAAGATTGTTCTATTCTATTCTATTCGAAGACATATATGAAGACCCAACACTCCACGTTACACCATTTCAGTTCCAGCCTACACTTGTTTCATTAATCCTCCCTTACTTACACCAAGTTTCTTTACTCCTAGTGCCTCAGCGCGTGCTAATAAATTATCAAGTTAGTATGCTATAGCCATTACGTTAATAAGGCATAATTAAATAGGCCGAGCCGTGTTTGGTGTTAACAACGGCACGATACTGAGCTTACAAGTACACCTCGTTTGTGAGCTTATACTGGGCTAAGTAGGTGGGTTATTGTGTACTTGTGTAGGCAAACTTACCTACATGTAATTGATAAAATGGTCTGTCATTATGTTCAAGTTGTTACATAACAACAGTTACTACTAGTGGATCTTTAAGGCAAAGTAATGCTTGCCATGGTCAGCCGGTGGATAAGTGATCATCTTTTGTACATGTGCACGTGGTCCCAGCCGTCATTCGTAGAATTTGACAGTCGTTACGGTTCCAAAACGGAATAACTCTAAAGTCTGCCAACCCCAAGGTATCGGTAACCCACTAACTGGTTGGTGTTGTCAGATAGGCAGTCGCTCCATGTAAAATACTGGTATTCAGCTGCATCCGGTTAGACTGGAAGCCGACTCCAATATAGTTAGGAAGTTGTAGAAAGAATAAGACCTTTGGCAATACTAGGCATACATAATGTATGATGATTTTGCAAAATATCACTTTCGCCTAGTTCACGCTGAAAAATATATAAAGACGATTTATAGTGCTGAGTAGAAACAGAAATGACCAAGATTATGTCTGGATTTTAAAAGAGAATGTGACCTCTGAATTTATTTTGGCATTTCTTCTCAGATTAGTCAGATAGGAAACGCCGACCTCATCTAGTTTTTAAAATATGATTAAAATGTAAAAGTGTTTGTACACAAATACTTACAGAAAGAAAATAATTTATCAATTACTAAGCTTATGGTATTTGAATGATGTTCTTTAGACATTTTGAACATGACATTTTTATTAATTTAACGTAACTTTATGATTTTTGTACTTTGAATTATATTTTTTTTATGTTTGTACGCCTTTCTAGGAAAAACTTGCTGAAACTTTTTTTTGTAATCGTTCCAACTGATTGTGAACCTACACAGGTTTTTGACAAAAAATAAATCATATCTTATCTTATCTTAAGTTTAAAAGGGTAACAGAAGGATTAGTAAAATCAAACCGAAAATACAAAAAAAAAATGGCATAAAGGAAAATTTCAATACCTCAAAACGTTCTAGAAATGGAGGCTCCATTTCTATTCATTCAAAACTAAAAACCCAAACCCAACTGATATTAATAAAACGCAAAACTTCACGAAACAGCATACCGGCCATACCATAGAGTTCCACTAATGAAATAAACTTTCAGGGCTCAGGTATACGAGAGAAACTAGAGTGTTAATATTCATGGGGCGTCCTGGAGCCCCCTGGTAAATGTTTTATTCGTTAACGAGAGTTCGGATTAGGGTAATCATGTCACGTCGTGTGTTACAGCCTCGCAATTAATTCGAAGCAATCAATTATGTTGTAGTTATTATGTTATTGTCGTGGTTTGTTATTAGATAGTTTTATTTATTTATGCACACCGTTAAATTTTGATCCAGATGTAAAAAATCTGTTGATCCATATTATGTCGAGTTATGCCAACATATTATATTATGTTCGTATAACTCGACATAATGTATGGATCAACTGATTTTTTTTTCACGATTTCAGGGTTGTTCCCGTTGTAAAAGTTCTTTATAATGATGAGTACAATGACCCCTTTTAAGGATTAAAACGATCAAAATTTAACGGTGTATACTTTATTGTACACCACAAAATACATGACAAAAAAAAATACAATTAACATTACAAAACATACAATGGGCGGCCTTATCGCTTTCTGCGATCTCTGAGTTTTGTTTTTGGACAGGCTATTGGTGTTTTTATGAGAATGCAGATAATGTACTACACCTAATTGGTTATTCCTAGTATCAAAACGGGTATAATTGACGCAGGTAAGAAGGCTGCAAGGCTTTTTTTTTTTTTTTTTTTCTGGGTGGGAAATCATCAAATGACTCCTCCCGCTCTGGGCGGAGCAGAAGGGAGTGTCAGACTTTTACTGACTAAAACCCACCCGTGTACCTTCAGTTGCCTGTGCCAGGGGCCACGGTATCTCTTTCGAACAACCCGCAGCCCCGGGGGCATCGGTCCTGGCGGACCCCGTCAGTTCGTGCTGACAGCTCTTTGAGGCGCGCGTGGAACACAACGCGCCGTCGACCCGGGCCTGGTCCTTACCGGGCGGCGAGCTGCCCATAGCTCGCCGCCCGCAGGCCCGCGCCTACGGTGGCCGGGAGTCGGCTGTTAACTCCCGTCCGGGGCGTCTCCTGCGGCGGCTAGGCGCGCGAGGGTGCAGCGATTGCCTCTCCCTCACGCGCTCCGCCTCCTCCTTCGCGAGCATTACTGCTTTGCAGAAGGAGGTGACGGCCTCCCATTCACTCTCGCTCCGTACCATGGCCTGTATGAGGGCCGGACGCGAGAGGTCGCCGCCGCCGATCGCCGCCACGAGGACACGGCGGGGCCCCGCCCAAGCCGGGCAGACCTCCACCGTATGCTCCACAAGGCTGCAAGGCTCAAATGACATTGGGCGGGTCACATCAGCCGCATGCAGGAAGGATAACCACTGGGCAAAAGTCTTCACACAATGGGGCCCTGAAGATGGACGGCGCCACTGAGGTCGGCCTAGAAAAGGGTGGCGAGATGACCTGGAAGCGTATCGCGTGGGCTAGTTCGAGGTGGCGCGGGAAAAGAGTTCCTGGAAGGACTGCGACAGTAAAGGCAAAACAAACAAAAAAATTGTCATTTATAAGTGGACAAGCCTTGTATGGGATTTCCTATCAACAAAAATGACGAACTTGCATACAAACCTTCATCTCCTATTTTACCCCTCTTTTTTTTTTAATTTTTTTTCAGGATGGGAAATCATCAAATGACCCCTCCCGCTCTGGGTGGAGCAGAAGGGAGTGTCAGACTCTTACTGACTAAAACCCACCCGTGTTCCTTCCTTAGCCCTTTATGTACCAGGGCAGCGGTAACCCTTTCGGACGATCCCGCTACCCCGGCAGGCTTCGGCCCTGTCGGGACCCGTCAACTACGCTGACATCTCTTTGAGGCGCGCGTGGAACACATACGCGCCGTCCGGCACGGGCCTGGTCCTGATCGGACGGTGAGCCACCCATTGCTCTCCGCTCGCAGCCCCCCCTCCCCCCACTACCACTCTCGGGGTTGAATTTTCTAAAATCGTTCTTAGTGCTCACTTTCATTATTTAAGGAACTCTTGTGTGAAATTTCATACTTATAAACTTTCTGAAATTAATGAATATAAGATTTTTATTAAGTAGATGCATGATAAATAGCTAGATCTACAAAGACTGATATTTCACGGCCTCCTGGGGATGCTACTGCTGGGAGGTCCGTATTTTATTAACAGAAAGATTTTATCAAACTGCTACGTTGCCCTAACCACCTATGGGCCACAAATTGTACAAAATCCTAATCATATTGTTGCTAAAACCAAAAACATAAAATCCTCGACTTAACAGAAAACCCCAGAAACATAAGAACGTCTACACCATTAAATATTCTTCTCGAAAACAATTGACAATCGCGCCGGCTGTCACACAATCGAAGTCATTATTATCACAAACTGCGTTTCATTTCAGTATAATTTGCGCATTATTTCCGCACAGACAGAAGCTGTGTAAGGATTATCTGTAAGAGACGTCCCGACAGTATCGTCAGCGACTGTAGGCTTAAATTTTCATTATGTTTATTGGATAATTCGCTTGTGAAGCAGCGTGAGGCGCGGAGATAGAGGGGATTGTCAATGCAACACTGAGCATTTCTTAACGCATCACTATCAGTCGTTAGTAGCCGGAAAATATTGAGTATACGGACGAAATTTTGTTTCGGTGTTCATTGTCGCTTTTGTTGGCAAAGGTGGGTAGATTTTGGAGGTGTGGTTGATGAAAATAAGCAATGTATGCTGAAGTAGAGTGTAGTGTATTGTTACGATGGGTTTTCATGGTAAGAGTGTATTGTTTCAATTCATCAAAAGCTTTTTAGAAGGACCATAGGATCCCCCAAAATATTACAATGTAAAAATATCTTGAATATATTCAAGACTAGCTGATGCCCGCGACTTGCGAACTATGGTTTGATTGAAAAATGCAACGTTCTATTGGAAATGTTTCCAAAACCAGCGGGGTAATTGCGTACCACACTAACAGTAGCGATGACTTTCATTTTTACAGCTCACCAACATTCATTGCGTTTTTTACGTTGTTGGGCAGACACATTTTTCGATCATATGAAGCAATGGATTAGTAGTATCCTTCAAAATTATTCAGTTTGTGGTTGAAAGTGTGTTACGCAATTAGGGTAAATTAGCTGATTCTTTATAAAGTTATAGACTACCTTGAATACCTAGCATAACCATAGTCAACCTATAATGTTATCACTGCTGAGTCACAGGCCTCTTCACAGGTCTCCACGTCCAGTCCGGGTTGGTAGATGTCATATGTCTTCTTTTTGGTTCTAGGTCATGCCGGTTTCCTCGCGATGTTTTCCTTCACCGTTTTGAGAGCAGTGATGATGAAATTATTTACACAAAATAAAGCGCCTGCCTGGGTTTGAACCCACGACCTACAACTCATAGTCCATGCCGATAGCACTGGGCTACTACTGCTAAATTGCTTGCTATACCTAACCAATCACTAATTGGTCTAAATAGAAAGATCCCAATCTAAGCTTACAAACAACAACAGAGAACTAACATCTACATTCGACTATATTCGCGTGTTTTTGGTTAACTTTCACTAGTTTATGTTGGCGGCTGGCTGGGTGCCACTACCTGCGTACCTGCCAATTACGCAGAGTGTGCTCAGCCAATAAATAGTATGTGCAGTTTGTTGGTAACGTGAGGGGCTTGAACCTTAAGCTGATCGATCTGTCTAGCAAGTTAAGCATGGTTTCTGGAGCTGAGAGACGGAGTGGTGATTGTTGTATTTGTAAACTTCAAATTACTAAATTATCTGGGATTTTAGACTCATCTAAAAACGATAACAATTGCCGCGCAATTGTAGGTATAGTCTGTCCCAAGAGTTTATGATGAAAGTATAAACAAACCGTGTTCACGGATAAATTCTTAAGCAATCACTCGATAAAGGGAATCAGTAATTAGTAACACATTCTGTATTTAGAAGGTTTCAACTTTATATTTCACTGTTTCCAACAATTATAGTTTGAATAACATTATTTCATCATAATTGAAGATTCTTCGACGATAATTGAGGTTAATTAAGGTCAATTGTCAAATGAAAAATATGTGTATGGGTGATTTAAAATTATAATTTCGAGCACTCAAATAATCACATCAAAGCACTATTAATTGGCATCCTCAGGTACGTTTTCTGAACCGAATTTGTTTACATTTTCATCACATGCTTTTGGAAGCTATGTCATACACTGAATAGACAGTAAATGTATTTCAATATCTACGTATTTGCACCAAATTCACACATTCAAATATGTTGTTTTGTACGCCATAAATGGCAAAACATGTAGATCTACCTGTTATTTTAAGACCTCGTATACTCATGTTTTACAATAAATATATTCTATTCACTAGACGCAAAATGCAGACATTTGGCACTTGGAACGGTTGGAGAAAACGACCATAGAGTTAACGTACTACTTTTATGTACGGACCCCTGAAAAGGTTTCAGTTGAAGCCATCTTAGTAAAGAAACAACAGGACTTATTAGTAAAACAATGACCTTAATTCCTGGCCTTAAGACGACGGTAATCAAGAAGCTCAGCCTTTTATATCTTGAACAAAAGAAACTGTTATATAAGAAAGAATTGTTAATTATGGAAGAATAAAATAAATTGTTATTTTAAAAACAAAAGCGAGTGGTACACGGCCTTACGTCAGCCATCCGAAGTAGCATTTTCATAACGAGCACTTTCACGCTACAGTGTCCTTGCAAGCAGGAAATTATTCCATTTTGTATATCCAAATCCCCTTTATTGAACGGCGGAAATGAGATGATTGGAACTTCGTGTGTCTAAAATGCAATGTTATTTGTGTAACAGTAGATAGGTTGGTGTGATTGTGTATGATGTTAAGGAAATAAAATTAATCATGCCTATAAATGGTTCTAGGACATGCCGGTTTCCTCACGATGTTTTCCTTCACCGTTGTTTGTTTGTTGTTTGAAGACATATGACATCTACCAAATCGCACTGGGCCCGCGTGGTGGAATACAGCCCACTCCCTCTAATAGAGAGGAGGCCTGTGTCCCAGCAGTGGGAACCTTATAGGACGATTATGCTATGTTATACCTATAAATGAGTAACTAAGCAATTTTATGTTTAGTTTTTCAACATCTTTAGTTGTGACAATGGCCTGCACCCGACAGTCAACTCAGCACTATAAATCTCAATCTGAATCATTTGAAGGATAATATGGCTAATCCATTGCTTCATATGTTCGAAAAATGTGTCTGCTCAACAACGCAAATAACGCAATGAATATTGTTGAACTGTCAAAATGAAACCCATTGTTACTGATAGTGTGTTACGCAATTACCCCGTAGGTTCGCACGGGCGATTTTTGCCCGCGGCGATTTTTTTCGTGCACTGGATTTTCAACGCACTGCTTAGCGCCGAGAGTTGAAAACCCAACAGTGTGTTTATTTGACGCGCTGGGATGCTCTTTGTTGGATTCTAAATTCTCAGCTTAACACCGAGAGTTGAAAATCCAGTACACGATAAAATCCCGCCGCGATATTTTTACATTCGTGTGAATGTGGGCTCAGTCTCGCTTCTATTCTTGCTGACTAGCTAATTTATTACTATGTCATGAGTTATGTAGTTGGTCCCGGCTAGCATTCGTGGATCTTTGACAGTCGTTACGGGTAGTCAGAAGCCCGAAAGTCTGACAACCAGTCTTACCAAGGGGTATCGTATTACCCAATAACTGGTTGTGGAGGTCAGATAGGCAGTCGTTCCATGTAAAATACTGGTATTCAGCTGCATCCAGTTGGACTGGAAGCCGACCCCAACATAGTTGGCAAAAGGGTAAGTAGATGATGATGTCATGAGTTATGTAGCTTTGTTGACATAAGAGAACAGTTGAATCAGGTATGTATAACCTCCAATATTTATTAACAAGGTTTTTCTTGTATTAAACGTTAACATGTGCTCCCCCAGGAAATCAGGATGGCAACCAACCGATTATCCTTTAAAGTTAAAATTCGGGAACACATTCGGAAGCAGCTGGCAGTACGAGTATCATCACAATGGTAATGTTTTCTTATTGTTTGTCTTATTTGTTTTTAGTATAATCTTGTATTTATGTTTATATATTTGTCCTTGCATTTATATATAAATAGGTATATATATTATATTTATAGTTTTGATAGGTTTTTTCGTATTTATATTTAGAAATATTTATTCCTCAATTTTCATAATTGCACCTACCAGTTTGTCTCTGCATCACCCATTGGTTGAAAATGCCTATTAAGTCCGCCTCTGTTTATTTGTGTTCTTAAAGTATTAAATAAATAAAAATGCGACTTGCTTTCTGTTGCTGTTCGAAAGCCTATCAATGCTCTAACGTATAGTCATCAAAAGAGATAAGTAACCAGGATCGTCGGATATACTCGTAGTTGAAGTTTATGAAACCGATGGACGTTTTCGAATAAAATTTAATTTAATTAATAGAAAAGAAACAGTTAATTTATCCATTTTAGGGCTGATTTTTCAATCAAGAGAGAATTTTTATTCCTGGAATAAAATTTACGTCTGGCATATATTGTATAGAAGAAATGTCAAAAATTCAAAATTATTCCTCGGATAAAATTATCTGGCGTTTGAAAAATCAGCCTTAAATTTAATTCGAAAACATCCATCGGTTTCTTATCTTCTTCTTAGAGTGTCGATAGCAATCTAAATGGACTCGGCCCAGAATTCGGCTATTTGTTTGGCGCCATCACCATCGTCCATCAGTTCCTGTAACGTGCAGCCAACAGGACACGCAGGACACGATCTTCGACGGACGGACGGTTTCTTATTAAACTTCAACTATATCCGACGACCCTGGTTACTTATCTCCTTTGGTGACCGTACATTAAACTAATATATAATTTATTAACCATATTAGTACGTGGCTGGAACGTTATCTAATCGAATCAGTAGAGCAGGTCTACATTAAAAGCTCATACGACACTGGCCTGATAATACTGACCTAAGAATATTGAAGGCGCAATATTTTGGTGCCGCTTGGGTCACATATTAATAACGAATTTGGGTCTAGCCGAGTAGGTAGCAAGTGACCCGTTTTCCTTCACTTATTTTTAGCTACGACGAGGAAAATCTAGTCTGATATTTAGTATGACCTTTTTCTGTAATTTGAAGGTAATTTCTGGGCATAGTTGAAATACTCAACTGTTCCCTTGTGTCCAGAAATTTTGGAAACAGAATTTATACTCAATGATAGATATTTTTTTTCGAAAATTCATTGGTTATTTAAACAGTGACGGTAAAAGTCAATTTTAAGTTCCGTTTTAACTCTAATTAAAAGGTACATCATCATTAGACTATAGCAGTCCACTGCTGGACATTGGTCTCTCCTATTGCACGCCATTCAACTCGATTTTCGGCAACTCTCATCCAGCTGCTACCAGCTAATCTAAAGCTACGTAGGGTTTCAATCCAGTCAACTAATTAAAAAATCAAAAAATGTTATTTCACATAAACCTACATGGAACGTCAGAAGCTAGGTGCACGGTTCCAATTGATTGTTTCCTATAGAGAAGAGACAGCAAGAAACTCCACAGTTACTTTTTTTAAAATAAAATTTCAATTCAATTAAAATCTAGATTGCCTGCAGATTAGTGAAAAAATCTATTCGTTTTGCACGATTCTAACACATAGATCGCAATCTCCTACAAAAACAAAACTCCCGGTAACAAAAGACACACAAATCTTCACAAAAGAACTTAACTAATCACCTAATATTTAAATTCATATAAACCACTCAAACAAATTGCAATCTAAGAATATAATATCCTGAAACGACTCGGCACAAATGACAAATATCCTTAAACAGTCATGAGGTCGCAGATGGCTCGGATATTTTAGTAAATGAGGCCTACGTTTGTCATGGAGCTAAGAATATTACTGTAGATGTTTGGACATCAGTTGGATTGGAGAAGGTATTGAAGGAAGAAATGATATTATAACAAGAAGCTAGTAGTAATAAAGAAGAAAAAAACTTTACGAATATTGGACGAATTTAAAATGTTGGTTATATACATATTTACTGCAGACTACGCATAAGATGGTTCTCTTAACAAGATTTTTTAAAACTGTATCAACGTTGTTTGCTCTTATTAATGTTCATAGAAAAATCATACAATGTTATAAATAATTGTGGGTCGTCAGCACAGGTTATTACTGTACAATTATAAGAGAGGCGCCCACGTGCAACTTTTGTCTCAGTAAATTATTTGTCTCTCACATCAAAGTATGGAAGTGCTGTCTTTGTCACGTCGCTATATACGCGCACTTACATACAAACCCGTAGACTTGATGTGAGAAACAGAACAGTTACTGGGCAACTAAATTGCTCATGGGCGCCCTCCCTAAGAGTATTTTATGTCTATAATATGGTTTATTACGGACAAAAAAATAACAGTACCTATAGCTAAACAAAGCTTTATTTCTAGGGAAATAATAGTTACACCAAAATCTGATGACCAATCTCAACAACATCATTGACCATCACTGCCGCATCCAAATAGGACCTGCCCAGTTCATACCTCCCATTCCTCCGTATGCGACACGACTGCCCATCTGTCACAGTGTAACCGGGACGCAGTAAATTACTCGCCTTCATCATCCCTCGGGCTACTGACCTGAAGCTGTCGCACCCAACTCTTGGGAGGCTGTGGCTTTTATTTAACATGAACAATGCTGTAGGATAAGTGTCAGGATTGTGTGTGGACGTCTCTTTGCTTTGTAGTTGGAAGCTGTCTGAACTATAGATGAGGACTTTGATGCTATATGCAAATATGCATACACGTGTGGCGTACCTGACAACTAGTCTTACTAAGGGGTATCTTATTAGCCAGTAACTGGGTTGTGGAGGTCAGATAGGCAGTCGCTCCATGTAAAATACTTGTATTCAGCTGCATCCGGTCTGCAGACTGGAAGCTGACCCCAAAATAGTTGAGAAAAGGCTAGGCAGATCATGATAAAATAATGTATGCGGTATCATTGTGGTGACATTGAAGTATTAGCCGCAGAAGGGTTCCTGGCTAAATAATAATAGCCGCAGAGGTCGATCGAAGATCCATTACATATCGAGACCCATTGCTTCGGCAAAAGCAAGTATATCATTGACAGTCGTTACGGGTAGTCAGAAGCCCGAAAGTCTGGCAACTAGTCTTACCAAGGGGTACTGTGTTACCCAGTCACTGGGTTGTGGAGGTCAGATAGGCAGTCGCTCTCCATGTCAAATACTGGCATTCAGCTGTATCCGGTTAGATTAGGCAGATTGATTGTGCCCATAATGACTATACTTGGCATTTACCCAGACGCCCACGCTGCCAAAATAATAAATAGTTCAACGAATAAATAATATTGACTCACGACTTCCATAAGAAGAAATAATATTATTTATGAAGTCAGCTCGTCATAATATTAAAATACAGTTCTCTTTATTTATGACCGAGAAACGATATGATATTTGTCTTACTTTCATTAATATGAAAAAGTTTCGTCTTGGTACGGTAATATCAAATAAAGGTACCAAAATATATAGAAAGGCAGTTATCGTATTTATTATGTTCTAAAAAAAAATCAGTTGATCCATACATTATGTCGAGTTATGCGAACATAAATCTATGGACCACCTGATTTTTTTTTCACGATTTCAGGGTTGATCCCGTAGTAAAAGTTGTTCATAAAGATGAGTACAATGACTCCTTTTAAGGATTAAAACGATCAAAATTTAACGGTTTATAAACATAATAATTATAAAGATTTGTCAAAAATAAGATGGTAAAAACTATCTGACATTCTGTTAAACACTCTTGAAAACCTAAATCCATAATACTGGACAGTTCTATGTTCTATGTGTGTTTAGTTTCCGCACTTAGTCCACTGACACTGACGGACTGTCCGTTATGACTATTGTGTGGAAGTGTTTGTTTAGTGTCTCATGACGGTCCCCGTCACCAGGCGCAGGCCTTTTCTGTCCAGGCGTAGTAAATGTCTGGTTAGCTTGCCATCTAATGTTGGCATGGCTTCCTTGGACTGCCTGCAGCCCGGTGACGAGGTCCACCAGCTTTCTGGTTGTGTGTAGGTGTGCTTCTGCAGCCAGTTACGTAGTTGGTTGAAGGGGATGGGCACGACAAGTTCCAGTCCACAGACTGACGTGCTGGTGCCACAATGCTGATCTAGATATGACTTACGTTCAAAGAGTTATGCTTAAAAAAGAATCTCATCCCTTAAAACAGAAAAACAGGAAATTGGTTTATCACTTAACTTTTTACAAGTTACTTTGAAAACTGAAACTCTCGTATCAAATCCGTGAAGTAGAAACTTTTAAAATATTCCCTGTACAAGTTGTACGATGCCTATATTTCTAAAGAACTTGTTTAGTGTAGTGCATTAGCTGAACTTTAGTATAACTTAGGATTTGATTACGATAGTAACACAAATCTATTATCCAAGAAATACGACCTTCGGGGTAATTGCGTAGCGTAATTAATCAGCCTACATATAATGTTCCCACTGCTGGGACACAGGCCTCCTCTCTGTGAATGGTAGTGGGCCATAGTTCACCACGCGGAGCGAGTTATCGCATGTCTTCAAGTTTATGGTTCTAGGACATGCCACCGATTTACTCATGATGTTTCTTCGCCGTTTTGAGAACAGTAGTGATGAAATAATTTGCACAAAGTAAAGTGCCTGCTTGAATTCGAACCCACGACATAGAACTCGTAAGTCGCGGACATTACAACTGGGCCAGTGGCCAAACGTATTTGCGTAACACACTAAGAACTGCAAAGCCGTTAATTTTGACAATTCGATAACATTCATTGCGTTTTTGACGTTGTCATTAAATTTTTCAAACATATGAAGCAATGGCTAAGAGATTTTGGGGTACTTATGTTAAATGCAAAATATTTTCTTACAAAACTGACATCTCTGCATTTGGAACCTAATTATGCGTCAGTGAAGATTCGTGTCCAAAGCAAGATTCACAGTACAAACTAATTAAGAAGATGAAGGTCTTTTCAATTTAACTTGATTATTCAGACTACAATAAAGGTAAACAGAACTAGCCGCGAAGTTTGTAGATTTTAAAAACAAAGTTGTTCGCTGGCGTGAAACTGCCAGAAAACTTAAAAGCTGGTTAAGCCAGTGTACGTACGGGCTCGTAATTCACCTAGTTGAACTACTATACACTGTGTGATTATTCATTATTATTAAAACGTAGAGTACTAAAAATCTTCTGAATGTCAAACGATATAAAAATCGTATTGTCTCATTTCTTCTTATTTGCTCTGCTGATTCTCATAATAATTTATGAATTTCAAAAGCCAATAACGCCGATTCCCTTGTTCACAAACTAAACTAAATTTAGGTTCAGTGCTTCTTTTTCTTTCTATTTCATGAACAAAAGGACAGAAGATAAATATTAGTTTAGTCTTGTCAAACTGGACAGTGCCTGACGTAAATTGAAGTATTTTTAGTGGCCATGTTCTTAATCACGTCTAAACTTGCTATAGAACATCTTATTTTGACAGGACTAAACTAATATTTATCTTCTGTCCTTTTCTTAATGAAATAGAAAGAAAAAGATGCACCGAACTTAAATTTAGTTTAGTTTGTGAACAAGGGAATTGGCGCCAATGTCTCATTAAACTTTAATTACTCTTTATATAAATAGGAAAGTAGTTCTGTCTGTATGTTACCTTATCACGCCTGAAGGGCTGAACTGATTTGGATATACCATAACCGGGTTTAGGACGACATAGGATACTTTTTATCCCGGTAGTACGAACTCGTGGGATCATTTCAAGCCTCCACGCGGGCTAAACCACGGGTCAAATCTAGTGATGTATAAATAGATCAAATCATTGTTCTACGTAAATCATTCAACTCAAATAACATGAAGCGTTCTCATAACGAAGATAACAGAAGACAAATTCCCGTAGTTAAAAACATTCAAAATCTAGACGCAACCTCATCTCAGCGACAATCATGTCAAAAACTTGTCAAAAATGTAGGCAAATTAGAGGTATTTTTGACAGATTGTGAAAGTTCTTAAAATGACGAGAATTGCCCCTCAGATTCCCTCGACAAGGTACAACAGATACAACAACCTGAAATCAACATCGATCACAATATCAATACAGCAACACAAACAACAGTTTTAGTTTATAGCTCGTCGCATATTGCTGGCTGTAATATCAGCCCGTATATTGTGTGCCGTAAGCCGACGTCAGACAACACCTTGGCAGGCACTCCTGTGAAATTGGAAGAGAAAATAAACTGAAAAGTTCACGTACTACAAGATTACACCTGAGAAGGATGCAAACATGATTTCGGCACAGTGATGTCGATGGGTATGAGTTCAGTTATAGTTTTATTGTAAGTACTAACAATACCTAAATTATATCGATTAAGTTCAGATTAAATAGGTTTATTGGTGTAGTTAAATGCAGAGAAAGAAAATGACTTAAACAAAATTAAATTTAATATTGAATAAAATATTGTTTATCCCTTCAAACAAAACTACTTACAGTTTTCGCCAGAAACTCTAAATTAATGTTGTGGAAATCTAAAATTTGCAGCGAATTGGTTTGTTATTTTTATGCCTTAAAAAATTAATTACGTAATCAGCCTATAGGTAATGTTCCCACTGGTGGGATATAGATCTGAGACCTCTGTGTGAGCGGGCCCAGTGCGGGTTGGTGGATATCATATGTCTTCAAATTGGTTGGTTCTACGAAAGACCGGTTTCCTTTCACCGTTTTGAGAGCAGTTTTGATGAGATTATTTACGCAAAGTAAACTACTGGCAGGGTTCGAACCCAAGACCTACAACTTGTAAGTCGGGGCTACCACTGCTTTGATTAATTCTTAAAATGTTAAATCCTTTCATGCAATAATTTCATTCTAAGCAGACTACCAGCTCTAAGGTTTTTTTTGTGCGAAAAGCTTAAATAAATAAATAATAAAGCTAGCAAACAGAAAATAACTATGAGTACATAAAACACTATCAAGCTATTTCTCAAAATGCACCTAAATAAAATCCACAAATATACAATAGAACCAACTTTAAAAACACCACACGCACTCGCAAAGAGATAACATTACCGAGAAAAAGGTTTCAGTGTGAGGCCCGAATTCCCTTTATTATTTACAAGTAATTTTCCGGCAACTACCTTGGAGCATCGCTTTGATTCTAACGCAAAGTGAACGTTACGAAAGTTGGTGGAAACGTGTCATGTGATATCTAGGAAGTTGGGTTAAACTTTTGTTTTTGTTTTCATTTGTTTTTTGTGCTACTTTCAAGGAAGTTTCAAGGAAGGAGGAATGTTTCTCAGTGTTATTGTTGATACAAACTTAGCTGTTCAACTAAGGGCTGATTTTTCCAACGTTAGATAATTTTATCTGAGGAATAATTTTGAATTTTTGACAGTTCTTCCATACAAAATCTGTCAGACAACAATTTTATTCAACGAATAAAAATTACCTGTCGATTGAAAAATCAGCCCTAAGAAAGAAATGTGTTTTATTTTCTATGCTAATTGTGTGCAGATATTACGTAAGTATTAAAATTGCTTAAAAGTGTTTTCACATCCGGACAAACCTATTGAGGTTTTGTGATGTTTTTGTTCATATTTTGTTGTGTTAATTAATTATTGAATAATAAAAATAAAGATATAGACACCGACCAACACAAAACGAGTCTCCTTTTTTGTATATTTCAGCAGAAATTCTTTCACATGATTAGACTGTACGCCAACCAACGGTTATTCCAAAGCATTCTAACTTATTTTTGAACCAATCACCACGATCTGCTAACTCCTACTGAATATCAAAATAACCTTTGAAGTTTACTGTAAAAATTAACGATCCACGCTTAGCAACACAATGCATAAAATACATTGTCGATTTAATGCCCATAACTAATCTATAAAACCACTATCAATTTTTACTCAAGCTGAAAATATCTACGTGTGAAATTCATCGCACTATAAAACCCGATTTAAAATTCGTAGCATGCACTTAACCCGTTATTCACAAGTGCATAGTGCATCGAAATCTTTTGAGGGGAAATGTCGCAGTAGTAAGTTGCTTCTGTAGTTTTAGAAAATGACTAGGTGTGTAAAATTAGGATACACTTCATGATGTACATAATACATAGGAATTGGTGATGTTAAGATAATGATGATTGCAAAAGTTTTATAAATCACTGGCTGCGCCCCGTGGTTCGTCCCACATAAGTTTCGATACCGTGAGAATATCAGGATAAAAAGTATTCTATACGTTAATCCTGGTTATAAACCATCTGTGTGCCAAATTTCATCTAGATCCGTTCAGTAGTTTTTGCGTGAAAGAGTAACAAACATCCATCCATCCATCCATCCATACAACTTTCATGTTTATAATATTAGTAGGATTAAGTAGGTTTAATTAATTGATAAAGTTTGAGAATGAAGTTTTTTAAAAGGTTTTGATGTTGCAATGACTAAATATAATAATACAATTAGTTATACATTCAATTTAACTTTAAAGCTAGTAGTTGATTATTGAGAAAAATTGTTACTACCTACCAATTAATTGAGTATTTACAGAAAAAAATCTTATAAGTATTAAAAAAGAAGAGAAAGAAAGAAAATACGTTTATTTGCGGCAAACATGACGCTGAAAAAAACACAAAAAGTACAAGTTGCGGGAAAAAATGCGTCGCATCCACATAAAACGGCCATTGCTCAGCATAATGCTACGATCCTACGCGAGATAGAACCCCAGCCAACGTTGCGACGTGTTGACGTCAACCAGTACAGTATTCATATGTTTTCAACGAAACATTGAGGTACGTAATGAAATAACTCTTGAAGTGACATAATATGCAAAAAACAATGGCCAGTTAAATATTACACATATCAGTCACGTTACTCCTGCACTAATTACGTTAATTTTGCGTGACTCCGTCAAGCGTTCACCGCGATAATTGTCATACAATTAAGTACCTTTCCCGCTGGGAAACTGGCGTATTCTTTACAAGGTGATTTAATTTAACCACAGATGAATTTATGTCATTGTTTTAAAATATACCCGTTGAGACCCAACACGGCTAAGTATTCCTTCACATCAAAGCATATTGTGTCATAAAAATAGTTTTATCACTGCAATATTCCAAAAGAAATAAGGAAATTCCGTCTAAAATGCTTTAAATCTAAAAGTCGCTGACCATTTAAGCCCGGATTACACATGCCTGTAACTTGCACAAAAGTATGCGAGTAGCTTGCATGCCGTGTGCCTTAACAACTTCTGATTGGTGAATACCATAATGGCATGCCAGCTACTTGCATACTTTCGTGCAAGTTACAGGCATGTATATTCCAGGCTTAAATAATCAGCGACTTTTATTGCTATGTAATAATAAATCGAGAAAAAAAAAATCCTTCTCAGGAAGAGAATAGGGACTTCCAAGATAAACAAAGAATTAACCGAAATAGTATCTACACAAACTACCACTTTCATGTTTTTACGGCAACATATATCACCAAACTATTTATACAGAAGGCCAATTCTCGGAAATTTTAAGTTCCTTAACACAATTTTACAAGTCATTTTCTAGAGCCAATTGTACTATAAATGTACATTGCAGATAACAAAAAAAATAATTATTGCGCTCTTTACAAACAAAAAAGTTGTGACGACATTTCGGGTGATTTGTGACACTTAAGACAGGTGTTATGAGTGAAAGCTAGGATAATATGATACTTCCTATCCCTAGTAAAATCGTGTCGGCCCTTCTACTAAACATCCTGTATATGGGGATGGGTCAGAAAGCCGATTACAGGTCGCCTTAGGAACGGAAAGCTTTCGCTTGTAAGTCACTAATGTAACTGGCTTGTGAAGGACGAACTTATCATAACTCCGTTGATAGTGTATTGGGGATAACCCTGTTACATATTAAATATGGCATGATTTCAAAAGGAATACGTCATTGGCCGAGTTAAAGCTCGTCTTTGGTATAAGATGAATTTTATTCGCTGATTTTAATAGTAATTTAGTTTCAGAGGACACATTTAAATCCTATAGTATTGAATATCAGTCTATATGATTACATATTTATCACGAAATAGGCAAAGGTCCATTCGATTATGTAATATTGGCAAAATATTCTTAAAGGCAAAAAAAAAACATGAAGGGAAGTAAGTACAGCACTGGACGAGTGCCAAAGGTATCGCAATCTGAAGGCCAATTCCCGTAATTAAAAACGTTCCAAATCTAGTCACAATCTCATTTTAGCGACAATCAATGTCAAAAACTTGTCAAAAATGTAGGGAATTTAGAGGTATTTTTGACAGATTGAGACTGATATACTGTGAACGTTCCTAAAATCACAAGAATTGCCCCTCTTATGTGGGAACCGTACAACCGGATGTAAAAACCAAGTAATCTATTTTGAAAAAGTTGTTTTTTCTACCAGCCTGAATGAGGTAAGGTTATATTGCAGACAACTTTTACAAGTACGCTAATATTCAATGTTAATCTTGCACAACTTACAAGAGAATTAACTAACGCAATTTACCCAACGCAAACAAGTACGAACAGCAAAATTATTAGCTTAAATACTCAGCAGGAAGTCAACGAACCCACAAATCCTTTCCACAAACTCCTGTTACAATGTACCTACTACACAACTACCCACAAGTGTGTTTTTGTTCAACTACCAGTAACAATAGTAAGTTAATACATAATTCATTTTTCAGAATTAATCTTTGAAAGTGAATTACACTGGTCTCGGAAGATGTAAGTAATATAAGGTTTTATGACGTCTACGAGGTATAACTTATTCATATTAGGCAGTAATAAAAAGTACATAAATGTGACGGTGTAAAGGGGGACGTAATATAAGTTTTCCCAAACGGCTAACTTGGCGGGGAGGCTCTGATAGGCATCGGATTTGCTTGACACTCTGCCCAGACAGGGGAAGGAAACACATTTCTGCAATATAACTAGGTAACTAATCGTAAATAAAAGACAACTCTTTTAGGAGCACTTTGACTTTTGCGGAATCTTTGAATGTGTGCTGCGACATATTCCTCGATAACCCTTTCATTTAAGTTAAGCAATTATTCTTGTAATAAGTTAAGAACAACATGTATCAATTCAAAAACATACCTCAACCACCTTTGTTTTAAGGATGGACGGTCAGATTGGTTATAGATGTTAGTATTAGATAATATTTAGCGTTGTATTTTTGTTTGTTGTTTCCTTTTAACTAAGTACCTACTTAAACGCTTTTGATTCCCTAAATTATATAGCCGATGATTTTGGTGCACGGTAAAACTCTAATGAGTCAATGTTGGCACAGACCTACTTAAATTTTTTAAATGTATAATGTACTACTGAATAAATATATAATAATAAATAAAGTTGAAAATACTTTATATAGGTACCTGAAAAGATCGTATTTTTATACTGACATTCAATTTGATCCATTTTTGTTTATTTCTAACCGGAGGATATAAGACTTGTATAATCGTTATTTAGTAGTAAGTTACATTTAAATCGACAAACTAAATATTCTAGTTGTCAGATTACTCCAGTGTCCGTACAGAAACTCTGCAACCTTATATTTTGTTACCACATCTTTCGTAGTAGTTCAAAATCTTCAAATATTGTAATACAAAACACACAAGCTCCTAAACTTTGACCCACAAAAGAAAACTCTTTTCTTACAGATTTTCGTCCTCAAAGCGGCAGTTTGACACTGACGCCCCTCCATAAGCTAAGCTTCATCACCGGTCCCTTAAGGATCGTAACCTCGTGTCTACTGCCTACCACGTAGGAGTATGAATAAGCTATAGTGCGTCTTGGTTGACGTTGGTAGGTACCTGACAGGGACAACCAGTTTTTTTTATTTGGTATGTAACAGCTGTGCTGAAGGGCATTACTGAATCATTTTCACATTATATGAAAAGTAAATAAATTAATCGTACAATACTACAATTACTGACATAGCAATCCTGTAAAACGCCAACGAAATTATTTTATTGTTTGTTCTTTAAAATAGTTAAATCGAATAATAATAGACTGGATCCATTAACAGAAATTAAGAATGTACGTTAAGAAAGCTGCTTAATCCAAACACTGCCAATATTTTTCCACGCCCGTGAAATACAAGGTGTAACAGAATAAACGCAATTCATGAAAGTAGTTTGTTTAAAATTGACTACTGAATTGATTTCAGTAATTTTTAATACAGGTATTTCTTTTTCAAAAATTATGTATTTGGCCATATTGGCCGCCGATTGAGCCAAAGAAAATCAAACCTTAATTCAAAGCAATAACACTCAATTTGTATGCATAAAGTAATGACGAAACGTCTTTCTTAATAACAATAGTTACCTTAAAAAAAAACTTTTGGTCATTTTATTATGATTTTTAATTCTATACCTATTCTAATTGGGGTGTACGAGGTCTTCCGTTAATTATGTTACATATTGTATACCTCTCTGGTGTAACGCTGCTATAACACCGTTCTAAGGTGTATATACGATTTACACTTTGTCTATTTCATACGCTATGACCACCATATCTCGGGACCTTACGCGGAGAACTTTACGAATGGGCAATAGTATTCGTTTCATTGCACCCCGGTGCCTACTGGCGCGATATCTATTCCATACTGGGCTGTTTTACAAAGAATTCGCCTTTTTAATTCAGTCAACTTTGTAGGTACTTCTGAAGTGCTGTCAGGTGAAAGTTTTACGTTTATCTTGTAACATTGTTATGTATCATCATCATCAAACAAAACATATACACATACCTACGTCCAGCACATAGGCCTCCCCCAAGCACCGCCACTTCGGCCGACTTTGTGCTTCATCCATCCATTATAATGTAGGTAACTTTTTTTTAAATGCCGATAGTACTAGTAGTAAGGAAATCGTGAGAATGAGGATGCGACATGTCCTAGAACCAAAAAAATCGAAGACATATACCTACCATCTACCTACCCGCACTGGGCCCACGTGGTGGATTACACTTCACCGAATGGAGGCTTGTGTCCCAGCTATGAGAACCTTTTAGGCTGATTATGGTAGTAGTAATACGTTCACTTTATAATGAAGTCACCACCAAAAGCGTCTTATAAATGTTTAGAAATAAAATAAATGACCCAAGCTATTTTCATTCACGTTCATTTATTTTATTTCTAAAAATATCCCAATCTTCAATTGACACGATGCCAAAGAAAGTTTATCAATGAACCCAATATTCCTCTCTATATAAAACACAAAGGGCTGAACTACAGACACGAGGTAAGTCACGAGCACCTATATGTCAACACTTGACAACTTTCAATTGCGATTTTTTTGTGAAATAACGAATGCAACGTTGAAATACGACACATTACATAAACCTATGGCTTCGAAAATGCTATATTCGTAACAACATAATATTTCATTAAAAAATAAAGGTGTAAATCGCTTTTCAATAAAGCCGAGTGTATACATACTTTTGTTCGTGACTGTACACAGAGGCACGCACACCTATTCACAATATACAAATCCGAACGCTGTTCAAAGTGACACCTGATGCCATCGAATGCAATTCTCTGCCTCTACTTCGCTACGTGAGGCAAATGGACCTCAATAGTATACGAGGCGTTCTTCGTTTTGGACCATTAGAAGTGAATGAAGGAAACAAAGTGAAGTATGGCCTTAATGCACAAAGAAACGTGGTATGTAAGGTGCAGCAGCTGGCACGAAAGCGGAACCCAGATTTATCGAATTTTACTAAAGGAAAAAGTTTGTTACAGCATATTGAAGACGGATAATCGACTTGATATTTTAAGTCCATTTAAATCGTAGAGAATATTATGCGATCACTAATGTCGATTCTATGCCGAATAGCTTTATAATGTTCCAGTCTTTCTTTTTTATGGCACACGTTACGTTTACATTATGCAACCAAAATAGGTCAAAATAGACACGTTTCACAAACTAGTCATACTAATACTGCGCATAATTTATTATTATTTTGTTGATTTATTGGAACTAAGTTCTTTAATGGAGCTCACGGTTAGAGTAAACTGGGAGAAATCGTCTCGTAACAAAAAAGCGTTATGCCCTCTTCATCATCTGCCTTTTCACAACTATGTTGGGGTGGGCTTCCAGTCTAACCAATGGATGCAGCTGTCTACCGGTATTTTACGTGGATCAACTGCCTATCTGACCTCCAATACGATACACCTTGGAAAGTCTTGCATCTTGGATTTTTATTTTAACCTCACTGTCGACATCAGCACCCACGAAAATCATTGCAGCCGCCATTTTGGATTTTTATTTTGACCTCATATTAGACCTTTGATATTAGTTTCAGCACCCTCGAAAACCATGAAAAGACACACACGATAAAAAAATGAAAATTTTCATTTCGCGAGACTAATCTATCGGAGCTCCACAACCCAGTTACTGGGTAATCGGCGTGTTTCACTTGTCAGTGTACAGATTGATCGAAAAATTGAGATATTCCACTCAGAGCACTGATTTTAACGGCACCGAACCGCACCCGAGCACTTCCACTAACCACCGGATGAACGTTCATTCTTATATAATTTTGTCGGTGTCATTTGATCCTGTTCAGAAACAAAGATGGACCTTTACTCTAGTGAATTGTTCACTCGAGTGAAGCGGCCGATATCAGCATTACAACTTCAACAATTCGTCCCTCGTAGCCCGTCGTAGAACACGTAACAATTCCTAAAATATACTTCCGTCACACATTTCCTATCCCACAAACTCCTTCGCCTATCAAAACAACCCTAAAACTAGCGACCAGCAGACGAATAAATATTCACAGAGCCACTGCTATCATGTTATGTGCAATGTAAATTCAGGCCTGAAACATTTAGACCACGTAGTAACCCTCGGTTGGGGATACGGAACCCTTTGGTCGCGATGCGTCTGGAATGCGATACTGGATTGTATCGGACTGCTTTTGTTTTTTATTTTGTTGCTGATTTATGTGAAGATGTGTACGATGAAGGGTGAGTATATCTTACAGCAATTTATTTTAAGGCTAGAATTTGAGTATATTTTGTAATAGCATTGTTAGACTCACCTAACCTTTAGACTTTAAAAGAGACCATGACCTCAGAGTTTGTTTCGTCATTTATTCTCAGGGAACTGCCGCAAATAGCGGCGCCAAAGAAATAAAAACTTCATTTCAATTCAATAAGTACATTTCTGTGCAATTCACTTTCAAACGATTTTTTGAGAGGCACTTTTTGGACTGTAAGCTAAGCTTGATTTTGAATCAGTGTCTTAGGTACCTTGTATATATTCATGAGTGCTTTGTAAATCGTTATGCTAATGCATCTACACCAAAAAACGACATCTGGACCTATGAAATAAAAAAAACAACCAAATGCCAACAGCTAGTTTTCCATTTTTGAGAACGTGCGAATGTAAGAATGCCACTGTAACTAATATTTTACTTACATAAATTGTCATAGATACTAAACAATCATCATTACTGCATAAAAAATCACAAATAAACCAGCCCTCATTTATTATACAGTACATCTAGTCACCTTTAAACCCTATCCAATTTGTTTGGACGACATCCGGATAACCACAATGATGTTGACAAATCGACCAGCCACACTGTTCCGCCTTTTTGATGTTCGATCTTTTAGCCGCAGTTATCGAACGATGCGAGTTGTGGAATGTTTCGAGTTCTCGATAAACTCGAATGTTTTGAATTCTCGATAAACCCTGATGTTTCGATGAATCCGATAAAAGTTCATCCGCTATTGGGACACACATTTCTGTTTTTGATTTTGAAATAAAATTGATGAATGTGAAATGTTTTTGTGGGTATTTTTTATGTTCAGGAAAACTACGCTCCGATAAGTACTCTTTGAGGAGTGGCTCGAGAGGCGCCACGGCGCCCTCACCTTCCGCCTGACGCAGGTCCTCACCGGACACGGTTGTTTCGGGAGGTTCTACTCCTCTTTTGTAGCAAAAATTGATACAAATAATATAATAATTTTAAGTATATTTATTATATTTCCCATGTAGTGAAATGATAGATCCATACTACTACATACTACGATCTATAATTTCATTTCATTAACATTCGCTTACCATTTCTTATTGTTTTTTTTTTATTTTTTTGTTTTGTGTTCTTTTATTGCGTAATGTTTAAAGCAATTAAACGTATTTTCTTTCTTTCTTTTCTTTCTTCCTTACATATTAGGTATTATGTTTACATGTATAATTTTAATTAATTTCGGTACTTACAGAAAATGTGGGCAACGATCCTGAAATTAATTATGTATAGTTAATTTAAATTTAATAATAATTACTCCCTGTTTACGTAAACATAATAATTATGTAAACTCAAAGTTTGATTTGCCGGCTCATCATGTAAATTAAGATGAAGCAAATTACAGATTAGGTCCATAGCTATAATAATGAATTATGAATTTAAACTGATTTTGGTATTTTAATTATTCAGTGGTTTGGCCAACTGGCTTTTATAGGTACCTTTGAACAGTTAATTTTGTATGCAGTAGATTATACGCTAACCACAATGTTGTTTAATATTGACTAGGATAAATGTTGGCCTATCTGACCAGTGACGTTGTTTCACGTGGATAGATTATTTTGACTAAAAAAATCTATCAGTTTTACAGTATAACACGGTTTCTGAATTGACGATTTGAAGTTGACAATTTTTCAACACTCAAATCAAATCAAATCAAAAATGTTTATTTGTCAGAATATGGTACAATAGATGTAACAATTTTGGTTCCAGCATATCCTGCCATACTATGGCGTACAAATATTTCTATTATAAATGAAGGCTTATTTATTACACTCTATACTGCATTAGGAACACAGTGCTATCAAATTGCCGAAGTCACCCATAAAGCAGCCAATCTTATGTGGGACTGTGCCGGACACGTTTGCCACATGACGAATGAGTCATGGGCCAAATCTACCACCTTGTGGGTTCCAGAAACAGTCCAGCGACATCGTGGCAGATTCAGGAGAAGATGGTGGGCTGAGCTTGACGCCTATAGACAGGGTTCGTCCACACTAGCTCAAGACAGAGAGGAGTACAAAAGGAGGCCTCAGCCCTTGAGTAGGAGAACACAGGCTTTTTTAGGTTGGGCCAGACACGAAGAGGTTTTTAGTCATCCTGCTGCTTTCTTAAATAACAAAAAATGTTGTAAATACACTGGTTTGAAAACTTCAAAGCTGGTGCCCATGAATGATTAATAATCATGCGTTATGGTGTTTGCATATCGATATTTCAGTATCGATACTTAGGGCAAAACCAATAATATAGAAAGTGTCCTCACGTGGTTATATTATTGATAATATAGATGGCGCTGGTGGCGATACTATAGTATCGCCATCAGCGCCACCTATACTATCAAACCAACTCGTTTTCGTAAATCTAATGTCTAACACTTTTTTCGTGTCTGTACTTGTATCAGTGGGACCAGTTGCCCGATTCAAAACATTCATTAGGTCAACTCGTCCCGCGGGATATGTTCAAGCGGCCTCAGTTGACTAAAGAGCCAAAATAATCATATAACAATGTATACGACATGCAAATATTCTTTCCGTTTCAAAAAAACGTAAGAAATTTCGCCTAAAGAAAAGTTTCACAAGCGCCCAACTTTAAATAAGGGTATTCTCTATTCTAAAACCGGGTGTATCACTTTAAGTACCTACTTAACTGCTTTCGCTAAGTGACATCCTCATAAGTCTATTATATTTCAGGGCTATATTTCATATTCACCACATTTACGTCATAAAGCGGACGCCCGCTTAGTATCTGCATAAGTACTTTACTTGCATGTACCATTGTAGTCGGTTCTAAGTCCCGGACAACACAGAATTTCCATTAGCCAATGGGACGTAAGTTTTCTTACTGGTGTTGATATTTTGATTGTTGATGTTTTGATTTTTGAAGTTGAGTATCCCACCCGTTATGCAACGTCATCTAGCGTCATTCTGTGATGAAAAGAAATAATAAAAACTCAAGTTTTATATGAGTGGACTATAAACAGTGTAACAATACTTCCGTTGACGTGCAAGAAAACATTTAATAATGTTTGTCTTGTGCGTAAATAACGTTGTGTGTTAATCACCTCTAGACAAGTCGAATTGATTTTGTTCTAAACAGATAAGTAAACAGGACGATACGCTTAGTCGATACATAATAAGCGATTTAGTGAAATCGACAGACTATTTTTTAACTGAAATACTTTTAAAAGTAATATAGCTAAAATTCTGAGGGATCAGCAGCAGACTCCGTATGCTTAAGCAAATTATTTTTTATTTTCACATTATGTTTTGTTACGTTTAGTTTTTTTGTTCATATAAATAATTTGGCTCTGACTACAGTCACATTTGCCTTCAGCTAGTATATAAATCTACGTTGTAATCTGTGGAAAATGTAGTGGGTAGTGTATTGGTTATTTTTATTACGAATTTATTTCCATTTATTGTTAATATACTATAGTTAGTTTCCCCTTCCAAATAAAATAAATAAATAATAATATAAAAATATTTGTTTCTTCTTTGTAAAACTACAATTGATTAAAAGCTTACATACTAACATCATAAGATCACACCTGTTTTTCCCAAAGGGTTAGGCTACCTATCAATAAACCTTTTTTTTTCTACTTACAGGAACCACAAAAATACTATTCAACTACAAGAACCCTTACTTACTCCAGCAATCTATAATCATGAGACCCAAAAAACCATTAGCCTCTACTTGACGAACTGGTGCAATTCCGCCACCTGCATCAAAACACCTACCCTACTTAGGTAAATACTCCACACTTCGCTGTTTCGTTTTCAACAATCCCATCAAATCACATCTCCAAGGTAGGTAGGTACTAAGGGAACTGATTGAATTGAATCCCCTCTACCGACGCCATATTTCTTTTCCGGTTTTCCCCAAATTGAACTTTTACCTACAGTTAAATGTACTTTAATCTGATTGAAATCGGGACTTAGATAAATCGCTTGAAGTAAACGACATTGGTTTTAAAATATCGGAAGTTGCAAAAGCAGGTATTGTGTTGTGACATACTGTGTGGTAGTGAAAAATGTTACTTTTGGGCACTTTTAATGTAATTTCTGAAGTGTGTGTGAGATTGATGTTAAGCAATTCCAAGTTGATTTGGACACATTTAAATTCAAAGGCGAGGATCTAAGGGCTACAGCAATTTCTGTAGCATGTTACTTACTTATTATATAGCGGTATTTCCTCTGAATAACAGGCCTATTTTTTTAAATGTTTCGTCAATTCAGAGAACCAATGTGAAAGAAAGGAAGAAAAAGTATTTATTGTGACTCGTACAGATTTTACGCACTTTGGCTAGTCCTACAACTATACAGTCTTGTGTGATGTTATTCTAAATTCCATCTAAAAGTCAGTCGCCATCTTTTTATTCTCTCAACTAATCAACAAAAAATTCTGCCGAAAACAAATGAAAATCGTCTTAAAAAATGTCTTCGCAGTTACGACTCATAAAACTCTCTGTCAATCATAACAACAAACTTTTCAAACTACAAATCGATAGTTTTTCTAACCCGCTGTGCTCATAAGAAATGCATGCTCTTCCACTTTATTTATTTACATGGGGTTAGCCGTTAAATCCGGGACTTGCTATGGCTTGGGGGACTTTTATTGAACTTAATATTTAGTCCACACCCATCGGATCAATAGTTGAACGTTAAGTTAGATGCATGTCTATTGTTTTTACGATTTTTGGGATCACTTGGGCACAAGAAATTTTATTTTATTTTGTAGGCAATACGTTCAGATTGTCACATGTGACCGTACCCGGTTTAGGTTGTTATTTGAAACTAGCTTCTGCCCGTGCCTTCACCCGCGTGGATATCGTAAATTCTTATAATGTTACTCCAGGACATAAGCTATCTGCCAGTGAAAATCCCGTCAAAATCGGTCCAGCCGTTTCAGAGATTAGCCGGAACAAACAAAAATGAAAAAAAGGTTTTTTGTTATAAGTAGCGTATAATATACTTTCATACACATGCATTTAGTTAAAAGCTATTATTTTGATATTACAAACCGAAACTTCAATTTTATTTATTTTTATTGATAATCTTTTATTTTTTTATAAATCATAAGGATTATACCCAATTGCTTCTTTTAAAAGGGATCAAAAGTGACTACACAATAAAAGCAATTTACAAAAAAGTCTTAGAAATAATTTACAAAGGTAAAATAATCTTTGATGCCCGTACTAGGATAAACCTGTATCACAGGCGGCATGAGCATACTTTATGGTAATTGTAGGATAATAAAATTCTTAACAATATTTAACATTAGAAGTCTTGATATAATGACAAAAATTTATTAATTAGTTATTTTATACCTAATTTACTTAAATACTATTTACCTTAAACATCAAAATAACAAAGTCTTATAAACGTAATTATTTAGTTTGCGTAAAATAATTTCTTGCACTTTATAACCTACACAGGTAAACACACATGATATGATTTTGCGTCAGCAAAAATTGGTAAGTGGACTAAAGTCAATGTTGCACAAAATTAAATCCCGTTCGAGGCAATGTGTTTATTCGAGGTTTGCTGCGCGCAACTAATATGTTTAAACATAAAAAAAATCGAGTGTTTGTAGGCCAGTGTAGTGTTTAGCTGAGTCAGCAGCAGGCATTAATCACGGAAGTCTGGCCTTAAGCATGACGCTCTAGGCGCCCTCGTAGTCGATAGAGTTGATGTACCTGTATTCCGCTATTTTCCTAGCAGGGCACTCAGCATCTCCCGTTTTGTAGTTATTGGGCTTTTTAAAGCGTGAGCATGTCGCACATTTTGGTGTGTCAACTTTCTTCGCGCAATCTGACATCGGGTGTCCTTCTTCACTGCAGTGATCACAAGTAGATTTCAGCTCTCTGCATATTTTTGCTGCATGACCATATTGTTGGCATTTGTAGCATCTGGTAACCAGGGTGAAGTCCCTAACAGGGCATGACGTCCAATTTATAAAAAGCCTTGATTGGGATAATAGGGCTTAACGTATATTGGCTGTAACTTCAATGACGTAGTTACAGGTCGACGCATCTTTTTTCCCAGATTTGTGGCTTAATTTAACCACGCTCAAAAAGGACTCCATAGGCATTGCTGGAAACTTGTCCGCTACGTTCTGTTCATAAATGCACCTGAAAACTTCAGTTTCAGCCAAAGTAGTCGACACACCTACAACCACGATCCGAGGTTTGCGCTTGCTTGGTTCGTCGGTGGTAAGTCCGGATGTAGAGAGCTGGACTGCGTGCTTGAATTTGTCAGCATCATGTTTGGTTCTCTGTACTTATAATAACGCCTCCATTTTTGGTCTTTCAGACACCACGTACATGCAACTTCATTTGATCAGGGCGAATGATTTTTTGCACGAGGACTTTTGTTTCGTCACTTGACTTCAATTTAATGTTAGAATAAATAGCTACAGAGCTTAAATTGTTCGGTCGAATGAAATCATTTTGCTCCCTTCTTCACCATATCGGCAAACGAAGCATTTCCCGCACAACCAGAGTCCTTAATCGTCTGCTTGAGCTCCGAAATATGTTTCGTCAGGTCACGCTTTTCCTGAAGGCCATCAACTGCGTTATGCGCGTGAATGGCTTTCTGCTTGAGCGACTGGTATAGGACTGCCGTTTGTGAGGTACCAGATTCTACTTTTTTTTTTTTTTTTCTCAGGATGGGAAATCATCAAATGACTCCTCCCGCTCTGGGTGGAGCAGAAGGGAGTGTCAGACTCTTACTGACTAAAACCCACCCGTGTTCCTTCCTTAGCCCTTTACGTACCAGGGCAGCGGTAACCCTTTCGGACGATCCCGCTACCCCGGCAGGCTTCGGCCCTGTCGGGCCCCGTCAACTACGCTGACATCTCTTTGAGGCGCGCGTGGAACACATACACGCCGTCCGGCACGGGCCTGGTCCTGATCGGACGGAGAGCTACCCATTGCTCTCCGCCCACAGGCCCGCGCCTACGGTGGCCGGGAGTCGTCACGCGGCTCCCGACGCCCGGAGCGTCTCCCTCGGCGGCTGAGGCGTGAGGATCTTTCCCTCGCCCATCCCGCCACCTCCTTCGCTAGCATGACTGCTTCGCAGAAGGAGGTGACCGCCTCCCACTCCCTCTCGCCCCGGACCATGGCTTGCACCAGGGCCGGGCGCGAGAGGTCGCCGCCGCTGCCGATCGCCTCTACGAGGACACGGCGGTGCTCTGCCCAAGCGGGGCAGACCTCCACCGTATGCTCCACCGTGTCCTCTGGGCGATCCTCGCAGTGGTGACACCCGGGCGTCTCCTCCCGCCTGATGATGTGCAGGAACCTCCCGAAACATCCGTGTCCGGAGAGGACCTGCGTCAGGCGGTAGGTGAGAGCGCCGTGACGCCTCTCTAGCCACTCCTCAAAGAGGGGTCTTATCGCCGCTATCGTGGCGTGCCCTGCGCTGGGTTGCGATAGTCGCGCCTTCCATTCCACCATGAGACCGCGCCGGAGGTCCGTCCGCTCCGCAGCGATTTGCCGCGGGTGCAGAGTTTCCCCCCGACGTAGTGCCTCCGCGCGCCAGTCATACAGGCGCGCGAGGACTATCGCCTCCAGATCCCATGGTGGCAGTCCGGCAAGGAGGCTTGCTGCCTCGCGCGAGATCGTGCGGTACCCCCGGATCAGCCTTACGGCTACCACCTTTTGGGGCGCGTTCAGGTAGTGTGCGGCTCGAAGCCGCAGTGAACGCGCCCATACCGGGGCCCCATATAGGGCCATGGACCGCACGACCCCCGCGTAAAGCCTCCGGCAGGAGGCGTTTGGCCCCCTCAGGTTGGGCAGGAGCCGCCTTAAGGCGGCCCCGGTCCGTTCCAGTTTTGGGGCCAAACGTCGGAAGTGCTCGACGAAGTTCCACCGGCTGTCGAGGACGAGACCCAGGTATCTCATCGTCTTCTCGACGCCGATGTGAACCCCTCCTACCATCAGTTGGGATCCCGAAGGTGGCCCGTACCGGGGCCCATGAAAAGACATGGCCTCGGACTTGTGCAATGCCACCTCGAGACCCAACTGCCGGATCCTTTCCACGACTATCGCAACCCCGCGTGTCATCGCGTCGGCCGCCGCCTGATGCGACCTCCCCTGCGCCAGGACCAGCGTGTCGTCAGCGTAGCAAACTACGCTGACGCCATCAGGGAGGTCGGCCCGCAGCACCCAGTCGTAACCGATGTCCCACAGGAGCGGCCCCAGAACCGATCCCTGTGGGACACCGCACGACATCTCTCGCCGGTTCCAATTCCCGTCGCGACCGGGGTAGATGACGGCTCTGTCCGTCAAATACGCCCCGACTATTCGACGGAGGTAAGTCGGCACCCGGTGATACCGGAGTGCCTCCCCTATGCAGCTCCAGGGCAGGGTGTTGAACGCGTTGGCGATGTCGAGTGACACCGCCACGACCACCCCACCCCGTGACACCGCGTCCCCCGTCGTGAGGGCTCTCACGCGCATGATGGCGTCCACCGTCGAGCGCCCCTTGCGGAAGCCAAACTGGCACTCCGCAAGGTCCGGCCCCGTCCTCACCAGGTGCCCGACGAGGCGGCCCGCAATCACTCTCTCAAAGAGCTTGCCGACCTCGTCGAGCAGCACTATGGGCCGGTATGCGGACGGAGAGTCCGCAGGGCGCCCTGGCTTCTGAATGAGGACCAGCTTCCCCGTCTTCCAACGGAGTGGAAACTGGCCTCTCTCCATGCATGCGCTTAAGAGCGCCTCCAGTCGAGGCCCGAGAGCCCTCGAGGCCAGGACCCAGGCTTTACCCGGCAAGCCGTCGGGTCCCGGGGCGGTATTTTTGGCCTTCAGCCTGCCTACCGCCGCTCTCAGATCTACCCCGGTCACTTCAGGGGTGTCGTCGTCGTTGTCCGCGTGGCCCGCTTCGGGCACCGCAAGTGGCGGAGCCATAGGCGGGGGAGTATGCTCCCCCCTTGAAGGGAACAGAGCGCTCACCACCTCCTCCACCAGCTGTGGGCGGAGACTCTGCGTCAGCGGGGGGGCCCATGTGCGGAGTTTATTCCGCACCATTCTGTAGGGGCGCCCCCATGGATCTCTGTTCAGAGTCTCCAGCATCTCCTCGCGGGCCATATCCTTGGCCCGCTGAACAGCCTGTTGGAGGGCGGTCTTCGCCGCTCTGTACCCCTCGTATAGCTCCACCTCCGTGGCTTCCGCATCCGGAGGGCGGATGCGGAGCCTGCGGTGCCTGGTGTACCGGTGTCGCGCGTCGACGCACGCCTTGCGTAGCGCCCCAACCTCCTGCGACCACCAGTACACCTGACGTCGGGCGCATCCTGGCCGGACTCGGGGCATTGCCACGTCACAAATCTCGGACATGGCCTCCCGGAACCACTCCACCTCATCGTCAATATCAGCAGGCCTGTCCGGTGAAAACACCCAGGCCTGCACGATCGAGGCTTCCAGGAGAAGCTCCCGGTCCAGCTGCTTCAGCGCCCACCGCGGACCACTCGGGGCCTGTTGGACCAGCGCGCTAGAGGTCTGGGTGGAGACCTCAAACCGGATATACCGATGATCGGAGTAGGTCTCCACCTCCTCCATGACGCGCCAGTCAATGACACGCTGTGACAGAGCGGGGCTGGCGAACGAGATGTCCACCACCGACTCGCCCCGCATCCGCACACACGTAGGAACAGAACCCCGATTTAGGACGACCAGGCCTGTTTCCAGAGCCCAGTCCTCCACCATCCTGCCCCGCACATCCGTGCAACGGGAACCCCAGGCCAAATTCTTGGCGTTGAAGTCCCCAAGCACTAGCACGGAGAAGGCATGGTTTCTAGCGACGACGACACTCAACTCTGTTAAAGAGTTCTGGAACTCGGCGAGAGTTCGGCTCGGAGAGAAGTATACTCCCACTACTACAATCTCTCCGAACCGTGCTGCTACGCACCCCTGTCCCCTCGTGACACCTTCGAGGGACGGGGTACCGGCGGCGGCCGACGAAATTATGGCCACTGAGCCGTTCAGGTCCTCCACCCAGTCATCCCTGGGCGGGACAAAGTACGGCTCAGCGACCACGGCGATGTTAATCGACCACTGCGCCATGCTCTGGAGCAACAGGTCCTGAGCGCAGGCGCAGTGGTTGATGTTCGCCTGGAGAAGGCGTAGTGGAGGAGTTATTACTCCTCCATTTCAGCCCCCTCCCGGGCCCTATCGGCAGTGGTGGCGGCGGCGGCGGCGGCGGCGGCGGCGGCGGCGGCGGTGGTGGCGGCGGCGGCGGCGGCGGTGGCGGTGGCGGCGACAGTGGCGGCGACGGTGGTGGTGGCGACGACGGCGGAGGGCCTGCCCTTCCTCCTGGCTTCGGCGGGTGGAGCGCAGGACTTGCTCCCCGCCCGGTGATCGGCCGGCTTGCCAGCAGCCGCACATGCGACGCAGTGCGGCGCGGCGTTGCACGAGCCGGCCGTATGTCCGGGCTTGCCGCAGCGGAAGCACAGAGTGCTGCGGTCCTCTAAGGTGCACTGGACGCCCACGTGGTGCCCCACGAGGCATCGATAGCACCTTAGAGGTCTGGGCTCCAGCAGCTTGACCTGCGCTGACACCCAGCCCACCAGGAGCCTTCCGCCCTCCACAATTTTCCTCGCCGCCGTCACGGGACAGCTTACCGTTATGGTTCGCATACCCGTGAAGTCAGGACGTACGGTGCCCGCCTTCACCTGGTCGGCCAGACACCCGCCAGTCCTGACGACGGCGGCTACCACCTCTGCCCCCGTCACCGAGTCATCCAGGCCCACAATGCGCATATCCGCGCACTTGACGGGCCTGGAGACTCGAGCCTCGTCCGCATTGAGGGACGCCCTTAGCTTTTCAGCCAGGGCGTCAGCGGTGGGGCCACTCGTCGCACCGGGGATCTCCAGCATGCGGGCACCAGTGGCGGTCACCCTATGCCGGAGGCCTCCGGTGATCCCCAACTCCTGGAGATCCACGGTCGCTCTCGCCTTGGTGAGCACGTCGCAGTAGGTCACCCCCCTCTTAACCGCGTCCGGCTGTAGCGTAATAACTACAGCCGCGGTCTTAGGGGAGCGAAGCCTAGCCGCAACGGCTCGCTCCTTGCGCCGCTTCCTCTGCGCCTTTTTCCTGGCCGCCTTGGCCGCCTTCTTCTTCTCCCCGACCACCTGCCACTCAGCGTTGGTCGTGGGAGATTTGTTTTGGGAAGGCGTAGGCTCTGGGGCCTTCCCCTCCCCAGCCGTTCTGCCCTTTCTCTGGGCCGGCGCCGCGGGTTTGGCGGCAGGCGCCGATTTTGCCGGCGCCGAGGCTCCACCAGCCGACGTCGGTTTTGCCGGCGCCGGGGCTCCTCTAGCCGACGCCGGTTTAACCGGCGCCTGTGCCCGGCCAGACGGCCCGGGCTTAGGGGCAGCAGCAGCCGCGTACGAGGCCGCCTTCTTCGGCCCTGGGTCCGTTCTACCCGCCAAGGGGGGGCGCAGGACTATACCCTCCAGGACGGCGAACCGCGCCTGGAAGGCCGCCAGCTCCTGCCGAACCAGGTTCAGGACCTGGTGCTCCACCGGCACGGGCTGGCTTGATGGTGTCACCTGCGCTGTGCCGGCTGCTCGCAGCCCGGCCAGGTCTGCTCGGAGCTCCTCGTTCTCCTTTCGGAGGAGCTCCATGGCAGCCGTCAAGCGGGCCACCTCCGCCCGCATATCGGACGTTACGTCCGGCGGGGGCCCGATGTGAATGGCTTCCGCCGCCGCCATGATGGAGGCCTTGGCCGAGACTATGGCCCTGTTTTTAGAAGTCTGTAACTTCTTCAGGGCCACGTCCCGGATCGCGGCCTCCACGACCGCCGCAAACCTCTCTTTGCGGTCCGCATCAGGGCCGCCTGCCTCCGCCGCCTCGTCACTCGAGGGCTCCGATGCGACCGCGCGACCAGACCCCCCCACCTTTGCGGGCTCCTCCGCTTTCTCCGCCGCCTCCCGAGCGGTGAGCCCCCTCCCTAAGCCTCGCTCTCGGGCTCCTCCGCGCCTGCTGGTGGGGATTTTTCTGGCCGAGGCCAGCTCCCCGTCAGAGGATGACCCCTGGCCGTCCACTGACCTTGGCCGCTTGCTCTGTGCCTTTCTCTTGGCAGCGGCCGTCTTCTGGTCACGGCGAGGGCTCACTGAGCCTCCCGTGCTCGCTCCTCCAGATGCAGCGTCGGACTCCGACACCGCATCTTCGTCTGTTGTGGTTTTGGGGTTTGTTTTAAAAAATGAATCCATATTTGTTCCCACGAGTAAAAAACTTCTTGTACTTGCTCAAATTACGTGGTTCGCACTAGTGACTAAACCAAGCTACCCATTAGTCAAGCTTACTACCTCCCTCACGGTGCGCCGCCGCTTGGAGGTTTGGGGAATTTTTTATAGAGGTTAATCTTCCTCGCGGTCCGGGCGGTTAAGCCAAGACCCTCGACCCCCGTCAAAAGTCAGAGACATGACCTTGACAATCTTCGGGGCTACGATATTAACGGTGGCAGGAGGGGGGGTTATCCCCTCCTGCCTGCCCGGCGGCAGGGTAAGTGCACACCAGGCCCGCTCTTACTCCACACAGTAGCCGCTCTGCTCCTCATAGCGGCTTGTGTGGAGCGTTCCTCTTGGCAGAACATTAGCATGCGGGCAGCGAGATCTCATTGGGAAAAAAAATCCCACTGAGAAATAGCTGCCCGCACCCCAGGATGCACCGGCCCGAAAACTGGTCTTCCCCCCGGACGTATCCAGAAGGGAACTCCAGTCCCCAGGCACACGTGGAGGTTTTCTGCCCTGGCACCCCACCAGATTCTACTTTACGGCACAGGGTAGAAATTTTCATTTTCTGCTTCGAGTTAAGTTTGCCATCCGCGGCAATAGCGCAAATTTCATTTAAGTGCTGTTCAATGGCTGACATCCATTTTTGAATCTCGGGCGTTGAAACAACATCAGCCGTGACCGACTGAAGGGCTGACTTCCGCGACATCGTCTTTGACGACGAGGAGGGGCTGTTATCCATTTTGTAATTTTTTACGAATTCGTGTCCATTATTCACTGAAACTACACACTAAGCAAATTTACAGTTGCATTACGTTGGTAATGCACTAAAGGAGGTCACTATTTTTAAAGTAGGTGAATTATTAAATATTGCTAACGAGCCCGTATGTACACTGCGAATGACCACGACGCAATCTCCATCTCAATAACACCTGCCCCCTTTATTATCAAACGTTGTTTAAGGTTAAGTAGTGATTATTGACTGTTTGTTTAACCATACATTGTTGACGTTTAATCGTCACTTTCCAAATAAACCCCTACATAGTTAGGTCAAAAACACGCAACGTAATCTATATTTCATTCCATGTTCATGGTAGAACTTAGTTGACTTGCATTCTAAACTTAAAACGTCCAAAAACCAGTTAAAACATAAAATTAATTTACAAACTACACAGCCTAGCAAAATAGCCCGGTAAAGCGCACGCCAGGGTACAGCTTAACAATAATTGTAGTTGGCTATTTACAGCATGTAATTAACGAGGCGACACACAAGAGACGCGCCCAATTTGTCATGGCCAGCCGGGGCGTAGCGGTGTCGTAGCTGTGCTACGCCGTAGCGCTACGCTTGTACGACTTGATGAGGTTTAGTTATTAAAAAGGATATTTTTTGTTATTTAACTATTTGTTTGTTAAATTTAGTACTCGTAGGCTCTGAAAGGGGAGAAAAATGCAATTAAATTCTTTGTTCAGCAAATGCATAATATAAAAAGTCGCATTTTTTTTTTATTAAACTGTTTTCGTTCGCTCACTTTCGTGTTTGCGTTAGTTCGTTAGTTGTGTCCCACTGCTGGGCAAAGGCCTCCTCTTTTTTACGAACTATGGTTTTTACAAGCGCTAAGATGACAACAACAGAGTGATACGTACCATCTATAGGAAAGAGTTACCACGAAACTTTTTAATCTGACTAACAAACCATCTACACACAGCACTATTTCCCAATCTAATTCAAATATCGGTTAGCAGAAGTCGCAAAATCACCAAGCATCGTTGCAGCGGCACGGCGGCGGTGCTGTGCGGCTGCGGTGCGGCCGGCCGGTGCATTACACCGGAAACATTGCCCGATTGTTGCGGTCCCGCCGTAATGGGCTTAATTCTGATGCGGCTTTCGGCTTTTAGCCATTGTTTACCTGCGCACGATACACCGGAGCAAACATAAATCTGAATTTGTATAGGTAACGTTTTTGTGCGCGGCTGTACGCAACGCGGTTGTTTTTTGGTGTGTACTTCGGTTTGGGGTGCAGAGAAAAACGGATATTGAAAATGTAGTGCACTAAAAGCTTGTGATAATTGACGCTATATCAAAATTAATGACGTTATGTCAACAGTTTAGTATGTTTTATGTAGTAGGCTCTCATATATTTATTAATTTACAGAGTTTATTAAAATACTAGTTTTTGCCGCATCTTCGACGGTGGCGAACGTCCTGCCGGGATTAAAAGTAGCCTATATGTTAATCCAGGTTATAAATTATCTTTGTGCCAGATTTCATCCAAATTCGTTCAGCCGTTTTTGCACCAATCCGGAACATACATACCAGACAAACAGGCAAAAATTATAAAAACTATAACTATCGGCATCAGACACACTAGCTCGTAGTTATTACTTTTTTTCAAAAACATTGATTATATTGTTTAATGTAATTCAAAAATTAAAATATGTGTAAGTAATTTACTTTTGTTTTTGACTCACCCAAAGATTAAAAAAAATAATAATAACATGATTCCTAAGCAAATAAAATGGATCACAAATGGTCAAAAAACATTACATTTATATCGTATAGCCAAACGTTGTGTGAACGACTGTACGAACGCCCGTATTGTTTTAGGTTTCGATGTTTGGGAAAAGGGAAAAAAAGATTTCTGATAGCAACCGAAAAAGAACTGCTGCTTTTTTAAGGTACATAGACACAATGTTATTACACCTATGATAGTGTGGTTTTATATGTTCAGCTTGAAAAAAGGACAAATATTAATTTTTGTTTTTATGTGGCACCTCATGTTACTTATTACATACCTACGTGTACGCTTAAAGTGAATTGGCAAATCGAAAGTGTTTTATTCACGTGTTGATACATAGTTAGTATATACATACATAAACTCTCGCCTTTTTCCTATGGGGGTAGGTTGAAACTACAGAACGCTGCCTGTTACGATCCTTACATACTTTTTTTGTTTCGTTTACGTCCATACACCTAAGGGGCAATTCTCGTAATTTTAAGAATGTTCAGTCTGATCTTAGTCTCAATCAGTCGAAAATACCTCTTATTTTCCTACATTTTTGTCAAGTTTTTAACAGTTGTTTGTCGCCGAGATGAGACTGCGACTAGATTTTGAACGTTTTTAATTACGGGAATTGGCCTTCAGGTCATACACGCACGACGGTTAGGAGTACTACGCACCTGACCTTTCTGATGAACATCACCAATAAGGTCACTTTTTGTCCTCTTATGGCGTCCTCTCCCGGCTTTTTCACCCTCATCTGCCTCAAATGTTGATGCTTTTATAGGACTTTTCAGTATCGAGCTATAATGCTGCACTATTACAATTTTTCCGCTAAGAGAGTCGTATTCATAGCTACATTTTCAAACAATCGCCAGTTACTTCCCTGAACACAAACAACGTTTACATATTCAAACCCAAACCGCCTCTAACACATTGACGTACAACGAATTTAGTATCAAACTTCCAATTTTATGACGTCACGTTACAGTACAACTGTTGGACCAAAAGTTAAATTGAAACTGGTAGGCAAACCGCACTCGCATGATTTATTAGCCGCATGTGAATACGTTACATTCTAACTGTACATATGTATGTAATTGAGCATATTGTACACGGCGACCTAAGGGATTTGAGGTTAGAACTGTACTGCACATGTTTAGCTGTAACCATTGAAACTTTTGGTCGTAAGAGGTTAAGTGTTTCAGTATGGAAGTAATCAAGTTTGAGGTGTGTTTTGTTTATTGCAGAGGCATCTTTTAGGTGGGTGAATCAACACATTATGTTACGTCAAATAATATATACCTTCTGCAGAACAAGAGTCTTCGAAAGAATGAGAAATTACCACAGACATTACACGTGGTAAATGCAATCGTGATTGTATTTCCTGCAGACATCATTATTGTTAGCAGCTTTGGTGGTCTAGTGGGCGCAAGCTCCACTGCTGTGCATGTGGTACAAAAGTCAAAGTGCCATTTTCTACTTTACTCGAACTTAACGGTCATGTTAGGCATTAGGATGACGTCAAAAGTGTAGACAAATTTCGACAAATCGAGAAAGAGAGCGTTCTTGCCCTTGTCTTGTTAGCCCTGGGGTTTTTCCATTCGGAATTTCTCAGAAGCAGACCGGAGTCTGATTTTGTACCCAGTTGATGGCAATAGGCTCGCCCCCTGTTAGATGGGAATTTAACAGAACTGGCGAAATGTGTGTGTACCACAGGTTCACCTCATTCGATGGTATAAAAGTGACCAGCACCCTAATTGCGTAATACACTATTAATCACAATCTGAATTTGAAGGATATTGCTAATCCATTGCTTCATTTGCTCGATAAAAAAATCTGCTCAACAACGTAAGTAACGCAATGAATGTTGTTGAACTGAAAAAATGATGTCAAAATTAAAGCCGTTGCTACTGATAGTGTGTAACGCAATTGCCCCACAGGCAGAATATTTTACGACGAAAGTAAATGTTAGCAA
This sequence comes from Apamea epomidion, assembly GCA_947507525.1. Taxonomy (NCBI): domain Eukaryota; kingdom Metazoa; phylum Arthropoda; class Insecta; order Lepidoptera; family Noctuidae; genus Apamea; species Apamea epomidion. Next base: position 13,604,075 of record OX382230.1, on the reverse strand, counting down.
TGGAAATATTGAATAACCCATCCACATAATTTAGTGCAGGCCTCTCCAAATACTTGTACACTAAATGGTTTGTATAAATATAAATAACTAAGTCAAATAAACGTTTTGCGTCATTAGCTTTGAAATAGCCAACTTTGTTTGTGTTTATTCGAACCAATTCACACGCTTAATTTGTGCTAAAACATGACTTCGTGGTACTAGTTAAATTTAAGTTGTACGCTAAATATAAAACAAAATTTAGGTTCATAATTATATTCATAGTAGGTGGTTTTATTATTTTTAAATTATATAAGTTAAGTGTCAGTCGGTCTGTGGATATTGACCATCTTTACATACCGCGAAAGCACGTTAAGCTGTTGGTCCCGGCAGTCATTCGTGAATCTTTGACAGTTGTTAAGGGTCGTCAGGAACCCGAAAGACTGACACCCAGTCCGACCAAGACATATAGACTGACTGGTTGTGACTGGGTAACAACCCAGTCACTGGGTTTTGGAGGTCAGATAGGTAGTCGCTCCACGTATACTACTGTTGCAGCATGGTACGCTGATGCAGCTTCTAGTCTTCTTCTATACTTCTCTATTAGTCGTCATCTCTGTAGTGATCCTCTTTTTATCCATATCATCTTCCACACAGACCATCCATTGTTTCTTTGGTCTTCCTCTAATCTTATTGCCATCCACACTTATACACAAAAATTTCCTCATGAAATGTTCCCATTTATGCCATTATGCTATGGTACATGCCTAGCCGGTTTAGTTGCACTGTACAGGTATACGGTGTACGGTGTAATGGTTGAAATGATTAATCACAAGCACTTCACAATCTTATTCATAGACACTAACTAAACAGTTACTATATCTTCCAGTTACAACTAAAGTGATCACGGTCAGAGGTACGCGATAAGTCCGGAGTAGATAAGGCGCACTTAATCCGCAAGAACAAAGGCGTCTGTCCCGGGGCAGTGGCGCGATTTCAGCCCTTTGCAGCTTTGTGGCTATTCTTGAAGTTGGAGTTGCGTACGCGACTCGGTGTGTTGGAAAATATTTGTTATGTGTTGTTTTAAGTCGTATATAGAGAAATAAAGACCTGGATTTTTTGGTATATTTTTCGGTACCAAAATTCTTTTACAATTTTCTTGGAGCAGAACAATATCTTCAAACTTCAAACACATAAAAGGCATTTCATATGGTTGAGGTAACTTTATATCGGCGGATGATTGTTTGGTTGAAACCCCTAAATATCCCAGCTAAAGGTCAGACAAGGGTTTGGACTACACCATTTACAATAAGAGTATCTTTTCTACCGAACACGTGTCTAACAGTCGTTCCTATAAAGTTTGATACCATTTCCTGTTTGCAAGAATGAGAAGAGCTTTAAAAAAAAAACACACTAACTAGTAGTATTTAGTGTGTGTTTTTTTTTATGTGGGTGTGAGTGTGTGTTTGTAGATACACACACACACTCACACCCACACACACACACTGCAAGTGTGCATTAAGAAAATAGGTAGACTTTCTCTACATCCGCCCAAAAACAGACTGTGCACTGTGCGATAGTCCTTTGACCATACGACCACTCCATAACTTATCGCACAGTTTCCATAATACTACCCTCACCAAATCCTAGCCACGGTCTCGTCGACGTCTGTGTCTGAAACGTTATTATCTACTCTCAAAGGGCCTCACTTCCGTCTCGCTGATCTTAACAAATGTTTCTTTTTACGCACCCTTTGATCAGCTAAGTCTTGAGGAAGGTAGGTACTGCGTGTGACTGATGTGCAGGTGAATAAGGGTTAAATTAAGGTAAAGTAAAGCTCTGGCCAAATTAAAGCAAGCGAGCGGGATGCGGGACGCGACTGGGCATGACAATTGTTTCTGAGCAACATTACGATATTCAAATAGCAATACCCTCCACACTAGTATTCCCTGTGTCGTGGAACCTAGCAAAACCACGAAATGACTTCGGCTACGTCCGCACTGAAAGGTGGCTGGCTTAGCGCCTAGAGTCTAGTGAGTCACCTTGCGAGCAGCGAAGTGAAACGAATGCTCTAGAATTTTCGCGACCGGCTGCACTGCGCGCTTGACGCCTTCGCTGTTCGCCTACCGTGTATCAAAGGATGTTAAGTCACTAGGCTCTAGAAGTCCAGACACTATGCAAGCCACCTGTCAGTGCATACGTAGCCTAAGATTTCACGTGACTATTGACACCTGTTTGAACACCTCATATACATATTCTGCACAAATAAGATGCATAAAATAAACATAAAATAATACAAAGCAGCTAAATATATTTTAGTTGACACAATCGGCGCGAGTGAAACTTGCTCGTATTTCGCTCGCGCGCTCGCTTTCGTTTGGTCAGAGCTTTATGGTGGTTGAAAGGTAAAACTAAAGCAGAGCAACGGGACAAACACTAAAGTATTATGGCGGTAGAAATGTGAAACTGGTTTACAGGGTGAAATACATAAGTTACAAATGGAGGCGTTTGCCTCGAGGCTCTTTCCACGCACCCACGGTTGCCGTAGAAACGCTGCTGAGATGGTTCAGTACTGTAGGGCGTAATATACAAGCTTAAAAGAGCCTCAGAGAGATGTCAGCGTAGTTGACGGGGCCCGACAGGACCGAAGCCTGCCGGGGTAGCGGGATCGTCCGAAAGGGTTACCGCTGCCCTGGTACATAAAGGCCTAAGGAAGGAACACGGGTGGGTTTTAGTCAGTAAGAGTCTGACACTCCCTTCTGCTCCACCCAGAGCGGGAGGGGTCATTTGATGATTTCCCATCCTGAAAAAAATAAAAACAAAAAAAGCCTTTGATAAATTATATGGTTAGAGTTATAACGTGACATAGGGACAAACTCATTGACCCTTTGATAAGAACAGATACCTGTGTGTTTTAATTTATTTATTTACTATTACCACTTACATACAACAACAACCTACTTATTTAAAAACAACGTGTAAACGATCGAATTTATTTTAGATATGAGGGGCAATTTACATAAATATATAGAATACTCTTTATTAGGTACAGTCACAAAAGGAGATAAGTAACCAGGGTCGTCGGATATAGTTGAAGTTTAGTAAAAACCGATGGACATTTTCGAATGAAATTTAAATTGATAAATGAACTGTTTGTTTTCTATTAATTAAATTAAATTTTATTCTAAAACATCCTTCGGTTTCTTACTAATCTTCAACTATATCCGCCGACCGAAATCATCAAATGACCTCTCCCGCTCTGGGCTGAGCGGAAGGGCTTGCAGACTTTTACTGACTAAAACCCACCCGTGTTCCTTCAGTTGCCTGTGCCAGAGGCCACGGTATCTCTTTCGAACAACCCGCAGCCCTGGCAGGCATCGGCCCTAGCGGACCCCGTCAGTTCGTGCTGACATCTCTTTGAGGCGCGTGTGGAACACAACGCGCCGTCGACCCGGGCCTGGTCCTTACCGGGCGGCGAGCTGCCCATTGCCTGCCGCCATATCCGCCGACCCTGGTTACTTATCTCCTTTGGTGACCGTACACCATAAAAATTACAAATATAAATGTAGAAACTTTGCAAGGCAATTTACGTATTTTTAGGAAGCCCGTTTCCCGTTTTTTTTAAGAAATTTTTGACAATGGTTATCGCAGAAATGAGAGATTACGACTTTTAACTACGAGAATTGACTTTCTGAAATGGTACGAGCATAAAAATGTAAATTAAAACAAAACATTTATGTCTCGATACTAAGAAAAGTACAACTTTCCCAGACAAAAACAAAAGCAACGTTTAAAATACTACGAAATGCGAACCCGATTGATATTGTTATGTCTACAAAGTTTATCGAGCAAAAATATCTGAGTTGCAATCGAAAGAATAACTTGACTTGTACTTCAGCAGTCATTATAAGTTACTATTAGCATTTTAGCTTTCAGATCGATGGTTTGACTTTAATACTCTCTACGAAGACTTAGGGAACTCTCTGGGTCTTTGTCTTCGACTGCTGAGGCAGAATGACGAGGAAAAGTTGTATAAACTATCCTTTGGTACTTACAGACTATTAGCTCTTCGGAAAATGGCGTTCGGAGAGGTGATTGGTTGGAAGTTGTTGTTTTTGGAACTTATGATAGTTGAGATGTGTCCGTTAAGTTTTTAGTTCAATCAATTTTAGGTTTAAGTGTTTGTAATATTATCAAATAAATGCAGAGATCTAAGAAGTTGAGTTATTTTTTTAATGTCGTCATATATGCGAAATTATTGAATCAGCCAACAAATAAATGAGCGCTAGAACTCCGATATTCAAGGTTTTCAGCTTCGTTGGATGCCTATATTAGATTTAATTGGTGGACAGTAGATTTTCAGCACTTCAATTCAATGCGCAAAGTGACAGATTCAGATCCAACACTTAACTAATTGAAAATCTGTCACATCACCATTCAAAGATAAAATAAAAAAATACTTCTGTCTGCATTCAAAGAAAATACTCTGAGATCAAAATTAAAGCCACTTTCCCAGTCTAATATCCATCGACATCAAAATACAATACCAATAAAATAATGGATTTTTCTGTAGAAATCCATTACATTATTCCCCCCAGTGGACACAATACATCTTAGCGATGAAGGCGTCAAACAAAATTGAAAGGGATCTAATGGATCAGTTTTTTTCAAACGAAGATTAGAGAAACTTTTTTCGGGATCAAAATAGGGAAATTCATAATTAATTTGGCACCCCAACTTTTGAATGAAGACGCTAACAATGGAGTGCATTTGCGAAGTTTTGAAAACGGACTAAAATTGAGGAAATGGGAGAATTGTTCAGTACTAGCCTGAATGTCTTTTGTAAGCATGTCTTGAAGAAATTCTCTTCCAAATAAATTCAGTCTACTTATGATTATTTTCCACTAGACATTTCTAGTTTATTGTTAGCTTTCTTATATTTAGCTACAAATCAAACCATACAAAAGAAACATGAAAGTAGAATCAATACTATGGAAATTTCTTGCGAAGCATGTGTAGTGTGGATGGTCACACCACACATGCTTCGCTTTTGAATGATATATAAAAGAAGGTGTAGTGACAAAAATTGAAAAGATTTTGCTTAGATGGTGTGGTCATGTTGAAAGAATTAATGAAAGACGACTAACACAGTGGAAACGCCGGACGAGGAAGCCGTAAGGCTGCCATCAGACGGACTGCATCGCAGCAACCGCGCGCAGTCGATATATTCAACTGCATGCAGTTATCTGCAGTCAGATCTGACTTTGCGCAGTTGACGCCACGCATCTAGCCTAGGAGCTCAGTGTAAGACTTGACGTCGAAATGGAAGCACAGACGTTATTTCTCTCACTGTATGCGGTTAGCGATGGACGGCGTGCGTCGACACTACACGACTGTAGCCGATCGCATAAAGTTTAAATCACGACTGTATGCAGTTAATATTGACTTCACACGACTGTAGACGACCGCGTGAAGTTGATATCAAGACTGAACGAAGTCGAACGTACTACTGCATGCAGTTGAATATATCGACTGCGCGCGGTTGCTGCGGTGCAGTCCGTCTGATGGCAGCTTTAGAGAACATATTATAGTGACCTTATTAGCGATGTGCGTGCGTGTATGACCAGAAGGCCAAGTTTCGTAATTTAAATCGTTCAAAATCTAGTCGCAGTCTCATCTCGGTGACAAGCAAATGTCATAAATCTAGGGAAATTAGAGGAATTTTTTAACAGACTGACACAGATCAAACTGTGAACGTTCTTAAAATTTCGAGAATTGCCCCTCAGATGTATAAACGTAAATGAAGCAGTAGTATGAAAGAGTATGCAAGGATCGTAACTACAGATGGCGTTCTGTAGTTTCTACTTACCAACACGGCAAGAAGGCGTGAGTGTATGTATGTATTTTTTTTTTTTTTTTTTTTTGTGGATGGGAAATCATCAAATGACTCCTCCCGCTCTGGGTGGAGCAGAAGGGAGTGTCAGACTCTTACTGACTAAAACCCACCCGTGTTCCTTCCTTAGCCCTTTATGTACCAGGGCAGCGGTAACCCTTTCGGACGATCCCGCTACCCCGGCAGGCTTCGGCCCTGTCGGGCCCCGTCAAAGTGTATGTATGTGTGTGCTATGTATCAATGCTTGAATATTACAATTTCGATTCGCCACTTCACTTTAAACGTATTTACACAGTTTCTCACTTAACTTTAAAATATGTATGTAATAAGTAAAAAATTGTTATTATCGATTGATGATACATACTAAAGAAAAGGGGCTTGTGGCTAAGTACTAACAGCCGCACGGGTCAATCGATCAAGTTAAGCTACGCTTGCCGCGGTTGGTCCATAGATGGGTAACCATCTTTACATATCAAGTCCCCTCCGTACCTCGGAAAGCACGTTAACCCGTTGGTCCCGGCTGACATTCGTGGTCGTCTGACAACCGTAACTGGGTTATGGAGGTCAGATAGGCAGTCGCTCCATGAAAAATACTGGTACTCGACTGCATCCAATTAGACTGAAAGCCAACCCCAACATAGTTGGGAAAAGGCTAGGCTAGGATGATGACTAATCAAAGAAAAACATATTTCGGCTCACAGAAAATAAAACGAAGTACAATCGCCAGCAGGTCAAGCAACCCGAAACTGTCAAATTTTCCTCATCAATCTTGAACCTTAATGCTTTAGCGATAACGTTGGAAATCGATTAAAGTAATTTGACAGATTGTAGTAGCTTGAGACGCCAGCACGGCGTCTGTACCTACAAACAAGAAAATAAAAATACCAAGTTAGACAAAGTTTGTTCCTCTGGGACGATCATGAATTACGTTCACGTCCAAACAAGGTTCAGCTTAATTAATCTGAAAAAAATCCGTTTAGGCGGATTACACACCATTCGCTATTGTTGTTTATGTAACACAATGTTACTCTGATAATATTATGTTAGTGACGTTTGAAGTCTACGCTAAAAGCGGTCGAGAAGGATATGCAATAAAATACTTAGTCTTGGTGTATCAATGTATGAAAAGAATAATGAATTAATAGAGGTACCGAATTATTCGTTGACAAGCTCAGACCAGATAATAGTAGGTAGGATTTGAAAACTCGTAGTAGGTAGGAATATAAGAAATAAAAAAGATTATTTTTAATTAGAATTGACTTTTCGTTTAATATTTATAATCCAGAAAAATAATTTTTAATAAATAAAAAATTTAATATTAAAAAAACCACATGTACGAGTACGGTCGCAAAGACGATTTTTCAAGTAAAAATAGAACATTCCAGGAATAAGTGTAACGTTGGTGCATGCTATGTAATAATGAAAAAATAATTGTACCACAAACAACAGTTTTTTTTTATTTCTAAATTATTTATATTATGTACCTTTCTTACAAATATGTTTTGCAATGTATGCACACTTGCCTGCTTTTTTATGTGTTGGTATCTATTTTAGATACATTGTAAACTTATTGTTGCACCAACGATAACCCCATTTTATGTCCAGACTGTGTATTCCAAGGTTGCCTGGAAGGGATCGCAGAAAGCAATAAGGCTACCCATTATATATTTTGTAGTGTTCGATCTATTTTTTGTTACGTATTTTTGTGATGTATAAAGTACCCCGGCCGCAGGAACCCGTTGGATGTGACAAGCACAAAACCAGTCGAAGTGGAGGTGCTTGGAGGTGGCCTATGCCCAGCAGTGGACGTCTTTCGGCTAAATGATGACGACGATGATGACAATAAAGTATATATTGTATAATGCAAATATTACTACTAGCTGCCAGTGTGCGTACCGCCTTACCTCCACACGCTCTTGCCTCCAGCTAATCTGTTATTCAAACGGTGAATATTTGTTTTCCTTACGGCATCCAACTTACTAATTAATTCTCTTTTATTCATATTTAAGCTACTCATCAACATCTTGACTTAATTTAAAATAACAGCTCTCGATTAAGTACGACGTTAATACCCAGTAATGGCGGCTGAGTATTTTTGAAAAGGAATGATGTATAATTTTACTTTGTTATTGTTATGAGGTATTTCAGGTTTTATTAAGGTCTTTAGGCTTTTATGTGTTTTCTTTGGGCTTCTGAAATCATATTTTAGGTTCTTACGAAAGTGATTTAATTTTAACATTTTGTATGTACCCTGTACAGAAAGCGTTTTTGTATGATACGCCTTCAAAATAAGTCAGGGTAATTAAATTTTTAGCAAATTTACACGCATAAATACACGCCTTCTTCCCATGGGGGTAGGCAGAAACTAAAGAACGTTAAATGGCCGCCTCACGAAACAGGTTCTCCGTCTAAATAAACTAAAGCTGCGTACAGTTACTGCAGCTCTAACTGGCCATGGGTCATTTAACACCTCTATGTCATAGGAGTAACAGACAGTACGCTGTGCAGGGCCTGCGTGGAGGATGACGAGACAGCGGCGCATGTGCTGCTAAGCTGCCCGGTGGTCGCCACGTCCAGGGCAAAGTACTTCGGTAACCCAGGTACCCTACGTGAGACGGTCAGTAACATCAAGGCGTTGCTGGCCTTCCTTGAGGAGCTGGGGTGGATCGAATCATCGATTTTCCCACCCGAACGCAAAATACGCGCATTGTCGTGGAGTTGCGGACACCAGCCCGTATTACCTATTACCTAAGAACGTTAAAGAACGTTGCGTTCATACATCTGGTCATACATGCATGCCGGTTGCGAGGACTACGCACCTGACCTTTCCGAAGAACATCACCAATACCAAGTGAGGACGGGCGTCCCCTCTTGGCGTATCCACACACATCTGCCTTGTAAATTCCTTTTGTAAGTCGCCTTTCATTCATCTTCTGAACATGACCAAAGCATCTAAGCATACTCCTTTAAATTTTTGTGACCACATCTTCTGTTAAACCGCTCCGTTGCCTTACCACATCATTCCTCTGCCCATCATTCATAGTCACACATGCTTTGCAAGGTACGCAGAAAACAAACCAAGGAAAAGTAAACACACCTTCCAATATAATAAATAAAAAGATAATAAACGTATTATTGAAATCCTTGGAACGGCCTTTCCTGGTGTTCCTCCTTTAACCCTAACAGTTTACTACCAGCTTAAATAAAATTGTCCATATATTCATTTGTCACGAATATTATTCTTTGAAAGTTTTTTTAAAATGGCTATAACACGGCCAATTAATGCATGGTGTTAATTTCTTTAACAATTAATTTTCCTGACATCGAACTTTCCGGAACCGTATAATCTTAAAGAAAGAAAATACGTTTATTTGCGGTAAACATGACGCATAAAAAGAACACAAACACAAAAAAAGAACAAGTTGGGGCAAAACATGCGTCACTTCCGTGCAAAACGGCCATCGCTCAGCATAATGCTAAGACCCTATACGAGACAGAGCCTCTGCGCTGATTTTGTCGTGATGACGTCAACCCGTGCAGCTTACGATTAGATATAAATGAAAAACCACAATCAAAATAAGAAATAAAATAAATATACATTACCTAGTTCTTCACAGAAAACTTTGTGCGCAAGGGCCTTAGGGCTTAAACAGACAATTTACATTTCCTATTTGTACCAAAAGCAGTTTGTATAGTAAGAAACAAATGAAAACTAGCTACCGTATAAAGACATTACTACGCAACAAAGCCAACATTTATGTGCTTCCATTCCGTTAATAACAAGAGTCAGTCCAACACGTATGTTGTAACGAACATCTCATTACCAGTATTTCGTACTCATTACCAGACTTACAGCGTCCCGTCACAAGAGTAGATATGCAACAGAGTCTGAACTTTGTACAATCGCGGCAATAGGTAGGCTGTTGCCCATGAAAGTTTGTCAACCAGCCAAGGTTTGCTGAGGGAATCAGATCCGTCGCTTCAGATTATTTTTACAACTGAAAAATAGACCTCTTTTATTACGAGTAAAACAGTTCTATCTTAGAGTGGTAATAATTATCTAATCACATGATTCACACGATTACTTGTAATACAGTTCTCCTTGACGATAAATGATAATGAATTCGTGTTGTTAATTGAGATCAGCATAGCGAGATTTGGCTACAGAGCGAGTTATCACCTTCTTCATTGATTGATATCACTTACAATGCGGCCGACGTGAAAGTGAATGTGTTTTTCGAATTCGATCTTTATTAGCTACTAGAATTGTTGCAGTAACAGATGTCAGGAACGCGTTCTCTCGATGGCCAGACGATAGGTTACTCAGGGCGAATTCCACCAAACTTTTATACCTAGAATAAGTATAATATCCTGAGAATAATTTTTTAATTTTTGTTAGTTTTTCTATACTGTCAGACGTGAATTTTATTGCACGGATAAAACATATCTTACTTTGGTAAAATCAATCCTTAGGGCCGGTTTTTAAATCCGTAGTTAAACTCAACCAATTGTTAAAAATTGTAACTAATGATAAACTTTATGCAAAATGTGTTTTTTTGATCAATTGTTAGTTTATCTAATGGTATAATATCATTGCTAATGGTCAAATAATTGACTATAAGATAAAAAATAACCATTAGATAAACTAGAATTGAAATGAAACTAACAATTGATAAAAAAACACATTTTGCAAAAATGTATCCATTAGTTACTATTTTTAACAATTGGTTAAGTTCAACTACGGATCGAAAATTCGGCCCTAAGTGTACTTATTGCAGCGCGACTGTATGATGTTAAGACTCTGTGGAATATCTACTCCGTAGTTCCATTCCATCCGAAATGGGGGTTAATTTCATTAGCACGGGCGCAACGAATCGTGTGATAACTTTAGTGATGTTATTCGGGAGCGCCCTTGGGATTGGTTGCTGATGTGACGTACGTTTTGTTCCGTAGCGTTTAAATTTTGTGAATGTTTGGGAAATGTAGCTGTTTTTAGTATGTTTGGGAGAAGTTTTGGGTTAGAAATTCAAACACCACATAAATTAAACTTGACATTTAAGTAGGGGAAGGATTTTATTGCCATTTTTAAACCAAAAGGAACTTATAAGAACTTAATATTCTAGTTGCTGTGCATATGTAAAACACGCAATATGCAATGAATTACTGTCTGTCATCACCCTTTCTAAAAAGAAAAGGTGATGAAAAAAAATACACAAACAAAAACAAAAAAGAAGGAAGGTGAAAAAAAAATACAAAAAGTCTTATTGACAAAAGCCAATAAAACTTTATGTATATTTTTTTTTGTAATTATTTATCTATCAATACAATCGATTTACTGATCGATTCCAAAACAGGCAGCAATTTATTGAAAGCAGGAAGCTCTAAAAAAGTCTAGTAAACAGTAAAGAAAGAAAGAAATTATAAACTCTCACGACGTGGATACAACGGGCAAAGTATAGCAGTATTACTACCCCGGCCAAACTTTCATGAGGAGCTCTTCAACTACAAAGCTGTTTTCAAAACAGCTAGGCACTCCTGCCTTAACTGCCTCGTTGGTCTGGTGGTCGCAAGCTCTAGTGCTGAGCATGAGGTCCTGGGTTCGATGTCCAGGTCGGGCAAAATTTGAGTGACTTTTTTTATCTGGAATTTTCAGTAGCAGCCTGGAATCTGAAAATTAAGTGGCAGTGGGCAGGGCACATAGCTCGCAGAATAGATGGCCAATAGGGTCAAAAGGTTCTGGAGTGGCGACCGCGTAGGTACCGGAAGACGCAGCGTTGGAAGACCTCCCACAAGGTAGTCCGACGACCTTGTGAAGGCTGCAGGAACCCGTTGGATGCGAGAAGCACAGAACCGGTCGAAGTGGAGGTGCTTAGTCCCCTGCTGTCCACTGCTGTCTTTCAGCTGAAATGATGATGATGATGAACCTGGAATCTAGGTTTGTACCCAGTCGATAGCAATAGGCTCGCCCCTTATTAAATGGGACTTATAAATAACTGGCGAAATCTTGGCAGAGGTATATCTATAACACATCTGCCCAACCTTTCAGGGAACACTAGGCGTGATGGCACTCCTATTCTCTCTCCATAACCAAAAACCGATGTTATACACACCGATTGACCAATCAATAGCATCGTTCGCATCATTAGCATAACTGATTGGTCCAGAAAATTCGTGCGGCAATTACGAAAACGCAATAGTCCCGTATAATTATCGTACTGGGACCAAAACTTTCGTACAAAACGGACGGGTGGGCAAATTAAAACACCTATGTCTGCATATCTGCAATGTGTCTGTGAGTTTGTTTGTTTGTCGAGAGTAATCTGTGAAACTAGAGAAACAAATATTTGCGGTATTATCAACATTTAACCCGTCTACCTTCAAAGCAAGAGTGAACAGGCATCTTTTGGGCACGCTCGTTCCATCATAGAACTCATCCATTGCTTTCCATCAGGTACAATCGAGGCTTGACCTCGAGGGTCCATTTAACATTAAAATAAAAATAAACTACCTGGTCTTTAGGATGACAATAATATGCTGTATTTTATTTAGATGTTGAACAAGGAGTTGAGCAGAGAACATTTTTGTGAAATTGGAGACTGAAATGGCAGGTAAAAGTACAGATATTCCTGTTAATTTATTTGCGTTCCACAACTTCGGTATAAATGATGCTACTAACTGGCACACAATGCTGTTTTAAAGTTTTTCTGTTTGTGTGTGAATAATGTGTGCCTTACTTAACCTGAGTCAAATAAATTTATTTTCTTTCTACAAAAAGCTCAACGTTAAGAGCAAATTATGGAAGCTATTCTATGCTATACCTATTCTAGCAACATATTCTATGAAAATTAAACAATACAATGGAGAACATAACTGGGTTGAGGGCAACCCAGTGACTGGGTAATACGATACCCCTTGGTAAGACTGGTTTATTAAAGTACCTATAGTTTAGATTATAATAATTACTAATGAAGTGCTCTAACTAACAACATCTATTTTTCTATCCCTAAGTGCACCAAACCATTTATGCAATATTACTTATTTATAATTTTTCTTTCGATTCACAGTCCAAGTTTTATTACCGACAGCAACATTAGTTCACGCGAATGGAAACGGGCGAAAAGTTAGTATTAACCGTAAAACTAGGTATGTGCTAGCCACGGTACCCAACAGATTTCGACACACCTCGCTAATTGGCCAGCTCAGTCGTGACCACTCGATTGACTATTTGGAATTGCTTTTCCCCATGATATTTGGATTTGTATTGATTTTGTGAGGTATTTGCACCTATAAAATGAACGTAGCATGGGTTTTGATAAAACTATAGCTATGGCAAAGCCACAGAGTTTGTTTGAATGGGCTAATCTCTGGAACAAACAGTCATTTAAAAAAATACATTTCATAGCCCAATTCTTGAGGAAGGATAAAAGCTAGCTATAGGATTGCTCTGTGACCGTACGGCTGGCGCAGTGGTTAAGCGATTGACTGCTGCGCTGCGTGGTTCGATTCCCGCACGGAACAAATATTTGTATGGCCTACAAGTAGTTATTCCGGTTCTGGCTGTTTGTGTATGTGAGTTTAAATGTTTGTGAACGCACCCACGATACAGGAGAAATTCCTAGTGTGGGGCAACGTTTTTTTAAAAAAAAAAAGTTTAACAACACGCTACGTGAGTAGCTGAGCAAAAAAAAAAAAAGTCAGGAAGAACGCGAAGCAAAAACAAAGTAGAAGCGCGGCCGGGTGATGCGATGCGACTCGGAGACAGAAATTTCTCGCAGATAAAGTCGCGGCCAGAAGCTAATATACTACAGAACCTCTATGAAGTAATTAATAAACGATTACTTTAATTTTGTATAATATCGTCAATCGTATGACTGACTTTGGTGAAAAATGTAGTGAAAGGAAACTATAAGGTAAACACAACCCTAAGACTAGATTCTAGAAGCTGATGACTTCAGAACGTGAAAACAACCTTTTTTTTTTTTTTTTTTTTTTTTTTTTTTTTTTTTTTTTCTGGGTGGGAAATCATCAAATGACTCCTCCCGCTCTGGGCGGAGCAGAAGGGAGTGTCAGACTTTTACTGACTAAAACCCACCCGTGTTCCTTCAGTGGCCTGTGCCAGGGGCCACGGTATCTCTTTCGAACAACCCGCAGCCCCGGCGGCATCGGCCCTGGCGGACCCCGTCAGTTCGTGCTGACAGCTCTTTGAGGCGCGCGTGGAACACAACGCGCCGTCGACCCGGGCCTGGTCCTTACCGGGCGGCGAGCTGCCCATAGCTCGCCGCCCGCAAGCCCGCGCCTACGGTGGCCGGGAGTCGGCTGTTGACTCCCGTCCAGGGCGTCTCCTGCGGCGGCTAGGAGCGCGAGGGTGCAGCGATTGCCTCTCCCTCGCACGCTCCGCCTCCTCCTTCGCGAGCATAACTGCTTCGCAGAAGGAGGTGACGGCCTCCCATTCACTCTCGCTCCGGACCATGGCCTGTATGAGGGCCGGACGCGAGAGGTCGCCGCCGCCGATCGCCGCCAAGAGGACACGGCGGGGTCCCGCCCAAGCCGGGCAGACCTCCACCGTATGCTCCACCGTGTCCTCCGGGCGATCCCCACAGTGGTGACACCCTGGCGTTTCCTCCCGCTTTATCCTGAACAGGAACCTCCCGAAACAACCGTGTCCGGTGAGGACCTGCGTCAGGCGGAAGGTGAGGGCGCCGTGGCGCCTCTCTAGCCACTCCTCAAAGAGGGGACTTATCGCCGCAATTGTGGCGTGCCCAGCGCTGGGTTGCGACAATCGCACTCTCCATGCCGCCATGAGATCCCGCCGGAGCTCTGTCCGCTGTGCCGTGATTTCTCGCGGCAGCGGAGCAACGCCCCGGCGTTTTGCCTCCTCTCGCCACTCCCATATGTGGGCGAGGACTTTGGCCTCCTGATCCCATGGCGGCAATCCGGCAAGGAGGCTCGCCGCCTCAGCGGAGACCGTGCGGTATCCACGAATGAGCCGGACAGCCATGACCCTTTGGGACGCGATCAACCGGCGGGCTGGTCGCCGCCTCAAAGATCGCGCCCATATCGGTGCCCCGTAAAGGGCCATGGCCCGCACGACCCCCGCATAGAGCCTCCGGCAGGAGGCGTTTGGTCCCCCTAGATTGGGAAGGAGCCGCCTCAAGGCAGCCCCGGCCCGCTCCAGTCTGGGAGCCAAACGTCGGAAGTGCTCCACGAAATTCCACCGGCTGTCGAGGACGAGTCCCAGGTACTTCATCGTCAGCTCGACGCCGATGTGAACCCCTCCCGCCGTTATTTGTGAACCCGACGGTGGCGCGTCCCGAGGACCATGAAAACACATGGCCTCAGATTTGTGCAATGCCACCTCGAGTCCCAATTGCCGGATCCTCTCGACAATTGTCGCAACCCCGCGTGTCGCTGCTTCGGCCGCCGCCTGGTGCGACCTCCCCTGCGCCAGGACCAGCGTGTCGTCAGCGTAGCAAACTACGCTGACGCCATCAGGGAGGTCGGCGCGCAGCACCCAGTCGTACCCGATATCCCACAGATGCGGCCCTAGGACCGATCCCTGTGGGACACCGCACGACATCTCTCGCCGGTTCCACTCTCCCCGGTGACCGGGGTAGATGACGGCCCTGTCCGTCAAATAGGCCTCGACAATGCGACGGAGGTAGGTCGGCATCCGGTGATACCCGAGTGCCTCCCTGATGCAACTCCAGGGCAGGGTATTGAAGGCATTGGCGATGTCTAGAGACACCGCCAAGACGACCCCACCCCGGGCCACAGCATCCCCCGTCGTGAGGGCTCGCACGCGCATGATGGCATCCACCGTAGAGCGCCCCCTGCGGAAACCAAACTGGCTGTCCGCCAAATCCGGCCCCACCCGCACCAGCTGCCCGGCAAGGCGGTCTGCAATTACTCTTTCAAAGAGCTTGCCCACCTCGTCGAGCAGCACGATGGGCCGGTAAGCGGACGGAGAGTCCGCAGGGCGCCCCGGCTTCTTGATGAGGACCAGTTTCCCCGTCTTCCAACGAAGTGGGAACCGGCCCCTCTCCAAGCATGCGCTTAGTAGCCCCCTTAGTCGAGGCCCGAGAGTCTCCAAGGCCAGGACCCAGGCTTTTCCAGGTAAGCCGTCGGGTCCTGGGGCGGTGTTTCTGGCATTCAGCCTACGTACCGCCACTCTCAACTCTACCTCGGTCACCTCCGGAGCATCGTCGTCGTCGTCGGTGTGGTCCGCATCTGGCATCGCAGGAGGCGGAGCCATGGACGGGGGAGTATGTTCCCCACGCGAAGGGAACAGAGCGCTCACCACGTCCTCCACGAGCTGGGGCCGGAGACTCTGCGTCAGCGGGGGAGCCCATGGGCGGAGTTTATCCCGCACCATCTTGTAGGGGCGTCCCCACGGGTCTCTGTTCAGAGTCCCCAGCGACTCCTCGCGGGCCAGCCCCCTGGCCCGCAAGATCTCCGCTCGGAGGGCGGTCTTCGCCGCTCTGTACCCCTCGTACAGCTCCGCCTGCACGGCTTCCGTATCCGGAGGGCGGATACGGAGCCTGCGGTGCCTGGTGTACCGGCGTCGCGCAGCCACGCACGCCTCGCGCAGAGACGTCAACTCCGGCGACCACCAGTACACCTGGCGCCGGGCGCGTCCGGGCCGGACCCGGGGCATTGCCACGTCACATATTTCGGACATGGCCTCCCGGAACCACTCTGCCTCGTCGTTGATGTCAGCAGGCCTGTCCGGTGGTGACACCCAGGCCTGCACGATCGAGGCTTCCAGGAGGAGCTCCCGGTCCAGCTGCTTCAGCGCCCACCGCGGACCACCCAGGGTCGGTCGGACCGGCGCGCTCGAGGTCTGGGCGGAGACGTCGAACCGGATATACCGGTGGTCGGAATAGGTCTCCACCTCCTCCAAGACACGCCAGTTGACGACATGCGGCGACAAGGCGGGGCTGGCGAACGAGATGTCCACCACTGATTCACCCCGCATCCGCACGCATGTTGGGACCGAACCCCGGTTTAGGACGACCAGGCCTGTCTCCAGAGCCCAGTCCTCCACCATTCTGCCCCGTGTGTCCGTATGCCGGGAACCCCAAGCCACATTCTTGGCATTGAAGTCCCCGAGGACAAGCACGGGGAGGGAACGGAATCCGACGACGACGACTCTCAACTCCGCGAGGGAGTTGTGGAACTCGGCGAGAGTTCGGCTCGGGGAGAAGTATACCCCAACCACGACTATCTCCCCGAACCGTGCTGCCACGCAACCCTGTCCTCTCTTGACAGCCTCGAGGGACGGGGTACCGGCGGCGGCCGACGAAATTAGGGTCACTGAGCCGCTCAGGTCCTCCACCCAGTCGTCTCTGGGCGGGACAAAGTACGGCTCAGCGACCACGGCGATGTTAATCGACCACTGCGCCATGCTCTGGAGCAACAGATCCTGAGCGGAGGCGCAGTGGTTGATGTTCGCCTGGAGGAGGCGATATGGTGCTATATTAGCACTCCATATCAGCCTCCCGATCCCCCTGTAAGGGCCCAGCCACGGCAGATGCGGCGGCGGTCACGGTGGAGGCGGCAGCGGCGACGGCGGTGGTGGCGGCGGCTGCGGCGGCGACGGCGGTGGTGGAGGGCTTGCCCCTGCCCCTGGCTTTGGCGGGTGGAGCGCACGCCTTGCTCCCAGCCCGGTGATCGGCCGGCTTGCCGGCTGCCGCACATGCATAGCAGTGCGGCATGGCGTTGCACGAGCCGGCCTTGTGTCCGGGCTGACCACAGCGGAAACATAGATTGCTGCGGTCCACCTCCGAGGTGCATTTAGCCCCCACGTGGCTGCCCACATGGCAGCGGAAGCACCTCAGAGGTCTGGGCTCCAGCAGTTTCACCTGCGCGGAAACCCAGCCCACCAGGAGCCTTCGGCCCTCCCCGGCTAGCTTTTGGGCCACCGACACGGGGCAGCTCACCGTGATGGCTTGCATCCCCGTGGAGTCAGGACGGAGAGTGCCCGCCCTCACCTGCTCGGCAGAGCATCCCCCAGTCCTAACGATGGCGGCCACCACCTCTTCCACCGTCGCAGAGTCATCCAGACCCAGAATGCGCACGTCAGCGCTCTTGGTGGGTCTGGACACTCGGGCCTCGTCCGCATTTAAGGACGCTCTAAGCCTTTCGGCCAGAGCGTCAGCAGTCGGGCCGCTAGCCGCACCAGGGACCTCCAGCATCCGGGCCCCAGTCGCAGTGACCCTTAGCCGGATGCCCTCAGCAACGCCGAGCTCCTGCAGGTTCACCGCCGCCCTAGCCTTGGCAAGCACGTCGCGGTAGGACATGCCCTTCTTCTCCGCTTCCGCCTGTAGTGTGATCACTACAGCTGCGGTCTTTGGGGCACGAAGCCTAGCCGCGACGCCTCGCTCCTTGCGCCGTTGCCGCCTCTCTCTTCTTTTGGCCGCCCTTGCAGCCTTGCTCGCCTTCCTTTTCTGCCCGGCCACCTGCCAATCGGCGTCGGCCGGAGGCGATGCAGGAGGCGGTTGGGGCGGCCGTTTCGCCACCGGTGCAGGGGCTGGGGCTGGGGCTGGGGCTGGGGCTGGGGCTGTGGCCTTAGCGGGTTTCGGGGCGGTCCGTTTTGCTGCTTGCCCCGTGGCCGTGGCTGTGACAGCCGCGGCGGCAGCATACGACACCGCCTTCCGCTGGCCCGAGGCCGGCCGGTCCGCCGCCAGCGGGGGGCGCAGGACGATGGCCTCCAGGGCGGAGAACCGGCTCTGAAAGGCAGCCAGCTCCTGCCGCACCAGGTTCAGGACCCGGTCCTCAGCAGGTACTGGCCGCCCCTGTTGCGGCCCCTCCTGCGGCACTACCCGGGGGCCGGCTGCTCGCAGCCCGGCCAGGTCCGCTCGGAGCTCCTCGTTCTCCTTTCGGAGGAGCTCCATGGCAGCCGTCAAGCGGGCCACCTCCGCCCGCATTTCCGACATGCCGTCCGGCGGAGGCCCGAAGTGGATGGCCTCCGCTGCCGCCAAGATGGAGGCCTTGGCCGAGACTATGGCCCTGTTTTTCGAAGTCTGTAACTTCTTCAGGGCCACGTCCCGGATCGCAGCCTCCACTACCGCCGCAAACCTCTCTTTGCGGTCCGCATCAGGGCCGCCCACCTCAGCCGCCTCGTCGCTTGAGGTATCCGATGCGACCGCGCGACCAGACCCCCCCTCCTTTGCGGACTCCTCCGCTTTCTCCGCCGCCTCCCGAGCAGTGAGCCCCCTCCCTACGCCTCGCTCTCGGGCTCCTCCCCGCCTGCTGGTCGGGATCTTTCTGGCCGAAGCCAGCTCCCAGTCAGAGGACGACCCCTGGCCGTCCACTGACCTTGGCCGCTTGCCCTGTGCCTTTCTCTTGGCAGCGGCCGTCTTCTGGTCACGGCGAGAGCTCACTGAGCCTCCCGTGCTCCCTCCTCCAGATGCGGCGTCGGACTCCGACCCCGCATCACTCCTCACTACGTCTTTTGGGTTTTTGGTTTGTTTTAAGAATTTTTCCATTTTGTTCCCACGAGTATAAAACTTTGTTTACCTGCTCAAATTTAAGTGGTTCGCACTAGTGACTAAATCAAGCTACCCATTAGCCAAGCTTACTACCTCCCTCACGGTGCGCCGCCGCTTGGAGGTTTGGGGAATTTTTTTATAGAGGTTAATCTTCCTCGCGGTCCGGGCGGTTAAGCCAAGACCCTCGACCCCCGTCAAAAGTCAGAGACATGACCTTGACAATCTTCGGGGCTACGATATTAACGGTGGCAGGAGGGGGAGGTTATCCCCTCCTGCCTGCCCGGCGGCAGGGTAAGTGCACACCAGGCCCGCTCTTACTCCACACAGTAGCCGCTCTGCTCCTCATAGCGGCTTGTGTGGAGCGTTCCTCTTGGCAGAACATTAGCATGCGGGCAGCGAGATCTCATTGGGAAGAAATCCCACTGAGAAATAGCTGCCCGCACCCCAGGATGCACCGGCCCGAAAACTGGTCTTCCCCCCGGACGTATCCAGAAGGGAACTCCAGTCCCCAGGCACACGTGGAGGTTTTCTGCCCTGGCACCCCACGTGAAAACAACCTTAATTTAATACTTTGGAATTGTCGAAATGGATTATCGTGTTCAATTTCAATGTTATAATAAAATTAAAATAAATCTGTCTGTGTTGTCTACGGTTTGGGAATTACCGACAATTTCAAAGTCCCGGGACACGAGACAGCCTACAATCAAGACTCTTACAAAAAAAATAATGTTTTTTTTTACGAGGGTTAAGCTTTTTTGTAGAATTTTAATTGAGTTAATTTCTGGTGAAACGTAAAAGGCATTTTTTTTAAATCAACATGTATTAAACACAAAATTAAATCTTAATAACTTTAACGTTAATTTGAGTCTTAATAATTGCTTTGTTTATTTATTTTAATCACACACATATTCACATTGAAGCAGTTAAATCTTATAGTTATAAAACGAACTTAGTTAAAAATCATACTAATTCTTAATAACTTTACTATTAACTAGTATATAATCTAACAATTTCACACTGTGACAATCTTGTCTCGTCTCGAGTCTCGACCCGAAAGTCCTGGGACTCGAGACAACTAAAATTACGAAAAGTCCCGGGACTTCGAAACACGAGACGTCCCGGGACCGAAACCCTAGTGTTGTTCCACTGCAGGGCACAGGTCTCCCTTTCCTTTTTCCACTCAACACGATGCTGCACCAACATGAACCAATTCCGTCTATAGGCGTCAAGCTCATCTCGCCATCTACGCCTAGATCAATGATAATACGTAGATATTAAACTGCTAGTCACAAGCAGCACCGGCCCTTCACTTTAATTGTGGCACTCCAGCGACTTATTCACTAACACAATTTTTCGGGTACTGTAACAATTGAACTTAAAATCTAGAGTGAATTTGTCACTTACAGGTGTGCACAGCACTTAAATATTTCAAGTTTTATAATTTTACATAGAGTAGGTACATATAGGTAAAAAAGAAACAAATGTACATGAAAACAAAATTAAAACTAAAAAAAAAGGAAAGAAATAACTAAATCTATATTATTTCTCTCTAAATAATGACAAATAATAAACAAGTAAGTAATATTAATATTAATATTATAGTAGTATACATTAAGTAAGTAATAATCTTAATAATATAGATATTAACTGTGGCCACTGTGGGTCAATAACAAGTGTTTGCGAAATTGCGATAGCTTGCTGGTGAAGATGTAAATGCTATTGGCACGTGTATGGAGCTCATTGTACGTCCTCATCAACCAGAAGGCCAATTCTCGTAATTTAAAACATTCAAAATCTAGTCGCAGTCTCATCTCGGCGACAAACAAATGTCAAAAACTTGTCAAAATGTAGGGGAATTAGAAGTATTTTTTGACAGATTGAGACTGAGATCAGACTGTGAACGTTCCTAAAATTACGAGAATTGCCCCTCTGTTCATTGGTGCCGAATGTCCGAGGTTAGTTCTTGTTGAGGCTTTTCTTTCTATAAACGTTAAAATATTAACGTCTCCTTAATTCAGCTTCTCTAATTCCCAAACCCTTACAACGTTGTAATCAACTAACATAATTATTCCAGTTCCAATCAGAATGCAAATTCGGAAACCTTTAACAAAATTTTCATTACACTTTTTATTTCGCACTCAAATAGAATTTTAAGTAAGCACTTACACGAAATAATAAAACTTTCCAAATTATATCAGAGCCGCTTTCCGGCTGTTGAAGTTAAAAATTACCCTTCGGATCACGTTCTGGGCCCTTAATTAAGAAGTTAATGAGGACCTGACCTTTGGTGTGATCGATTATACACTAGATCACTCGGTACTAACGAGACTTTGGTCGGGATGTTTGTTTGTCCATTAAATTGTAATTAGTGATATTACTGCTGTCATAGTCTGGTACTGTGGCTAATTTTTAATGCTTGATAGTATAAATGGGTGCGTTTTTATAGTCAGTTAGAATTTTAATGACGGACTGCCACGTTGGTCTAGTTTAGTCGCAAGCGCTAATGCGAGGTTGAGGGTTCGATTCCTGGGTCAGACAAAGAGTTATCCAGTTCCATATGGAATTTCTCAATAGCAGTCTGGAGTCTGGCTGTATGCCGGGGTGATGGAAATAGGGTCGCCCCCTATTATTTGGGAATCCTACTAATATTATAAAAGCGAAAGTTTGTAAGGATGGATGGATGTTTGTTACTCTTTCACGCAAAAACTACTGAACGGATTTGGATGAAATTTGGCACACAGATAGTTTATAACCAGGATTAACACATAGGATACTTTTTATCCTGATATTCCCACGGAATCGAAACGAATGTGGGTGAAACCGCGGGGCACAGTTAGTTAAATATAAGTGGCAAAATGTGAAATGTGGGTGTACTATAGGTAGACCTCTACCTAACCCTTCGGGGAAGTCAGGTGTGATGTTATGTTAGAATTTTAAACAGTCGAAAATATTACAGAAAAGGTCTGGACTTTATAGCATGTTGGTAATAAGAGATCGTAGCACTGAGCGAGCTACGCCGTAGTCCAGCGTAGCAATGACGTAGTCGCCATGTAGGCGTCGACAACGCCTGAGATACATGCTAGTATTTTTCATGTAGGATGTTTGGAATTAAATAAAAAATGTTTTTTTTTTTCACTTTCTGTTTAGTTCACCGTAACTTTGTCAGCTTAAGGGCTGTTGTTTCAATCGACAGATATTTTTTTTCCTAGAATAAAATTGACGTCTGCCAGATTTTGCATGGAAGAACTGTCAAAAATTCGAAATTATTCCTCGGATAAAATTATCTGGCATTGGAACAAACAGCCCTAATTTGCATGAATTTATTCCTTAGATAAGTTCACAAATATCATGTCACTCTGATAGTTTTATCCGCCGCGCCGTGCGAAACCGAAGCGCGTTTTTAGTCAACATTTTTCCCTAAGAGCGGTTACCTCGTTAGAGTTGAGTTCAAATTGAATTAGTTTCATCAATCTCCTAACCGGTGACTAGTTTATGCAAAAAATAAGGTTGAGGGTGGGTGGATTGAATGATTAAAATACCTTCATTGCATTTTTACCACGATTTTAACCCTTTTCGAGGTAGTGGTACCTCATTAACACTACGCTTAGCAAAGATTTTATACCTTAATAAGTTGTTTTTTGCGTACTTTGGGCGATAACCATCGGGCGATAGCTCAATAGAACAAAGATAGTCTAGTGGTAATGAACGCCACTTACAAGTTGTAGTTTGTAGGTTCAAACCCTGACCGGCGCTTTACTTTGTAAATTATTTCATCATTGCGCACAAAATTGTGAAGGATAACATTGTGAGGATACCGGTATATCCTAGAACGAAAAATTCGAAGACATGTGATGTCTACGAACGCGCTCTGGGCCCGCGTGGTGGATTATGGCTCACTGCCTTTCACCGAGAGGTGGTTTATGTCGCAGCAGTGAGAACATTATAGGTTGTTTATTCAATAACTCAATAACAAAGTCAAAAAGCTCGCTCGAATTAATTGCATAGTTAAAACGCTAACCATAACAATTGACGACCGGCATGCAAACAAAAAACTATTAAACTTCGGCCTACCGTTAAAACGTAAATTGGACAGAAAATAAATTATTCATAACACATCCTACACATACATGGACGTTTAAAAGTAATATTTTTTTCATATTATGACCGATATTATTTCCACGTGGGCAAAAACGATTCCACTCCGTAATAGGATTACAGATTTTATTACATGCAGCAGAAATATCGTTAGGAAGGCAATTTTGGCGGCAGATATTGGCTATTAGCGTTCGAGGTAATGCGTCCCCGATATCCATGTAGATATAACGACCAAAACTTAAGCATATTTGTGGCTTACTTCAACGTAAATGTTCGCTATATGGTTTCGAACGTGATTATGTGGAGTCCGGAATGGGATCCCGTGTACAGAATTCGCATTGACGGTACTAGTTTGATCTTGTTGTGGTAAATAACACCAGTTTAATATCGTGCCTTGTTTATGAAGCAAGCATTTAATGCGATTTTGGTGTAAGTTTCTGGAATATGATAGCTGTGAAATTGGATTAGGGAATATACTGTTATTTGGAATTGTTGTTACTACAGAGTTACGTTATGTACCACTAAGTTGATACCATGGGATGTAAAAGCGTATTGTTACGAGGTACTCGAACACAGCCCGGAAACAACAACAACAACATGTCCCGGAATAAACGCACTCCATCAAATATATCTGAAGGAAAAATTCTAGTAATTAAAAATGTTTAAAATCTAGTCGCAATCTCATCAATCAATGTCAAAAATATAGCGAAATTAGAGGTATTTTTGACAGATTGCGACTGAGATCAGACTGTGAACGTTCTTAAAAATGCGAGAATTGCCCCTCTGATTATCTGAGCTCTGATGATCCGACATTTAAAAAATGTTCAGAGATATTCAATTATTTGATAGAGCTGGCAAAGATGGAATGAAATTGTTTATTCTGTAAATTGTATGATATTGGAATCAATATTTTACAAGTCATATTATTAAAAAAAATAAGCTAGATGAGGTCGGTGTTTCCTGTCTAGTCAGATAAGGAACACCGACCTTAATGCGGCGGCCATAATGAATTATAACTGGATCGAAATGAAATAAAATTATTGATTCTGTAAATAGGATATCGAAATCACTTTTACACGTCATATTATAAAAAAAATAAGCTAGATGAGGTCGGCGTTTCCTATGTAACTACTCTGAGAAGAGAAGCCAAAACAAACTCAGAGGTCACAGTCTCTTTTAAAGTCCAGACATAACCTTGGTCAGATCATGTGAAGACCATGTAGATTGGTGTCTGAGATGGTCTTTTGAAGAAAGCACCACACAGATTTGAGTGGACCAGTAGTAGTCAGTGGAAGTATGAAAAGCCATAAAACATTAAACTAATAACTTTACGTCGTAACACTTTTCTACCCAAGGTTTTATTGTAACTACGAACCTCTGCACTCGATATCGTTACTGTGATAGTTCGTTTTGCTAAATAAGCCACAACACTTCTGCTTAGACCCCCAACTGCGAGTTAACTAGATTGAATGAAAGATCACGAGATACAAATTTATTTCTAACCGGTTTCTAAAAGAGGGAGGTTATCAATTCGTGTGTATACATATAAAAGGTGAATGTTTTCACATGAAAAATGAAAATGGTGATGTTTTTTTTTTCGTGTTTTTGTGGTGAATGTGGTGTTTGTGTTTTTTGGTCAGCATCGATGACCAAATCCGAAACTATAAGTAATACCGAAAAATACTTAAAGGAGTATCGGAGTTGATTCTGAAGAAAACTAAAACAGCATCAGTCGATTTTTGAATAATCATTGCCATAGCTAGGAATCGATCCCGTAGATTTTGAAAAAAATAAATACAGCCTGTGTTATTGCACCGTCCGATGGTGTCGTTAATAAGGATCAAATTCTGGGAAATAATGCCACAGGGTAAAGTTTTTGTCGAAATTTATCAACCGTCCCATTTTCCCAGAATCGGGAACGAAAAACGTGTCAACTTACTAATTAAAAACTTATAAATTAGATATATCTACTGTTCAGATAAATTATCGCGAGCTTGTACAATGCGTGCTTTAATCCATTTCACATTCAAATGAATGTACAACGGACTGCCTTCCACGTGTTAAAAGAGGCAGTAAAAACTGTAAGTGCATACAGGGTGGCAGGGACATCGACCCGTAAAGTGCAAACGGAAACCATGAAATCAGGAGATGATTCTAGCGCAGATTTTTTTTTACAAGTTAATTGAAGTGTTCGTTGGACATAACCTGGTTTTGGCCAACTTCATCCGGAGACCAATGCGTATAGAAGAGTCAGCTAGGCCGTCCAGTATCTGCTGCAAGTCCTGCAGATTCAACCAGTATAACAATGTCATCTGCAAATCTTAAGTATGATATATACTCGCCGTTGGTGTTAATGCCGCGTCCTTCCCAGTTCAGCGTCTTAAATATATCCTCATATGTGTTAGACGACCATTTCGTGGAAATTACGTGCCCTTATCTCATCCCTCAACGCAGTGGGATGTGTGTAGTTCACTGGCCTTGAGTTTGGACGCTCATACTCGAGTTTTGATGAAGATATCTCAGCACTTGGATGTATGTATTGACTTAGCATGGCTGCATTTTTTTAAATTATCTATCCAGAAGACATCGATAATAATACCTCTAATAGTACCTCTACTTTGAAATCGATTTACAAATATTTCGTAAAAGAATATTATAATATTAGGTTTAATCATGTATTACTAAGCCTTTGTCCATCAATGGTGTATTTCACCGTAACTGGATCAGTTTAGCAGTGCGAGCGGGATAGAGCGATACATGGCGCGGGGAAATGGGGACAAAATATGAATTTGAGCAGAGCTATTAAGGGATAATCTAAATTACTGCTGAATTGGCAGCGTTCAAAGCTGCATGCGTGTATGGTCATAACCATAAGTAATGACAACTTGGCAGCCTATTGGCCGAATGGTAAACAAAGCATTCATTATACAGTAGTCTGTGCCCTACATACGATTCTCGCAACTCGCTATATGCGCCGGAGTATAAACAACTGATGTTTATATTAGTAGATAGGTATTACAAAGTCACTTTAAAGGGAAACTATCTTCATGTCTTAATGCGGTTAAAAAATCTTTAAGCAGAGAGACTTCGACATTACAATTACTCGTTTTATGACTTCACGAGCCGAAGCAAATATCTTATGTCGTATTAAGAAGAATACAGTGAGGCACCTGTCCAACCGCCGGCATGTAAAGCTAGATACTAAAACGTTGGAAAGCACGGAGGGGTCTCCATCCACCGAACGAGGCAGGTGTAGTTTAACCTGATCATTCGACCCATGTGGCTGTCATTACTTAGCCACGAGCTTCTCTGTTATGGCCACCATATGAATTACAAATATAAACCAAAAAGATAGGACGACCATCTTTATTTTAAAGAATAAGCACTAAGTTCTAGCTAGCGGTGACTCCGGAGGACAAAGTTAGAAGCCTGGCAAGCACCAAATTGACTTTTTCAATTTCTTTGAAGTAGTTTCTAAGTTAAGTATTCTTGGATAGAATTGAACTTACGATTATTATGCGAAGGCGCAGTAAGCAAGAGTAGTAACCAATATACGTTGTAACGCTGTTTTTCAGTAGAAAATTCAAGTATTTATTTATTATTTGTTGGCGCTTTATTTTGCGTTAATTATTTCATCACCACTGCTCTCAAAACTGTGAAGGAAAAACACCGTGAGGAAACCGGCATGTCACAGAACCTAAAATTTGAAGACATGTGACAGCAACCAACCCGCACTGGACCCGCGTGGTGGATTACGGCCCACTGCCTCTCACAGAGAGGAGGCCTGTGTCCCAGCAGTGGGAACATTATAGGCTGATTATGTATGTTATGTACATATCTATTTATAATATTTTAGTTTCTTAATAGTTTTAGACAGATTAGGATATTATATTTTTATTTTAATAATTTATAGTTTAATTGGTATCAGAAGTTTGTACGTAATTAGATATTATTATATATTATAAATGTTTAAATGAATTACTCACAGTATTATCTTCTCTATCCATACATGTTTTAAATTAAAGTCGCTTTTCGTGTCTTTCTGTGTGACCACGTTGATCTTCTTAACTACGCAACGGATTTTGATGTGGGTTTCACCATCATTTAGAGAATTTATTCCGAAGATTTATATGTAAATACATTAATATTAAACTTACATTTAATAAAGAAATATCGATTTTTGGCAAATTTTTGGATTTGTTTTTTTACGGACGCTTTTAACGTGCACGTCTTTCTGCATCGTACTCACATGTAAAATTTCTACATGAATTCTGTAACCAATATTTTGTAACATATTTATGATTTATAAGAGTGTCAGTGGAGTTTTCAAAAGTGCCCATAATGGGTTTATTTGAAATAAATGAGTTGTAAAAACCGTGCGAAGCAGGGGCGGGTCGCTAGTTCATAATAAACCTATATTGCAATTTTCTGAAACACGTACTAACCTACAGTACGTACAACATCGTGACAGTATTGCCAACCGAAGCGGACTCATTAAAAGCGCACGCTATCGGGCAATATTGCCTCCTTAACGATGTTGCCACTCAAACAAAACCTTAATTTTATTAGCATGACCCGCATAGCGTATCGCTACGTAAGCTTCACGAAGGAATGTCAACATTGTATACGATTAAACTGCTAAGTATATAGTGGAATCGGGGAAATAACGCCAAACTCATGTCTTAACAAGGTCAGCAGAAATCTAAGCGGTTTTAACTTTTAAATTAGTACATTGTTAAATGAAATGAAATTGTTTATGTTGTAAATAGGATAAATCTACAATTAAATAAATAAATCAATCAATCAATCAATCAATCGATACTTATCGAAATCACTTTAGTACGTCATAATTATTTTTAAAAAAAATCTAGATAAGGTCAGCGTTTCCTATCTGACTAGAAATTATCTGAGAATTATCTGAGAAGAAAGGCCAAAACAAACTCAGAGGTCACAGTCTCTTTTAAAGTCCAGACATAATTTTGGGCAGATCTGTGTTTTCAAGCCAGTAACAGTATAGATTCTCTCATTGCAATATGAGAGTTTTCGGTGAACTCCGAACGTAGTCATCTCCCCTTTCTACTCCAGAATTTGCGGAACGGTAATGTCGTCTGCTATTTGCAGCAAGATACAACCTTCTAAAGAATTATTTGGTTTTGGAGTACTTTTCTTAACTACACCATCATTCGCCAGCCCTTATCTCAATTAATTTGAGGTCGGCGCATCATGATTAAATTTTCATACTTCTCTATTATTCGTCACCTCCACTGTCAGCCATATCATCTTTCACATAGTCCATCCATCGTTTCTTTGGTCTTTCCCCTACTCGTACAACCATCCAGATTTATACTCAGAACTTTTCTGACAATATTATTCCTATTCCTCCGCATCACATGACAACCGATTTCCCCACAAGTTTTCAGTCACCTTTCTTAGGTGTCACTTTTCTTACCAACATATAACTTGTTATTTCGAGTGTGGGAGTTCCAAAAATCAGGGACCGGGTTTTGTCAGGATATAGAAGCTACAAAACTAGGCTGAGTCATAAAATAATTGTTTTTAGGCCAGCCTGCAGTTTAATAGTCAATCGAGTACAGGAGTAACCAGCATGTTTTACAAAAAATGTTCCTGGGTCATATAATACGACCGCAGCACAACCTACAGCGGAAGCAGGGGCCCGTAACTTAAGCTCGCTTACTGCTAAATGCAAATTACTTTAAGTTTAATTCAACCTGTATCATGTGCCCCAATTATGCCACTGGTTTTTTATTGTTGGAAATGTTGAATAGGTACCATTCAGACTTTAGTACTTTACATTAAGAGGGATGCGATTATCTAGTTCGCGAAAATCAAATTCTCTTACGTTTTTTGCGATTTGCAGGTCAGTGTCATGTTTTTTGTTGATTAAAATATGATACGTGACCGTAAAGTAAAAATATGGCTTTAGAGAATTAAAATCATTAAAATCAGCAATACAACTCCTAGTTCAAATAGAATTGGCCTCAAGTGGTATGGTTTTATGAAATAGTCGTTCAATAGGATAATATGAACTTAGAGAGATGTATTGATGACAATAATTCTATAAATATTTGTTACGGCCGCGAATCATATTTAGATCAACATACAATCCTGATACTGAACAGCAAATCGAAAAAACGTAGGAAAATTTGAATTAATTTCGCGTGCTACCCTGACGCTTGCACCTTAACTACTTAACATTAAGGTTAAAATCACGAGCCTTTTGGGCTGCCAGTACAGTCAGTTAAAATGAAGGACATAAAAAAATACATGTTTCTACCCACTAGAGACCTTGCCTTAGCTAAATGGGTCATTCGCCGGTAAATTGCGGACACTATGTGGCGCCCACCGCTCTTGTAGAACGGTAGGCTCTTGTGCACTAACGTAACACGTGATGGCTCTTAGGTTACTTACAAAGCGTACTTAATTAAAGATGAAGCATCCTACTATACCTTCTAATACAAAATCATCACCTGCCTAGACTTTTCAAAATTGTGTCGCCCCTTGTAAAATTTCTTCCTTTACATCTGTAATGTTTATGGTGTACAGACGCCAGCAGGTGAAGCTACCCGAAACTGTCAAATTTTCCCAATCAATCTTGAACCTTAATGTTTTAGCGATAAAGTTGAAAATCTATTAAAGAAATTTGACGGATTGTAGTAGCTTGATATGCTGGCGTCTGTACATAATAAAGAATATTATATGTCTATGTATTATTAATAAAATATATTGTATTACAATATAAATTAAGGTAAACTACCAGTCGAACGTACAAAATGAAATTAGGAAGAGAAAATTGGACGTCAGAGAAATGATGTATGAACGGTTGCGAAAAATATATTTGGCGCGGTGTTTGACCCAGTTATGATACTTTTGATAGATGACTATTGTTTTTTTCGGTTTTAATAACCTGGCCTGTCTATTATATTAATGCCTTATTGGAAACGTAATTTGTGGAGTTTGGAATCTGTATTACAATATATTTGTTGGTCAATAATTTTGATAAACAATGTTTAACACGTTGACTGCCAGACAACAGACACAATAGAAAATCTATTGTTGGCGGTCACCGGTGACCGCGATTGCATTCAATGCCTTCACTAACTGACTAACCGATTCCTTGAAAATTCAAAAGTGCCTGTAAATGGTGTAATTGAAACAATAACTTTGAGTTTGAGTTTAATCATAATCAACTTATAATGTTCCCACTGCTGGGACACAGGCCTCATCTCAGTGAGAGGGAGTGGGCCGTAATCCACCACGAGGGGCCAGTGTGGGTTAGTAAAGGTTACACATCTTGGAATGTTTGGTTCTAGGATACGTCACGTTCAGACATAAACATAACCAGCCTATAACGTTCCCACTGCTGGGACACAGGGCTCCTCTCTGTGAAAGGGAATGGGCCGTACTCCACCACACGGGCGCAGTGCGGGTTGGTAGATGTCACATGTCTTCGAATTTTTGGTTCTAGGACATGCCGGTTTCCTCACGATGTTTTCCTTAGCCGTTTTGAGAGCAGTGGTGATGAAATAATTTACACAAAGCAAAGCTCCTGTTGGGGTTCGAACCTACGATCTACAACTCGTAAGTCGCAATTGTTACCACTGGTCTACCACTGGTCCCAATTTTTACCTAGTACAGACCCCAGCACATCAAGCTACCCGACACTGTCTCATTTTTCCAATCAACTTTGAACCTAATGATTTAGCGATAAAGTTGAAAATCTATTAAAGAAATTTGACAGATTGTAGTAGCTTGATGTGGTGGGGTCTGTACAATACTCACAAATGGTGCTTTTTTATACAAAATAGCAAGTGACTTTCATTTTCTAACTTCTTTCTACTGATCTTTTTAAAGTGGTTCTTATAACAAATTACACTGCAGTTAAAAAAAACCAACTACCATTGCTTTAAAGAAAAAACAAAACGTCTGAGTAATTCCGTGCATTCTGGAAAGCGCTTTGTCTTCAAATGTCTGAGGGCTGATTGGAGACACAAATAAATTCCCGTCCTCACCGATTCGTCGGTGGGTTCCGTACACTCTCGTTCACTCGCGCACAGCTCACGTGACCCGAATGAACTATTGCGACTAAACTTTTATTTGAAATGTGCGACAAATATTTAGTAGCGTCTAGGAACTTGGAGTGAGTTTGGTTTGGTACTTTAGTGTTGGGATGAAAGTTACGAATGCGTGGCGTGTCAAAACAAAGGGATTCCGTTTTTTGCCGATGCCAAACGCTGCTCATAGTCATAATTTTCAATTTACTAAATGAACCACACAAACACAACACACATACATACATCACCCATACATTTAGACCAAACACTGATATACAGAATGACTTACATTTCAACGTGTTCCTTTCAGGATGTGATAGTGTGACCCCAAATAGCCTAGGTATAAATTCGCGGGAATTGAGAAAACCAATAAAATTTTCCTTCGCCATTAAACATCATTTTTCTCTAAACTCTCAAATTTAATGATCATCAATGCTCTCATGTATTAAATACGTTAACAAAACTTTAAAAATTATCAAGTGTCCTAAAGCAACAATAAAAGATACAACAAGAAGATAATTAACGATTTTCAAAATCATCTTACGTACAAAAACTTTGACAAAATTTTACCACCGCTAAAAACACTATCACGTCCCGGAAAAAATACGTTGAATTACCAGTAATATATACTTACTGTCGTAACTTATCAACCTGTATATCTATGCCTGCTTTTGAATAAAAATCTGTATTTTATTCACATTCAAGTCAACAATTCCTAATGCAAGAAACACAGTAACCCGAAAACTATTCCCCAAAGTTAGAACAACAGAAGATTCTCGAATACAGCGTATCACATTACATTCTGCCAACATTATACTGTGGAGACGAAAACGGATTTATAGCACGTAAATCTGTAAGGTTGTCGTGTTAATAATTTTAAAGTTGGTACTGGATTGAACCACCCAAAAGTTTCTCAATTTATATTCATATTTTAAACCTGACCAACTCCGGGCTGTTTGCTCGAAACTTTGAGTTGATACATACTCGATTTTATGCAGCCTTGGTGGAACTGTGACGCTGTGATTGGATCGCTTATTCTGCTGTAGAGGTTTACATAATTATGTAGGTATGTGCTAGCTTGCAGTTATGCACTTTTGCATGTAGGTATTAAAATGGTGGGAGTACTTGAATGGGGATGAAGTTCTTTAATACCAACTGCTGTTATTTCTTTGTTTTTTTTAAAATACAAAAACATCATACCTACTATGGCAACACTATCAAAGTACATATTAATAATATTGTAATCAACTTTAAAATTGATTTCCATTATTATTATTTTCCTTATGGCAACTGAATGTATTAGTATTTTACTTTGGCAACTCTTACACATAACGGTTATGATATTATCATTATGTCTGGATGGGGCCAGGGTTATTTTAAATGTTAAAACGTAGTGCAGAGTCAGTCATCGGTTGATTGTGAAATAGTATAGCTGTGCGAATCTCTATTCAATTAACCAATCAATCAACTCAGCCTATCGCAGGCTGCTGACTGCTGGACATAGGCCTCTCCCAGACTGCGCCACAACACCCTGTCCTCCGCTTTTCGCATCTAGTCTACCCCAGCCACCACAACCAGGTCGTCCGTTCATCCAGCTGGGTCCCACACTACGTTTGCCTATACGTGGGCTCCACTCCAGGATTCGTCTGCTCCAGCGGCCATCCGTCCTTCGACAGACATGGCCCGCCTACTGCCACTTCAGTTTGCTTACTCTGTAAGCTATGTCGGTAAATCCGGTTCTTTTCGGATCTCGATTACTATTGAATATTTAAATGGCGAGTCATTTAATTACTTCTCGATATTAACAATGAAAATAACCAATTATAAAAATATTAATTATGGAATGAATTGTAACATAAAAATTAAAAGTATCGTTAAGTAACAAAGTAATCGTAATTCGTTGAAAAATATTTCATCCCTACGAAAATAATTATGTTAAAATTCTCACAAATTTTGATATTAAAATGGAGAGTTTTACATTTTCAAGCGAGGACACAAAGCCAGGCTATATCTGTATGGTAATGATTTCCCGTAATGATGTCTTTGAAGTATTGAGAGCTGAATTTCAAGCAGAACGATGCGGTATCGATTCAAAGAACACTTTTATTTGCATTTAACAGAGGAAGGGCGGGATTCCAACTTGTGTATTCCGTTGAAAATACATGAAGTGTTTTTGTACACAAGGCTGTTGGAAAGTAAAATAAGTATTGAGGTATTTTCCATCTGAAATTGTACGTTATTTTATTTTGAAATAGGCCCATTCTACGGCAAGCAAAGAGCTAAGAAAAAACATTACCCCTATCATTTGTACACTTTTATGTGAGAGCAGAGACATACGAGTTGTAGGTTGTGGGTTCGAACACAGACAGGCGCTTTACTTTATGTAAATCATGTCATCAACACTGCTCTCAAAATAGTTAAGGAAAACATCGTAAGTAAACCGGCATGTCCTAGAATCAAAATTGGGCCCTCATGGTGGATTACAGCCCACTCCCTCTTACTGAGAGGAGGCCCGTGTTCCAGCAGTGGAAACAAAATAGGCTGATTATGCTATAATTGGCGCTCTTTATCGACTGCCGAATAACTTCGCATTTTATATTTTTAGCCTTCCAATTGAGCAACAGAAATCAATCTAGACAACGGACTCATACTTGCCGATCTATTCCGTGCTCTAGCTTGAAGTGAGCTATCAATAGTGTCAATCCCTAGCATCAGGTGGTATGACAGCTCACTTCACCTAAGTTTTCACGGTGACGTTTTTACAGAATATACCGGCTGTATCCACAATCGTAACGCGACCATTTCAACACTCCTTCCAATTTACCAATTAAAACGTAATTTTTCATACGAAAAAAGTCATAAAGTAATCGTTATTACATGAATTATTCAAGAATAGGATTACTTGCTTCAACGGAACTCAATTCAAAGTTACTGGCAATTTAAATGAAAATACTTTTCTCTTATTCTAAGATTTTTTTGCCGCTTACAACTCTCTTTTTCTTATCCCTTGAAGAGATTAAACGCTGTTCGAATGGCGGAGCTGTTAAATTATTAAAACATTATTAACGTTCTCTGGTTTTTATTTGATTATATTTTTTTTTAGGAGACAAGCTTTTTATCTACCTTTTTGCGTGGCGATAATAGAGTAGCTGCTAAATACAGGGTGGGCAACTTGGAGGTACACAACTTTTTTTTGCCGACATTCTGTTTTGGCGGCAAATATGACAGTTGTTTCATGAAAATGATTTTGTGTAGATATGGCAAATTTGTTATGGAGCTTTTTATGACTGAACAAAGTGTTTTAACTATTAAACTCAAAGTCAAACTATTTATTTCAACTAAAGCAATTACAGGCACTTTTGAATTGTTAAGAGTCGGTCAGTCAAAAAGATAAAGCTAGTTGCCCATTCCAAAGCGTAGTAGGTAACTATGGAGAAAAACGGGCAAGAAAGTCCATGGAAACTCTTTTAAGTCACAATAATATGGTTACAAACTATTGGTTACATCATTCATGTTAAGAATTATGAATGTGAGAACGATGCAGAACGTTAAAAGCGTCCGTAATGAAAAGATAAAAAACAATTAAAATATTAAATTAAATCAAAATAAGCCATGGCAGCAAAGAGTTGACCAGTCCCTACTGACGGCGCCCGTTCACGAACATGACGCATAGATTAGCACCATTCAGCTCAACTATT
Organism: Apamea epomidion; assembly: GCA_947507525.1. Lineage (NCBI taxonomy): Eukaryota > Metazoa > Arthropoda > Insecta > Lepidoptera > Noctuidae > Apamea > Apamea epomidion. The sequence continues at coordinate 13,568,851 of OX382230.1, read as the reverse complement.
TTGAAGGGAGCTAAATGATCCAACACATGTGCCATCATCAGTGAGACATTCAAGTGAGCATGACCTACTCTCAGCCACCAAGGCACATTCAATTCAATGAAAGACGTACCCAGTTAATGGTAGCTTTATAGTATGTACTCAGTTCTCACATATGTGCTATGCAATTATACAATACTAGGAGATTTAATTTATATAATGCAAAAATAGTATTTTAAAATCTTCAGCAGCTCCGTGTGTGAAGTATTTTCAAATGCTAATCAATTTATTTATGCGTCCTGTGGAGCAGGACCAACAAGCAAGCCAAGCATTTTTGTCAGCAATGTAATCCCCCAACTTATAATATGCTTGGCTGCATACTGTGCGTTTTATGTAAGATTTGAATTTCGTTTCATTGAGTTGGAGTATGTGGGGGGTGGGTATTTTATTAAAGCATTCTACTCAACCCAATAATGTATTGCGGAAACTCTAAGAAAATTGCGACTAATTTTTGGTAGAAATCCAACCTAACCTTGGCGGCTTGACCTTGAGTTAACCTTGGCGGCTAACAATAACTCGTTTGGTGATTAAATTTGAGCAGCATGGCATTGTAACAGATAAAGCAGTTTCCTTACATCAAGTGAATCAGTTGGGTTTAGGAAACATGTGGTTCCACAAGAGGGGGCCACATGTCTTACGGCACGAGCTACAATCAAGATATTGAAAAGAACATTTCCGGGTCGATTAATTTCTAAAAACGGAGATATTGATTGGCCCGCAAGATCCCCGGGTTCTATGTTACGGGTTTGGTTTCCGCACTTAGTCCTTCAGGTGGACCATTGTGCGTGACGCAGGAAATGTGTGAAAATGTCATGAAAAACGCAGTGAAAAGGGTACACATCTGTCATGCTGCTAGAGGTGGACATTTGTCTGAGATTATTTTCCATACTGAATTGCCGGCCCTAAATACTATATTTAAATAAAAATAATTAATATTTTTGATATTTCATAGAATAAAATTTAAAAAAAGTGTATAAGTACCTCTTATTTGCTAAGAATAATTTTGATAGCAGGCAACATTCTCAACTGGTTCACATTTATTTTGGTACAATATCCTAATGATTTATTTAATAATAGGATCACTAAACCAATCGTAATGAAAGAGAATTACGTTGCCTGGGACCTGGAGAAGGATATAGGCTACTTTTCATCCTGGATATAAATATCATATAAACAAACAAAACAACAGTTTTGATACTAAATTATAAAAACGATGAAATACAAAATACACACAGTGGCAGGCAGCAAGTTAGTCAAGAATACAACAAATAGAGATGAGATATAAAAAGTTTTTTAACCAATTTAATTACTTAAAAATTGTTACCGTTTTCTAAAATATAAGATAATTACACTTTTTAGTAGGACTTCTACTGAGAATCTAGAGCTCACTGAGCTGAGTCACAAGCTTGAAACGAAAATATACTTAACGAGACTTTACTGAGACACATATAAAAAAAAACCTTTGAATCAAACACATCAAAAAAACCCTCAGTCCACTTATCCCTAAAAGGGGGAAGGAGCATCAAGATAAATCCCAGACGACAATCAAAACAAGCACTGACTCGTTCTCACAACATTAAGCCAATCTAATATTTTTACAACCGGCCGAGATGTTATCTTTTAATAATACGTCTGGTCTGACCTTAAACGACTGGACAGCTTTATTGCTGTACCTTCTCGTAGGTACATTATTCAGGTTTCTCTCAGGATATGTCACGTGATTTATTATCTTAGAGAAATTTAAACAAGGTACATTTTCTTTGTTCGTTGTACTCCTTTCATCTTCTTCTTTCGTGTCGATGGTACTCTTCTTCGATATTTTATATTGTTTGAGCCCATTAGGTGGCCACGTTGATTGCGGCATCAGTGGCATTCATTAAGTCATCCAAGGTGCAGGTGAACGGGCACTTAGGGCACTCCAGCAAGTGGGGCATGGTCTGATTAGAGGCACTGCACTGGCACTGCTTGCTCGAGGTCCTGCGTTTGATTCTTGGGTTGGGTAAAGTGTAATTGGATTTTTCAAAATGGAATTTCTCAAAAATAGCCTGGACCGGCTGGTGGCAATAGGCTCGCCACTTTTGACGACACGGTTGGCGCAGTGTTTAAGCGATTGACTGCTGCGCTGCGTGTAGCGGATTCGATTCCCGCACGGAACAAATATTTGTATGACCTACAAGTAGTTGTTCCGGGTCTGGCTGTTTGTGTATGTGAATTTAAATGTTTGTAAACGCACCCACAATACAGGAGAAATTCCTAATGTGGTTGCCCCACATTAGGAATTAAAAAAAAAAAAAAACTTATTATACTGGCGATTGAGAGTATCTATAAAAATATTTGATATACCCCGGCCTGCAAAACTAAGTACTACACTTTTAAAATTTCAAATTTTTCTAAACTATAGAAGTTAGAGATTTAAAATAAAAAACGTTTTATAGCAAATTTTATCAGCTTTCTTTGAAACTAGTAAACTGTACATTAGTAACATTTTTAACTTTAAAAAAAAGATAAAACAATAAAAATAACCATTTTTACCTTAGTATCAAAAAACTCAATTAACATTTATAGGTATGTTTTACATGTTATTTAATTTTTAGTAAATGGTATTACCTCCTCGGGCTCTGACTACTGCTTCGAGCCGGTTTGGCATACTGAACACGAGGTTTCGGAGCCGATGTTGGAGAATATTGAGATTCTCCCATTCTTGAATCAGGGCCTGTTTTAGTGCCCTGAGGGTGATAGGTGGTGGTCTGCGGCTTATGACTAGCCTCCCTAGCTCATCCCAGGCATGCTCAATCGGGTTGAGATCAGGACTTCTTGATTGCCAAGCCATCACGCTGATACCAACCTCCTGAATATACACTTACACGACCTGAGCCGTGGGTGGCCGGGCATTATCATGCATCAGCATCGATCCATCACCCATATTTGCTAAATACGGCCCTGCATACTCGTTGAGAATCTCTTGGGCATATGATTCCCCAGTCAGAGTGCCATTTTCTATTGCCACATCTCTGTGCGACCTTCTGAAGATATGCCAGCCCATACATGTACACTGCCTCCACCGTACTGGACTCTTTCTGAGAAGCAGTCTTGAAGGTATCGCTCACCAGGTCGGCTGTAGACACTTCACCTTCCATCAGAAGTGTAAAGTGAAAAGAATCGAGAATCATCTGTGAACAAAATTCTGGACCACTCTTCTTCATCCCACTGTATGTGTTCACGGGTGTATTGCAGTCTCGCTACTCGATGCTCCCTCTCGAGTTTGGGGTCACTCGCTGGTCTTCGGGGTTTCAGATTTGCTTCAGCAAGTCTTCTTCTCACTGTACTGTCACTAATGTAGTCCCTTCGGGTCTGAAGAAGCTGTTGCTGGACTTCAACTGCATTAAGGTGGCGATTTCTCAACACAGTGGAAACAATATAACGGTCTTCTCGGGCACTAGTAAACCTGGGTCTGCCATTACTAGGTCTCCTCCGATGGTTTCCAGTCTCTTCGTACCTTCGCTTCACCTTCTGGACCGTTCGTAACCTCACACCCACCATTCTTGCATTACGACGATGCCTAGTTCCAGAAAAGTCATGATCTTAGCGCATTCTTCGGGTGAAAGAGGCATGATAAAGAAAATTTATGTGCTGTTGTCTAACTTAGCTTTTGTAACAAGACTCATCAACCAAGAAAAAATTTGAAAACAAAAACAGAAAAAAAAAATTAATAGTAAAATTGTAATTCGAAAAGGATAATTTTTGTTTTTAAAGCTTTTTTCAGCCATTTCTTAAAAGAAGTTTCTCGACTATGAAGTTTTTATATACAAAATTAAACTCTTTTTCGAGTCATTTTGTATTTCGAAATCATCTTGTGTTATTGGAATATTTTAATTATATTTTATTATTATTATTTTTATAATTTATTGGAATAACTTAAAAAGTTATTCCAATTTTAAAAGTGTGATACCTTAGTTTTGCAGGCCAGTGTAATATACGCACTGTTCGTGATTCGTCAGAAAAAATCCATTGGATATATACACAAATCATTATTAGTCTTTGACATAATTCATCAATATATTGTTAAAAGCTCCAGGGAAATCTAGAGCAACGTATTCTAAGAAAGATACCAATTTGCTTCAATATAAATAGAATTCACAACTAACAACTTCTGTAATATCATAAGTACCATTATTATAACAATGTAAGATATAGAGGTTTGAGGAACAGGGTGTAAAGTTCACTCATCCTCCATAGAAAAGGGAGGCTCCTCCGACCAGAAGGGTGTTGTGTCTAGCGGGCAACTACCCAATGATTCATGTTGGAGCGTTGTACACACTGCTTTGCAGTTTGGCAGAGGTAATATGAGGTCTTGTAAAAATTTATTTCTGTGAATAAACACTTTTCTTTTTTTTATAATAATTATGCTGGTTGCGCGCTAAACTGCTTGCGAGATGCAGGATTTAGCGTGACGTCAGTATGACGCGTGGTTCGCATGTGGCATTGTAGATACCGCTACAAGGTTTTGCTTAATACCTTGTATTACTTCTGCTCCGTAGGTATTTAGGTATAGTCAGTCTCAAAAACATATATACATCGACAATAATTTATTTGACTGTCTGCAGTTTGTGTTCCATAATATTGTATCAATGTGAAGCTACAATTAAGTACCCTATGTGTAATACATACGTTTTGTTTAATGGTACGAATAAATATTGATACGATATTATAGAACGAACATTCATCATCATCTTCATGATTAAGCCAAAAAACGTCCACTACTGGACAAGTACACCCACCCAAGCATAGCCAGTTCGACCGGTTTTGTGCTTCTCCCATCCAGCGGATTCTTGCGGCCTTCACAAGTCATCGTCTTCGGTCATCAACCAGGTCATCGGTCCACCGTGTGTGTTCCGATACGCGGTCCCCACTCGAAAACCTTTCAGCCCCATCGGCCATCTGTTCTGCGAGCAATGTGCCCTGCCCACTGCCACTTAAGTTTGGCAATTTCTCGGGCTATGTTGATTACCTTGGTCCTACTACGGATTTCTAAATTTCTGTTTAACAAAGATTGTAGACAATTAAATGTATTCTTGTCGGTGTATACATCTTTTTGAAGCAGACTGTACCTACTTTTCTCACCTTCCCCACTATTCCCACGAACGAATTTATCTCACAAGCTCTAACCGACAAGCGAATACCTGCACCACAACACGGACAATTATTTATTATCAGCTGTGGCTGGCATTAGCGGGTTTTTTCCATGTTTCCGCTTTTCCTCATTTGCCCGCAACTGTGACGGATGCCCATAGCAATTAGTGCCCGGAAATTACACAAGAAAACACGGGCAATCCATCACCTGAAAAAATAAAGCTCAGAAATCTGCGTTAACCGCACACAGCTTCAACAAAACGTCATTCAAGTAGCCGTGACTCAGCTTATTTCGCTTACGTTATGAGAAAGAAGGCATTTTGTTCTAGGGATCGTCGTTTATCATTTTTGGTTTTTAATATTGTGGTTTTTTAAAAGGTTTCAGTAAAGTGATGAGATGGCTTAAGACTTCTTGATATCTACATATATCTATCCTACTAATATTATAAACGCGAAAGTTTGTATGGATGGATGGATGTTTGTTTGTATTTCCCGCAAAAACTACTGCACGGATTTGGATGAAATTTAGCACACAGATAGTTTATAACCAGGATTAACACATAAGATACTTTCTATCCCGATATTCCCACGGGATTGAAACTTATGTGGGTGAAACCACGGGTCACTGCTAGTACTAATAATAAAGCTGAAGAGTTTGTTTGTTTGAACGCGCTAATCTCAGGAACTACCAGACGGATTTGAAAAAAAAAATCCAATCCAGTCCAATTCTTGTGGGAGGCTTTAGGCTATTTAATATCACGCTACAATCCTTAGGATCCGAGCCAAGAGAAAAAAAGTAAAAAAGAACGCTAAGTGACAACGAGGTAATAGCGCGGGCGGGCGATGGGATGCGACGCGATAGATTGGGGGCCGAAATTTCATGCGAACGAAGCCGCGGACAGACGTAAGTAAACAATAAAAGCTCATGTCTTTACAAAGGTTTGACTAACTAATCGAATTGCCTTGAAGGTTAATTGCCTGGGCTGAATTATACATAACTTGCGACCCACCACTACTTCGCACGGTTTTTACAACTAGATAAAACATTGAGTTTTCTTCAGTAAGTTTATTATTAATAATTTTTATTACATAATTACCATATTATGTTTTATCACATAAAACCGTTGCGCAGTCTAGAAGAACAACGCGGTCACACAGACAGACACGAAAATCGACGTTAATTTAGAATGCATATAAATATAGATTAAAGTCGCATTGAATTGAACACAGGTTATTATTCAGTTATGTTTGTCCAATCAGCATTAATTTTAAGACTTTATCTGCTGACACACTCCCCCACAAACCTCAATGACTTAACATAAACAAAACCGACCCATCTACAAAAAAAGCCCAATTTTCTCAATTTAATGGCCGCCATAGACGTATTGGCAGAAACGCCAACGTCTCCGGAAATCACGTGTAAAATCTCCATTAAGAACACCTCCGTTCGGCGATTGATCTAGGATGAGCAGCCATCCATCGGACACGGCCCATAGCCGGAACTCGTGACCCGAATACCGGATAACCCGAAATGTTTTAACTGGGGTACAAGAGATAAGCGGTTCTGTAGTTCAACCAAGGATAATGTAAGTAAAGACGAGTAGAATCATTATAAGCTCAGCACCCTAATTGCGTAACACACAATCAATCGGAATCTGAATCATTTTGAAGTAAATTGCTAATCCATTGCTTCATAAGTTCGAAAAATTTGTCTGCTCAACACGTAAATAACGCAATGAATGTTGTTGAACTGTCAAAATGAAACCGATTCGGATTGATCGTGTGTTACGCAATTAGGGTGCAGTTTTGTAGAACAGCCAGGAATAAAATAATTACACAAAGAACGCAAAAGTATGCGCGTGTGAAGTTAGAATGGGGCCTACGCTGTAGCGCTACGCCGTAGCTTCCTCGTAGCAAGACGACGTGTACGGCGTAGACTTAGGGATATATTTTTCATGTTCAGAGGGGCAATTCTCGCAATTTTAAGAACGTTCACAGTCTAATCTCTCAGTCGCAATCTGTCAAAAATATCTCTAATTTCCCTACATGTTTGACAAGTTTTTGACATTGATTGTCGCTGAGATAAGATTGCGACTAGATTTTGGACGTTTTTTAATTGCGGGAATTGGTCTTCTGGTTCAGGTTTCAGTACTAACATCTACAAGCGGAGAAGAAATTACATTCATAAATAAACTCTATAATGTCCTAACTTGTACCAAAACTTCGGGCATCATTGCTAGTCTTCTTCACAAGGTTGCCGACGGGTAATTTTTTGAATGATGTTCCAATTTCGCTATTTACTTTTTATCTTTATGTTGCGATGTTTTAGCACGCAAAAAAGTCAATTTTATGAAGTTTTTACAAATATACTACCTTTGTCTATAGCAAATCGACTAAAATATGATCACAGTACTGCGCTATAATGTTAATTTGACAAGTTTTGATATAGCATAATTAGCCTATAATGTTCCCAATGCTGGAACACAGGCCTCCTCCCTGGTGGGCTGGGTTTCCGCGCAGGTGAAGCTGCTGGAGCCCAGACCTCTGAGGTGCTTCCGCTGCCATGTGGGTAGTCACGTGGGAGCTAAATGCACCTCGGAGGTGGACCGCAGCAGTCTCTGCTTCCGCTGTGGTCAGCCCGGTCACAAGGCCGGCTCGTGCAACGCCATGCCGCACTGCTATATATGTGCGGCAGCTGGCAAGCCGGCCGATCACCGGGTTGGGAGCAAGGCCTGCGCTCCACCCGCCAAAGCCAGGGGCAGGGGCAAGCCCTCCACCACCGCCGTCGCCGCCGCAGCCGCCGCCACCACCGCCGTCGCCGCTGCCGCCTCCACCGTGACCGCCGCCGCATCCGCCGTGGCTGGGCCCTTACAGGGGGATCGGGAGGCTGATATGGAGTGCTAATATAGCCCCATATCGCCTCCTCCAGGCGAACATCAACCACTGCGCCTCCGCTCAGGATCTGTTGCTCCAGAGCATGGCGCAGTGGTCGATTAACATCGCCGTGGTCGCTGAGCCGTACTTTGTCCCGCCCAGAGACGACTGGGTGGAGGACCTGAGCGGCTCAGTGACCCTAATTTCGTCGGCCGCCGCCGGTACCCCGTCCCTCGAGGCTGTCAAGAGAGGACAGGGTTGCGTGGCAGCACGGTTCGGGGAGATAGTCGTGGTAGGGGTATACTTCTCCCCGAGCCGAACTCTCGCCGAGTTCCACAACTCCCTCGCGGAGTTGAGAGTCGTCGTCGTCGGATTCCGTTCCCTCCCCGTGCTCGTCCTCGGGGACTTCAATGCCAAGAATGTGGCTTGGGGTTCCCGGCATACGGACACACGGGGCAGAATGGTGGAGGACTGGGCTCTGGAGACAGGCCTGGTCGTCCTAAACCGGGGTTCGGTCCCAACATGCGTGCGGATGCGGGGTGAATCAGTGGTGGACATCTCGTTCGCCAGCCCCGCCCTGTCGCCGCATGTCGTCAACTGGCGTGTCTTGGAGGAGGTGGAGACCTATTCCGACCACCGGTATATCCGGTTCGACGTCTCCGCCCAGACCTCGAGCGCGCCGGTCCGACCGACCCTGGGTGGTCCGCGGTGGGCGCTGAAGCAGCTGGACCGGGAGCTCCTCCTGGAAGCCTCGATCGTGCAGGCCTGGGTGTCACCACCGGACAGGCCTGCTGACATCAACGACGAGGCAGAGTGGTTCCGGGAGGCCATGTCCGAAATATGTGACGTGGCAATGCCCCGGGTCCGGCCCGGACGCGCCCGGCGCCAGGTGTACTGGTGGTCGCCGGAGTTGACGTCTCTGCGCGAGGCGTGCGTGGCTGCGCGACGCCGGTACACCAGGCACCGCAGGCTCCGTATCCGCCCTCCGGATACGGAAGCCGTGCAGGCGGAGCTGTACGAGGGGTACAGAGCGGCGAAGACCGCCCTCCGAGCGGAGATCTTGCGGGCCAGGGGGCTGGCCCGCGAGGAGTCGCTGGGGACTCTGAACAGAGACCCGTGGGGACGCCCCTACAAGATGGTGCGGGATAAACTCCGCCCATGGGCTCCCCCGCTGACGCAGAGTCTCCGGCCCCAGCTCGTGGAGGACGTGGTGAGCGCTCTGTTCCCTTCGCGTGGGGAACATACTCCCCCGTCCATGGCTCCGCCTCCTGCGATGCCAGATGCGGACCACACCGACGACGACGACGATGCTCCGGAGGTGACCGAGGTAGAGTTGAGAGTGGCGGTACGTAGGCTGAATGCCAGAAACACCGCCCCAGGACCCGACGGCTTATCTGGAAAAGCCTGGGTCCTGGCCTTGGAGGCTCTCGGGCCTCGACTAAGGGGGCTACTAAGCGCATGCTTGGAGAGGGGCCGGTTCCCACTTCGTTGGAAGACGGGGAAACTGGTCCTCATCAGGAAGCCGGGGCGCCCTGCGGACTCTCCGTCCGCTTACCGGCCCATCGTGCTGCTCGACGAGGTGGGCAAGCTCTTTGAAAGAGTAATTGCAGACCGCCTTGCCGGGCAGCTGGTGCGGGTGGGGCCGGATTTGGCGGACAGCCAGTTTGGTTTCCGCAGGGGGCGCTCTACGGTGGATGCCATCATGCGCGTGCGAGCCCTCACGACGGGGGATGCTGTGGCCCGGGGTGGGGTCGTCTTGGCGGTGTCTCTAGACATCGCCAATGCCTTCAATACCCTGCCCTGGAGTTGCATCAGGGAGGCACTCGGCTATCACCGGATGCCGACCTACCTCCGTCGCATTGTCGAGGCCTATTTGACGGACAGGGCCGTCATCTACCCCGGTCACCGGGGAGAGTGGAACCGGCGAGAGATGTCGTGCGGTGTCCCACAGGGATCGGTCCTAGGGCCGCATCTGTGGGATATCGGGTACGACTGGGTGCTGCGCGCCGACCTCCCTGATGGTGTCAGCGTAGTTTGCTACGCTGACGACACGCTGGTCCTGGCGCAGGGGAGGTCGCACCAGGCGGCGGCCGAAGCAGCGACACGCGGGGTTGCGACAATTGTCGAGAGGATCCGGCAATTGGGACTCGAGGTGGCATTGCACAAATCTGAGGCCATGTGTTTTCATGGTCCTCGGGACGCGCCACCGTCGGGTTCACAAATAACGGCGGGAGGGGTTCACATCGGCGTCGAGCTGACGATGAAGTACCTGGGACTCGTCCTCGACAGCCGGTGGAATTTCGTGGAGCACTTCCGACGTTTGGCTCCCAGACTGGAGCGGGCCGGGGCTGCCTTGAGGCGGCTCCTTCCCAATCTAGGGGGACCAAACGCCTCCTGCCGGAGGCTCTATGCGGGGGTCGTGCGGGCCATGGCCCTTTACGGGGCACCGGTATGGGCGCGATCTTTGAGGCGGCGACCAGCCCGCCGGTTGATCGCGTCCCAAAGGGTCATGGCGGTCCGGCTCATTCGAGGATACCGCACGGTCTCCGCTGAGGCGGCGAGCCTCCTTGCCGGATTGCCGCCATGGGATCTGGAGGCCAAAGTCCTCGCCCACATATGGGAGTGGCGAGAGGAGGCAAAACGCCGGGGCGTTGCTCCGCTGCCGCGAGAAATCACGGCACAGCGGACAGAGCTCCGGCGGGATCTCATAGCGGCATGGAGAGTGCGATTGTCGCAACCCAGCGCTGGGCACGCCACAATTGCGGCGATAAGTCCCCTCTTTGAGGAGTGGCTAGAGAGGCGCCACGGCGCCCTCACCTTCCGCCTGACGCAGGTTCTCACTGGACACGGTTGTTTCGGGAGGTTCCTGTTCAGGATAAAGCGGGAGGAAACGCCAGGGTGTCACCACTGTGGGGATCGCCCGGAGGACACGGTGGAGCATACGGTGGAGGTCTGCCCGGCTTGGGCGGGACCCCGCCGTGTCCTCTTGGCGGCGATCGGCGGCGGCGACCTCTCGCGTCCGGCCCTCATACAGGCCATGGTCAGGAGCGAGAGTGAATGGGAGGCCGTCACCTCCTTCTGCGAAACAGTTATGCTCGCGAAGGAGGAGGCGGAGCGTGCGAGGGAGAGGCAATCGCTGCACCCTCGCGCTCCTAGCCGCCGCAGGAGACGCCCTGGACGGGAGTCAACAGCCGACTCCCGGCCACCGTAGGCGCGGGCTTGCGGGCGGCGAGCTATGGGCAGCTCGCCGCCCGGTAAGGACCAGGCCCGGGTCGACGGCGCGTAGTGTTCCACGCGCGCCTCAAAGAGCTGTCAGCACGAACTGACGGGGTCCGCTAGGGCCGATGCCGCCGGGGCTGCGGGTTGTTCGAAAGAGATACCGTGGCCCCTGGCACAGGCAACTGAAGGAACACGGGTGGGTTTTAGTCAGTAAAAGTCTGACACTCCCTTCTGCTCCGCCCAGAGCGGGAGGAGTCATTTGATGATTTCCCACCCAGAAAAAAAAAAAAAAATAATTGACACAAAGTAAAGTGAGTGCGAACAGAAGTGAAATGAAATGAAAAAGTGTTTATTTACAGAAATGATTTTTTACGAGACATATTACCTCTGCCAAACTGCAAAGCAGTTAGTTGGCAAGTTGTTGTTTATGATGTTAGTAATACAGTAGTGTTTGCTGGACGACTCTGGCTTAGGAAGGCAGAGAAGAGTGGCGTGCATTGCAGGATCTACACTCACAACGGGTGGTGAAAGGCACAAGATGAGAGAGAAGAGAGAGAGAGAAGAGAGAGAGAGAAAATATAGTCCTGAGAGGTTGTTAATGTTTTACCAATAACCCTGTATAATTATAATTAAAATAAGATTACAAAACATGCCATTCTACACCCACATAGAAAATATTAAAACATTTTAATTAAAAGCACTCAACAAACCATCACGGATTCACCTGTTGATGAGTTATAAAGCCGAAGACAAACATAACACACAGGTAGAACACTCCCTTGTGAAAATCCACGCTTTAAATTTTCATTAAACTTCTCACTTACGATGTAGGCAGTCTAGGAAGTTTAAGACTACTAGTGTAAGCAATGATACAGCTGCAGGCTGTGAGAAATGAGTGTTTAAGCAAATTGACTGCCTACTTAAATTGTCGGTATCTTCAAATCACAACTGTCTTCCTTTGACAGGTGTATACAATAGGTGTGTCACTATAAATTGACACATTATGTAAATTTATCGTTTTATAGCCATTTTATACAGATTTATAGATTTATTGTTTATCACATTATGAATACTAAAGGGGTTTGAAAATTTTTATACGGAGCCTGGCATGCCTACTGGCACGCCATTTTGAAAATGTTGGCCACGCAAGAGACCTATATAAATCGATAGCTGACATCAATGCAAACAGAAAACATAATGAGACTCAACTCCGTAAAAACTGTCACGTTTCCGAAATATTAACGCCCGAGATTTTGATTAGCGACTTAGCTTCTTGTATCCGCTCATGTTAGAAGAAATACATAACGATATATTGGCCCCTATCAAAAAAAAATCTTTCCTAACCATACATTCTTGCTAAATATCAATTAAGATTAAAACAATATTTCACAGCAGTAAAGAAACGTATGAGCGCTCTCGGGATTATTTATCTCGAGAGAAACAAATCGACTGCTTCGTGAACCGTAAACAAGTGATCCCCCTCAAGAAAAATCTTCACTCAATCGGAACATACGATACCGTGTGATATATTCTTATTAAGACGTTCGTATCGAAATATAAAAAAAATAGGGAATATTGAAAGGGGTGACTTTGAGGTTAGATTACAACTTTTAGCTGCCTCATTGGTCTAGTAGTCGAAAGTGCTACTGCTGAGCATGAGGTCCTGGATTCGATTCCCGGGTCGAGCAATTAGTTATAATAGGGTTTCCCATCTGGAATTTCTCAGTATGGCATTAGGCTTATCCCCTATAACATGGGAATTAAACTTAGCTAGGTTTACTACAGGTGCATCTCTGTATAACTCTTTGGGGAATACAGGGGTGATGATATGTTACATAGCTTTTCGTAGTAGTGTATACACCGTTTATGAACAACTTTTACTACGGGACCAACCCTGAAATCTTGAAAAAAAAAATGAGTTGATCCATAGATGTATGTTCGCATAACTCGACATAATGTATGGATCAACTGATTTTTTTTTACGATTTCAGGGTTGGTCCCGTAGTAAAAGTTGTTCATAATGATGAGTACAATGACCCCTTTTAAGGATTAAAATAATCAAAATTTAACGGTGTACAGGAAGATGAAGTGGCGCACCAACTCCACAGCAGCACACCTGTTCATAAATATCTATTAAGAGTCTCGTTGCAAAACTTTATGATAAATTTTTATAATACACCTTGTATTAACAATAGATTGTAACCTTAATTCCGATCCAGCCTATCCTTTGTTGCCCTCTCCCAGCGACACCCTAATCCGTGGTCCGTACCTCACAGCGGGTACCCTTAGCGTGTAGCCGCTTAGTTTTTGAGTTTTTTAAGCCCTGACCATTGAGGCATCCACAGGCTAGCCCAGTTAGGTTACGGAACTGCGAGATGCCGCTCATAAAAAAAGGTTGTAACCTTCCTTGGAGTGCGTCCTTTATTACCTAAAAGGAAAGTAACAGAAAATCACAGGCTAATAAAAAATCTCTGGAAATAAAAATAGGATATTGTTATAAAAACCACCTCCGGCTTCAATATCAACATTTAAAATAACACAAAACGTGTGTATGAGTCGTCAAAAGGATGTCAAAATCACAAGTCCGTATTAGAAAGTAGGTAATCCATTAGAAACGTCCCCAAACTTTGCGGGGCAACCTCGGAGCTATTTTAATGATTAATGTGCTAAGCGACAATACGAATCCTCGGCGGTTATCTAACCCGGACAAAGAAAGGGCACATCTATTCATATATCATATGCAGGCTTGACCCTTCCTTCACCGCAGATCAGAGAAATATGGCGGCTGGAAACGTCAAGATTTCTAACAAAGGTTTAAGCATAACATAATCAGATAATAATGTTCCCACTGCTGGGATACAGGCCTCCTTTATCTGTGAGAGGGCGTGGGCCATAATCCAGCTCGTGGGCCCAGTGCGGGTTGGTGGATGTCTCAGGTTTTCGAATTTTGGGCTCTAGGACATGCCGGTTCGTCGCGATGTTTTCCCTCAACTTTTTGAGAGAAGTGGTGATGAAATAATTTACACAAAGTAAAGTGCCTTCTTGGGTTTGAACCCACGACCTACAACTTGTAATTCGCGGCCATTACCACTGGAGCACCACTGTTTAGAAAGGTTTAATTGTCATTTAATTTTTATGGATAGCTATAACTTTTCCCAATAAGAGTAGACGCTTTCTATGTAAAATGTGTTCCAAAAATTTAGGTACAGTCAGTAGTAATATGATGACCTTGAGGTGGCCCAGCATAATATAAAATTTCAATAGAATACGAGGCCAGCATATTGAGGGCAGCAGACTGGATGTGGAAAGCGGAGGGCAGCCTGGAAGAGTTCTATGTAGCATTGGATTGCGATAGGCTGAGTTGACGACTCCAGGGTATTGGTTTTCTTATTTGCAGCCTATGTAGCCGTACCTACTTCCTAGAATTGTCATTAAAAAATATTTATCATAACAATATTGTGATTAATACTCAGACCAAGCCATTTTGTTTGTTAGAAAAAATACTTTAACTTGTTTTTAAATTTTGGACAAATACATAATTTGCAACTTATTTCCAACAAAGTTTCCAAAACCGTTTAACATGTCTGTCCACAAAACATGTAAATCTTTTGATTAAAATGTCACAAAGAATAAACAACATCCAGAGGCTTTATTTCTTTGTAAATTAAAGTGAAACCTTTCTGTCACTGTCTTCTGAAACTTGTATTGAAATGTCTGTCACATCGACCAATGTTTTGTACTTTCTCGAGCCCAACGGTTTTATACAAACTTGATTACAAAAAATAAACCACCGACTTCACTTTTTAGCTGTGGTACTATCGCCAAAATCTGTATCTGACTACCATAAGGACTATTCCTGTTTGTAGCGCATATTATTAGTCCATCTAAAAAGTATGCTCTTTTGTTTTACTTACGGACGCAGTTGTGGTCATCATAATGCACGGGATTTTGTTTTCAAAATGATAAGATATAGGTTTTGGCGATAGTACCTACCCCACACAAAATTCGTATACCTTCACTTGCTAAGTAAGAAGTCAATCAACTCAGCCTATTGCAGTCCACTGCTGGACATCATGATCAAGTAACAAGTTACAGGATGCTATTATAATATCATCAACGTAGACACTAAGTGGAAAAAATACGTGTTATTGAAGCTAACTTAACAACCACCGATTCGATCGAGACACTTTACAGCTGCTACATTGGTTTCCTAGAATATTCCTTTCAAGCTACCCACACGTACATCCTAGTCTTCTGTGTACGTATCTCCTTGGACTCCCGTCACTTCCGAGAAAGTTCGATATGGATGGGTTTTGAACGATTACTTATACGGTTATACTTATATGGTTCAGTAAAGTCTATGGAAAGTGTGTTACGAAAGTTACCAGAACCTTATCAGTCTTCATCAATATTAATTAAATCAATATTTTAATGTTTAATTCATTATTGTAACTTAATTGATTTTATTATTGCAACTTATTTGACTTTATAACTAATAAATTATTCGATTTTATTATAATTAACTTACTTGATCATATTGTCATATTGTTATTTTTATCACTATAATTAAATAGTAAATCAATTAGGCAAACTATGTAAGTGCTGTGTACACCTTTAATTGATAAGTTCACTGTAGTACTTTATATAATAAGACTAAGCTCACTGTTAATGTTTATGTGAATTAATCGTTGGAGTGCCATAATAATAAATAAATATAATGCAGATGTCGGGCAGGTCGTATATTGTCCTATTTATGAATAAAGTTACACAATATTATGACAGAAACGACAGAATCAGCCCGTAATGTTCCCACTGTTCTATTACACACTGTGCGGGATTGATCCAGGTATAATTACGGGAATAATGAAAAAATACGTTGCTTGATGTGAACGTGCAAATTTTATTGTGATAATAATTATATGTATATGCCGGACGACAAACGTTAAAAAATAAAAACAATTAGCCATAATCTACGTAGCTTCGACATTAAACAGCATGCGAATTTCTGTAGGCGCGTGCGGGAACACACACTATACTATTTACTATGTTATTGTACAGGGTGACAGGGAAAACGACGCGCAAACATTAACCATGACTTCAGCGCACTATGGAATATATGTAAGTTTAACAATTGTTCCAATATCACATTGAAAACATAACTACACTTTAAAAAATATCTCTATTTTTCTAACTTTCGATATTATTCCGCTGCAATTGTCTGGAAAGAGGGTAGTGCTAAAGTTCTGAACAAAGGTAAAGAGTTCGACGCCTGCAGACATAGAATAAACAAACAATTCAACCGCAACTTGGAGTTTATTTTCAACTGAAACTGTTCGGTAAACTATTGTTATAATAGCTGAGACTTGGTTATGTGTCTCGTCAGCTCCCAGCAGGGCCAACGTGGCCCAAACGACATAATTCTCGTTTGGATTGAAAAAACGATGGTCGAAAAACAGGACATATATTCCAAAATTACTTTATTTCATAAACATTAATGAAAATGCTTATAAATCCTCCTACTAATCCTACTAATATTATAAACGTAAAGGTTTGTATGGATGGATGGATGGATAGATGGATGGATGGATGGATGTTTGTTACTCTTTCATGCAAAAACTACTGAACGGATTTGGATGAAATTTGGCACACAGATGTATAACCAGGATTAACATGTAGGATACTTCTTATCCCGAGATTCCCACGGGATCTAAAGTTATGCGGGTGAAACTGCGGGGGCAGCTAGTATTTGCTGGCATTAATACTGAAATGAACCTTTTTGGCGCAGCCGTGAGGCACAAGCTATTGTTTGAAACATTTATTTTTTATTTTGTTAATTTTGTGTTTCACGAACTGTACCCAAATAAACTTTATTCCCTCTTTCTTTTTCTTTCAAAATTACTTTATTTTATAAACATTTAAATACTTATACAACGTGCCGCTACAATAGCGACATTAATTTAACATACAGATAGGGCTAGTGGCCCGTAATCATAAAAATTATAACAACATAACATCATTCGTTAGAAAATTACATTTGAAAATTGCCGCCAGCGCCGCTCGCCGACACAGGGCTCTCTCTCTCTTCCCTTTAATTCACGTAGTCTTTGCACGTTATTCGTTAATATTAATATACTATTAATTTGATTGATGCGATATTAAGATCCGTGACCCGGGAAATGACCCCTGAAACCGTATAAGTGTGTTAAATTAATGACGCCATTAAAGCGGCACACTGTATACAATATATAACAAAACTAACCATTTTCACTAGGTAACTACTAAATTAAATAACTACCTATACGAATAAATACAAGAAACAAAACGACACTTCGGTGTTGAAGTACTTGTCCGCATCGCTGTCTTACGGAAACGTGCCCAGAAGACAGACAGCACATGCTAATTCTTTGGTCAAAGAATGAGCCAAAATTCGGTTACTTCTTTGTCACGATTTCGGTATAACAATAATCTAATAAGTAGCATTTGGAACCTCAAACCTTTTGAGGCTAAGAATGCAACAAAAGTTTATATTTTTAAACTTATTTTTTATATATTTAAGGTACACCTATCCATTACATAATTAATGAATAATCAGTTCCACTAATACGAGTATACCTATTAATTCTTGGAAATAGATTCAATTCAAAACAGTTAGTACATTAATTCACCACAGCACACAGTTAAACATTTTGCATTTGTGTTTCTTATACATAAATTATATTCTGTTTTCTTTTACACCATTTGCTTATTATTGAAACGTCCCAATTTAGTATAATATGGCTTTGTTTCTAACGAAGAATCACTGGCTCCTAAGACACAGGCACTTACACCTAGCTTAGGAGTCAGAGAATTAAAACTATTGTGACCTAGTTATAAGCTTTAGGTATTATGGTCTTAGTCTTTGGATACTGTAAAGTGATGGCTTTTGGTGAAATATAGATTTTTTAAATTTATTCATTATTTAGTTCTCTTTCAAAATAATTCCATCACAACAAAATGCCATTCAATTAATTTCACATTGAATTTCTATAACGAGCCTTTAAACAGGTATTTTCATCAGAATGTTCATTTGTTTTAATTGTGAAACCTTTATATTGTGATCAAAATTAATTTTCGCAGTAAATTCTCTCTGGGCGTACTGAATAAACCCAATGAAGTAAAACATTTCAATTATTTAAATGCATCAAACAATTTCAGAATACACGTAAATTCCTTCTTGGAATTGAAACAGCTCCTATTTCAAAATAACCATCAAAATTCAAACATGCCATTCTCATTTCATTCCGAATTTCTAGAATTTCCTAATAAACATGTTTCCTCATCAAAATATCCATTTGTAGTTTTAGCCGTTTTGATCTAAACAAGCCGTTGTGTTGCGGTCGCTTCGACTCCGTTAGCCTGCGGCCAAATTCTGTTGAAAACGAACTCTAATGTTCCGCTTTGTGCGAAATTAACGAAACAAGCGAATGTTAGTGTTACGCCTGCGCTGTTTTAGTAGCAGGATTTAAGAGGAATTTCCTATGTAATGGTTTGTGTTCCTAGAAGGGAAATGGGAACTATTTTTAGTTTAAGGATTATGAGCTTTTACTCGAGAATGAGTGTAAGGTTTTGTTAGAGTTTTATTGTGTGTTTGCATACCGTTGGCGTAATATATAGCTAGTTTAATCACACTAATATTATAAAGGCGAAAGGTTGTGAGTGAGTGTGTGTGTGTGTGTGTTTGTATGTTTGTTAATTCTTCACGCTCAAACGGCTGAACGGATTTGGATGAAATTTGGCACACAGATAGTTTATAACCAGGATTAATACTTAAAATATTTTTTATCCCGATATTCCCAAGGGATTGAAACTTATGCGGGTGAAACCGCGGGGCGCAGCTAGTTGTTACATATTTACCGTTTATTTCACACTAGCAGTGCCCCGCGGTTTCACCCGCATAAGTGTCGATCCCGTATGAGAATATCGGAATAAAAAGTATCCTATGTGTTATTCTAATGTATAAGCTATATTATTGTAAAGTTTTATCAAAATCCGTTCATTAGCCTTTGCGTGAAAGAGTAACAAACATCCATCCATCCATCCTCACAAACTTTCGCGTTTATAATTTCGTTTATTTACTTGCTTACTTATTAAGGAATTAAGCATATTAAAGATTTAAACCAAATTGGAGGCAACATTAATGAAAAACAAAAAAAAAAATCTTGATTTCAGGAACATCTATTTTCCGGCTACCAAGCTTAATATAATTTAACATTACAACGATAAAAGTGTCGTAGTCTCAAATTGTCGCACATTATCATTTTAAAAAACAACTGAGCAGACACGCTTAATTTAAATAAAACGGGAACCTTTCCCGATGATGAAATTAACCTCAACAGAGGAGAGTTGGACGGGTTGAAAACCGATAAAAGTTATACAGTAAAACCACTCCAAAAAGCCCACTTAGAACAACTCTTAGAAACAAGAAACTGACATTTAGGAAGTCTCAGTCGGGCTATGCTGAAACAATATCACCGTGAAAACTAAGATGACATAAGAAAAGAAAGAAAAAGTATTTATTGCGACTCGTACAGGAAGATCACAAACAAAACTAAACAATGAAAAATAAGAATAAAGTAACAAAAATAAAAATGAAACAGAAAGTCCTATACGAGGCTCACGAGGCAAAAGGCTCCTATCACAGCATGGTGCTGCGGCATTTAAAAAATAAAATAGTGTCAATCCCAAGCATCAGATAGAATGACAGCTCACTTTAAGCTCACCGAAAACGTGAGATTTTTACAAAATACGTTGGCAGGCTTATATCTTTTAAGAGAAGCCGTTTTGATAGATTCAGATAATATGTATAATTAGAGATGTGAAAAGAATCTAAACCCTATTTACCTTCACCGAAAAATTTAATCAGTAATTAAAAAAAAGAGTGTGTGACTGTGACGACCTGATTGAAGTGAAAATTTACGACTCGAGTCGAGTATTACCTAATTCAGCAGCACCGACTGACTGGCGTCGAGTATACCCGATTCTTCACCGACCCGCGAAGCGTGACGGTTCAGTTTCGTTCACAGAAAGAAAGAATATACATTTATTTGCGGCAAACATGACTCATAAAAAGAACATAAACACAAAAAAATAACAAGCTGGGGCAAAACGGCCATCGCTTAGCATAATGCTAAGACCCTATACGAGCCAGACCCTGTTCAAAAAGAGTGCAAAGTGCGTCTAAAAAGTAGTCACTTTAAATAAATGTTGAGCTTTTGTCATTTACTTATTGCATGCCTGAAACCGCCTGAAGCGTAGTACATGTCAATACATTTTACTCGGCAGAGCACATCAAAAGGTTTATTTTACAGTGGCCTGTTTTTTGTGCCTGTAATTGAATGGCCAAGTTTACGATCGACCAAAAATATTTACCGTGGAAACTAAAGTAAATAGTTCGGGATGCGCTGTTGCTGTTTTTTGTACAGATATGAGGGTAAATGGAATTCACAGTAATTGTATGCTGGGAGTCTCTTGCTGTGTATGTATTTATGTTTGTTGTTTTACTTGAAGATACGCTTTTAAGAAAGGGTGCAATAATTTACTTACTTATTTTAAGGAATCTAAAACTTTTAACTGAAAAAAATATAGATAAACAATTTTTTTTTTTTGGTAGCCTGCATTTTGTCCCACTGCTGGGCAAAGGCCTCCCCTTCTTCATTTCTTGCAACTCTGTCTTGTGCGATCTCTGGCCATGTTGGTCCTGCAAATGTTACCACGTCGTTGCACCACCTTCGCCGTGGTCTCCCTTAGGCGTCCAGCGAGTCTTTGCCCGAGAGATCTTAGCCCATCACTCTGGGTGCATTCGTGAGACGTGTCCGACCCACTTCCACTTCACGCCTGGCTGTTTTTTCTCCAACATCCGCTACTGGAGTTATGGAACGCAGCGTGGTGTATAAAATATTGTTTCTGTTAATTTACCTAATCCGACGTTTCATTAGAACCGTACCGTCCTCGATGTCTGCGTTTAATTTAAACAGACAAACTTCATTACCGACAACGATTCTCTTGCAAACTTTCTTAGTCTATTTCCATTCTTAGTTTTCTCATAAACGTGGGAAACAACATGCGGTGTGTATGTGTGTACCTAATATTGACATACATGTCTGATTTGTAACTTGCTGAAGTTCCTAGTAATATAAAAGTCCTAGGCACGTGTTTCTCATGTAGATACTTAGGTATACAGGGTGGCAGGGACATCGACACGCAACCAGTTACCATGGATTCAGTACTAGGTTCTAAGCCTCCCGGCGTTCAAATTTGAAATCGGTTATTTAAAAAAAAATGTTGTTTCATACATTTTGACCGCGTAGGTTATTATACTTTTCTATTAAAACGCAGATTATTTTTTTTGATAACAGACGTACAATTTCTACGCTTGAGGGTCTAGTATGACGTGCTTAATGAATGGTTACAGTTTGCGCGTCGATGTCCCTGCCATCCTGTACGTATCCACTACTCAATTAGATACCTAACAAACTGTGTTCAAGTCTAATTGAAGCTCATATCTTTATGTTATTTTGCAAATATAGGCTTGTGTACAACAAAACATTAATCGCATACATTTTGTACTGAAATAAATATTTTCTTTTCGTGTATTAATTAATAGTTAAGTTTCAACTAATACATGGGGAGGCATATTTAGACCTTGTTCGTCTAGTGGTCGCAAGCTCTACTGCTGAGTATGAGGTCCTGGGGTCGATTACCAGATTGACCAATGTATTATTGGGTTTTTCGATCTGGAATTTCGCAGTAGCAGCTGAGAGTCTTGATTTGTGGTCAGTTAGTGGAAATACACCCATACACCCATTAACACACCCCCACTCGCCATACGCACATACACACACATGCATCATTACTTACTCATAACTATACACATCCTCACTCGCCCAATAACAAACCACTCCTTTAGCTCATTCCCATTCACGCAACTCTTACTTAATTAGTTAGATTCTAGCACGTATACCTGTCCGGGGAGGCCAGGAGACCCATAACACAAGTTCTTTACTTAGTATGGGCTCCTGTCTCCCTTCCATGTTTTAGCATTATATTTATATTTAAGAAACGTATGTATCTTGTGGGCGAAAATAAATGAAATTATTATTATAATAGGCTCGCCCCCAATTACATGGGACTTAAACATAATAGGGTAGTTTCCTGGGTAAAAAAAAAATATTATATTTAGTGCGTCAGTTACATTATCAAAAAATAACGGACCTATTTTTTCTTTTGTCAATCAAACAAAAAATGACAAAGATAAAGCGCGTCAAAATTTGAGAGTGGGGGGTCGTGACGTCCCGCCATGCTAAAAAGTGTAGCAAGGCGTGACGTCCCGCGGAACTTTAACGGTCGATATCTTCATCATTTTTTATATAATTGATAAAAGATAAAATACGGGTCCAATATTTTTTGATAATCTAACTGACGGACTAATTAGAATTTTTTAGGAAACTAGCCTATTGACGAAATGTTGGTGTACTATATGTAGACACACCTCTGACTAACCCTTCGGGGAAACAAGGCGATGGTATGTGTAATTGTGTATTTAGAATTTAAACTTCTAGATATGCCAAAAGAACTCAGTTTCCATATTTCAACAGTGACATTTACCTACTCATTGTAATGGGTCCGAAGCGAGTATTTAAAGAAACATTAGCCACGGATTAGTTCGGTCATTAGACCGTTCGCCAGTTCGCGGACGAGCTCCAAATAACAAGCGTTTATTTTTATTTAAGTTTTTTTTGTTACTACGTAGGTTACTTACACTGTGGTTGTGTGTTATTCTGTAAATCTAGGGGAAAACTTTGAGTATCTCCCTATTTTTAACTAAAAAATCTAAAATAATGAATAGTAACGACTTTTGCGCGAACAAAAATAAAGAGAAGAAAAATTCATCATTGCAGTCGAAAGACGGCCACTGCTGGACATAGACCAAGCACCAGCACCTCGACCGATTCGTACCTTCCCGCATCCAGCGAATTCCTGCGGCGTCCACACTGCCTTTCCGCCCCATCGGCCATCTGTTCTGCGAGAAATGTGCCCTGCCCACTGCCACTTAAGTTTGGCAATTCTTCGGGCTATATCGGTTACCTTCGTTCTGCTGCGGATCTCTTCATTTCCGATTCGATCACGTAGGGAAATCCAGGGCATTTTTTTTTTTTTTTCTTAACATTGCCCCACACTAGGAATTACTCCTGTATCGTGGATGCGTTTACAAACATTTAAACTCACATACGCACACAGCCAGACCCGGAACAACTATCTGTAGGCAATACAAATATTTGTTCCGTGCGGGAATCGAACCCGCGACACGCAGCCCAGCAGTCGATCGCTCAGCCACTGCGCCAACCGTGTCGTCGAACCGTGTCGTCATTGTGAGGGACTACGTTTCCACGTTTCAACGTGGTAGAGAAAAATAACCAATCATCTACCTAGCCTTCCCTCCAACAATGTTGGGGTTGGCTTCCAGTCTAACCGGATGCTGCTCAATACGAGTATTTTACATGGAGCGACTGCCTATCTGACCTCCACAAGACTGACTTTCGGGCTTCTGACGACCCGGTGCTTTCGGAGGCACGGACGGGTCTTGGTATGTAAATATGGAAACCCATCCACGGACCAACCGCGGCAAGCGTAGCCTGATCCTAAACCTGATCGATCGAACCGTGCGGCTGTTATTTCTTAGCCACAATAAAATATATGTACTATTAACTGCTGTGCAATGATTACTTAGTTGTAGTTACAGTATTTTTGTGATTATTCCATAAGGGAGAGAAGTTTCCTTTAAATTGTTAAGTATAACCAATTCAACAAGCAAGTCCCGGTAAAAATACTAGTATACCAGTCGAAATAAAAAAAGCCGTATTAGCTGACACAAACAAACCTCGGAGTTTCCGAGGAACATTAAAAAGTTTTGAATACTTTTTTGCTTCATCTTGTAATGTTGTAAGTTTGGCTCTTTTAAGCCTCTTGGGTGTAATTTAGACTTCTTGCTGTTTTTAAAAATACGAAACATATTTTTCTGTAACGAGGACAAAACAAACGTCACTGCTTGTGTTATCTTTGTACACATTACATAGTCGAGCCATTGTTTAGAGCAATATTTTGCTGGTAAGTATTGTATACAAACATCAGAAGGCCAATTCTCGTAATTTAAAACGTTCAAAATCTATTCGCACTCTCATCTCAGCGACAATCAGTGTCAAAAACTTGTCAAAAATGTAGGGAAATTAGAGTTATCTTTGATAGATTGAGATTGAGATCAGAAGGCCAATTCTCGTAATTTAAAACGTTCAAAATCTAGTCGCAGTCTCATCTCGGCGACAAACAAATGTCAAAATGGAGGGAAATTAGACGTATTTGTGAACGTTCTTAAAATTACGAGAATTGCCCCTCGGGCCTGTAATCCCGGAAGGGATTTTTTTATTCTTTATTACTATTTGATTCGCTTTTTTGTTTTGAGGTGTGGTATTAATTAGTGGATTCATTTTTATTTCCACAGTATTCGGGGACAGGCACAGGTGTACATATAGTACACCCACATTTCACCAGTTAAGTATGTGAACGTTCCAGAGAGCAATGGTGGCCCAGTGGAAACGGCCACGACATACGACTTGTAGGTCGTGGGTTCAAACCCAGACAGGCACTTTACTTTGTGTAACTTATTTCATCACCATTGCTCTCAAAAACGGTGAAGGAAAACATCGAGAGGAAACTGGCATGTCCTAGAACCAAAACATCGAAGACATTATGTGACATCTACCAACCCGCACTGGGCCCGCGAGGTGGAGTACGGCCCATTCCCTTTCACAGAGAGGAGGCCTGTGTCCCAGCAGTGGGAACGTTATAGGCTGGTTATGTTTATGAGTGAACGTGAACTCAGCATTAGTCCCACGTAATCATAATAACTAAATACTACTACTAATACAGTACTCCTCGATACGGCTCGCATTGTGAGGAGGTTTCTATCTCTGGAGCCCTAAGCACCGGTAGCTTGGACCCTACTCCCGACACCGGTGGATCACTATTTTTTTATTATTTTTTTATGTTTTTTTGTTTTTATACTAATATTTAAAAATGTAATAAAATAAGACAATTAAATGAATAATAATAATTTATTTATTTTCAGAAAATTCAAATCCATTATGTACAATAAACTTGCATTAAATTGATATAAAAATGACACATACAATAAAATAATACTCAAACATTAAAATCAAATTATATTAAAACACAGGATTAAAGAAGAATTACATTACATTTGAATAGGGGCGAGCCTACTGCCATCAACCGGGCACCAGACCCCTGGCTGCTATAGAGACATTTTAGATAAAAAAAACAAATAACACTTTTCCCGACGCAGGAATTGAACCCACGACCTCATACTCAGCAGTACCGCTTGCGCCCACTAAAGTACTAGACCAACGGGACAGCCTTTTAAAAATAAGTTATTAAAAAAGAACTTACAAAAATACCTGCTAAAAAACTTATTAACCATAAATATTTTATAATGCTAGGTTATTCGATCATCATCGGCCTAGCTTTTTCCCAACTTTGTTGGGGTCAGCTTCCAGTCTAACCGGATGTAGATGAATACCAGTATTTTATATGGAGTGACTGCCTATCTGACCTCCATAACCCAGTTACCGAGTTAGTCTTACCGAGGGGTATAGTATTCTATACCCCTCGGTAAGACTGTTTGACAGACTTTCGGGCTTCTGACTACCCGTAACGACTGTTAAAGCTCCACGAATGACAGCCGGGACCAACGGCTTAACATGCTTTCCGAGGCTACTCGATATCGACACAATTTAATATAATGCAATTAATCAAATCCCCAAACACTACATTAGCCGCGACAAAAACCATTCACTCATGAAAAACGGAATCGATATTTTTAATTCAATCAAAAATCGAAATTGGAATCGCAATTGAAATTCTAAACCATTCCCCGATCAATCAAACGTCTATTACCTGTCAGGGTTGTCATCGAACGCTTTATGATATTATAATGACAAAGTGGGAACCCTAATGGGCCTTCATTAAGGTAACAAATATTAATGGATGCCTTTTGTGACGACTAGGCTTTATGAAGTGATTTTATTGGTGGCCAGGATTTGTTGTTCTATTTTTTAATTGTTCTTCTTTTCTTTTGTGTTTAATTAACGGTGGAGTTTGTTGATTTGATATTTGTGGAATGTGGAATTTAAGCGGCGGGGTAGCATCCGAAATTCATTAGTTTTTTGCAATTTTCAGGTCAGTGTCAGGTTGTATGTTGAACAAAATATGATTCGCGACCGTAACAAGTATGTACCTATTGACAGAATAATAATCACGATATATAACTTATAGGGATGTATAGATGATTATCATCTATACATCCCTATAAGTTCATATAACCATGTTTATGATTGAAACTAATAGGGTTAAAAATTATTATTAAAAAATAGGGTTTTATGAACTTAGAGGTTTGTATTGATGATTTGGCATGATATGGGACTTAAACATAACTGGCTAAAATTGGGTGTATTATTATTAATTTTTTTTTTGTTTTGCCCCACACCAGGAATTTTTCCTGTATCGTGGGTGCGTTTACAAACATTTAAACTCACATACACAAACAGCCAGACCCGGAACAACTACTTATGGGCCATACAAATATTTGTTCTGTACGGGAATCGAACCCGCGACACGCAACGCAGCCTGCAGTCAATCGCTTAACCACTGCGCCAACCGTGCCGTCTTATTGGTGCACCTCTGTCTAATCCTTCGGGGAATACAAGCGTATTGTTATGTCGTATGTTGTATTTAAATTGTCTTACCTGAATTTATGAGGGTTTGTATTTCATATTAAGATTTTTTTTAAATTAGCATTAAATTTATCTGCCTAAAAGTAAATCCACAACATAATGACTATACTTGAGATACCCTCTTTAATTGAGATGACTCTAAGCTATTTTTTTTATTGCAATTTCCGCTTAAATCCATACCTACTGGTGGCCGCCCTTTACCGTTTGGAGAGCAGTGGTGATAAAATACACTACATAAAGCAAAGCGCCTGCCTGGGTTCGAACCCATGACCTACAATTTCATAAGTCAGGGTCGTTACTACTGCCAGACCAGCAATTATCTCAAAAAATCCATCCGTAAGAAATCCATAGTAATCCCAGCAAATAAGAACGAAATTAATCGCCTACAATTAAAACCTTCTTAGTCTTCACCATTATTATTTCAGGAACGCCATACATCAATCGTTCAGACAGCTAATTTTGCCAAACAATAACTTTTCGCACCTTTTCCTTTCTTTTCTGATATCTTCCATTGTTACGAAGATAAAGGAAAAACGTTTGCTATAATAAAATATAATCACACTTCTGGGTTCTTTCGATGGATGAATCATTCATAAATCATAAAATTGTAATCGTGCTGAAATAAAACAGTTACTGTTGGTTTTTCTCAAAGGGGACTTGTGAGATATTAAAGAAACCTTTCTTATTTTATGCATAAAATGGAATGAAATCGCGCGATTCGGCATAGAGTACCGACTTCAGTTTTTTTAAAATATTTATACTAAAATGATTGGTATTTTTATCACAAGCCATTGTAATATTTTTTATGCTAATAAATTAAATGTAATATTTTTTTTTATTTGCTTTTTTAAATGATAGGTATTCAATACAAATATATTATGTATGTTTATGTTAGGTATGTCTGAGCCTGCGTCACTTGAAATTAAATAATAAAAAAAGAACAGAACCTACATTAGTACACATTATTATTGTTGAATATAAAGGAATACAAATTTTATCAACCTTACAAATTTCACTTGCTGGATCATCTTAATACATTTAATTATATTTTCATAATTTAAAAAGATAACAGTCTTAAAATAATAATCCACTATAGCCACCCAAAACCATAGCCCAATATAATATATTTTGTTTAAATGTTCTGCAATAGTCCAGCACCAACCGGGGGTTGTCCTTGGGTGCACTTGTATAGTGCATACAGGGATAATCGTCTGTTGGTGCTTCCTCATCTTAAATTGTCTAAGGAGCCTCTGCGTGTTGGCTTCGGCCCCTGGTACGCCTTCCAAAGGTCCGGGACTCCAGGCTCCCGAGATATGCCAAAGACAATAATAATATTTACAAGTATGTAAAAGGGAGAGGAAATAAAATAAAATCAAAGGGCATCAAAAAATTCGTCCACATCACTGTTAACAGGAAAAGTGCCTAAAAGGCTGGCAGCATTGCCATGTTGAATTCCAAATAGAATATCTACAAAAATGCCTTTTTTTACAAAACAAGGCTCAAAAATATGTGCTTTTCCCTAAGGGCAGCGCCAAAAAATGAAATGTTAGAGCCAAAATACCTGCAGGAATTCTTTGCTAGTGGCTAAATAAATATATATATAGGTAAGGCAGATAAAACATCCGTCATGCTGGTCGGCAAACAGCTAAAAGCTTAGCTATTTTAAGAAGTTTTTCACAAATTCCTCGCGAAGAATGCTTAAAATGTCGGCATCAGCATTTCGCGGGGAACCGTGACCTCATTTCAAAAACTTTTCCCTTCAAGTAAGATTGATGTTTGCAGAAAAAATTACTTTTCACGAAAAAAAAACGAATGAAACTTTGGACTTAGCTGGTTTTACGGCAATGGATATTAAGGTATCCTTTCTTTTTTAAATATTTCACGAATTTTTTTTGACAGAGCGCAACGTCCGGAGTTTTTAGCTGTCCAAACTTTTTTTGGCATCCTGTCGGAAAATGTAAGGTATTTCAAACATTTTTTTAAAATAAATACAAATGAATATCTTTTTTCCTCGTTTAGAATCAATCCGGCCAGCTTTTTCCCAACTATGTCGGGGTCAGCTCCCTGTCTAACTGGATGCAGCGAAATAGCGTATTTTACATGAAGCGACTGCCTATTTGACCTCCACCACCCATAGATTTTTAGGGTTCTGACTACCCGTAATGACTGTCAAAGATCTTTGAATGACCGCTGGAACCAACGGTTTAACGTGCTTTCCGAGGCACGGAGTAGCTTCGATGAACTAGTGCGGCTGTTATTATATAGCCACGAGCTCATTTCCTCATTTAGAAATACCCTAGCTAACATACAAGTCACACATTTTCATCACGATTATCAAACACAAAGACCAAGAAAATGCCCGATAAATAAACAAAACACAATCTGAAAACGTTCCAATCTACCAACACACAAACTTTATCCATTTCCAGTTCCTCGCGTAGACTAGCACGGGGGCGGAAATGTAGTGTTTCAAATTTTTTTTCCCTATTTAGAATAGGTACCCTAGCTAAAAACATACAATTCACATATTTTCATCAAGATTCTCAAACACAGAAGTTGGGGTTACTATTTGTTGTTAGGCTAGTTTGTGAGTTTACTAACACAGTTGTTATGTCGTTGTTGCTATATTAATAAATTAAACTTCGTATATTTAATACCGCTCCCAGTCTGCATACAAAAATTTAACCAACTATCAAGGGCCGTCTCCACGAGCGAGTGAATCGCGGCGATATTATCGTCATGCCACATATTTCTATACACTCTCTTAGAACGTGTCTCCACACGGTGATATCATCGCGTCGAGAATTTGACGGCACGGCGAGACTATCGCCGCGATTCTCTCGCCCGTGGAGATGGCGTCTTAGCCAGGGAAAGAATGGCAACACCCATCGGCCCATCACTATTTGGAAAAAATCACTTTTCAATTTCAGTGTTAGGTTTTTTTTGATAGATTCAAAATGGATTAGAATAGGCTATTTTCCTAAAAAAATCTAATTAGTCCGTCAGTTAGATTATCAAAAAATATTGAACCCGTATTTTTTCATTTGTCAATTATATAAAAAATGATGAAGATATCGCCCGTTAAAGTTTCGCGTGACGTCACTTGCTTGCGACATTTTTGCAAGCAAGTGACGTCATGACCCCCACTACCAAATTTTGATGCGCTTTATCTTTGTCATTTTTTGTTTGATTGACAAAAGAAAAAATACGTGTGTATTATATTTCGATAATCTTACTGACGGACTAAATATAATTATTATTTTTTTACCCAGGCAACTACCTTAGTGTCAGTGTTTGTATTTATTGTCGAATTATCGCCACCACATTGTATAATAAACAAAAGATCAGCCAAGAAAATGCCCGATAAATAAAAAAAACACGATCTGAAAACGTTCCAATCTACCGACACACCAACTTGTTTCATCTCCAGCTCCTCACGTAGACCAGCACGGGGGTAATTCGATAATATTAGGCGACAGATGTTTTCGCGTGTATTTTTCAATCTCACCCCGCCTCGGGCGATTTATGCCTCGCCTTTATAAATGACCTGCGTGGCTGAAATTAAATATAGAAATAGCGTAACGATATTGGCACCGAATGTTTCGTGGCTGAAAAAAAGGGGGCTGAGTTTTATCTTATTATGCCACTGTCGTACCTAATGACGATTTCAGAGGTAACCTTATTGAGGCAAACTTTCTGCAAAACATTCATACTTTCTGTTCCCGTAAACGAAACGTACAATGTATCTTAACACACACATGATTGGCATAACGGACAGCCCCCTGTGCAGAGTTTGCATGGAGATGAAACCGTCGCATGCGCGACGGTTTCATCTCCATGCAAACTCTTGTGTTCTTTGAGTGCACAGTCGTCACCCAGATTAGGTCGGAAACCCTTGGGACACCCAGATCTTAGACATATGTTCTCAAAAGACCAGGAGACTTAATAAGCTTCTGGAGGGAGGTGGGCTCGTTGGAATAACCATTGACGGCCGCCATGGCCCACGCACAATGGTCCACCTGAAGGACTAAGTGCGGAAACCAAACCCGTAACATAGAACATAGAACATTTATCTTTACACATTCTTTTTTCTTTTTCTTTTTTTTTTTTTTTTTTAAACGGTGCCCCACACTGGAAATTTCTCCTGTATTGTGGGTGCGTTTACAAACATTTAAACTCACATACATAAACAGCCAGACCCGGAACAACTACTTATAGGCCATACAAATATTTGTTCCGTGCGGGAATCGAACCCGCGACACGCAGCGCAGCAGTCAATCGCTTAACCACTGCGCCAAACGTGCCGTATTATATGTATAATACGGCACGTATATACACATATACATTATAAATTAAATTCGCTTTTCATGTCTGTATCCGCGTTGTTCTTCTAACTAAACTAAACAACGGATTTGGATGCGGTTTTCATTATCATTTAGAGAATTTATTTCGGAAGATTTAGGTGCTTTAGCTTCTGCACGTGACTTCGTCTGCGTGAAATTTCTCGTTCCCTCAACCCGGTCCTCAACCCAGTCGCAACGCATCGCCTGCCCGCGCTATTACCTACATATATTTTCTCGGCAAGTCTTAGCTTGATATTAACTAGCCTATAGCCATCCTCAAGAATAGGGCTATGAAATGCAAAAAGATTTTTTGAAATCCGACTGTTACTTCCAGAGATTAGCGCGTTCAAACAAATAAAATAACAAATAAACTCTTCAGCTTTATTATTCGTATAGATATAGATACAGATTACATTAATATTACTCACTATATTACATAAAGAAATCACAACGTTTTTACACAACGACCATTTATGTTCAACAGGATAGCGAGTATACCTAATGAGGCATGAACCGGAACATTATTAATAGTGGGAACTAACAAGCTATATTACCTTGTTTACTAACTAGGTAGGTCCCTACCAAATAAATCTAAGTCTCCAGAAAAAAACAACCGATACAACATCCAAACCCGATCAAAACTCATTAACATCGCAGAATCACGCGAACAGAATTTAAAAAAGCAAAAATACAACACAATCGAATTCTCTGATACAATCACAGAGCTTGGCAGAAACCCTTTGTACTCCGGATTGATGGCCGAAGATACCGCGATCACAAAGACATGGAGAATGGAACCGATCTCAGCTCGGACAACGATCTATCAATTTGTTTAATTGGATTCTTTTCATTGTTATTTTTCTTTCTTTTTCTTTTCTGTTTAAAAACAGGTTTGTTGGGGGTTTAATGTTATTCTTTTTGTGACGTTTTGTTGGTATCTGTTTGATTTTGATATGAGTGGGGTAAGAGATGTTTTTAGTGAGCATACGGTCTGCTACCTTGTTTATACTATTGTTGTTTAACTTTATAAGGTGTATCGACGAGTATTACACGAAATATTTTAAGTGATACACCTATAAGTGGCGAGAAAGCCATAGCAACGAAAAACGTATTTTTTCCCATACTTTACGCTAGTTACTACGTAGTATTTACTGTCATCAAAACGGAGTAAAGGGTTTATGGAAATGGTCGTGGGTTCGTACCCAGACAGGCGCTTTGCTTTGTGTAAATTATTTCATCACCGCTGCTCTCAATCGGCGAAGGAAAACATCGTGAGGAAACCGGCATGCCCTAAAACCAAAATTTCGAAGACATGTGACATCTACCAACCCGCACTGGGCCCGCGTGGTAGATTACAGCCCACTCCCTCTCGAAGAGAGGAGGCCTGTGTCCCAGCTGTGGGAACATTATAGGTTGATTATGTAAAGGTTTTATGCAAAATATCTTAAGCATTTTTTTTTATATACATTAAAAAAAACACTTCCACAAAAAAAAACGTTTCTATGGCTACTTTACCACCTATAGATGTTTCTCTTAAAATATTTCGTGTATAAACAAATACACCTTATATAGTATGTAGGTAAGGTATTATTTCACGCGGGTGGAACCTGGATGAGGCTGGCGCAAGGGCGTCCGGATTGGCACATGAAAAGAGAGGCATGAATGATGTAACCAATACTTTGTAACCATATTATTGTGATTTAAAAGAGTGACCATGGAGCTTCTTGCCCGTTCTTCACCATAGGTAGTTACTACGCTTTGGAATGGGCAACTAGCTTCAACTTTTTGACTGACCGACCTTTGACAATTCAAAAGTGCCTGTAATTGGTGTAGTTGAAATAAATAGTTTGAGTTTGAGGCCTATGCTCAGCAGTGGATGTGGCAGGCTGTGGATGATCATGATGATGAAGGTATTATTTGATTATCAGAGGTTTGCTCTAAAACTGCAGTCTAAACATACCTTTACCGCCTTATTAATCAAACCTGTGACAAAGTTTAAACTTCATTAAGACAATTGTCGTGGTTTAAGTTTGGCATAATTTAATTCTACATTTATTACTGAGAGGAAAAACGAGTACTAAATAAATTGACCAAAGAGATACATTTAATACATTGCATAGACTACATATTATAATACAGTGCGGTTCTTACTTTTAAATTACCCAAACTAGAACCCAATATAAATTCAAACACCCGTAATAACATTACCCCACCACAAAAACACGTCTAAATTAGGCTCACGTCCCCATTGAAACAGTCAGCAAAAAAATATCGCCGTCATACTTTGAAATACTGGCAGCAGAAACAAGCTGCACTGAAGCGTAACTGAAAAATGTGTAACACCTTGCAGTGTTTCCGAACGGTTATCTTGCAACGTTGTCAGTTCGACGACATTTTGTAAAAAGTGTTGTGAGAGATAAAAGGGTCCATGTGGATGGTCGGATACGCGTATGAATTTTTTTTTGGTGTTTTTGAACTTAATGAGGTGTTTTGATTTTGCTGGTTATTTACGTGGGTACAGGTTGATGAAGAAAAAAAAAACTTTCATAGTATCTGTTATAGTAATACAAAGTGCGTGAGCAGCGCCACCTATCTTCAGTTATTCGTAAGTGTTGAGTTCGTTTCCGCGCCGCTAACATCGTTGTAATCATTGTCTTAGTTTAAGTATACTTTATTGCTGTAAAAGGCGCTTTTTTGTCCCATATCACTTCATGTGAACTACGAGTACACTATGTTTTTTTTGTTTGTGTTTTACACTACTTACTTCACTGTGTTTTTTTTTTGTTTTATTCCTGAGCATGTTGTTCAACCTGAAACTATTTATTACAGATATTGCCTTCGATGTGTTGGAAAAAAAGCAGACTCTCTGCAAATGGCCAATTAACGGCGGCAGGACTTAAAGAAAATGTAGTTCTAGAACGTTATGTAAAAAGAAGATGCTCTGCAAATGACCCATTTACGCCCATTAGGTTTTAAATTTAAATGATATATATTCCTAAACGCCATGAACACAAAACACAGTAAAACTTTACAGTACATCCTATTTTCTATTAAACCCATACACTGAACTAAATATGCTTTTACCAAAATTGGATTCGAAAAGGTTTCTAACCTTCTTATAAAAGTAGAAAACGTTTTGGTTTCTTTCTTAAGTGAAATCTTAGAATTGAGTGTATTAAAAGCATTTGTAAGCAGCTCGTTTACCTTCTTATGCTGCACTAAATTAAACTTACATGTATTCTCACGTTCTCACGTCATGAACTCCTTCTTCTATAAAAGTCAAAAGTAATTTATTCATCAGCACTTTTTGAACGCCAAAATGACATAAGAGAGTCCCCCAAAACGCCCGACCTTTACCTCTGCCTAGTGCTTTAGATGGGATGAAGAAGTGGTGCAACAAACTCCCCAGGGTGGTCCCAAGAGCTGACTAGGTACATTTTTATCTCACGAAGCGACGCACACTTTACTTGTGGTAACCAAGTGTACGAACATGCTGTGAATGTGTGCGTAAAGACGAGTAGCATCAGCACATAACACACACAAACTCACAAAAAAAGAAAAAAAATACATAAAAGAAAGAAAATACGCTTATTTGCGGTAAACATGACGCAGACAAAAAACACAAACTCAAAAAAAATAACAAGTTGGGGGAAAATATTCGTCACATCCACGGAAAACGGCCATTATCTTGGACGGTACCGAGAGCTCCTGCGCTTACGCACACATTCAGAGCGTGTTTGTACACTTGGTAACCACAAGTAAAGCGCGAACCGCTTCGTGAGATAAAAATACTATAGCCAGGCACGCAGCTCTTGCAGCCACGAAAATAAACTGTGTGCCTATTTTCTTATAATAAGCTTACGTAAACGAAACCCCTCACATTACCTCTATAACTCGCTTACCTGCTTAAAGAAAGCATAAACATACAAAACTTCTAAGTCCACATGACGGTATTTTTAGCAAGAAACCTCTAACAGGCTGTAACAAGGTGCCCGCGGCGTAACGTGGTGAGAAACTCGAGGGCTTTTCTACTTAATTAACCATACAACTTTCCGAACGAGATAAAACCTACTATGTGCGGACAGAATACAAACATTACACAGTAACTCCGAATGTACGAGTGAACGAATGAACGAAACAAGTTGTTCGTGTAATTCGCTAATTTGATAGTTGCTCACCGTCATTAAGCCTTAATAAAGTTAGCCATTGATCTTAGCGTGCGTTGTAATGAAATGAACAAGGTTTGATTAATAGAAGGTGTTTTTGGCAAGGGGAGGTAGCTATTCTAGGAAATTGGGAGTTACATCCTGGATTTATGTCGGAGAGCAGTTTAGATACGAGCGTGTAAAATTTACCTTGTCCGAATACCAATTGTCTCCTGCAGTAAGCATGCAGCAACGCTCTCAGCAAAATCCTGTCGTTTGCAAGTGATGACTTTTATACGAGTGATCCGAAAATTGGACTCCTTCCCGTATCGTAGCATAAGTTCACAAATTACATTGATCTCGAACGCCAAACGAGAAAAGGAAGATCGTAACTAATATAAAATACCACAGATTTCTCTCTTGATTTTCCACAATTCTAGAACTCGTTTATTTCTGCGAAAAGTACTACGTCTTCCCGGCTACCGGCGCTCCTTAACGACCAGCGCCATCTAGTAATTCTCGCCGGAAGCAACGATTAAATGTTCGTTCCAGGACACTTTGCTGCGCTAAAATTTATACGATGACATATTAAAGGTAGTGTAAAGGTACTGTTGGTGGCAATCTTTCACAAACCACATATCCCAGGCTTAATTGCATTGAACAATTTATTGCATAGCTGAAACAAGCCGGTTTTGTAATTACGCAGGCTGCAACCCTAGCTCTGACAGGACAATTAACTGTTACCAAAAATGACTACATTTGTCCGTGAATTTCTGATTAACTCGATATTTGTTTTGGGTTTTTGTAGAGGGTTGTGGGCAGTTTATTATTTGATAGCAAATGAACGCGCTGAAATAAAATGGGATATCACAAAAACTTAAAAAAATACTGAAGTTAAGCTCGTTATAGTAGCTATTGCTAAAGTTAAACCATAGTGTGATAACCTATATACCTACAGGGTCAAATCAAATTTGCTAGCAAAACTCCACGGACGTGATGGATATCGATATCTAAACACGATAAAACACAAAAAGAATAATTTGGCGATTTTTTGTGTGGTCACCGACCGCTGTTAGTGTAGTCACTTGATATCAGTTTCAAAATCAGCTTTTTATGTAAACTTCACAGACGTGATAGGTATAAATATCTCAACACGATAAAACAAATGAAAAAACACTTTTAATACTTTGATTGTGTTTAGATATCGATACCTATCACGTCCGTGGAGTTTCGCTAGCTAATTTAATTTGAACCTGTATAATAGGTAACTTGTACATTTTTAAAGAAGAATTCTTATCAGTTATTATTCAACAGATTTGTGGCTTCATTCATGCGGCAAAGAGCCAAGAATTAGGTAAATTCAAAAACTTTCCTCAAAAATGGAATCCCAAAATGATTTTACAACGTAATTGTATTAAACGTTGAGATGGCTGGTATAACCAAGGTTATGAGCCCTGCTTGTGACACAGCCTACGCCCTGACTTGACAATCATACGGCTCGTTGGACTACTGGTAATTAAATGTACTCTGCGGCAGAAACTTAGCTCAAATAAACATTTTCCCAACTACACGATTCATGAAACGTTTAAGTAACGAAATTGTGTAATCGTATTTTGTGGTTTTATTTAGTGGCTCGGGAATTCTTTGAATTTGTAAACGCCTAGGTTTTTTGCTGTAATATTTTCATGAAAATTTGTTATTTATTTAGAAAAGAAGATAACTAAAATGGTTTATTAAATATATAGATGTTCCGTCAAACGTTATTTAAATGAACAATTAACAGAGAAAAGTTTGGTTTTGTACGCTCGACGACATATTATCAAGCTATAGGTACCTACATATCCAGTATAAGCTGACTTCTCATTGCACAAAAAGCCAAAGTCAATGCGAGGTCAGCTAAAACTGAAAATTTATAGCTTGATAATTTCGTCGTCCTACTAACAAGAATTATATAGAATCTTTTTCTCACATTAAAATAAATAAAAAATGGATTTAAGATTTTATGTATAATTAATATGAAAGAATCACGAACTGTAATTAGGCCTTATAAAACATGAACATACTTAAAAATTAATAAATCACTTATTCAAGCACCATGAACACAGCTACATCGTTGTGCCAACTATGTTGCCAGTAATAAATAAACGTCCACAGTTATTTATTATTCTCGCTCATTAATTACTTAATTGGCTAATTGATGCGTAATGCAGTCCCGCTGTGGTATTATTTACGCAATTATTGTTAATACACATTTACATTAATAATGCAATTCAATGACAGTTTGTTTAATTGGACAACCTTTTTACTCTATGACCAATTTGATGTTCTTTAACATTCATGATAGGTACAGACGCCAGCACAAATCAAATCGCAATCTGTCAAATTTCTTTAGTAAATTTTCAACTTTATCACTAAAGCATTAGGTTCAAGGTTGATTGGGAAAAATTGACAGTTTCGGGCAGCTTGATGTGCTGGCGTCTGTATGTACTCTAGGCCCGTTGCCAAGATTTTCACTGCCTAAAGGAAGGCACTCATTACGAGACTTACATCTACGACTATCTTCATTCACGTCGCAATCCTTTTGGAAATCAGGTTACATAATTATATTACTTGTAAAAACGTGGCCTTTTGAGCAAGATACGTCAAAAAAAAATACTTACACGTCGACTTTTAACCGATGAAAAAAAAGGAGGAAGTTCTCCTTTTTTTTCATTGGTTAAAAATTAAACATGCAGCTTCTTTGGTATTTAGTAGAAATAGGTGAAGCTCAGAGTTCCGAAATTTCTTCTCAAGAATCAGACAGCTAGGAAATACCGGCGCTATCTATGTAGTTTTAAAATATTAACCAAAATCATCAAAAGTCACTATAAATATCTACACACAAAATTAAACATCATTTAATTTCAGTCTTATCCTTTTCACATCACCTTCTCTAAACATGATAAAAACATGCATTTTACCTATAAAATAAAATCGATTGTATGCTCTTTAATAAAGTAATAAAATAAATCGTTCCACTCCGCTGCACGATGGCAACACAAAATGTCAATTTTAATTTTATTCAGCAACCACCATGTATGTTTACGACAAAGCGCTTTAGCGGCTAATGGGTTGAAAAGTTTTTGTACCGTTATTAAAAAAGATAAATCAGCGCTTTTAATAACCGCTTTTATTGGAAATATTCGGAAATTATATGAGTGAAAATATTTTTGGGAATAATGGGTAAGGTTTTTTGCAAAAGAGACGTAGAATATTACACATAGCCATTTTCTAATAGACGAGTAGGTACTAATCAAATTGAAATAATAAATAACCTTTTCACAATAATTGTGACATTATTTCAATTTATTTTGAAGTAGGTACCTGTCCACCAATAGAAATGTCACATTTACATAACCTATAATAAATAACTAATTGTACAACTCTAAATTTAACATGAAACATCAGTACCTAAGTATTGAAATATTAATAGAACATTATTTAAAGAAAAAAACTTCCTCTTAAACCTCCACATTAAATAAAAACTCTTTCAAGCCGACTTCGCACCTACAATATTATCAACCTAATTACCCAAAACAGGTTATTAAGAAATACTTTAATATTCACAACAAGCAGCCCGAAATAATTATCTGTAATAAGTTCATACATTCCCCTGATAGGGAAACTTTTAATCTGGCTTATGAGCCCCTCGAATTAATCAACGCAAAGCTATGAAGGCGAGGCACCTCCTTTGAACAACCTGACAGACTCCTTAAGGCTTCTTGATAAGTTGAACAGAGGAAATACACCTTTTTGTACCAACATGAATAATAATATAAGCACAGAGAATTATTTATTGGTTGGTACTACACATTTTGCAAATGGCTTTTGTTTAATTTGAATACAATCTTTGTCGTAATTAAAAGATTTGCTACTTCAATAGCTAAATGAAAGCATTTTTCTAATGCAGCCATCAAAATACATAAAAATCCCTAAACTTTAATTATAAGAGTGTTCTGTCAGTATTTGTGAATATTATACCAAATTCGTGTGTATTAACTACACACATACATACATAAACTCACGCCATGTTCCCATGGGTAAAAAACAGAGAAATAATTTCTTGATAATTTTAATGAAGAAATAAACTTTATTGTACAGACGCCACCAGGTCAAGCTACCCGAAACTGTCAAATTTTCCTAATCAACCTTAATACTAAACCTTAATACTTGAGCGATAAAGTTGAAAACCTATTAAAGAAATTTGACAGATTGTAGTAGCTTGATGTCCTGGCGTCTGTACTACGTCATGTAGAAAAGGAAATACTAATATACAGAGAATAATGGTTGGTACTACTAATTTAGTAAATGGCTTTTGTTTGATTTGAATACAATCTTTGTCGTAATCTATACGCTGCACATGTGACTCCCGGGTGTAAAGTAACAATATTAAATAATTATCTTTCATTGTTCAAAAATGGAGGAATTTTGTATTGTTTCTTTGTTATTCATAGTTTTTAAACTCTTAATTACTTACTAATTGACATACTTACACAAACATACATTTGCTCACACCTTTTACCCATGAGAGAAGGCAGAAACCACAGGAAGCCACCTAATACGATCCTAACATACTCCTTTTGGTTCGTTTACTTTCTACTTTCACATACACGCACGACAGTTGCAAGCAGGTACCACAACGCGCCTGACCTTTCTGAAAAACTTTCCGTTCCAATACCATAAAAGGTATGTAAAGAAAACCGCCCTGTTCTTTTCTGTATCCAAAACCCCAATACGCGTAGCTACCAGCCCGTTGACACGCAAATTGCTCACTATGCTTTCATCGGTAATATTTCAGTAGTTAATCCAATAAACCTTGTCGGCTTGACGACTCTATTATTAGCTGTCATTAGTTGTCAAGCTGCCAAGCTTTCTCGACTGCAATAAGCTTGAATAATTAAAATATTTGTGATCGATCGGCGGTACTTATGGCTTCACGGGTTATTGCTATTGTGCGTGATTTCTATGAAAATGATTGCCTGCTATAAAAAGTATTGTCTGTACCTAGTAGAGTTTTTTTTTTTTCTTTCGGTCATTCTGCTTCTTAAGGTGCACCCACACTTTGTAACATAACATGTTATTACATGTTTCTATAGAGAGGTTAGCAATGTTTCATAAAAGTTTATATAGCATAATCTGGACGCACCCATAAATAAAAAGGTAAGCTACTAAAATTCGAAT
Organism: Apamea epomidion; assembly: GCA_947507525.1. Lineage (NCBI taxonomy): Eukaryota > Metazoa > Arthropoda > Insecta > Lepidoptera > Noctuidae > Apamea > Apamea epomidion. Next base: position 13,528,042 of record OX382230.1, on the reverse strand, counting down.
TTTATTTACATCATACATTGAAAATTACTTAAAGAACCATTGAATCGATAACGAGTCCAACACTAGGTAAATACCTACCTACTTATTTGATTTTTTGCATTTGTATCCACTGAATAAAAATCTTAAATTAATTCATTCACTAACAGACAACGCTCTATTTTGCACAAGACTTTCTTATATAACGAAGGTGGGCTCTAAGGAATAATTTAAGAAAATTCACCCCCTAAAGGAGTTACCTAAGGGATGAAAATTTGTTTGGAAGCTAGTCATTTTTGTAGATAGGAAATCTCATCGGGTACATGGCATGTTTTTATAATAGGTATTAGGTAATACGGGCTGGTGTTTGCAACTCCACGTCAAAGCACGTATTTTGCGTACGGGTGGGAAAATCGATTATTTCATCCAACCAGCTCCTCAAGGAAGGCCAGCAAGAACAGCGACATGTTTCTTAATAAAACGCTATTTTCTTTCAAATATTTGTGTCATGAAGAACTAATTAGTTCATACCAATAATATATACCTCCAACATCTTTCGAGTCTTGAGTTGTTAAACCTTCTTTCCTTCCTTACAGCTCAATTTTTTCCCGCCAGCGATTACAAATTCGCGCCACCACTTCATATTACCGTCACCCCAAAAAATACATCAGCTGAACCCACATATGTTTCGTCTCCAGATAATGTCGGGCGATGATAGCGCTGCATTATTGCCAGGGGCCACCGCTTAACGACGAAGGAAACTCATTAAATACGCGACAATTTATAGCCTTCCAGGGGACTGATGTTCTTGCGTACCGCTTACCTCGCCTTAGTCAACCCTTTTGGGTTTCTTCAGACAGACGATACGGACACTGGCTTAATTTGTGGGAGTGAGTGATGAGTTTTTGGTGACTTTTTTTTTGTGTTTTGTTGACTGGACTGAGGTTGCAAAGATAAAATGGCTTGGAATATGGTGAATCACAAAAGAAGGTAAGGTACGCAAATTAAACTGCAAACACTACTACTAGTAGTACTATTAATCTATATATATAAAAATGAATCCCTATTTCCCTTGGTCACGTCATAACTTGAGAACGACTTTACCGATGTCATCCATTTTTTTAAAGATTTCTAATACTTTGTAGAAGGTTCTTACGGAAAAAAAAAATAAGAAAGTTGCTTCACGCGGACGAAGTCGCGGGCAAAAGCTAGTAAATAATAATTTGCCTATCCTAGACCCCTGAAACCTTCAGAATGCAGTCGTTACTTCACCATCATTCTCCTGCCCTATTTATTTGGGGTCGTCGCAACATGTCTTTTTCTTCTATACTTCTCTATTAGCCACAGTATATTACACAGTAATTACTTAAAATGTATTATTAGGTAGGTTACTTATCAAATTGAAAAATTACCTTCTCGTAGCAACATAGCTTGAACCAATAAACGAACTCACAGTACGAGACTTATCAATGACCACTTCCCAATCAAGAAACGAACATTAAAACGAATTAATTCCCAACCATCTCCAATAAAGATAAAACACGCCAAAGTAGGAGTTCGAAGTTAAATCTTTAAAAACCAAAGCTGTCTGTAAAGTTGAACAAAAATCGAATTAATTCAGAAATCCACTTTGAATTTGAATTGCGTAACGCGAAACTTTAAAATTGCCATTGTGTACCTAAATTAAACTTTCCTCTTGGTCCCGTTCAAGTTTCCAATGATAACATTAACATTTGAACCTTTGAGATTGAACTCTGTAACGTAGGAGTCGGTACGATTTAAATCAGTTTATTGTACCTACCTAAGTATTAATAGAGAAACAGAGACAGACTCGTAGCCGGTGGCATTCTTTAGTTTCTGCCTACACCCATGGGAAAAAAGCGCGATTTTATAAAAGGGTATGAGAATAATAATAAATAATAACAAAAAAAAAATCCAAATAACCTCCATTCTGTAAAGTCTTGACATTAGTCAAGACTTTGAACACAAATATTTTACCTGACGTAGTACAATAAGGTGTATTTCCTCCATTAAACTTATCAACAAGACTTATTTCTCTGATTTTCTCCCATGAAAAAAATGAGTGAGTTTATGTATGTATGTATTATAGACAAAAATAGACAAGAATTAGATATAATATTCACAAATACTGATAGAACACACTTTATTAAAACTTAAGGGTAGAAATGCTTTAATTTATAAGCTATTGAAGTAGCAAATCATTTAATTGACAATTAAAATGCTTTCGTATTAGATTACCTAAGGAACCTACACAAGCCTTCATTATATTGACTCAGAGAGTATAAGATAACGTTCGAAGTAAATGAACAAAACAAAAATTAAGCGGACAACCAGGTACCTACAATAATACCGTACAGGAAAGAAAATACATCCTGTAAAGATTGTTAAATAATAAAAGGAAAGCACAACCAAAGTAAAAATGAAAAGCGAACAAAGAAAGCGACATGAACCAAATGAATACCCAGATATCATATTACAAAACAAAACAACATTCGGTCGTTTGTCAGAGTTATTACAAGAAAATTATAACAAGGATCCTTTTTTTCTTTAATAAAACCAAAGAGAAATGAGTTCGTTATTTACATCAACGATCGGAGAGCGGAAGATAAAAATCTTTTATCTGGCCTCAATGGATATTTGTGCCTTGATCTCAAAGAAAAATTTCACCTAATTACCGCGGCATCCAGCTTCAGGCGTTTCGGCGAACCGTCCCTAAAAGGGAACGATGCAAATAATTTTCTGAAGAATATTAAAGATTTGCGGATGATTTAAAAATAAAACGCGGTTTAGAACAACAATTTTTAATTATACCTTAATGTTTGGTGAGGAAAAATGTAGGTACCGTACGGCAGCGGCGATGAGAAATTACGTAACGAGATTTATCCCTGTTACTTGGTAAGTATTTCCTGGAAAAATTATCTTCAACATTTATAAAAGTTATTAGCGTATTTTTTTATGTGTCTAGATGTAGTAGCCTCATTGGTTGAGACGCTGAAATGATATGATTTTGAACATCTAGACTAATAGGAATATTGATCCAAATACCACGTGTGGACGGCCATAGAATAATAAATGTTACGAGTATCACTGGCAATACTATAGAAAAGCAAACTATCAAATATCGTCAACCAAACATACGAGTACATCCCAACATATAACCCAAACAACGAAAAAAATTGATTTTTTTTCTGTTAAAAACCAGAGAGTCAGGCACTACTTGTCTGGCATTTTTGCTAAACTGGGCCTATTTGGTTCACAACGTAGTTAACACTTTTTATTTGTTGACTGTTTTTTTAACTTATAGTATAATTATGTTGGGTTGTGTGTGCCTTTTAGTCTGTGCTACATAAATATATTTTCTTTTTATCAGACAATCTAAATAGTACTGTTAGGTTGATTATGATCAATGGGCCGACTATCAATGGGTTTTGCCAATCAGCCGTCTATACTCCATTTGGGATAAGATTAGACACTTAAACAAACCTTTTTTACAGTCCGTTCAACTGATTTTAACTTCTATTCCATAGGCATAAGGATGGCATTAAAAGCAAAAAAGTGGTTACAATAACAACTATTTACTGCAGCTGCCATTTGTCATGCCACTAACGCAATAGAAGTCAAAATCGGTTGAACGGACTAATAAAGGTTTATCTAAATATCTAATCTTATTCCGAATGGAGTATAGTTATAGTGACTAATTGAATAGTTACCTATTATGTATTTGATCGATTTTTTGTTTGAAGACTACGTGATTATAAAGGAAGTTTTCATCCTTTATACAATTGGACATAACGATGCTGCTCCCCAACCTGTAAAACTGATCCTCCTCCAAATCAGACAACATTAACCCTTTGATAAAATATAATCTTCTTAGACCCTACAATTGATACACCTTAAGAGAATACCTGACAGGGGCCAGGGGTTCAATGAAGCTAAGGTCGATATAATCAGCCTAAGATACGGGTCCTATTCAGTCGCGGCCCAGATTGAATGATAATTAGCACCCCTGGCTTCTGGGTGATTAAGCGTTCAGATAAGGCTTAATAGATTGGAGGTGATTTATATTACAGTTTGTATCGGTTTTACAGGAGATGGGTTTCTTTTGAGCCAAGAAAATTGTGTTTAAGGTTGGGAAAATTATCTGGGATTTTCATTATATTGATTTAGGAAGCTTATTTTGTACTAATCATGTGGAGTTTCTTGATCATTCTTCTCCATACGAAACTACCTTTTGGAAGGGGCAATAAGAATCAATTCTATTTTCTTGTAAATTTTGACGTACTAAAGTACCTTCTAAATGCCCGTTTTTATGTGACTGACTTTGACATATTTTGAGCCTTGCTTGAGTCCAAAATCTGGAGTTAATATTTGGGTATTTTTATCCCCTAAGTACTCTCAAATATCACAAGACATCCACTGCTGGAAATAGGCCTCGCCCAAGGATTGTTACAGGTTCTATGCCTCAGACATTCAGAATTCCCGCGTTCTTCCACTAGGTAGGCACCTTGTGGGGACAACCTAATAACTAAACTTATTGCAGTCCACTGCTGGATATAGGCCTATCACTCTTAACTATCAAATACAATTGTAACTGTTGTAATAAGTTTGTAACGGGGTTGTAAGAGACGATTTTCTTTAGAGGCTAGAATTTTTTTTGCGCAGTTATCGAGTTTTATTGATTTAGGAACTTTATTTTGTACCAATTATCTTTTGAGCCTTGGTTTTGTCCGACATATTTAACCATTCAGTATTCTTTTTTCACAACAGGTATAGTGCGGCCGACGAGAGAATGCATTCTTGAATTTGATCGTTATTAGTTACTAAAATTGTCACACTGACAGGTGTCAGAAACGTATTGTCCCGACGGCCGGACTGTAACAAAATTATAATTTTTTTGATTATGTATATAATCATTATTTCTTCACTTATTTGAGGTCATCTTACGTACTTAGCTTAGCTTCAAAGTGTAAGTTCATTTCACTCAGAAATCATCAAGAATATCCTAGGCTCTGTCAAGTTTAATCTACTTATAAAAACATTCATACCATAACTACGTCTACTGTGTTAAATATTTTACCTCCAAACCCTCTTAAAACTAAAGTAGTATTCCTAAAAGGGTAACAACCCGTAAAGTTGGCATAATCCCATTAAATTTTCCCTCACTATGATTTCAATTAAACGTATCATCCAAAGCAGCCATTATGTATGACGTGGAGACACGTTCTAAAGTTAAATTGCTCTAATTTGCGCCGTGCACCTTATTGCAGCCCCTTTTCAAAGCCACTGCGTCGGGATTTATTCTAGTGGTGGACGGTGTTTGTCGATAAAATTATGAGAAATGTCGATAGTTTTGTATAAGCTGGTAGCTTGTATTTTCTGTGTTGAATAAAAGTTAAACGATAAAAGAAAGGCAATTAGGTACCTAACTAAGCGATCGCTCATGTTAAGCTATACTTGCCGCGGTCGGTCCACGGATGAGTATACTGCCTGTTACAGACCCATCTTCCTACGCAGTCAAAAATATTCAGAGAATATTTATTTACAAAACTCCGCAGAGAGTGCAAAATTATTATTGAACCTCTTTAATATTTTCCTGGCGGCTTAGACCCAGAAGCTATCCCAATGGAATTATATAATGTTTCGAGATAGAAAGCGCCTGACCTTTCCTTTGTAGGCCAATGGGAAGGCCAAAGAGCATTTTTTATGCTAATGTTAGGATGTTTCTTTATTCAGAAATTAATTAAGTTGTTCGTTTCTACGTCAGGTCATGATTAATTAACACATTAATAAGACTTTTCTACTTGTAATTATAAAATTATAAGGATCAAACTGTTATAAATCGAATTAAAATGAATAATGCCTTCACCATCGAATGTAAATGTGGTGCTGTTCCACAAACTGTCGTCCGCACGTCACAGGAACTGATGGACGTTAGTGATGGCACCAAACACGTAGCTGAATTCTGGGCCAAGTCCATTTAGATTGCCATCGACACGCTAAGTAAAAGAAGACTATCGAATATAATAAAAAAAAAATCTGTCTGCCTGTTTGTTCTGGCTAATCTCTGAAACGGCTGGACCGATTTTGATGGGATTTTCACTGGCAAATAGTTTATGTTATAAAGCGTAACTAAGGCTACTTTTATTTTAGAAAAAGAATTAGGGTCTGCAAAAAAAAACCCATGAAATCCAATTTATTTTCCAACATACACGCAAACGAAGTCGCGGACAACTAGTACCTAAATAAATCTTATCGACACAAGTGATCTCTATCCGCCACCACAGTTAACGGATGCGTCCGCATTTTTTCACCCCCCTCTATTTACGATGTGATTTTCTCCATTTTGCTTTTGAAAGCGCATCGCCTTTGAACTTGTCTGAATTATTTAATCGTTTAATAGAATTACACGATCCCCTATCTGTTTCTCAATACGACCTTCCCCTTAATTGGCTCGCTATGAAAATGTTTATCTTCGACTTTTTGTGGCTCTGTATAGATTTCTTTTAAAAGTGCACTATCTTGTTAGACTTTCATTAACTTGCAATGGAATTCATGGAGAGTTTTCTCAGAAGCCAATTACGAAGGTATTTTTATTTAAAATAGTCTGTAAGAGGATATTAGAAGCTTTTAAGTTTCATAAGGTATGGAACCGTCTTGTGGGTAAATTAACTCTCAAATTTTTAAATACTGATATAAATACGTACCTATAAATTAAATTAAATTATGTGTTGTCAACAGTGGGCTTAGCACTTAGCCCACCGAAACTCGTCGTTCGTCGAAATCGTGTTACACAAAAATATAGGGTCAAATTCAATTAGTTAGCGAAACTCCGCATACGTTATGGATATCGATATCTAAACACAACAAAATATTTTTTTTTTTTTGGGTCTACAGCCGTTGGTAATGTAAGTTACTTGAAGTACGAGCTGAGGAAATAAGTTTCTTAATGTTTTGTCGTGTTACACTTTACGTCTGTGAAGTTTACATTTAAAAAAACTGATGTTTAAACGAATAGTTTAAATAACTGCATTACTAAAATAAATTCATCAAATTATATTTTTTTGTGTTATCATGTTTAGATACCGATAATCGTCGCGTGTGCAAAGTTTAGCTAGCTAATTTAACTTGGCCCTGTATAGATATTACGAACAATTACTTGTTTAATTAATTATTTGTTTAATGCCCAATGTACACAGCCATAGTTACACGCTAGGCTAGTGTAGTGTAGTACGCTTAAACTAGTGAGTAGGTACATGACCCTGTTAGGGCGCAGCTAGATAACTTAAAACTAATAATATTCTAGTGAGTACCTAGGTATCCATTTTCATATATAAGGAACTTTCAAAATTAAAGTATTATAATTATTAATTAAATTTATATTTAGCTTTATATATGAAAATATTATAATTAACACACAGATATATATTTGAATACTATTTTAACATTTCCTTCCATTTCTTTATGACGAAAAGTATCTACCTACTAACAGCATTTTGCTCACAAATTATGTAACCGACACCGAATAATCAGCGACAGATTTTCAGATCACCAACACACGCACAAACGCACATCCAACAACGGAATAATTAATGAAAATCAATTACGAAATCGGGTATATTCCCATGAATGCAGCTCTTATTTATATCAGATATAGGCATAATAGTGCTGAAAAGCGGTCATTCATCAACCCTGGCACTAGTCACGGCCTCAATCGAGGCTTTAATCAAGGCTTTAATCAACGCGCATCGCATTCAACAGATTTGCAGCCAGTTATAATCATTATAGCCGCTAAGTGGGACGGTATTAGTAGTCCACATTAAATCAGGTGAAGCGCACTGCTGTCTATTTTGAAATAAATTGTGGGGCAATATTGATTGAGTATTGCTGTCTCTTTTATTCTTTTTATGTTGTGAGCTGGTAGAAATATAATGGTACAAAACGGGACAAGATTTATCACCAAGATATACAAAGATATGAAACTATATACAATCTGCGATTGAATTTTAGAAGACAATACACGGCACACGTATGTTTCGATTGTATGAAGCTTGGTGCGTTTTGCAAATGTTCTACAGTGACCGCTCAAGAACTGTTGAAGAACTGCTGAAAAGCGGTCGTTCATCAACCCTGGCACTAGTTACGGCCTCAATTGACGCTTTAATCAACACGCATCGCATTCATCAGCTTGCACTGACTGGACTGGTCCACTCAAATATGTGTGGTAATTTCCTCAAAAGACCATTTCAGACATCAATCTACATGGTCTTCATAATGATCTGACCAAGGTTATCTCTGGACTTTAAAAGTGACTAAGGCCTCTGAGTTTGTTTCGGCTCTTCTTCTTGGAGTAACAATGTAACTAGAGTTCCAATGTAACTACTCCAAGAAACGCCGACCTCATCTAACTTTTTTTTTTTTGTAATTTGTGGTTTAAAAGTGATTTCGATATCCTATTTACAGAATAAACAATTTCGTTTCAGATTTGCAGCCAGTTATAATTTATTATGGCCGATAAGTGGGACGGGATTAGTAGTCCACATTTAATCAGGTAAAGCGGACTGTTGTCAATTTTTAAATAAATTGTGGGGCAAAAATAAATTGTGGGGCCATATTGATGGAGTATTACTGTCTTTTTTACTACCTAAAACCTAAATTATGTTACCTAAATAATGGTACAAAACAGCCGATCTATTCTGCCGAAAATTGCCGTGAAAACTTAGGTCAAGTGAGCTCGAAGTTAGCTGTCAATAGTATGAATTCCTAGCATCGGGTGGAGTGACAGTGAGCTCTATTAAGTATTCACGGTGACAATTTCTCAGAATAAACCGGTAGGACAAGACTAGACATCACAAAGATATAGATATCAAAGTTCATACAATCTGCGATCGAAGTTTGAAGGCATTACGCCCTTTGTTTACACATTTTTCTTGCTGTGAAAAACTACGGTTTATTCGCCGTGTGTAGGCACGGTCGTCAGTGATGTATGGAAGCTTTTTCACGGATACGTCTTTTCTACGTTTTATTTTCATTAGTAGAATAAAATAGAGTGTTTATTTTTGAATTTTTGGCTGGTTTGATTCTTGTCGAGTAATCTGTGAAAACAGTTTTGATTCTTTTAAAAAATAAAGGAATTTTTCCTTTGAGTACAATAATCTATCTTAAGGATTTAAAGTGGTTTCCCTTCAAGGCCATTGACTTTTTCCACCCTGTATACCTACGCTCGACTCGTGAAACTTTGTGTCTTTTGGATGTAATATTTACCCTCAGACCAATGTTCCAAAGTGAACGTTTAAGAACTGGAATAACAGTGTCATTTGATGATTTCCCATACTGAAAAAAAAAACAGTGTTTATATGTAGTTCTGTTTAGAAAGAAAGAAAAATACGTTTATTTGCGGCAAACATGACGCGGAGAAAAAACACAAAAAAGAACAAGTTGAGGGAAAATATGCGGCCCATCCTTGCAACACATCTTGGCTCACAACCGTTGCTACAAAAGAGAGCCAATCAATCAATTGAACAAAGATCGCAACACGCAAGCTCACTTTAGCTAAGATAAAGAAAAATCAACTATTCATCTAGATATCTTAGAGACGGCAATAGACGGCATTAGAGGGGCCCATGACTAAATAATAACAGCTGCACAGGTCGATCGATCAGGTTAAGTTACGCTTGCCGCGGTTGGTCTGTGGATGGGTGACCATCTTTACATACTGAGACCCCTCCGTGCCTCGGATAGCATGTTAAGCCATTGGCCCCGGCTGTCATTTGTGGATCTTTGACAGTCGTTACGGGTAGTCAGAAGCCCGAAAGTCTGACAACCAGTCTTACCAAGGGGTATCGTATTACACAGTAACTGGGTTTTGGAGATCAGATAGGTCGCCCCATGTAAAATACTGGTATTCAGCTGCATCCGGTTAGACTGGAACCCGACCCCAACATAATTGGGTAAAGGCTCGGCAGATGATGATGGTCTTAGAGACGGCAATCCAAGAGATAGATACCTCCTCCCATTTCAAAGCGTGCCTGAAATAACAAACCTCTATGGCTAATTATATTTGATGCCCGTTATCAATGGTCATATAAAGTCGTCTAGATGGCCCTAACACTCGATTGAGACATTTAACGTTGACGCACCCACTAATTGGGTGAGGACAGGGAGGTGAAGGGACAAATTGCTGTTTTAGGGTGACAATAAATTGATACCGGCCGAGGGAAATTACCATACAACCCCGAACGTATTTCACAATTGCTTTAATTACTGATGCCCGGTGGTGGCAAGTGCCGAGAATGGGTACGTTCACCCTACGTGGTTATGTTTTCTTAACAATTGTTGGTGTAGGCCGCGCCACCCGCAGAACTGGTGTTTAAGTGTTCATTCGAATTCGTAGGGGCAAGGAATTTAATTATTGGTTATATAGGATGAATTATTTACTGCTGTTGTCGCCCCTGAAATCGTCACCCTGTCTTTCCAATTATCTGTTGTAAAAGCCAACTACGGTGAATTTTGACTACCAACACTGGTATATTTATGTTTTTATGTACTTATGTAAGCTTGCTCATGATATTTAGTTTTTCGAATATGTTTATTATGCGCACAGCCAAAATGTGGAACTCTCTGCCGGCGTCTGCGTTCCCTTCCACATTTAACCCGTCTGCCTTCAAAGCAAGAGTGAACAGGCATCTTCTGGGCACGCTCGTTCTATCATAGACCTCATTTATCGCTTTCCATCAGGCGTGATCTAGGTAAAGAGTAATTCATTCAGCAATAAAAAAATTAAAATAAGTATTGAACACAAACTAGGCCCAATGCATGTACTTAATATTACGTCAACAAATTAGTCGGAACACGAAAATAGCTATGAAAGAAATATAAAAATTATAATACAAGAATAATCCAATATTGAATAAAAACGATGATTTCCATCTAGCTCTAGATAAAACTAGGACTTCCACAAATGAAACAGAACACATTGTCAGGACTGGTCACCCCATTGCTAATGAACGCATAGCTCCTTTTTTACCAATCGAACGCTAGAAAAGCTCTGGGGAAACAATGGGGTGAAGATTTTATCCATCACTGTTTGTACCTGCATTGGCAATTGGCGTTCACAATAGAGGAAATCTTTCAATAGATAGATAGACATGTAAAGGATGCTGGAGTTACGTTACTTCTAATCAGCCAGTCATATTTAGCCTATATTGTTGCCACAGCTGCGGCACAGGCCTCCTCCAGAGATGGAGTGGTCTTTAATCGACCACGCGGGCCCAGTACGGGTTGGTAGATGTCACATATATTCGAATTTTTGGTTTGCTCGCGATGTTGCCCTTCACCGTTTTGAGTTACGTTACTTAAATGAACTATTTTTTTTTTGTACTTTAACACATCATCTAAATTGACACAAAAAAATATGTATTGTACATATCAGCATTTTACATCATCGCTACGAGTAAATGTGCTTTTAATTTTACTTCCACTCCGATTTTAATTAAATATTTAGCTTTTGCTTAAGTGTTATTGTAAGCTATAAAAAATAGAACCAATTCCCTTACGTATCAATTTTTATAAAAATACCGCTGCTAACGATAACAAAATCCAGTTAATAAAACAAATGAAATCATTTCAGAACAACAAAACAAAAACCCTCAAAGCGCCCGTTCACTCACACATCACTGACCACTCATTGACTCACTCACACACACACATTACCCATACGTTTACTAAAAAAGACCCATCATAATTGAATGGTCTTGAACACGTGCATGAAAACCTAAACGCACCGTTTACAATCTACGGGGGTCGCTACCCCGGGGTTATTTTGGCCGACTATAAATTAATTTCGGCACAGGGCACTGCAGTTAAGCCTCCATACATTTTAATTGCTTCCATTATCGGCTATTCTGCAAAATGGCGAGCTGATGACAATGGAACCCACCCCATGACAGTGTTTTGATAAAAGACTTTATTAGGATTAATTTTTGTGTGCACAAATTAGAGTGCAGTAATGTTTTAAGTAGTTCGGTTTTGTGGTTTTATACTGGCCATATCGCACGTGTTATAAAAATCAAAATCAAAATATTTTATTTCACATAAACCTACATGGGCACTTATGAAACGTCAGAAGCTAGGTGCACGGTTCCAATTGGTCGTTTCCTACTGAGAAGAGTTGGCAAGAAACACCACTCTTTTAAAAATAATTGGCTTTTACAGTGTGTTCAAATTATAATGTTAATAAGTAGATATGAAAGGAAAATGTAAGCCTGTGAACCAGTACCAGGTACTTAATAAAGTAGAAAATGGTCTACAATTCTAAATATGATTATGTTGACCACATAATTTGTTTCTGAAAGAAGAGTGGAAAATGTGACCCTCTGTCCAGCAGTGAAAGAATAATAAGCTTCTAAATACGTCGACAGAAAACAACAAAGAGAGAAAGTTGGAAATTGATTTATCATAACAATCATGCTCAGACACAGACTACAACAATGTATGTTTTCACTTTTTACCATTTCCGTGAATGCTAAAACCTGCCCTCAACATTCACCCACGAAAAAAGGCATCGGAAACAAGGAAAAAAGGACCAAACCCAAATATTCACCCCACCATTGTTCCTAATTAAATTCATAAAAATATCCAATCTTGTGTATTCAGATGGCCTTTTCACAAAAAGTAAATGTATTCAATATGTTAATTACGTTTAATTGGGATTCGTTTCAGCAACGCGATCGACCTGTCGAAAATAATTGAATTATTCAATTGCAACCAAAAACAATAGTACGGGATCGTGTTACCGTGTTTATACTTTACGTCATAAATTAGTACAACCTTTTTCTATACTACGTATGTATGTAGCTCAGAATAAACTGGAATACCCGGAAAAAGAAAAGATTTTATTAAACTTCGTCCATATAAATGAACATCACAAATACTTTTTAAGTAAAATTCTCATGAATCCGTATCTTTCAGTGCAAGATTATACCTCTTTATACAAGAAATAATTTCAACCAGTGCGTAAACTGTAACCATGAATCCCAAGTGTAGAAATTTTTCATCGGTTATAAAAAAAAATAAGTGGCTCCATGCATTTTGACCGCGTAGGTATCGTAGGTCATCGTTAGCAACACAGGAGTAGCAAAGTATGTGGAACTCTCTGTTTTCACTTTTCTATGAAAAAACAGATTTTTTTTTTGATAACCGACGAGTTATTTCTACACTAAGAGGTCTAGAATCTTATTCTGAATGCATGGTTACAGTTTGCGCACTGGTTAACTTTTTTTCATATAATAATAGTTTAGATGATCAGTTAGACTATCACAGAATATGCAAAATTTAAAGATCTTCCTTTTTGCGGTACCCAAACATTGCCTGCAGACACCTCGGTAAAAAACCAATTCCGTTCAACAGACCACGTCCCAGAACCGCAAGTACATTCATAGGAACTAATTAAAAGCAATAATTACGAATAACCACTCGCAGTCATCCTTTTACATCTTCATCCCTTTTGCATAGTTCCGAGGCTGGCTGACAAAGCAAATCCAATTGTCATTTTCTCATTACTGGTCTCTGCTGTCTGCCCTTTGTTTCAAACAGAAATACATTGAAAAAAGAAAGAAAGAAGGAAACAATTGTAGACTAGATGCCAGACGGATTTTATTTTTGTTGATCCGCGTAACTAAGTTTGTAGGAAGTTGTGTAAAAAAGATTTTAAGCTGTCTTGTTGAGTGCTTTAAGTTAAGAATCGCTTATTTTTTGCTGTATTTAGAAACTGGATACATGCTAAACAATGAAGACGTAACACTTGCATACCTATGCAAGTGGTGGTGTACAGTCACAAGCACCAACATGTCAACACTTGGCAACATTCAATTGCGATTTTTTCGTGAAATAACGAATGCAACGTTGAAATACGACACATTACATAAACCTATGGGTTCGAAAATGCTATGTTCGTAACAACATAACATTTCATTAAAAAATAAAGGAGTAAATCGCTCTTGAATAAAGACGAGTGTATACATACTTTTGCTCGTGACTGTGCGCCTTTATTAGGTACTGACCTCAAGGATAACCTTTGCCATGGGGATAGGCAAAAACTACAGAACGTCTCCTGCTACAATCCTTACATACTTACTCCTTTTGCTGTGTTTACGTTCATACATGACGTAACTTGATACATTTCTCTGCTATTTGGCATCTAAAGTTGATTAAACGTCACCGATAGTAATCGATTTTCTTAATACTTTCAGATATTAAACTGAAAATCCACTACACGTTTCAAGACGTCAAATCTTCTGGAATACTTATAAATATCAATGACTAGCCCGTGACTTCGCTCGCATGGAAGTCGTTAGATACACAATATACTAGTATAACAGCCGCGTATTTATAAAACTCCTTTCCACCTTCTTTTTTCCTGCTCCTAAAAGTCGTTGCGTGATGTTAAACAGCCTATTTATTACCTTACTCAAAAATTGGGCCATCAAAGGCAAATATAATTTTTCAAATCTGACTGATAGTTCCAGAGATGCGCGCATTCAAACAAAGAAACAAACAAACAAACTCTTTTTTATTATATACTAGCTGACCCGACAGACGTTGTCCTGCCTTAACTATGAATATACAATTCGAACTGCAATAAATATTAAAAAAATAATTGAAAACAGTGTTTATTGTAATGTTTTTGATACACAACATTTAATTTTAGTTTTGTTTTCTGGCGCGTAAATAAATAGTTGTTCATTAATTTCTTCACCGCAAGCCGGGTGCCATTACATAGACGTGGCTGGTTTATGTTCCGCAACATTATGATTACCGATCCGATTTTTAATTGCAGATTATGAGGTGGTAATCCGTGCAATTCCATCGATTCCATTCAAATTCATTTCGTGCTTCGTGTGGTTCGTCAGTTTGACTTGCACTTATACTCGTATATCTTTGACTTGCAGCATTGCGAGTTCTGCGACCTAAGTTTGTACGTCTATTTGGTGGCATTTTTAAAACCCAAATTCAACTGAAAATAAAAAATTTACTCCTGTATTATGTCATTGTAACCACGTAAACCACGTGTTAGTCTATCAAAACTTACCAAAAATGTATATCAAATTAAACTTTTAATAATAATAATTGCCGTGAACTAACCGTGATGAAAAAACACTTCTAAAAGAACTCACTCTAATTCCGTAAATAACCGCCCGTCCCATTCCGTCTTCTTTATTCCGATTGAATCGACTGTGCAGGGTGTACCTACAAAGAATAAATAAATTATTTTGTCTATATATTCCGACCGATGCAGCTGTTAAACGATATTTTGCGATGTTTGCATAGAGGGAAAATTTTAATAGGATATTTGCAGCACACGATCCGTCAATCGCGCAAACTATCATATGACTGACAGTTATGTCAAACGCGCTTAGGTTACATCAGAAAAGTTTGTATACTTAGTAGTTAAGTTTTCATAAATTTTCTAATTTCCCGCGCAACTTTTTTTGCCCATAAGGACCTTCTACAAAGTATTAGAAAACTTGTAAAAGAAAGATGGATGAAATCGGTAAAGTCTTTCTCGAGTTATGGCGTGACCAAGGGAAATAGGTATTCATTTTTATATAGATATACATATAGATTATTGCACACATTTGTTAAGCAATTGACGCAGACGTAAATACTTGTCAAGTATTTACTTACTTAATTCAAAGTATTGTAACAATAAACACATCATATAGCCCTGACCTAAACCGTTTTAGCATAGCCAAACAACCAGAATAGTGATCAAATAACCTTACCCAGCAGAATACTCCATAACCGCCAAGGTTAGTACAGTCAGCCTCTAAAACATGTATACAAAGACACGAATGCATTATCAACAATCTTTGTTCCATAATATTGTATCAATGTGCAGTACCTAATTGTAGTTACACATTACATACATACATAATCAGCCTATAACGTTGCCACTACTGGGATACAGGCCTCCTCTCGGTGAGAAGTAGTGGGCCGTAATCCACCACGAGGGCCCAGTGCGGGTTGGTAGATGTCACATATATTCGAGTTTTTGGTTTTAGGATATGTCGGTTTCCTCAAGATATTTTTCTTCGCCGTTTTGTGAACAGTAGTAATGAAATTAATTAAACAATGTAAACCTCCTGCCTGGGTTCGAACCCACGACCTACAAGACGTAAGTCGGGGCCTCTACCACCACTTACGTTAGAACTGGAGCGAGCCGAGCGAGCGAAAAGAGCGGTGCTGCGGCAGCGGCCAGCGAGCGTTACTTCCAAGTTGGTCGCAGTTACGTGGCTATTTAGTATTAGCGAAAGGTGCGAGCCGTCGCATGCAAGTTTGACCAGTTCGCAATTTGTCGGTTTGCCATGGACAGATTATAAACTATCGAAAAATAATGCTTTAAATTGTAAATGGTTTGGTGCAGCTCACAATTTTTCGTTAATTTATTTATTTATATGTATTATACTTTATTGTATGTACACCAGAAAATAGATTTAAAAAAAATACGATTATTACTACAAAACATACAATGGGCGGCCTTATTGCTTATAATTCATAATCTCGCGAGATAGATTATAAACTAACGATGTTCATAATTATACGATGACATATACATATTTTTGTGGCTGCCTGTACCGTCAACTCCACCACAACTATACCTAGTTACTAATACAATTTATGTCAATACTGAAAATTATAATTTCAAAGTAAGTTACCAATCGCCCCGGGTATACCATTTGTTATATTTGTTTAGGATTGTTTTTGTTATTCTCTATGTACAGACGCCAGCAGGTCAACCTACCCGAAACTGCCAAACCTTGAAGCTTAATGCTTTAGCGATAAAGTTGAAAATCTATTAAAGAAATTTGACAGGTTGTCGTAGCTTGGTGTGCTGGCGTCTGTACTTACTGAGAATTCTAAATTAGTTTTCGGGTCGGTAGGTACTTAGGTTTGTATAACTGTTTTATGAATATGTAATTGATTGATAAATGGGTAAATAAATAGGGTAATTTGGAGGCTCGATTTGATTATAACCGATAAAAGTAAATAATACCTATGTAGGTACATTCGTCCACGCAAGTTACTGGAATCAGAATCGCAAGCTAATTGAACTTATTTTGTTTAAATATAAAAATACTAATACTATGAATTCGAAAGTAAGTCTGTTTGTATGTTACCTTTTCACGCCTGAACCGCTAATCGTATTTCAATAAAATTTGACAATGAGATAGATGGCATCCTGAGGAAGTATATGGGCTATTTTTTGTCACGGAAATCTGTTTCCATTTCACTTCTGTCCCCATCAGTACACACAGCAAGACGTAATTTCCATGGAAATGGCACAGATTTTCCTACAATACGGGACTTTATTACGAATAACTGGTATCAATACAACATAATGTCATATCAAGCTGTGCAGGCGCCAGACCCCTACCACTCTGGTCATCCCTCCAAGCTATAAAGGACAATCATAGCGAGCCCAGTTGTTGTATGGCTGTTTTTATTTCGTTTGTAGGGTCGTTATTTCAGAGAGGGTAAAATATTCGTTTAATTTTGTTTTACCGTTGTTAAAGGTGAAGGGTACATGACCGAATGGGTGATCCTGGGGAATGGAAGGATAGAAAATGTGTTATTACATGTGCTTGTGTGGAAGGCTAGCAGTTAATCCTTTGAAGGACCCTGGATGAGACACAATAGAAGTTTTTATTGTTATTCCGCCTATTGGCGTTTCGAGTCCCTCAAAGTGTATAATATGTAGCTATATAAAACCAAATGAAAAATTTCGTACCGTTTTATCGATAACATACTCGTACATGATGATATCATTTTCCAACTAAATATACATATAAACAACTTAAATCATCCGCATAAACACATACATAAACTCATGCTCGCGCCTTTTTCCTATGGACCCAAATGGGAAGAATGCTGCAGAAACTAGTAAGTAAGTACGTAATCATTTATTTATTAAAAGACTTAGCCCAGGTTACATCAGTGTTGTTTCAATAAGGGATATATATGGCTATTACAGATGAGAAGACCCCCGCCCTTCAAACTAGGAAAATCCTGTATCTTGAAGGACAGAACGAGGACGAACTACAGAACGCCTTGCTACGATCCTTACACACTCCGTTCATACATCTGAAAGCCAATTCTCCTAATTTAAAACATTCAAAATCTAGTCGCATTCTCATCTCGGCGACAAACAAATGTCAAAAACTTGTCAAAAATGTAGGCAAATTACAGATATTTTTGACAGATAGAGATGAGCGTATGTCTATGATCTGATCATAGACATAAGCTGGTTGCGAGTACTACGCACCTGACCTTTCTGAAGCACAACACTATTAAGATCACTATAATAATATGTCCTACTAAGGTGTCCCCTCCCGGCGTTTCCACTCAAATCTGCCTTGTACCTTTTGTTAGTCGCTTTTCATTCATCGTCTCAACATGTCCAAACCATTTAAGCACTACAACATCTACTATTTCAATGTTTGTCACTACATCTTCTTTCACACACACTACACTTTTATAGTCACACCACACATGCTTCGCAAGGAACGCATTTCCACAGCATTTATTATATTCCGCATAAATAACATCCCAAAACTACCAAACGAAATTCTTCAATACCAAATCTAAAGTAGATATAGTTAATAACTTGTGGTCCTCTGACCCCTAATCCGGCGAAGCGGAAAATACTTGAGAAAACTGAAATAGGTTTATCTTATCCGACCATCAGAAGTGTGTCACAGACTAAATGAACCCTTTTCCTTCAGAGACAAACTAAAAAAGATAAAATGTTCCTTAGCGTACATTAAAGCAGTGTCGGACTGAGAAGAGGCCATAAAAAGGCAGGAACCCGCGAGTCCTTGGGGACGGAGTTGAGTCGGTCCTTCGAGCCGGATTAAAGTATAGAGTGGACAGTCGTAGGAAGTCGTGTCGCTGTATGTAAGAATTTCTTTATAAGAAGGATATTTTTTTAAACCTTTGTTATTATTCCAGTATTACGAGACAAATTACATAATTTTTTTTTCTATTGAGATTACATTACATTCGGCGTAGATTGCCAAGCTCTAGGTTGTATTAGACAAGATATGAATGATTCTGCACAAACAAGACGCACATTACAAAAAAAAATAAACACACTAACACACAGTAACCAAAAGCCTCGTATTCAAAACCTTAAAAGTTTAACAATGTCGTCCATTGCTTGATGTCAGGGCAGGGCACAATTTACATTTACTGGTCTACATCATAACCAAACACAATAAATATTTCGTAATGCGTTGCTACCACTGACTTATATTATACAAGTACGCCATTTTATTTTCGCCATTTTGGCGCTGATAGCAACGTGAGCGTCCGTGGAGCTAATATTTTTCTCATAGTAAACACAAATACACAAAAAAGTGTTATTTCACGATTTAGACCCAAATCATCAGAGACGTACCAAAACAAATGTGTCAATTTTAGTTCCTGAGACGCTCAAACGGGAGCTTTGAATTGGCACAATAACTGTCATTTCGTATAGTTTAATTAGTCCAGCTTACTTGTTTATTAGAAGT
Source organism: Apamea epomidion (assembly GCA_947507525.1). Taxonomy (NCBI): domain Eukaryota; kingdom Metazoa; phylum Arthropoda; class Insecta; order Lepidoptera; family Noctuidae; genus Apamea; species Apamea epomidion. Next base: position 13,508,477 of record OX382230.1, on the reverse strand, counting down.
CGGTGGTTGCGACACTGGCTAATGAGAACAAACAAAGAAAACATAATGCCAATGTCTAAACATCGTAGCACAATGTACAAGACGTTTACTACTAAAAACAATTCCACAATCGTGGTACCAACTTCTCAAACAAACTCATTCCTATCTCTACCTTCCTAACTCTACAGCAACCAACCGATATCGGTCCACGGGCTGCCCTCCGAGCCACCTAGTTACAAGATTTCAAGCGTGAAATTTTATCGGGAGAATTAATCTTCAAAAGTTTCCCGACTCTGCCCTTTTGTCTTAGATGTGCCTGCAATAAAATTTATTCCTATTTCTAATCGGAAACAGATAATTCGAAGGGGAAGAATCCCGTGGGCTCAATGATTCTCGTCCTCATTTAATTCGCCATAGAGGAAATCGGATAATATTGGTAATTATGATAAGTAGGGGACTTATTTATTAGCTTGGTAACTAATATGGCTATATAATTTGACGATGTGTAATTTCGATTTATGTGCTCAGGTACTTACAAAATATAAGTAGATTGTTTGACTTAGATTTAAGAATGGTAATTTCCATTAGCCCTATTCATATTTCCAGTTTGTTATTTTCACCGACGAGAAAATATAATATTTTTAATATAATAGTTATTCTGGTATAATGAGTATTGATGAAAGTTAAGGGCATGCGATATATCTAATACAATCAATGGTATGTAGGTACTATCCGTGTGAACCACAGTTATTAAACATAAACATGGTCTTTATTTTTTTTTTTCTTCGGAACTATATTTTAATTGCTTTTTTTATCCGCTAGTGGGATTTATAGCTCCGTAGGTATGTGCATTATAGCAGGCCCTATCAGAATACCAGTGCTGCGGTATTAATTTTTTAAATATCGAGTCCGTAAGTGAGATCTCGATTATTTTGCTAATTTTTAATGTTCCATTTTTGATTGTTTGTATTTTCTGTGCATGTCCCAAATTGTTTTATTCTTTTTTTTGCTTTGTATGTGTCGTGTAATAATGGAGTTTAACGTTTATATCGGAATAACGAAAAATTGATAACCGTTATTTTTCAAACGTTAAAATAAATGGAGTATAGACTAATCAAATATCAGAACAGACTCTAGCAAACTAATGCCGTCCATCCAGTACTTACATAAAGATCATCAGATTGGCTTTGTTACTTGGCAACTGCCTTAGTTCAACACTAAAATAGCACAGTTCTTGAGACAGTTTCAAGATCCTTAATCTCCAACTAACTTATGGGTTAAGCTGTTTATAAGTACGAACCTAGAACTAGATTTTAGGAACTAACTTTGTGTGGCATGGTTACTAGACGTACTAAGGCAAGAGTCCTAGTTATGCAAATTTTGGTTTAATGAGAGAACTATCTAAGTCTTTAAAGTAGATATTATACACGGTGTAAGGGACATCTACGCGCAAACTGTTATCGTGCATTCAGCACATGATTCTAGACTAGAAAGTTAGTTGGTTCTAGAGTAAAAATGATCGCCAGTTATTTAAAAAAAAAAATTGCTGTTTCATACAGAAGTGCAAAAGGTCAAAATGTATGGAATAGCTGATTCTTATTAAATTAACCGACGAAACATTTTATCGCTAGTGGGTCCATAATCATTGTACTGAATTCATGTTACGGGTTGGGCGTCGATATCTCTTACACCCTGTATAATGTCTTACTAACTTTGATAAACACATTCAGTTATGTTCATGTTTTCAGTCACGAATTCAGGATTATGCAGTAACTTGGTAATAAGGTCATGCATTGCGACTACCAGTGAGGTCAAAACTAGTCAAGCGATCCCGAAACATTGACATGATTAAAACCATTAACAAAAATTCTAAATAGTTTTTTTCTGTTAATGATTTTTATGACAACCAAAGCCAAACCCTTTTCTAACATTAATTTGTTGCATTAAAGTTAGAACGGCTTTCTTTGGGTGGCATAAAAATCAAGAATTTTTGTGCCACCCAAAGAAAGCTGTTCTAACTTTATGCCACCCAAAGAAAGCTGTTCTGACGAAGAAGAAAAATTTGAAAATCCTGGATACATTTACAAAATTAATTAATTCTTTCAAAACATTAAAATGAATACCGCTTAGAGTTGACGAAATTAATCTCATTATGTAGGCGACAGTACTCGGTAGCGATAACCACAAGCTTTTTGTGATTCCAGTGACAAATGAACAGCGCTGAGAGCCGGCTGAGTTGATTTTCACACGTACACCAGTTAAATACAGATGCGACAGTTCTTGTAGGTGGGATTATTGATGATTATATTGTGGCTTTGGCCAATTCAACGCCATATCGGTACAAACATGGCAAGCATGTAATTTATTATCTTATGATATTTTAATGAATACTTGGATTCCGAAAAACAGTAGAGTTGCTTTTTTTTATTGCTCTTAGTTTTCAATAGCAAAGTCAGCCTATAATGTTCCACTGCTGGGACACAGGTCTCCTCTCTTTCAGAGAGAGTGGACCACGCGGGCCCAGTGCGGGTTGGTAGCTGTTACATGTCTTCGATTTTTTGGTTCTAGGACATGCCGGTTTTCTCACAATGTTTTCCTTTTCAATAGCCATGTTTTATTAAAAAAGGTTAATTATATTATCCTACTACTTATCACATTATTATTTGTTGGAGTAGGTAACTCTTGACGTCGCTGTTTTATTTCAAAAATGATTTTTAGTGACGAACAAAATGTCATATTCATAAATATAAATTAAAATGGTCGAGTTCACCACAACCATTTATTTCTATGGGTTTTTCATTTCAACAAAGTTTTGTAAACTAATTTCAGTCGTACATCACTCGCACAAAAACGGTACTCTGTGTTGCCAGTTGTTTTGTAACTCTGTTTTTTCAGAGACAAATGAATGGCGGAAAAACGTAGCAGCTTATCATGTTACACGGCTTCCTGATTGGATGACATTTTAAACTTTAGTTTGAATATTACGTTGTTTTTTTCCTGAAAACTGTGTCTGTCAAATGTCCGTGAATTCACCAACCAACTAACCAAATATAGTTTTGTAGAATTAGTAGGAAACAGGATGTACATCCTACTTCCTACTAATTCCTACTTTAGTAATATGGTAAACGCGAAAGTTTGTGAGGGTGAATGGATGGATGTTTGTTACTCTTTTACGCAAAAACTACTGAACAGATTTTGATTAAACTTTACAGTAATATAGCTTATACATCAGAATAACAAATATAATACTTTTTATCCCGATATTCCCACGGAGTCGATACTTATGCGGGTGAAACCGCGGAGCACTGCTAGTAGAAATATAAAAAAACAGCTTATATATTTATGATGTACACATGTTAAAAATGGTTGCAATGTCCGTAGGCATAATCTACAACCCATTAAAAAACACCAATTAATCTTTGACAATAATTACGCGCACCGGAGTGGGTTCCGCACTTTACGAGGAGTTGAGTAAATGCTCTCTTGCGTGGAACTGTTCATTTAGAACAGAACCTGTTCCGAGTTATAACTGTTACAAATAACAACGTGATTTCACGCGCCCGCTCTAACGCGATTTAATTCGATATGTGTTCAATGAATCTTCGACCGGTTGTTCATTTTGGGTGTTTGGGAATAACTTGATCCTGTACGGGACGGTTGAGGCCTTTTGGAGTATTAGTTCCAGGGATTTAATGCCAACAGTTATAATACCCAGTACCAAAATTTCGAGTGGACTATTTAAAGTGTCGGACAATTTTTTTGGTAATTTGGCTACATAGTAGGCCATTTAAAACATAGTAAGTAGGTCGCAAATAATTACTCTGTACTAATTTTTAGTGAAGTTTAACAGGATTGATATCAATAGGCTATTTTCCTAAAAAAATCTAATTAGTCCGTCAGTTAGATTATGAAAAAATATTGAACCCGTATTTTTTCTTTTGTCAATTATATAAAAAATGATATAATAATATATATAGATATCGCCCGTTAAAGTTCCGCATGACGTCACTTGCTTGCGACACTTTTGCAAGCAAGTGACGTCACGACCCCCCATTCCCAAATTTTGACGCACTTTATCTTTGTAATTTTTTCTTTGATTGACAAAAGAAAAAATACGTGTCCATTATTTTTCGATAATCTTACTGACGGACTAAATATAATAATTATTTTTTTACCAAGGCAACTAACTACCCTATTGTGTAAAACCAAGTTTGCAGCTTCCAAAGACTTGTGCTAACTTTTCGTGCTCGAAAAACTTCGAAATGTTTTGACTTCATTTAGTTTTTGGGTAACATAACTTCTAAAAAGTGCATCCTACGAAAATTTCATATTTTTGAAATATACCAAATTTGCAACCATTTGAGCGTAGCTCTGTAGGTCCAATAGAGCCCGAGATACAGCACTTCAAACATTGGCCATTTCTCAAAAAAAATCTGTGCAATTTGTTGCGACCCTACGCGACTTTTGTATCTACAGTGACTAGCGTACAAGTAACTACATATTTATCACACAAAATAAAAAATAAAAAAGGATTATAGCTAGACTTTGAACATGATTTCTCTTGGCTAAAACAAGCCTATGGCAATCAGAGGTATTCTATACTGACAATAATACTTCTAAAAACAACGAAAGCACCCCATCTTCCATCAAAACCGGCAATGTCTACACGCACTAAGTCCACAACTATCCCACAAGTACAAGAACCTCCCCTGTATTCAGATCACATCACACACGCCACTTTCCAAATCAAAGTAAGACTCAAAGCAAACACTCGTTGAAAATGCGATGTAAATAATAAAAAGGTACGCAAACGTATGTACGTAGAGGTGTGTTACAGTGCGTTTACACTATCCATCTTACCGTACCGATTTTTCTATCTGTAAGCAAATAATATAGGAGAAGTGGTTCGATGTTCAAACAGCAAACGTTATGCAAAAACTAAACTAAAACTTTTAAAAAATTGGCCGATGTCTTACAAACATACATATGATCAGTCCAAGTTAAATAAAAACCCTTCATAAATATTATAAGGAACATTTTATTTTTACTTGGTCTGATAGACGTCGACGACGAGATGTCCGCTCCTGTGATCGAGAACAGAAATCAATCGTCTGTGGTTTTATATCAAGAAGTATGCTCTTGATATAAAACCACAGACGATGGTTTCAGCATCCCTTTCGTATTGGCAAAAATCAGGGGACGTATCATACTATTGCTTCGTTTACGTTCATACGAGTATATCTGAGGAGCAATTCTCGTAATTTTAAGAACGTTCACAGTCTGATCTCAGTCTCAATCTATCAAAAAATACTTCTAATTTCCCTAGATTTTGACAAGTTTTTGACATTTGTTTGTCGCCGAGATGAGACTGCGACTAGATTTTGAACGTTTTAAATAACGAGAATTGGCCTTCAGGTCATACACGCACGACGGTAACGAGCACTACACACCTGACCTTTTATTTCTGAAAAACATCACCAATAAGGTATATGAACTTCTACAGCATCTATTAATCACTGACAAAGATTACAAAAACGGATCAGAAAAACCGGATTTTCCCTGTTATCGCTCCGACATCGTGTAAACGCGCTCTAAGTTAGGTGAAAGCCTTCTGAGGCTGTCATTCGCGCCATTGTGGTGCGTCCCCTCTGCCGCGGTTTATTTCAGATTCAATATGCACTAGAGATGAGAGACCATGAAATATGGCGCGCATCCACTTTCAGCGCCTGTGTCGGATGTGGTTTGAATAATTTTTTTTTGGGAGAAAATATTTTTGCGTTATTTTTTTAAAGTGTTTTATTGCTCTGGATAAGAATGACTGTCTTGAAACGTCTTGTAATTCAATTTACGTGAAAGTATTTTAAACACAGGAAAAGTAGGTATGTTTCTTCCGTTATTCTGGCGCTCATGAGAAATTATGAAAATAAACTATTGAAGTCCATTGTTGGACATTGGCATGAAGCCTGAAAGTCTGCCAACCAGTCTTACCAAAGGGTATCGTATTACCCATTAACTGCTTTGTAGAGGTCAGAAGGAAAATTGCCGCAGTTAAAAACGTTCAAAATCTAGTTGCAATCTCATCTCAGTGACAATCAATGTCAAAAACTTGTAAAAAATGTAGGGGAATTACAGGTATTTCTGACAGATTGTGACTGAGATCAGACTGTGAACGTTCTTAAAATTATGAGAATTGCTCCTCAGATAGGCAGTCACATAATCAGCGTAGAAAGTTTCCACCGCTAGGACACTGGCCACCTCTCTGTGAGAGGGAGTGGGCCGTATTACACCACACGACCCCAGTGCGGGTTTGTATAGGTAGTCGTTCCATGTAAAGTACTAATATTTAGCTGCATCCGGTTAGACTGGAAGCTGACCCCAACATGTTGGGAAAAAGCTAGGTAGATGATGATGTTGGACATTGGCATAATAAAAGATTATGGTTAAACGGCCATAGTTGCCAGTTGTCACTATACGAAACAATCAAGAAACGGACACGTCCAACTCCAATGACGCCAATAAATACAACCTATTAAGGCCTTTATTACTGTCGTCATAAACATTATTCACAAAAAAAACAATTCACTTTCATTATCTTAATACACATAAATAATAAATGAAAAACATTACAATAAAACGGTGCCGAGAGCCGTTTTTAAAATGAGACTTGAAAGCTTTAACTAGGACAAGTCCATTTTGTAAAGAGCTTGAATCCATTGTGAAAACAGTTCCAACTTTTTAATTTTTTTTTCTCAACATTAAGTGCAGTAAAACTGGACTGCACTGTTAATGGAAATTAATTTTAGACAAAGTGCATGAATTATGAAGACTTATACCTACGGAGGCAGGCTATTATTGTCATATTCTCCTCGACTTTTTTTTTCTTTTTATCTAACTTCGCATGTGCATTAGAAAGTAAATATTTTAACCCGCATCACGGGTCTTAGAGGGTCTTTAGAAGTACTTAACTTATTAATTTATTTTCTTTTTATTAGTAAGTATGCAAGTTAAAATATAAAATGGCTTTCAAACTAAATTATGTTTAAATATTTTGTACCTAATAGTGCAATTGAATATACTCTACTAGTATACTCTACTAGTGAACCACCCCCGCTTCGCACGATTTTAACGACTTGACAAAACATCGATATTCCGTTATTGTTAGTTTAACATGAATGTATTATAAAAATAACCTTTCCGGAATAAATTATCTAAATGAAGTTGAAACCTGTATCCAAATCCATCAGCTTAGAAAAAACACTGGGGTCAGATACAGACGGAGATGAAAATCGACTTTAATTTAAATTACTAGGTTAGAACTTTAATTTTGAATGTCGTAGTACAGAGATTAGTCTACTTAAGTATTTAAAAATTATTCTCATTTAAGTGAAATGTAAACTTGATGAGAAATAAATTCTATTGAACCTGAAGTTATAGTATGTATAGATAATTCCGTCAAAACAAATTGAGTCCCAGCACACTTATTTTAAAGAGCAAAAATAATCCTCTTTCAACCCACAGACAGCAATCATCGAAAACCCATCAGATTATTCTTCTTACAAGCAATTGAAACAAATAGTTATATTCATTATTAATTTCTGAGCACCTTATGACAAGTTCGACGGTATAGGGAAACTGGGGAACAAATCAGCGATACAAAATAGATTGATACAGAAGGTCAGCGCTTTAAAACAAGCGAAAACGCGCACAAACACACTTTACGAACAGCGAGTGGAAGCGCTCTCGAATCTGGCATTTTTAACCGACTTCAAAAACTTTGAGTTTTGGCGACACGGTTGGCGCAGTGGCTGATCGATCGACTACTGCGCTGCGTGTCGCAAGTTCGATTCCCGCACGGACCAAAGATTTGTATTGTCTACAGATAGTTGTTCCGGGTCTGGCTGTTTGTGTGATATGAGTTTAAATGTTTGTAAACGCCCCCACGATACAGGAGTAATTCTTGTGTAGGGCAGCGTTTTTTTTTTTAAAAGGAGTAGGTTCTATGTTCATCTGTACGTATTTTTTTATTGTATATTCATAGATATGTTCATCTATTATGGACCGATTTTGAAAATTCTGTTTTCTGGGTTTTTGAAAACTCGGGCAATGTTCCCATATATTTTTTTTTTTACTTTGCTTGGGTAATTTTTTAGTTAGCTTCAATATTTATATTTAATCCACTTAGTGTTGATGATGTAATAAAAGTTCCTGTCACTGTTGTTTAAATAGCCAACTAGTAATTGTGTACGAATTGATAGGACTTTTTTTTTTTTATTACTTGCAAGTAAAACGTAAAAAAACTTTTTTACCGAAAAAATTACAGTCTTCCGAAAAATCACTACAATGTGAAAAAATACTTTATTTTCGGAAGCCAGTTTCGGAAGTATCTTTGGTTCTGTGTTTTTTTGCCATCTCCGTAGTACAGACGCCAGCACACCAAGCTACCCGAAGCTGTCAAATTTTCCCAATCTACCTTGAACTTAATGCTTTAGCGATAAAGTAGAAAATCTATTAAAGAAATTTGACAGGTTGCAGTAGCTTGATGTGCTGGGATCTGTACTTACGCGTCTATTCTCGCTCATTGTATGGAGCCGACCTTCTGTACCGAACTATCGAACTGTTCTGTGTCATCGATTCCGTACATCGTAATCGGCTTTTCTATTCCATTTCTAGTATGTACTTCAGCTAATTGTACTCTGGCCTCTAGAGACTGAAGCGCGCTTGTACCTGGGGAACTAATTCTAGATATATTACAGTAAGTTGCTTGTCGGATTTTGTCTTTTAAAATAACGAGGAGCATTGAATTTGAAATAGAAACGAGGGCTTGTTTCATATGTTCATTTTGCATTTTACTCTGAGAATTTACGAAGAAATGAAGTATGTTGTGAGTTGAGACAAAAAGAAAACAAATCAGGCTGTCGATAAAATTATATATGTATAATACAGGATGGCAGTTATTAAAATACGCGCAAACTGTAACCATAAATTCAGCACATGATTTTAGCCCCCCAGCGTAGAATATTTATGTCGGTTATCATTAAAAAATCTGCTATTTCATTGAAAAGTACAATACGTGGTCAAAATTTATGGAACAGCATTTTTTTTTTTTCATAACCGACGAAATATTTCAACATACTGGTTCAGAATCATGTACTGAATCTATGGTAACAGGTTGCGCGTCGATATCCCTGCCACCCTGTATTTAAAATATATATTATATCAAACATCTTCATATTCATCCAATGTTGTCCCACTGCAGTGCAAAGGCCTCCTTTTCTCCTTACCACTCTGCCTTCACTTGACTTAAAGAAATTTGTACTTATAGAAAATTCACCTTTCAAACAAAAAAAAAACAAAATTAAAATCAAAATCGGTTCGGGAGCTACGATGCCACAGACAGACAAACACACACACACACACACAGAGAGAGAGAGAGAGAGACACGTCAAACTTATAACACCCCGTCGTTTTTGCGTCGGGGGTTAAAAATAGGTAGGGTCTCCTTTCATGATGTTTTTCATCGACCTCTTCCAGGCGTATTCGGTGCACCTAACCATTTATTTTTCTTATCTCGCCTGGAATGAGACTATTTGGTCGATGTAGATGTATAGATTTATGTAGTATTCATTTTTTTCTTTAATGACACGCAAACAACAGTCAAGTTATGTCACTGATGCAAACCTCGAAAACCAAAACATTATAATATTTTCACTGGCAACATTTAGATTAAAAGCAAATTTCCCGCCTATATTAGGCTCATCTCGCGCAAATTGAATGCAAACATGGAGCCAGGCAATGCGATAATTGTTATGGCAGAGCATTAAGTATAATTGAATTTAATACATACGTACATATATATTGCAAGAATCGAGTATACGAGTACATGCTACGCGATGGAAATAAAAATAATACTATTATTGAAGATTTTTGGAATAGTTTTGTTTTAACTGCCAAACTTAGTTCAGAGGGGCAATTCCCGTATTTTTAGGAACGTTCACAGTCTGATGTCAGTCTCAATCTGTCAAAAATACCTCTAATTTCCTTACATTTTTGACAAGTTTTTGACATTGATTGCCGCTGACATGAGATTGCAACTAGATTTTTCACATTTTTAATTATAGAATTGGCCTTCTGTTGTGTCGTGATATTTAGAGAAAATTTACCAAAGAATGACACTGATTGCTCTTGATCGTGGTTTCGGTGCGCTGATCCCGTTAAATTTCATTGGTGAGATTCGTCCTTTTTTTTTTTGGTGGGAAATCATCAAATGACCCCTCCCGCTCTGGCCGGAGCAGAAGGGAGTGTCAGACTTTTACTGACTAAAACCCACCCGTGTTCCTTCAGTTGCCTGTGCCAGGGGCCACGGTATCTCTTTCGAACAACCCGCAGCCCCGGCGGCATCGGCCCTAGCGGACCCCGTCAGTTCGTGCTGTCATCTCTGTGAGATTCGTCCTTAGAATGCGATGACACATCGATAGAAAGTTAGATCTAATTCAGATCCAGTTCTATTCTTATTTTGATCGTACCTTGAAGACACGGTATTTCTTCTTATCCCTCAGTATGTGAGAATTTCCCATGCCATGGCTGAAATATTCAGCAGTCAGCAAGGTTCTAGTAATAACCGTATTAGCCGCTCTGTGGTCTAGTGGTAAGACCACCAGTCTCTCACCCAAGGGTCCCTGGTACGATTCCCAGCGGAAGCAAAATTTTCTGCTCTGTTTTATTGGTGGTAGGGCTTGTTTTTAGTCCGCCTGGTAAGCTACCACCATCTTATATAAGTCTGTGGCCATAAGAACAATGTTAACAGCATTGCTGTGTTTCGGCTCTTAGAGGTAAGATGGCCAGTTCCTCTGTGGTTGAGGGTACCGGGTGAAGCCCGCTTTCAGCTTCAGCCTGATCATCCCTTAGCATCAGATGAGGTGAAAGCCAAGAGCTTACCCGTAGAGTTAAAAAAACACCTAATCTTCAAAACGTATCAATGCCAAATAAAAATAAAAACTCGATAAAAATATCAACCTTATACTTAACGCTCTAAAAGTAACTATCAGATAAATTACCAAGAGCATTCATAAGTAGACTGATAAAATTTTACTGCAATCACCAATTAGCCTGCCAGACACTCTGATTAAAGGACTATCGACCTTAAAATCGTTCCATTTAATAGCCAATTTCGAAGAACAATATTGAACCGAAGACATCAATGGGTTGTCATGTTAAAATATAACAAGTATTTGAACCTTTATACAATTAAGTTTGAGGAGTTAGGTGACTATGAAGACATGTACTTGGTAACGACTTACCAAGTTTCAAGGTAATGTGTCTAGACGTCCGAGGGTATCTATGATATTGTATCTATGGAATCTGCACATATTATTTTATGTGTAAGGATATTCACACTTGAACCTTCGATCTTTGTCTTTTCTTCGAGTAGATTATTAATTAAAACCAAACCTCTTCTGATTTTAACCATTAACCCGGCGCCATTGATGCTGGGTCATACTGACCCGAGGCGACTTAAATATGTCATTATTCTTTTTTACGCCGATCGTGCAATTTTAGCGTGTGTGTAGCTGGAGATACGATCTTCTTCTAACCGAGCCGCAGGTATGCTAAATGTAACGCCGCATACACAGCGAGATATACGTGTCTCAACTCAAAACGGGTAAATACGAAGTTGTATTTTGGTGACATGCTTTTATTAGGTCAATTCACCTTGTTATTTTTTAACTTTTTGTTAAATATGGCACTGAGAGAATATTTGCGGTGTTAGAAGAGTCGGGGTCTGATGAAGAAGGGTCAAATGCTGCTTCGACAGTTGCGCGAAAGAATCGCAGGTTTTGCGAGTGATCTCACCTTCCTAGGTGGAGTCACTCGCAAAACCTGCGATTCCTTCTTTTCTTTTTCTTTCTTCCTTGGGTTGACCTTGGGGGGAGATCCCCGAAGGATATTAAAATTTAGACAACTTCTTAAATTTCATGACAATTACTCGATAAAATCTGGGTCATGATGACCCGATGAGTTGGCGTAATTATGTTCACGTCATTCGCCCCGGGTTAAAGTCAAAGTCAAAGCATTTATTTCAAATAGGCACATAAAAGGCACTTTTGAACGTCAAAACCTCTATTACACGAAATCGAAACGAATTGTCAATTTTCGGAAACCGCGTTAAACAAATGTAAAACCAACTACCAACATTGAAAGGTGATGTTGCTTTCTGTCGTATTGGTACATTGGAAATATAGGTACGGTCGTCGAGAGATTGTGTTCCTGACACCTACCAGTGCGACTATTCTAGTAACTAATAAACATCAAATTCGCAAAACACGAATTCCTTTGTATGAAACTGACAGCTGTCAAGAACGCATTATCTCGTTGGCTGCACTGTAAATAGAGATATTCAAAGAAAGTGTGAGTTTAGCCTACGCCCCTTTACTGGTGGTGGAGATAAATGACAACTCGGATTAACTTCATAAACACGTTAAGACTTTTATTAGATAATTTGCTACAGCGACCTAATTAGTCCGAGGCGTGAGGCTAACTGTCTCAGTCGCCAAGCCTCGCGTCGAACTATTACAATAATGCGTGCGTCAGCCCCTTACAAACCCCCCGCTGACGCAGAGTCTCCGCCCACAGCTGGTGGAGGAGGTGGTGAGCGCTCTGTTCCGTTCACGGGGGGAGCATACTCCCCCGCCTATGGCTCCGCCACTTGCGGTGCCCGAAGCGGACCACGCGGACGACGACGACGACACCCCTGAAGGGACCGGGGTAGATCTGAGAGCGGCGGTAGGCAGGCTGAAGGCCAAAAATACCGCCCCGGGACCCGACGGCTTGCCGGGTAAAGCCTGGGTCCTGGCCTCGAGGGCTCTCGGGCCTCGACTGGAGGCGCTCTTAAGCGCATGCATGGAGAGAGGCCAGTTTCCACTCCGTTGGAAGACGGGGAAGCTGGTCCTCATTCAGAAGCCAGGGCGCCCTGCGGACTCTCCGTCCGCATACCGGCCCATAGTGCTGCTCGACGAGGTCGGCAAGCTCTTTGAGAGAGTGATTGCGGGCCGCCTCGTCGGGCACCTGGTGAGGACGGGGCCGGATCTTGCGGAGTGCCAGTTTGGCTTCCGCAAGACCTCCGTCGAATAGTCGGGGCGTATTTGACGGACAGAGCCGTCATCTACCCCGGTCGCGACGGGAACTGGAACCGGCGAGAGATGTCGTGCGGTGTCCCACAGGGATCGGTTCTGGGGCCGCTCCTGTGGGACATCGGTTACGACTGGGTGCTGCGGGCCGACCTCCCTGATGGCGTCAGCGTAGTTTGCTACGCTGACGACACGCTGGTCCTGGCGCAGGGGAGGTCGCATCAGGCGGCGGCCGACGCGATGACACGCGGGGTTGCGATAGTCGTGGAAAGGATCCGGCAGTTGGGTCTCGAGGTGGCATTGCACAAGTCCGAGGCCATGTCTTTTCATGGGCCCCGGTACGGGCCACCTTCGGGATCCCAACTGATGGTAGGAGGGGTTCACATCGGCGTCGAGAAGACGATCAGATACCTGGGTCTCGTCCTCGACAGCCGGTGGAACTTCGTCGAGCATTTCCGACGTTTGGCCCCCAAACTGGAACGGACCGGGGCCGCCTTAAAGCGGCTCCTGCCCAACCTGAGGGGGCCAAACGCCTCCTGCCGGAGGCTTTACGCGGGGGTCGTGCGGTCCATGGCCCTATATGGAGCCCCGGTATGGGCGCGTTCACTGCGGCTTCGAGCCGCACACTACCTGAACGCGCCCCAAAAGGTGGTAGCCGTAAGGCTAATCCGGGGGTACCGCACGATCTCGCGCGAGGCAGCAAGCCTCCTTGCCGGACTGCCACCATGGGATCTGGAGGCGATAGTCCTCGCGCGCCTGTATGACTGGCGCGCGGAGGCACTACGTCGGGGGGAAACTCTGCACCCGCGGCAAATCGCTGCGGAGCGGACGGACCTCCGGCGCGGTCTCATGGTGGAATGGAAGGCGCGACTATCGCAACCCAGCGCAGGGCACGCCACGATAGCGGCGGTAAGACCCCTCTTTGAGGAGTGGCTAGAGAGGCGTCACGGCGCTCTCACCTACCGCCTGACGCAGGTCCTCTCCGGACACGGATGTTTTGGGAGGTTCCTGCACATAATCAGGCGGGAGGAGACGCCCGGGTGTCACCACTTCGAGGATCGCCCAGAGGACACGGTGGAGCATACGGTGGAGGTCTGCCCCGCTTGGGCAGAGCACCGCCGTGTCCTCGTAGAGGCGATCGGCAGCGGCGGCGACCTCTCGCGCCCGGCCCTGGTGCAAGCCATGGTCCGGGGCGAGAGGGAGTGGGAGGCGGTCACCTCCTTTTGCGAAGCAGTCATGCTAGCGAAGGAGGTGGCGGGATGGGCGAGGGAGAGATCCTCACGCCTCAGCCGCCGAGGGAGACGCTCCGGGCGTCGGGAGCCGCGTGACGACTCCCGGCCACCGTAGGCGCGGGCCTGCGGGCGGAGAGCAATGGGTAGCTCTCCGTCCGATCAGGACCAGGCCCGTGCCGGACGGCGCGTAAGTGTTCCACGTGCGCCTCAAAGAGATGTCAGCATAGATGACGGGGCCCGACAGGGCCGAAGCCTGCCGGGGTAGCGGGATCGTCCGAAAGGGTTACCGCTGCCCTGGTACATAAAGGGCTAAGGAAGGAACACGGGTGGGTTTTAGTCAGTAAGAGTCTGACACTCCCTTCTGCTCCACCCAGAGCGGGAGGAGTCATTTGATGATTTCCCATCCACAAAAAAAAAAAAAAAAAAAGCCCCTTACAAAAGCATGGTATTTACAGGTGAGCAGTGGTGGCCCAGTGGTAATGGCCGTGACTTACGAGTAATAGTTCGTAGGTTCGAACCCAGACAGGCGCTTTATTTTGTGTAAATTATTTCATCACCACTGCTCTCAAATCGGTGAAGGAAAACATCGTGAGGAAACCGGCATCTCCTAGAACCAAAAATTCGAAGACATGTGACATCTACCAACCCGCACTGGGCCCGCGTGGTAGATTATAGCCCACTCCCTCTCGAAGAAAGGAGGCCTGTGTCCCAGCAGTGGGAACCATATAGGCTGATTATGATATGATTTATGATTTACTTACTGCTCTGAAAGATTTAATAAATACCTACTGCCGACATTCATAAAATTGATCGTACTAGTACATATTCTAGGTCACATTAAAAACTTTTCAAGTACCAAAAAAAAAAAACTATCAAACAAGAAAAAACCAGTACCGCCAACAAACAATATACTTTTTCACCGCTGGGATGACTTCAACTTACGCCTTACTTTATTTCAAGAACATCACAAGTCAGGAAGCTGTCTTATAAAAACTTAAGGCTTCAAGACAAAGTCTAGACTTCAAAGTGTCGGAAGTCTGCCGCAAACACAGTAATGGCGAAGTTGCTTTAATAAATTTATAATAAACTGCACGCTGTTGTTTACCGCTTGTTGTTTGTAGTTGATAAGAGCTATTGTTTCTGTTTTGTTCTAGGTGAAAATTATTGATTGGCATTAAAGTTCTAATAAGGGTTCATTTTGACGACACGGTTGGTGCAGTGGCTGAGCGATAGACGACTGCGCAGCGTGTCGCGGGTTCGATTCCCGCACGGAACAAATATTTGTATTGCCTATAGGTAGTTGTTCCGGTTCTGGCTGTTTGTGTATGTGAGTTTAAATGTTTGTAAACGCACCCACGATACAGGAGAAATTCCTAGTGTGTGGCAACGTTTTTTATAAAAATAATAAAAACATTTAAGTTACTTACGTGATACTTGCATGCACACACACTCGTATATAATAGAAAGACAGAATGTGTGAATTTTATACGCTCCTTCAATATAGCGCCATCCAGTTTAAAAAAAAATCTCTTAATGTTTCATCTTGGATTTTCATTTTGATTTTACTATTGGCTTCAGCACACTCGAAAACCATGAAAACGACAGCCATGAAATTAAAAAAAAAAACATTTTAACCTCACTATCTACTAGAAAGAGACAGAGAGAGATATTGTTGCCTTTTTAGAGAAAGTTGCATGGAGGGGGCGTAACGCTTTTTGTTAGGTGACAATTTCTACCAGTTTACTCCTACCGCAAGCCGCCAACTTCGTTCCAAACAAATGTGTCTCACAGGGGTATCTCATAAAATTGAGTATCTAGTGGTAGGACGTACTGGTCCATAGCAACAAATTGAGTAATTTCATAGAAAAGTTGTAATACCTACGCGATCAAAGTGTATGAAACAGCAATTTTTTTTAAATAACTTACGAATGATTTCAACTCAGGGAGGTTCAGAATTATGTACTGGTAACAATCAGTACGACAGTAATCCATGGTATCAGGTTGCACTTCAATGACCCAGCCACTATGTATTTTGTTTATATTATTTGCTTGGAAAATAGTTTTTTTTTCAGGTCACTATTGGAAAAAAAACTAAATATATATAAATATATATAAATATAATGAAAACAAACAACATGCGTGTACATACACCTATATACATATATTCGGAACAATCCGACCTAATCTACATATAACAATGATTATCGCCTTCATCGCTGTAATATACCAGTGTTGATACGCGTCTCCGGGGATTTGTTCCGCCTTGATCCGCTAGTGTGTAACCATGTTAACTAAGAGGTAGTGCTAATAGTTGGAACGTACTAGTTTGCGTTGTGTTTGGAAGTTATAGCTATAATAGGTTGGCAAGAATTGAGAGTTTAGGTGTATCGTAATCGTAATGTATCGTATTCCTGACTTACTCAATCATATTACTTATTAGGTATGCTTATTTGCAATATGTTTTGCTTCTTTTTACAAGTTTTTATTTAGTTTTACCTGTCCCGATGTTTGTCTGTAATCAAATCTTGCAAGTTAAATTTGATCCACTTCCCGGTTACCGATTGAGCTGAAATTTTGCATGCATGTGTAAATCGGATGACAATGCAAAAATTATTATGACATGGAGCTGATCCGATGATGGAACCGGAAGGTGGCCATAGAAACTTGGTAGTTAAATGACATAACCTCATCGAGTTTTGACTCGTATGATTCATCTTAACGAGTACTTTGGTGCTAGTTGGTAACCAGGGTCTGATGATGGAGCTGGAAGATGGCCATAAGAACTCGTTAATTAAACGACACAACCCCATCGAGTTTCGGGTCGTATGATTCGTCTTAACGAGTACTTTGGTGCTAGATGGTAACCAGGGTCTGATGATGAAGCTGGAAGATGGCCGCAGGAACTCAGTAATTAAACGACATAACTCCATCGAGTTTGGGCTCGTTTGATTCGTCTTGACGAGTACTTTGGTGCTAGCAAAAATACTAAAAGTTAAAAACAAAATTAAATGAAAAATAAAACTTATTAAAAACAAGCTTTTATTACTTCTTCATAAAAAGAACAAAAAAGTTAAAAATTGAATAGAATAGAATACTCTTTATTCAACATAATTATAAATTACAGAAATAAATAATAATAATAATAATAATCCCCACCGTCGTATCTCTACGTTGACGTCGTAGTGGGGCTTGCGCGCTCCGAACTCTAGGCCTGTGCCGGAAGACTTTAATTTGCTGAAACAGGTCTAGGGTGAGGAGCCAGTACCAAGCCAGAACCAAGAGAGATGCAGAAACCCGCAGGGCAGCATGTGGCGAGCTGTTGGACAGTAGCGATCCCCCGGAGCCTATCTCCCGGGAGAAATCTTGTTCCTCACCTCTGGCTTGCCTTTATTGGCCGGCTGGAGTGAACAATGACGAGGAACAGAGCTCCCCCCTCATTCTTGCCTTTACTGGCCGGCTTGAGTGGAGACTCGTAAGAGCAAACTTGCTCGGGGGAAGGAAGTATTCCAGTAAGTGCTCGTTGGGATCTTGACCATCTTCCGGGCTCTGGGATTGTTCTGAAAGCCGTGGAATACCTCTCCACTCCTCTTAAGCACCTCAAGACATGTTGCCCCCTTGTTGCTACGTCAATATGTGCTAGCGACAGTTTCCGGGGGCCCATTATTGAGTGTGCAAGTCACTCCCTGCCATTTTATCCGTGTATATATAAAACATTGATCAGGCAGGGGCCATAGTTCTGCCATAGTTATTGGTAAGCAGTCCACTTTAGCCACCCACACCTATAGTCCAAATTTGTATTTTTCCATATCCTGCAATAGTCCTACATTAACCGGGGGTTATCCTTGGGTGCACTTGCATAGTGCATACAGGGATAATCGTCGGGTGGTGCCACATTTCAATGAAATTTCCTAAGAGGCCTCTGCAAGTTGGCTTCGGCCCCTCGTATGCCTTCCAATGGACCGGGACCTCGCGGTCCCGAGATATGTTAAAATAATAATAATATTTTAACAGTATTAAATTGGTAAAATATTTACATAAAGTCTTAGAAATAACTTACAAAGGTATAATAATGTTAGATGCCTGTACTAGGATAAACCTGTATCACAGGCGGCATGAGCATACTTTCTGGTAATTGTAGGACAATAAAATTCTTAACAATATTTAACATTAGAAGTCTTGATATAATGACAAAAATTTATTTATTAATTAGTTATTTTATGCCTAATTTACTTAAATACTATTTACCTTAAACATCAAAATAACAAGTAGTCTTATATAAGTAATTATTTATTTTGCGTAAAATAGTTTCTTGCACTTTATAACCTACACAGGTAAACACACATGATATGATTTTGCGTCAGCAGAAATTGGTAAGTGCGCTAAAGTCAATGTTGCACATAATTAAATCACGTTCGAGGCAATGTGTTTATTCGAGGTTTGCTGCGCGCAACTAATGTGCTTAAACATAAAAAAAATCGAGTATTTGTAGGCCAGTGTAGTGTTTAGCTGAGTCAGCAGCAGGCATTAATCACGGAAGTCTGGCCTTAAGCATGACGCTCTAGGCGCCCTCGTAGTCGATAGAGTTGATGTACCTGTATTCCGCTATTTTCCTAGCACTCGGCATCTCCCGTTTTGTGGTTATTGGGATTTTTAAAGCGTGAGCATGTCGCACATTTCGGTGTGTCAACTTTCTTTGCGCACTCTGACATCAATTATTTAAACCTTATAAGAAAAATATCATTATATAGGTACCTACATTGCAACCTTTAACGATAATTAACACAAACTCTACAACTATACACCTTGTATTAAATCTTTGTGTTTTTATTACAGACCCATTTTTTATAAATAAGTTACATTGTGATTGCAAAAGAAAAATAATGAAGGTGTTATATGCTAAATGTTCTTTAATTGTTGGGGAATTTTAGGTGACTGGGTTAAAGAAACTTCAAATATGCTGATAGTTATTGAACCATGTATTGACTTGATGACGAACAAAATGGAAGTACAAAAAACAACAAGTGAGTAGGTACACATTCTTAATCCTTACATCTAATTAAAAACTAATTAGCCTAACGTTGATTTGCTCATTCTAAACGAGCAGGCGTTTGGCTCGAACATACCCCCGGACGTTGGAAGCAGCAGAACCGCTTTCAACCAGACGCAGAATCAACGGGCAGTGGGCAAATCCTATTAAAGGCTCTTCTGACGACTCCAGCGGATGTTTTGACGTCTGCCACACGAACAATTCCATCTGACCCTGGATGGACGGCGACGACTCTTCCCAATCTCCATTCAAGAGGAGGAAGGTGGTCCTCCTTTATGATGACCAAAGAACCCAACTTTAACGTGTCTTTGCAGGTATGCCACTTGGTCCTTTGCTGCAGCTCAGACACAAACTCTTTACTCCAACGAGCCCAAAAATGCTGGCGTAGCTGCTCGATCCGTTGGAAACGAGACAATGAAGCAGTGGAGTGGTTCTGTAGATCTTGCTGCGGAAGTGACGTCAGCGACCGGCCAACAAGAAAATGACCCGGAGTCAGTGGAGTGCAGTCCGCTGGATCGGATGACAGCGGCGTTAGTGGACGTGAATTCAATATCGCCTCAATCTGGACTAATGTGGTGTTAAGCTCTTCAAAGGTTAATTTACAATTTCCCAACACTCGCCTGAGATGATATTTTGTTGACTTAACACCCGCTTCCCAGAGTCCGCCAAAATGAGGAGTGTACGCGGGTATAAAATGAAATTTTATTCCGTCATTAGCCAATTGCTCACCCAAGGAATTGCAATTAGATTTAAGGAACTTCGAAAGTTCGTTGCAGGCACCGACGAAAGAGGTACCGTTGTCTGAGTAGATGTCACTAGGTTTTCCCCGTCGCGAGATAAATCTAGATAAAGCTAGTAAATACTTATTGCTGGTTAAGTCACTCACCAGCTCTAAGTGAATAGCCTTGGTGGTGAAGCACACAAAGATGGCTTTGTACACTTTTACCAGCCTACATCCCCGACCTTGCCTATTGGCAGCCATGATGGGACCAGCATAGTCCACACCAGTGCTTTCAAAGGGATACCCACCTGGAAGGAGACGCTGCTGTGGCAAATTACCCATCACAGGTGTAACTGTTCTACTCAACATGCGACAACAACGCACGCAATTACGATAACAACTCTTTGCTAGGCTTCGTCCGCCTATTGGCCAGTATGAATCCCTAATCGAAGCCAGCAATAACTGAGGGCCTGCATGCATCAGCTTTACATGTTCAAATTCGAATAGTAACTTCGTAAATTTGTGAGTGGACTGTAAAAGAATAGGGTGCTTTTTATCAAAGGAAAAAGTTGAATTTGCTAAGCGTCCTCCTACACGCATTATTTTATTATCATCTAAAAATACGTTAAATTTTTTAAGGGCGCTTTTATAAGGCAACTTCTGATTATTAATGAGTAATTCATACTAGGGAAAAGACTCAATTTGGCTTCTAATTATAATAATATTCAATGCATCCTGCAACTCGACTTGTGATAGAAAACGAATGGAAGGAATTTTCCTACATAATTTTATAAACCTTAAAACGGTTGCTACACTACGGATCAGCCTTAAATAACTAGAAAAATGACTAAAATCTATGAATGTGTGACATTGACTATTATCACTAACACTAGCGCTCAATAAAACGTGAGGTCGAGTTTCAGGCAGCTTGTCTGACTCTAACGATTTGTGTTGAGTCGGCCAATGAGCTTGGACTTGCTTCAAAAAGCTGGGACCACTCCACCACAAGTCCAAAGATTGCAGAACACTAATATCCACGCCACGAGATATTAGGTCTGCAGGGTTCTTGGCGGTTGGGATGTGTCGCCAAGTACAGTGCCCAGCCTTATCTAAAACTTCAGCAACGCGATTACGCACAAATGGCTGAAGCTTAGAAGGTAACATCTGCAACCATCCCAACACGACGGTGGAGTCAGTCCAGCAATAAACATGACTAAACTTTAATCGCAGTGAACTCACAACCTTCTCGCACAAACGAGCTCCGACTACGGCGCCACACAATTCCAGTCTTGGAATGGTGGTCGGCTTAATCGGTGCCACTCGACTTTTAGCGGCTAACAGACGAACCATGTACTCACCCTGATCATTGGCACTACGTACATAGACGCACGCACCATACGCACGCTCAGATGCGTCTGTGAATACATGTAGTTCCAGTATAGTATGTGCATCACATATAACGAGTCGTGGAACACGATAATGATTGATAAGCGGCAATGCTTTGACAATAGCATTCCAAATAGCATTAAGTGCCGGGGTCAATGGCTCATCCCACGAGAGTTTGTCTAACCACATCCGTTGTAAAAATATTTTCATTGTGACTACGCAAGGAGATAAAAGTCCTAGGGGGTCAAAAATACGTGCTATTGTAGAGAGTACATCACGCTTTGTAACAGGATCCTTAGGAGGTAACGTTAAACTTGAAAACCCAAATTCGTCGGAACTAGAAAACCAGTCAAGCCCTAATAACTTATTGGGTTCATTAGATCCCATATCTAAATTTAATGACGACTGAGAAACTTCAGAGACTATGTTAGGGACGTTAGACCTCCACTTTCTAAGCGGCATGCAAGCAGATGCTAGTGCGTTGGTGACCTCTGTGCGGATAAACATAACTTCATTTAAATCATCAGCTCCTGTCAGAAGGTCATCAACGTAAAAGTCATGCTTGATGACGTCAGCGATCCTATCTCTGCTACCTGAGGATGACTCACCCACAGAACACGAAGTGGTCCTAGTGTCATTGGCTTGATAGTCCATCCCTATTTGCTTAAGGCAACGTGTAGCAAGAAATGGTGCACTAGCCGTGCCATATGTGACGGTATTCAATTTATAAACCTTGACAGGATCGCATGCATTATCACGCCACAGAACCTGTTGCAGGTACCTATCAGATGGGTGGACGTATATACATCTATACATCTTCGCAACATCAGCTGACAAGACGAACTTGTGTTGTCGAAACCGAAGAAGTATAGATATAAGATCGTCCTGCACTGTAGGACCCACCATCTGCAAGTCATTGAAGGATACTCCTGAAGAAGTAGCGCAGCTTGCGTTAAAAACTACACGGAGCTTAGTAGTTGTACTACATTCACGCAGTACCCCGTGGTGTGGTATGAAATATCCACTGGGACTGTCATTGCTCTTTTTCTCCGTCATATGTCCTAAAATCTCATATTCAGACATGAAGTCACGATATAACTTACCGAACTCAGGCTTGGACTTCAGTCTGCGTTCTAGAGAATATAGACACTTAGAAGCCCTTTGGAAAGATTCTCCTAAAATAGAAGGATTTTGCTTAACGGGTATACGAACACAAAAATGACCGTCCTCTAAACGTGTCGTATTTTTAACAAAATGCTCCTCACACAACTTCTCCTGGGGTAAATAATGTGAGGATAGTGAATTAATCTCTTCTAGATTCCAGAATTTTTCTAAATCGGTGCGAATTTTATTTAATTCACCGTCACTAGGGGAATCTGTTTGAGTTAAATTGCATGAAATGCTACTCAAAATTAATTTACCATTATTAT
Source organism: Apamea epomidion (assembly GCA_947507525.1). Classification (NCBI taxonomy): domain Eukaryota; kingdom Metazoa; phylum Arthropoda; class Insecta; order Lepidoptera; family Noctuidae; genus Apamea; species Apamea epomidion. Next base: position 13,485,558 of record OX382230.1, on the reverse strand, counting down.
AGGTAACAGGGCCAGAAACAATCCAGCCTAACAACGTTTCACACAACACAGGCTTACCTACTCCTAGTCGAATTCTCTGTGAGCCAACCAAGTCCCAGAAGAGATCCGCTCCTATTAAGACATCTACTTCTGAAGGCTTGTAAAAGGTGGGGTCAGCTAAACAGATATTATCTGGAATATTCAGATCTGAAATGTCGACTTCACGACTGGGCACAACAGTCGTCAATGATGGCAAAACAAAACAATAAAACTTAGCAGCGTAACTATTGTTTAATGACGTCATTTTCACATGACATGTTTTGCTTACACGAGAACTTACGTTATTAATGCCATAGACCGAACCCTTTATCTGACTAGTACTTAAGTTAAGCCGTGTACATAATCGTTCAGTCATAAAACACGATGTACTACCACTATCAAGCATGGCTCGCACTATGTGCTCACGATCATTGTGATCACATAACTTGATAAGAGCGGTTGACAATAACACAGCGCGTTGTTTACGCTCACTACTTACAGAACTGAGATCCGCAGACAAAGTTAAATTATTTGCACTCGCATCAGTAGTGCTAGCCACGGCGTCAGTGGGTAATGACGTTGATACGGAATGGGACGAGTTACCGTGTGATTTGTTGTCATTATTGCAAGAATTCGCCGTACCTTTATTCTCCGACGAATGAATCAAAGTGTTATGTCGGCGTTTACATATCTTGCATCCTGGCTTTTTGCATCGGTTAGCGAAGTGACCTGCCCGAAAACAGTTATAGCATACTTTATAGTTAGGTATTAATTTGAGTCGGGCGTCTATGCTAAGTGCAAGGAATTGTGAACAACTACTTAAAACATGATCAGCTTTACAGTGCGGGCACAACTTACTCAAATCAGTGCTGGAATTATTAAAATCATGTGATACAACCATAGATTTCATCTTATTAGAATGTGAACTAGACTTAGCGGGAGTGGGATTACTGCTATTTCGTGCTGTTTCTAACGTTTCTAATAAGTCAGCGCGAAAGCGAATGAATTGAATAAATGCAGCAAATGTTATAATGCTGTCTTTGTCTATACGACCTTTGTGCTCCTCCCACTCACGATAAGTTAACTGATCTAGTTTCCGAGTTACTATGAATATTAATAAAGTGTCCCAATACTTGATGGGCTCATCTAACGATTCCAACGCACGGAGATTTTTATTAAGTTGGTCAATCAATCCTTTCAACGCAACAGAGGACTCCTTTGCAATAGCGTTCAAGTTAAATAAGGATGACACATGATTTTGAACTAACAACCTCTTGTTATCAAAACGATCACAAATGAGCTTCCAAGCTGTATCATAATTGCTTGCGGAAAACTCAATCGCATGGATTACAACAGCAGCAGATCCTTCCAGAGACGCTCGTAAATAGTGGAATTTGTTAACCTGATCGATTTCATCGTTACAGTGAATGAGGCTAGTAAAAGTGTCACGGAACTCCAACCAATTGCTAAAACTCCCATTGAATTTAGGTAACTGTATCGTGGGCAACTTAACAGGCTTACGTTGACTGATACGGGTACATTTTTCGCTACTCATCGACTCGTTATCATTGTTATACTTACATAATAACATCTGTCACCTAGACAGTGCTTTGTAGTATTGTTGGTCAAATTCAGTACGCTCAGAGAATTGAGCTTTAACATCTTCTGCCAGACATTCCAATCGCAACTGTACCTCATCGTAATGTTCATACAACGACTCGATTCTACCAATCCGTAACTGCAATTCCTTGACCTCACAACTAGTTAACTCCTTGTCACAGGACGCATCAAGGTAATTGATGAATGCAGTTAAGCGTCCCTTGAAGCTTCCTCGTTTTCTAACAAGTTCTCTTTCTTCGGACATTCTGGGAATCGAATGTAGTCAACCTGAACGAGTGTTGGGTGGCGATATTTCAACTCTAAAATTCTTAACACCGAAAATTAGCTTGACGTCCTTTGTTCACAGTCACATTGCCGGTGTATAACCTCTTCGGCAAAACTCCTGGCAAAACTCCACGATAATAACATCCAAATCCACTGATTTTTGCAAATCTTCATATGATTACCAATCCGGCTCGGTAATGGACCAAAATGTTGGGGAATTTTAGGTGACTGGGTTAAAGAAACTCCAAATATGCTGATAGTTATTGAACCATGTATTGACTTGATGACGAACAAAATGGAAGTACAAAAAACAACAAGTGAGTAGGTACACATTCTTAATCCTTACATCTAATTAAAAACTAATTAGCCTAACGTTGATTTGCTCATTCTAAACGAGCAGGCGTTTGGCTCGAACATTAATGTTCCATCAAAATGTAACACGACCCACCCACTCACTGACCCAGTGCGCTATAGTTATGTCATTTCTTTTTTTTTTTTAGATATTTGTGTAACTATGTTTTCCTGAATAAAATAAATTCTGCAAACTTTTAAGATTTTTCGACTATTTCACACCTGTGATATTTAAATAACAATACTTGCAGTTTCAACCCATGAAGCTTACCATAACGCTTCATCCATTCAATAATATCCTCTCATAAAATTTTATTCTTTCCATACAAAAATATTTTATGGCCCACAATCTCGCAGTGCATTGTGGAACGCACCTCCAAAACGATTACTATAATGTCCGTGATGATGAGTTCTATAACCGTTATGGCTGTAATGATAGCCCACATCTGTGCACAGATTCAGCCAGTTTTACGATCTAGACTAAAAACTCTATTACCTTGATCTCTCGCCTGGATATTCAGATTTTATTCAAACAAACATTAGACGGAATTTTGCTGAGAGAATTTTGCAGTTGAAAGGAAATTGCGTGTGATTTTTTAACGAAATTACGCTTGATGAGGTTTGATTTGATTTTATGGAGTTTTCTTAACTTCCTGTAATAATTTTGTGGTTATAATTTGCTGAAAATCCATGTTGCTGCTGGTAATAGCACCATAGAACTACGCTGAACGACTACAGTTTTTACTAATTGCCAATAATTGGCGCACATTTTGTAACGCTTTAGTTTTGATTATTTTTAACCGACTTCAAAAAAGGAGGAAGTCTTATGTTCGTCTATAACTATTTTTTTTATATAAGTTCACTTTTATAGTTGTATTGTATAAGTCAAGTTTTAATCAAGTTCAGTTTGATATTTTCATCATTGTGGATTGATTATGCAAATATTTTTTTTGTTAGCTTCAATAATACGTATTTCATGCACTTCATTGTGTATGTTGATGATATTATTTTAAGTTCATTTCATTGTTGTTTACATAGCAAGTAGTTACATATGAATTTGTTTGGGGTAGGTAAAACAACTAAAAAGTGAATACCAAGAACATTTTTACTTTCATTTTTACAAAAAAAAACAACCGGTTTCCGAAATTAAAGTTATTTTGCACTTTGTTGTTTTTTTTTTTAACAGTTTTTAATGTAACTGTTAAGACTCCCACCTCTTTCTTTTCAATTCATAGCAGCCGCTCCTGCGTCGCCTGAAATAAATAAATAACAGGTGCCATGCAGTCTCAACTATTAATAAGGCACCCCGCCACTTTCAGCCGGTTAGAAGCGATTAAGGGATTATATCTAGAGGATGGGCAGCTGCATTCACGTAGGTCGGACCTAATGACATCGAATTGCGGTCAACAGTCAGCCTTGTGGTCTCCGTGGTTATATCGCTCGGTCTGTGAAAATTATTGTCAGGTAGAGAGATTATTCGGGAAGGTTTCCCATTGCTAAAGGACCAGACCTACATCAATGGGAAACCTTCCTGAATTGATATTAAGAGGCGATTGTAGTGATTTAAATGACGATAATGATTTAGAAAGCATTTTTTGTAAAGGCTGGTTTATCTATTTTTATCGAATGTCAAAAAACCCGAGTAGTAGTTTATTTCTTATTTTTATTATTTTTCCATCGCCAGATAACTTTGATTCGTGGAATAAAATTGACGTTTGACAGTTTTTGTATGAAATGTTTTTGATGATTGAAAAATCAGCCCTATGACAATGTATATAATATACATTTTAACGGCTTTTTTGATTGCACTCATGTTTTTCCTGTTACCTTCTTGATTAAATTATTCTAAGTAGTAAAAAAAAAGCGTAAATACCTTTTTTACGCTGAAATTGCAAGAACACCTCAAGAATCGTACGGGCTCTCTGAAACAAACACCACTCCTTCAAAACACGCCCTGCACTGCTGTCTCATTATACCGTTTTTTCATCATACAATGTACCAAACACCTCTGCCATTACCTACCTACCTACCTACCCTGCAAACCTTTGTGCGAACTGGCAACCTCCCCTCCTGAATTTAAACGAGGAAATTATTTTCAAGTATTTTTCGGAAGAGAAGTTTTATTGTATTGTTTGATTGCGTGTCATTTTGATAGATGAAGAAATGGCGCCCAAAACTGACGTACAGTCGAACAAAGAGATTGATATTCAGGCAGCTACCTTGAAACTACTTTTAAACAATGTTGTGAGTGTTCTGAGGAGACACCACTCTACTTAAATATAACTTAAGCGTAAAAAGTTATTACCGGAACATAACAATGAATTTTGGCAGAGTAATGGAAATATGAATATTTTTGCCTGCATACCAAATAGTTTGTTGGTCTATACCTAACGTCAGGTTACGGACGACCGAATTTATTCGAAAGTTTGCCCCGTGATAACGCCCGTCGTAAAGTTTAATAGTCGTTTTAAAGTTTTTAGGCGAAAGTAGCGAAGTTCGGCTTCGAAAGTCGGTTTCAATTCTTCAGCTGAATATGAACGTACATTTTATTATATTCCTTTTTGTGGCTTCAAAGGATTGATGGGAATAATTAAAAAAATATATATTTGCTGTACTTATTTACTCTCATTGAACTAAATATGTTCCAAAATATTTATCTTTCTATTGAAATACCATTTCAATGTTATTAAACATTTTAGCCATAAACTATATATTTAAAACCAAAAAATTACATAGGGTCTATCTACATACAAAGCAAACGACATTCTCTTTGAATTTAATTATCAGTCCCTTCAGGACCCACCCCATTTTAATTGATAATACAAAAGTACTTAACACCTACCCTATTTAAAACCCCACTCATTTTATTAACTTTAAAAATGAAAATAAAACGGCGTGCTTCCGTATACAGAGTGTATCTAAACAATACAGTTGTACTTGTACGGAACCTAAAGAGGTGAGAGTCCCCCAATAGTCCTGAGAGACTAAGTAAAATAACACAAACACAATTTAACCCTTAAACAAATGCAGCGCTGTGTAAGACTTATCAAAGATGATGACGACGATTGTTTCTTCAAATAACTTATCTGAAAACATCCATCATCATCATTAGCCTATAGCAGTCCACTGCTGGACATAGGCCTCTCCTATTGCACGCCATTCAACTAGATTTTCGGCAACTCTCATCCAGCTGCTACGAGCCATCCTGCGCAGATCGTACCTTGCGTTTATCGTTTCGTGGTCTCAACTCAAGAACACGTCTCCCCCAACAGTCATCGATTCTACGAAAAATCATGACATTTAAAAAATAGTTTAATTATTTCAAATGAAATAATGAGATGAAATGTTAATGCAAGTATGTGAATGTATGTTATTAGCAATAACGAACACACGGGTGAAATATTATTATGACATTTCCCACTTAGACATTGCCCACTTAGACATTGTATACTTAGAAATTGTTTAACTGAATTCTATTTAAAATCGTTTTTTTCTTTTTAAATGAAAGTCGGTGAAGTAGGTTATTCGTATTTGAATATATCTAAATATCGTACGGAGCGAATGGACTTTATCGCATTACGATCGTAGTGATGAATTCTTGGCACTCGATTTTCTTCTCGACGGTTCTTATTGAGTAGGTGTAACGTGTATGCAGGCAAAATATTTTAGACTAGTAACATAGATTTATTATTAAGTGAATTGTTTTTTTTTGATTCTATGTATTATTTTTTGTCTCCTTTGCTCTATCACACGCTGTCTACATCTCTGTATCTATTGTCCTATCTCAGGTATCCTGAAAGAGATTTCTTATGAAATAAGCATCACCTCTGTACCTATTTTTTCTGTTCTGTTTTTCATTGTCTGTTTATATATGTGTGTACATAAATGGTAAAATAAAATAAAATAAAAAAAATAAAAGATTTATTGAACAAAAAAAATCGGTACATAAAATAACGCAGATACTGGCAGTTTGATATTCGACAAAATCCGCGTTTATAGAGAGTGGAGGATGATGAACTACGTAGCGGTTGTTTGCTACGACACCGTAGCAAATCCGTCACTTGCTACGACAGCGTAGTTTGTTTGCTACGACAGCGTAGCATGTGTAGCGAGGGCTAAAGTTCACCGGTTGAGATTCTCAACAATACATTAATGTATGTAATACATCCATCTAACTAATGCGTTACTTTCAAGTGTCTAAATATACACAATGCCCAAACAATTTACAGCCTCATCTTCATAATATAATAAGGTTCATTAATAAACTTGAAAACCTGTAAAACCTCCATAAAACTCTTCCCGAAGAGTGGAGACAGCGACCACGTAAATATTCATACCATTCTACCAAAACTTAGTTCATAAAAATTATTACAAAATGTCCTGCATTGATTAAATTCATGAAAGTTTAAACGGGAAACTATAAAAGTTTACGAAGTGAGCGACAACCGACGTCCCGGGAATCGTAAATGAGATCAGAATACTTGCGAGAGGTTTTCGTACTGCATGAATATCACAATAGTGTAGTTATAGTGATATGTCTGTATCTTGTTTTAACTCTTGGGAGATAACTATTAGTGTTGCCGTTTAGAAAATAAACTTTTTGACCTAATTAAAAGTCTATGTAATTTTAGAAAATTAAGAGATTTGTCTAAACAAGTTCTTTGCGAGCAATGGTGGCCCAGTAGTAATGGGTCCCGATGTACGAGTTTTAGGTCGTGAGTTCGAACCCAGACACGCACTTTAATTTGTGTGTTTAATTCACAGCTCTCTAAACGGTGCAAAAATACATAGCGAGGAAACCGGCATATCTTAGAACCAAAAATTCGATGACATGTGACATCTACTAACTCGTACTGGGCCCACGTGGTGGATTATCCACATCCTCTCATAGAGAAGAGGCCTGTTCCCAGAAGTGGGAACATTATAGGCTGATTATTCTTTATGCGAAGTTCTTTTCATTTTTAGGGTGGGGTTCTATCCGTCAACCTGCTAAATTATAATATCGCGTATGCATTTTGTAGTACCTAATTACTTTCCCGGACAAATCGTGCCTAATATGAAATAGTATAACGGCCTTACTTAATTTTAATGTTTTAATACTTTTCCAATTGAATTGCAATGTAAACCCACATCCCAATACACCTTGCAATAACACTTTATTCAAATCCCAAAACCAATTTTCCAAATTATTTCCCCACCTTTATTTTTCCAAATTATTTCCCCACCTTTAATTTTCCAAATTATTTCCCCACCTTTAATTTTGCAAGAAAATCACAATATCACACACTTGCCCTAATTTCGGCAGCAGTCGTTCTGAACCCGGGTTAACGTGAACTTTATACTCTTGGGGGCAATCGTAACGTTTGTTACCCAAAGTGGGGACGAAATAAACGAATTTAAACGAACAATTTTAACCCATGCTTAACTTTCAGGGCCCGAGGTAAAATTTTGGCCGTAAAACCCAGTTTCAATGAGCTTCTGTTTGTTTTAATTTAGCTTGTTATCAATGAGTTTTTGTTCACGTGTTTGTCTTGTGAAGTATTTTTTGTCACACCCCATTAAATCTCTGTGCTTTCGTTGTTGTATAATATAATTTCCAATCACATTTGGTAAGAATGAAATAGGTATAATAGTCGTTATTAATATCAAAATGTCCAAAATAATTCACGCAATTAGCTTAAGCAGCCTATATTGTTCCCACTGCTGGGACACAGGCCTCCTCTCTGTGAGAGGCAGTGAGCCGTAATCCACCACGCGGGCCCAGTGCGGATTGGAGGATGTCACATGTCTTCGAATTTTTGGTTCTAGGACATGCATGCTTTATCACGATTTTTTCCTTCACCGTTTTGAAAGCAGTGGCGATGAAATTAAATACACAAAGTAAAGCGCCTGTCTGGGTTCGAACCTACGACCTATAACTCGTAAAACGACGCCGATACCACTAGGCCACCACTGCTTGCATTCACATTCACACAATTAAAACGTTTAAAATGTACAATCCATTCACAGTTATTTTACCTTTGATATTGCATCACTGTCAAAATCACAGTGATCCTTACAGAAGTTTAATAAGGTTGCTACTAGGGTGTTGCTGTCAGAGATAAAATTTCTGAACTGACTGTCGCAATCTCATCACAGCGTCAATCAATAACACAAACTTGTCAAAAATGTATGTAAAAATTAAGGCATTTTTGACAGCTTGAGACAGAATAAAATGCGAACGTTCTAAAAATACGGGAATGTTGCTGATATGATAATCTATTGTTACTGTCCTAGTAAGTATTTCATTGGTTTGGCTTGCTTAATCAATAATAATAATGCTTTCCATTATCATATAAAACTATGGTAAATCATAATATTTTGTCATACACTGAACTTAACAAGATCAGACACCTGTTAAATATGCTCCAGTATAGTAATCAAAATGATTACAGCAATTTATCCAATTACAGAGAAGTGTTACAGCTATTTCCTTCACTTAATGGTCGTGGGGAGGTGTAGTAATGGTCGTGTTCTAGTTGACTTGATAACGATCATAATTATTTACAAGCCTGTATCGTGACTGAGGACTAACCGGGGTCTAGGCTTGGCAGGATGTGTGTGGTGCGCACAGGTGTTAAGGTACACCCGAACGCACAACTGGCTTTCTACAGAACAAGAACCCAAATTGCGTAACACAATTTCAATCACAATCTGAATTATTTTGAAGGATATTGCTAATCCATTGCTTCATATGTTCAAAAAATTTGTTTGCTCAACAACGTAAATAACGCAATGAATGTTGCTGAACTATCAAAATGAAAGCCATTCCTACTGTTAGTGTTGTACGCAATAACACCGCAGTTGTTCCATCAATGCTTTGAGATATATATCTTTTGTTTACTGCTACTTATACGTAGGTATATGAAGGGATAACTAAACGCTTTCAAAATCATACATCGATTGGACCGTATGCTCAAAACTGCTTACACTTTTTCTACCCTTGTTCCATGATATTTTTTTTCTTCAACTCAAGGTATTAATGGCATACAATGTGCAAATAATTATAGTAAAACAATGACTAAATATGAAATACACAATATATACTAAAGTGTATTAAAAACTCTTCTTAACAATTCGCTTTAAAATCGGTATTGGTATAAAAATGCTGCAGTACAAAACAAAAAAAAACTAAAAAAAGCGCTTCACAGTCCGGCACACAAGTGCTTTATAAGTTTCGCCCAGAGGCGTTTGTAGGTCGACAGAACCCGGTATCAAACAAAGCGTAAAAATATTTAAATATTTGCATCCGTATTATTTTAAAACGCCCAGCTTTCACATAAAACACTATGCATTTTACAGCGCAATTTCCTTTACCAGCGTTCGAAAACAGTTTTGTTCATATTTTTTTTAACTTTCTGGAATATTCCTCGTAAAATTTTTCAATTACCTACGAATAATCACGGAGATTACCACACCCATCGGATTTGCTTAATACCTATAGCTTGTGCCTCGTCTCAGGTGTGTGAAAGGAAGTTTCAATCAAATCAACGCAAGCAGGGAGACCGGCAAAGGGAAAACCGTTCGGCCTATGAAGCCTGTGACTGATTGACAACATTGTAACAGAAAAAATGGCCGACATTTTCCTTAAAAGTTTCGGAACTCGTTCATTTGTCAAAATGACTTTTTTCGAGACATTTATTTTTAGCATTTTCATGCGTATTTAAAAAATGTGTGTTGAGGAACTTTTTCGCTTTACTCCAAGCACCTATCGTAAGAAATTTTACGTTTTGAGGTATCAAGTCACAAACATGACATTGTGGTAGTTCTTCTAGTCACTGTTATATTGGCTTACTGATGAAAGCATTCGTTTCCTTTATATCTGGTTACACCCAATAAAATCCGTTGCTGAATGCCGAATGTGTAGTTCGATTAGTCAAGCAGGAGGTATGTCTTTGTTCAGCATTGCTTACTACTCTAAACTATGAATACAAACTCAATTCCCGAACCACCTAACAAAGACGTAGAACAGATACGTCCACAGACGTAATGGGGACTAACTTTCTAAAGTCAACACACCCCCCTTTCCTCCCTTCTCTGCCCCCTACCACGAGACGTTTCGAACGTCACTTGGTTAGCAAAGTTATTGAGTTGTGGCGACCACAAGCCCGTCGTGCCAACTGCTCGAACAACTTGGTACCGAGTTGTGTTAGCCCTAAATATCGTTTATTAGAAAACGTTTTACAATTTATTGAATGGTATATCGGTTAATATAATGTTGTGTTTATTGGGGGCTTAGAATGGCGTAATTATTTGTTTTTGAATGGTCCCCATGAATAAGTTATAGCTACCAGCTGCAGTTGTTAATAGGTTAACTTTGGTTACTTCCTCTTTAGTGAGCGTTACACTCGACTGCTTCAGAGCGTAAAAAAGTTAAAATCCAGTTAGTAAGTCAACCATATCAGTATATCTTGCAGTTTCCAAAATGCTATATAACATATTCAGCATTTTATAAACACGCCAAATAGGCTGCTTGCATAAAGAAACAGTTTCACAACACAAGACAAGTCAAAACACAAGTCGAAACGGATCGGGACAGATCGTGCAGATAAAATATGAAACTTGTCAGTACACTTTTTATACCGGGTACTCATGGGTTGTACCTATCAGTACCGACCTGTACCGACAAATAGGGACAGAAAACCCGTATTTTTAAGCAAGCCCTACTTTTTAAATTAGTTACCTATAATTGTAATTTTGAGTTATTGAAAAATCGCCCGCAACCAGAACACAACAAATATAATTAAAAACATACATAATTAAAAGTAAAAATCAAGTAAAGCTAATTATTTCCGCATAAGTTCATCTGGCAACGCTGGTCCGATGTATAATTAAAATTTCAGTACAAAGCTGAATCCTCGCAGAATACGTGACCACGAATAATTTAGTTACTGGGATTCCCATGTCTGTCATACGCTTTGACTAGGACAGCCATGTGTACGGATTTCTCCCGGACACGATCCGGTTTGAGTAGAGGTGTACTGACGTTGTAATTCTATACAATGAAATAATTGGACGGAGGAGATAATTGCAGTGTGTTCAGTGTTCAGATTGTGTTTTGTTTAGATTGTGTTTTGTTTTTATAAAGATATGACATTGATTTTGTGTTGGGAATACTATTGTTTTATTTGGATTTCCGTTTTTTTTTTTTCAGTTTTATTTTACTGACGTTTCTTAATTGAGGGGATCAGTAAGTTGTCTTGGTAACTATAATGGCCATGATCGTGGCTACCCTAAAGAAAAATTTGTTCTTTGATTGTTTAGGGTTTTCAATGCGTGGACATTGTCATTTCCACACATATGAGGTAAGAAAATGAAGACTATTAGCTCTGAAACCACATTCAAAGTTGACATCTTAATTCATGCGTCGGCCTTGTAGGCAGTATTTTCTATTTCATTAATTTATTTAGTACTAGCTGCGCGCCCCGGTTTCACCGACCCGCATAAGTTTCGATCTCGTGGCGATATCGGGATAAAAAGTATCCAATATGTTAATCCTGGTTATCTGTGTGCCTAATTTCACCCAAAACCGTTCAGTAGTTTTTGCGTGAAAGAGTAACAAACATCCATCCATACAAACTTTCACGTTTATAATATTAGTAGATTACACCTCTAAAAGCTTTTTTATCCTTAAAATGTCCTTATTTTTTTCTTTTCTTCCATGGCATCCCTACCATAAGCTTGATGATTACAAAACACAGGACAAGGGAACGTCAGAGGCATATGAAACGTTAAAATAACGAGGGAAATGCAAATCTAACACATTATCATAGAGTTAACGATTGTCTATGCGCTCTACAGATAAAAAGGTCCTTGTCGTAATTATTTCTGCGTGTTTAGGGGGATCATATAGGCGTACGTTGCCTGAAAAACGTGCGATTTACAAAATTGAATTTACTGTAATACATTTTATGTAAAAAGCTCTACACCTATTTTATATTATTATTTCCTTTGCCTATATTTGTATAAAATAAGTAAAAGATACTTATTTAAGTTATGGAAGACCGGAGTCGGAGTCAATACGAGAAATCAATTACACACAACTTCACAAAAGCTAGTTTATTCCACGTATTACCTGTCCTTTGACATTAATAGCAAACAACATTAAAATATTTTCCCGAAACCCAGAGAATAACGAGAAAATTAATTAATCCAAATTCTACTAATTAATTCACTTGCATTATTCTCGATTCAACTGAAAATCACCGAACAATGGATTCGTAATGACAAATGATGAAAAAAATTACGTATTAAATTACAACATTGGATTGTTGAAGGATACCGCTACGAACAAATGGATACAGAAGGCCGGCTTAATACAATAAGCGAATACTGACGCACGCACATATAGACGCGTACGTACAAGTAAACCAGAAAAATTATGGGCTTCGGTAATGTTCGTGTTTCCGATTCAGCACGAACGTCGCACAGACCACAGAGTGACTCCCCTCGGGGCAAAGGTTCTATGTTTTGTACCGCCGCGCTTTGTAGTAGTGCACCTATCATTGCGCTTGTGTGAAATTTTCACTCTGTCGGATTACCTACTCCGGTCGAAAATCATCGTAATAATGTCGCTGCAGAATTGTAAAAAGTTTTTTGGAATTGTATAGTGTTGTTAATACATAATTTGGTAACTATGGTAATACAAAATAAACAAGTACTACCGATGGTTGTAACGGCACATATTAAATGTCATCATCATGCGTTTGTATTTCCGAAAACAGGCGATGGTTCCCGAAGCGAATACTTCGCGTGGGATATCTGTACGTTCGGAGACCTCAAACAAAAGTCATTCGCGAGCGCGCTTGTACTCGCTGTACGTGACGCGTGTCTGTGTGCGTACGTTTTCTCTAGTTGCAAGAAGTCAACCTACCAGTCGTTACGGGTAGTCGAAAGCCCAAAAGTCTGACAACCAATCTTACCAAGGGGTATCGTGTTACCTAGTAACTGGGTTTTAGAAGTCAGATAGGCAGTCGCACCATGTAAAATACTGATACTCAGCTGCATCTGGTTAGACTGGAAGATGACCCCAACATAGTTGGGAAAAAGCTTGGCAGATTGATTGATTGTATGAAGTCAACCTTCTGTATCTGTATATTTTGTGACACAGCGCTGTCAAAAGTCATTGTGTATCCTCACAATAGACACTTCGCTGAGATCCACTGAGGCTTTAGCGGTCGTTGTTAATAATTTTTGCTTCAAAAAACAGGTTTATGGGATTATTTTTAGCATGTTTGAGAGATTTCTGTCAATGTATAATATTTGTAGGGTCTCTTGTATCATCTCAAGGTAAGTTAATCTGGTACTTTTTTATTTATATTTGATCACTAACTGCGCCCCGCGGTTTTACCCGCATAAGTTTCGATGCCGTGGGAATATCAGTATGAAAAGTGCTATATGCTAAACTTGGTTATAAACCATCTGTGTGCCAAATTTCACCCAAATCCATTCAGTAGTTTAGGCGTGAAAGTGTAACAAACATCCATCCATCCATCCATCCATCCATCCAGCCATCCATCCATCCATCCATCCATCCATCCATCCATCCATCCATCCATCCATTTATCTATCCATCCATCCATCCATCCATCCATCCATCCATCCATCCATCCATCTATGCATCCATCCATCCATCTATACAAACTTTCACGTTTATAAAATTAGTAGGAGGATTAGAAATTGGTTTTAGGTGGCCAAACAGGCCTTATAATGTTTTTACAATTTGATGGACTATAATAGAAATATCTAATAGTCATTCATTTTATTTGACAGGTAAATATTATGCTTAAATGAAGTACAGAAAAAACATTTGGCAACTTCATGATCCAGTAACATAGTGTTTACTTTTGCTAAGATAGGTACAATTAGCCTAAAAAAAAATACTGTCTTTGTTCCATAATATTGTATGAATATGGAGCCTCAAAACGATTTACACATCGGGTCCTTAATTTTAGCTACACATTGGTATAGTATTATAGAACACAAATTATATACTTACAATCAAATAATTTACTCACGACGTATAAATCTTTTTGAGACTGACTGTACGTGTCGCAAGCCTTTTCAGTGGCTTATCAATTTTCATGTGCACTGTCAACTGCAGCAGCAGTGGAAAAATCTGCGGGCGACCAGCTATCAATTACCCACAACACAATGTAAAAACACACTATATTTTATAAAAAATATTCTCAACTTTTTGATATATAATATACTTATAGCAGGGTAATATAATGAAACATGTTCATTGCATGTTCGTAGGAGGTGGCCAGCCGTGGTTTTTACCCAAGGGAAGGAAGTGTGAGCTTAAGTATGTGTGTAAAAATCTACTTTTCTTTCTTAGATTGAAAAGTACAGATCAATTGCACATACATAGGTTGTATGTGCAATTGATCTGTACTTTTCAATCTAAGAAAGAAAAGTAGATTTTTAGTAGAAAAATAACAATAAAATTTAATAGAAAAATTATAATAACACCAGCCTATTATTATCCCACTGCAGAGCAAAGGCCTTTTCTCATCCTACAATGTGTAACCGAATTAATGCACATTATGAAAGTAGTTTGTTCAGAATCGTTTACTGAATCGATTTCTGTGATTTTTTATATAGGTAATATTTTATCCCAAAACTAATTAAAACTACGCAAATTACAGTCAAAACAAACCAAAATGTATGAAATACTCACTAAGCTAGACCAATATACGAGTGCGACTATGTGCACGCGTAGATTTGTAATGTGACCATAATTTTCTTGCACAATCAGTATAACTAATTGGTTAAAAAACAATGTTTTTTACATAATAATAAAAATTCAGTGTTATGTATTATAATTATAACATAATATTCTAATTGGGGTGTCTGGTGGTGTGCGTTAATTCCGGGACATGTTGTATACTTAAATAATTGAAATTCCAGTTTTCTCACACAAATTCCTCTTGTATTATCTACATTATACTTTCGCCAGCAGCCCGGACTCTAGATTTGTGCTCAGTTAGTGGCAATAGGCTCACCTCCTATTACATGATGTGGGTACTATAGGTTCACCTCTGCCTAACCCTATGGGGAATACAAGCGTGATATTATGTATAAAATAATATGGTAAACCTGAAATTACAGTTTGTCACCAAATTGCTCTTGCTTTACCTACATTATTCAATTAACACTTTCGCCACTAAATGTACCGGTGTCCGCTTGAGGCAATACGCTCATTCATGGTGTACAATGAAACACAATACGCATTAAAATAGATAGTAGACACGTTTTAAGCGCGTAGTACTTGGGAGTACACACAGTACAAAGCGTACATGGATACTCACTCAGCGCTGGAGGCCGACAACTCTTGCTTTTATTACGTTTCCGCTACTTGAATGGGTATCACTAGGCATTTCGCCGGGAATAATATTATGGTTTAAGTATAGGAATGCTCCATATTCATGCGGCTGTGGAAAAGGTTTGAATGTCTTCGTGAAAGGAGAATTTGTTTAATGGTTCTTTTATTGTTATTTTGTATATTTTGGTCACTCGCATTTACTAAAAGCTAGCATCAAATAAATTCTAATTTGGCATCGTTCTGTTAAAACAATGCCGCAACACCTAGGCAGATTAACTTTTAATTTAACTTTAAATATTTATTTTTTTACTTTTTATTCTTAGTGGGTTTAGTCTATGTCCGTAGGTGTGTCCGTGGCACCGCAGTGGGTCCTACCAGAATATCAGCGCATAAATATCGAATCGTTTTGCTGATATAGGAGCCTTTTAGGCCTTGCACGGGACTTTTTCACGATTATTTTGTAAGATTTTAATGTTCCTTGTTTAATTGGTAAAAATTGAGGACGAAAGAAAAAATTGGGACGTGCACAGGGAATATACCCCTGTTCGCGTCCCAATTTTTTCTTTCCACTTTGAATTTACTAGGGAAAAGGGAAATGTTTATCCAAAAAATTACCAACGTAATTTTTTTTCTATTTTCAATCATTCGCAGAAGTATTTGAAACCAAATACACAATGTAAATTAGTGCTGCGTAAAAAAAATATTCTATTAAAACAAATCAAAATCAAAATGGTTGCGCGTGTCGGAATCGAATGTGAATTGAATTGAAAAGTTTTTTTTCGGTGTCGGATAAAAATATACGCCTCGTCATATTGTGCGCAGGGTATCGACTGCAGAATGACTTTTGCCACCGTGACACTGTTGTTTCTGGTATTTTACGTAACTACGCTATATAGATTTTAAAATGCAAAATCTACATTTTATTCTGTACCACGTGTACGCTGCGTTTAATCATTAATCAGTAATTCATTCATCAGTTTCACCTATTACTGCTACTACTAGAGCAGTGGAGACGCAGTGGTGATCCAGGGGTGCGACTTAGGTGGTCGAACCCAGATATTCGCTGTACTTTGTGGCTCTCAAAACAGTGAAGGAAAACGTCGGGAGGAAACCAGCATATATAAATAGCATAATATATATCAACAATTCGAAGACATGTGACATCTACCAACCCGCACTGGGCCCGCGTGGTGAATAACGGGCCACTACCTCCCCTGTGTCCCAGCAATGGGAAAATTACAGGCTGATTATGTAATTAACTACTACAATGTCTTTATTTATTTATTTATTTATTTATTTATTTTACCATTTATGTACACACATATATAAACAGACAATGAAAAACAGAACAGAAAAAATAGGTACAGAGGTGATGCTTATTTCATAAGAAATCTCTTCCAGCACACCTGAGATAGGACAGTAGATACAGAGATGTAGACAGCGTGTGATAGAGCAAGCTCTTTCTCCCTTTCTAGTTATTAAAAGTAATTCAAGTCCACTCAAGAATCTGAAGTATCATCATCTCCGAGGGGGCCCGGGGGGGGGGCTGAAATGGAGGAGTAATAACTCCTCCACTACGCCTTCTCCAGGCGAACATCAACCACTGCGCCTGCGCTCAGGACCTGTTGCTCCAGAGCATGGCGCAGTGGTCGATTAACATCGCCGTGGTCGCTGAGCCGTACTTTGTCCCGCCCAGGGATGACTGGGTGGAGGACCTGAACGGCTCAGTGGCCATAATTTCGTCGGCTGCCGCCGGTACCCCGTCCCTCGAAGGTGTCACGAGGGGACAGGGGTGCGTAGCAGCACGGTTCGGAGAGATTGTAGTAGTGGGAGTATACTTCTCTCCGAGCCGAACTCTCGCCGAGTTCCAGAACTCTTTAACAGAGTTGAGTGTCGTCGGCGCCAGAAACCACGCCTTCTCCGTGCTAGTGCTCGGGGACTTCAACGCCAAGAATTTGGCCTGGGGTTCCCGTTGCACGGATGTGCGGGGCAGGATGGTGGAGGACTGGGCTCTGGAAACAGGCCTGGTCGTCCTAAATCGGGGTTCTGTTCCTACGTGTGTGCGGATGCGGGGCGAGTCGGTAGTGGACATCTCGTTCGCCAGCCCCGCTCTGTCACAACGTGTCATTGACTGGCGCGTCATGGAGGAGGTGGAGACATACTCCGATCATCGGTATATCCGGTTTGATGTCTCCACCCAGACCTCTAGCGCGCTGGTCCAACAGGCCCCGAGTGGTCCGCGGTGGGCGCTGAAGCAGCTGGACCGGGAGCTTCTCCTGGAAGCCTCGATCGTGCAGGCCTGGGTGTTTTCACCGGACAGGCCTGCTGACATTGACGATGAGGCGGAGTGGTTCCGGGAGGCCATGTCCGAGATCTGTGACGTGGCAATGCCCCGAGTCCGGCCAGGACGCGCCCGACGTCAGGTGTACTGGTGGTCGCAGGAGGTTGGGGCGCTACGCAAGGCGTGCGTCGACGCGCGACATCGGTACACCAGGCACCGCAGGCTCCGCATCCGCCCTCCGGATGCGGAAGCCACGGAGGTGGAGCTGTACGAGGGGTACAGAGCGGCGAAGACCACCCTCCAAGAGGCTGTCAAGCGGGCCAAGGATACGGCCCGCGAGGAGATGTTGGAGACTCTGAACCGAGATCCATGGGGGCGCCCTTACAGAATGGTGCGGAATAAACTCCGCACCTGGGCCCCCCCGCTGACGCAGAGTCTCCGACCCCAGCTGGTGGAGGAAGTGGTGAGCGCTCTGTTCCCTTCACGGGGGGAGCATACTCCCCCGCCTATGGCTCCGCCACTTGCGGTGCCCGAAGCGGACCACACGGACGACGACGACGACACCCCTGAAGTGACCGGGGTAGATCTGAGAGCGGCGGTAGGCAGGCTGAAGGCCAAAAATACCGCCCCGGGACCCGACGGCTTTCCGGGTAAAGCCTGGGTCCTGGGCTCGAGGGCTCTCGGGCCTCGACTGGAGGCGCTCTTAAGCGCATGCATGGAGAGAGGCCAGTTTCCACTCCGTTGGAAGACGGGGAAGCTGGTCCTCATTCAGAAGCCAGGGCGCCCTGCGGACTCTCCGTCCGCATACCGGCCCATAGTGCTGCTCGACGAGGTCGGCAAGCTCTTTGAGAGAGTGATTGCGGGCCGCCTCGTCAGGCACCTGGTGAGGACGGGGCCGGATCTTGTGGAGTGCCAGTTTGGCTTCCGCAAGGGGCGCTCGACGGTGGACGCCATGCGCGTGAGAGCCCTCACGACGGGGGACGCGGTGTCCCGGGGTGGGGTGGTCGTGGCGGTGTCACTCGCCATCGCCAACGCGTTCAACACCCTGCCCTGGAGCTGCATAGGGGAGGCACTCCGGTATCACCGGGTGCCGACTTACCTCCGTCGAATAGTCGGGGCGTATTTGACGGACAGAGCCGTCATCTACCCCGGTCGCGACGGGAATTGGAACCGGCGAGAGATGTCGTGCGGTGTCCCACAGGGATCGGTTCTGGGGCCGCTCCTGTGGGACATCGGTTACGACTGGGTGCTGCGGGCCGACCTCCCTGATGGCGTCAGCGTAGTTTGCTACGCTGACGACACGCTGGTCCTGGTGCAGGGGAGGTCGCATCAGGCGGCGGCCGACGCGATGACACGCGGGGTTGCGATAGTCGTGGAAAGGATCCGGCAGTTGGGTCTCGAGGTGGCATTGCACAAGTCCGAGGCCATGTCTTTTCATGGGCCCCGGTACGGGCCACCTTCGGGATCCCGACTAATGGTAGGAGGGGTTCACATCGGCGTCGAGAAGACGATGAGATACCTGGGTCTCGTCCTCGACAGCCGGTGGAACTTCGTCGAGCATTTCCGACGTTTGGCCCCCAAACTGGAACGGACCGGGGCCGCCTTAAAGCGGCTCCTGCCCAATCTGAGGGGGCCAAACGCCTCCTGCCGGAGGCTTTACGCGGGGGTCGTGCGGTCCATGGCCCTATATGGGGCCCCGGTATGGGCGCGTTCACTGCGGCTTCGAGCCGCACACTACCTGAACGCGCCCCAAAAGGTGGTAGCCGTAAGGCTAATCCGGGGGTACCGCACGATCTCGGGCGAGGCAGCAAGCCTCCTTGCCGGACTGCCACCATGGGATCTGGAGGCGATAGTCCTCGCGCGCCTGTATGACTGGCGCGCGGAGGCACTACGTCGGGGGGAAACTCTGCACCCGCGGCAAATCGCTGCGGAGCGGACGGACCTCCGGCGCGGTCTCATGGTGGAATGGAAGGCGCGACTATCGCAACAGGCACGCGCAGGGCACGCCACGATAGCGGCGATAAGACCCCTCTTTGAGGAGTGGCTAGAGAGGCGTCACGGCGCTCTCACCTACCGCCTGACGCAGGTCCTCTCCAGACACGGATGTTTCGGGAGGTTCCTGCACATCATCAGGCGGGAGGAGACGCCCGGGTGTCACCACTGCGAGGATCGCCCAGAGGACACGGTGGAGCATACGGTGGAGGTCTGCCCCGCTTGGGCAGAGCACCGCCGTGTCCTCGTAGAGGCGATCGGCAGCGGCGGCGACCTCTCGCGCCCGGCCCTGGTGCAAGCCATGGTCCGGGGCGAGAGGGAGTGGGAGGCGGTCACCTCCTTCTGCGAAGCAGTCATGCTAGCGAAGGAGGTGGCGGGATGGGCGAGGGAAAGATCCTCACGCCTCAGCCGCCGAGGGAGACGCTCCGGGCGTCGGGAGCCGCGTGACGACTCCCGGCCACCGTAGGCGCGGGCCTGCGGGCGGAGAGCAATGGGTAGCTCTCCGTCCGATCAGGACCAGGCCCGTGCCGGACGGCGCGTAAGTGTTCCACGTGCGCCTCAAAGAGATGTCAGCATAGATGACGGGGCCCGACAAGCCTGCCGGGGTAACGGGATCGTCCGAAAGGGTTACCGCTGCCCTGGTACATAAAGGGCTAAGGAAGGAACACGGGTGGGTTTTAGTCAGTAAGAGTCTGACACTCCCTTCTGCTCCACCCAGAGCGGGAGGAGTCATTTGATAATTTCCTATCCACAAAAAAAAAAAAAAAAAAAAAAGTATCATCATCTGCCTTGCCTTTTCCCAACTATGTTGGGGTTGGCTTCCAGTCTAACCGGATGCAGCTAAATACCAGTATTGTACATGAAGCGACTGCCTATCTAACCTCCACAACCCAGTTACTGGGTAACACGATACACCTTGGTAAGACTGGTTGTCAGACTTTCGGGCTTCTGACAACTCGTAACGACTGTCAAAGATCTAAGAATGACAGCCGGGACCAACGGCTTAACGTGCTTTCCGAGGCACAGAGGGGTCTCTGAATGTAAAGATGGTCATTCATCCACGGACCGACCGCGGCAACCAGATCGATCTACTCGTGCGGCTGTCCTTACTTGCCACGAGCCTCACCATTTATAAGTCAATAGCATCTTAATGAAACTTCAATAAAACCCAAATTAAACGTTAAGACCATATAAACAGCACATTCGCTAATAAATTTAGAGGGTCTGTTTTAGAGACAGATCGAATTACCTACCACACTGTTAGTTTACCCTCATAAACGTCAAACGTGCTACGGACATGGGTCCTACTTGGGTTTCACACTACCGTCCTCCCTTGTTACTGGTTTAATGTAAGGCAGTATCGGTTGCAGAACTGAAAAATGTAATTATGAAGTGAACAGGTAAGGTGCTGAAGTGTTTGGGGCGGAGAGGTAAGGTGTTGGTGGATTGTAATGTCTTTATAACGTTATTGGAGCGCAGTTAGTGGTTAAATAATATTATATCGTTTATTGCGGATTACACATAAAAATACGCACAATCCATATAGTATTAGTAATAACGACTTAAAAACTATGTTAGTAAAACTTACAAACTGACCGATCGACAACTAATAACTACGTGGCTCAACACAAGGTTGGCACGTGCCTCTGCACCCAGCGCCTAATAAAGGGGTTGTCCACCGTGTCAGACAATGTCTTTAGGATGCTGTTGGAGCTTCCGCGCAACCTAACCATTACTGACTTCTTGACCGCGGCCTCTTTCTCATTATGGCATGAAAATCATCAACACGGTTAAAATAGGAAGGAAATACAAGGCCGAGATGAAATCTACACGTAGGATTGATATCAGAGGGGCGATTCTCGTAATTTTAAGAACGTTCACAGTCTGAAGGCCAATTTGTCAAAATGGTTTTGACAAGTTTTTGACATTTGTTTGTCGCCGAGATGAGACTGTGACTAGATTTTGAACGTTTTAAATTACGAGAATTGGCCTTCAGACTTTGAACGTTCTTAAAATTACGAGAATTGCCCCTCTGATCTCAGTCTCAATCTGTCAAAAATACCTCTAATTTCCCTGCATTTTTGACAAGTTTTTGACATTGATTGTCGCTGAGATGAGATTGCGACTAGATTTTGAACGTATTTTACACGTTACACCCCACATGTACTCGCCTACCAGCTGTTTTAGTATTTTTATTCTATGTAAGTTAGCTTCTTTTTTACTAAGTTTTTGTTTTATTAATTATTATGAATTTATAAATACGAATCTTGCGCTAGCAGAACTGGTTCAATTAGTAACTTTCTGTAGTGTTTGGGTCACCAAGATACAGGCTGTGCCTAGTTTGGGACCCGCTGTTAAATCAGTCTAAGCTTTCTGTTGGTTAGACTTCATGCTAATACTTGTATGTTTGTGAACTATGTGTAAGTTTTAATAAATGAATTAGGAATTTAATTACGGGAATTGGCCTTCAGATGACCAACACGCAGTGTGGATTCAGAGAGTGTGGAGACCATTGCTTGAATCTTCTCTAAATAGAAATACGCTTTTGTGTTCAAGGCCAAACCGGCTGATGTTATTGATTTTAGCAGCCTCATTCATTACAATTTGAAATTGTTGTCCGCATCAACACAAGTCACACAGTCATCACAAGTTGATGGATTAATAAGATTCTTTTTTAACTGTTCCATTTTGAAATACTGGCTGAGAGTAAAATTTTGGACAATGATAAATAAATGAGACAAAAAAATGAACTCAAACTATTAGGTGCTTTGTACACACACGATTTTACACGTGTAGGCACGGTCGTCAGTGTTGTATGGATCACTATGGAAGCTTGTTGACGGGCACGTTTTTTCTACGACGCGGTTTATACGCCGTACCATAATGAAACCGTGCCGTGTACAAAGAAGTTTAGACTAGATTATCGAGAAAACAAATGAAGCTCAATAAGTCAGTATCCTATCTGTACCACTAAATGCGCCCGATCGAGAACGTGCCGGAGCCGGCCGCAGATGTCCGCGCGGACCGATACATAAAATTCTCAGCTGGAAAATAGTCACATCGCAAAATCGTGTAGTTCAATCTCTCACGAGCGAGATTCTCGCGAGGACATGCTGTAGATAATAAACAGAAGGGCAATTCTCGTAATTTTAAGAACGTTCACAGTCTGTTCTCACTAAGATGAGATTGCGACTTGATTTTTAATAACGAGAATTGGCCATTGAAGTTTAGAATGACGAAGCTATAATGCAACGATTATATCGTCGATGTTTTCAATAATATTAATTTAATGTATGTTTTTACTATACTGTATTAAAATTATTAAATAAATTCTTTCTAACATCCGCACGGGTCGATGACTGCTCATGCCATAACGCAACTTTAGCTTTCCATTTGTATCTTCTGTCATATACCTGTACAATGTCCCAACACGCTACGTACTCAATTTGTCCGCTTGGCATATGCTTGGCATGCGAAACATGACGCCGGCAACATTTACGTTTCCACGTAAGCGGGAAACGTCCCACTCGCGTTACCAGAAAATCAAGTCAACTGACAATGTTACCAGAAATTGAGGAAGACTTGCTAGGATTATTTTCTTCTTTTTTTTCCGCGGAATATGTCAAGAGTCGTTCGTTTTATGTGCCCGATTGATTTATTCTGTGGCAATAGGTGTGTGAGAAAACATGGTGACGATTCTTTTTTCGAAATTGTAGTGTTTTATTTTTCTTTTGTGCTTATGAAGGGGTCACATATTATTACATGCCAGTACTATAGAAACAGTGCGCATATGAAGTCAGACCTTATTTCTATTTCTGCTTTATTTATGAAAGCTCAATGGGATTTTTGTACCACCACTGTCCAAATCACAGTGATCTTTATTTTCATTACAATAAGGTTGCTGTTAGGTTACTGCTGTCTGAGATAAAATAACTGTGGACGGATTTTAGTTAAGCCTCGCCAAATAATACATTATTAATTTAAATCCAGTTCTATTACAAAATATAACTCCCATGTTAACACAATTGGAAAAAAAAACCCAAAACAAGAAATAAATCTAGTAACACCTCCTACAAAACCAAACGAAAGGCACCAATCCTTCACGATTAAACTATCCTTTCAAAGGGAACCTGCCTCATTCTATTCAAATCCGAAGCAATTTCCGAGGCAATATTTCACAATCTGCTAGCAACCATTGAGATTTACTTGCATCGAGATAAGGCAGCTGGAGTGGACGGTGGGTCCTAGATAACAATGCAATTTATACTGAACATCGAGAACGGGTGAAAAGAATCGGTTGGTAATAGCGGGTATCGAAATGTGTTGTGTTAAAGGAAGTGTGGAGATTTTGGATGTTTTGTTGGGTCTTTGGCTGTGTAAAACTGCTTAGAGGTTATAGTAAGTTCCACTTCAACTATATCCGACGACCTTTTTTTTTTTTTTCCCACATCGCCGATGGGAGGGCCATGGGAAACCGGAATAGCCTTTACTTCCACAGCCCTCCCGGCGCATGCCCGCCTAGATGGTATGGCGGGCCCCGCATGCCCCCAAGTTGGGGGGCTACGGGAATGGCCGAGAACACCTGGCCATTCCCGTCCCACACTGGTGGAGGCCTGTGCGATAGGCAACGGTGCCCCCGCACCCGTTGCCCCGCATACCCCCCGCATTGGGGGGGCGACGGCCGCAGAGGATAGGGAGAGCGGCAACGTAACACCGACACTCCTCTTCCCCTGCGGCCACACCGCGTCCGCCATCTAACGGTGGCGGCCCCGTTAAGGCCGCGGAAGGTAGGGAGAGCGGCAACGTAACACCGACACTCCTCTCCCGCCACGGCCTCCAATCCTCAGCCGCGATGTCTCCCATACGAGGGACATCGCTGCCCGCCTCAGGTAGGTTGCGATGTCACCCAAGCGGCACCGCAACCTACCCGCTGGCCGCTACGTCGTCGGCTTAGCCGCAAAGCCCTGACAAGCGGCCCCCGCTCGGGTTCCTCTTAGCTTCACCGTGGTCGCGGGCCACGGCTACTGAGCCCCCCCGCCTCGTCAATGCGGGAACCCACCGGGGGGGTATCCGACGACCCTGGTTACTTACGAGTATCTCCTTTGGTAACCGTACATACAGGGTGGTAGGGACATTGACGCGCAACCTGTTACCATGGATTCAGTACTTGATTCTAAACCCCACTACGGTGAATTTTTTATCCGATTATTTAAAAAAAAATAACGTGACGATATTATCGTGGACAGCATCGCGATAAGACAGGGAAGTAAAATATATGGAAATATTATGAAGACGCTTTTAAATTCCCGTCCTCGATAATCTTATAACGTGCACGTATATCTATACATTTTATGGACGTGGACGTTCACGATAATACCGTCACGTTAGAATACCATATCTAATTAAAGACTTAATCAATCAAATAACAAAAAATATCGCAGTTCCAGCACTTATTTTCCATAATCTTTTCAGTTAATAATTCAGTGACATAAATAAAATAAATAAAAAAAGGCTTATTGCAGAAACTTGTACAACTTTTACAGTAAATCTTACATAGGGACCTCCTTTTAAGTAAAAGGTATACCTGTGCTAGTAGGCCCCGCTCTTCAATGACAAATTATAAAAAGGTAAAAGTGGTGTACCAAAATAAAATTGAATTTAAACAATAAAAAATAGGACATACATGCTCACATGCCGTAACTCAACAATGATAATCTAGGCTGATATTGGAACCGGATCCCCTCCAGTAGCTCACGCGATCAATACCCCAGACATTAGCCTGCATTCGCTTCATTGCACGCATTGTGCCAACTCAATTGATCCAGCCTGCACTTTGATCAAATCTTATTGAAATGGCTTATTGAACTAGTTACCACTAGAATTAATTTTCCTAATTCAATTAGTCGTATATGTCGTGTACGTGAAGGTGGTGATACATGATTTTAATTTAATTATCATTGTGTAATTGAGCATGGACCAAGGTAACCGACATAGCCCGAAGAATTGCCTAACTTAAGTGGCAGTGGGAAGGGCACATTGCTCGCAGAACGGGTGGCTGATGGAGACGAAAGTTTCTGGACTGGCGACCACGTACCGGAAGACGTAGCGCTGGAAGGCCTCCTACAAGATAGACCAATGACCTTGTGAAGGCCGCACTAATTGGCTGGATGCGAGAAGCACAAAACCGAGAAGCGGCGATGATTGGGGGAGGCCTATGTCCAGCAGTGGACGTCTTTTGACTGAAATGATGTGTGAATGAACACGACAGCTATCGAGAAACATAATTTAGATTGTGACAATAATACCTACAAGGCTACAAGGATGATTTGGTGCGAGACGAAAATCGTAACTAACACCGCCGCCATCTTGTATTTTTCAATACAATATCACAAGTGTTTACCAACAACCCTATCAATGACATTCAAGAATCAAAAGATTCTTGATCAATTAGAAACAAAACATAGCATTGAAGGTCGAATATTAAAAAAATACTCATTTAACGACTTCTTAGTCGCCTTCTAAGTCAAACGGTTGCTATGAAAACTGTTAATTTTGCATTGCATGTCATCCTGAACTCCTAAGGGCTGTTCATTTATTACGTAAGACAATTTTGACCACTTTCTGACCCCCCTGGCCCTACGTAAGAAAAAATAAGACTTGGATTAATCTCCTCCACCCCTTTAAATCTTACGAAGATTAGTGATCTACCAAAATTGCAAAGAAAAACTAGCAAAAAAAATAAAAACTTATAATTTTAGCTTAATTTTGAGATCTTTCGTAAGAACAATCTAGACCCCTCCTACCCCCACGTAAGAAAGGCTTGTTTGGACCCCACCCCCTCAAATCGACTTAGATAATAAATGAAGCCCCTAATCAACGGGGTGCCAGGGCAGAAAACCTCCACGTGTGCCTGGGGACTGGAGTTCCCTTCTGGATACGTCCGGGGGGAAGACCAGTTTTCGGGCCGGTGCATCCTGGGGTGCGGGCAGCTATTTCTCAGTGGGATTTTTTCCCAATGAGATATCGCTGCCCGCATGCTAATGTTCTGCCAAGAGGAACGCTCCACACAAGCCGCTATGAGGAGCAGAGCGGCTACTGTGTGGAGTAAGAGCGGGCCTGGTGTGCACTTACCCTGCCGCCGGGCAGGCAGGAGGGGATAACCCCCCCCTCCTGCCACCGTTAATATCGTAGCCCCGAAGATTGTCAAGGTCATGTCTCTGACTTTTGACGGGGGTCGAGGGTCTTGGCTTAACCGCCCGGACCGCGAGGAAGATTAACCTCTATAAAAAATTCCCCAAACCTCCAAGCGGCGGCGCACCGTGAGGGAGGTAGTAAGCTTGGCTAATGGGTAGCTTGATTTAGTCACTAGTGCGAACCACATAATTTGAGCAGGTACCTAAAGTTTTATACTCGTGGGAACAAAATGGATAAATTTTTAAAAAAAACCCAAAACCCAACAGACGAAAGGAGGAGTGATGCGGGGTCGGAGTCCGACGCCGCATCTGGAGGAGGGAGCACGGGAGGCTCAGTGAGCTCTCGCCGTGACCAGAAGACGGCCGCTGCCAAGAGAAAGGCACAGGGCAAGCGGCCAAGGTCAGTGGACGGCCAGGGGTCGTCCTCTGACTGGGAGCTGGCTTCGGCCAGGAAGATCCCCACCAGCAGGCGCGGAGGAGCCCGAGAGCGAGGCTTAGGGAGGGGGCTCACTGCTCGGGAGGCGGCTGAAAAAGCGAAGGAGCCCGCAAAAAAGGAGGGGGGGACCGGTCGCGTGGTCGAATCAGGGCTCTCAAGCGACGAGGCGGCTGAGGTAAGCGGTGGCCCTGAAGCGGACCGCATAAAGAGGTTTGCGGCGGTCGTGGAGGCCGCGATCCGGGACGTGGCCCTTAAGAAGTTGCAAACTTCGAAAAACAGGGCCATAGTCTCGGCAAAGGCCTCCATCTTGGCGGCAGCGGAGGCCATCCACTTCGGGCCTCCGCCGGACGGCATGTCGGAAATGCGGGCGGAGGTGGCCCGCTTGACGGCTGCCATGGAGCTCCTCCGAAAGGAGAACGAGGAGCTCCGAGCGGACCTGGCCGGGCTGCGAGCAGCCGGCCCCCGGGTAGTGCCGCAGGAGGGGCCGCAACAGGGGCGGCCAGTACCTGCTGAGGACCGGGTCCTGAACCTGGTGCGGCAGGAGCTGGCTGCCTTTCAGAGCCGGTTCTCCGCCCTGGAGGCCATCGTCCTGCGCCCCCCGCTGGCGGCGGACCGGCCGGCCTCGGGCCAGCGGAAGGCGGTGTCGTATGCTGCCGCCGCGGCTGTCACAGCCACGGCCACGGGGCAAGCAGCAAAACGGACCGCCCCGAAACCCGCTAAGGCCACAGCCCCAGCCCCAGCCCCAGCCCCAGCCCCTGCCCCTGCACCGGTGGCGAAACGGCCGCCCCAACCGCCTCCTGCATCGCCTCCGGCCGACGCCGATTGGCAGGTGGCCGGGCAGAAAAGGAAGGCGAGCAAGGCTGCAAGGGCGGCCAAAAGAAGAGAGAGGCGGCAACGGCGCAAGGAGCGAGGCGTCGCGGCTAGGCTTCGTGCCCCAAAGACCGCAGCTGTAGTGATCACACTACAGCCGGAAGCGGAGAAGAAGGGCATGTCCTACCGCGACGTGCTTGCCAAGGCTAGGGCGGCGGTGAACCTGCAGGAGCTCGGCGTTGCTGAGGGCATCCGGCTAAGGGTCACTGCGACTGGGGCCCGGATGCTGGAGGTCCCTGGTGCGGCTAGCGGCCCGACTGCTGACGCTCTGGCCGAAAGGCTTAGAGCGTCCTTAAATGCGGACGAGGCCCGAGTGTCCAGACCCACCAAGAGCGCTGACGTGCGCATTCTGGGTCTGGATGACTCTGCGACGGTGGAAGAGGTGGTGGCCGCCATCGTTAGGACTGGGGGATGCTCTGCCGAGCAGGTGAGGGCGGGCACTCTCTGTCCTGACTCCACGGGGATGCAAGCCATCACGGTGAGCTGCCCCGTGTCGGTGGCCCAAAAGCTAGCCGGGGAGGGCCGAAGGCTCCTGGTGGGCTGGGTTTCCGCGCAGGTGAAACTGCTGGAGCCCAGACCTCTGAGGTGCTTCCGCTGCCATGTGGGCAGCCACGTGGGGGCTAAATGCACCTCGGAGGTGGACCGCAGCAATCTATGTTTCCGCTGTGGTCAGCCCGGACACAAGGCCGGCTCGTGCAACGCCATGCCGCACTGCTATGCATGTGCGGCAGCCGGCAAGCCGGCCGATCACCGGGCTGGGAGCAAGGCGTGCGCTCCACCCGCCAAAGCCAGGGGCAGGGGCAAGCCCTCCACCACCGCCGTCGCCGCCGCAGCCGCCGCCACCACCGCCGTCGCCGCTGCCGCCTCCACCGTGACCGCCGCCGCATCTGCCGTGGCTGGGCCCTTACAGGGGGATCGGGAGGCTGATATGGAGTGCTAATATAGCACCATATCGCCTCCTCCAGGCGAACATCAACCACTGCGCCTCCGCTCAGGATCTGTTGCTCCAGAGCATGGCGCAGTGGTCGATTAACATCGCCGTGGTCGCTGAGCCGTACTTTGTCCCGCCCAGAGACGACTGGGTGGAGGACCTGAGCGGCTCAGTGACCCTAATTTCGTCGGCCGCCGCCGGTACCCCGTCCCTCGAGGCTGTCAAGAGAGGACAGGGTTGCGTGGCAGCACGGTTCGGGGAGATAGTCGTGGTTGGGGTATACTTCTCCCCGAGCCGAACTCTCGCCGAGTTCCACAACTCCCTCGCGGAGTTGAGAGTCGTCGTCGTCGGATTCCGTTCCCTCCCCGTGCTTGTCCTCGGGGACTTCAATGCCAAGAATGTGGCTTGGGGTTCCCGGCATACGGACACACGGGGCAGAATGGTGGAGGACTGGGCTCTGGAGACAGGCCTGGTCGTCCTAAACCGGGGTTCAGTCCCAACATGCGTGCGGATGCGGGGTGAATCAGTGGTGGACATCTCGTTCGCCAGCCCCGCCTTGTCGCCGCATGTCGTCAACTGGCGTGTCTTGGAGGAGGTGGAGACCTATTCCGACCACCGGTATATCCGGTTCGACGTCTCCGCCCAGACCTCGAGCGCGCCGGTCCGACCGACCCTGGGTGGTCCGCGGTGGGCGCTGAAGCAGCTGGACCGGGAGCTCCTCCTGGAAGCCTCGATCGTGCAGGCCTGGGTGTCACCACCGGACAGGCCTGCTGACATCAACGACGAGGCAGAGTGGTTCCGGGAGGCCATGTCCGAAATATGTGACGTGGCAATGCCCCGGGTCCGGCCCGGACGCGCCCGGCGCCAGGTGTACTGGTGGTCGCCGGAGTTGACGTCTCTGCGCGAGGCGTGCGTGGCTGCGCGACGCCGGTACACCAGGCACCGCAGGCTCCGTATCCGCCCTCCGGACGGAAGCCGTGCAGGCGGAGCTGTACGAGGGGTACAGAGCGGCGAAGACCGCCCTCCGAGCGGAGATCTTGCGGGCCAGGGGGCTGGCCCGCGAGGAGTCGCTGGGGACTCTGAACAGAGACCCGTGGGGACGCCCCTACAAGATGGTGCGGGATAAACTCCGCCCATGGGCTCCCCCGCTGACGCAGAGTCTCCGGCCCCAGCTCGTGGAGGACGTGGTGAGCGCTCTGTTCCCTTCGCGTGGGGAACATACTCCCCCGTCCATGGCTCCGCCTCCTGCGATGCCAGATGCGGACCACACCGACGACGACGACGATGCTCCGGAGGTGACCGAGGTAGAGTTGAGAGTGGCGGTACGTAGGCTGAATGCCAGAAACACCGCCCCAGGACCCGACGGCTTACCTGGAAAAGCCTGGGTCCTGGCCTTGGAGGCTCTCGGGCCTCGACTAAGGGGGCTACTAAGCGCATGCTTGGAGAGGGGCCGGTTCCCACTTCGTTGGAAGACGGGGAAACTGGTCCTCATCAAGAAGCCGGGGCGCCCTGCGGACTCTCCGTCCGCTTACCGGCCCATCGTGCTGCTCGACGAGGTGGGCAAGCTCTTTGAAAGAGTAATTGCAGACCGCCTTGCCGGGCAGCTGGTGCGGGTGGGGCCGGATTTGGCGGACAGCCAGTTTGGTTTCCGCAGGGGGCGCTCTACGGTGGATGCC
Source organism: Apamea epomidion (assembly GCA_947507525.1). Lineage (NCBI taxonomy): Eukaryota > Metazoa > Arthropoda > Insecta > Lepidoptera > Noctuidae > Apamea > Apamea epomidion. The sequence continues at coordinate 13,454,560 of OX382230.1, read as the reverse complement.
ATCATGCGCGTGCGAGCCCTCACGACGGGGGATGCTGTGGCCCGGGGTGGGGTCGTCTTGGCGGTGTCTCTAGACATCGCCAATGCCTTCAATACCCTGCCCTGGAGTTGCATCAGGGAGGCACTCGGGTATCACCGGATGCCGACCTACCTCCGTCGCATTGTCGAGGCCTATTTGACGGACAGGGCCGTCATCTACCCCGGTCACCGGGGAGAGTGGAACCGGCGAGAGATGTCGTGCGGTGTCCCACAGGGATCGGTCCTAGGGCCGCATCTGTGGGATATCGGGTACGACTGGGTGCTGCGCGCCGACCTCCCTGATGGCGTCAGCGTAGTTTGCTACGCTGACGACACGCTGGTCCTGGCGCAGGGGAGGTCGCACCAGGCGGCGGCCGAAGCAGCGACACGCGGGGTTGCGACAATTGTCGAGAGGATCCGGCAATTGGGACTCGAGGTGGCATTGCACAAATCTGAGGCCATGTGTTTTCATGGTCCTCGGGACGCGCCACCGTCGGGTTCACAAATAACGGCGGGAGGGGTTCACATCGGCGTCGAGCTGACGATGAAGTACCTGGGACTCGTCCTCGACAGCCGGTGGAATTTCGTGGAGCACTTCCGACGTTTGGCTCCCAGACTGGAGCGGGCCGGGGCTGCCTTGAGGCGGCTCCTTCCCAATCTAGGGGGACCAAACGCCTCCTGCCGGAGGCTCTATGCGGGGGTCGTGCGGGCCATGGCCCTTTACGGGGCACCGATATGGGCGCGATCTTTGAGGCGGCGACCAGCCCGCCGGTTGATCGCGTCCCAAAGGGTCATGGCTGTCCGGCTCATTCGTGGATACCGCACGGTCTCCGCTGAGGCGGCGAGCCTCCTTGCCGGATTGCCGCCATGGGATCAGGAGGCCAAAGTCCTCGCCCACATATGGGAGTGGCGAGAGGAGGCAAAACGCCGGGGCGTTGCTCCGCTGCCGCGAGAAATCACGGCACAGCGGACAGAGCTCCGGCGGGATCTCATGGCGGCATGGAGAGTGCGATTGTCGCAACCCAGCGCTGGGCACGCCACAATTGCGGCGATAAGTCCCCTCTTTGAGGAGTGGCTAGAGAGGCGCCACGGCGCCCTCACCTTCCGCCTGACGCAGGTCCTCACCGGACACGGTTGTTTCGGGAGGTTCCTGTTCAGGATAAAGCGGGAGGAAACGCCAGGGTGTCACCACTGTGGGGATCGCCCGGAGGACACGGTGGAGCATACGGTGGAGGTCTGCCCGGCTTGGGCGGGACCCCGCCGTGTCCTCTTGGCGGCGATCGGCGGCGGCGACCTCTCGCGTCCGGCCCTCATACAGGCCATGGTCCGGAGCGAGAGTGAATGGGAGGCCGTCACCTCCTTCTGCGAAGCAGTTATGCTCGCGAAGGAGGAGGCGGAGCGTGCGAGGGAGAGGCAATCGCTGCACCCTCGCGCTCCTAGCCGCCGCAGGAGACGCCCTGGACGGGAGTCAACAGCCGACTCCCGGCCACCGTAGGCGCGGGCTTGCGGGCGGCGAGCTATGGGCAGCTCGCCGCCCGGTAAGGACCAGGCCCGGGTCGACGGCGCGTTGTGTTCCACGCGCGCCTCAAAGAGCTGTCAGCACGAACTGACGGGGTCCGCTAGGGCCGATGCCGCCGGGGCTGCGGGTTGTTCGAAAGAGATACCGTGGCCCCTGGCACAGGCAACTGAAGGAACACGGGTGGGTTTTAGTCAGTAAAAGTCTGACACTCCCTTCTGCTCCGCCCAGAGCGGGAGGAGTCATTTGATGATTTCCCACCCAGAAAAAAAAAAAAAAAAAAAAAAGCCCCTAATCAACCAACCACAAAAGCAAAAAGCGTAAGCTGTTTCATTTCTAATTTGATTTGATTGTGTGTCTTATTAATTTACATATCTAGGTTTTTTATAAAGGTACTCGCTTCGCTTCGTATCTCGAGACGCAATTCCGCAAATGTAATGTAAATAATAAGGAACGTGGGGCATATAGGGTTGCCAGTATGCTTTTAGATGGATTGCTGCGATATTCCGAAGAATATGCTAATTGAATCATTGAAGTCTATAATTAGTTTGTGAATTTAAATGTTGTAACGGTGTATATAACTCCAGCCAATATTTAAGGCATAATAGCTGCAATCAAAGTTCCCAGTCTTAATTTAGCTGCCACAAAAACTTCGTTAATATGAGTCGTTTAGTGTGTGTTAGCCGGAGTGACGTCACCCCAGCTTCCTCATTCAATACACACAAACTAGTAAGGTTAGGGTTTTGGACTATAGTCAGAAAAATAAGGCATACTAGCTGCACAAGAAAGGAAAAAACTGAACGATAATACTAAAGTGTTGAAACTACGATCAAAAACGTGTGTGTAAGCTGGAGTGACGTCACCTCAGCTGCTCATGTCATATCTTCCGAACGAATGAAGATATGACTATGTATTATAGCTCAAAAATTTAGGCATAATAGCTGCCATAGGCAGCAAATTTTCAAATCTCTGGGCCTTGTACTTTTTTTTTTTTTTGGTGGGAAGTCATCAAATGGCCCCTTCCGCTCTGGGCGGAGCAGAAGGGAGTGTCAGACTTTTACTGACTAAAACCCACCCGTGTTCCTTCAGTTGCCTGTGCCAGGGTCCACGGTATCTCTTTCGAACAACCCGCAGCCCCGGCGGCATCGGCCCTAGCGGACCCCGTCAGTTCGTGCTGACATATCTTTGAGGCGCGCGTGGAACACAACGCGCCGTCGACCCGGGCCTGGTCCTTACCGGGACTTATCGCCGCAATTGTGGCGTTGGGCCTTGTACTTTCCATGTAATAAACAAAAAACAGTTTTCGCGCCAAAAACATCAAATTATTGCTTCGGAGGAGCGGCGTGGGCGTTCCGTGTGCCACATTATCAGTGTGAAGTAGTTTGGACTAGATTATAGTTTTCATAATGAAAAAATGAAATTAAATCTCTTTGTCCAGTTATAAATCCAATTTTCAATAAATACACACATAAATAACGTAATAAACATACAACACTATAAATATTACAATGTGTGTCCTCACATAAAATCCATACTTAATGTTATAAATTCAAAAGTAACTCTGTTTGTATGTTACCCTTTCAGGCCTAAATCACTGAATGGTTTCGATAAAATTTGGCTAGGAGATAGATGGCGTCCTGGAGAAGGGTTTTTTTGTTCCGGTAGCACGTTCCCATGGGATAATTGCTGACATCCATGCGGGCAAAGCCGCAGGCAGAAGCTAGCTTTTGAAGCCTACGGTGCATTTATAATTTAAGAGATCACACTGATTGCAAATAGGTAGCTTATAATAATTAAAGTAAGAACAATAAGGAGCTTCAAATTCCCAATTAGAAAGACTATTATAGGTCCTATAATTAACAATGATAACTCTGAGAAGATATTACAGGGCTTTTCGTTTATAATGCAAAATTCAGAACTATTAGAATTAATCTGCATTCGCTGATATTTATTTAACTTGAAATAACATGAATTTGAAACATAAATTTGAATAGACCTTAGGTGCGTGTTACTCGAAACCGGCGTGCGTGTATGACCAGATGTATAAACGAGGCCAAAGGAGTATGCAAGGATCGTAGCAGGTAGCGTTCTGTTGTTTCTGCCTACTCCCATGGGAAGAAGGCATGCGTTTATGTATGTAGAGTTATGTACTCCATCCCTAAACCACGCTTTCTCAATCTGGAGCTCCTATGATGCTCCTGGTAGAATGATTGGCTTCACAATGTTCTTACATAAGCACGCAATGTTCTTATTTATACCCTGGCCATTTGGTAAACCGTTTTTTGACAGATGGAACTAGTGATTGCAGCAACACACAATACATTGATTGATACACGTACGGTATTATTATGTCTGTAAGAAGCCATAAATAAGATAATCCAATAAGATAAGGCAGTTTATATATTTATTTTATTACCCACTTTAAAGTTAACTTTTACGTAGTCTGTAATATGGACGTTCTAAGACAGCTGTCAAAAAAACGGTTAACCTAATAGACAGGGTATAAGCACACAATGTTGTTATATAAGCACGCAAGCCGCGGGCCTGTCCTTGTTTAATAATTTAACGTTTTCGTATCATTTTTGAATTGCTTTATCATTGTGTTTGGCAGTTTTATATTTTTCAAAGTCAAAGTCAAATCATTTATTTCAAATAGGCACATAAAAGGCACTTATGGGCGTCAAAAATAAAATTAAAATAAAATTGATCCTAGTCGCCCCTTCCAAAAGGTTTTCGCATGGAGAAGAATGGGCAAAAAACTCCACCGTTACTCTTTTAAAATGTTTTACAATATTTTGCATACATTAATTATATAATTATATGTGAAGACGATGCACCTAAAAATAAAATTACTATGCCACAATAGGTAAAAGAATTAAAATGGATTACTTAATCCATGACATATAAATTAACTATGTGATAGATACATGGTGCTCACATATTTACAAACATTCCAAAAGTAGACGATTTTCATAAATAAATAAGGAGTAATAAGTCCGGGTGTGACTTGAAGTAATTACAGAATGTAAATCAATGTCTAAGAAAAAAAATAATAAATTATACAATTACATTAGCAACCAGTTTGATTTTGTCTAGACTCTAGAGATTGTCCTATGGAGCAGGACCAGCATGTTTCCAAGCATTTTTATCTTGGATATAATCCTCCAATTTGTAATATCCTTGCTTACAAAATGTAATTTTAATATAAGTTTTAAATTTTCTTTCATTTAATTGCAATATTTCACAAGGTATTTTGTTGTAACCTTAACACAGTACCCCATAAAAGATGTATGTACTTTAGATAATCTGAAAAAAGATTGATCTAATTTATCTTTATTTCTAGTATTAAAATTATGTCTATCAGTTGTTCTTTTAGGAGAATGAGAAAATCAGTTTAAATTTCGGGATAATTTAGATGAAACTCTGAAAACGTTAATATACTTAACAAAATGTTATCTGTAGTAAAAATCTCAAGGTTAAATTAAACCTAAAAAGCCTTTTAGCTGCGGTACTGTTATAGTATTTCTCCATTCTGGCACTCATGTTCTCGACAGCTAAATAAAAAACCTTTTAACTATTTTAGCTTTGAACCTAAAAGTAAACGACAACACCAAAACTCAATTCGCATCACTCGCCTAAAGAGCCTCGCAAAATAGTTTTAATACCCTCCAGGCAAAACCACAAACATAATTACTATCCTAGTAAAAGGAGTATCTACTGCAATTAACCAGTATAAACAAAACACAAACGGCAAAGTATATTTCTCTTCTACCAGTTTATTTAACAGAACGACAAAGCGCCCGAGGATTATCAACAATGGAACCTATTTCCAAGATAATATTAAAATTCCGTTTGTTTGTAACAAATTCGAGGAAACGGAAAGGGCTTCTCTAATGAGATAATAACATTTCCCGCACAGGTGGCCCGTTTTCGGCCCTCTCGCTGTGAATATTCCAATTTACTATCTTGCGGCGACGGCCTGTGTAATCTTAAAACTTTATGGGTCAGCATGCCTGTTTATGTAAGTTTTGTGTCTGCATGTTCCACTTTAGAGGAGCAGCAAATTAGTTGATGTTGGAATAGGATTGGGTCTGAGGGGCAATTTTCGTAATTTTAAGAACTTTTACAGTCTGATCTCAATCTGTCAAAAATACCTCTCATTTCCCTACATTTTTGACAACTTATTGACATTGATTGGCGCTGACATGAGATTGCGACTAGATTTTGAACGTTTTTAATTACGGGAATTGGCAAAAGATTTTTGCAAGATTTTAGACAACGCGTAGCGAATTCTTTGTTTTATCAGCTACGAACGTAGCAAACGTAGCCGTGATACTACGTCGTAGCAAGAGTGCTACGCTTTACCGTAGACTTTATGTTACCTTTTTTTTTTTTTTTCAATTTTAAATCCTTTAAGTAGTAATATGCAGTGATGGTAATAAAACAATACCCTTGATTAAGTCATTGTAAGGGTATTGTTTTTAAACAAGTCGAAGTAAACTGTCAAGTTTTCATTCGGTATATCGATTTTGGCGGAAGTCTCAAATGTAACGTAGCGTAATAATCAAGGGTTTTGTTAACTCGGCAATTACGCCCTTGCCGTCGAATTAAATGTACTAGTCGTTAATTATGAGTTTATGCAGACTGCTCTACTAACTTCCTTTAAAATTTTAATGCACTAGGTAACTAATGCAAAACATTTAAGACTCCCGCAGACAGGCGCGATACGACTCTAGTAGAACAATTTCTATGAAAACTTCATGGAAATTATTCTACCAGAACCGCGTGACGCCTGTCTGCGGGGGCCTTCACTTTTTAACTGTAATTCCCGTTCAGCGTGAATGATGGCGCTTCTTATATGGGTCATATAAATCGTGGTAAATGATGACGTAACTAATTGCTGAAATTAAAATAAATCGCTCAGTCATGTCAAGAAAATGAGAACGCGAAATTTTAATAAGAACGCTTTTGTTATAATTCTGTGAAAGTCTGTTATATACTTTTAAATAGAATGTGTTCCTGACGATATTATTATTTATATATCTCTTTAATGTTTGCATAAAAAAATTCTCAACCGACAGCCGACAGCCTAGAAAAAAATAAAATTGTAGTGTCTGTTTGTAATTCCAAAATAACAGCATTTTACTAAATGCATAATGAAAGTATATACGGTACATATAGTAAAAAACCGTTTCTAAAATTAGTGTCTGTCTGTCTGTTTGGTTTAGCTAATCATCGAAACGGCAGGACTGATTTTAATGAAATTTTGTATGGGGATACTTTGAACCCTGGAAAAGGTCATCGGCTACTTTTTTATCGACATACCACGTGGGCGAATCCGCGGGCGGATGCTAGTATAGTTAATATAATTCTGAAATAGCCAACCTGTCTTGAGCAACTGTGGTGATTAATGCCTTTTCAATATTAGAAGAGGCAAAGCCGTGCAGTGGGACAATAACAGGCTGGTATTATCGTTTATTTTTTTTACCGGTTTTAAAACAGTTAAACTGTGCGTTTGCATTACACATCTGCCTACACCTTCAAGATTTGCTCGCGTGGTGTAATATTTATGATACTTCAACAAAACAATAATCCACTACATGGAAACTCATCCAAAAATAAACTACTCACGAGCGCGATTTACGTCGATTTTCGTCCGAAACGTTTCTGTAAAAATCTTCAGCTTTAACGGTTATACGGTTATACCGATTGCTGAACACGTAAACCGTAATTCAGTTCGCAGGTGTGCCGACAATCCGAAGACAAGTCTACACATTGAAATTTAATAAAACTTCCTTTATTCGGGCGCTCACAATTTACGATGTGTCAGAGGAGACGCGCGAAATCTATTGTAGTCGTAGATGAGAATATTAGTGGAGATAAATGTTTTGAGTTATGTCATAACGTGGCGGACGTATTAGAAGGGTGTAAGAAAAAATAACTTACGACTGGAATAGAGTTTACGTGAGTCAGCGCTGACTATATGTGATTCAGCGTCACCGACCCGAGCGTGACGGTTCAGACGGTTATCCGCTGTCTGTCAGTCCGTCCGTCCATCCGTCTGTCCGTCTATCTATCACCGAGCTGTATCTCATGAACAGCAATATGTATAAGGAAGGAAGAAATAGGCACTACAAAACTTCTCGGCTTGTATATTGATAATAAAATGACTTGGAAACCACATATTTAACAATTATGCAAGCGAGTGTTTCGATCAGCTTATGCCCTACATGAACTTTCATTTCAAATAACTTTAGTACACTCATGACTGCATATCATGGGCTTGTGGCGTCTATACTCAGATATGGCATAATTTTTTGGGGGAACTCCACCAACAAAGATCTCGTTTTGAAGGCACAGAAGCGGTGCGTTAGGGCTATGTTTGGTTTAAAATCCACCGAGAGTTGTGTACCTTTCTTCAAGAAGTACAGTATCCTACCTATGCCTTCACTGTACATATTTGAAGTAGCTGTCTTCGTGAAACAAAATCCTCAACTTTTTGTGTTAGCATCTGAAGCTTTTAATCGTACTCAAAGAGATGAAAGTCGTCTCTGTGTTCGCAAAACTAATACTGCCTTAATGTATGAGTATTTTTTATATGGCACCAGTCGTTTATTATAAATTGCCAAAAGAGCTAAAACAAATTACATATTAATTTATTTAAGCAAAAATTAAAAACGATGTTATGTCAAAAATGTTATTATAGTGTCTCAGATTTTTAACAGACAAATTTTGACAATATTATGTATTATGAACTTTTTTATTACTAGACAAGTTGCGAACACCAGCCCGTATTACCTATTACTGTTACCTTACTAGACATTTTTAATAAGTATTATCTAAAAAAATTGTTTTATATAATATTCTAATTTGACATTATGACATATCTCTACAATAATTATCTGTCTGAAGCATTTATTTTAACATACATTTTTATATTACTTAATTATTTTTTACTGTTGACATTTTTAAATTATTATTTTTGCTGGATTCACTTTAAATTAATTATTTCTTATTCATATTTGTACGTCGTCATCGGCAAAACATAGTGTACCTATATATTTTAATATCAGCACCTGTTTTTACACCACCTATGTTTTACAAGTAAAAAAGCAAAGACTTTGATTTTGAATAGGTACAGTTGAAATTTTCACAGTGTGTATTTCTATTGCCGCTATAACAAAAAACTATAAAATAATTTAAACAGTTAGAAATTAAAGGAGGTCTCCGTACAAGAAACGTGTTTTTTTCAACGTGTTCTGGCTTGTGCAGGAAACCCTTCGTTAGCGAGTCCGACTCAGTCTTGGCCGCTTTTATTTTATAGATAATCAACCTGCATACCTAATTAAGTATCTCAAAGTAATTAATACAACACATTCCCGTGTTCTAATCAAGCTTGCCTATTGCAACTAATTCATAATCAATCAGTGTAGTTCCTGCTTGTACTCGATATATCCACGTCTAGCTTCAAGCTTTGTGTATTCGGCTTCTATACATCTTATCCTCCTGTTTCGCATCGATTTAGATGTGTAGCGCTTATTCACCTGACATTACGTCTATGTGACCCCACAACCCAGTTAATGGGTAACACGATACCCCTTGGTAAGATTGGCTGTCAGACTTTTGGGCTTCTGACTACCCGTAACGAGTTTCAAAGATCTGCGAATTACAGCCGGGAGCTACAGCTTAACGTGCTTTCCGAGGCATGGAGGCGTGTCGATGTTTAATGGATGTTATCAAGAAGTAGTTGAAAAATGTTTGCCTTTTATAAAATTTAATTACTAGTGAGGACATTCTTGAGCGCGAGCCCCGCTCAAGAATGTCCTCACTAGTAATTCAATTTTATAAAAGGCAAACATTTTTCAACTACTTCTCATTTAAATGTGATTTCACGTTTAGAGACTAAAATGATAAACGAATTCCCTTGCCTCACAAACGCACCAAAACGTCGTCGTACGCCCGAATCAAATAAACATTTTACACACAAATATACATATAAACAGTCGCGCGCGTGCGGCCGTACTCCCGATACCTTCCGATACAATGGCCAAACGAAATCGAAACCCGGAATCCATTACGCACTACACGTTGGCGTGTACAATTTATTTTTTGTATGAAAGCCTCGGGGGCCCGTAATGGCGAAAGTTTTTCCTTCAGCAGTAATTGTAAGGGCCGATGCAAGGTAATAAATAACCACAGTCCTCGGACCCTTGATTGAACTTGCTAATGATCGGAGGATAAGAAATGCGGATATCGAAACACTCTCTCTGTGTTCTTTCTCTGTTGGTACGAGTACACTGAAAAATTACTTAAGTTTTTATTCAATTTCGACATCGAGTTTCCGAGAGTCGAATTGTAATTTTCTTGTAGACGATACCCCTAATTCTGATATGACATCCCTTATTTGAATTCGGAAATCGGTGTTCTTTTTTGCTTGGAGAAATTTAAAGGAAACTTTTTCAGGTAATATTATTTTGGAATAATTTATAGGTAGGCACTGATTGGAAGTTGGGGAAGTGTCTTGAGATGTAAAATACTTCAGCCTATCGAATTAATGAAATAGGGAAAATTCATTTAGTTATTTAAAGATCCGATTATGTATTAAGAAAAATAACGTTCACCAAGACTCATCATCGGGGTCGGCTTTCAGCCTCACCGGATGCAGCTGAATACCAATATTTTACATGAAGCGACTGCCCAACCCAGTTACTGGATAATACGATACCCCTTGGTAAGACAGGTTGTCAGACTTTCGGGCTTCTGACGAGCTGGGACCAACGGCCTCAATATGTAATGGATGGTCACCCATCCACGAACCAACCTCGGCAAGCGTAGCTTAACCTTCGATACAGCCACAAGCCCCTGTTAACGTTCACCAAGACTATCTCCCCCAATTCCCCATAACAATAATTAGTCTATAGAATTATTATTCCAATCAGAACCGTCGACAAATATCCCTCCGAAAACAAACACAGTACGTCAACAAAAACATTAGCCGATACAAGGAAAACCCGATAACAAGCTCAAACCGAATGTTCAACATAAAAAAAACATTAAAAACACACATCTTTGAAAGCAAATATCAAAGGCAAAATCTGTCGGCCGGATCCGGTGTAGTTATCAATAATTCCGTTCAAGTTATGCATTAAAAAATGTCTAGTCGATGCGTCAAAGGAAAGTCTGTTTTGTTAACAAAGTGTGTTCGTGATCTGGAAGCCAATGAGACAGGGCCAACCCTTGTTTTCAATAAAAACAACTCACTTTCAACTGTGTCCACGCGGGAATCTTAGCTATGTCACACAAAAGTCACAGTATTAATATGGAACAGTGAGAAAACCTCGGAAATGTTTCACTTATGTGCGTAGTTTGGACTTCCTAAGGGAGGTTTTTAGGCGACGTGGATGGACTGTGGTACTAGTTGAGAGCAGGTGCTGTTTGTGAAAGTGCTGCTAAAACTGTCTGCTGTACGCATAGTGGCCTGTTTACTTTGCAATCTAAGCTGATTTGAAGTATTTTTATGTACTTAGTGAACGCTTACATGCAAACTACACGAACATAATCAAATTTTTTGTCAGTTCCTTATTAACTATTTCGACTTACAAACGAGTAGGTCAAAATCAATCTGCATAGCCTATTCCCAAGTATGTTGAGGTCGACTGCCAGTCTAACCGGATTTAGCTGAATACCAGTATTTTACAGGAAGTTACTGCCTATCTGACCTCCACAACTCAGTTACTGGGTGAAACGATAAGTACCTCTTCTGGTTGTCAGACTTTTGGACTTCTGACCACCCGTAACGACTGTCAAAGATCTACGAATACCAGCTGGGACCAACAGCTTAACGTGCTTTCCGAGGCACTGGTGGGTCTCGATATGAAATGGATCACCCATCCACGAACCGACCACGGCAAGCGTAGCTTAACCTTGATCGACCCGTGCGGCTGTTATTATTTAGCCACGAACCCCTCAACAACAAACGAGTAGGTAGCTGATATTAAACCCGTGTGTGCTATTAACTAGGGGGGGGGGGGTGTTTAAACCATAAGCCTGCAGTGCCACCTATCTCTTGCTCCCCCCAATCAAATAGAGCACAAAATATTGTGAATTTCAATTAGTTTGAGAAAACCCCTTTTGCGGGGTCACGTCATATTACAAAAGGACAACGCGGACTCCCGCTATTCTATGGTCGGCCAATTAAATATAGGACTACGGTTCTACAATGGTCCTTTCATTATATCTAAGTGAGAAATAAAACTTTGAAAATTTAAAAATGGCTTCTGCCTAAAAATCTTTTACCGGGTGGGTCAAAAAAAAAATTAACTGTGTTAAGGTTTTTTTTGTTTGCTTTTATTTACTTTTTACTCTGATTGGTTGTTTTGTAATGAAAATATCACTTAAAGTTACAGCTCACTGTTATAAATTTGAACAAGCATGTTACCAGGACGCAACATCCTGTCGGCCTAAACATCTCGAGCAAGGCCCTCCCTGTTCTAGATGTTTGATTGGTTTGTCCATTTTCCATCGGCTTAAACTGCACTATGTTCAACTTGTAGGTTAAATGGATGCAAAACATAACGATCAATATTAAAGTAATTATTTTAGACGAATATAAAAATTAGCCCAGGTTCGCGTTGGCGATATTTCCTCGCCATGATTTTTTTTCAAGCACAGGGTTATCAACGTTCTGCTTAGCGCCGAAAATCAAACAGAGTATTTTTTTTTTTTTGACGCGCTGGTAAGTTGGATTCTCAACGCTCAGCTCAACACCGAGAGTTGAAAACCCAGTGCGCGATAACATCCCGCCGCGATATTTTTACGCTGGTAGGAATGAAACCTTCCCATGTAGAATTCTGTACCACAATTTTGAAACCTAACCAATGCCCAGTATTTGCCCATAATTCTCATAATAAGCAATGAAAACAGTGCCCACTGTGACACAGCCCGAAGCGACTAGATAAAATTGCATCGGATTAATTTGCCTACCTGTTCGAACGATGCGACCCCTGTCCCTGACAGCCTTTGTGGCGGAGATACGGACTTCATTACATACATACATATATCGGGGGCTATTATGGACCAGGAATTAATATGACGTTCTGATTTGACCTTTACTTTTTGATTACTTTTATTAGGGCTCGAGGCGAGGATATTTTTTGGCATTTTTTTTTATTTTTTTTGGTGGGTTTGGAACGTAATAGGATACAGGAATTACAGAAATATTTATTACATTTAAATTACACTTAAGTTTAACAGCTGTTTTCAGCTAGGATCCCAAATAAAGTGCAACTTCCTATCTTCACAGGGGTACTAAATGCTTTTTAAAAATGAAAGAACTGCAAATATAGTTTTCACCTTTTCAGCAGCTGGACGACAGAAGAAAAATAAGTTAACTAACATAACAAAAAGGTAACAAAACTGTAATATAAATATTGAAAAACATATACATATTTAGTGATGCATTAGAAAATAAATATTTAAAAAACCCACCATCAATCAAATCAATAAACGAAACACCCGAATAACATCATCACACCAATTACAACATCCTCAAACTATCCAAAGAAACGAGTAAACCACAGACAAGTAATCTGTTGGCAATACAATAGTTTGTTATAATAACCTGCCATCTTTGTCCTCGCGAAAATATTGCCCAACTAAGGCAATAACCAGCTGTGTTGGCTGCCAACTTTGCCCAAGTCCCGCCAACTATTTTTGCCCGTCATAATAGCCCAAGTTCAGGCGATCCGCTGTTTTCTTACCGACTGTCTTTATCCAGTTTTTTTTCTTTTATTGTACGATAAAAGTGGTGTTAAAGTTTCTATTACGTGTTCGGATTGGGCGATTGACACTTTTGTTTTTATTTTTTTACTTTTTTTTTAGTTTGTTGTTCAGTTTTCAATGAGAGTAATTTGAATGGGAATTGCTGTAGAATGGGGAGTTAGTTTAACAATTGTTATCTTGTTCTTGTTTTAAAATCGTTTGGCACAAAGATGAGCTTTTCATTGTCTTGTTAAAAGAGAGCTTGTTTTTTTTTTTTTATTGTTTGGTATAAAATGCCTGATGACATTTTTATGACTCTCATTCAAATCGACCGTTTTCTTTAAAGTACTAAATCGATGGATCTGCCGGTCTATTCTGTAACAATCTCACCGTAAAAACTTAAGGTGAAGTAAGCTGTCAATAGTGTCAATCCCTAGCAGCAGTGAAATGACACCCCACTTCAAACTCACTTTACCTAACATGCATTTGTTTTACATGGGGGTGATATCAAAGTAGCGAGCTAAACTGTGATAGCGAGGTATCGCAGTGTGGCATCCTCGGCATGTAAGTACCTAGTACCTTAAGTTTTCGCAGTGAGATTTTTATAGAATGGATCGACTGAAGTATATCTATCCTAAACAGCTCAAAATTCTGTCTTCATATTCTATACAACACACTGTACATACCTTTACCAAAAAGCAACTTCATAAAAAACAAAACACGTCTCTTTCTCTCTCTCACGTTTAACGACCCCTCGAAATCCAATAAGCAGAAATCCACAACAAACCGAGATCAGTGAGCAAGTGAACCCAACAATAGTCAGCAGATATGGAACTTCCGTACTATTGAACTGCTAACGTATTGAACTGCCGTAAGAAGTGGACATAGTCCTCATAAAGACGACTAACCGATATCGATATTAGAGACGATTCCGGAACGATTCCATTTCGGGTTATTGTTATATTGATAGTATATTATATTGTTGTTTTCTTTAGTTCATGAAATAAAGTTTGGATGTTATGCTTAGGATCATACATTTTATTGTTACTTAGAAATGTTGCTATCGAAAGAAAGCTCTTCTAAAATAATAGTTATAAAATCAGTCTTTTCTTTAATAGAATTTCAATGGAAATCAATGCTTGGGATAGCGACTATTACCTAGCTACTGAGCTGGTTATAATAGCCTCCCGAGCGATTTCGGTCACGGTGACCAATCTCAACGAAGATTAGCCAGGTACGCAGGAGATATTATAGTACACAAGTGCGTGCGTAAACACTGGTGCACTCCCTGTTCCTTTACTGTCATAGTCCGACGGGACGGCAATCCGACACAACCGGGGAGAGATCAGGCGCAGGACCAACAGCTTTACGTGCTTTCCGAGGCACGGGGGTATCACACCGCCAACTTCCAAACTCCGGACTGTTTACTAAGAAATTCCTAATTGAAAACCCAATAACACTTTGTTCGACCCGGGAATCGATCCCAGGACCCCACGCGCAGCAGTCGCGCTTGCAACCACGAGACCAACGGGGCAGTTACTGTGAGCTGGTTACCCTTTCAGTGTAAGATACCAATAGATATTTGCAAATTTCCCTCGAAATGGTACGGAATAAAGTAATATCCTTCTATTCTCTCTCCTTTGTTAATTCTACTACTTTACATGCTTGCTTGCGTCAGTAAGTAACATTACCTTCAGCAAAAATATTACTAAAAACATTTACCGAACACTTATTACAGCAAAAAAACATGGCCTTCTAAGACAAAGAAGTAATGACGTCATCATTGCCCAGGTGCGCCAAACCTTCCATAATCCCTTACACGACACCCGCGGGACTAAAACCTTCGCGGAATTTTTTCCGCCATATTTTTGTTAGTAACATTTTGACGCGTTTAAATATAACGTCACGTCCGAGCTGACGCGAAGTGTTTGATTTATAATGTTGTATCCTTAGACCCACGTCACTCGATTTGTACAATAAATAATCGTTTCTCCGTGACAAGTAACTGGGCAGGATATTTGTTGTTGCGCCCTGAATACAAAGGAACTGGTTAGGAGTAAAGTCGGAAAAGCTTTTTAAAAGGGGTTGAGAATTTTCAGCTGAATTGCAAAGTAAATGTTTCGTTATCTGGTAACATAAGTAAAGTCATTTTTATTGATCAGAAGGCCATTTCTCGTAATGCTACATTTTGACAAGTTTTTGACATTTGTATGTCGCCGAGATGAGACTGCGACTAGATTTTGAACGTTTTAAATTACGAGAATTGGCTTTCAGACTGTGAACGTTCATAAAATTACGAGAATTGGCCTTCAGACTGTGAACGTTCATAAAATTAGGAGAATTGGCCTTCAGACTGTGAACGTTCATAAAATTACGAGAATTGGCCGTCAGACTGTGAACGTTCATAAAATTACGAGAATTGGCCTTCAGACTATGAACGTTCATAAAATTACGAAAATTGGCCTCCAGACTGTGAACGTTCATAAAATTACGAGAATTGCCCCTCAGTTTATGTGAACTAAACATATTGATAATTGCAATATTACTTTCATAGTATGGGCTACAAAATGTGCACTGCTAAGCATGAGCCTTTGAGCATTTTCGTCGAATGCTACAGAGAACGGATGACTGGTGAGCATTATGTTGTTTCCAGCCCACAGAAGAACAGTGGTAGCCCAGTAGTAACGAATTACGTCGTGGGTTCGAACCCAGACAGGTGTTTTACTTTGTATAAATAATTTCATAACCACTGCTCTCAAAACTTCTCTTAGAACAAAAAATCGAAGATATGTGACATCTAGCAACCCGCACTGAGCCCGCGTGGTGGATTACGATCCACTCAGAGTAGGCCTGTGTCCCAGCGGTGGGAATATTTTAGGCTGATTATGCATGTATGTTATGCAGCTTACAGGTGGACTTGCCTTTCCTTGTCGGCGACTAAACCTATTCCACGTAGATAATGTTACTATGGGGATTTTACCTTCCTATGTCAAGAAGACAGGCAGATGCATTCTCTTGTATCAGCTCATAACTAAGTAATTAGTACTACGAGTAGTAGTACTTCTAGTACTAGTAATTATGCACTTTTATAATTTCTAACGTATTACAACGTACCTACATATCATCGTAGACGTGCACTTCCACATCACGGCATCGCAATAACACAGTGAAATAAAATGTATGGAAATATATGAAGACGCTTTTAAACTGCCGTCCACAATAACGTTATAACATGTACTTGTATTTCCATACATTTTATGGTCGTGTACTTCCACGATAATGTCATAAAGTTAGAAATTAGAAAAGCGTACAATGCCAAATATGTTATTATGGCAGATTTATTAAATAGAAGTATACTTCAGAGGCCCACTACAAAATGCTATGATTATACAACTTTCTGAATACAACAATATATGTACATAACACAACCTCTTTCTTTCACTCACGAATCACAATAAGAAATGTAAGGAACACGTCTGATTACCTACAACTAATTGTCCAATAATGGAAATCCTTATCGTGCACCTGATCCAAAGGATGTAATATCTAAGAAATCATTTTCTCATTAGCACAGCAATCCCGCGGCGGATGAATCTTTTGTCCATTATACCTGGGAAAACTGTATATGAATAGTTTTGGGAATATTCGTTGCGATACGTATTTCATTAGTTTTGTGTTATTCACGTTTATGAATAACACAAAATTAATGATGAAGGTGTGTATCGAAAGTATTTGAAGGGGGAAATTACTGTTACGTAACTATGACTGCCACGTAGCCTAGGGGTCGCAAGCGCTACTGCTAAGCATAGGGTGCTGGGTTCGGTTCCCGGGTCGGGCAAAGTAATAATAAATAATAATAATAATTAATAATCATTTATTTAATAAAAACGTTTACAAAAGGTGTACATTTAGCCAAGACTGGCAAATTTCCCATACAATTATAGTGCCTAAAAATAAACTACAACCAAAATATTTTTTTTTAAGTTTCATTGAGTTTTATGTTTTAGCATCTGGAATTTCTCAATAGCAGCCCGAACTCCTGGTGTCCTTATTGATTCTGAGGCGGTTGTTCGCCGGGTCAGCTACTTTCAAATAAGTCTAGATGGCGAAGGAACAACAATATCCTCTACAACTCAGAGGCAAAATTCCTAAACAAGTACCAAAAGTAAATTCTAGGTATGCCGCAAAAACCTAGTTTCCTAACTCACGACTAATAACAATACAAACAAAAAATGTTCGTCGAAAGATTTTTAATTTCTTCGCCAAAGTTCGCAGACGGCGTTTTGTCAGGATTTCCATCGGTTTAGTGGCACCACAGGGTTTTCTGAGTAAAACCAACTATTTTTCTTGGTCGCGACTTTACCGGATAAAAGGAAACTTGCTCTAACTAAGCGAAGGAAGATTGCACTTATTTATTTCAAGTAGTTATGTCTAGTCGACACCTGTATTCATTTCTGCTGGTACTTTTAAAATGGAGCTGTATTTTTTGGTGTTTCTCTAGTTTGAGCATTGTTTAAGACGTTAGGAAAGGCGAGATAAGAATGATATGTTTGAGTTTTACACTATAACTTATTGCACTGCTTTTGTACTGGATAGTTCAAGACGAAACTACAAGCAAAGGAAAGTTTACTTTGTTAGAACAAAGTATAGAACAAGATACCTTATTCTAAATTTACCAACTTATAACCTAACTAACTTCTGCCCGTGGTTTCGCCCGCGTGGATGTCGGAAATTATCCCACGGGAAAGTGCTACCGGGACAAAAATAGCATCAGCTATCTGCCAGAGAAAGTCCCGTCGACATCGGTCCAACCGTTTCGGAGATTAGCCGGACCAAGCAGACACACAGACAGACAAAATATGAAAAAAAAAAATTTTTTTTTATAAGTAGCGTATATACTTTTAAATGCATTCAGTAAAAAGCTGTTATTTTTATATTACAAACAGACACTTCCATTTTATGTATAGACTATAAGTTCCGTAGGTATAACAAAAAAAGAAAAACTGAAATAATGCCTTCTAAATACACGACTCAGAAAACTGTAAACTGTAAGACCTCTACTGACACAAAATAAGTCCCCAACTAGCCAGTCTTAACAAAACCTCAAAAAAAATCTAACGACGTGGAAAGTCTAGCTAACGACCACAATGGAACTGTACTTATACCAGGACCCCATTCAAAGACAGGAGGCTTAACAGGCCAGCAAAATGCAAAGTTAATTTTAAGGCAGCCCTATCTCGTTATCTGGATGGCCGATGCTTCTAAAAGGATTGCCTTGATCTTCAAGCAAGGCGGGGTAACATGGAACTGAACTTTCCCGAAGTTGGAACAACATGCGGGCAAGTTTGCCCAAGTCTGGAAGTTACAATCGGTAATGTATTGAGGGCCAATTAATAATTAGGGGAGGAAACTTTTGCTGTTTTTGACGACAAATATTGCTGGGGAGTTTTGAAGAGGGGATGTTTATTGGCGGGCTTGGTTATCGAAATGTCTTTAATTCAAAAGGCGGCTGTTAAACTAATAGGTACGTAAAGGGCTTTGAAGGTTTTTATATACGTTTCATGTTTGTTTTTTCGAAATGGCGATTTTGAAAAAAAAAAAAACAAAATGGCGCGACAGTAGGTATGCCAGGCTCCATATAAAAATCTTCAACCCGCTTTATTCTTACCTTAGCCAGAATATTGAGAAACTAATGTTGTAATAGCAAAAAATAAAAATTAAGGAATACTTTTTATTTGTTTACTATTGTAAATATAATTGATAAATCAACATAATTATTATTTAATTGCTGACACTAACCCAGTCGTTCATCGAACTTTTTGCTTTTAGCCGCTATCATTAACCGCTCCCGTTTTTAATTTTACCTTGATCCCCATATATGATGTATCCATACTGTCTAATAAATCCTTTTTATAATATTAGCATAGAAAGTATCTATGCTGATATTACAAAGAGGTAAAATTTGTTTGTTTGTATGTAGGGTAATCTTCGAAACTACCAGTGAATTTGAAAAAAAAATGTCTGCATTTAATAACCTAATTAAAAAGGAAGTCTATAAAACATCACGCTAGAACCGTAAGGAGCCGAGCAAAAGGAAAAAAGTCAAAAAGAACGGTAAGCGATAACGAAGTACTAGCGCGGCAAACGATGCGATGCGATGCGACGCGGTGGTTGGGCGGGCAGAAGCTGTACCCCATAAAATTACTTTTAAGCTGCAAAATTAAACTAATAGGTAATAGGTACAGCGAGCTGGTGTCCGCCACTCCACGACAATGCGCGTATTTTGCGTAAGGGTGGGAAAATCGATTATTCCATCCACCCCAGCTCCTCAAGGAAGGCCAGCAACGCCTTGATGTTACTGACCGTCTGTCGTAGGGTACCTGGGTTACCGAAGTACTTTGCCCTGTACGTGGCGACTACCGGGCAGTTTAGCAGCACATGCGCCGCTGTCTCGTCCTCCTCCATGCAGGCCCTGCACAGCAAAATTAAATGAAAAATATAAATAAAATGCCAGTGCCCTCTCCACACTATCTAGTCTCGTAAGAACGCAATGCTAATCCCTCTGCCGCTATTATTTTCTCATTGCGAGCCGTTTTTACTCGCTGCATCTCGTACGTCAGCGTATAATTAAAATACTCGCGATACCAAACGAATTGGATCCTACAGATTCTTTATACTAAAGTAGATATTTCATTCAGGTCGTGCTTTTATTTCTAAACTAGATCTTGGTGAAATAAAAGTCTTATTCGACGAAAAAAAGGTAAAAGTACACGGTTTCTTACCTGTTTTAAGGAACGGTTTAGTCTCAAACTAAAACGTTCCTTTGTTTATTGAGCATTTACTGTAGGTATTTAAGTTATTTTAAATAGGGGTTTCTTATTACCCAGTCACTGGGTTGTGGAGGTCAGATAAGCAGTCGCTCCATGTAAAATACTGGTACTCAGCTGCATCCGGTTAGACTGGAAACCGACCCCAACATAGTCGGGAAAAGGCTAGATAGATGAAGATGGTGATGATGATAATGACTGCAGGTATTTAAGTTTCTTGCTGATAGCATGACGACGACTTTGATAGCTGCTATTGCAGGATACCTTAGACAGCAGCTGACATCGTGGAAAATTGTTGATAAAAGGATTTATTCTTTCTAAATAGTAAGAAAATGAGGAAAATTACAATCTTGATGCTGATGATGAATCCGGAAATAAACGTCTTGAAAAATTAATATCGACTAAGTATACAGTACGTACTATTCTGTAAAAACCTCACCGTGAAAACTTAGCTGAAGTGTGCTTGAAGTGAGCTGTGATTCTACCTGATGACTTTATTCTACGCATCGGCACTATTGACAGCTCACTGACACACACCCACATACATAAGTTACACAGCCGATCTATTCTGTAAAAATCTCACCGTGAAAAGTTAGGTGAAGTGAGCTTAGAGTGAGCTGTCAATAGTGTCAATCCCTAGCATTAATTGGAATGACAGCTCACTCCACGCTCACTTCACCTAAGTTTTCACGGTGAGATGGTTACAGAATCGCACTGCAGGTTACACTACAAATAAAAAACACACTTACGGCTAGAAACTGAAAATTAAGAAAACATTATACTTACTTACCTACTTTTAAACAGTAAGTTTGATACGAGTTGAAAACCCTAACTCGAAAAAGAAAAGCAATTGTGAAAGTTTTACCAATTTGTGAGAATAAAGTGAATTTCAATCAAAGTTGTTTGAAACACAAACTAAAGGAGTTGCGGAGTATAGCGTACACCTTCGACAAACACTGCCAGCCGTCTCCCAATCAGATAAGGTGCGCCGCTTCTGTGTTTTCACATTTTCTGAGAGAATTCATGAGAGAAAATGTATGGTTATTTTTAATACAGTACATATCAGGTGTTCAAGTGTTTTTGTGAATGGTGAGAAGAACAAAACATACTTACTTATGTTTTAGAAACGTTGCAGCCGGCCATGTTAGTTTTTGCGCGTTGATATTTCATGCATAAGCATAATGGAGTGGCCTTTGCCCAGGAGAGGGACAGCGTACGCTAGTAAAAACAAGGATATGAGCTCAACTGTCATTACTCAGATAATTACTTTTTGAATTGTTACCGAACTTAATAAGCTTGCCTTACAAACGAGAGGACATAATAGCATAGCAGAACACAAGTAGATAGATAGATAGATAAAACTTTTATTCAGTGCAACAAAAGACACAAAACAAGTAATAAAAAAAAACATCACAAAAAGATGAAACATAAAAAAAACAAAGATTAAAAAACCACCACCAGGTCACATAGGCCTCTATTGCTTGCCAGAAGTGAATTATCTGACGGCGCCACTAGCCGCGCCGTCTAGTTTTGTTACGAAGTTACTAAGAATCACCGAAGAGGCCGAATAAGAGTGACACTGGCTGACTAACTTAACTCTAGTGGGGCGCTGCAACGATGGTTGCGTGGCGGCTGTTTCCTAATGACTGGGAAGATGTCAGGGGATCCACTGTCGTTGGTACAGTCACGAGCACTAATATAATATGTCAACACTTGGAAACCTTTCAATAACGATTTTTGCGTGAAATAACGAAAACAAATATGAAATACGACACATTGCAAAAACCTACGGGTTAGAAAATACTATGTTCGTAGCAACATGAGCTTTAATTAAAAAATAAAGGAGTAAATCGCTTTTGAATAAAGCCAAGTGTTTACATACTTATGCTCGTAACTGTACAGTCCTTTCACAGTTACTTTACTTCCGATTTTGCATCACTGTCCAAATCGCAGTGATTTTTATTCTCATTCTAATGAGTCTCATGTTGCTGCTGTCAGAGGTAAAATAACTGTCAACGGACTGTACGTTTATGACGAACTGCTATATTCCGGCACAATCCTAGTGACATTGACGCTGTTGAACTACTAATACCATGACCACTTCTGATAAAGGTGATCCTGCGCCGTTATATCTTTCTTTATTTTCAGTAATAACACTAAGGTCACCACGAGTTGCTATGGAATTCCAAATGTTTACTTCAGTAAACATTTGGTCACATTCGTGACTCTAGACTCGTGATTCTAGTTGGGGGGCGTCCCACACTACGCTAGCCGACACGCGGTCTCCAATATAGGACTCGTTTGCTCCACCGGCCATGGTTCCTTCGACAAACATGGCTAGCCCTGCCGCTTCAGATGAACCGACGACCTTAATTGACTGGGACAGACTAGATGCGGAAGGTGGAGCCACGACACCCTGTGTGTTAAGGCGCAGCCTGGGAGAGGCCTGGGTCTAGCAGTGGACTGCGATAGGCTGATGTGATAGACTTCAGGTTCGGTTTGTATACAACGAAAATAAAATAAATTCAGAAATAAAAAAAATTATAAACCTGAAACAAAATTCCTTGTTTTTCTGCAGAAGTCACTGCTGTACGCTCTCTTTATATTTACCTACAATGTGCAGGTAAGTTTGGCCGTCTGTTTGTTTGCTTTATTTTCAATGCCGAACTATCGAACTAACTCTAATATTTTTTGTTCAGAGATAAGTTTATGCCTGGAGCTACAAATATATGGTAGTTTTCAGTCCGGATAATTAAAACTTTACAGGCATGTTATCATGGTTCTGTTACTAACTTTAAATACGACGACACGGTAGGTGCAGTGGCTGAGCGATCGACTGCTGTGCTGCGTGTTGTGGGTTCGATTCCGCACGGAACAAATATTTGTATGACCTACAAGTAGCTCGTAGGTCTGGCTGTTTGTGTATGTGAGTTTAAATGTTTGTAAACGCACCCACGATACAGGAGTAATTCCTAGTGTGGGGCAACGTTTAAAAAAAAAAAAAAATGCATTGCAATCAGATAAACTGCCTCGTTGATCTGTTGGTAGCAAGCGCAAGGGTTCAATTCCCAGATCGGGAAAAGTATTATTGGGTTTCCCAATCAGGAATTCCCCAGTAGAAGCCCGACATTTGGATCTGTGCCCGATTGATGGCAATAGGCTCGCTCGGCTATTTCTTCTTCTTCTTTCCCATATTATTTGGGGTCGGCCTTCCGTGTCACACATCTCCAGGTAGCTCGGTCCTGGGTCGTCTCTTTATTGACTTGGGCTTCTTTGAGGTTCTTATTTACTACGGACATCCATGTGATTGGAGGTCTTCCTCGTCCTCTTTATAGGCTCAGCTATTTCATGGGACTTAAACATAACTGGCGAAATGTAGGTGTACTATAGGAACACCTCTGCTTAATCCTTCGGGGATTATATACTTGATTTTATGGTATGTACAAAAAAGATGAAATAAAAATTCACCTTTAAAAAAAAATATCAAAATCGGTTCATCTGTTCGGGAGCTACGATGCCACAGACAGACATAACACACAGAGAGAGAGAAAGAGAAACACGTCAAACTTATAACACCCCGTCGTTTTTACGTCGGGGGTTAAAAAGGAACAGCATCATGATCAGCCTATAATCCCACTGCTGGGACACAAGCAGTGGACAGTAATCTACCACGCGGACCCAGTGCGGGTTGGCAGATGTCACATGTCTTTGAATTTTTTGTTCTAGGACATGCCGGTTTCCTCACGATGTTTTCCTTCGCCGTTTTGAGAACAGTGATGATGAAATAATTTACACAAAGTAAAGCGCCTGCCTGGGTTCGAACCCACGACCTACAACTCGTAGGGGACGAATACCACTGGGCCAGTACTGCTCTAAAAGGAATAGAGTTGGCGTGAAATTATCTGCTGTTTGAGTTAACCCAAACTTATTTGCAGGTGATAGAAACAAGAGATGTCAGCACGAACTGACGGGGTCCGCTAGGGCCGATGCCTGGCAGGGCCGCGGGTTGTTCGAAAGAGATACCGTGGCCCCTGGCACAGGCAACTGAATGAACACGGGTGGGTTTTAGTCGGTAAAAATCTGACACGCCCTTCCGTTCAGCCCAGAGCGCGAGAGGTCATTTGATGAATTCCAACCAAAAAAAAAAAAAGGTGGTAGAAACAGGCAATTCATATTACAGACTACTCCTACAGGCTTATCACAGCTATAATATACGTAGATACATCTACCATTCACTTAAAGACGTAATTAATTCAATATCAGTAACATGCCCTGGCGCTAATCAATCGAATAATAGTAGTAATTAATTTAGTTTGACACAAATGTACGATCGAGTGATTGGAATACCTGCCAGGTATTATCTTGTATTTGACTAGTTTCTCTGTGATGAATGGGCTGCGTTATCGCTGGACTAATTCGGTTGGAGAGATTGGATCGTGAATGGATCGATAGATATTTTAAATTAGTATTTCGGTATTAATTTAGAACTGCTTACTTATTTATTTAAGCTGTTCGTTTCCTTAAAAGTACATTCATATTTAATTTACATAATATCTTAAAAGATTAATTAATTCATAAATTGTAATGAATGAATTGCACATGCATTTTAACAATAATTAGATGTATATGATGATGTACTTATATATTTATTTTATTTCTTATTTTGATTTGTATCTTATCGTATGCTGCACCGGTTGACGTCATCACGTCAACGCCGGCTATCGCTGAAAACCAGCGCTGGGTCTGTCTTGCATTAGGTCTTAGCATTATGCTGAGCGATGGCCGTTTTGCGTGGATGTTTTCACCCAACTTCTTATTTTTTTTTTGTGTCTGAATTCTTTTTTTTCGTCATGTTTACCGCAAATAAACGTATTTTTTTTCTTCTTTTTTTCGTTCTAGATAAACAACACAAATAGATCAAATAAATTAACTTCAAAATGTCTTGTTTTTTTCAATTGATATTGGGTGCTCATTGAAGGGCGAATATCTCCTCCATATTTCGCCATTCCTCTCTGTCTTGGGCTATTCTAGTCCAAGTGGGGGCAGTCCCGGTCATGTAGCCAGCATTATCGTCGCACTACCGGCTGTGTTCTTCCTCGGGTACGTGGTGCATCGCGAGGATACCAAAAGAGAACCCTCTCACTCCAGCATTTATTACCCACAACAGTAGCGATGCTGTGTCAAAAGTCCGTAGAGAATCATGTGCAAGAAAAAAAAGAACCTGAAAACCATTTTTTTTCTCTGGCTACTAGACCTATTAAATTAAAAGCCTAACACATACTAAAAACCATTGAAAAACTGCCTCCCCACAATATCTTTGATTAGCCCAACAACCTTACACCCACATACTCCACTCCATATCTAATACGTAGTCGACACGACGCGTGACGCGCGACAGCCATTCATTTTGCGCGGCCGGCGCCATGCGACGTCCGGACGTGTTTATTTTTCATTTCCGCCCCGACCGGCTCAGCCCTCGAGGCTCGGGGTACGGTCCCGCGCGGCCCTCTATAATATGAAAGTAAGGTGTGAGCGGTAAGCGGGGTACCGCTTGTAGGCTACCATACATGGTCAGCAAACTAATAAAAACACACTTAACACACTTTCGTTCACTATCTGAAAGATTCGGAAGGAAATTACTAATCCATTGCTTCATATGTTTGAAAAATTCGTCTGCTCAACAACGTATCTACTTAAATAACGCAATGAATGTGGTTGACCTGTCACAATGAATTGTCAATGTAAATGTGTAACGCTATTATCGCGCAGTTCTACCTCCAGATCCGTCTGATCTGAACGGTACAATGCAAGGCTTTTGACATTGCTCTACCGCCATTCATTGTCATCTTAAGAACCAACAGCAATCAACAGTTGATTCATAGGACGTTTCGAGCAAGCATAATCATCATCGGCCGCCTAGTTCCACCCACTGATGAGTACAGGCGGATGCCTGTACTCATCAGTCATCAGTCATCAGTCATCAGGGTTCAGAAGGGAGGATTCCCTTCTGAGCCATGCTTCCCGGTCTGTGCGAGTCACAACCAGGACTTCTCTGCGATCATCTGTAGGTCGAGCACCCACTGTTTTGTGCAACGTTCCATTCATCTCTCCTCCTATACCACTTGTACCACATGAAAAACATAACTCTATGGCTCTATAAAGCTACGTAAGTACGGAACGGACTAAAATAATAATATTTTAACAAACCCTAAGGTCCGTGGTTTACTAATTAGTGTTGAAAGTGACCCTAAAACTATATTACGGGTTTCAGTCGAATGTAACAACGTTTCTCTCAGAAATAACACAATCATAGATAAAATATAAATAGAAACTACTCTAGGTTGAAAAGGTAAAAAAAGTGTGTGTTTATGGCCAGACTATAGAAGTGACTTGAGCCGAGTATGCGCGATTCAGCGTCACCGACCGACTGGAGCCGAGTTTACCCGATTCAGCGTCACCAACCCGAGCGTGACGGAAGTTTCTTTCACTGTTCAGAAAAGTAAAGTGCGCCTAAAAAAGTCTCCACTTCAATAAATAAATATAATTATTCCAAGAAAATCAGTCACAAACGAAACTAGGGTATCATTACACATTCTTAAAATGATGTCGATTAGAAAAAGGACAATCATTCTACGAAATCTTTGTCCCCAAACAATTTCCTATTTGCCCTATTACGTAAAACGGTTCGTAGTTTATATCTATTCACATCCCAGCCGTAAATTCTCCCCTTGATAACTGAGAAGTCACTTTAACTTGAACATATTCATACGTATATCTATAGTAACAACGCACCCCGCTCTCCCCGTAACACTTGCCTATAAAATATACCAGTTGGGTGAAAGCTATAACAAGCACGGGTGTAAAATTGCAAACACCGTTGTTCTCATCAGTGAGCCCTTTACGTGTTTATTTCAGACATTATGGATGTGTGAACTGTTCTTTTTTAACGTTCCTTTTATCGCGGGGAAGATGAAATATTTTAAAAAAGAATGGCGTTCTCTCTCTCGTGTTTTTTGGAACGAATGTCAGTAGTGAAAAAAGTAAGCTTTATCTTTTGAATGTACCATTTGAAACAGAAAACTGGAGAAAATTAAATAAAGAATAATTATTTACAGGTACCGTTTATAAATTGTTGATGTAATGAGATAGCCACAATGCCACAGCGGTTAGTCATAGGTACTCTTCAGTCTTCTGTACAATTTGACGAACAGCATGGATTTGGCTTTCGGTACTGCAGTCTTTTCGAAAACCATGATATGCTATGCATGCTTCGCTATGCATGCTACTCATGCTAAGCTATGCATGCTTCGCTATGCATGCTACTCAGGCTATGCTATGCAAACCATGTTATGCTATGCTATGCATACCAGGTTATGCTACGCTATGCATGCTAGCATGCCATGTTATGCTACGCTATGCATGCCATGTTATGCTATGTATGTTATGCATGCTATGCTATGCATGCGTGTGGGTGTGGATAAATGTACTTTGTTACGTATTATTGTTAAATAATAAACCTTCAAGTAGTTGGTATCGGTCGGACATGTCCTTTTGTCCGCAAATCAACGTTAGTTTCTAAGTAGTTACGTGAGAAAAGACTGATGAAGTGACAGCCTGAAAACCACCGAGCAGTAGACTAAAATTACCTGGAATTGAACCTTTGAATATTTCAAATTGAAGTAGGTACCTGTTCCTCACGTAAATTGATATAAAAATAAGAAAGTCAACATCTACACAAGTAGCTTCCAATAAGAAACAGGATAAAAATAAATCGCGTACTAACATCTAGGTTGTAGGTACATTCGCAGCCAATGTGCCGGTTCGTTTATCTCAATATCGTAGACGGACAAGCGAACGTGCCTGCCAGATCCGTACGAGACTGAAATAAAACACTTTTGTAACGAAGCATACTATCGAAATTTAAATGTACCTACAACTGAAATAGTTTGTTTTTTAGCAGAACACTGTTTCGATATTTCGTTTGGATTTTAGAGAACATCGTGATTAAAAGCATTTTTTTTTTTAAATATCGTGCACAGTTGCATTAAGCAGAGATACGAGAATGAGCCTTGGCCCAGGTTCTTTTTTTGTGTTTTTATGATTTTTGTTCTTTTTTAGGGTTCTGTAATTCACGTCTCGGAACCCTTATAGTTTCGTCGATGAAACTTTGCATGGACATGTGTATTTACCACGTAACAAAGTGCTAAAACAAAATCAATATTTTTTTGGGGTACACGTAAAGTGGGGATGATATTTTTTTCTCGCGTCTACCTCATAGCGTGGGGTGTCATGAGATAGGTCTTTTAATATTGAGAGGTTGCTAAGACGACTTTTTGATTTCGGTATCCGTTTGCGAGATATTCAACTTTAAAGCGCATTTTGTTGTTAAAATACCACCCCACCCCCCACTCTAAAAGCTAAACGGTTGGCTCTAAAAATCTGAAAAAAATCATATGGTAGTCCATGTGATGAACTTGGAAGGAAAACTATAACGGCTTAGATAACTTTGTTAGTTCAGGAGTTGTAGAGGCCTAACTTGTAAAATGCGCTTACTTGGAAAACTACCTTAAAATATCCTTCTAAATTCACGTGTCTTTATGGGTGACTAAGGAACCCTATTCTATGCGTGGCCTGACACGCACTTGGCCGGTATTTTTATTGTTTATATTTCTTGTGCGTATCCCAATTTCTTTCAATGATAGGCAAGTCTATTGGGCTGTGGGTCAGAGTGCGAGGTCTTGTATTTCACCCTTCCAGTTTCATGTATTGGGAACCTAGTTTGAAAATTAAGAGCATTCATCCCGCGCGGGATGGGCAACGTCACATTTCTAGTGGTTTTTCGTGATTATTTGATTAAATTTAAACCAAAGTACTATTTTTCACAGCCAAGTACTTACTAGATCGAAAAGAAATTGTTGTTGTCTTCTGAACCCGGGACCCCTGTTACTAAACTAAAACTATGGCTGTCATTACCAATATTCTCTCATGGACCGCTTTCTAATAGCCATTGTATTAGAAATAATTTTCTCAACAAAAATATTCAGTCGCTCTTCCTAATGCGTCTGCCTCACGCGAAAACACAGGTGAACTACAGACTGTGTAGTGTAGGTACTTGTGACACGCGAATGAAACGTTCTAGTGGGCTTAGTAGTCAGTGTCATGTTTCTTTCCGTGCCTGATACATTCATAGCACGGTCATGGTATGCTACGGTGTAGTGGCTCGACTCCTCTAAATAGGTACTGCCACATGTGGTATTTCTCCAAATTAATATCTAACTATTTAACTTTTATGCAATCATTTAAATACATGACGCAGCGCTACGCTGCGCTGCCTTGAGGTATCAGCCTGGGCTATCAATCAACATGATCCTAAATAATACTATCAGCTTTCGAGCCTAGGGCTCCCCTTTTACCTCGACGTCTTTTAATCACGCGCTTGATGTCGATTTTCAAGAAATTCCGTCTATCTCTGACTTTTAAGTTTTTGTCATATTTAATTAACAATGTTCAATTTCCAAGATTTTATTGATTTCATTTAAAATAATAATATTATGTACAAGTAACTACATTAAAAAAACCGGTCAAGTGCGAGTCGGGCTCGCGCACTGAGGGTTCCATTCAAATTTGTAGGTATGTAACTACAGGTTTTCGGATTTTATTTTCTAAAAAAAATAAAAATGGTTTGTTATTTTTTGTTTTTTCGGCGGTTTAATTTTTTTGTTATAAAGTTTTTATTTTATAATTTTTTGTGGCTATACTCTACTAATTGTTTGCCAAAGGGCAGGCATATGTGGCACTGAGTAGAGTAATAATACACAACTCAGCATTAAAATCTGTGAGTGAACAATAAATCACCCCTATTTTCCCACCCTTAGAGTTGGATTTTTTTTCCCCAATTTTCATGGGACCGTCTTTGGGGTATACCCGTTCCAATAAAAAAAGAATTATCAAAATCAGACTATTCTGTAAAAAGTTATGCGTGGTCATACATAAAAAAAATATATATACGTGTCGACTTGAGAACCTCCTCCGTTTTTTTTCGTCGGTTAAATTATGTGTATTAGTGGCTAACATTTTAGGAGTTAATTATTATACTTATTTGTTATACCTATAAAAAATATGTTTGAATATCATTATGCGTAAATAAATTTATGCTTTAGAATATTAGATTAGAGAAATTATGCTTAAAAAAAATATGCGTCAGCTGTTATGCGTAAATAATGTTATGCGAAAATATAATTAGGAGAAACAAAAGTATGCGAAGTTATATTAGGTCTTAAAATTTTATGCAAATGGATAGGGAACCGTTTTGATTCCCTTGCAAGTGTCAAAATATGCGGCATAAACGGAACAAAAACGCCCGTATCTTTTGATTGCATTTACTTAGAACTTTGATTTTTTCACTGCTTCAAGAGATTGCAGCCTTGAGTACCTATTTGATATAATTTTAACTTGATAACTCCACGTGTTTCTAAGAAAAAGGTTCTTGACAAATGAACTGACAGACGGACGGACAGACAGATGGACAACGAAGTAATCTCATAAGGGTTCCGTTTTTCCTTCTGAGGTACGGAACGGAAACGGAACCCTAAAAAGGAGGGGAAAGAATCATAGTGCATCAAAAAATTCACCTGCATCTCTGTCAACAGGAAAAGTGCCCAAAAGACTGGCAGCATTACCACGTTGTATGGCAATGCAGATTCTTTGGGAAAAAAACGGTAAACGGTGGTTATAATTATACTTTCGTTATAGTATAAAAGCTAAATTTTATATATGTTACTTGGGGACCTATAAAAAAATGTTACCTCAATAGCCGGACAGTTTTAATGGTTTTTACATCTTGCCAGACTCATTGAAAGTCCGCTGTAGGTGCGAGCGCGAGTGCTTAGTCGATTGCGATGTTTTAAGATTTCCAATAAAAAAAAAAAATTAAGTTCATAGCCATGTTAGGATATAAAGTAAAAAAGGTTATTATAATATTATAAAATACAAAAAAGTAAATTACATGTAAAAAATATTTAACCGTTTTTATAAATTTCATCATAGCCGTCGATATTTTCATTTTCTTTGTCACTACTCCTGCAGTCGATGGCATGATCGTCGTCAATATCGTCAGTTTTTGAAAAAAATAAGCAAGTTTGTACAATTATGTATAATTAAAAAAATATGTACAATAATTTGTCATAATAATTACATACTTAATTGAGTTTAGAGCGAATCACTAACATAACTTGGTAGTTGATCCCCTTCAAACCATTTAAACTGGTATTTGTCATCTTTCAATACCCAGCCGTTATTGTCTGGTTGATAATTATGTGGTTGGATTTATCAGATGAGCATTATTCCAAATGGTATATATATAATGTGCTCGCAGAAATTGCTGCAATAGCTCGCTCTTGGCTCAAGGTGGTAGATTACTAGCGTCAAAATTTCGCAACTTCTTTGATCAAAAGCTACGGTTACACCGGAGACTGTATACGAGTCGATGAATATTTGAAGTGTAGCGGCATCAACATCAATTACATTAGGGACATTGTAAACATTGCAATCTCTGAATAATATTAAAGATGTTTTGTTGATGATCTAAATTTTCAATTCTTTTCTTTTTTTCCTTTTTTTTTTAACAAAGTTGCCCCACTCTAAGAATCACTCCTGTATCGTAGGTGCGCTTACAAACATTTAAACTCACATACACAAACAGCCGGACCCGGAACAACTACCTGTAGGCAATACAAATATTTGTTCCGTGCGGGAATCGAACCCGCGACACGCAGCGCAGCAGTCAATCGTTCAGCCACTGCGCCAACCGTGTTGTCAATTAATTTGCTGTTGCCGAAGTTCTTGAAAGCTTCCTGGTACTCTGGATATTTTTTTAATGTCTTGTATGGTTTTAATTTTCCTTTTCAGAAGAACGCAGGATTAAAATCACAACCTGTGATGGCACGAAATCCAGGTAAGCTTTGACAAATTAACTGTCCGGCAGGGAATAGCAACTGTCATAAGTGTCCGGCAATGGATGACGAGATTTCTAATGTTATCCCGAAGAAAATATAAAAAATTGAGCTTTATACTTTAACGAACTTGGTACTATTTTATACACCTTTAGGTACTGCCTGTTACCTGCCCAAGTAACCACAACCCAAACTCTATAGTCTGTGGTCGTTCTTACCTGTATAGGGGACATGCACAGAAAAACTTTTAGCTTTTATAAAGTAACGAAGGTCTGGCCGTCGTGGGCTCTTGGGCTGGTTTTGAAATACATTCATATTGTGTAGAACCACAACGCAGTATGCATGAATATTTCGGCAAGGATTTCACGGGGGGCGTAGCTCAGATGGTAGAGCGCTCGCTTAGCATGCGAGAGGTACCGGGATCGATACCCGGCGCCTCCAACTTCTTTTTGCATTTCCATAATTTTGAGAAAACTATATATCGGAACTCTTGTATATGGAATATTTATGATTAAGATTCCTGTTGATAAGGGGCTGTTCATTTATTACATAAGACGATTTTAACCACTTTCTTAGCCCCTCGACCCCACCTCCCCCTACTTAGGAAAAAACAAGATTTGGATGAACCACCCCCCGCCCTTTCAATCTTACGTAAGATCATTATCTACCAACATTTGAAAGAGAAAGTAGCAAAAATATAAAAACTTAAATTTTTTGCTTACTTTTTTATCACTTTTACTTACTTTTGTGAGCTTCTGTGTCTTTTGTGTAAGAACAATTTAGAGTTTCCCCGCCCCCATGTATGAAAAAATAAGACTTGTTCGGACCCCTCTAACCGTGTTACGTAAAAATTAACAGCTCCACATCTCCTGTTACCATACCACTGTCACAGGTTTTTTAATAAAAAATGCATAATAAAATATCATATATCTTTATTAAATTAGAAACAACCTTACATTACAATTAATTTCTACACTAATTACATTACTGACTTACTTCAACTTCGCAAAATTTGTAATTTCACAAAGACTCCAAAATAGGCCTACATTTGAGAGAATGCTTAGCAAAAAGGAATAGTTTTTTAGTAGAAAAAGGTAGATTATTTAGTGATGGGACTTACAGGTGGCGCTGTGAAATTCTCTCATTTAGTGCCATAGCTAAATAATATAACCCATTGGGCCGGCGAAGACCTGACGAAGCGCATCGCAGGTCGGGTTTTACTGCTAAACAAATTTCAACATTGCTTTTCTTAAAATAAAGTCCAAAATAACTCTGTCCGCTTTGATGCTCTATGTAGTTGTAAAGTTTTTGTATTTTCAAATTTATTTCAACGATATCAAAATCGATATTTGTTTGGCAGTGAAAAACGCGCTGTGCTGCACCACGCCAGGATTGCGCCGGCCCATAATTCGCGTTCCTTATTTAATATATAGGTCCTTCTTCAACACACGCGGTACTTATACTATTCCCGCACTATCTATCTCTTTCTTTCTTTTTTTTTAAGTACTGAAGAGTGACAGAGAGTGATGGCAAACTATACATACATAGCAATTACCCTCCGAAAAATATATCATTTTATATATTCTACTCTTTCTTCTATTATCACAGTCCATAGCTTCAACAGTGATACTTATAAAATCAGCAAATGTTGTTTGTATTAAATTAAAACTGATGCAAAATTGAAGCCAAGAAAATCATTGAAATACAGGAATTTACACATAATATATATTTTTTTAAATCCAATATAATATCAAAAGATATATACTACAATAACAACACATTATACAGACATTTAAATTTAAAAAAGGCTTCAATTTTTTACAAAAGATTACAGAAATCAGCATAAGATTCGTATGAATGAAATCTTACCCCGACAATAAAGTACTCTATAGTCCGGCCGTCGAGAGAACGCGATCCTGACACCTGGCAATGCGACAATTCTATAAGGATCAAATTCGCAAAACACGTATTCGTTTGTATGAAACTGACAGGTGTCAAGAAAGAACTTCCAACCTTACCGTCGTTTAAGTTGGTATCTTAACTTTTAAATAACAATTTCGACATGTTTTCCTCGAAACATTACTTGAATTGTAATAAGCTTGAGCAGTCTACTATTCAATATTTGATAATACTCAACCCAAAATTATACAATTTTAATAATAACACAATAATTGAAATTATGTGACAGTAAAAGAAGTCATGCTGGCAAAAAAAGGTTCGCCTAAAGACGTATCTCCTGCGCGTGTTTTTTCGAAACGTTACACATAAAACCTTACACATAAACATTTTTTTTCATACACAAGCTGTCTCCTGCGTGTTAAAATATTTTTGGATTAGTGTCAACTATGCACAAGACAAAATAACCTCAAAACCTGTGTCAGTTGGAATTAAGCTTTCAAAATGCTAAATGCTAATCTAATATCGCGACTTATTCGCCAAAAATTTAAACAAATATGAGTTTATGGAAAAATAACTTTAATTCTTACACAATAAGTTCAGTTTACGCTACAACTTCAACATTTTTATAACTTTTTCAATTGTGCTAGTCACTCTGAAATCAACTTAATTACCATTTAAATAAAGTTGATATTCGTTTAACTTAAAATAACGTCAATTTGAAACAAATCACATTTGAATACAGACGTGCCCGGTGCGCGTGGGGTTGAAAATGAAACAAACCCTTCACCCGCGCGGAGAATGTTTCCCATGCAGCTCGGAACACAAGAACATCGTATTTTCATACACAAATGTGTATGGCGACGCCTCTTTGTTGTGATGATTTTGTGTAAAGTTTCAAAAAAACACGCGCAGGAGACACGTTAAACAAACTATGAAAAATTTCAAATAATGTGCATCATGCGATCAAATCAGTAATATTTGTACTAAATGCCAGTAACTGTTAAAATGCAATTAGATCTACAGTTTTATGGATATAAAGTTCATGAACCAGTTAACTCTATTGATATGTTAATGTGAAAATATACATAGTAACTACATAAATACCAATTTAAATCAATTATCAATTTTAATTTAAATAATAATGAAAATATCAGGGTGGCAGGGATGTCGACGCACAACCTGATACAATGGATTCAGTACATGACTCTGGACCCCCTGCGTTGAAACTTTTAGTAGGTAATTTAAAAAAAAAATGCTGTTTCCTATAAAAGTGCAATACCTACCCGGTGAAAATGTATGGAATAGCATTTTTTCTTTTTTTTTTTAAATAACCAATGTGAAATTTCACCCTGTATTATTCGACTAATGGCAGATTTTTCAATCGAACGATAATTTTTATTCGTGGGATAAAATGGACGTCTGACAGTTTTGGTATAAAAGACGTATCACAAATTCAAAATGATTCCTCGGATAAAGTTATCTGGCGTTGGAAAAATCCGCCCTAAATCAACACAATCATAATTTATTTTCATTATGGACATTCCATACTAATGAACCAAAAACATAAGTATCAGTAACAGTTTACACACAATTACTTAGGTACTGTACTTTTCAAGCGTGTTGTACAGACGCCAACACATCAAACTACCCGCAACTGTCAACTTTTCCCAATCAACCTTGAACCTAATGCTTTAGCGATAAAGTTGAAATCTATTAAAGAAATTTGACAGATTGTAGTACCTTGATGTGCGGCGATTTTTGTTACACTTAATATATATTACCAGTCGGTTAAAAAAGGTGCACAATTCGACTAAAAGTACATATTGCGACGAAACGATCCACGTCGATCTTCTCCCTTAAAAGCATAGTACTTAAACGTTATTATTGACCGAATCGCTCGAAGTATGCATTAAGGTAAAGGTGCTAAGGTAACCCGCGAAATTCACTCTACATACAACTAGTGGGGTACTTGCGTAACACGCTGTCAGTAGCAATGGGTTTCATGTTGACAGTTCAACAATATTCATTGCGTTATTTACGTTGCTAGCAAACAAATTTTTCCAACATTTGCAGCAATGGATTAGCAATATCCTTCAAAATGAGATTGATAGTATGTTACGCAATTAGGGTGCTGATAATAACATGAAAATTGCAAAAAACGTAAGAAAATTTGACTTTATAAAATTATTATAATTTTGTAAACCAAATAAAAATAACATCTTTTTATAAAAAAAATAACCAACAAGAATACTTTTTTAAAGTAAGCACTATTTTCAACTTGATAGTAAAAAAAATATAAGAATCGATGGCACTTTTTCAAAATAATAAATTTTCATAAATATAATTTTAATTTTAAAGAGTCTGACATAAATTACAAAATTAAAAAAAAAAAACATAAATAAAAAAACTTTTAACGAATCATTGTATCTTTCTTATGAGAATCGAGATTAATAATTATCAACTAAAATCCCGAAATCATGTACTTAAGTAAATAACAAAATACACGAGATTTGAAATCATTTTAAACATATTTTTTTACATAGAACTATAAAATAAATAATTATGCAATATTATAATATACCTACATGTATACTTATTTTAGTTTTAGGTTAAATTATAATCAGACATCAAGCCCTAAACTATGAAGAACTTAAAATAAAATTGCAATTGTTGAAATATACTGCGAACATTAAAAGCAAACTGAAGTAGGTATGTTACAAAATGCCTTAATTATCTATCTTTCTTACATTAATTTTAAAGCAGATATTTCCAAGAATATACTTTAAGCATACTTCTATATTAATAACTCCACGACATTCGTATCATATCTACTTAACACCAAATTGTATGAAGGAAGACGGAGAGGAAACAGTTTTGTTAACGAACATCCATTTACCTCACTATTTCAATACCATTGCTTCGAAAGTGTGACGTCAACGGATTAGAATTGCTATAGGAAATGCATTGACTGTGAAATTATAACGACATCTCTTACACCAGAAGTTTGTAGAAACATTAAAGTATTTCGACACTACCTCTCTGTCATCGATCCATTCAAGGCTGCACGCAATCTATCTCTAATTCACCATCAAGCGATTCACCACCCTAACTGAATAACCATAAAACAGTTTTTAGCATTTTCGTAAATAGCTATAACACAATAAATGCAATAAAACAAAAATAATTCGTAGTAAGATCATTTTCTCAATGTTTGCTCAAAGCACATGTTCCAGATAACATTCGCTAATGCTTGTGAAGGTCACCAGACCGTATTACATAACTACTAACGGTCATAATGAAATTCTACATTTACATTGCGTGTTTGAAAGGCCTTGTGAAGCATCATCTCCAACAACACAATAGAATTAGTGCAGTCATTTGGCAAAATGTTTTCTTAACAGCATCATGAACATTCTAATTTGTTCTTCGTGCGTATTAATAGTGTTCTACGTAAATTTTGCACTGGGCTTCTTAATATGAATACAATAACTAAGGCTTACTAAAATAAGTAGATTTTAGTAATACCGTACAGTCATGACTGCTATAAAATTAAAAACTGAAATGACAACATAATGCTACCGTTAGGTTATCAAAAAATATGATATCTCTTACTTTATAGAATACCAAACTAAAATAATACTAAGAAACTATGATTTTGGTTATTCGACATCCTAACAGTGGTTTTATGAGAAACAAACTTAATCATTTTTCCAACATCAATTCAGATTATGGCGGATCAATGCGTCACGCATTTTCAAATTTTTGTATCATACAATTAACAAACACGGCACAGGAATTATAATATAGACTTACTGCCGGTACTGCTCCAATTAATTAACGTATCAGAATTTCCATCTTCAATATCTAAGAGTAAATTATCTCTATCATTATCTGTGCTTTCTTTTGCGGCGAAAACTATGTCCTCGTCATTTGTTTGTAAGTTGACATAGGACAGTGTTTTTTTCTTTTGTTCCAGGTCGAAGATCTCCAAGTCTTCGTCTTCATCCTCGTCAGATTCCATGGTGAGAGGTACTCGGGACAGTTCCATGTTATCTCTCCTGTCTTCTGATTGGAGGACGCCGTAGCGGAACTGGTTTGCGTCAATTGTGGAGTGAGCCCCGCCGGAGTCATTTTTCTTGCTTTTTCTCCTAGAATTTTCAAAATGGTGGGTTTTAATTATCGTTCAAGACTAAGTTTTCATATGTATTTGTACCTTTGTGACATTACGTAACTTCCTGTTTCTACTTTGTAGGGGGAAAAGGTTTTTTCATTAGAAAAACCATTGCGTGTGCAGCACCGTACACATGATAGAAGTAAACTTCATAAAAAATGAATGACTATGAGGGTTTTGTGTGAGAGACGGAAACAGTTATATCTTTCTTCTCTCTCATGTAACGAAATTTACCTAAACGTGACGCGTCCTTGAAATTTCACTCTAAATTCTCGTCCAATTATCGAATCACCGCTTTCAAAATCTTATTTACTATGCTTTATATTAGTAGCCACGATACTCAGTAATCAGTGAGTGATTACAGAAGAGCCTGTCATTGTTTATAAATTATCTGATGCAATTAAAGACGATTAACTTGACTGATAAGACTGAGTTAATCAACCCCTATATCAAAGTTCAAAGTATTAACTTTAAACATGGGTAAATGACACTGAAACAATAAACAAGTGGTTTGGAGAATTTGAAGTAAACAAAAATGTTATTGAAATTAAATTAAATGATGAAATGTTTACATTAAAAGGACAATGACTAAAAGTCGTACCAAAAAGTCTCATGCATCAAGATCAAAATAGTATAGTAATTATTTTCATAATTTTTTACGACATTACGCGTCGAGGATTTGATTTTTGAACAAAGAATTTAATTTCAAGTAAAAAAGTGTTGATTTTCATTACAGGACGTTCTATTTCAAATGATATGATTAATATAACCTTCAATTTTGAAAGTGTCATGCAAACGCCTTTAAAAAAACATGAAAAAAAATCATACTTTGCCGATTCTACATTAATTAAAAATAACTAAAATAAAATAGATCAAAATTTTTATTTAAACGATTATCATTTTTTTAGTGCAATAATGGCCGTTCGTGTATGATATGTCAAACAAAATAAAGTATCTAGTTTTCAGGTAATCTAAATTACCTGAAAACTAGATACTTTTTTTTTGAAAACCCGGTTTGTTTACAAAAATAAAAATTGTAGGAGTTAATAAGATAAGAGTAGTCTATAAAAAACAAAGTTGGACTTTGATGTAGCATGGTACGGGATTCCATACATCTTTTAAGGCACTTTTTTTAAAGTTTTTATTGAACAAACTCAATACAAATATAATCGCATTCTTATATTAATATTATAATCTAAGATTAATTATTATTATGAACCGATGCTTCCACCTCGTACTTCGTGAACTTCGTGATTCGTGCAATGACAATGCCGTGGGATTTAATTAAACATAACTGGCAAAATGTATGTACTAGGTAAGTATGTAACTCCTCTGTCTACCTAAGAAAAGTACATTAATTCTGCCTAGCCTTATCTCAACTATGTTCGGGTCGGCTTCCAGTCTAACCGGATGCAGCTGAATACCAGTATTTTACATGGAGTGACTGTCCATCTGATCTCCACAAACCCGTTAGTGGGTAATACGATACCCCTTGTTGTCCAGATTTTGGGCTACCGACTACCCGTAACGGCTTTCAAAGATCCACAAATGACAGCCGGGACCAAAGCTTAACGTGCTTTCCGAAGCACGAAGGGGTCTTGGTATGTAAAGATGGTCACCTGTCCAGACGGTCAGCTGAACAGAGCTGAATAAGTGTGGTTAGTCCCTTAATACCCTAATTAGGTAACAATAAAAACCCTTCTGGACTGTCTACCCCTTTCAGGAAATCGTGCATGTCACTTTGTATAACACATTTTATTACCTTATCACGAAAAATAGCTATTCCCATGACGCAGGAGGCAAACAGTCGTAAAATATTATTAATTACCACAGCAAATACTGAAGAAAATGACATCAGTCATGATTTGTTGTACATAATAATATCAGTCATGTTTCCTATAATAACAAGGACAGATTACTGATACTGGTGTTCAAAGAGATTAGGAAGACTGGGGATTTTGTTGCGCCACTTCTTCTTTCCAGGGAAAGTACTGGGAAGTGGTGAAGGGCAGGCGTTTTGGGGGACTGTCTTATGTAGTTTTGACGTTCAAAAAGGCCTGATACTCAGCCTAGTTTGAATAAATGACTTTTGATTTTAAAGACTTTATTCTATGCATCTATATTACTAATAATAAAGCTTAAGAGTTTGGTTGTTTGTTTGTTTGAATGCGCTAATCTGGAACTACCGGTCGGATTTGATTTTTTTTTTTTTATTTGATATGCCCTAATCTAGAGGAAGGTATATATAGGCTATTTAAAATCACGCTATAACCCTTACGAGCCGAGCAAAATGAAAAAGGTCAGAAAGTTACGCGCAAACGACATGTTGCGACAGGTGGGGTCGGTGAAACAAGAAATTTCACGCGGACAAAGTCGCAGTCCGAAGCTAGTAACTAATAAGTCCATGCCTATTACTTATTAATCCTACTAATATTATACCTAAACGTGAAAGTTTGTATGGATGGATCGATGTTTGTTACTCTTTCACGCAAAAACTACTGAACGGATTTGGATGAAATTCGGCTCGCACATAGTTTATAACCAGGATTAACATATAGGATACTTTTTATCCCGATATTCCAACGGGATTGAAACTTATGCGGGTAAAACCGCGGGGCGCAGCTAGTCATACTATAATCAGTAAACAATATTTAATAATCGTGTTCATGAGATAGCCATCAATTTTAAAAACATTGACTGATAGTGATAACAGACAAAATTAAATGACAAATGAACGGAAATACTGTTACAAAACCTAATAATCTACAAAGATACGGGGATTTAAAGTGCTATTAGGTGCTTTAAGGAAATAATCTGTGCCATGCTTGTTTTTTTAAAACTCTGCACAGTTCCCCCACCAGACGAAAGTGAGCTGGCGCGAAATTGTAAACACAGAGGTCTTATTATAATGTGTACATGACTCCTTTTCCTTATAAGATAAACTGAGTAAACAAAACATCAG
This sequence comes from Apamea epomidion, assembly GCA_947507525.1. Lineage (NCBI taxonomy): Eukaryota > Metazoa > Arthropoda > Insecta > Lepidoptera > Noctuidae > Apamea > Apamea epomidion. Next base: position 13,413,457 of record OX382230.1, on the reverse strand, counting down.
CAAAATTGCATTTGTAGTACTTACAAAAGTATTACATGCTGAAAATAATAAGTAATGAGACCAGGGCAAGCGAAATAAGTTTATTTTTTTCTTCATATTTGAGTACTTGTAAACGACGTTTTGTAGAAATCATTTCTTTTTAAAGAACTTTAGGATTGTAAAGATATTACCTGTAAAATGATCCTATGGCACCCTGAGAAAGAGAAAGAAAGGATAACCCTTAAAAAAAAATGGGAAGATGACATAGCAGAACACAGTTACGAAAAACTTGGAAAAGGTTCCAGGAAGCCTTTAGCAACGAGCACACAAAGAATAAATACTGAAAAGGGATGATTATAATGATTTTTTTTATTTTTTTTACTGTTACTCTGCTCTCCCAGATGTATGAACTTAACTGAATCAAAAGGAGTAAGGATTGGTACAGGTGGCGTTCTGTAGTCTCTACCTTCTTCCCACGGAAATAAAGCGTGAGTTTATGTGTGTGTGTACTCTGAAATAAGACTATAAATAAATTACCTGTAAAATATGAAATATGCAACTGCCAGCAGTGCAAATCCTCCAAACACAATGAACCCTCTCTTCAGTACTCCTGGATTGTTCAGATCAATCTGTTTGACAGGCTTCTCTGCAATTGTTGAGTTGACCTTGGTTTCGTTGACTGCAGTAGTACCTATGGTACTGTTAATGACTGTTCCGTTGCCTGAAAACACAGTTTTAAACAAATTAGTCATTATAATGTTACTAAATGATTTATCTATTACATGGGACTTAAAGCCGAAATTTGGGTGTGCTATAGGTCAGCACACCACTGCCTAACCCTTCGGAGATTACACGCTTGATTTATTGTTACGTAAAAAATTTAAAGAGCAGTAACTGGCTGCCATCAGATTGAGGTTCAAAGCATCTGATTCATAAATAGGAAAATCATAGGTCAGTGACTTTACTGCTTGCAATACCTCCACAAAAAATAGAATTCATTATAATACAATACAGACATTACGCATCAGTTGCATAGAATCATATAATCATATTAAAAGTAATAATACTAATATTATAAACGTGAAAGTTTGTATGGATGGATGGATGTTTGTTACTCTTTCACGCAAAAACTACTGAATGGATTTGAATACAATTCGGCACAAAGATGGTTTATAACCGTGACCGTGATTTCAGTGAGAGGGAATGGGCCGTAATCCAACACGCACTAGGCCCGCGTGGTGTCACATGTCTTCAAATTTATGGTTCTAGGACATGCCGGTTTCCTCAAGATGTTTTCCTTCACTATTTGTTGAGAGCAGTGGTGATGATATAATTTACACAAAGGAAAGCGCCTGACTGGGTTCGAACCTACCACCTACAAGTCATAAGTTGCGGCTGTGACCACTGGGCCACCACTGCTCTCTCTCTCTTATTTTATTCAAATAAACCATTTCTTTCAAGTAAAACGAAACATTTTCTGCCAGTCACATATTGTGTTCATTCATTACTGCATATTATATGGCGTGACCAATAATATTATTTTAGATTGAACATTGAAGTATGATGCTAATTTACATAATGGTCTCTATTACTTTAGTACATAAAGTCTTAATAATGTGCTAACATTGAAAGTAAACCAATCATTGTTGCTAAGAGGAATAAGGTGTTAATTTGCTTAGCATATCATGAATCCGCTCCTCGGAGGTTACCAATTCATAAATACTCACAATAGGTGATTTAACCAAAACCTTTGGTCATGAAACAATACTAATGAGTATATCAATAAAGGAGATTATATGTGTTTGTAGTCACGGATCAGTAGCTTAGATAATTAAGACAATAGAATAAGAGAATAACAATGATATAAGAAAATAAATGCATTTCAAATCTGTAATACAGTCTTTATTTTTTGTAATATTTTGACTGGTAAAATCTATACTATTAATGCTGCAGCAGACATATTGCTACCTTGTGAGTGTTCATTTTGTCAGTGCTTGCCTGTCTGTATCATATTCATTACTTCTGCCCAATTCTTGAGGAAGGTATTTGTGGCTATTTTACATCACGCTTTAACCCTTAGGAGACCAGCAAAATCAAAAACGTCAGAAAGAACAAGTTGAGGGAACAAGAAATTTCTCACAGACGAAGATGTGTGCAGACACTAGTAAATAATAATAATAATAATCTGTTTAAAAACTAAACTGCATTAGTCTTTTTATAGACAACATCAGCTTTATGAACATACCAAATATTATTCTGTAGCCATAAAATTACAAACTGATTGGACAATGTGGAATGTGTCAAAATTGACAATAAAGATTTGTTTACAAACTTAGTAACAGGAGATGTTGTTGTAAGCTGTCGTTTTAAAACAAGTCCACTCATTATCTTCCCAACTTCTTTAACTACAGTGAAAAGTAAACTACTTGGATATAGCTTGTATATAAGCATTTCAACATAGAATTCTGATTAGAATTACTCAAAAATCCAATTAATTTCTAAAAGTACTGATTTTCAGCTTAATTTAAGGCATTGACTGCCACCATGGTCACCAGTGACCGCCAACAATAGATTTTATATTGTGTCTGTTGTCTGGCAGTCAACGTGTTAAAACTTTTGATTTTGAATTGGTTGTATTTACTGATAAATTGAATATCCCAGATTCGTACTTGAGATAAAAGAATCTTTGTTATAATTTAAGAGAAAGTAAGTTCATGAGGTTGTGTTGCTTCACTTTAACTGAATTTGACATATGGCAGGTTTGAGTTTACGGAGTCAGATATGGGTACATTTAATCAATGGAACTTATAAGGCAGGCAAAACTAACTAACCATTAAATAATCTACAAGGAAACTGCAACATTTCATACGCGTCGATACGAACTCGTTTCTAAAGGAAAACATTGAACTAAATTGTGTAATAACAGGAATTGATTGTGTAATCTTACCAGCAGCAGGTGACTGCGGCGACGGCAGTGCAGTGTCCACCTTACCCTCCTTCGTGACGTTCTTAACATCACCCAGAGCAGGGTTCACAGCTCCTGTCGGAGGAGTTTTACCGGGAGAAGACCCATCTGGTCCACCTTCGCTTTGGAAAACAGCACCACCCTCCGCTTCCTTCCTCACTCTCAACAACTTCGCGGCATTATGGACAGAAGGCCATAGCGAAAACCTTCTGTTGAACTCGGCAACACGACCCCCATCACTACCAAAATACTCAGTCGTCCTCACACAATTCAAACACAACAACAGCAGACCACAACGTATGAGCATGTTAGATTCTTTTCGTGTTTCTTCACAATAAACTGATACCACTGTTTTACTAATTGAGGTGAATCACTCCCTCATAATTATAATTTAAACTTGTGGATAGTTTCCGATAAATTCGCAACGCATCAAATTGATTGATGTAACAAACTGTCAGTCAGTTGTAAATGTCAAATTGACAGTAGACAGAAGCGTGGAAGTTGCAACTTTAAAAATATTCTAGTGTTATAGTTTTAGTCGATGATAAAACCAATTTTAAAAAAAATATTGACTCTTCCCAGTTGAAGTACACACATCAACACTGTCTAGGGATATTTTGTATAAAGTTATTAAACTCAAAAAATACTAGCCAGTTTTAAATTCATTTGAAGAAAGCTTATTTTGTAAACCTTTTTGAACGATTCTAAATTTGAATTTGAAAAAATAAATTAAAAACAAAAGACTTACGCGGCATAATGGTAGCGAAGTCCGAGGGTTTCATTTACCTACAGTAGTTTTTGCCTGTTTTTTTGTGTCAAATTTAAGTTTTATAGCAAGTTATCGGTTAATTTCGAATTAATGTTATTGTGTGCATCATGCAGCGGCGCCATTTAACGAGAGAGGAATTGTTAAGGGCAGTAGGCATGCTCCAAACTGGGGCTACTCAACGGAGTATTGCCGAGGAGATTGGAACAAGACAAAACGTGATATCAAGGTTATGGTCACGTTATCGTGCTACTGGTGATGTGGCTGAAAGACACCCAGGCGGGAAGCGCATTACCACTCAACGACAATACCGATTTTTGCAAGTTGCCGCGAGAAGACAACCAAATGTTACGGCCATGCAGTTGGTTCAGAGGCTCCAGTCAGAGCACCAGTTGCTTGTGAGTGACCAAACTGTGAGGAGAAGGCTGCATGAAGCTAACCTTCATGCTCGCAGACCGCTTCGTACTCCAGCACTACGCCGAGGAAATCGTGGACGACGACTAGAGTGGGCTCGTGAAAATTTGCTCTGGGAAGATAACCAGTGGTCTGTAGTGCTGTTTACCGATGAGTCCCGGTTCGGTTTCCATCCCGATACACGTAGAGTACGTGTTTGGCGAGTTCCTGGTCGTGAGAGCCGTCTGCAACATCCTCAGGAAGTCTATTTATACCACGGCGGGACAGTTATGGTTTGGGCGGGAATTCGTGTTGGTGGAAGAACCGACCTCGTTTGGATCAGAAACACCATGACGGCTGAAAAATACCGTAACGAGATGCTAGTACCAATAATCTACCCCCATCGACTACAAATGGGCCAAGAATTCACGCTCATGCACGTTAACGCCCGTCCGAACACAGCGAGAGTGGTGACGAGCTGGTTGCAAGAGCACGACGTATCGGTCTTAGGCTGGCCCGCTCAATCGCCTGACCTAAACCCGATAGAACATGCGTGGGACATGCTCCAAAGAAGGGCTTTGAGGAATTTCCCTGCAAACATTGCGACAGAAGAGCAACTTTTTTTGCATCTTAGCCGGACTTGGGACAATATACCGCAGCAAGACTTGGATAACTTAATCCAAAGCATGAAAAACCGTTGCAGGACCGTTATTAACGTCATGGGGTGTTTTACTGACTACTGATTTTTCACATAACTGTTAAAAACAGATTAATTTTTCCTTATTTTTCACTTTTTCTTGATAAACACATTCATTGTTAGTTTTACCATTATTTCACGTTTTTTCTTTATTTGAATAAAAATTTGTTTACGCAAAAAAAATTAGTTTTCTTTTATTCTGGAGTGTAGTCTGATAAATGGGCTTTATAAAAATATATGCATGTTGTATGTTATTTTTAATAAATTTTGAGTAAATTGAGTAAATCCATAATATCCCTAGACAGTGTTGATGTGTGTATGTATTGTATTCCGTTTTTTATTACACGAATCACTTTAACGTGATTATTGTGTATCACAGAACTTAGATAATAATAATAGCTATTTAGCTTGCGTACAAAATAGTTATTTATGGATTTGTAAAAGTATATTATCTCTAACTATTGATAACTCGTCTGTGCCCTTTCACTTGCACGGTGAGATAGTTTAAAGATCACTGTCATCTCAGTCAGTAATCATCCAGTCCGATCACTATGTATGGCAAGCTGATCCCTTGGGGCAGCAAGCTTAGGTATGAAATTTTACCACCACCTTACCTTCAGGGAGCACATAAAACCGGCACGTTAGCGCGCCTCTTTCGCTCTAAGAAGGCTCCACTTTATATTGATCTCCCGCTCCGCAGCAAATTATCACCCAACTTCAAATTTACTCCGCGGTCATCCGTCCCATCATAACTTACGCTTGCGTCCTCTTCGCACACGCAAAGCCACACAATTTCCATAGGATGCAGACCCTCAAGAACCGTTTCCTAAGAAAGGTCATGGGAGCCCCCTCCTATGTCCGCAATGAGAATCTACACATAGATTTTAGAATACACATCGCCCAGCAGTTCATGAAACGCCTCTCAAAGCCTTTCTTCGACTCTACAATAAAGCACCCCAATCCACTGATTGCGGCGGCCACCCGATACACTTCCCTCCCACATAAGTAGGATTCGCCGACCGAGGCATATCCTAACTATCCCCAACGATGCCACTACAGGAGTAAGGCCACCAGTACTCTTAGAAAGTAATGAGTTAAGTAATAAGTTCCGACGCCTCAGTCCATGTCCGTCACGACTTGCACGAGCCAGCCCGCGCTGGTGACCGTGTAGCTTTAAATTCGTCATAAATTAATCCGATCCCGCCTGTCCTTTGCTGCCCTCCCCCAGCGACACCCTAAGCCGAGGTCCGTAACCCACAGGGGGGTGCCCTTAGCATGTAGTTTCCTAGTTTTTAATTTTTAAGCCATGGCCTAAAAGAGGCCTTCATTTATTGAGGCAACCACAGGCAAGCCCCAACATTGAATCCAAGCGTTCTTCTGATAGTTTAGCAATGCCACTGACACGTCATATTTTAATAGAAGTTACTAAATAAAACGAACAATCACGTATAAGTATTATTTAATTTATTCAAATAGACATTTACATATATTAATTATATATTTTAAAGTAGAATTTCCAAATTTTTGGTATCTATATAACACTGATTGAGTATCCACATAGGTATGATAATAATGTTAAAACCTAGAGTTACAAACATCGGTACATTTTGTTCCAAACATCAAGGTACACATTAAATATCACCTACAAAATTGAACAAGTTAGAAATAGTATAGGTTTATCAAAGGACTTACTAACAATTAACTATTGTTAAAATATCGGCAGTGATAAAACAAGCCAAACACGCTGGTTGCTGTTACTAACAATAAACATGCCAAGACCTGTTATTGTTAAGCCATTAAATTTCTCAAAAACCAATACGATTGAGCTCTTTTTCTTTTTTTTTATTTTGCATTCACTGTTTTAATAATAAATGACTATTCGTAAACATTAACATATTTTAAATCAATCGAAAACTAACTACATTCACTCGAAATCTCACGTTGTAAGCACACGTTACTCTCAGACTCTAGAGCAATAAGTTACGATTTTACCTTAAAAGTTAATTTACAAAATTAATAAATATAAATAATTGAGTATGAACTATATTATACAAAATCCATAACATAGAAATGATATCACGTGTAAATCACGGTTGATCATTGCATTACACGAATAGACAGGTTTGTAAATTAGTCAGCCTATAAAAATAGATTGCACAAAAATCATTATGAAAATATTTGCAGAGAAAAATTTTAACGTACCTTAGCGTTTATAATTTTGACGCTGTGAACTTAGTCCCAAGTTAAAACTTCGCAAATTGTAATCGATTATAATAATCACTAATAGGTAGAAGTTACGCTCTAGCAACATCTAATAATGTTGCCAGTAATTGTTACTTAATTCTAAATCTAGTGTTACCACATCTCTGAACTTGCTAACGTCAGCGCTATAAAATGTGCTTGTTACATAGTGATAAAAAATTTACATTTTTATGGCCCCTTTGCAATAAAAATGTCTCCTAAACTCAAATACCCAAATGATCCGTATAAAGCGGCGCTCTGCGGCTCAAGCAGCAGGTCTCTACTCTTTCTCTAAAGTTAAGTACGTTTAATCGGATATATAGTTTTTCGACACGTCAACTACCCTCTTATGAATGTCTTAAGATACCACATAATATTAAACTTTTATAGTACCTAATCCTACTTGTTTATCTCAAATTTATGTTGGCTAATAAATATTCTGAAACTTTAATATAGTAATTAATTTTATTTTAATTAATTTTATATCTTATATTTTAGATACGGTTTTAAATACACAAAACGGCTCCCATTTTGTGTTGAAATGTTAAATTCATCGACAACATGTTTCAAATTCAATTAATTATTACAATTAATTAATAACAACAAAGAATACCGGTCGCAGAGAAGATAGATTTTGTTTTGAAGATTGAAATGTTACCAGAAATGTAAAATATTGTCAAATTTTAATCAAGCCTTAACCCTAAAACCATGGCACACAAATTATTTCTAACAAAGGAGGGAACTTTTCACAACTGGGATTTATTTTATTATCGTGTTTCGATCAGATCATATTAAAACGCTCTCTTTCAAAGGTAAAAAAATTGCAAGTATAAGAATTCCGAAATCTGAGCAACTCTGTTTACGTATCTATTAAAGAAAATGAGCTGAAAATATGTATGCTTGGTCGCTTTAAAGTCTCCACAGTCAGTCTTTCAAGAAACCTAATTTTTATTGAACCTGTTAAAATAGAATGGAATGTGAAAGATAAACGAAGTATGAAAGAACCGTAGCAAATAATAACCAACATAACGATGATCCATAGGGTAGGTAATTCCAGGTGTTCCAGGTGATTATGTCGTGTCAACTACAATACTGTCCGGGAGAGCAATTACTTAGCCACGTCTACATTGTAAAATGCAATGTTTACCATCCTAAATTCATCACACCTATACTAACACTTGAAATAGCGAGATGATTTTGAAAACTAGCAGTAATTTTATCCGTTCTACCTACAAAAAATTGCTGTCCCGAAGTAGGACGAAATCCGTAGTTTTCATCCTAGTTGCATTAGGATGTGTTTGATTGGATTTAGGTCTCCAACTTAGTCAGCTTGAAGCGCTCACTCCAGGCGCGCTTTGTAGCTGGTCTTCCATATTTCGGCTAGGGTGACAGCTGAGTGGAAGCGGTGGAAAATACAAAGTGGTAGAGTGAAGCGCTGCACGAGAGACCAAGCCACAAAACCGTAGAAATCAAGTTGCACCTGAAAAGAGAAAAGTCATTATAAGTACCTAAATGTAAGATAATAGGCTTCAAATGATGCTTAGTAGTTGGCAATGGCTACTTACAGGGTTAGCCAGGACTTTCTGTGCTTCGAAGGTGTAGATGAGCCACATGGTAACGTTGCAGATAAGAAGGAAGGTGACGGCCTGACGGGCAGGCTTGCTGCGTTCTTGTTCGGGCAGGTGGACACGACGGCGGGAAACATCGGCAATGAACAGCAGTTGAAGAACCACCTGGTTTTACAAATGAAACAAATAGACTTAGTATTTTGAAAGCGGAGACTGAAACACATACAAATATAATACATAATGAAGAAATAAAAATAGATTGTAAGGAAACAGTGGTTTACCTGAAGCACGCTCAAGCAGCCAGTAATCATGACGAGAAGGTTCGGCTCGTGAGTAAAGGCTCCCATTCCACCGGCGATGACGCTGAATACGGCATACACGAAGAGACCAAACGCAGATACACGCAGCAGGATGTCGTTCAGGTCAGACTGTTCTTCGGAGCGGAACTTCAAAGATTGCACCCTGCGGAGAGGCTCGGTACAGGAGGGAGGAGTATTGCTCCATTTCATTACACGACCACTATTATTATAGAATGAGTGAAACCAAAAAATGGTAAACAAAAAGACAACACAAAGAAAACAGGTTTGTGGTGTGAACAGAAAAAAATTTATGGAAAATATTTCGGAAGTGTGAACGGTGATAATGTGGGTTAGCACGGTGAATGTGCAAACATAAAAACAAATTGGAGTCATTGACGGAGTAAAGGATATATAAACAGGAAAAGGATAAGGGCGATGAACGGAATGGGAGAAAATAAAAACAAAATAATTAACACAAAAACTAAAATCTACAAAACAGACACAGAATAATAAATAATGGTAACTAAATGTGCTTTAAAGAATAAATCTAATTTCTTACCGTATAAATCCAATTAGAATCGCCAGTATAGAGAGTACCATCAAAGCACAGTGGGACACATCGGCCAAATAGATCGACAGGCGCTTCAACTCTTGGTGTCTGATCAGGACGAAGAAGAGTATCAAGCAGATAAGAGAGGCGACGAGCAGCAGTAGTCCACAGAAGAGGCCTTTAGAGGCTCCGGCGCAATCTACGCGGTTTCCTCGCTGCGCCGCCGCTAGCGCCGCCGCCCTGCGGGAGAGAACAGCCTCCAGACGTCTTTCCAGATCTTCGTCGTTGGCCACGCTGTAACCAAACGCGTGCAAAGTCACGAACGCGTTGCTATTCTTTTGTTTTCAGTCTTATCTATGCGTGCTCTAGTGTTAGGTGAGGAGCGTCACTCTAATATTAGGGGAGACTATTTACAAGTGGTTACAGTGGGTTAAGATTATGTACGGTTGCAACTTCATGTTAATGGAGGTGCTGAATGATATCTAAACTATGGTTAATTTTACTCTACATTTACAGTTATTGGGTTACGGAATTTACATAATACAAAACGTGTTATATATACCTGGGGTAACGGCCAATATGCTTCCACATAACGTAAATGACGGCGGCGCCGATGAGGGAGTACTCGATGATGAACGGATACAGATAAGGCGCCGAGTCGGTTACGATAGTGCCCATAATTGGGTTTCGGCCGCACACCGTAGTGTTATCGATATTGGCGATCAGCGCAGCCGGATTGAGGCCGTCGAATGACTCGAAGATCTCTGAAGAGTTGGGCACTGAAAAAAAATGTTCGCAGTCAAATAATTTAATCGGAATTTGGAAAAGGTTGTCAAAAAAACTAATCTACACATTAAAACTATATGCCATTCTTTGCTATTTTAGATTTAAGCGATAGGTACTTTAAATTCAAGGAATTTGTGCATATAACTTGACAGTAAAGTCAAGGCAAATCTAAAAATAGCAAATGATGACTGCATAAACTATAAGTATTTACATGCAAAAGACGCAAAGAAACCTTAACTTAGGAGTAAAATATGAGGAAACTCATGTGCAACGGACGCGTACGTGGGATACGTAATGAACACAAACAATATCTGACAAACCGCAAATAAAAAGTGCAACGGCGTTTTACTTTTGAAATAATTCAATGCGACACTCCAACGACCAACCTGGCGAATGTGGCGGTTCATCTACGCGATAAGTTTCGACACTATTGCCCCACTCGTCTCTATCAGTCGTGCTTGGCATCATGGTCGATATAGCGTTAAGAATTGGTTTCAGAGTCGAAGTGCGAAGCCACTGGAAGACTTCTAACATGGCCGTCTGTGTCTGAGTCACTTTATCGGACTCCGTGGTTAGTGATGCAAAAGATGTCGTAGTGAACGGATTATCATTAGGCCATTCTCTGAACTCGCGACCATATCCCATCCCGTTGTCATAACCTACCGTACTCTTTATAGTGTCGATCAGTTTTGACTTAGGAAGTAACCCACCACCCACGATATTATATGATGAGATAGTAGTTGCTGAAAAATTAGTCGAAACACATTTTAATTGACATACATGCACATGTTAGCGAGACAGGGATACAGAACATTGATGGGCGTGAATACTAACTTGTGGTGGGAGTGGTGATGGGAACAGCTGTGGAGGTAACAACGTTCATGAATTGCTCTCCAGTGGTCTTAGCGGTGGTTATAACGTTAGCTGCGATAGAGGTAGCAGCAGTGGAAGCAGCACCGAACACTTTGCCGGAATGCCTCAGAGTGTGCTTACGGATGACTTCTGGAGACGAAGGAGCCATTAAATTATGTACAAAAGTGACTTAAGATATACAAAAAATATAAGCAGGTTAGTTGCAGAGGACTGAAATGAAGAATGCTCTTAGATTTTAATATTGAAAAATGCCTTAAATCAAACAGATTTAAATTAGATACTCACTTCCTAACACGCCTTCGCCGGAATAACCATGAGGATTTTTAACGTGGTAATCGGTGATTTCCTTCAGTGACTCCAGTACTAAGGTACGAATCCAAACACAAATGTTTGTAGCAACTACGTGCATCAGACCAAATCGGGCAATCACTTTGAATCGATGGATATTTAGCTAAAATAACAAAAAAAAATTGTACGTAATTGCAAAAGTTTTTAAGGATTTCGACAAAATTTTGAATTTGATCTTTACCCGGGAATTCATGAAAATGAAATACATTTGCATGAAGGTGAACACCATTTGCAAGACAGGGTTGACTCCCTTCAAAATTAAGTAGCAAGGCGACTCCAAGGGCAATTCGAAGAATGTGCCAAACTCCAATCCATTGTAAATCATGGTACCGAGACCAAAGGCTGAAAGACGAAAGAAATACATATAAAAGCTTAAAATATAGTAAGGATCAAAATTACTGCTACGTTATAAGATCATTTTCATACCAATAGCGCCAATCCTAAGGAAGAAGCTCCCATGGCTGTGGTCGTTCTGAGAAGTCTTGCGCCTGCGAGCTGGTCTCGCAACAGGACCAGCTTCCAGCTCCACAATGTCCTGCTGTTGATGCTGCTGAAATTTTTGTTAGTGAGAAAGTTAATAAAATGCAAATCATAAAGTACAAAAACTCAAGGGCCAACCAGATGCCTTGAAATGCTGTATGTTTTCAGGTTATAGTTTTTGTGGAGATTGACATCTTTTTTTCTGAGAACAAGGTGGCAATTGCAACTAGCTTAAATACAATTAGTAAAACTAAATGAAAGTAGGATTCGTTTGTTATTTTCAAGTCTCCACTCAGGAAATGTCGATGCAATTCTACAATCTTAAGTCAAGTCTCATGACTTCCAAGTGTGTACGAAGCCTACATGAAAAGCAAGGTGATCCAGTAGCGAAAACAGAAGCAGTATATAAACAGACGAACTACGACAGCACATCCAAAGCACTCCGTATAATATGATACACTCAAGCAGGATGCGTCAAGATACCTCACCTGATCAGACGCATACAATTGCGACATTTGCAATTGCAATTGCTGTTGACGAACTTTATCACGCATCTTACGGGGATACACCTCCTGCCCAAATGATATGGAAAAAACAAAAAAGTAGGCAGCGTAAACAAAAAGGGATTCATGCGGCCTGATGTGTACGGACGAAGCGTTGACCATGATAATAGTGAACGGTCAAATAATAAAAATTGCGAACGAGTGCGTTTCACAAAAAGTTAAAAAAACAAATCACGTAATTTAAATTAATAAAACAAATATGTGGTTAACTAACACAGGACGACACGTGAAAGCGACAAGAGAATGTGGAATAATGTTAAATACAATAATAATGGATGTGCTGTGTATGATTATGTGGGGTGAAGTGTGCCACTCACCTGGAATTGACTTTGTTTTTTGGCCTCTTTGGAAGCCTTTTCTTTCTCCTCTTTGTCCTTTCCTTTGTCTTTAGACTTGCCTTCCTTCTTTCCATCTTTTTTATCTTTGCCTTCCTTTCCATCTTTGCCTTCTTTTGCTTCCTTATCTTTGGTTTTCTTTTCCTTTTCTTTCTTAGGCTTCTTCTCTTTTGGCGGGGGCTTCGGTTTTGGAGGGCTTCCGCTGCAGCATGCACTCTCTGAACAAGGGCACTCGGGTTTAAAGCACTGTCAATTACATAAAGGTCAGTGTTTTTATCTAGAATTAGTATGAATAATTACGTACCTTGGAGCAAGAAGCAGAAGACGTACAACAAAAACAGAATGCTCATGCCATACAGGTAGGTGAAGAACCCCTCATAATAATAGAGGGGGAGGTTGTGTGTGATGACATCACTGATGACGTAGGCTATGCACACAACAACCAGGAGCTTGGCGTAGATGAAACTCGAGATGATGAAGAGCGAAGTTCTGTGGAATAAACAAAAGAAAATTTAAGGCGCGGCGAAGTTAGGTGAATACGTAATTAAGTTAAGTTGCTGTAAACTTTGGAAGTGGAACATACTCTGCAAACCAACCAACCGTGAACCAATATAATTTTGAACTTAATATTATTCAAAATGATTACCGAAGTACCTACCTACCTAATATGCACATGATTTTTTGTATTTTTTTTTTCACCTTTATTGTCTAATACACTTACCAGAATCTACCTAAAACAATATTTTAGAAATTATATAATTGCATAAATATTAATATTGCATGTTGCTGAAATAATTCTCCGTTGCATTTGAGCACAGAATACTTTCGGAGTTCAGTTTTGTCATGCACCTAGTATAAAAAATACTTTTTAAATAACACATTTTAAATAAGTAATGCCTACATTTACTTTTTATAAGGATCTAGAATGTTTGAATACAAAGGTACCCAATGATTTTATGATAAGCGGGCCACTGAACTTTGGCTACCTATTAATTCTTTACCGTACGATTCTAACATATAACGTTTAAAAAATGCTATTTTTAAGATAAAACAAAATAAGTAATCAATCACTACCCATACAAACACTATCTACATATATGACATACTTTTTAGATGGCTTAGGCTGCACGCATTTCAGCTCCATTTCTTTGTTTGCGTTGTTGTGCTTCTCAGCGATCGCCATGTCACTGCCCTGCTGCCGATGCTGCCCGACCGGCAACGTAGCCATGTTATCCACAGACTCAAGTTCCACGGTAGCCACCTTCACTTCAGCCTCGGTGGGCTGGTGCTTGTCTTTCCCCATTACTTTTTAACACATAGGGCGGTAAAAGGAGTTACAGAGTGCCCATAATGGAGTGCTAAGGGTTAAGGACAGGTAAAGGACCGAGGAACGCGATAAAAGACCTCCGGAAGTATCGAGGTGCGGCGACGAACCGTGCCTCTGGCCCGAGTGTGTCGAGAGTTGCGCAGTAGTGGATGCTGCGCGGCTTGTTCTCCCAAAACAGGGGCGTCACCGACCCTCCGAGCGAACCCCATTTTGTATAAATTGCACTCTTTAATAGCGAGAGGGTCTTTGTACCGCTTATGGAAGGAGTGTCGAAATGTAATCTCGATTCGAATGAAGTTTTAATTTTTTGTTGGACATAAATCTTTATTTATGATTGCAGCTTTTAAACAAAAAGTATTAGAAATAATGCATCGTTTGTAGATAGGAGAGCAGAAAATACATTACACACGCAAAAAATCATGCATCATTTGTTTAGCAAATTACATTTTTACTAAATCTTCCTTACGTCGATATATTCCTGTCTGTACCATCCTTAATATTCCTTATACACAATTTAAAATAACCAGGACATCTTCATCACTGCCCAAAAAAATTATGTTTAAAATACAAGAACAGTGTCCAAAAACGATTTTGGGCAGCCCTAAGGTGGCGGCACTCGGTCGATAGAGGCGCGTCTCTCCCGGAAAGCTCCGGGAGGCTGCGCGCGCGACCCACTGACCCGGCCGTACCCCAACCTCCGAACACACCCCACGAATACTATTGGCAACCCTAACTGCACATGCACGTTTAATATCAACATTATAACATAGGTAGCTATAATCCCTTAAACAAAGGAATGAAATACGGGAGTCGGGAGGACAAAGTAAAATCAAACTTTGTGGATTTTGATTGTTTGTATGTTGTGGTTAACCTTGAGAATTACTGAGCTGATTCTGATAAGACTTTTACAATTAAGAAGACTTGAGACACTAGAGACTTCTCCAGAAATTCTAAAGCCGGAGATTTTTTTATAGTTCATTAAATTACTATTGATACTAATAAATACATAGCTATAATGAGCAGTTCTAAAGAGGACCAATAAAATATTTTTTGTTTATAATAGCCGGATGAAAGCAGAGCGCATGCGCGATCCGATGCTCCGAAGCTTATGAGTTCATTGAACCAGTTCAAGTAGTGCCAAGTTTACTATTTGTTATTTTTATGGTGTTGTTATGGGTAGACGTAGATAGTAGTAGAACTGGAACATTATGATGTAATAGTGGGGTGATATAATGTTATCACATTTTTATTACAACACGCCGAATACATTTTGTTACCGCTTTTCACATACATTTATTTGAAGGTTGCCGCTTGTGGGTCGCACAAATTAGTAAATGATGAACGAAGAAGAAGTAACACCTGTCTGGTTCGACACTGATCAGTAACTGTAGCGCCCTCCTAATTGCTAATAAAATATGCTACCTGTTATTTATTTTTTTGTGTTCTTTCTCTGCGTCATCGTCATGTCTACCACAAATAAACGTCTTTTCTTTCTTTCTATCCTCACTCCATCATCGTCAACCCAACCGAAAAACGTCCCCTGCTAGAGATCGGTCGCGGGAATCTACTTAATAAGGATAAAGGAAATCTGCGCTATCCTCATCCAGCGGATTCCCGCGACCTTCATTTAATCAAAGGACAATCTTGCGGAATTATAATCAATCCTGCCATAAAGCTCGAGGCGAAAGACACCTATGAACTTGATTCACCCAGGTCCTACTTCAGATTTAGATGATTCGAAGTAATGGTGATGTCACGAGACGTGGTTTTATGCTACGTAGGAAAAACCGCAAATTAAAAGAGAACATCATCACAAGATATTACATCCTCCTTTATTTTTATAAGCATCTTTAATAGTACTTAAACTTATCAAAACGCTTCTATGAATGTTGATGCGCCACTTAAAAGCAAAAACTAATCCGGACGTTGCGAACCGTAAACACGCGGTAATTGCAAAACCACGACTGCCATATACCGAGCTCTGATTTTAGTTAAGACACTATAATTAGTGGTGACCCAGAGACAGACGCTAAAATCGCCACATGCATTGCTAACGGTGGACGCGTGACGCAATAGTCCAGTCTTAGCGCAATTTTGACCTCCTTCTGGTCCAGGATTAGACGGCTCTAGAGTTATGGACAAAAAATTCTAGATTTGAGTTTAAAATGTGACAGTTTTGAATCCGGACCTTGCTTCATCGTTTTACCAGAGAAGCGAAATGGTTAGGCACGATCATCTTATAAAAACTTTGATCCCTTTTGGAGTTTGTCGCATCAAACTTGTTATTTGTCCGTGAATATTTGAGTATTGATAGATGTATGCCTAACAAATACTAAGTTATTCGGCAGCAAAGCATTTGTGGTCTTTGGTGCGAACAGATACGTCATAGATTTTTGAAAAAGTAGGTACCCAGGCAATTAGCTTGTTTCGAAAGCGACGAGATATATTTTCGCCTTTGTTCCAATACCGCTATTCATTGCCAATCCATATTGTAATTGCCAATAGATACAGCTATCACCTTATTGAAATATTCGATTGAAATGTGTGGGAAAATCAAGTTAACAAATTGGGTATTCTTTTAAATTAAGCTCATAACTAATCGTTTTGCAATAACACTTTCTCAACCGAACTCACGCTTAGCAATGCGCAGTTTATGATAATCTCGCTCTTTGTCTCGGCAGACTCTTTGTAAAAACTTTTAAAGTGTTTTTATTCACGTTGTGAGTGCTGTGACCCATTTTACGAGCCGGTTGTGTAATAATGCTATTTTATTAGGGCTCCGCGCGAATCATATTATTGGGCTTCTGTTTACAGTGTAGGGTCTTTTGTCGCTTTATCTCTCTCTGCGCTCGTTTTCGTGTCTACGGAACAATGCGCAATACATTGGGTGCTGAATATTTTACAAGTTTCGAGGGTGATAGGTGCTTTTTTTTATTTATTCAGAGGATCGATTCCAGTTATGTGTAAAGAAATGTGTTTTACACAGCGAGAACCTCGAGAGATTTTTTGAGGGACCTACCAATGTGATTAGCTATTGTAGGATATGAAATTAAATGAGAGTACCTTAGCACTTAGTAGTAATTGCGAATGATTGGCATTGACGAGCGGTTTTTACTGATCCTTGGCGCCGTGCAATCCTCACGAGGGGGATAACAGGCATATTCGATAACCTGTATCCGAATGAGTCATGTCGACGTGTGAACACACCACAACCAGGCTGGGGAGCTTGGCTGTGTTGAAAATCACTTAGTGAAACTAGCCTAATAAAACAGTTGCCCAATATAGCACTAACCCAATATAAACCCAATATAACAAGAGAAAAATATGAATGTGTGAAGTCTAAAACAAAAATATTAAATATATATATATATATATATATATATTTCTATATTTATATTTCTCAGTGAATGTCAATTGTGCTGCGGAGGTCAGATGGCAGTCACTTTTAGTAGGTACACACAAACACTCTCCGTATTTTACCAGAAGTTTCGGCTGGAAGCCGACCTCAACGTAGTTGAAAAATAACGACTTAAAATGCAATTTGAAAGGCTAATGCAGTAGCGGGATTAAATCTAGTAAAATTGCAGTATGAAGCGGCTGTTAGTGGCGGGCTGCCAGGACATTGGTTTAAGTATCGTAGTAAACCTTTCTACGTCGACTTTCCTCAACTTGCATGGAATTATAAACAGTTGATGCTGACTTTGTCCGTTTTTCTTTTGTTTGCATTTTGATGCATGAATAAAATATAATGAGTTGATTGATTATTATTGAAAATAGTGAAACAGAAAATACATACGTGACACGCGGGTTGACGCAAGTTGTCGTCTCACGTTGACGCGTACCGCTCGTGTGTATAAGCACTAATCATGCTTGTTTGCTTCGAATAAATGTAAAATTAACAGCCCGTCAGTGGTAGTATCCCCTGAATAACGAAAAGTACCTTTACTGCTGCGCCATGAGACAGCAGGAGGTGTGTTGCGGGTATACAAATACATGGCATTTGAATAGCATAGATATCGTATCCAACTAATATTATAATTATGAAAGTTTGTATGTTTGGGACGTTTTTACTGAATCGCGCAAAAACGGCTAAACAGATTTGGATGAAATTTGGCACACGGACAGATCATGACCAGGGTTAGGACGTAGGATGTTTTTTTTAGCCAGGTAGTGCGTACCCGAGAGGTAATTTCTAAGAGTAAATCTTCTATTATTACACTAGCTGCGTCCCGCGGTTTCACCCGCATAAGTTTCAATCCCGTGGAAATATGGGGATAAAAAGTATACTATATGTTATTCCTGGTTATAGACCATTTGTGTGCCAAATTTCATCCAAATCCGTTCAGTAGTTTTTCCGTGAAGGAGTAACAAATATCCATCCATCCATACAAACTTTCACTTTTATAATCAAGTAACGCTTTTAGACGGTAAAATATGATTATTAGCATATAAAACGTTCAATACTGGAGCATTTAATGGCGATTTCAATTGCTTCGCACATGCCTGAAGAAACTGTCTCAATTGCTTGGGATTGAAATTGTGCTGGCTATAATGGCTAAAAGTTCATCTCTACATTTACTGTCTTGTTAACTCTGGGATTTAATAACTTTGGGACTGAAAGGAAAGATGGAAAGTTATAAGTGCATTGGATGAAAAAAATGTCGGGGTCGGCTTCCAGTCTCTTCGGATGCAGCTGAATACCAGTATTTTACATGAAGCGACTTCATATCTGACTTCCGCAATCCAGTTACTAGGTACTACAATACCCCTTGGTAAGGCCTGGTTGTTAGACTTTCGGACTTTCGACGACCCGTAACGACTGCCTAAGATCTACGAATGACAGCCAGGACCAACGGCTTAACGTGCTTTCTGAGGCCCGGAGGGGTCTTAAATAATCTTGATATGTAAAGATGGTCACCCATCCACGGACTAACCGCAGCAAGCGTAGCTTAACCTGATCGATTTGCACAATTAAGTAAAAATAAAGTCGCTCTTCCGATACTTACCTGTTTATGAGAAGAAGATGAAGATACCAATCTAGGCTGTATAAATTATGTAAGCCAGCCAAGGGCGGTATCGTATTCCCAGTAACTGGGTTGTGAAGGTCAGATTGGCAGTCGCTCTATGTAAAATGATGGTATAGTTTGACCGAAACTGCTGTACCGCGCTTAGGAATGCGCGGCGAGGCGGGAGGAATGCGCGGCAAGGCGAGGGGCGGGACGCCGTGAGCGATGACGAATGAGCGGCCTGCACTGCCCCCCCGTCTCGCCGCGCACATACCGAAGGCGCGGTACAGCGGTTTTGGTCAAACTATATTCAGCCGCATGCTGGAAGACTGGAGGCTGACCCCAACATAGTTGGGAAAAGGCTAGGCAGATTATGATGATGAAATTGCCTACCTATGTGACTGCTTGGACACTTTATTGAAACAAACGTGTAAATACTATTAATTACAACACAAATTAATCACTACCTAATTAATTATGATGTACAGACGACAGCAGGTCAAGCTACCCGAAACTGTCAAATTTTCCCAAACAATATTGAACCTACGGCTTCAGCGATAAAGTTGAAAATCTATTAAAGAAATTTGACATAAATTGTAGTAGCTTGATACGCTGGAGTCTCTACAACGTACGATCAATAAACACCACATTGTATGACGCGACATAGCAATTACTTGCATTTAAAACTATCTATGACATAATCTCTATCGGCCTTGCAGCACACAATGAGTGTAGTACCTACTAGGTACATCATTATATGCCTGAGTAAATAACTAAGGCATACATACGTCTGCCAAATGATAGCCTATTATATCTTGTAAAGATTGTAATAGTATTATGAAGATTTATATAATGTTGATAGCCTTGGCTTGCCTTGATATCTGATTCAAGGTTTCTTCGGGTCAATCATGCCATCAGCTTCTTTCATAATTAAAATTGTGATGCGTTTCTCTATGTAATGCATCAGTTTCATTTCATTCTTTTTAGAAACTGGACACACATTTGGAATCAATATTATCATTTGGACGTAAATGTCAATGGTCTCAATCTTTATTAAATAGGATTAAGAGACTGAGAAAATCTGGATGTAATTATAAACTTCTGCTTAAGTCTTCAGGGGAATTCAAGCGTAGGAATGATTTATGAATGGTCAAAAAGGTCAGCGGGGTAATTTTAACATTACCAATCGCTTTCGTTTTGACAGTCAAAGTCATCAACACAACTCTCTAAGATCAAGTAATCCTACTGAATTACTATTTCATGAAATCTTGACATTTTAGGATTATGCTAACTTAACAAGTTGTATTACTGATTCTAATGATTATAATTCTGTAAATACATATTTGTTACGGCCGCGAATCATATTTTCATCAACGTACAACTTAGTACTGACCAGCAAATTGCAAAAAACGTAAGAAAATTCATCTACCTTAAACAAACGAATTTGTTAAACTATGAAGGAATGCATAAGAAATATCCTTCAAAACTCTCGGATTGTGATTGAAACTCTGTTACGCAATTCCAGTGCAGGTGTGATTGGATTATTCGTCGCAGATGCTTCAAGCCAAGTCGCACGTGTTGGTTGAAATCCTTTATCAAAAACACATAAGCAAGGACCTTTGTCAAAGTTATCTATATCCTATTACCCTTATCGCAAAAGAAGAATCCCTCACAATAACTTCGACCTTTTCCCTCATAATAATATCAACACGTCATATTATATTGATATTTACTCAGGTCATTTACTTATAACAGTTAAATCCCGTGCCGATATCCTCGACCCGTGCAATAGCCGCCTTTGCCTATTTCAAACGCTCACCTTTACTGCTTTGTCACACAAAATGTTACCCTATTGAATATTCAAATAAGGTTGGTTTTCAAACGGTGTGTTATTCTCACACGTGTCCTTTTCTAGCCTCATGTGGATGTACGGAACCATTTAATCGATTGTCCATCCAAGCGGCGTGGAAGTGCTTTGATTACAGCTTCCTCCCCTTTATTTATTTTTAAATTGTTCATCGAGTTTTTTGTCCTGGCCATTTTGTCCTTTATTGGTTAAATAGACCGTAATTTATGTCGCTGAAAGCGCTCCATTTGGTGTAACAAATAGCTTGTTATGTGGTTTCTGTAAATGTTCGTTGCTGTGATTTAAATGATGGAATAATACACACCGAATAAGCCTATGTAATTGCTCACTGTTGTTGCCGATTTCAAGATATTTCGGTGGCTTCGAATCCTAAAAAACTGTTTGCAATTGGGTAGATTTTTGAACACAAATATTTCATAAGAAGTACCTATCTATCATCAAAAATCACACTTGTAAATGATTTGATTCGATTCTGACCTAGTAAAACACTGCCATGGATCCTATTTTTAGTGATTATAAAACGATTATGATAAATGTCCTTTTCATGATGTAGTTAAATCCTAGTTTAATGATGAGCGTCTTGTGGTATTGATTCTTCAAACTTTCAAGGTAAAATAGTTATGAAAAATGCATTGGCATTATTTACCTGCGAACATTACTTACTTGTTGTTGTGATCTTATTCTCGCAGCAGTAGTAATCTGTAGTCGTCATTTAATCAATAAATTTACTGTAGTGTATTATATCGATAATTATTTTGCACCAATGACAAACCCATTTTTATGTCCACGCAATCACTGTCCATTCTAAGGTTGCCTGGAAGAGGCCGCAGAAAGCGATAAGGCCGTCCTTTGTATGTTTTGTAGTGTTAAATGATTTTTTTTAATGTATTTTCTGGTGTACAATAAAGTATATATAAATAAATAAAGGTATCTTTCTCACTCTATGTGATTTTGCTGAATATACTAATTAATATTAACAAAATGGCCAACAATTAGAACAAAGCGTTATACTTAGCCTGAAGCCTTAGGTCTTACCACGCACAAAACAAGTAACTTTACAATTTCTCTTTGAAAATCATTAGCTTTCTCAAAAGAGACCTTCACTAAGACAAACCGCTGTGTAATTGTGTTTATTTGTTCTACAAGACAATCAGTCGATGTACTGAGAAGTTGATTATTATAAATGGAAATAACACTGTTAACAATAACCACAAGAGCTCTTGTGATTTGCCACATTATAGATCGAACGGTCCTGGGTAAGCTCAACTATAGCAGTAGATACAAGGAGCGTTGGGTGCGTGGACAAAATTGGAACTAAAGACGCCATATTGTTTATCAATTCAATTTCACAAATGTTTACCAACTAGTTAGTTAGTAGTGGCCTATAGGTAACGGTCCCAACTTACGAGATATGCCTGCGGGTTGTTCGAAAGAGATACCGTGGCCCCTGGCACAGGCAACTGAAGGAACACGGATGGGTTTTAGTCAGTAAAAGTCTGACACGCCCTTCCGCTCAGCCCAGAGCGGGAGAGGTCATTTGATGATTTCCCACCCAAAAAAAAAAAGGGGCTCCCATACAATAAACGCGATTTTTTTGCCCTTTTTTGCTCGATATCAATAATGGCAACAGTTAGGCACTTGAAATATTCACAAAATACTCAGTTGTATTTTTACTTTAATAATAAATAATAAAATTAAAATAAAATAAATATTAAAGAGGCCCCTCTTTAATATTTATTTTATTTTAATTTTCCCATACAACAGACGGGATTTTTATAGATAACGGTACGGAACCCTTTGAACGCAAGTCCGACTCGCATTTGCCCGGTTTTTCATATGACGCTGAGATGTCTTTTCCGAAAATCATTCATACACTGTTAAGAAATAACGTTTGTAATGTACCTAAGAATAAAGGATATTGATAAATTGTTAGTTACTAGTGTGTAATCCGGGTATTGAAACTACACAAAAGGTTGCCGATACAGGCGCCAAATTAGTTCCACTTAATCAAATGTAGGTAGTAATATAAAATTCTATTGTTTTCGCCTACCTTGCCGCGATTGATTGCAGGATCAGTTCATAAATAATTCATTGACGGATCTCAGACATAGATTATATAGGCTGGTTGCGTATTACATGTATTCATGGGTTAGAGGATATAAATACATAGGTACTTACTTGCATAGCCTACTATATGGCTAGACAGTTAGGTATGTGCATAAGTATGGTTTTATTTTAAAACAGCTGCAGCTAGCCGCTTTGCAGAGTATTTTTATGGCTGGTAGTTTGAATGGGATTCTTTTGTGACTAACATATTGGCGATACAATTTGTTTTCCGTTTACAGTTTTACCACAAGCCTAAAATGCTTTTGTGATTATGAAATAGTTTTATTGTGATCTATTCATGTTTAGTCATTAAGTACGTACATTAAATTACATATTTGAGTAGTAGAATAATACACATATTTGGATGGAAAATTCTTTCATTTTTCGCCTTGCGCTCCAAGGACCAAACTTTGTTAATAAATAAATTTAATAGACTCTTTTAAAGATACAAAAGGTAACTACAATCATTTCCACTCACTTTGCATTTTTAGGCGCGGCATCAGGTTGGCAGCAGGCCCGATACCGAAGCACCACTTCAGTAGGCGTTAGGGCTTCGGTCTCGTCCGGTGGCGCGTCGCACTCGTCGGTCACGAGCGGCGCCCGTGCCGGCGACGTGTGCGACCCGTACCCGTCGGAATTCAGCTGGAATGGTCAGATACTCTAATATTACGTTGTATTAGAGACAGGGACAAGGAAATCGTCACACTAAATGACGTTCCTTGAGGCGTGCAAGGTTGATGTGTTATTATTTTTTTTGTACAAACCTACGTACGGCAGGTACAGTTCTCATTGATAGAAGTTGTATGAAGCATCTCACATCCTGCAAGGGATTCGCCTCAGTGTGAGCCAGCCTTGGTACGAGTCCAACCTTAGCGTAAAGGCATCCCACCACAGGACCAGGACCAGTCCCACACAGGCCTTTTCTTAAACGGAGAAGGAACAACCTTCAATCACCACGTTTGCTCAGTTTGAGCTAGCTATTCCAGATCCTTGAATGTCTGCGATGAGCACTAAGGAGACAACACACTGAGAAACATCGTGTGGAAACCTGGAAATGTCAAATCCAGATTTCCTAACTAGGTTTTTCTTAACTTGATGATTAAATTGAAAAAGTTTCATTGTGTACTTGCCAGGTCCAAACCCACTACCTCGACCCCAAGAAGTGGATCGCTTTTCCTCCGGACCACCACATTATCCATAATGGATAGGTAACGAAACATTAGTACACCAACTTGGTTTGACCAAGTCTCCAGACTGGATCCTCTTACTTCGTCTTTGAAATTTAATTTGAAAAAATTATATACAAAAGACGATGAGATTTGTTTTATATTTTACAAGATATGATATTTTTTTCTATTTTTTGTAGGTACCTATAGTAGGTATTTTTTTATAATCACAAATTATTTTATGTCTAGTTTTAACCGCACTCTTTCATGTTTTTATTGATGTATTAATAATTAAACTTTTTTCAATTAACTCTTTTTCATTGAAGACTGTCGTTGAGTCTGCTACTCAGTTGATACTAAATACACGATTGTTTTATGTTTAGACATAAACAATCGCATATGAATTGAGTTTAGGTATCGTCATTTGTTTGGATTCATAAATAAAAGCAGCACTCATTCCTTTGCAGAAACGTATAACATGTTATACTCTGTCCACTAGGTTAACCGTTTTCTGACAGATGGAACTAGTGATTGCAGCAAAGTAACATTTCGATTTAATACATTATAATGTCTGTAAGAAGTCATAAATACGGTAATTCAATAAGATAAGGCAGTTTATATATTTATTCTACTACGCATTATAAAGTTAACTTTTACGTAATCTGGAACAGATACGTATTAGGCAGCTGTCAAAAAACGGTGAACCTAGTGGACAGAGTATACTACGTTCATACGGCGTTGTCAAAGAATATTAACTGAAAGAAAGTAAAAGAACTTTTATTTTACCAAGAGATACCGCAAATCGTCATTTGCAGTATGTTTAAAACTGCCCTACGATTACAAATACGATCACGCGACATTGTAGGCACTGTATTTCATTTTAACTGCATCAACAGCGGGAATTGTCGTAATACTAAGGCTTTATAAGATAAAAAGGTGAGTACAATACTTACAATGCAGCGAGATTAACTGTACTTATTACTTTTGCACAACAAATAGCGCAAGTTGTAAGGAACTTAAGCAATAAAAAGCTTTTATTCGTTTGTATTACAATGCAGCATAAACTTTACATAGTAGCGTCCATTGTTATTAGTTCATACACTACTTACAACTGCAAAGGTGATGTCACGGACGAATAAAACGATGCGTTACCATTGCATGCACAAACAGACGAACTCTAGACCCTCTCACCTGATTTTTATGCTACAAAGAACACTAACAATGCCTAGTGCATTACTAATTTTCTTGTTACCGTTTTCAGCTAGGCTGATTGTAGCTCTGTCCTTATTTGTATCTAGTCTGTGTGTATGTATGTCTAAGTTACATCAAGTCTGTGTCTACGTATATCTTCGTTGCAGCTATTATGTGTATATCTAAGTTGCATCTAGTCTGTGTATATGTTATGTATGTCTAAGTTACACCCAATCTGTCTCTATGTATGTTTGATGACGTAAATTTTCTAAAAGAATATGGATATTTCCCAATATCGCCATCCATATTTAGATAGCATCGATAAAATTCATGGCTAAATAAATTTTATTTTGTGATACCAAAACAGATGGCCGTATTTACGACATTTTGATTGTTTGTGCAATTCTACTACTGTTTGTGCTTTTGGTGAATGATGACTAAATCATTTGGAAATAATAAAATGCATCTACTCATGGATCATGAAAGACTAAAAAGATATTGAAAGAAGAAAATTAATCCTAAGAAGAACGGTAAAGTAGGTAGGTAAATTGATATTTAATTGTAGAACTGAAATAACAACAAGCGTACCTACGTAAGAAGTAATTGAAATTTTAATTACACTGAATTTTAAGTGACATGAAACCAATTAGGTATACTTATTTTCCAGGAAGCGTCAGCCCTTGGGCTCGTTTTTCATATGATCAACAGTTAAATTTAAAAGCAATTTGTACATTTTTAGAAGACAAAAACAAATGTTATTTTTCTTTGATTTTCTGAAATCAAAGCATTGAGAGAAGAAATTCAGAATCTTAGTGATTTTAAAACAGTTAAAACAAGAAAACACATTTTGTTTAATAGGTAAATAATATAGAATTATAAATCATACTTAATTATGAAAACTGCAATGAATGTTCTGTAATTGAACCCCATATTGGGTAAAAGGTATATTTTACATAAGTTTAGCTAGATGCTTGAATGTTTTTTGTAGATCACTTGGTAGTTGGTACTGATATACCACCTACTAAAAAACCTGGAAATCTTAGACTCACTTCCGCTGATATCAAACTGAATTATATTGCCAATCGAACCGAATTTCAAGTTCACTCATTCGTAACTATAAGTTATCCTACTACCCGGAAACAAAAACATCACTTAGTGAAACAAATACTTCAAAGGATCCAAACGTTTCAAATACTTCCCATTCCAAACTATTCAATCGTTTGAAATGAAAACTGACATTTAGCAACCCCTTCCCCTAACTCTTATGTCATTTGATTTGCCTATGACATCTATTAGCGTCCATGGAAGTCTTTTACTTTAGTTTAATATACGAGTTCACTGTATGCACTTTAAGCCTGATGCGCAAATAAGACTAAAATCCCACCTTTCCTTAATCCTCCTTTTTTTATCGTTGGGAAATCCTCATGGATACCCTCCGTCTGGGAAGAACGGAGGGTTATGTCGGATTCCTACCGACTAAAACCCCACTGTTCCTTCTACTAGCATGAGTCGAGGGCCCGGGAGATACTGGTATCAGCCCGCCATGCCTAGCGGGCTCCATCACCAAGTGCGGCCGATCCCACGACCGCATGTCCTTCCATTAGGGCGCGCTCACTGCGTGCCACCTCTTTGGGTTCCTTAATCCACCTGCTACTATGAGTCGGGAATGAAGTACGAGAATTTTTCGAACTTTCGCCCCAATACTACCACTTTGAAGCTGACCCCCGTATAGTTAAGAAAAGCCTGAAGATCAACGCCTAATCTTCCAGCATGCCTGCATAATAGCTTTATCTGACGTCAGAATATTCATTGCAATTCATATGAAGATGAAAATGGACATGAGCTCACTTTGACGATGGTGCCGACCTGGTTGTCTTGAGGGTCGAGCGCGCGCTCTAGGGGCACGCGCTGCTGGTCCTTGTTCTCTGCGTCAACAGGGGCGCCCAGCAGTCGCTCCTTCATCTCGTGGATGTAGGGGCAACGCTGCATCGCGATGTAAAACTCGCGTACGCGCACCTGGAAAAAAAAAAATAGTGGTTTAGAATAGAGTAGAATATTGTTTATTGTTGTAGGTAGCTAACGAAATAAGGTTGTAAACCTAAACGTAAATGTAAACGACATAAGGTGTACAATAATATGATAATAAATAAAAAGAATAGTCTAACATCGATAGGAAGAACAGAAAACGAATAGTTTAGTTGTCTGTTTTACAGGAAATATTCTAAGACATATTTAGGTTATAAAGTTTAGTAACACTGGTATTAAACACTCGACAAGTCAGTGAAATTAATTGTTTACCAACTCACACTGTCCGTAAATAGAATTATTTCTTTTTCAATTTGAGAACGCAAACAAAAAGTCCAAATTGTTGCTGTTTTCTCTAAATTGAGTCCTGCCTTGACTGATTCGGAAAATACGCGCAACGGCATTTATAATGAGGCCCAAAGTGAATTAAGGCTCCCCTGGCTTTATTCACTTTGGGCCTCATTATAAATGCGCGTATCATTAAATATTAATGTCATCAATATTTTGTTTCATGACTACTTAACCGACTTTGGTCGGCGTAACATGCGTAGAAAGGGAATGCCGATTATAACACAATAAACATAATCAGGAAAAACGAAAATTTTATCAGCCTAGGGTAATTTAGGAAGTCTATGGTACCTATATATAAAATTGTGGCAGCCTTTATTAAAATAAAACCGTGTCGTATTGGGTTACCATGAACAAACCCTGCCTTTTTATGCCACCATTCATACCCACAATATGAATATGAAGTTACTTTTAAAAGAATGCGTAGAACAGAACGAGTAATGTAATATCCCTGCTAGCTCCAAGTGACACAGGGACCGTCTTCCCGGTAAGTGATTCAATTAATCATCCCGCAAGTTACATTAGCTTTATACATATACTCTTCATTTTTTCAAAGCTTTCCATTTAATAATAAAGTTGTTTATGTGACTGTTCCTAAATTACCCTAGACTGACTAAAATTTTCCGTTTTTCCTAATTATGCTAAATAGTAGAGTTTAGATCGGTTCCCCCCGTAAGGGAAGAGCCGCATCCCGCCTGTGCCTCGTTGGTCTAGTGGTCTAAGGGGTGCTGCTGAGCACGAGGTCCTAAGTTCGATACTCAAGTCGGGCAAACAGTGGCGTAAATATACCCTTTGGGGCCCGTGGCAATTTCATGAGATGGGCCCTCCCTCAATGAACAGAAGCTCAACAAACGTTATAATTTTTTTTTAACTGGCACTTCGCCCGCGACTTCGTCCACGTAGATTTCGTAATTTCCCCTATGAAATTGAATACCTGACTGCTTTGTTTGTCTAGAGATTGAAAAAATTGGTATTTATATTCTTGTCAGGATGAGGATCCTGACAGGAATAGAAATGCAAATTTTTCTGTCTGTCTGGATTTTTGCTCGGTTGACGGCAATAGACTTAAACAAAGCTGGTGTAATATGGGTGTACTAAAAGTACACCTGGCTCTCACCTTTCGAGGATTACAAGCGTGATGTTATGCTACGTCGTTTCTTAATAGCAGCAGTTTCTTATATTTTATGTAGTGCCCTATTAGCCCGGCCCCGCCAAGTCTTACTCCAATTAGCTTCCAATTTACTTGCTTTAATGCAATTTGTGGTTTACAGCAACTTCGTCGGAAACGGACAGAACCATGTTTAAGTCCGGTGTAATTAGACTTGAATAAGTAAGGAGGTCTTAATGTAAAGTTTTAGTTCTTGTTTGGTGATTTAGTTTGATTCTCGCCATGTTTTTTTCTAGTTTCTCATTATACTAATAGTAATTTATTTCCAAAACTTCAGTACACGTTACATCAGTGAGGCCTAAAATAGGACACCTGTATGACAGGGGTCGAGGTTTGTCCAGTTACATGGATCAGCATGCAGAGGCTATATGTATATATATATATTTGATTTTATTTTAATGTCTGTACAGCAGGCCGCACATCAGTGATAACGAACCCATTATAAGCTGGCCTCTCATCCTATTGAAACTATGTACGTTGCTACGCTAGGCTAGCTCCAGTTCAAAGTGTCACCACCGACTGTCGACTGTAGGTACTTCAACAATGTTAGCATGCAAATCAACATCATTGACAACGTCATTGAACCCACATTTGAGTCTATTCATAAGGACTGTGTCTCCTATATTTACTACCATCAGTTCATCGTCTTCCCTGACTAGGTCTTAACCACAAATAACCATCCTTTGCAAGTTACGAGTACATAACCCAAATCCCACAATTCAAGGCTAATGCGATTCTCCATACGGGATACAAAGTTCATAGCCTGGCCGCCATGGGAATGAATACGCCTCCCATATCCTAGTGCTAATGCCTACGCTTTATGAATTACACCCTGTATATGGAGTGAGACGTGCGTTGCATACGGAATAGGTTCTTATGTAACCTTTGGCAATCCTCTCTTTGGTGACTGACGTAAGAAAATTGATGGATCGTGCTTACCTACATTTGGGATCTTATGACTTATGCCTGGGCCTTTTAGAGAGAGGTTATTGGATTATATCCATAATTGTGAAACTATCGTTTCTTTATTATTTTATGACAGTTTAGACATCATTCGTTAAATTTTCTTCTTAGCGTGTCGATATCAATCTAAATAGACTCAGCCCTGAATTCGGCTACTTTGGCGCCGTCAGCAACGTCCATCAGTTCCTGTAACGAGCAGCTAACAAGACACGCAGGATATGATATTAAGTGTTCCATCGTTAGTGGAACAGCACCACATTTACACTCCAAGGCCGAGTCGTCTATGAATCTCCACCTGAACGGTTGGACCCGGTTTTCCTCGCTTCGGCCAAACTGGGTCCGGAGTCTGTTTAAAGACTTACAGGTTACCCAAGCTAACTCATGTCCAGGTGGGTGGTTAAAGGACAATGACCAAAAGTCGTACCAAAATCTCATGCAACAAGATCAAAATATTATAGTAATTATTTTCATAATTTTTTACGACATTACGCGTCGGGGATTTGATTTTTGAACAGGGAATTTAATTTAAAGTAAAAAGGTGTTGAAATTGTTGCATTCCCTTTACATGACGTTCCGTTTCAAATGATGTGATTAAATTATCCTTAAATATTGAAAGTGTCATGATCACGTCTTTCAAAAAACATGTAAAAAAGTTATACTTTGCCGATTCTATATTAATTAAAAATAACTAGAATAAAATAGAATTTTTATTTAAGAGATTATCATTTTTTTAGATCAATAATGGCCGTTCGTGTATGATATGTCAAACAAAATAAAGTACCTAGTTATTAGGTTATCTCGATTTTTATGAAAATCTCCGAAACCCGGGTTTTGTTTACACAAAAAACTTGTGTAGGACTTAATAATCTATAAAAAACAAAGTTTGACTTTGATGCAGCATGGTACGGGATTCCATACATCAATGGCATTGTCCTTTGGAAAGATCGTAAAAATATTTTACTGGCCTACCAAGCTTCTTTACAGCACCTCCAATGCACAGTAAATTATATTTATTTTACCCCGACAACTGTCTAACCTACTTCTAAACTGTCAAATTGCAAAATTTAAGAAAATCTAAGCAAAAGAATAATAGCCTAACATATTTCAATTAGACAAAAGTAATTTAGAAAAAAAATTCTATTGTTAGTGTGAGAAGAAGTCAAGTCGATGGATTTATTTCCAACAGGTGTGACCCACATGGACACTTCAAGTTTGTGATTAATGGTGTCTTGTTAACTTACGTCCACATAACACCTCAATGGAGAATTTATTAAACTTTTTATACAAAACTTTGGAGGAATCGATATCTTAAAGTACTCTTTGGCCGTACGTCTGTCGGTGATATTATTTATGTGATTTGCGATATCTATGGTAATTTTTCATTCCCAAGATTGTGACACAACAACACTTTCTTTTTCGGTTATTACAATTAAACTTTTATAATGAACACCTAATTTATAATTACCTAGGTGTTTATAATAAAAGTAATGAATAAGTAAAATCAGTAATCAGTAAGTAATCTTGGGAATTTCATTCATCACTTTCAAACAACTGCGTGGTACCATTAACCCTTCTCCCATTTACGCCATTTTTCCCTATATTTGCACTCTACTCATTCAGGTTTTCCCGACAAGTCTTTTTATCATTTCAGGCGAGATTGAGGTCAAGAGCGGTCCCAATTAATTATTTAAAAACCTCTTGCCGTCGGTTTTCTCACACTTCGTATGCTAACATAATGCTCAACATATAATATAATAGTTTTATTAAATTCTACCTCATACGTACAATACAGTATTAACAATACAAGTATGATAATCAGTTGTGATAATCATCGACATTGACACCACTATCGATTATTATCGTCGCATATTTATAATAATAATCACTGAGTACTACAGGATCAACCAACACACATATTATATTTCAGGGCAATATTTTTTTGCTTTTTGGGCTTCTAATGATGGACACTTTTTTAAATAAGCGAACTTTCTAAGTTCCGTGCCTTTACCCACAGCTGGTCGCAGTAGCTAAGCTAGGGCACCCCGATCAAATGGGTTAGGTTAGGACTGTGACCAACCGCGTGCGAGCCGAGCGAGCGGAGCGAGCGGTGCCGCGGCAGGTCTCGGTGAGCGCTTCATCCAAGTTGCTCGCAGTTACTTGTGCCTTGGATTTAGTATTTTTAGGACACCAAAATAGGAATTACTTAAGGTTCACAAAAAGAGGCGCATTCATTTAGAGTGTTCATTCATATTTTTAGGAAAGTAAAATGGTAATTATTTGAGGTTCGATTAAATATAACCCTATTTTTATACCTAAGTATGTACCTTTATGTACCCCTTATGTACCTTTATATGTAGGTACTCTGTGCAGTGTCGGCATTGCATCGCAGGTGTTTATTTGCCGGTAAAGTGTGAAAATCACACCTGTCTGGACATAGGCGACCTATAAAGTGTATGGAGTATGAAGGAATGTTGACAAAGAGGGCTACCGGCTTCGATTTATGTGCTGCTGTTCCAATCGCTTTGTTGAAAGTGGGTTACTATGACTTGTAGGCGTTCGCGTAGGAACTCGTTTCTATTATGCAGTTTTGAACTTTTTAAACCGGATACCGTGTTGTTCGGTCTTTTTCTTAATCATTTGTTTGTCAATAAAGTTTGAAATGATTATTTTTAAATACATACATATAAAGTAGTTTAGTACCTTACCTACTTTGTACCAAGTTTTGGGCAAACCATTAAGTAGTGTGCCAACCAGAAGACGTATGGAAATGAGTGAGGAGTGACTGCTCTTATCGGGAACAATGAGATGTCTCTGACAAGAGGATGCTTGTCAACATCCACACGAAACGTTTTCATGTGTCAACGTAGCGCGGGAGGGTTGACTGTTCAGTCAGTACGAATGACAGCCGTCACAGAATAGCCTTCATAAATCTACTTTTTGTTGTTATAAAAATAAATAAACGATAAATCTGTCTGTCATCAACAATGCATATGGATTGGAAATGTGATACTGAAATGCATAATAATTCATATTTATGAGGAATAAACTAAATATTAATTTTCTGTAAATGTCCGTCCGTTACATAACTGAATATGTGAATATTTGATTAACCAATAAGGTTTCATTTCATTACAATTAACAAAACAAATTATACTTCTTTTTAAAATTAAAATAAATCCTTATTTAAAAGTAGAACTCGAGCTTCGAAACGACAGCCTAGCCATGAAGAAAGCGCCCAATTAACATCCACGTTTCAACTTCCAAGGAAGTCAATTAAAAATCCACAGAGTAGCAAATTAAAAAGTAACAAACGGTGCATTTCTAACTATGCCACATTATGGGAATTAATTCTGGCCTCGCGGCTCGGAAAGCTGGCTGAATGCAGAACGTTTTTTGCCGAGTGAAACCACCATTATGTGGGGAAAATACTGGCAGCTATGTGTGTGGCGTAGAGTGGTGGAGCCCGTCTGACCATGTCTG
Source organism: Apamea epomidion (assembly GCA_947507525.1). Lineage (NCBI taxonomy): Eukaryota > Metazoa > Arthropoda > Insecta > Lepidoptera > Noctuidae > Apamea > Apamea epomidion. The sequence goes on along the minus strand of OX382230.1, from coordinate 13,379,967 downwards.
ACTGAATTGTGTCTATGTGACAAATGTATCGAGAGAAAAAGTAATAGATACAGTTTGATGTAGGTAACAGGATAAGTTTGAAGTTGATTTGTTGGCGTAAAGTTGACATGTTGAAAGTTGAGTGTGTGTGTGGCATGGAAATTATTGAAAGTTGGTTTGTTTTAAATGTTTGCTGATAAGTACCTAGTGAAAATGGCTAATTTAACCCATTCACGTTATTTTCGCATTTCAGTTTATAAGTAAAAACATTGCCAAAAACGCTTAGGTTTTAATTGGATACAGAATAGAAACGATTTTTATTTCGAAATATGAGAATCAAGATCACATCACACATTTACCAAAAATCTTACTGCTGAGCTGAGACTGATGCTCAGATATGAGAGGGGCCATTTTCGTAATTTTAAGAACGTTCACAGTCCGATCTCAGTCCAATCGGTCAAAAATACCTTTAATTTCCCTACATTTTTGATAACTTTGTGACATTTGTTTGTCGCCGAGATGAGACTGGACTAGATTTTGAACGTTTTAATCCGAATTGGCTTTCTGGTATGTACCTACCTAATCTTCATACATACTTAAAACGAAAGTAGTACAAAATAGCAGTTATGGTTATGACCGAGCATTATGTGTAGGCACAAAGCTATTGCACTGCATAAGGACGACGTAGGTATATGTACAATCGATATAACAAAATGAGGCCACCAGGTCAATGGACTTCGCGGACTATTCACATAGCGTAAAATTAAGTTAATGTATGTCTGTTTGTTTAGACTACTGTTGTTTTGAATCTGTGGTCAACCTGCTTTGAATAAAATTGTTGCGGGTGTTACGAGAACCATAGGAAAACTTACATAGATAATATTCGGAAGATGTAAGCTCTTTCTTACATCTCCCATCCCCAAAGGAGGTATTAGGCGTATCTATGAATAGGAGGTTGTAGTGTACTGTAGGTGTGTATTTCTAAAGAATTGATGATCCTGCCAGTGAATGGCTAAGGGTTGAGTTTTTTAATTGCGTAATTATTATTATTATTATCACACTATTATTCTCAATCTGAATCATTTTGGAGGCGCTAAAATTTGTCTGTCCAACAAGCGTAAATAACGCAATGAATGTTGTTAAACTGTCAAAATGAAAGCCATTGCTAGTGTATTTAGCAATTACCTTGCAGATTATAATTGGAAGCAAAAACACCATGAAAACTGGTGATACGCAACGAGCAAATAATCTATGTAGTAACAGGTAGTAAATGGCATAATCAATTTTAAATGAAATGACTGAACCATTTCAGTAATTTCATTTAAAATTGATTATTAAAAGGACTATTTATCTGTGTTTTTACAGTCAATTACATATCAAAATACCTAGGTAGTACTGTGAGAGCTTTACGAGCTCTCAATACCGGGATAGTAAATAAAACCACAGTTTGTCATATTGCTTCAGTAATTATTTCTCACATCATCATCACTTCATTTTTTACTTTATTTTTTTCCCTTGTCACTTGGCTTTTCAGCTAAATCTCCTTACTAACGTTGTTTTTTTTATTCTTTATATATATAAATGTTTGTCTCGTATTTCTGCCATTAATAAGAAGTAATTTTAGAGGTTGCATTTAAGCACCAATTATTTATTAGGCTATAATCTAGAGATTATATCTAGACAGTATCTACATAGTAAATTCTTGATCCTAAAGAGGAATCAGGGCAAGGCTAGAATGTGTCTACATGAAACTTGACACCACATCGTTCGCACTGACAGTTTATGATCCAAATCGAACTGGCATCCGTCAAGGCTGAGGAATTTGATCCTATCATACTCCTCTTAAGACTTGGCCTAATTCGTCTCAATACTAAAATGTAAACATTCATTAACAGTTGTTTTAGTAATGTAACTGGATACGAGACGTTGTGAATAATAATAGTACTATTATACGACGTTGATTGCCATAATTTAATTAGTGAATCCGGTACGATAACATCCAAGCCTGTAATCCTCGAAGGGTGAGGCAGAGGTGCACCTATAGTCTGTACACTCACATTTCGTCGGTTATGTTTATTTTCATGTAATAGGGGACTATTGTTATCAACCGGGTTACCACTGAGCAATTCCTGCTGGGTAATAGCGGTAACACACTATCAGTAAGTAGCAATGGCTTTCATTTTGACAGTTAACAACATTCATTGCGTTATTTACGTGGTTGAGCTGACAAATTTTTCAAACGTATGAAGCAATGTATCAGCAATACCCTTCAAAATTATTCAGATTGATAGTTAAGTGTGTTACGCAATTAGGGTACTGATTCCAGAAGACAGGAAAAATCCAATAACAATTTGAACGACCCCAGGATCGAACCCAGGACCTCATGCTCAGCAGTAGCGCTTGCGACCACTGGACCAACAAGGCAGTTATCCCGTGTGATATTTTTAACACACGATGTATTATTATTAATTTATAAGTATCATTGAAATAAATCGAATAACGCGCCCTCAGGCTAGGTGGTGCGACGATCTTTGCAGGATGGCTAGATAGCAGCTGGATGAGAGTTGCCGAAAATCGAGTTAAATGGCGTGCAATAGGAGAGGCCTATGTCCAGCAGTGGACTGCTATAGGCTGATGATGATGAAGTATTGTTGGTGAACTTCTGCCTAACCCTTCGGGGACTACAGGCGTGATGTTAAGTTATATTATTACTAGCTGTGCCCCACGGTTTCACCCGCATAAGTTTCGATCCCGTGGGAATATCGGGATAAAAAGTATCACATGTGTAATTCCTAGTTATAAACTATCTGTGTGCCAAATTTCATCCAAATCCGGTCAGTAGTTTTAGCGTGAAAGAGTAACAAACATCTATCCATCCATACATTCATCCATCCATCCATCCATACAAACTTTCGCGTTTATAATATTAGTAGGATTTATTTCTTTAGTAGTATTGTTTTTCCAAATAGGCATGTATTCACGCTTTTAATAGGAGAATTAGGTCCGTTCTTATCTTAATCGGCACCCACCTTGCATGCCTGCACTTGGCCAGTTGCAGTCAAGATAAGTTTTTGATTAATGGCATTACCGTTCACTCTTCAATTATCATTCATTTCATGTTCTGATTGCCTTGCATTCTACTGTTTAATAGCTTTTACCATTTACCTACTTAAAACTAATAGAAAATTTGCTCTACTGACGGGCATTTTAAACCCCATTAAGTATCTTGAGGGTAATTGCCTAACACACTAACAGTAGCAATGGTTTTCATTTTGACAGTTCAACAACATTCATTGCGTTATTTACGTTGTTGAGCAGACAAATTTCTCGAACTTACGAAGCAATGTATTAGCAATATCCTTCTCTCTCGCAATTAAGGTGCTGTAAAGAATAAAAATCTCACCGTGATCACTTATGTGAAGTGAGCTGTCAATAGTAGGTATCAAATCCCTTGCATCAGACTGAATGATAGATGACGTGAAGCTTAGTTCACCTAAGTTTTTGTGGTGAAATGTTTACAGAATAGATCGGCTGCCATGGTCCTTATCTTCAGGCTCTGCACTAATAACTCCATAACAAAAAGTATTCTTAAGAAAATTAAAAGGAAGAATCATAGGTACAACTTATGTTTAATAGGTATTTCATAAAAAAATGCAAAGCAGATTTTATGAAAACCGCTCCGAAAAATCTGTAGGTAAGCTAATTAATGACCGTAAGATTGTTCATTTCTAATTAGCTTGGAAAACAGCGCCGTGAAACACAGTAATTAGGTACTGCCATATTTTAAATTGCCATATACATATTTAAAAAATGCTTTTACGCATACTACTTCAATTAAACCGAAAGAAAATTCTAGGTAAAGATTTCAAAGGAAACTCCACCGTCAAAGAGATAATATTTATGTTTTCAGGCAAATATTTCAACGAAAACACTCAAAGTGATAATGTACTAGGTAGTAGTATCTTAGTATTATTATCCTAGTATCTTCATTAGAGCTTTGCGAGTCACAAAATAATACTCCAGAATACCTACGTTCAGTCTGAACATACTAGTTACATAGTAATTGCCTATTTATGTAAATGAAGAAGCACTTAATTGTGCTAATTTACATTTTAAGGCAAACCTTTTTTGTTATCTCTTTTGACAGTAACAGCCGCGCAAAAGGTCTTTGGCAAAACTCGTGAAGTTACACTAGAGCGCTTGAAGTAGAAATAAGACAAGCTGATCACTACGCTTGCTCAGGATGGGTTGGAAATTCCAGACTTTTATATTAACTCTATAAAGTCCAGGTTTCCTCACGATTTTTTTTTTTCTTCATCCATGTCAGTAATATCCAAGATAAACTCGGAATCAGAAAGTACATTTAAATTGAAAAGTCACATTGGTACTTGCTCGGATTTATAAACACAACCTCGTGCATGAGAGGCGAAGCCTTTAATTCTGGGCCATTACGATATTTAAGCATAGGCTATAAAGTAAGCAATCCTTTTTTTATTATTTCAAAGAGTGTAAATGGATTTTCAAGTCCGTTCTTCTTCATTGTAATTGAACCCACTACGGTTTGGAATGGGCAACTAGCTTCATCTTTCAGATTGACGAACTCCTTGATCATTCAAAAGTGCCTGTAAGCGGTTTAACTCAAGAATAAAAACGATCGAGTATGAGAATGGTAAGAAAAAAACGAGCTAATACAATACAATATACAGATGTGCTCAGGATTTTTGATTAATAGTTTGACGCTGTATCTATACATCGATTGTAAACTGTTTGAAATCGAAAACCAGATTTGTTTACCTTATCGTTGCCCTACAATAGTGTTATTATTGAATCCCTCTGCTATTACAAAGAAAAATCTCATTTGCGAAATCGTAAAGCAATAATCTGTTACGTGTGGGAAGTAAAACGCCGGTGGAGCCAATTTAGCCGTTAAAGAGTTGTTTGTGAAAGGTAGGCTAGATAGAAAAACTAAGTATATGATTATTAGGTATGTATTAAGTATATTTACACATTATTGATTCTTCGTCGTTAATCAAAACCAGCACGTACAAGTACATAGCTTTTTATCGTTTTGTATTAAAAACATAGCGTAAGTTACTTAATACAATCTAAGAAGTGTTTTAGTGCCTAGATTTGAACAATGCTTTGTATTTATTGCATTGCAGATTTAGATTTGCAATGCAATAGAATCTGAGAGGCAATTTTCGTAATTTTAAGAACGTTCACAGTCTGATCTCAGTCTCAATCTGTCAAAAATACCTCTAAAATCCCTACATTTTTGACAAGTTTTTGACATTGATTGTCGCTGAGATGAGATTACGACTAGATTTTGAACGTTTTTAATTACAGGAATTGGCCTGCTGCCATTCTCTTCTGTTCTGTTTTGCATAAGATACGTGTACTTAGCGCTATGTAACCTGGATTTATACTCTCGAGTTCCACACTTGCATCACAGTACTTAAGACGAAACCTCTTTGTTACAGATCTTTTCTTCAGTCTTAAGTGTGCGAACGTTGGAACAATTCGCGGTTCGTTTTATTTGTATTTCTACATTCTACAGCTGTGAGAAAATAGTCAGAAATATCTGAATAGACACTAACTTGTATACTTGCTTTCTAAAAGGCTGTGTTCTGTTGCTAATTGATTTCCTTTATGTGCGTTCTGGCATTTTTGTTTGCAGCTGGTGGTTGTTATAGAGTGTTAGCACTCCTTCTTGTATCGTCTCGCTTTCCTTTCATTTCATAGGCGTTTCGTCAAATATACTATTATAGTCTGAAAGGTGTGTCTATGTCAGTTAATTAAATAATAATACCGAGGGTCTAAGGCCGACGTCTATAAACGTTAATTAGCACGTACTTTGGCTAAGCATTATTGCTGTCACTATCACAACTGTCACACACACACCTGTCAAACTAAAAACGCAAGATAAGGACGGGAACATGTTTTGAGCTTTGGATTCCTAAGAAAGTGATCGGTCACACAATAACGGCTGTCCAAATACAGAGCGTTTTTTGACACCTTTAATGTCAAACGCTGGTGAAAATGACGCCTGTTACAATATGACGGAACTGCTAGAAAGCCAAAGCTTTAAAGCGTGAGCTAAGTAACGTTTAAGTACAGGCAGTCCATAAGTAACCAAAAATAAAAATTCCAAATTTTGCTAAAATAATAACTCCACGGTTGACCTAGAGTCCTAGTATCGTATTCCTAATTGCCTCCAAACAAACAACGGTTCCGACAAAACAAGTTTAGTGATTCATGCACATTATTTCAATTTTACGGTCTACCGTAGCCATGAACGTGTAGTAAAACAATTTTAAATTTTACGACGCCCATACTTCTCTAAAATAGGCGATATACTTGGGTTAAAAACTGGGTCATACGTGAAGGAACAATATTACGGTACAGTAACCACAGTATAAATATTTAGGATAGGCTTAGAACAGCCTGTTGTACAGCCATCAGCAGTTTGCCAAGAAATATGAATTATAATATACAACTGCTGGAGGCGATATAATAAGATCAATATCCAAGGGTACCTAACTACCCACGCAACAAGTTGATCTTGTTTGTAAGATAAAGTATTCGTAATGAACACAGACCTATAAATTTTTATGACGAAAAGGGTAGTTTCAACTGTAACATATTACTGTCAACGTAATAAAAAGTAGTTAGTAGTTTTCTATTCTATTCTAATAAAAATTGTGATCATCGAAGCACGTGTTTGTTCATTAGTCCCATAAAATAAGCATCAACAGAAAAAGTAATAGAAAAACAAAAATTTACATCTGCTGAGACCTAGAAGAAGATTCATAGCATAAAGTGCTATTGATACTATTTTTTAGAAAGGATTCACCTTTGACATTATCAAAAACGTCATAAAAAATGAAGGCACGTGTAGAATACATCAACAGGTAAAATCAATTACATATTTAGCGAAAGTGCCTAAAAGCAATGAGTTCGTGGGACAGAGTGAGATACCATACATCACAGCTATGTGCTAAAAATAATAAGAAGAAATATCATTCTGCCACCTGTTATTACAATAATGTTGAGTGGTTCTTCCAGTCTTTCTAAAACTCAGAACATGGCGTCTGATAGAACAATCCAAAGCGAAGCTCCCAAAATAGAAAGCGTAAACGCAATATCACAGAACATTATACAACATAAAACAATGTTTATGATCGAAATCTGCATTTGAAAAGGCATAAAACCACACCATAAAGCTGCTATATGAGAGGCTATCGCTTAGGAAGCGAGGCTAACCATATACTAGTAGCCGATAAAAGAAAAGAGTTTGTTGACAAAGAAAATAGTGGTAAAAGGCATAAGGCTGACCAGCGTCATGCACATAAATCACTTGCAACTTTACTGGCGGCACTCCCTAACTCCATATGTCCGTACTGCCTGAACGAAAGACAAATATTTGCACGGCCTTCAATTGTTTCAAGGAACGACGTTTTAGCGGGAATGTGGGCTGTAAACTTTGTAACAGGTTCCAAGATAGTAGGCAATATTTGCTTATTAAGATCGGTTACCGCTACCTTGTAAGTACTATTATGTATTCTGTGCTAATACTTCAGATTGGGCAACGTCATTGCTAAGATTAGTGTTTTTGTATGAATAAATTCCGGTTCCTGTGCAAGTAATAATTTGGCACAAACTCTTAGTAGAAATAAAGCGTGGACAAATTGAAAACCTGTCCACAGCTCGTAACAACTACCTACGAAGTAAAGTCTATTCACAAAGCGGAGATTACCTATTGAACCAATTTCTAATAACACATCAACAGCTCCAAAGCTGAAGCTGTTGTCTTTGGGGTGTATGTGGATGCCTATTTGTGCACGGATATATGTATCCGTGCACAAATAGGCACCCAGTGTACCGGAAACAGAACTAGGTTGGTTTCCAGTACATGACACGTCACTGAAGCAAGGAAATTAATGTTCTTTACACGTTGCTCCAGAAACGGAGGAACTGCTCCCAATTCTGTTAATCATGTTGCTCTAATTAGTGCTGTGTTCGGATTACACGGGAGGTTGGCAACAGACAACTGGGATGGGATCCAGTATCTTTGTTGTTAAGAAAGAATTCGGTGCGAGATGAAAGGGCAAAGCCGTGTGTGGCTTTCGTGGAAGCGAAAATTCCAACAATATAGTAGAATAAAAGTTGTTCGAAGTAAGTAGTAACTAAACATGAGTCATCTGCTAGACTATTCAAATGATTTCTTCAAAACTCAGTCAAAAAACATGCGAATATTCCCGATCACCCACACCCTGTCGTCCACACTGTTGACTTCTTTTCGATTATTCCCGATCAGTAACACCAGTTCACTGTCGTTAACACTGTTCGTGTTCGTGGGAATATTCGAAAACATGCAGTTAACTAAGCTCCATTTTACTAGAAGCTGCAACTCAATTAAACAAAGTATTGTGCGGACTGCTCCAACAAATATAAAAGTATTCAGCGGAACAGAACTCAGTTGGAGCCAGGTGGGCTGTAGTATTAAGAGAATGCTCGGCTTTTTGGCTCGCTATCGACAAAGGGCAGGCTAAATGGCTGCGGTCAACAGCGGCCACTGATAACGATCGCGGTAGCCAGCAAAAAGCCTGGACACTGATGTGTGATAAGACTAAAGGTAAGCGAAAGGGCTTTCGCATGCAGTTTTTGTATGGAAACGAAAACGAGTTATTTTTTTTATGTTTTAGATTCTTATTTTAGTATTATATTTTTGGGAGCAATAATGATTCTTATGAAAATCCTACTAACATTATAAACGTGAAAGTTTGTATGGATGGATGTTTGTTACTCTTTAACGCAAAAACTACTGAACGGATTTGGATGAAATTTGGCACACAGATGGATTATAACCAGGATTAACATATGGAATACTTTTTAACCCAATGTTCCCACGGGATCAAAACTTATGCGGGTCAAACCGTGGGGCACAGCTAGTATAGTATAAATAGCAACCGTTAATTCTTTATCTAGATACATACAAAATTAATGGCAAAGCAGCTTTAGCCATATTGGCTTAAGCAACCGAAAATTTACTTGAATACGCCATAAATGCGTCAACATTCAATGTCTCTCTACACATCACTATAATGTTACTACACAGAATACTCCCCAGCACATCAGCTTGTAAACAATTCAAGTCAGAACCGATAACCATACAGCTTGGCAACAAACCGTCGAGCCTGTGTTGGCACTGCCACCAGTCACCGATAATGTAATTTACCGTGTTTGCTGTATAGCCTGGGGCATTTGCATAACAACCAGATCGAAGATGCCATAACTTGTGTGCGCCTTCACGAAGGTAATGCCCGCATTCTAATTTGAATGGTTTTCTACGTTTGCTTTTTGAATTTGTTTATCAAGAGGGAAATAATTTGGGGTGAATTGATTAGTAATTTTATGAAACAGAATCTTGAACTCGAGTAGGTTCACTACCAAACGAATTGTATTGATTTCATTTAGGTAAGTTCATTAGCAATGTTAACGAAGCATTTACAGCGAATATGAAATTCCAATATGAATTCAAATATGAAAATAAAATGAAGCCTGAAAGTTTACACCAAAACATTCAGCCAGATTGCACGTGAAAATCAATATACGGATGCAATCAAAGGGAAACGTGCACAAACTAAAAATTGAACAAAACATAAGATTGGAGAGTGAAATTCAAAACATCTCTTCATATTTCGCATACCGAATATTGAAATACGAAGTCAAAGGGTAGTACAAAATAACTAACATTGAAGCTTTTAAAAACATAAAAGCATCGGAGATTCATACTTAGAGTGTAGTGGAAAACTAGAGAGAAAACAAGTAATTGAATGATCTCATAACTAGTTGCTGTAGATTTAATTAGGAAAAGTAGAGCAAGATAATAAAACTACGACAAATATAGATACAGCTTGGAATATTGATTATCTTTATATAGGAGAAGATAAATATGATTGAACTGTAGTGATTTTATTAAACCATACAAATTTTAAAAGTCAAGAAATCGGTAGGTACAGGACAACATTTGAACAGCAGACAGTCTGAAAACAATTTCCGATAAAACTCTCGCTATTAAATAAGATATACAGGATACGATACCCCGTAAAATTTTCTTTCATTCCATAAAATCAGAATAAATGTTGACATAACAGAGCAACTTGCTTCAAAATATGTCGAATGTCAAACTGTGATACAGTCTGCTTCGCTAAATCTGAGCAGTTTTATTAGTTTTCCTACAATATTTTAATAGCACAACTGTGCCAGACTCTGCAAGCTGACTCTAGAGCGGCTTTTTCTTTGTATCATCTGTATCACATTTTATATCTTGGACACATATAGAATTGTATTTATTGTTTCCATTGGAATCAACATTAGTGTCAAATCTCTGGCCCCACTCTTTGTAAAATGATTGCTTCAATACATCTTAAAATTGATTATTTGTCTCAAACGTGTTGAGCTTCTATATCGCAATAGTATATGTATAGACAGGTTGCCCACCTATCGCCTACACACCATCGCAACCTATTTCCATTAACTAATACCTGCGTAGGAAGATAACCGAATAACAGACAGTTTTTTCCTTTCATTTAATCTTTGAATGGATGTTTAATAAATAACCCAGATATGCCAAATGTCGGAAGTCTGAAAAACATTGGTAGGGCGATCTAATTATTGTTGAACTGAATTTCTAAGAAAGGCAAATGTATGCCAGCCCTGTATTTCACGTCCATCAGATAGTGTTTGTTTATGATCAAATCCATTCTAAACTTCCTGACTATTAATAGTAGTAACACCTAATGGTATACATCGTTACTGATCTATAAATAATTTATTGTAATTCATGCCTTACGGCTTACTCTTTCCAGTGTTAGCGAATGTTTTGGTTTTATGGAAAGATTTTCTTTACAAGGGAGAGGATAAGTATATTTTGGGATATTAAAAGAATTTTCATCCTTAAGCTGCTTAACATTTACTCGTTTTATATGGTATGGAGCTTTAAAGGGTTGCTTTAATGTATTTTTCTGGACGTTTCATAGAATGTTTATGTTCCTTTAGTATTTATTTACCTAGCTAAGTTTTTCTTTTAGTCTTTTTTTCCTCATCAACCTTTTCGACATTAGTTACAAAAAAAACGGATCTTCCATATCTTCAATATTGTCTTTCAAAACATTAAACTTTAAAGGGGTCTAGTGTTTACTTCGATTGGAATCCATTCACTCGTAAAGGCTTACACTCCAGTTAACTAATTTACTAGCTCATCCCACCGAAACATTGAAACGTCTCCAATACTATTCCCAGGGGAAATATACCATCACTCTTCCTATATCAAATAGGACTAACCTTAATATAGTTTTCATAATACAGTTATTTTTAGGAATACCATCATGCTCTAGCACATATTAAATTATTCAATTTATAACAACAACTATTCTATTCATAGTCGTATCGCTAATTATCAAAGCTCTCCGGAAATAGAACTATGATTTTCTGTTCTTAAGTTCACTGCTGCATTTATCATTTTAAACATAAACATTTACGTCTATTTCCTTAACAAACATCCCATATTAACGGCCACATCTCCATTTACATGACATAAACTTCTTGTCAACATTCCTTTTACGTCTAAAGTTTTTAATGAAAGAGTATCAAAGGCTAATTTTATGGCAACGAAAAATTAAAAATAAAAGGCATGAAAGTGGTATACGCCTGCTATGTGTTGGTATCGTCTGTCTGGGTACAGCGATACTTCAAAGGGCTGTGTTGTACGACATAAATAAGTCTGGGTACCTCTAAAGCTACCCACGTATGTAAGGGACGGGTGACGGACCCGGGAAAGTGCCGGAGGTCGAAATGGCTTTTTCAGTCGTGTTATAAATATTGTGGTTGTCAAAAGTATTGATTCAAATGGAATAATGTTTTATGTTAACAGCTGAATGTAAAGGATATCCTTTGAAAGTTACATAAAATAAATTTTAAGCAAGACTGAAATTGCTACCTTTTTTATTGCTGAATGGACCTGCTCTTGACGTCGATCACGCATGATGGAAAGCGATGGATGAGGTCTATGATGTCTATTCAACAAGATTCCCGTAGTTACACATACAAGAGTTAATCATAAACTCATACTCTAATATATAACCCAGACGATCAATCTGCGGAACGCCCTGATAGCTCAGGAGCCGGAAGTTGACATATTTATGTATAACAGTAAATCTATGTTTAATGTTCGTATGAAGTTTTTAGGTGCTGGCTTGTTGCGCGCTTTGGTGTCTAGCAATTGTTATATAAATAAATAAATAAAAGCAGCTGTAACACACAAATTGCATTGAATTTGTAGCTAACAAAGTCATTAAATTACACTACAAATACTTCTGAAAGATTCCTTGAAAAAATAGAAAAATATCTCATCCATCCGAGCATAAAATCCAAGCAAAAGATAAAATGAATTCTTCGCTGAAAACTCCCAGACGTATGATTCATAGTAAATAAGTTAGTGCAATAACGGACACAGACTGTGCCTATATTTTTTTAATTCAGACCTTTATAAAACTTGCAACGCGTTGAAAAGCGGAGTCAGGATTTTCAAAGCGTTTATTCACCTGCCTGTTGATCATCCCTTTAGTTTAACCCTCCAAGGAATACGAACTGTATGGAAGAGTTCCAAGGTTCATAATTGTATGGCAGAATTGTTATAATCACTGGGCAGCCAACGCAAAAGCTTTAATAATGGAACTTGAATAGGCCTTATTTAAAAAAATTTCGTCGGAAAGCGTTGTGCGAATCCTACGCGAACTGTTTTTCATGTAGTTTTTTTGGAATGTTTTCATATTAAGAGTGGCGCTCGGAATGAGATGAGATATAAAATATTATTTTATAGTATCATAAAACTATGATAGTTATCAGGTATTGAGATAATATCTATATGAATATCAGTCGACCTGTGTGCCTGTGATGAAATCATGTTTGATTAGAGGATAAAGTTGCAAGTTCATTAATTTTGATTACTGTTCGATTATCTTTGAAACGTGAACTGAAACAATAGCCTCGGTCCATTTCTGTCTTATAATTTGTTTAAAGCATCCTTTCATCATAATCAGCCTTTAATGTTCCCACTGCTGGGACACAAGACTCCCCTCGCGAGGCCAGTGCGGATTAGTAAAGCTTCCTTTAGATGACCTATATATAAAAAGAAAATTAACGCAGAATTCCCATGAAGTTCTATTATACCTACATTTTCATGTGAAAACAATTATTTTCCAAGTTATATGGTGTTAAAACACATCGCGTGTGTTGTACCTCATGCAGTAATAAATAAATTGTATATTTACATGTAATTGAAACTCGACTTTTATAGCAATTGCCCAACAAGTGTCTTTCTATTTCTTTTGGTCACGCAATGTGGGAAAGATTATGAAAACTATTTTTTAATTCCTTCAATAAAACTTGCAGAATTTTACAGAAAAACTTCTGTGATATGCAAGTTTCAGGAAAACTGCACGTTGTTTTCCTGAAAATAATGTTGAAGCGCGAACTAAGATCCTGAATTGAGTTGAATGTCGTTTAACCTTCTATTGAACGCCATTCAACTTAATTCCAGCAAAGGACTGCTATAGGCTGATGTTGATGATAATGAACTAAGATCCTTGTTTTTCCAATGAATAAGGTAGGCTTATTAATCATGCACGTTTTTGATTAGGATATCAGTAATATACCTTCAGAATAAAACCAAATCCTCGTCAGGAAAAAAGAAGTTAATGCAGTAACTGACAAACCATAGCAATGTCTTTCATTTGTCAACTCAATAATATTCAATGCGTTGTCGAGTAGAACATTTTTGAAACATATTACCTATAAAGCAAAAAATTCTTCAAATTTTGATTGTTCTACAATTGGAGTGCTGAAACATTATCATTATCTAAGTGGAATACCTCTCGGAAAGTAGGTACAGTCAGGAAGGAAAACATGAGAAAATAAAATAAAATTCATTTCTCTGATCATGGAAATATAAATAGCATCATCCAATCAATCAATCATGTTCTCATACAGCTATTTTGTAGGTACATACGGGGTGTTATTAATTTGATACCGCACCATATTATTAATTAATTTCCTAATTGACAAGCTAAAATAATAATTTGATTAGAAGCTGATTGAAAGGTTTTGGCACAACACACCATGACGTGATATTAATAAACTTTGTTTGGAAACCTACTTCGCAAACTTGTACGATATAATAGACATGGAAGGCAAATAGAAAATGTTGGTACAAAAAGTAACATAACAAAAAACGAAATACTAATCCACCATTGCTGTTGAAAACTAGGGAAAGTTCTATATTATTTTTTATAATTAAACGTTCATAAATGAAAAAGGTCATTAATCATCTCGTTATTTTTGTTAAGCTTTAAAGTAATGCTGCTCAATTCTGGAACATCGTTGCTCAAAACATCGTTGGTCCTTTCTATTCTTAGCTAATATTATTCTATGATCATCCCTATTTAAGGGACATCTTGTTGTGTAACATATTAATTGACACTACCTGAAGAGGCAACCAGTCACACTTTGTTGTTCCCTTGGGCCTAATAATTACGCCTCAATGGCACCTATAAAGCCAAGCATTAGTTTAATTCTCACGCAAATTGCGTGTTACTTCTTATTCTACAATTATGTGCATTTAAATATGATGCCTTATGTCACTGCATGCGATGATCTCATCGATCTCTGAAGTTTGGTACGTGGCATAGCAGTCGAGCTATTATTTCTGGGGCATGACATATCCCTTGGCGTGTTTTGGTACGCCGTTTATATTTCTACTGAACGCATTAACGCAATCTAATTTCAGTTTTAAGACTCGATATATAGGTCGCAGTACTCCATTTCTTTTACGAGGTTGAGAAACACTGAAATTGAAACATTACCTTGTACCATCGATTCTCGATGTTCTCCGATGCTATCGGTGATGTGTTTATCGATTATGGTTTAAATTGGATCGCAGTGAGCCCTTTTACACCGTTAAGATATTGGTAAAAGTTTCTGAAGTAGCGGAGTCATGATCTTCGTTAAGTAGGGTGAGAGTTTGTTAAATAAACTGATTCATCACGGCTGTCATCGATGGTTCACAGATTCGGCTATTAGCAAGAGGCCGTTGAGCAATCATACCGAGAATCAGTGATCTGTTCACCTACGCAATGCTTGAAATTCGTGTAAAAACTAACTGTGTCTGAAATTAAAAATGCTTTACAAATTTTTCTTGTGTTCCGTGACATTCTCTTCATAAGTGTGTCAAGGACATTGGTCCACCTGGAAGTGCGCATATCCTTTTAGGGATCTGGGTTCGCAGAAGTATATTTTTGATAAATTAAAGTTTGATTCTAACAAAATTATTTAGAACCTATTTCAAATATAATAATTAGTACCTTTATGTACTATTTATTTAATTGAATTATGAGTAATAATAAAGAGTTATAATTCTAGCTTTTATATACAGGGCAGTTGTCAAATCAATCAATCCTGAAATAGCCTATCACTAGTTTTGAAACCTCAGTAATAGGGAAATAAATCACTCCCTCATAATAGCATTTCCTACTCAATTGAGAGCGTTTGACATTTGCGGCGCACGAGGAAATTACTACTGCACATAGTAGCAGATGTCAGGCGGGCGGGTGGAAGGAAACCAAGCTGTGCACCCTTGGGTTTGGGTGGTATTTTGGTTGCACTAGAGTGGGGTCACCAACCTTTTGACACTGAAATTCTGTCACGGTGGCAGTGTTGCTGTCTTCGGTCGATTCGGAAAACGTAACGCCGCGGCGAGCGCGGCGCGTGGCGTCGAGCGCCAGGGCGCTTGCGTCGTGCGTGCTTCGGCGCGCGGCCGGTCGCACTTGCGGGCCGAGACTGGCGACTTCGCGCGTTTTCCCTCCGCGCTTTCCCGGTAGCGGCGTGCGCACATCAAGCCTGCATTGTTCTGCAAATAGCGAGCGAGGGCTGGGCCGCTATTCAACCGAGATGGGCGCCTTTCAACCGCGCCGCGCGGACTGTAGGTACGCGCTCCGCGGACAACTTCGCTTGACTTGCGCCCACCAAAAAAAATCTGTTTAGCCTCGCTAGTTGCCCAATCCAATTTTAACTATGACTTAGAGTGGGATTGTTTTGTTGTATAGTGCAGTGGAGCGCAGCTTTTTCTGCCGACATCGGCGTCATTAGTCTAAAACTTCAGGCAGGTGTTACCAGCAGGCGTCCTATCAGCGTATAATAAAAGTTTTTTCATTTTTATTTTGTACTCAAACTTAACAGTTACGATAAGTTGTTGTTATTATTTTATTATTTGAAAGCTAGTTAGCTAGTTTAACGATGATCAGAGAAAAGAAAAATCGTTTTATTTCTACGGGGGTTGGATTAAAATTATACTATTTCACATAGTGAATTATTTAAAACACGTCAAGTCTCATTACAAATGTTAAGTTGGTACTTGCTGTTAAGTATTCAAGACACGACAATGAAACAATTTTTTACCCCAACTCATCTTATTCTTTCATTAACATTTCGTGGGAATCGGGTTTCTCGTTTACTATGGCGTCAAGAGACGTCACACTTCTCTCAAAAACCTCGCAACAAAGTTCGGAATGACGTGACCCAAACGGAAATAAGGAGGTAGAAGATATTTAAAGAATGGGGGTATAAGTGACAATCGTTGTGTAAACATTCAACACGTAGGCAATCGTCACGAACAACGATCGGTAACTCTGTGGTACAAACAAACGCGTTCCCAGTAGTGGTCGATGCATGGCCCCGATGCACGCTAATGGGTTTACTTACATGACACACATACATACACACATTAATACGTGCTGACGACGTATTGAGAGACTGTCATAATTGATGCCTAGAGTTGAAATACTCGTTTTTAGTTGTCCCGAAAATGTACCTAACGGGAAGATGGCCTTTACATTATTCAAGCACTTTCCGTTGTCCTGAATTTTCTAGCTGGTTCTTATAAAATGTTATAGTGAATAAAACATGAGCGACTCCAAGGTTCAAAAGGAACAAAACTAAAATTTAATCAAGTTTACAGAACAATCACAAACTTTACAAGGATTCATGACCTACTTCTGCTTCATTCCTTCCCCGTTGAACAACGGTTGAAATGGAATTACTTTCAGGAAACGAACATGGCCCGTATGTAAAATAAATGTGTGAAATGGTACAAGCATACAATAATTGGATCTGGTGTGTCGCCAAACTGTGTCGAACTGTTTCAAACTTATGGCCAATGTGTACGTGGTTGGCTGTCAACCAAATTGTTAGTGGGAGCGAAATGATTTTCATTTGTTTAGGACGTTTAAGTCGAGGACATAATGAGGGGTGAAATTGTTATGAAGTTATGATTCACGATATGGTATGATATTGTGAAGTACGATGAAGGAAGTACGTAAGTACCTAGGTATGTTTAGAACTTTGCGACACGTTCAGTCCTACCGATGTTAAAACTAATTAAAAGTATGCACGTATATTAAAGATACCCAATCTTTATTATCTCGTGCATCTGCAAACTTTTAATTAGTTACACCAGTAGGACCTACATAGGTCTATCTCCACTCACTTGACTGGGGGATATTAACTGATATTGCCAGCCATTATCATAGGTCGGAAAAAATTATACAGCAAAGCCTGCCTAAAACATTTCAAGTTTTTTTTTTTTTTAAACTAACACTCCGGTTTAATCAAGATTCAACTTCAGTAATCCCTCGTAATCTGTTCCCTCGGTCTGTATCAAGTGCAAATATTCGAAGCATTAGACAATGTAAACTTCACGCAATAGGGCATTGAAAGGCTTGGATTACTGCATTATATACCCTAGGGTTTCTGTACAGAATTAACGGGGATTCTCGTCTGCTTGGCAATCCGAGATCGCGCTGTTTGATTAAACCTGCCAGAGATTATGGCAATTTCTTTTCTATTCGCAAGACCACAGCTAAATGTCTAGATATCTATTACTTTCTGTAAAATAGTTTATTGACAAAGGTCATGATAATCCGAGAATTCCATAACATCACGCCAGTATTCCGGAAGGGTTGGGTAGAGGTGTACAGTCAGGAGCACCAATATGTCAACACTTGGCAACTTTCAATTGTCATTTTTTCGTGAAATAACGAATGCATCGTTGAAATATGACACATTACATAAACCTATGGGTTCAACAATGCTATGTTCGTAACAACATAAAATTTCATTAAAAAATAAAGGAGTAAATCGCTTTTGAATAAAGCCGAGTGTATACATACTTTTGCTCGTGACTGTACGGTCTATAGTACACCAGCATTTCGCCAGTTAAGTTTTCGTCTCATGTAATAGGGGTAATGTACCGAGTGGTCCACACTGCAGAAGACGGCATAACTTGGAGGGGCATCACGATCCTCAGAAATGAGGGGACAGCAAAAAAGGAGAATAGGGGGCGAGGGTCAGGAGCCATACGGAGAGTCCGTATGGCTCCTCCCTTTTTTGTTGAACAACGGACATAGCACAGGAAAAAAATAAGGTATTAAAACGGCCATTATCTTAGTACGGACGAATGCTGAAGCGTTCTATGAGTATTTTTCTTTTTGTTACTTTTAAAAAAAAAAATTTCGTTTTTTATTTTTGACTGTGTTTAGTTTAGTTTGTTATCTTCCTGTACGAGTCACAACCAATACTTTTTCTTTCTTTCTTTCTATGCTTTTCACACACTTATGAAACCAATATAAGCGGAGAGAGATTCTAGCAATTTCTGTTATGTTCAGCAGTGGACTTACTGCTGAAATGTCGGTTATTAAAAAAGACTATAATAGTTCGACTACTAAAGCGTTCTTTGTATGACTTTCACACACTTATGCAGCCCATTGGGTAAGAGATATAGAGCATGGAAGCATGGAACATAAAATGTAATGTTCTTGGAGTGCCCAGGACATGAATTACTCAGTTGTTTGTTTTTGTGTGATCATTCAGAAAATCCTACTTCCTACTATCCTGCTAATATTATAAACGTGAAAGTTTGTATGGATGGATAGATGGATGGACACGCAAAAACTGCTGAACGGATTTGGATGAAATTTGGCACACAGATGGTTCATAGGATTAACATATAGGATACTTTTTGTCCCGATATTCCCACGGGATCGAATGCTAATACTACCTATAAAGCAAGTTAGCTAATAATGCTAGTAAGTTCCCAATGTCATGTATTTTATGCGAGGAAAAGGTTTTCTACTTTGTTCCTATTTACAACAGATAATTTTCTACCATCTGGCTGATGCAATACAAATTATCAATATTCAAAATCACACCTTTCAAGGCTAAAAAATAAAAATTGGCAACTTTGAAAAGTTTTAAATTTTTTATTAAAATTGAAAATGAAAGGAATATGTGAGGATCGAAGCAGGCCGCGTTCTGTAGTATGCTTTCCCTCATTGAAAAAAAAGCGTGAGTTTATGTATGTACTTTATGTATTAACAACAAAATATTTACAAAATTTAAAAAGCTACCAGTCTTAAAATAATAATATGTACAAGTATTGTATAAAAAGGAGGGAAATAATCAAAGGGCATCAAAAAATTCGTCCGCGTCAATAGGAAACGTGCCGTAAAGGCTGGCAGCATTGCCACGTTATATGGCAATGGTGATTCTTTTGCCAAAAAATAGGCCAGCCCTCTGGTCACGTGTACTTATGTTAAAAAAAAATTACATAATAATTTATAAACGTGTACCAAGTCTCTACCTTATTGCAAAAACTCGGCTAATTATAGTCACGTAAACAGACTCTAAAAAATATTTACACACATTACTATGACATCGACCCACAGCAAAAACTTTTTATAGTAATAATAACAATATTTGCTGAAACCGGAACAAAAAATGTAATGTATTGTGTGACAGAAGAGCGAACAAAATTGAATTCGTTTTCTTTTGGTATGATACGAAATAATATCCAATATGGTGTCCTAGTTAATGGCTGTGAACCTATTATTTTTTTATCCAGATTTATTACTTTATGTTTGTACAAGTTTTTGTTTATACCGTAAGAATGTACAATCAGCCGCTAAACGAAGTACAGACTCAAACACATCAAGCTACCACAATCTGTCAAATTTCGACAAGATCGATTATATTGTCTCCAATCTTTATTCCATAATATTTTATCAATGATGTGTAGCCGCAAAACATATTACACATTGGGTACTACGAGTATAAGTTGGGTACACACAGAAGTGAGAAGATTTCAATCAAACCTATTTCTTTTGTTAAACCAAATATAAATATGTAAAAAGATTAGATAGTCTAGTAGGTTCATGCTCCATGCTACCGGAGGGCAGGTCTTCAAGGAAAAACTACATGCAGTGTGCAGAAGTCGCAGCCTATTGCCATCAACCGGGCAGAAATCTAGACTTCAAGCTGCTACTGAGAAATACCAGATGGGAAAGCCCAACAACACTTTGCCCGACCTGGAATTCGAATCCAGGACCTCATGCTCATGCCTCATGCGCTTGCGACCACTAGACCAACAAGGATATTATATACAAAGAAACAAAGAAAGAAAAACATTTTATTCTGCACAAACAAACCGCACAATTACAAATAAAAAATAACATAATAATAAAAGACATAAGATACACACAGTCAAAAGACTTCTAAAAATGTTGACACTATTGTCTATTGCTTGATATACATGTCATGTAGTATCTCTCATGATGGCCTTCTATTGCATATAAGACCATAAGTATTATACATAATCAGCCTATAATGTTCCACTGCTGGGACACAGGCCTCCTCTCGACGAGAGGGAGTGGGCCGTAATCCCTCACGCGGGCCCAGTGCGGGTCGGTAGACGTCACATGTCTTCGAATTTTTGGTTCTAGGGCATGCCGGTTTCCTCACGATGTTTTCCTTTACCGTTTTGAGAGCAGTGGTGATAAAAATAATTTACATAAAGTAAAGCGCTTGACTGGGTTCGAACCCCCGACCTACAACTGGTAAGTCGCGGTCGATATCACTTGCCCACCACTGCTCTACCTTAGTGGCTGTTATTCTTATAATATTATAGCTAAATTATTGATTCAATAGCGACAGTTACTTTCTTAAACAATGTCCAAATTTCCACTATTAAACAGAATGATTACGCTGTCTACAAGCCCAAAAAGTTATGGGACTATAATGAACGGGTATCATCAAGACCAAAACGCTATTAGTGTCAAACATAGTTTATTGTTTATCCGAGTCAACACTAATATGCTAAACTCCCGTTTAACCGGTTTGTACGAGGAATGCCGTATGTAATCTTACATCTACATCAATCATAAAAGTAAATTCTTCGTTAGAAAATTAACAACCGCTTTCTGAGCAGCTGTTGGTTGACAAAATAAAACAATTGAAAATACATATCTATCTAGCTCTTATAAGTACGCGAATCAATTTTTAATGTGGGCTGCGTTACCTAAATAAAAAAGATAACAATCTTCCTGTGGCTGATCTATCTTTGTGATGGTTATGGTTAAAAAGCTATCAAACAAAATTCTTAAAATTAAAGGGGTGGGTAAATTAAAATAATCAGATAGTACCAGAACAGATTGGACGGTGACCCCAAAACTAGGCATTTGCCTTGGGGGTCGATAATAAACACACCTTTTCCAGAAACTTTACGGCCACCCCCAATGAACATATTCTTAAGTGAATTCTCAAAAATTCCATCATGAAAATACTTCTACCCCGAAAATGTTGGAGACCTCAACAATAGTCATTCAATTAATACTTCTCCCATTAACAGGAAAACTAATGTCAATGTCTTCATGTTAATGAAACCTCTACATTGTACTAGCTGCGTGTCACCTGGTTGCCACTAAAACCCACCCTATTTACACGATTTAGGGCTCGACATTTAGGTGATGTATTTTTTTTTTTATAAGAAAGAAAGAAAAATAGGTTTATTTGTTATCGAAACACGTGCATACAAAAACATAACTATAGTTTGACCGAAACTGCTGTACCGCGCCTTAGGAATGCGCGGCGAGGCGGGGGACGGGACGCCGTGAGCGATGACGAATGAGCGGCCTGCACTGCCCCCCCCCCTCGTCTCGCCGCGTACATACCAAAGGCGCGGTACAGCGGATTTGGTCAAACTATAGCTCTAATAATAAAGAAAAATAAAAACAAAATAGATCTATATAACTACAAGAACAAAACAGAAATAGTCGAGGGCTGCACGTCATGACTGTGACAATAAACAGTACTTAGTGTATTAAGGCTTTAAGCCCTAGCGGCGATACATAAAAGTAGTCAAGAAAAAATTAGTTATTACGTTTCTGACACTTACATAACCACTTCGAAACAAAAATACATCAAACTTCTACCGCCCTTTAATATAGCACTGTTTACAGCTTGGAACTCTTCCAAACCTTTTAGGTATAATGGCGTGAATTAAAGGCTATATTCGTTGATGAACAACAGTTAATCATAACAAGTGAATCACAAACTCAAAAAATTCAACATCATGACTTTATTCCCCCGGAAGGGGAAGGCAGAGCGCGGTCGGTCCGTGGATGGGTGACCATCTTTACATTCCAAGAACCCTCCGTGCCTCGGAAAGCATGTTAAGCCTTTGGTCCCGGCTGTAATTCGTCGATCTTTGGCAGTCGTTACGGGTCGTCAGAAGCCCGAAAATCAGACAACCAGTCTTACCAAGGGGTATTACCCAGTAACTGGGTCGTGGAGGTCAGATAGGCAGTCGCTCTATGTAAAATACTGGTATTCAGCTGCATCCGGTTAGACTGGAAGCCGACCCCAACATAGTTGGGGAAAGGCTATGCAGATGATGATGATGATTAAGTGAATGGTACTTACAGAAAGCGCTTCCTACAGAATTGTAGGTAGCGCTTTTCTCACCGTGAATACTCTAGACTTCAAGCCGCTACCCACAGAGAAATGCTTAAGAGAAAGACCAGGATTGACCAACCCGAGGATCGTACCTAAGATTCCAAGATAATAGTCATGCCAGCGACAGCTAGATCAACGACGCAGTCGAGTACACTGCCGATCTATACATAATTACTATTTCAGAGTTCTAGCGTTAGTTATTATTATTACTCTAGGCATAGTAACAACACTGCCTAAAGAATGACATGACCTATTCCCATTTAAAACCGACAGAGGTCGCCACGCTCTTCCATCAATTGGTTCCGCATTAATTGCATATTTCTATTATCAATACGACTTTATTATTAAAACTTGAATTGGTATTAGTATTAATTTCGTACTGCATTTATATCGGTACAAATATTATGAAGTCTAAATGTAAAAATCTTCAATTAAGTTTTGCGATTAGTGTCAAGTTTTCATTCAAAAGTGAATGCAATCCAGTAATTGAATCAGACGATAAAGTTTTAATGGTAATATGCATTCACCAGTTAACCCATTTATTTTATATTTAAACAAACCTTTAACTTTGCAAATCAGACTGGATTTTTAAATTAAAATATATAGATACATAACTTATTAAAGAAAAAAAATTATGTGATGAAGTTCAATATTACCGCTAATATACATGATTGTACAATAAAACCGAATAATAAAAGCCGCTTATAAATAGGTACTTTTGAAAAAAACAGGAAGTCACTTCGAATAACTAAAACATCTGTGCTGAATACGTAAATAAATCGTAGGTACGCCTAGCAATTCAAGAGAAACTTTAGAAAATGTCGTGGCGCCTAATTCCACCTCATTATACATCATAAACACTATTAAAATACTCTAATTTATCATAGGTACTCACATTTTAACAAATTCCCGTAGTCCCGTTACAAAGTTATTTCAACACAATTATTAATAACCACAGAACACTGGAGAAACTAAATAAATTATTCTATAAACACTGCTTTGTTATAACACAACAGTGTTGTTACTTGTTAAGATTCAATAACATTTTAGAACATAAACATGAGATATTGGGAACACGTTCGTTGTACGCGGCGAACTAGTAAGCAAGATTCAAGCTTTGAGCTTTGAACTACGTGTTTTTGTTATAGTGAAAGAGCGAGACGGAGCAAAAAAAGCGCCATAAACATTCGGGCAACGTCGGCTTTTTCCGTCCGTCCGTCGCGTTCGCCTGTTGACTTCGGGCGGCAGCATAGTATGGATATGCACGTTCCTTTTGTATTTTTATGGTGTTCTTTTATGTGAGGGTGTTTTGTATGTATAATACAGGGTTTTACCTCATGGTTATGCAGAGGCACGTGCATAATCAAGTCTTGAGATTGAATAACCCGTCTGGCTCTATAATCTTCAATTTTATGAGTTAAATGACCAAGTAAGTAGGTTTTTTAAATACATATTACACACATATAAAAACGTTTGTTATTCAAAAATGTATTTTTACTTAAAATCCGAATGAAAAAGTAACTGCATACTTGATATAGCTTACTTTTTCAAAACTTTAATAACAAAGACTATTCCTGAAGCGAATAACAGCTTGTATTTGTTGATTACAATAATTCTAGGATTGGTTTTCTCGTTAACAATGATATAAATGATTGTTAACACTTAACACGTAGTAATAATAACATTTTAATAAAGATAAATTTCGAGCAATAAACGTCAAATATCATAAAGCCATTTTACAAACAAAGGGTTGTATTAATCCCCATTACACCATATTTCAGACCACCCACCCCCATTGGGTAATAAGTATAGACACGTACGTTCCTATTAACTGCTACCCTAGTGACTTTTACCAGGGGATTGAGTTTCCGTGACAAACAACTATTTATTTACTTATAAAGGGCATGCAAACGTTTAAAACAAGTCAACGACTTTTATGAACACCACGTTTTAGAAGGCTTAAAGAAAATTGTTAATTATAAATTATTTAACTTACATTATTAATACACAACCACTCGCAAAGGAATCGCAAATGCACTGCAGTTTTATCTTAAAACAGACAGTTACAAAAACGACTGCATAGCCGTAATATTCTGCTAACAAAAAATAAAAACAATGGCATCCAGGCTTCATTAATGGCCACTAGTTTGTACAGAAATAAAAAATAATGACATCATCTTAAATTGACATGTGGTCATCGATATAAAAACCTATTGTGCATGAACGAGTGCACCTATTGTAAGGTCCTTATAATTCTTACATCCGTGAGACGTTTTCTGGTGGACTGCATAGTCTATGGTAAACATATGAGGGTGGGTGATGCGGGAATCGTATTGTCCCATCGTATTTCACACCATTCGAATAGAAATAGGTTCATTCATGATGTAATAGTACGGGATGAGCAGCAAGATTGAAAGAAACGAGAGTCATTCGGCTAAAATTACTTTGATGAGAAAGATGCTTACGTAAGCGTCCCTTATTAACAAAAACTATATAAGATATATAAACTATATCAACGTTTATATTTTTCTGTACCTATTATAAATTCTCACAAACTAATATTATAAATGCGAAAGTAAGTTTGTTTGTTTGTTACGCTTTCACGCTAAAATGGCGGAACGGATTTGAATGAAATTTGGCACCCAGAAAGACCATGACTTGGGTAAGGACGTAGGCTACTTTTCATCCTGGATCTCAGACGAAGTCGCGTTGTCAATGTCTTTGCCATGTAAGCAACACTAACAAACGATCATTGATATCTATCGCAGCACATCAATACTGACCCTTTCTACCCCATTCCTGTATAAAGTGGACCGCACATGTCCGGAATCCGGAACCAAGTCAGGAATTCCGGATCCGATTTATTACAAAACTTATAAAAGCTCTGATTTATATGAAGTCGACCATAAAATCGACGAGCTTTTAAAATTCGGAATATTTGGTACTTAAAGAATATCATCGGTTCTCAATCGGTTTTCAAAACTCAGATTTTTTATTTGCTAGACTAAAATAACAGCTTTTTTTGTCAACATAATATTAATGTAATGAACGGATCTGTCATTTTGGTCTAGCAAATAAAAAAGATACATTTAAAAATGGAATTTGAATGAAGTTAGCCGCCAGTGATAAGTAACAGAAACTTATCTTCACAGACCACAAATCTTATAAATTAACAGGTTTTGTGAACCCGTTCGTTTTGAATGTAACATTTCTTTGATCATGCTACTATGTGCCGGAAGACTCGCATTATAAAACACATGTTTCCTAATTATTTCGCCTCAATTTGATTGCTATCATAAGACCAGTCTCATTGGATAAAATAGAGGACGAAAACAATTTTGTAGGGAAATGATTTCTAGAAAAATACCATAGATTCTATTGCTTATTACTTACAACATAAACGATCGTCTAAACGTTGTAGGTACGTTTTTTAACAGTCTATTTTTATCAGACCATTTGAGAACATGAAAGATAACTTTTATGGCCTGTTCCAATGAACCGATAGTGTTTTACTGACGAAGAAATTAGCCACACTTATCTGGTTGAGATCAAGACTATATGGTATTAAAAGAACGTCCAAAATAGGAAGTCCTTCCATGAGAAAGGAAACTTTTTATAAGAACAAAAAACCTTTTATGATATATTAGGAACAGGATCTATGGATCCTACACTATAAAGATCATAAAAAGTTAAGGTATAAAAAGGTAACTAAAGGACACGACATGTTTTAGTCTAAGGATCTGAGACTTGTCCCTAGACATTTATATGAAGGCCAAAGATAATACATAATACTAAAAAAACTTTCAACCCGCACTGGGCCCGCGTAGTGGATTACGGCCCACTCCCTCACACCGAGAGGAGGCCTGTGTCCCAGCAGTGGGAACGTTATAGGCTGATTATGTAATAAAAAAAACTTATAATAGAAAAGATTTCGGTAAAGTATTTCTTTAGCTAAAGAAAACTTCCTGGAAATCTTTGTAAAATAGTGCTCTTCTGAACAAATTGCTGCACTCAGCAGATTGTACTTGCTCGCCTCAAGAATCTTGAATCGAGATCTTAGATAAGGTCCTACTAGAAAAGTAGATTGCTTGGAAAACCAACTTGTAGACGAACGAGACTGCAGTGGAGGAAATAGTTCACAATTGGCTTAGGGCTTAAATAAAGCACCAGATTTTTGTTTCTATTAAAATCTTATTTTATGAATGAGATGTTAATAAGTGTGCAATACATAGATAATAGTTTTAGTTTTTAGCTGCATCCGGTCAGACTAGAAGCTGACCCCAACACAGTTGGGAAAAGGCTAGGCAGGTGCTACTTAGATAATAGTTTTGCCAACATGAGTGTTGGACTGAAACGTGTCACTGACTCTGTCAGGGCCACCATCAGGGATTTTAATTTTGATAACACAAAAAAATTGTCGCTAATTAGTCGAAATTTGTCGCCAAATATAAGAATTAGTCGGTCACTGGTTCAAAAGATATAAGGGTTTATAGGTGGCCGATCTGGAGAGAGTCTCCCCAGCAGGGCCACATTTATATCTCAAAAACTAGGGCATCTAGCGAAGATCTGTTCTCCCATATTTTATCGCCAATTAGTCAGAATCAGTCAAATTCTGATATTTGGCGACAAATTTCGACTAATTAGCGACAATTTTTTTGTGTTATCAAAATTAAAATCCCTGATGGTGGCCCTGCTAGAGTCAGTGACATGACTGAAACGCATCAACGCGACGAGGTTGTGTTGTTGTTGTAACGTGGTGGTTTTTTACGACGAGCCCACATGAATTAGCCATACAACAAATCAGGATGTTTTTATGCTTTATATAGGAAAACAATTGAAATGGAACTTGTGATTCATACCTAATAATTTATTGAGGCCCGTACCACAAAGGGGGTGCCTTTAGCTTGTAGTCGCTTCGTTTTTAAGTTTGTAAGCCCTAGCTGGAGGACTTACTTTATTGAGGCCCCCACAGGCAAGCCCGGCTACGCAGCCGACAACCTTCTAGGTTGCTCTGCGTTTCATCTGTTAACCAACACCTCATAATCAACTTATACTAGACACAGGCCTCCTCTCACCGAGAGGGAGTGGGCTATTATAATCTACCACGCGAGCCCAGTGCGGGTTGGTAGAAGTCATATCTCTTCGAATTCCACACCTGCTTCTACCTAATTTATACTTTGATCATAATCGCAGTACCATTTACCGGCAGGCGGTGAGCACAAAGAGACGTTATCATCGGCGCGTGCGCACGTTTGAGCTGTTTAACTGTTTACGTGACCACCAGCTGTCATAACATCATACGGTAGCTGTGTAACATGCAACAACAGATTTCATCTCTTGATTTTGTAAACATTTGTAGGTTAGTTAATTTCTTTTTAAAGAAAGTGCTTTGGAAACTGTCAAGTTTAAACAACTGTCTAGTCGGCAAAACTGACGAATCAGTGAAACTGACTAATCAACGAAACTGGCAAATTAAATAAACTAAAGACTGAGGGAAACTGACCAGTGATACGCGGACTCCTAAATAATAACAGCCGCACAGGTTAAGCTACGCTACGTTGGTCCGGGCTGACATTCGTGGATCTTTGACAGTCTTACCAAGGGGTACCTATCGTATAACCCAGTAACTGGGTTGTGGAGGTCAGATAGGCAGTCGTTCCATGTAAAATACTGGTATTCAGCTGCATTTGGTTACCCCAACATAGTTAGGTAAAAGCTAAGCAGATGATGATAGGTTTAACTGAGTTCCTACAAGATGGACCGATACCTAGTGAACGTAATGGGAATTCACTGGAAGTGAAGCAGCGCAAGAATGTCCGATGTAAACATGTGACAAGACTTGGCTCTGATATCCGACAGTTAATAGCTTTCGAAATTATATTGGTGACAATGATTACTAGTTGAGCCCGTGACTTCGTTCGCGTAGATGTCAGGTCGCTTAGAAAAGGTGTAGGTACCACTCCTTTCCTTGTACTTGTCTGACATTTATGCTGAACTGGGCCTATTTGGCACAGCCGTGGGGCACACAATCCTGTTTGAGGTTTATTTTTTTGTGTGAATATTATGTGCCTTACTTAAGCTGGATCAAATAAACTTATTTTCTTTCTTTCTTTCTTTTCACTCCCCCATTGAAAAGAAAGAATCTTTTTTCTCTTCTTAAGTTTTATTTTTTTGCGAGGTACCCGAAATAAAAATAGCTAAGTTACTCTTTATTAACATCAGAGGGGCAATTCTTGTAATGTTAAGAACGTTCGCATCAGAAGGCCAATTCTCGTAATTTAAAACGTTCAAAATCTAGTCGCAGTCTCATCTCGGCGACAAAGATATGTCAAAAACTTGTCAAAATGTAGGGAAATTAGACGTATTTTTGATAGATTGAGACAGATCAGAGGGGCAATTCTCGTAATTTTAAGAATGTTCACCGTCTGATCTCAGTCTTAATCTGTCAAAAAAACCTCAAATTTTACTACATTTTGACAAGTTTTTGACTTGTCAAAATGTAGTAAAATTTGAGGTTTTTTTTGTTTTAAATTACGAGAATTGACCGTCAGGTATCTGCCAGTCCCGTCGAAATCGCTTCACCTGTTTCGGACATTAGCCGGAACAGACAGACAAAAATTGTTATATTACAAACAGACACTTCAATTTTATTTATTTGTATAGATAGATTGTACAGATTACTTACCTGTAATGGTAGGTCTCAAGTTTAATGTTTACTCTGTTGGTGCTATCAAACATTTTCTAGGTTAGACACTAAACCGTTTAAAGCCTGTGCGGTTTATGGTTTTAGTGCAGGTGATAAAAAGTACATTCAATAAATCAATAGATTAGCCTACCCATTAGCAATAATTCAACTGAAATTACCTAGACGATTCATAAGAACTTGATTTGATTCGATTCACTTATGTCGAGCTAAAGCGAATCGATCAACAATCTATATAAATAAAAATGGATCTTCGAAATGTATGTACGCCCATAACTTCTGATCGACTGCACCAAATTGAATAATTCTTTTCGTTTGTGTTCGTTATTGTCAGGACAAGGTTTGTATACATAATGGGACCCGGTAAGTGGCGCTGCTTTTTCGGGTGGGATGACGTCTGCCGGGTCCACTAGGTTCTATCAATCAATCAGCGTTTTACTTATAGGAGTAGGGTAGGAGTAGTGTAGCAGTAGGTTAGGAGTAGGGTAGGAGTAGTGTAGGAGTAGGTTAGGAGTAGGGTAGGAGTAGGGTAGGAGTAGGATAGGAGTAGGGTAGGAGTAGGTTAGGAGTAGGGTAGAAGTAGGGTAGGAGTAGGGTAACAGTAGGGTAGGAGTAGTGTAGCAGTAAGGTAGGAGTAGGGTAGGAGTAGGTTAGGAGTAGGGTAGAAGTAGGGTAGGAGTAGTGTAGGAGTAGGGTCGGAATAGGGTAGAAGTAGGGTAGGAGTAGGGTAGAAGTAGGGTAGGAGTAGTGTAGGGGTAGGGTAGAAGTAGGGTAGGAGTAGTGTAGGAGTAGGTAGGAGTAGGGTAGGGGTAGGGTAGGGGTAGGACACGACGCGAACGAAGTAGCGCCGGGCAGCTAGAAATAATTTATATGGCAAAACAACGTTTACCGGGTCAGCTAGTAAAATATTAGGGGTTAAAGTATGAAATGCCGATTTGTACTGAAAAATTGAAATTCGTTTTTTTTTTTTAATTCAACATATTTATTTAATCAAAATAATTACTATTATTATCTATACATTGCTGCCATCTAATAGGAAGGTCATTTATGCCTTTGCGATAGAAATCTCGTGATCTAGATTCGACAAACTGTGTGAAAGTATTTTGTACTGCCTCCTGAGAAGAAAACTTTTTATCACGTAGAAAATTGTCCAAATCACGAAAAAAATGGTAGTCCGTTGGAGCAAGGTCTGGCGAATACGGAGGGTGACGAATGGTTTCTAATTGCAGTTCCTGTAGAGTTAAAACGGTTTCTCGTGCTGTATGAGGTCTCGCGTTATCATGGAGCAATAATGGTGAAGATCGGTTTTAGAGTCGGGGCTGTTTCACTGCTAGTTTTCCTATCATTGTTCGGAGTTCGGCACAGTAGACATCTGCCGTTATTGCTTGACCAGATCGGAGAAAGCAATAGTGAATAACACCATGCTGAGACCACCAAACAGTTACCATTACCTTTTTATTGGTAAGCTTTGCTTTTCCATCACGAAAGCCTTTAAACCAAAATCGCACGGTGCGTTCATTAGCAGTCCCCTCTCCAAACGCAACATTGATATTGCGAGCTGTTTCTGCCGCGTTAGTTCCGCGTCGGAACTCGGATTCAAAATTAACTCGAATTTTCGAAGTATCCATCTTTCTTGTCTAAGCTGAATAAAAAAACAACTGAAAGTCGATAATCGGATGTTGCACATTTTTTTAAAAGAAGAACTTCATAGGTACCATGTGAAAAAAGTTTCACTCAAAAATATCAAACCATGAAGGTTCTATGTCCATTCGAAGTACCTATTACAATGAAACGGCAATTTCATAATTTAAACCCTATTATAAGTAACGCATATTGATTGAAATCACTCAAATTTCACTTTTGCGTACGTGTTTTTTATCTAAATCAAACTTTATTGGAATATGTGATTAGGTGCACTTTCATTTGTTTACTGTCTGTTAGTTAATTGGCGGTAATTGTGACTAATTGGACCTTTATGTTCAGACTACCAAACACTAATATTGAAACGTACTTTCCGTAGCTTAGCATAACTTTTATATCCTAAAAGCTTTCACAAGCAAAATCGAAGACGAATCGAAGCTTTTAAAAAGACACCACACTGCCTGCTAAGCATTTTTACAATTTGTAAGAAAAACCATGTTAATGTAAGCACCTACCTAAAGTATACATAGTATCCCCATCATTTATTGATTAAACTACAGATGTACCTAGGTAGGTAAATACAGTATATACTTACATATTTACAAAGTCAGACATAGATATTATTTACAGTGATTGCAAAGCTTTTAAGTTAGCGATAATGAGCCTGTCCGTTTTTAAGCACTGTAAAATTTGTCACCTCTTAAGGAAATAACTTGTTTGCAGCAGTCTTAGGTCATCCTAACCTCACTACAACCGGATCCGGATTCCGATGCCGATTTAAGATATACAAATTGTTCGTTTGCCAGACATCTACACAAATTAATAAATAATTTTAAGTGTGTTTATGATGTCACAATACAGTGTCAGCAATGTCAACAATGTCAGCTTTTTACGAAACAATTATTAAAAATTTGTCTGTCTGTTTGTTCCGCCTAATCTCCGAAACGGCTGGACCGATTTTGTCGCGCGTTTGGTCTATTTTAGTTACTTCCACATGTCATATGGCATTTTACAGTGGGGTCGGGCTTCTGACATTGAATGCATTTTTATTTTGCAAAAGAGAGCTGTCAGAGCCATTTACAATCTACGTCGCCGCGAATCTCTTAGGGAACTATTTTAAAGGGTTAATATTATGACGGTACCTTGCCAATGTATTTATGAAAATATTATGTATGTAAGAAAAAATCAACATGTTTTTAATAAAATAAGTGATAGACATATTTTTAATACTAGAAATAAAGATAAATTAGATCAACCTTTTTTCAGATTATCTAAAGTACATACATCTTTTATGGGGTACTGTGTTAAATGTTCAACAAAATACCTTGTGAAATATTGCAATTAAATGAAAGAAAATTTAAAACTTATATTAAAATTACACTTTGTAAGCCAGGATATTACAAATTAGAGGATTATATCCTAATAGCATTCTTATCAAGATAAGAATGCTATTAGGATATAATCCTCTATCCTCTTGGAAACATGCTGGTCCTGCTCCGTAGGACAATCTCTAGAGTCTAGACAAAATCAAACTGGTTGCTAATGTAATTGTATAAATTATTCTTTTTGTTTTCTTTGACATTGATTTACATTCTGTGATTACTTAAAGTCACACCCGGACTTATTACTCCTTATTAATTTATGAAAATCGTCTACTTTTGGAATGTTTGTGAATATGTGAGCAACATGTATCTATCACATAGTTAATTTATATGTCATGGTTTCATTTATCCATTTTAATTCTTTTACCTATTGTGGTATAGTAATTTTATTTTTAGGTGCATCGTCTTCACAATTATATAATTAATGTATGCAAAATATTGTAAAACATTTTAAAAGAGTAACAGTGGAGTTTCTTGCCCATTCTTCTCCATACGAAAACTATCTTTTGGAAGGGGCGACTAAAATCAATTTTATTTTAATTTTATTTTTGACGTTCAAAAGTGCCTTTTATGTGCCTATTTGAAATAAATGATTTGACTTTGACTTTGACAGGGCTTCGGGACTTTCACTGGCAGATAGCTGAGGTTATAAGGAGTAACATCTGGCTACTTCTTGTCCTGGTATCACGGATACTAGTAGAGTAGATTTAGTATACAATATTTGCAGAGATTAAGCAATATTCGCATCAACATTAGCAAGCCTTTTAAGTTTACAGCCATGAACCTGTCAGTTTTTAACTAAGTATAAGCAAATAAACTCAAGAGTCTCGCATATTAATTGAGTGCAGGTTAAATGTCAACAGGCAGTATTGAACAGTCATGGCTGAATAGACGCTCTGCCTTGAGGTCAAGTTGTCCGGTGTTAAGTAATATTATCGCTAATATAACTTTATGATAGCCTTTAGATATTATTTATGTCTTGTAATAATCTGTTTATAACAAGGTGTTAAAATCTTTTACAAGTAGTTTAATGAAAAGAATAGTTAGGCATGTATTATATTGCTATCTTTTATATTTTTTCAGGTTCAAAGGAGGAAAGGACAAAGCTTGCCAAAGTTACGAAAACGATCCTAAAAAACCGTTTTGAAAAGATTGTTTTTTGATCGCAGGGGACAGACGGAATATATAGGTACCAGTTTCTGTAGTAGTACAATAACAAAATATAAAGTAAAAAGTTCAGAAGAAGCAAATGGTTAGCATTCCTTAAAATGGTAATGCTTTCCTTT
This sequence comes from Apamea epomidion, assembly GCA_947507525.1. Classification (NCBI taxonomy): domain Eukaryota; kingdom Metazoa; phylum Arthropoda; class Insecta; order Lepidoptera; family Noctuidae; genus Apamea; species Apamea epomidion. The sequence continues at coordinate 13,346,074 of OX382230.1, read as the reverse complement.
TCTTCCAAACCCATAATCACCCGACTTCAAAAAACCGTTCCGCTCAATTAAAAAAAACACAAACAAAGCGCCTCCGCTGTCGTGACCTACTTCCAAATGATAAAGAATAACGGGTTTCTTACACATGCATGCATTTACATAAGTAACACCATACGTCATTTCCTGTAAACAAGAATAAAAATGTCATTCAACTGCACGAGAAAACCGGAACTCGTAGTAATGTGACATGCACATTCTGTTGTGACATTATTATTTCAATTAGTCGATTTACGAGGTTTATCCGGCCTCTAATTCTATAAGTCGTTTCTATAATTTAAATAAATTGTCCAGTCATTTTCTGTTATGAGATAGACGCATTTAATTATTAATGGTACCTAGCAGTAATTTCTTCTGATAGTGAGATATTCATTTACATTAGCTAGGCCAATGGTATTCGAAATTATTCGGGCTTCGATATTGATACGTACGTACGTACGTTGAACTGAATGACCGAATGTGCGCTTTTATCATTTCTATCGTGACATAAGTAATATAATTATGAAGACTTTTTCAATCTCATTGAATGTTTGGTCGTGAAAGCCCACGATTACATCGTCACGTAAAAAAATATAAAACCGCATAATCATTTTGAATTTGATAGACATTGAGATAGCAAAAATAAAAAATCTATAAAATACCTAAGTATTTTATAGATTTTTTATTTTATTTTTTATAATAAATCAGGGTAGATTTAGTATAAAATAGGTACTTTATAGATAAAAATCTTCTAAATCTTTACAAACATGTTGACGTTCAAAAAGTACTGATTCTCAGCCTAGTTTGAATAAATGACTATTGATTTAATTTTTTTGTCACCCGTTACTCAACAAAACAAAAATTATCCAATCATTGTTATTTCATATTTATAACACGTAGATATAAATATTAACAAAATCGTGCACTGAATACCTAATTGTAGACAAATCTTCGTTTATTTTAGTAGCTAATTTCTCAAATAACCACGTACGGAGAACTTTAGATCCGGTCGGAAAAAGGGTTCATTGTCCGTTTTATGTATAATCACTATGCAAGGCGGACATTTCATACAGTGCGCTCCTGATAATCTTATACATGAATAATGGAGTTTTCCCTAATTAAATATCCTGCGTAGCACATTAACCGTAGCACCTAACAACATTATAAATAGCGAAGAACATTATTTTATATTTTTAAAAAATCAAGTAGGAAAATTTTAATTATGGATGGTTATGGTATTTTAAGTAGGTAAGTAAATGAACTACGTACAAATATACCCAAAATATGTTATTTACTTTGCCAATATTTATTTAGCAATCAGTGGGGTAGGTACCTAATTGCGTAACACACTAAAGTAAGAATGCCTTTCATTTTGACAGATCAACTACATTCATTGCGTTATATACGTTGTTGATCAGACAAAATTTTCGAACACATGAAGCAATGGATTAGTAATATCCTTCAAAATTCACATTGTGATTGATAGAGTGCTACGTAATCACGGTGTATTTTTGTAGATATTTATACCTAAGTTAATTACTTACTTTGTACTTAAAAATCAATTGCTAAATGAACTTGCAGGTGCGTTCAACTGACCACCAAAGAATATATTACGAAATAAACACAAGACATACTTAATTAATTTCTTGCTATCGAAAAAAAAATCTAAGTAGCACTAACTATATTACATAGCCATATCAGCCAAAAAATACCTTTTACCAAAAAATTACTCAGGGCGTCTATCATGGCATGAACCTCTACAATTAACAGTGCCAGAGGATACTTATATACCTAATGCATGGTTGAAGCCAACGGGCCCATTAGCGGTCCCAGTATGATTAGTCGCCTCTTATGAGTTAACGACACCCAAGGGATATGATGGAGAATGCTACTCGATCTTGGCAACTAGGAAAAGCTTTGCCATACCTAGGTAATAGCTACATTAGGTAACAGACGAGAGATTGTGTCTAGATTTGAACGGGTGTAAATAACGAAACACTAAAGTTTAATTTGGCAAAAGTGTTAAAAAATGTCAAACTTTTATCGAAAACCTTGAATTATTGCAAATTCATTTGTTGTTTGCTACAGGTGGAAAAGTAGTTCTTACCATAATAATATATTATATCGCCGTAACATACCCATAATACAAGTTCAATACATGCATACAACATTGTACAAAGTACAATATCTAGTAGTTATTCAAAATCTATTTTATCATTAAATTAAGACTATCACTCATGTCAAAATACATTAACATTCATTAATATTATCACTATTTTAAAATATATTATCATTAATTAATATGTCAAAAACACACATAGTCGAATTTTAATTTATTCACACATACTTTATATCAATGTTTTTATGTTTTTTTTTTATTCATTTAAAAAGTCATTGATCGTGTAGTATGAATTCTTTGAGTTTAGCAGACAGATAAGTTAGTAGAAAACGCTTCAAAAATACGAAAAAAAGCCGTTATTTTAACTACACCATCATCATCATCATCTGCCTAGCCTGGCCCCAACTATGTTTGGGGTCGGCTTCCAGTCTAACTGGATGCAGTTGAGTACCAGTATTTTCCATGGAGCGCCTATCTGACCTCCACAAACTAGTCACTGGGTAATGCGAAACCCCTTAGTAAGACTAGTTGTCAGGCTTTCGGGCTTCTGACGACCCGTAAACAACTGACTTATTTTAACTAAGTACACCATATAAGTAAAAATAAAGTTAATATTTTTATACTTCAGTAACGTTTGGTATGTACATAAGTAGTAAGTAAGTAGTTGAAGTATTTTCTTAAAAACGGATTAACTGTTAAGTTACCCAACAAACGAAGGTCTCTTTGTTTACATACTCCAGCTTCCTACTACCACGACATAACATAAGATTAATAAATGAAAGCATCCCACTAAGGGCAGACTCAAGGCTCATTATGCAACATTAATGCAGCTCAGAGCCCGGATATTGCCCACCAGTGTGTACTACACCCACGACCGAGCCACGGGACCGAGCGGTCTCGTAGCCTAATCGATTATGTGGGAGATTATAATGTTCCTTTGTCATTTAACGCTTTCGTGTGGACGTAAGTATGCAAGGTTAGTTTGTGAGTTGATTAAGTTGATATTTTAATTATGTTTTGCTCATTTTTAGCATGATACTACTGCTGATGTAAGGTATATTGTTACTTAAAGCTTTTAATGTATGTAATAAGTTTCCATGCTTTGTGGGATATAGACGTTTTGGCGTCAGATATTGTGACAAGTGACCTTTGGAATTTCAGGCTAAGGTCTGGTTACTACTGTTGTAGACTAACTTGTCAAAACCAGGATGGGTTCCCCGTGTCTATGCAATGCCAGGCTTAAGTTCCGAGATTGTCATTAAACTGTGCAAGTGCGTGTCTTTGTGTTGTGAAAGTGCCGATTCTTGTCCGTACGTGAGATCCTGAACACGCCGCCGCCACGTGGCTAAGGAATTCTTCTCATCGAGTCTCCACCATAGCTCACCAGGCAGGTACCATTATCATTTTCCCACACCACCAGCACCTACTTGCATCATCATTATCGAACCGCCCCTCATACAGTCCACTAAAGAAAATTTCGATTTTCCCCCAAGGCTTTAAGCCGCCGTAACTTTTTATTAGCTTTTGAATTCGTTTTGTGTTAAGATACTAAAAAGATTTAAGTATCAAACATCTTTTCTTAACCTACAAATTCAAATCTCCTAAGACATTCTCACTATCAAACAAAAATGGCGTCACAACAAAAGTCATTAAAGCTAACATCGTACGAACGATTCGAGTGACGCGACCACCCCATTTAATATGCGTGCACGTCGCCATCAATGCGCATGCACTGAGGGTGCGACAGACAGCCCGCCGCCCCCGCGAGCCGGAGGTCGATGACCGCACCAAAACAAAGAACACCACCACACCACCTGTAGCCACCACTGGCTTATTGCGATCGATATCGCCATTATTGCTACTTGTATTGTTTGAGTGATGGCGGGGTCTGGTGGGGATGAATGAACAATGGTTCTGATGGCGGAAAAATAATGAAGATATGATAGGGGTATTTAAGGTCTATTCAAACCTAAGCGGTAATCGCTATCGTCTGCGGTAGAGAAAACCGAGTGGATATGCGGTAATATTACTGTTCACACCAAAGCTGATTTGGTCAATACTAAATACCTGAACGAAACCCTCGCGGTATGTACCACTACCCACAGCGGCAGCGAATACCGCTTAGGTTTGAATAGACCTTAAGGCTGTATGTTCCTAGATGGATACTTTTAAGCTGAAACTCTTTAAATTCCAATAATTTGTCAAGGTGGTACTATAATACCCAATTTAATCAACTGGTTTACCAACTATGTGTAAGACTCGCCGCTAGTCCTCGTTGCATTAAACACGTTTCATTTTTCACATTCAAACCATAATTATTATCATTAATATCCAACTAACGGCGTATGATCGAAACCACATCCTACCTACCACTAACGATAGATAACCTTGTCTTGAATTCTCCAACACTTCCAAACAATAATTTTAAATGATCTTTTGACACAAACAAAGTGACAACTCACAGAGCTGTCTCTATTGTACAAAATTAATGAGCATCGGGAGATCAAGAGTGGTTCAAGACGACAGATGAACACTGCACGTTGATAACCTTGACCTGACCCCTCCGAAGATAAAACCTCCTTGAACACCATAAAACTACTCGATGTTCAAACACAAGGCTTATGACTTCTCTTACTTTATAGCACATTGTTTGACTTCTGAGAAAGTCTGTATTTCTCCTGAAACTTTATACAAAATAAATGAAGATTATTATTTAGAGTATAATAATACTGGTAACTGAGAACAATAGGAATACCTAATAATGTAGATGTGATTTAGGTGTTTATTTCATTGCTAATTTCTAGTTTTATTCCACAGGACCTTCCTACAAGGACATTCGATTTCAATATTCGATATTAAAACCAGAGTACACGGAGCCTTTAACTCCGGTTACGGCACAATTTGATCCGGAATCAATCGGGACTCCGGTTCGAAATTGCATTAAAATCGGAGCCGAACACGACGCCGATGCAGACGGCAGACGTCGCAGATAGGCAGATTTAATAATGTCACTTTATGGCTTATTGTCAACTAACTGCACCCCGCGGTTTTACCCGCATAAGTTTCGATCCCGTGGGAATATCGGGATAAAAGTATACTATGCTAATCCTGGTTATAAACTATCTTTGTGCCAAATTTCATCCAAATTCGTTCCGTAGTTTTGGCGTGAAAGAGTTACAAACTTCCATCCATCCATCCATCCATCTATCCATCCTTACAAACTTTCGCGTTTATAATATTAGTAGGATTTCCTTCTATTTCAGTGTTTGATGTAGGATTGTCTATCAAAAAATCAAAAGAGCGCTGAAGACACAATTTACATACGGTTGTTCAAAAATTACTGAAATCGGATAAACTCTTTGTCTGTCTTTGTATTCCTTCCTTGCTTTGCGCCAACCCATAAAGCGGCCGTGTGGACTTGTGTTTATTCACGACTACCCTCTTGGAAAATTCTACTTTTCGAAATAAAAGGGAATGCAAGAAATTTATGTTCAAGAAAATTTTACTAGTTCAAGCGGCATCCAACCACAACCAATTCCACTTTCGTTTTTCAAACCTACGTCACACAAACATCCTAAATCACAATTTCTAATTCCCAACACGTGTTTGAAGAAACAAATCTCGTCATTGAAATAAATCATCTTAAAAATAAACGCCCTCAACTACGGTTCTCCAGTGAACGAGCCACACACCATGGTTCACCCTCGGTACGTCCAATAAGCCAGATTAATTAGAGATAGCCGATCGTCATGCTATGCGGACGCACTTGTGTTATTGGGAAGGGGACTTTACAGCTATTTATAAGGACGTAGGTGTACGCGTACTTCGTTTGAGGTACTTTTTGTGATTAATTAGGACTTTATAGGGAAGAGTGGGTTTTGTTTAATTTATTTCGTAAATTTCACGCTTTCTGGTGATTGTTTTATAACTTGAGATTGGTTTTCAGGTAAGACTGATTGTGCCAAGCCATAACTATGTTAACTACTTACTGCCTACAATATTTGGAATTGAACACTTGCATACAAACATTATTCACACGACAATCACACGTTGTTGATCAAAGAAAGACATGATATCTATGAGGAAATTCAACAAAATAAGAATAGGATATAAATCAATCAGCGAAGTAATTGCGTATCAGTAGCAATGGCTGTTATTTTGACAGTTCAACAACAAGCACTGCGTTATTTACGTTGTTCAGCGACAAACTTTTCTAACATATGAAGCAATGGATTAGCAATATCCTCCAAAATCATTCAGATTGTGATTGATCGTGTTTTACGCAATTAGGGTGCAGCCTAAGACACCTATTTCAATTCGCTTCACTAGGTAGGTACAGTCACGAGCAAAAGTATGTATACGCTCGGCTTTATTCAAAAGCGACTTAATCCTTTATTTTTTAATGAAATTTCATGTTGTTACGAACATAGCATTTTCGAACCCATAGGTTTATGTAATGTGTCGTATTTCAACGTTGCATTCGTTATTTCACGAAAAAATTGCAATTGAAAGTGGCCAAGTGTTGACATATTGGTGCTCGTGACTGTACTACTAAATAGATCTACTTAGTCGGAGTAAGAAAGTTTGAAGCCTTTTCTTAAAAATAACTAAAATGTCTACCGCAAGAACCTGTTAAAAGTAAAACAAAGGGAACACTAAAATATTCCCCTACAAAGCAATCTTCCCAACGATTTAGCAGAACAAAATCCATTCAAGAAATAAATTAAGTTGATATAATCAAGTCGCTGACCGCGATGTCATTAATGTACCTAACGTAGCGATAATGACAGCGTCGGAACGTTTACGACAACCATTATGTCATCTACAAAGCCGAGCCTTGAACTAAGCCTTGAGGTAAGCTGATGAAAGGCTTTACTAAGATCTAGCTTAGCAATTTTGTATTCACCTTTGAATTACGGACTGATTTTTTCTGCTTTGCTCTGAGTTTTTGTGGCTGTTTTGTGTCGAGTTTATCTTTGAAAACCTTGCAATTATTTTCAAAAACGACGCAATATAAGAAGAAATTGCCACATTTTCCTAGTTTTCTGCTTCAAGAAGTTTAGATATTTTTTAATTCCTGACACATCCATAAATTGCTACACGCTGAGGTTGAAATTAAACTATCATACATCGTAAATGAAAAACGGAGATGGCGGGATGAGCTGGACTCCTTCAACAAGAACTGGTCCTCAGGAGCTTTAAAGAGAGAGAAGTAGAAATAGAGTAGGGAGGGTTTTGCCCTGCAGTGGGACACCTCAGCCTTTTAATAATAATAATATATCGTAAATAAGAGTTCTGCGAAGAACTAGCAAAAACATTAAAATTGTCAGAGCTACAAAAACAGTAGCTTTTATTTAACAAAACGGCATCGACTATGTACAATAACTACGTACGTGACTTACGCGAGGTTAAATACATAGGTATTAATGCTGCGAACAGCTTAATAAATATTAAACAAAGCCCCGATCTCCCGCGGTACGAAATCTCGTTTAACGAGAACCCCGGTATAATTAACGGTATTAAATCGTTCCTACATTGTTAATTGTGGGAACATTCATGTTGACAATCATCGGCATTAACAATCATTGTACAGGCTACTAACAGTATATGAAAGGCTGAGGATGCTACGGAAAAATCAACTTTACTTAGCCTCTTTAAAGTTTAAACTGCTGTGTTTTAAGTTCTGCGCCCATTTCACATTTAGTATAGCGCTACTGTACAGTTTTTGTCTGTCCATTTCAAGATCAGATTTAGATATCATGACGGTGCATGACATTACCTGAATCAGAACAAAGCATGCAAAATGTTTGTCATTTACAAAAAAGAGTGTCGATCGGTTTAGAGGTCGCTTGCACAGGTCAGATTTAGGTAAGTATCAGTGCCTGCGCCAGACGAAAGGAAACTAGGGTTTTCGGCTAGAAGTTTTAAGATAATAATTTCGATTTTGAGTCTAATAAGTAATAATAAGAGGTCGAAGGAAAATCCGACTAAATTGTAACCAACCTAGATTATTATTATTATTCTATTCACAGCGTTTGGACGTCTTTACCTTTAAGAAAAGCAGCGCAGTAAATACTGATATTCTTTTGTTTCTCCATAGACAGTAGACACAGACACGTTATCATCTTCAAACCAGCACAAAAACGTCCACAACGGAAAATGAGTCTTCTTATAAACGTTTAAGGAGGAAGCGATTGTCCGCAAAATTCAAATTTTTCTTATGTTTTTTTTTTCAATTTGCAGGACTGTGTCTGGTTGTATGTTAAACAAAATATGATTAGCGACCGTAACAATTATGAATTTATAGAACTATAATCATTAAAATTATCAATAAACCCTCTAAGTTTATATAACCGTATTGAATGACTATTTCATGAAATATCAATCAGTAGGGTTAGGTTATAGTGGTAATAACAATTTATTTTTATCATCTCTTAACTACATAACTATTACCACTAGGTACTAAATTAAAAGACTAATTAACTAACTATATAAATATAAATGAATACAAAAAGAAAAGAATATTTAGGCGTCGAAGTAGGTACTCGTCCGCATCGCTGTCACCCGGAAGAATGCCCAGAAGCCTGGCTGGCAGCGTTGCCACGTTAGGTTATACCTACTATAAATTTCATACCAAGAAAGGATCAAAAAATTTAACGCCGCGGCTGCTATAACAACTTATTACGTACCAACTTCAATAAGTACTTACGTATTGTCATTTTCGGTACACAATACAAAGTTAAATTGCTGTTTTATTGCTCCCGTGTGAATCGTGCAGGCCTTGAATGGTGACCGCCGTGATCGACAGACGCGGGCGCATTCAAAAGCACAATGCACCATTTTGGGACGTATTTTACGTAAATATATGGCCATGTCTGGGAGTCAATCTCGTTACGGCAAGTAATTTTGGTTGCAACTGTATTTATTTTGCGTCGTAAGTCTTTTTGAAGACTTTTATATGAGGTTTTATAATAGTCGAAGAGATTGCAATACGTATAATATTGGTATTGGGAAAAACTGTAGACATCATCCCCTATAGTCATAACCGTTCCTTAAAGGTAAGTAGTGATTAACTACTGTTTAACCATACATTTTTGAAGTTTAAACATCATCAAGTTACAGTTAGTACATTAAGTTTCTTAAAAAGAGGTTTACATGTATCGATCGGCCCAGCACCACATATTGCTCTTACACATTTTTTCTGCGATATAAAAACCTTATTAATATGTGTTGAGTTACCCCAGACTAGTATTCCGTATCTAAGTACTGAACCTACGTAGCCATGATATGCCATTAGAGCACTTCTTCTCACTTGCTAGCTTCCTAATCTTTTTTAGAGCAAACACAAATCGATTTACTCTAGTGCAGACGTTCTTTACCTGAGCCTTCCAATTACAGTGCATATCGAGAATTATACCCAGGAACTTAACTTTTGTCATCGTTTATAAATAAACCCCTATACTCGTAGACGACAATTTATTTGCACGCTACAGTTTATAGTGGGCATCTTTCTACCACAATTTATAAAATAAATAAAAAGCTAAGTATGTAGGTAGGACATACTTAGCTTTTTATTTATTTTATAAATTTTATATGTAAATCTGTGGTAGGAGTATTGACTTCAACTAAAACCAACTTTTTATCTTTCCTCAGCTTACTTTCATTCGAAGAAATCACATCAAACGTGATCACTCTCTCACGTCTAGGTGATCAATTCAACACAGATACCTGGAATCGCTACCGGTATTAATATTACCGGTTAAAGACCCGAGGACCGTGTTAAATCCGACGATGTAACATACGGGGCAATCTTTCATACGCGTTATAAACATTAGTGTAACGAGAAGCGATGTGTCTTGTCCGTCATTACGAGACACGGACAATCCGACGCGACGGACAGACAATATTGATGGAGCGGCCTTGTCCGGCTAAATAAGAATTGACCGTTGCCTAATACCTAGTGCTACTGTGCACTAAACAAATAAGTAAGTAAATAAAATAAAATCATCCAGACCGAATTTCGGCCATGGCGACCAATCTCAGCGGAGACCAACCTTCGGCGCGTGAGATATTATAGTGCACAAGTGTGAGCGCAGCAGACACAGGTGCACTCTCTTCCTTCACTCTCATTGTCCGATGGGACGGCATCCGACACAACCGGAAAGAGATCAGGCGCAGGGCCAACGGCTGAACGTAAGTACTTTCCGAGGCACGGGAGTATCACACCGCCAACATCCAAACTCCGGCCTGTTACTAAGAGATTCCCTATGGAAATACCTGATAACGCTGCCCGACCCGGGAATCGAACCCCAGGGCCCCACGCTCAGCAATGGCGTCTGCAACCACGAGACCAACGGGGCAGTTAAGAGTAAGTAGATAAGTAGGTTATAACTGTAGATTATAACCTATCTGCCAGTCCATTAAATAATATTGGCAAGAATTACGAGACAAACGTTAATTTAGTTTAAGATTAGAATAAAAACAAGTGGGGGTCTGTCTAGCTGACAAGCGGGAAGACAAAGAATAAATAAGAAACGTAAATCCTTTCTAGGAATAATTATCAAAGTTGCATGACAAACTGTTTTACTTTACTCATCCCGACTCGGAGAGCTCGCAAGAGCTATCACAATACCGTTATGTGACAAAAGACGAAATCGATTTTTTTGTGCTAAGAGGAAAAACGTGGGTAAAATCTACCTACATAATACACGAGTGTTTTCGATTTCTAGTCAAAGAATAAATTATTATCTGCTTGTAAACCGTATCGAGATCACGTTCATATCTTACAAAAGAAAAACATTTGAAAAACCAGTAGTTACTTACAAGTTGGCAGAGAATTTTCCATTAAACTTCAAATACTTCAATAATTAAAATCTAGAGCTCTTTTAGTTTCCGCTCAACAACTCAGAAAAGTAGGTACTGTCAGCCTCCAAAAAGGTATACATCGACAAGAATAAAATTCATTTAACTGTCTACAATCGTTGTTCGATAATAATTATTGCATCAATGACATAATACACATTATACTTAATTGTAGCTACACAATGATACAGTATTATGAAATACATATTGTAGTTAATCAGATGTATTCTTGACGTTTTATTCATCTTTTGAGGCTGATCTTTTATCTACCTAGGTATTAACAAGTGCAGCGAAATTGTACAATTATGCGCGTTTTATGAACAAATTACACGGTTCGCTAATTGTTGTTATGAAATTAATCCATTGAAACATTTTAATTGTTTAATTTTTTACTTAACACAAGTTTATTATATACTTAGCTAGGTACCTATAGTTGGCAAAGCGAAACGGATAATGATTTAATGAGCGATGAGAGATGAGAAACTCCTATAAAATAGAAAAATAAAAATCTCTTCGTCTTGTCTTCCTACTGCGTCGAAACCCTATATAGGTAATGTAGTTAAGGCTAATTGAATTTATAATACATATAAGCAAAGAATTTAAAAATACCATGAAAGGTATTTATTACTTAAAATACGTAGGTATATTATGCAAGTCTGTAATTCAGAAATTACCTCCAATTACGTCCAAAATTAATTCCAATTAAATATAATTATATCGCTACATTGCGAGCAGTAAAAGTTTTTTACATGTTTTGTATACAAATGTAGGTACATACTGTATACTTGAATGTATCCAGGTACACAATTGTCGTGCCTTTGGGTTATATAGACTTTCCTTAAATAAACACTTTTTTTAATACCTATGTTTCATAGTTTATAAACTTATTTTTCACGACTATACTCTGTCCAGTTGCTAATCCGTCCAGCTGCGAAACTGTCCAGCTGAGAATCTGTCCAGTTGCGAATCTGTCCAGTTGCTCCGGAGGGCACAAACTACCTACCTAGATAGATATACACTTACCTATTAAAAGTTATTATCATTCAATGACCACACTGGTTGCCCCAAACGTTCAATAAATTGTCTAATACAAAGTATTATGTCAATTAATATCAATGTGTCGTGAATAAAACCAATTGAAATGTGTTACGAATGTGTTGAATTTTTTGTAGGTATAATATTGCAGTTGTCTGTTGGCTTACATTTACAAGTTTTGCGGTAAATAGAGCAGGGCTTATGCACTCACTGACCGCGCAATATGAGCCTTGAACGACTTCATTCAATAATGTAACTGACCGAAGAACAAGACAAGACAACTGTGTGCTCACTTGAATTCACTTTAAAGGAGAGCAAAATGAAAATGTATTTACTATCTATTTTCTTTTTTACACGTTTGAAAGAGTGTTCCTATAATGAAAATCGTTTTCTGAGCGGTATCCGAGCGGTCCTCAAAATATTTTAAACCTCCTTGCAACAAATTAAGACATGAATGCACGTACGAAGGAATAATTATGCAATTACACCATCATCTGGTCAGCCGACCTTTGCAATATTAACATTAACATCATGTTACGCCGCCAAACTAATGACCAAAAATAATGAACTACAGTAAGAACCGGACTCCTGCGCTTCGTCCGAAGTGAACAACAGAACAATGCTTACGCTTACATTTTCCCGTGACGAAAATTAGTTGTGGAGAAGTCCCATTGTGTCCATTCAGCAATTGTAAAGATGTGCACTCACTGCCTCCTCACAAAAACTGTCCGAAAACTCTTTTGTCAACAGCCAACGTAAGCACGCAGCTAAAAAAGCGCGCGAAATTTTAAATTAGATTTATTATACCTCTTTTAAAAAAAGAACTAGTAAATCGCGTTTAAAATTCAAATGCAAACGGCCGATCAAGTCCGAAGCTCGCAAGCGACTCGCGAATGGCGCGCCGCATTCAGTATAGCCATAGCTATGAACCACGGGGTCTATTGTGCTTGGGTACCTTGGCTGGCAGACACGCGAACCCTCCTGTCTCGAGCGAAACCCATAGCTATACGAATAGCTTCGCCTCCCCCGCTTTCAGCGAACATTGAACTAGAATTTCGTGAACTTGACTAAACGAACTCTAGAAGTTGTTTGTAAACAACCTCGTATTGACTTAGAATGCAGTATTTTTATGTTTCAATAAATTCTGATAACGTGGGCGTTTTGTTAGCTCGACAGTTTTTATTTGAAACTCAAGCGTGGGCATTTCTTTACATAAATTACTTAACACTTCGATACTGTGTGGACAATTTCTGTTAGAAATCCTATTAACATACAGTGATCAATGTTTTTAGAATCAATATTCAATAAATTTCAAGCAAATTCCAATCATTTACATGGGAACATGAATTTCAATGGGTTTCTAAGCACTTAATAATTATTTTACAGTTATATCAAAAATATTCTGTTTCGAATTAATCCATTCTCTACGGAATACAAATTAATCACCGATAAAAATAGCATTAAATTTATTTCGCACGCATTCTAGTATAAAAATAATCAGTTAATTAGATCATGGCCTAGAACCGGCCGGCGAAAGTGCTAATGTCATTGGCTTGTTATTATTAGTTTATAATGCAACCGGCCACTATACACGTGTACACACATACTTAGGTAAGTGTTGTTAGAACACTTTGGCAGTCAATCCCAGGAAGGACTTGATTTGTTCTTGGTACGGTTTACCAGTAGTTTCTATCTACTTACGCAACCGTTGAACGACTAAAATCATACTAGTTAAAAACGATAAATCTTTGCAAGAAGACAATAATTTAAAATATTGATGTTCTACATAATTTTCGCTATACAAGGGAACATTTTCAAAATAGGTACGGTTTTGAAAATTATTCTCCAATCATGATTTAATTTATTTTATTTGAAAGGTACACCAACGACCTATTCACTAGAAACATAAACCTAATAAAAAATAACATATGCATCGAGTTATGGTGAATTGAAATAGTGAAGTGAAATGGACGAGACAGTTGGCGCAGTGGCTGAGCGATCGACTGCTTCAATTCCCGCACGGAACACATAATTATTTGTATTGCCTACAGGTAGTTATTCCGGGTCTGGCTGTTTGTGTATGTGAGTTTAAATGTTTGTAAACGCACCCACGATACAGGAGAAATACCTAGTGTGGGACAACGTTATAAAAAAAAAAGTCACTTACAGGCGTACACAGCACTTGCTTTTTAAATATACGTTTCAGCAAGATTTTTTACTCGTAGTGAGGATAGAAAAATTAATTAGAAACAAAGAACAAAACAATAAGTAAAAAAACATGTTCATATTTTATTTTATTATGTATAGCGTTAATGATATCGTCATTGAAATTCACTTCACGATCGTTTGTTTACATAATTAGTCTTTTACGTCGTCAATATAAATAAATAAGAGGCTTATTGTATGTATAAAAAGCTTTGCAATTGGAATAATCTGCAGGAAGGGTGGCAAGATAATTAATAGTAGGTAGTAGGTACGCCAAATGATTGTCAAACTTTACGAATGAGTACTCGTAAAATGTATATTATTCGATGCTGTTGATTTAAAACCAAACAATGAGAAATCATTAAATAGGTCTCTATGCAGCAATTAAAAATTAACGTCAGTTCTTCCCAGCTGAGGCACTAGGAAGAGGTAAGGAGTGGGCGTTTTGGGGGATTGTGTCATATCATTTTGAAGTTCAAAAAGTGCTGATTTTCAGTCTAGTTTGAATTAATGACTTTTGTTTTGTTTTTTATTTTAACATAATATGTAACTTTATCGGTTACTCGAGTTATGTTAGTCACTGATCAGCACTATTTTGCTGAAGAGCTTGATGATACATAAAGATAAACTCACGGCTTCTCCCCATGGGGTTAGGCAGAAATTATGGAACTTCACCTGCTACGTCAAAGTGAAAGTCAAAGTCAAATCATTTATTTCAAATAGGCACTTTTGAACGTCAAAAATTAAATTAAAATAAAATTGATTCTAGTCGCCCGAGACGATCGTTACATACACTTTTTTTTAGATCTATGATGAGATTTTTAATGTTTTATGCCCTCTACGAGTTGAATTACCCCTTCACTCTCTGATAGACTATAGCTAGACATATTTTGCCGCCAAAAGATATAAATCCCGAGATCGGAGACATCAATCCTTCATAAAAGTAAACATTATCTTTTTTTAACAAAAACTCCTGAAGAAAGGGTCTTGCTTGAAGCTTTTGTTGAAAAAGATAGAGATAACTTTTATCGCGAGACGCAGCTAAAGTTTAGCAGTCGATGTATTTTGTTTTGATAGAACAACGTCATTAGCTTGCAGGCCGCACGGTTTAAGGGGCGAGATCAGAGGGGTACGATGCGCCCCGAGACTTGCTTGCAGCTAGAAAAGATTCAAGGTGGCATAAACGCAGAAACAATTTAATAAATCTTCTATTTTATTCTCCGACTATGGCGGGGCCCACAAAGAGGTTTTTTTGGTTGATATGTTACGAGTATTATATATGTAGTTATGTAGGTCTGTCTCTGTGTTCTCCCTTAGTCAATACTTGTGATGCAGACTGAAGAACCGTAACAGCCAACTCAAGTCGACCATCCCACTACATGACGGTAGCTGTAGTGCGGCACGATTAAAACTTTGGTTTCTCAAACATCCCCCTACAGCTGACTATGTTGAGCTTGCAGAAGGACTTCCAGAGGGCTACCAACTGCCATGGTACCCTGGAAACCTCTTTATCCCAAGAAGCCAAGTGGACCGCTGCTGACACAATTTGGTCAGGTGGGGGTCACTCCGATGAGCCGCAGTGTGACTGTGGAGCCACATCGTAAACTATGCCCCACCTCTCGTCGTCCTCTCTGTGCACTAACACCACTATGGAAGACCTTTGCGAGGCCAATGATAACGCTGTCGAAGTGGCCAAATTCCGCTAAAAAAATTGCTATCAGGTTTGCTACATCTTTGCACCTCACCAATCTTACACACTTACAATATAAAGACATCAAATGAACATTTGATTTGCAAACGACTTTAAAACATGCTTTTACTCTACCTTCTCGCAGTGCCTTCGATAATATTCAGAGAAACAATATACCTAATTAAGCATACAGATGCATTGTCTTTTTGTACAGACGCCAGCATATCTAGCTACTACAATCTGTCAAATTTCTTTAATAGATTTTCAACTTTATCGCTGAAGCATTAAGGTTCAAGGTTGATTGGGAAAATTTGACAGTTTCGGGTAGCTTGACTTGCTGGTGTCTGTACCTTAAGTATAGCAACAAAGAATTTTGTTTGTTTGAAGTAAAGTAAGATGACATTCCATTTGTATTGTCTGATTGTATTCAGCGGATTGGCATTCACTGCAGTCTCGAAATAACAATCATTGTAGTCAGAAAACTATTTTCAAACATCAGAACTAAGTAGGAACAAATTGGAAAGGTTGTACTATTTTCGCTCCCATGGGTCTTCGCGGTCCACTCTCTTGTCACTTTTAGCCCATTTTGTTGAATACATGCATATCCTAGGAAAAAACCAGATAACATCCAACCTGTATTCCCCGAAGTGTTAAGCAGTGTGTGTGTTGTTACCCATAATACCTACATCCACCTAATAGGTACCTAATACCTTAATCCTATGATCCTAGGTAATCTCCGAATTTTTCCACTTGCCCCCCTTTAATCTTGCGCACAATATCCTACTAAAAACTTGATCGATCATTCCTTTCCTTTCTTCGTAGCTCCTCAAATAAATTCTTAACTCTAAGTGCAAACTGCCCCGGTTGCACTTCCTTCGTGCACCCCGTGTCATATCGATCCGGGGAACAAAATGAGGGTTAGCATCCAAAATAGGGGTGTATACGACGTTGAATAAAGTATTATGTAAGCTTACTTATGAGTAGTTTCGATTTTTTGAAAGGTTGGGGTGTGCGCTCGGTCGAATTTCCCTTTTTCTTTTTTTTCTATTTTTAAGAGCGTTTGTTCAGAAGTATATGCTATGTGCTATATGAAGAGTTTATTAGTTTAATTTGTAAGAGAGAGTAAGAGTAAATAATTTTAATTTGTATAATGTGTATCAAACTAACACAAATCCAGATTCGGGATATTTAATATCCTTGCTGATGACACCAAGACTATCAAAACATCCCGAATCTCCTTCCACAAATATCATTGCCGAGGATACACAAATAGTCCATATGTAATAGAAGCAAGTTATTACTTAATAATTTTTAACAAGTCCAATGGAGTTTTCAGCTTATTCAATAGGAATCATTTCAACGGTGCATGGATTAGCTAAAAAGCAAATAAGTATATGTACTAACTTTTTCTAACTTAGAACTTGCAACGCGACTTAGCGGGCTTGATTGAAAAGAATTAACGTCGACTTATAATCCGGTTTAGCACCTGTAGGCACCGACTTTAAGAGTTAACTTCTCCCACCTGTCCACATTAATACTAATTACTATTTTAAGCAGGTGAAATATCTAATTAGCATTCAGGATTAGGTTGCCAAAACATAAGTGGCTTTCAAATCCTTAAAAGGATTCTAATTTGGGAACATTTTTTTCATAACGTTTCTTTACGGAGCAGATGGTACCATATTCTTAAATTAGAACGTTTGAAAGACAAGTGAATTGCATTAAGGAGACAAGAATTGGACAGGTCGGTAGCAGTTGTGGCCAGCCGATCAGACAACCACAAGCAGGATACGTTTCCATTTAAGTAGGTAGATATAGATACCTATCCACAGACAGTTGCGGTACGCTACTGCGGTTCAGATTTCGGCAACCTAAACTTAGACCCGTATTTATTTAGTCTCATTTTGTAACAAATCACATTAACTCTTTAACTGTAGATGAATAATCTACCTTATGAGAAACGTTCTATCACTTAGATTTTCCACCTTGGCACAAACACCAAAGAACGTAAAATCCTACTAATATTATAAACGTGAAAGTTTGTATGGATGGATGGTTGGATGGATGGATAGATGGATGGATGTTTGTTACTCTTTCACGCAAAAACTACTGAACGGATTTGGAATAAATTTGGCACACTGATGGTTTATAGCCAGGATTAACATATAGGATACTTTTTATCCCGATATTCCTACAGGATCGAAACTTAAGCGGGTGAAACCGCGGGGCGCAGCTAGTGTAGAAATAATTGAATGACCAAATAATATAAAACCATCAATGAATTCATGCTAGATAGAGTAGCAGCAATTTGTATGATATCTACATATATATATTAATAAAAAAGCTGAAGAGTTTGTTTGTTTGAACGCGCTAATCTCTGAAACAAACAGTCAAAAAAAAAACTTTGATAGTCCTATTCTTGACGGAGGCTATAGGCTACATAACTAACTTACTTACACCACGCTGGGACCCTAAGGAACCGAGCAAAAACAAAAAAAGTCAGAAAAAACGCTGAGCAAAGAAGTAATAGCGCGGGCAGGCGATGCGATGCGATGGAGTCGGTTGGGGAAATAAGAAATTTTACGCGAACGAAGGGTCGCGTCGTGCAGAAACTAGTTATATAAATATATATCACTGAAAAACACAATACAATACTGTTACATATACTTACACCTAGATATATTGTCTGTTCCGTGGTGTTACACGCAACCGATAATAGTATATTATACCTAATCAATGAACTCATCGTATTTTCATTCATAAATTACCACTCCAAAGAATGCAAGAACATCAGAAATAATCTCTCAAGAATCTGTGTTAAACACATTATAATTAGTTGCAAACAACTAACGACTGACAGCAGTAATTAAGTGCTAAACGCAGTAAATACTCTCTAAAAAGCCGCGACTAATCATAATTGCTACTACAAAGCAGTTTATGTGAGCCATTATTAAGCTGCAAGCATTAAATTGTGTGAAATGGTACAAGTTTACCTATATACCTAGGCACTTAATAATACTTATATATAGAACTAGCGACCGCCCCTGTCCGCATGGTTTCTACGACTTGACAAAACATCAAAGATCCTTTATTTTATCTAAGTTTAGTTGAAATGTTATAATAAGCACAAAATCGGATATTTTCGAGATCGGAAAGCGTATTATGGAACTCACATGGAGTTGGGCAGAACACCTGGCAAGACGCAGTTATGACAGGTGGAGTAAGGCTGTGACAGAGTAGCGTCCAAGGGCTGGAAGACGTGATGTTGGTCGTCCGGTAGCAAGATGGGCCGACAACATTGTTGCCATCGTGGGCAAAACCTGGATGAGGTTGACACAGGAGCGTGGTGATTAGCACAAGAGAGGACTATGTCCAGCAGTGGGTGAAGTCGGGCTGTGAATGACGATGGCGATAAGGATACATATGATACTTTCCGGAATAAATTCTCTAATGATGTTGAAAACCGCATCAAAATCTGTTGCGTAGCTTAGAAGAACAAGGCGGTCACACGAAAAGCGACTTCAATTTATAATATGTATTATCTATAGTTGTGCTTGTTATTTTATTGCATCACTCGATATGGTTCGATAGACGGTTCAATGCCAAGGTTGCTGTACTTGTAGCGGGATTGTCCGAAAGGGTTACCGCTGCCCTGGTACGTAAAGGGCTAAGGAAGGAACACGGGTGGGTTTTAGTCAGTAAGAGTCTGACACTCCCTTCTGCTCCACCCAGAGCGGGAGGAGTCATTTGATGATTTCCCATCCACAAAAAAAAAAAAAAAGCATTAGACAAAGTTTAGGTGCGCAGACAAATAAAACATTCGGCTAATACCGAGACGTAATAATTAAAAAAAAAACCGGCCAAGTGCGAGTTGGACTCGCGCACGAAGGGTTCCGTACCATTATCTATAAAAATCACGTCTGTTGTATGAGAGCCCCCTTAAATATTTATTTTATTTTGTTTTTAGTAGTTGTTGTTATTGCGGCAACAGAAATACATAATTTGTGAAAAGTGACAGACAGACGGACGGACAGACAGCGAAGTCTTAGTAATAGGGTCCCGTTTTCAGCCTTTGGGTACGGAACCCAAAAAAGAGTCGTTTCGGAAAAAACCATGATCATCCCAATAGTATGAAAACGTGCTTGAGTATAAAAAGGCGGTGCTATCCAGATTAATGCAACTTTTCAGCTGTATGAAAAGGTAAAGTATTGTCTTTAAATAGGCTATTTTTCTAAAAAAATTGTAGTTAGTCCGTCAGTTAGATTATCAAAGAATATTGAACCCGTATTTTTTCTTTTGTCATATATATAAAAAATTATGAAGATATCGCCCGTTAAAGTTCCGCGTGACGTCACTTGCTTGCGACACTTTTGCAAGCAAGTGACGTCACGACCCCTCACTCCCAAATTTTGACGCGCTTTATCTTTGTCATTTTTTGTTTGATTGACAAAAGAATAAATACGTGTCCATTATTTTTTGATAATCTAACTGACGGACTAATATAATTATTATTTTTTTACCCAGACAACTACCCTATTGTCTTGGGTTAGTAAACTAAGATTTGACATCATAATGTGACTTTATAGCTGAAGTTGTTAAACTTCAACTAACTTTTGGAGGGCACTGTATATACTATATAACTAATATTTATATATATTATTTTGTTTAAAGTAACTGTCTGTCTGTTACCTTTTCACGCCCTAAAAGCTGAACGGATTTGGATGAAATTTGGCACACAAGTAGCCCATGACTTGGCGAGGATTGGGACATAGGAGACTTTGATCCCGATAGTACGTTCCCGTGGGATTATTTCCGACCAGCAAAGCCGAGAAAGCTAGTTAGAAATACATTTCAAACATTCAAGGGATTCCAGTAAATATATTTTGTATGACTTGTGTTACATGACCACAATTACTCCTATTGCTTCATATTCTATATTGACCACTTCATATCTATATTGTGAAGAACATCTGCTTGACATTGACATTATTTGGAAGCGCACACGCATTTCATTTATCCTATTTCGCTCCGGTCCAATTGGACGGACATTGAGTACTGGCACTATGTTAGTATCATCATGTATCCAAAAAATACTGTTAGTCTTTTCACGTTATTATTCATAATTATAAATCCCGAGCACATGCAATCCTTCCAAACATACATGATAAATTGTATATAATAATAATTGTAATAATAACCCCACCGCCGTATCTCTACGTTGATGTCGTGGTGGGGCTTGCGCGCTCTTAACTCTAGGTCTGTGACGGAAGAGTTTACTTTGCGGGATCAGGTCTAGGGTGAGGAGCTAGACCAAGAGCGATACAGGAACCCGCAGGGCAGCATGTGGCGAGCTGTTGGGCAGTAGCGACCCCACGGTCCCTATCTCCCGGGAGAAGTCTTGTTCCTCACCTCTGGCTTGCCTTTATTGGCCGGCTGGAGTGAACACTGACTAGGAACAGAGCTCCCACTTCATTCTTGCCTTTATTGGCTGGCTTGAGTGGAGATTCGCAAGAGCAAACGTGTTTGGAGGAAGGAAATATTTCAGTAAGATGCTGGTAGGGATCTTGACCGTACTTCCGGGATTGTCTTGATAGCCGTGGAATACCTCTCCACTCCTCATAAGCACATCAGGACATGTTGCCCCTGGTCGCTATGACACTATGTGCTAGCGACCGTTTTCGGGGGCCCATTATTGAGTGTGCAAATCACCCCCTGCCATATCATCTGTGAATATTATATATATCATTGGTCAAGCAGGGGATATAGTTCTTCCATAGTTCAAGATGACCGATCTACTATGGCCACCCAAACCCATAGCCCAGTATATTTTGTTTCCATGTTCTGCAATAGTCCTGCACCAAACGGGGGTTGTTCTGGAGTGCACTTACATGGTGCATACAGGGATAATCGTCGGTTGATGCCTCTTCATCACTTAGAATTGTGTAAAGGGCCTCTGCGAGTTGGCTTCGGCCCCTAGTACGCCTTTCAAAGGTCCGGAACCCCAGGGTCCCGAGATATTTCAAAGACAACTGTAATAATAATATCTTTATAGTATAGTTGCAATGCTTGAGGAATGCCTAGTGCACATATAGTAGGTTCAGCCCAATTTCCATTAGGACATATACAGGGTCCAATTAAATTACCTAGCGAAACTTCGCAGACGAGATGGATATCGTATTTAAACATTAAACAAAAATAAATCAATTTGATGGGTTTTTTATGGGGTCATCGACCTCGCTTGAAATATAATTTAAAAAAATCAGTTTTTCGTTGTGTAAACTTCACAGATGTGATGGCTTCGCAACGACTGCAGGTAGTTTTGAAGCCTGAGTTGAGAAAATATTTTTCTTTTTTTTTATCGTGTTTAGATATCGAGTCTAATGACACCTGTGGAGTTTCCCTAGGTAATTAAATTTGACCCTGTATTGTAGAGTCTACATATACCTAGCTATAACCAGCGGTGGAGAACGAAATGTTATCAATGGAATTTGCCAATCTCATTCTAGAGTCCGGAATCCATGTAATAGAAGTTTTTTTTTTTATGTTTGAAAGAAGAATTGGATTGACACTTCAACCTTTCACCTAATTAAACAAACAGAAGCAACATAGTTACACCTTCCTTTAATAGTAATTAGTATGAAAAAGCCCCTCGTGTTTTCAACCACACTTTCCACACAAATCAATCAATATGTAGGTACATTAGTGAAATCTCGCGATTATAAAAGCAAACAAACAAAAACTAGTGTGATGTCGAGTTGAACACTCAAACCTGAACGCACCGGTGAGAGTCCCTCTGAGTATGGCAAGTCACTTATCTGCGACGAATAAGGCGAGGCAACAAATTGTCGCCACTCAAACGGTTTTCACTTGCCAACTAGGGGGGTTTGTTCAACATTTTGTGAATATTGATAGATACATAGAATAGAATATATAGCATAACATAATTTCATAACGCTTGTATTCCAGGAAGGGCTAGGCAGGCCTATTGCCATGAACTGGGCACGAATCCAGACACCTGGCTACTACTAAGGTCCTGAGCCCAATTACCCTTTGACCGACCAGGAATCAAATCCAGAACCTTATGCTGAGCAGTCACGACCGCAAGACGAATGAACCAGTCTTATATAATTACTGCCTTCTGCTCGCGAATTCGTTCGACACCTCAATTTATCAACCAAAACAACAGCCACATTTTTATAAAACTCGCATCTAGCTCGCGCTATTACTTCGTTGTCGCGTTCTTTCTGACTTTTTTACCTTTTTGCTCGTCTCCTTAGGGTCGTGGTGTGATGTTAAATAACCTTCGTCAAAATTGTGTTAGCAAATACAAAGATATTTTTACAAATCCGACTGGTACTTCCAAAGATAACATAACATACATATGTACAAATCCGACTGGTACTTTCAAAGATAATATAACATACATACATAATCAGCCTTTTAATGTTCCCACTGCTGGGACACAGGCCTGCTCTCTTCGAGAAGGGGTGGGCTATTCCAGAGATTAGTGCGTTGAAACTAACAAACCAACTCTTCAGCTTTTATTATATTAGTATAGATAGAAAGATCTGTATATCGAGACAAATATTTGGTATTTTGAATACTTACCTACAGTGGCGTAACTATCGGAGGGCTAGGCGGTGCCGTACACCGGGGCCCCCGAGCTCAGGGGGCCCCTCGGCAGCCAGCCCGACCAGCAAATCTCGAACTGACCTAGCAAAAATTTCTTCTACCTTCAGACCATAAATATAATAAATCCTATCTCTTGTGTTGTGTAAGGTCTTGTATTTAGCCACTTCAACCAATCGGCTGTTATGCGACCGATTTATAAATATAGCTTACTCTACCGAAATATTAGTAATGAATTGCACTCCTGTTTTGGACAAAAAAAGTTAGGTTCTTGCAGGTGGCCCTCAACAAGTCGGACGCCATGGTTTTTCATGGCCCCATGGCGGGTGCCGTTACCTGGATCGCACTCTACGCTGTCGAGTCTACCATGAAGTAACTGGGATTGGTGCTCGACAGCCTGTGGGATTTCGGCCCCCACTTCCGGCCGCTGGCGCCCAAATAGCTGGGCGTAGCCGGGGCGCTATCAACACTGCTTCCCAATCTGGGGGGCCTAGGACATGCCGGTTTCCTCGCGATGTTTTCCTTCACCGTTTTGAGAGCAGTGGTGCTGAAATAGTTTACACAAAGTAAAGCGCCTGTCGGGGTTCGAATCGAGGCCCTGCAACTCGTAAGTCAAGGCCACCACTAGGCCACCAATGCTCCTGTCAGAAGCTGCTCCGGCCCTTTAACAACCCAGACCAAACAAATATATTTTTCTTTCTTTCTTGGCTGTTCAGTACACTTTTCTATGAAATAGTAGATTTTTTTTGATAACACGCAATGTTTCTTCGCTATAATCATGTGCTGAATTCATGGTTAAACTGCCACCCTGTACACAACTACTTGTCTCATTCTTGCAACCACTAGAGCCAGAGCTAAAGGGGTTTATAGTCCGGGGTAGCGGGATCGTCCGAAAGGGTTACCGCTGCCCTGGAACATAAAGGGCTAAGGAAGGAACACGGGTGGGTTTTAGTCAGTAAGAGTCTGACACTCCCTTCTGCTCCACCCAGAGCGGGAGGGGTCATTTGATGATTTCCCATCTTCAAAAAAAAAAAAAAAGGGGTTTATAGTACATAATAAAACAATATTATTCAGGATAATTTCGAGAAAGTTTTTATTTGTTTGTAAACGTTAAACATCCAAGGAGACAACCTTACCACTATCCAGATCTATTCACAGTCTCTCCTAACAAATAAATAGCTCACAAATATATAATCAAAACAATACTCTAGTATCACTATTTATTTATACAAAAAGGCATTTTTAACTAACTGGTCTTGCAAATTATGAAGTCGGTTGAATCATAATTGAGTGAATTCGCTCAGACACTATTAATTTAAAAAAACTCGAAAATTTAGTCAGTCTAAATCAAATAGACGACCGCTATTACGGGGTATGACAAATCAGATTATCGAAATGTGTCATTTTAGATACGATAGCCTGTCGGATGGTCGTGAATAGCTGGGTAATAGCAGGAAATTGAAAGAAAGTACCTCCTTAAATTCACTTACAAAAATTATTTTGTTGATCTTTTGCTCTTCACTTTTGTTGTTCGGTGAGCTAGCTATTGCAGATGCCAATTAATATAATAGATAGAATAAAACAGGTGAAATTTTATCTTGATCAAAATAACACTCATTTCTTTCACAATCTAAGTACATAGGTACACGTAAGATTCAAGCTACATCATAATTTGGAAGAACCAAAACAAATGCCGGTGATCGACTTAAAATAAAGGATATTTCAACGAATATTTGGTATAATGGGTACAAAGGTAAAATAGCTATCCTAAGTATAAATTATAACAATTATATACCTTAATCCATACAGAGTCATATTACTTTTTACATACACTTTAGTGACGGGGATAAAATTGATAAAAATACAAGGAACATTGGATATTGTGACATTAAAAACTACCTCACCGACAGTCCCGAATTCCTAAAACGAGCCACCCTGCAGTTTTTGTAATCAACATTTCAACCCGGAATCACCCACTGCTGGATATATCTTCTGCCATACTTCCCGGTTCAGTGCATACCTCATCCATGTGCTTCCCGAGACTTTGACGATATTGTCAACCCAACGCGATTTTGGACGGCACTGGTTCTTTGGCCTAACCTTGGCTACCATTTGGTCACAGCTTTACTCCATTGGCCATCTTCTCGTCTAACTTGATGTCCTGCCCAACTCTACTTGAAGCGCATCGCCCTGTACCCGGCATCGTAGTTTTTGTATAGAAGTCGAACAGCTTTTTAAACGGTGGTCAATTCAAATTCGGAACAGTGACGACACCAAAATGATGGCCAGTATGGCGGCTTCGAAACTGCATAAAAACTTTTTCTTTGACTTGTCATTATTTTGATGTTTGAGGCCTAACAAGGGATTGCACGATGGTGGCTCGATTTAGGAGTACAGGAGTGTATATAGATGGGTGTTAGAATAAAACTTCCATCATGTTGGGAACATACCTACTCGTACCTAGTGCTAAAATAAATCTGTATTCTAGAAAACTGCAAGAACAACTCAATTCCATTGACGTTTATTATTTAGAGTCTCAATATGGCTTTCATCTTAAATTAGTTATAGCCACAACACATAATAAATCTAATAACTATCACTAGGTATACTATGTTATTAAACACCGTTATTTAACCTGTTTATTAAATACTGTATAAATTATACAAAATTCCAACGACAGTGAATCCAATCAATAGGCTTTGACATTTTTATAAATCGCATTCAATAACCACAGATAAAGAAAAGTACATAGTTAGTATTGTAGTGTATGCAAAAGCTATTGTGTTCAAATACACCTAAACGCAGGTACCTACACCAAATATTGTTCAATTTTCAATCATAGTAGGTACATCGTATCGCACATTCACTCCTATTCTACAATAATTTATAAGTAGGTATAAATTTGGTATGTCACATTTATGAATTAAAGCTAAAATTTCATATTGAGTATTCAATGTACTTACAATACAGACCTAGGACATAGTTTACACTAGGTAAATACAAATATTATTTAATATAAAAAGTATAAAGGACTCTAACACTAATATACAAAAAGTTCAAAATTATTTCGTTTACTGAAACCACTTCCAGAAACTGCGATGTATTATGCAAAGCAATATCTCTATTTTAAAACAATAATAATGTCATACAACATTGAGAAAACTCCTATGGTATAAAACAGTAGGTAGATATAGGTAGTCATTCTTTTTAATTCGTAAAAATAATACATAAAATCCATACTCATGCCAGATCGATTTTGTTTCTCCAAAGATACATATAAACAGGAAAAATATTGCACTATATTTTATCGGAGCAAAAACGTATAAAATACTCAATACAATTCTGCTTAGTCATATACTAATAGAATCATCATAAAGTGTATCTTTAATAATAAACGAGACTAACTAAACTAACAAGCATACATTTGGATATATATATATTTTATCTGATTTCCTACAGTTTAAATAATAAATATGAAAATCACATACAATACTTGAGCAATTAAAAACTGACTGATCTACAAAGTTAGTTTGAATATAACTGTTCGGTTTATTTTAATATCTTACTATTTAGGTAAAATATTTAAAAAAGCAGCTGCATCAGGCTTGTTAACATCATGAGATTAGTGTTTTCTAAGTTAAATCAGTTTACAATAAAATCTATTATAAAATTCTTTAAAAGATAGTCTTTGATCAATCCATTTCATCTGCTTTCAAACTTTTTACTGAATAATTTAAAATGTTATTACAAAATCATCGTACATGTCTTTGAAAACGTATTGAAATATTCATAAGAAGTGGACGAAATCACTAAGTCTATAGCTATAGACAGACAATCTAAACGTCATGCAGCTCATCTATTTCCCTTCATTTGGCGACCATTAATGTTCTACGAATATACTGGACTACTCACGTAATAAGCTCCAAAAATTTCTTATTCTTACGACTTTGGTGTTACATTTTGCCTAACTACTGGGTCCACGGTATCGCTACAAGTTAAAAATTTATCCAAAATTACTGACACTACTACATTTTCGTCGCAAAAATATCCGCTACAAAACTCTCTAATATCTGCTCAGACTATTACGCGTTTAGTAAAAAGTACTTTATTATCGTAACCAATGTATTTGTTTTTATGTCAAAATTCCTCAAAAAAATATCATTAGGTCGATAGAATTTATTGTTCCCTCTGTACTATGGAATATTACACGCTATTTAAACGTAGCAGGAAAAGAATATAGCTATTGTAAAAAAAATCGTATAAAACAATGTAACCTAATGGAAGACATTCATTTTGAATCAAAGTGCGTGAATATAATCGTTATGCCTCGGCGATTGAGAGATTACTATAACGTGGAATGTGGATACAGACTCTACTAATACTTACTTACTAGTCCCTATCTGATACTACGTACATCTAATTAAACAAGATGAAATATGAACACATAACTTATCATTAGCAGGTTCACATTTTATATATTAACAATACATTTAACACTAAAACTTGGAGTAAAATTAACATCTAAAATATATAGCGCTAAAATCAATAAAATCCAACCCGTTTAATTGTGAAATACTGCGACTCAACGTATCACGCTATGATAGTTAAAGCGTATAATAAAGCTACAAATAAATAACACATTAAAATATTTTAATACAATAACTTAACATTACAGCAGTCAACTTTCAAACGATGCGGTTAAATCGTGAACACCGGAGATGAAATCCTGAACTACATCTAATGAGTTTGTAGGACATAATATATTATGCGTTATGATCCATATCTAATTATTGTATTTGATCCGGTGTCCACTGAGATTAGCTGAGACTATGGCACTAACATCCAACTACCACTTGTCTACTGTATGTTTCCGAAAGTACCACAGTTCACATTCTGAGGGACAGTGTTGTGCTCCAGTACCTCCGAGCCGGTCGCTACATGTAAGCGGGCTTCATCTTGTACGCTCGTTTCCATATCTCGCACAAGCACACTGTCGAATGGAACCTATAGAAGATCGCCAGAGGCATCGACACGTGGGTTATGATTGTCCAAGCCCACAATCCATAGAAGTGCAGCTGGACTGGATGAGACTCGGCTCTCGACTTCTCAAGAGTATTTATCGCCCACATAGCCAAGTTAGTCACCAATAGGAACGTCACTATCTCTCTTCCAGGCTTTTTTCGTAACTGTTCGGCCGTTTTCGCTGATCTTCGGCTTGCATCGAGAATGAACATCGTTTGGCAAGTAGTCTGGATTAGTGAAGATAGAGCTGTGATCAATATTAGAATGGTATTCTTCTCTATCGTGAAGTGTCCTCCAATAATAGTGAAAGTGCCATAGATGAACATTCCAGTTTGAGCGCCTACGAGGAGGATATTGTCCAGTTCAAGATTTCGGTTACCGTCATATTTCAGTTTTCTCACACAAAACATTCCAGCTAAACTAGCAAATGTTGTCATGGCATACAGTGCTAATTCACAAACATTGACCTCAACAACCGCCAGTGTCGCATAATCCTTCTTGGAAACCAGAACGAAGAATAATATCAAAGATATTATAGTCAGTACCAAAACGAGGATTCCGAAGAAGAGGCCTTTATGTGCTCTGGCGCAGTCGACGCTGTATAAATGCGGGGATTTTTTGTAGGCCAAACCTTCCAGTATTCGGGCTTTGACAATAGCTGCAGCGACATCCTTTGATGGGTATTTGGAGATATTCTTCCACATGACGTAGAGGATGGCAGCGCAGATGAGAGAGTATTCGATGGTGCAAGGGAAGAGGAAAGGAGAGGCGTCTTGGACGAGGGAACCCATGATGTTAGTACGGCGACACTCGAAGATGTGGTGAGGACCTTTCAGACCTCGTGGCACGCGGAGGTGAGCGGCAGCAGGGTGAGACGGTGGCACGTCGGTCGAAAATGATGCGAACGCTTTTTGAAATGCTGGAATAAAAACAAACACTCATAAGTAATTACTCTCAGAAGTGAGGACAGGTCTAGGGTCAGGTTTAAGGGTAAATTAAGTTGATGATGGAGTCTGAATGCCATTATTTTTAAATTGGTCCTTGTCAGCTCTGGGCAGACAGAGGGAGAAGGAGAGTAGGGAGGCCTTTGCCCAACAGTGGAACAGTAATGCTAATAAAAGACGTCAACATAGGACCAAGATTAAACCTTGGCATCACCAAGAAGGCGACTTAGCATCACCATGGTTCAAGGAGCCAACGTATATTACTCCACCAAAATTGCTAGAAAATCCGAATTCATCTGTCCAAACATAAGACCACTAACATGTTCGCAATAAATAAGATACCCCAAATTGGATCGTGCGCCAATAAATACAAGCTTAAGTGGAGCAAACGGTATTAGGTGTACATAGCTAAAATGATCCAATACGTATTATCGTCGATCGGCATGACAGCCAGGAATGTGGGTCACCATGCCTTCCGGGTGGGTCGCAGCGGAACGCAATCAACATGCCTCTGTGACATTTTGTCGATGATGAGGGAAATTCTAATTGGAAATCTGCACCCGCTTCCATATATTGTTTATAAGCTATCGAATCTTGTAACTCAATTTTAGACATGAGAATGATTAAATTTTCTTTCAATAAAGGAGTTGGCTACTGACATGTTAAATACCCCAAAGGCGAGATTATGTTTTAATTAAAGAGAAACCTGTTTGTCTTTATAATATTATCCAATGTTTCACTAATACACTTACTTAACTCTAAGTTTCATCATCATCAGCCTATAGCAGTCCACTGCTGGACAAAGGCCTCACCTATTGCACGCCATTTTCGGCAACTCTCATTCAGGTTCTTACTTGTACTGTTCTTTTAGCCTTGTGTGGGATCACACGTCTCACGTAATATTTGTAAAACACACGTTGCAACATATAAATAAAAGGATAATAAACGTATTATTGAAATCCTTAGAACCATTCCTTTGGGGTCCCTTTTAACCCTAACAATACCTAAATGCAATGGAAATTGATGGTGATTTCAAGAATTTGATATAATTCACTTTCAATGCAGATACGAGTATTTTGTAACTTTCTATAATAACACAACAATACTGGTACATAAAGGTACGTAATAAAATATCTATGAAATGCGCTTGAAACTTGCAGAAGGGGTTAAAAGTGTATAAATTGTAACAAAGGGATGGTTAGGAAACAAATCATGCGCCCCACGGTCTCGGGGCTAGCAGGAATTACTTTAGGCAATATCCTTTGAGAATTATGCGTTCATAATTTTGTTTATACCGTATTAACTATGCATATTTTTTATTAAATGCGTTCATTAATACATAATTCAATTTGGAATGTTTTGGGATCGGAATTGTAAAATGTCTTCTTTGGGAAGCTATACAATCAATAGCTGTTATAAATATAGGGTCAACAACTGCTATAATCTTGACTTTCAAAAATAATCGTAAATTATATTTATTTCTATAAGGTTCAAAAACCCTTCGCACTTTAAAAATAAATTATCTATGTTGTTAAACTAAATGACGACCGACCCCAAATAGGTACCTAGTTTTAAAACACAAATTATTTTTCGTAAGTCGATTCCTAGTCGGATAATAACCGACTACTCTGAGAAGAAACACCGAAATAAACTTAGAGGTCACAGACTCTTTTAAAGACCAGACATATACTTGGTCAGCGGGTTAATTGCATAACACACTATCAATCTACATCTGAATAATTTTTAAGGATATCGCTAATTCATTGCTTCATATGTTCGAAAAATGTGTCTGCTCAACAACGTAAATAACGCAATGAATGTTGTTGAACTGTCAAAATCAAACTCATTGTTACTGATAAGTGATAGTTACGCAATTACCCCGCAGGCCATATGAGGACCATGCATATTAGTGTCTGAGATGGTCTCTTAAGGAAAGAACGACGCAGATTTGAGTGAACCTGTATAGTCATAGCGCGCATTTTGGAGCAATCGTATAACCCTTCCTTTCCAAAAGAAAAAACAAAACGCCATCGTTAGCTTTCCCACTAAAACGTTTTATTGCCGCAAAAATAAAAGGGCGTGCGACTCGTCGACACAATTGGTTTTCCACAGACATTCAGAGTGCTAGTTTTTAATTCAGCTCGCAGAACGAAAACGTTTACTGAATCCTTTACTGAATGTTTGACGACGTGAGTCTTTCTATTTTTAACCCCCCAACAAAAACAGAGGGGTGTTATGTTATAGTCTTTGTCTAGGTTTGACATTTTGCGTGGCATGGCTGTTAGTGGCTGACTTAAATTATACAAATGTTTTATTTTCTTTTGCCTATCCAGGATCTTTTTTTCATGAGGAATTAATATTGAGGTTTCGCAATTTTTGTAAGTTTTTAAGTATGTCAAACTTTCATCATATTTATTTTTTAGATATAAGTTATCTGAGGTTAGTTCTATCTGTTGTTCTGTGTCTGAGGGGTAGTTCTCGTAATTTTATGAACGTTCACAGTCTGATCTATCTCAGTCTCAATCTGTCAAATACAACTCTAATTTTATGAACGTTCACAGTCTGATCTATCTCAGTCTCAATCTGTCAAATACAACTCTAATTTTATGATCGTTCACAGTCTGATCTATCTCAGTCTCAATCTGTCAAATACAACTCTAATTTTATGAACGTTCACAGTCTGATCTATCTCAGTCTCAATCTGTCAAATACAACTCTAATTTTATGAACGTTCACAGTCTGATCTATCTCAGTCTCAATCTGTCAAATACAACTCTAATTTTATGGACGTTCACAGTCTGATCTATCTCAGTCTCAATCTGTCAAATACAACTGTAATTTCCCTACCTTTTTGACACGTTTTTGACATTGATTGTCGCTGAGACGAGATTGTGACTAGATTTTGAACGTTTTTAATTAGTGGAATTGGGTTTTTGACTATTGAAAAATCAGCCCTTAGAAACCCAATTTTCACAGTAATTTAACCTATGGGTCACATCAGAAAAAACATTCAGAGTTTTTTTTCCCAAAACACACTGCAAACACAAGCAGCCAACCGAATAACACTGAAGTAAACAAATGCTCAATTGACTAGAACACTAGTACTATCACTGGAATCAAATCAGAGGGTCGCTTCGTGACAGTTTCCCCCTGAAGCGAGAGTTCAGCGACAATGATTAATCCAATTATAGCGACACAAAGGAAATTATTGGAAAACAGACAACAATGTTATGTAACAAGTTAAAAGTATTAGCAAGATTGGTAACGGTGTGTTCTGTGTTTGGGAAAATACATAGGTTATTTTATTGGTTTAGAACTGCTTTACATATACAGGGTGAAATTAAATTAGCTAGCAAAACACTGCAGACGTGATGGGGATCGATTTTTTTGGTGTTAACGACCACTTGTGTCTGTTTTTTTTTATCGTGTTTATATGTATGTCGCAGCGTAATAAACGGCGGCCGTTCAAGTAACGGCCTGAATGTTATTTAATAAATTATAAGTTAGGCTGGAACAGTAACCAATCACGTGCGAGCCGAATTGGTCGCAGTAACTAAGCCAGGGCACCCCGACCAAATGGATTAGGTTAGAACCGTGATCAGCCGAGAGAGCGAAGCGAGGCGAGCACTACTTCCAAAGGCCAGGCGGTTGACTAAACGGCTAATTTAACCAGTTGGCTGCGACATACATATCAATAGCCATTACGTCTGCGGGGTCTAGCTAATTTAATTTGACCATGTATAGAGGATAAACTATATCTTATTAGACCGACATAACTAATATAATAATGTTCGATGGAATAAATTTTGGCGGTTTGACAGATTTTATATGGAGAATATGTCAAAACGCAGTGTCATATTTATTCTTCAGATAAAAGTTACCGGACTATTGAAAAATCACCCCTTAAAGAAATAGATAGATACTCAAAAAGCTAGAAATATTATGTTAATACTTTAAATTAGTGGTGCATTTGTAGGCCTTTTTTTTTGGGTGAGAAATCATCAAATGACTCTGCGCTCGAAACGCTCTGGGCTGAGCGGAAGGGCGTGTCAGAATTTTACTGACTAAAACCCACCCGTGTTCCTTCAGTTGCCTGTGCCAGGGGCCACGGTATCTCTTTCGAACAACCTGCGGCCCTGGCGGCATCGGCCCTAGCGGACCCCGTCAGTTTGTACTGACATCTCTGTAAGGCGCGCGTGGAATACAACGCGCCGTCGACCCGGGCCTGGTCTTTACCGGGCGGCGAGCTTTTGTATTTGTAGCCTTTGTAGGGCTTCCACCATTATTTATTTATTTATATGGCACTTCAACGACTTACTCACTACGACATACACAAATAAAAATCACATAGAGTTTTAGGAATTCTAAGTTCGTCACTTACAGAAGTGCACAGCACTAGCACAGAAATAAATAGTAAGTACAAGATATCGTTAGATATCGTTATCGTTCCTTGTCGTTCGTTATCGTTATTATAATATAATCAGCCTATAATGTTCCCACTGCTGGGACACAGGCCTCCTCTCGGTGAGAGGGAGTGGACCGTAATCCACCACGCGGGCCCAGTGCGCCAATGCGGGTTGGTTCCACCATTATTTAATTTTATCAACAGCCCCTTCAAAACGCTGAAAGCTGACACTCTCTAACCAAATTACCGTAAAACTAAACAAAATATCACCACACAATTTCCCCGACTTGTTTTCAAAGCAACAACAGAAAGCTGACATTATTACAACATGTATGTGGTATTAAGGCGAGTACACATTTATCGATTGACGGCCAACAAAAGACTTAGTATAGGCATGTGGCACACGACAGGTTATTCAAAATGTCCACCCGACCGACAATATATGACAGGCGTACTTTTATTACTATATTACTCGTATGTAGTTATATTGATGTTTTTATTGTATTGTATGAAAAGGTAGTTCGGATTCTATGGGAGCCGCATTTATTTCCATTGAATCTAGGTATGTCAACCTATGGTTTTAAGATAAGGACCTAAGGATAGATTCTCTTTACTTTTTCAAAAAGTGAATGAAGCATTTTGATGTTTCGATTTTAAATACCTAAAAGTTTAATTAGCTGCTTACAGTGCATAAAGAATGTAGGTAAATTATCTAAACTGCATGCGCGATTTATTTTCCAAAAATGTAAACAGTACAATGTTTATGTAAAAATTACTTTATTTCCTACACAATAAAGTTCAGTTTATGCTACAAATTCAAACATTTTTTTCCCTTTTACAATAACTCTGTCTCTCTGAAATCAACTTAATTACCATTTAAATAATGATGATATTTGTTTAACTTGAAATAACATCAATTTGAAATATTAGTTGGAATAGACTTTACCTGCCAATATTTACTTTTAATCAATATCAATCAATCATAATACCTACTCAACGTTAAAATATGATACCAGTTTACGCTACCGTTTTTTTTTTTTTTTTTGTATAGTAAACAAACCACGTTGTTTTTTTTTTTCAACTAAACTTAAGCTCAGGAACTACTCAGGACCCACCTGCTACCATCCTAATATATTAAAAACACCTCCGTTATGCTAGGAGACTAATGATGCTTAATTATTTTGCTGACTAAAGTAACGTTTATGACCGTCGACCGGCGACACAGCACAGCAAGGGGTTTTTATGCGACGAATATATAATATGTAGGTAAGACAATAAAATTGGAATTTCAATGATGATGCCTAAAGACCTCGCAGCATGCCTTAAGGATACCGCCCACCCACTGGCAACACGGCCCTTAGAGTTTAAGTTATATTTTCAGAACAATACGCCTTTAATATATTTTTTTTTTAAATAGAGAAGTTTGCTCGATGCGAAATGGAAAAGTTCGTAGTTAACGATGCTAATAAAAACTTCATGCTAAGTATAAAAACAAAGAACGGGCGGTTTTTGGCAAAAAAAAAATATACAGCCATAAAATCAAAAGAAATAAAATAAAAAAACAAACTTTAATGGCATCCTCAAAACTTTTAGACAGTCAACCTGTAACGCTTCGAAACAAAAACTTTTTAGAAAATAGGTTCCGTAAAGATCCAAGTTTTTATCTTTATAACTTGGATTTATGATGTGCATCTCAAATTATTACTATTAGTTATGGATTAGAAGAACCTATAAAAATTCATTAAAAGTTTTAACTACAATTTTTCAATAAGTACCGAAAAAAAATTCCAAGAACTATATTACCGCCAATTCTTTCAATAGGATAATTTTGTGAGTCATAGTTTCGACCGTATTACCCTGAAATTAATCAAACAAAAAATAAAATTCCAACTTACCAAGTCTATGCGACAGTCCAATAGTCTTGTTCTCAGGGTCGTAGAACGTCAGGATCTCGTGTTTGGTCTCCTGCACGAGGACATTCAGCCACACACTGAGGTTCGTCCCCACCATATGCATCAGACCAAACCGAGCCACTATCTTGTGCTTGTACACTTTCATCTGGAATGAGCGATGGTGATGAATGGTATTAATGGCTTGTACACAATGGTCGCTGTTGGCCGTACCGTGATTTTAATTGATTGATTGACCTACTATTCTATTTTATGAGAATGTTGGATGCGAAGTGATCGATGGGTAGTAAAGTGCTATGGGTTATTTTTTTCAGAAATTAAATGGGAAAATCTTTTACTATTCGCTGTCTATTTCCATTCTTTTCAATAGGGTCAACAAGCTTAGGTATGTTATTATAACTTTTATTTTACAATGTACTATGCCGTTAGCGTACCTATTTTAAATACATAAATATGTCTGTAATTAAATTATACTTGTCTTAAGCTGAATGAAACACAACCTTTTTTAACTAATTATTTACATTAGGTACTAAATTAAAAGACATTTATATAGTTACTATATAAATAAATACAAAAACAATAGGATATTTAGACGTCGAAGTACTCATCCGCATCGCTATCATCCGGAAACGTGCCCAGAAGACTGGCAACATTGCCAAGTTGAATGGCAATGCTAATTCTTTGGTCAAAGAACGACCCAGCCCTCTGGTCACATGAATTGTCGATCAGCCGGCGAGACATTTCCTTAAAAACGAGACGCGCACTCGGGACCCGAGCGTTACCTTTTTTCAGTTATATAGGTATTCATTTTTAATTGCATCAAAAGCTTTTTAATTATCGAGATACACCTACGCATTTCGAATAGCAATTCGGCACGGCGGCGTCGTCAATTT
This sequence comes from Apamea epomidion, assembly GCA_947507525.1. NCBI lineage: Eukaryota > Metazoa > Arthropoda > Insecta > Lepidoptera > Noctuidae > Apamea > Apamea epomidion. The sequence goes on along the minus strand of OX382230.1, from coordinate 13,309,345 downwards.
ATTCGGAGTTATAATCGATTTAGCAAAGTCTATAGAAACAACTCGATTGGGAGAATCTAATTCTGCTAATACGTATTTACTTAGTAGGTCGGTAAACACTCGAAGAAAAATATTTGACTTTTATTCAGATAAGAAAAACTGTTGATTTTTATTCGTGTTTTCCGTGTAGCTTTACTGTAGATTTACTCTACATTAGCATAATCAGGCTATAATCATGTTCCCACTTCCCACTGCTGGGACACATGCCTCCTCTCTTCGACAGGGAGTGTGCCGTAATGTCTTCGATTTTTTCGTTCTAGGGCGTGCGGGCTTCCTCACGATTTTTTTTTCACCTTTTTGTGAGCAGTGGTAATGAAATAAATTACAATTTACAATTAAAGTGCCTGCCTAGTTTCGAATTCGTAAGTGTGTGTGTCGTAAGTGCACTTTATTAGGAAAAAAAACTAATTTATACTATCAACCGAATTGGTCAACTTTTAGGTACGTAGTAGGTATGCTTTAGTTAGGTAATATGTTCAGAACTGCTAAAGCCAAATAACAAACTTTTACTAACATTCCGAAATAAAAGTTCATGAAAGTTCTTTCACAACGATCATGGCCGCGGGTTTACCGCGAACTCTACAAAGTGTTCAGAACTTTAGGAAACATAAAAATGCGGTCAAGAATTAATTACATAATTGATTCTTTTTCGATATTAATAAAGTAGAATATTGCTTTTTAGCTCCTTCTAAGAGAGAGTTTCTTGCTAGCAGTAGTGGGAAGGAAAGGTAGTAGTAAGTAGTGGGAAAGGCTTATTAGCATTAGCTTATGAATGTTATGATTACCTACCATATTCCATTTAGACCCCTATCACACTGGCGCAGTTAGATTGTTTACACATTATGTGAAACGTAACTTGAAATGTAACATATTGTTGAAATGAACGTGGATGAATAGAATGAATTAATCACAGGATCAAATTAAATTTTCTAACGAAACTCCACAGACGAGAGGAAACAGTTTTTCTCAACTCATACTTCAAAGAACAACGGACGTTGACGCCCCAAAAAATCTAATATTTTATTATTTTATCGTTTTTAGACAACGATACCATCACGTCTGCGGAGTTTCGCTAGTTAAATTAATTTGAACCTGTATATGCAATCTAACATGAACTCTAACGCAACAACTAGGAATAGAACTAACTGCGAATTTGTTGCAATGTGTGTTACATTTCATGATACGTTTCACATACACTATACGTAGGCACATGTATCCCATCCGTGTCGACATCCAATGTTAAAAGGGGGTGCCTAACAATAGAACCACAACCTACCTCATTGTTAAGAAAGATGAAGTACATCTGTATGAAGATGAAGGCCATCCTGGTCGCAGGAGTCAGAGCCAGTAGAACATTGTGGCAGTTAGTGTTCCGCTCCAACTCCCAATATTGGCCAAATTCCAAGCCCGAGTAGATCATTGAGCCGATGCCGAATGCTGAAAGGAAAGAAAAAGGTTTGATACATGCACTTTATGAGGAAGTGCCACAGTAGCCCGCGAAATTAAAATTTTCTTCTGCAGTTTTCACGACTGTTGATCGACTATTTCCATGAAATATCAATCACTAGGATTATATGAACTTGGAGGGTTGTATTGATGATTTTAATTATTATATTTTTGTAAATACATACTTGTTACGGTCGCGAATCATATTTTGTTCAACATACAACCTGACACTGACCTAACAATTGCAAAAAACGTAAGAAAATTTTAATTTCGCGGAGTACTCTGGCGCTTCCCTCTTAATCACGTAACGCACTTTCAATCACAATTCCAGGGCTCTGAAGGAAATTCCTAATTCATTGCTTGTTAGGTTAGAAAAATGCGTGTGATCAACAACGTAAATAATATAGTAAGCGTAGTCATCGCGATCGATTGCTATTGTTTGTGTGTTACGCAATTACGCCGTCGGTTTTCGAGAGACTATCAACACAAAAAGCTAACAGGCTGCCAAGCTCACGCTAATTGCTGTGATTGGCTAACCCAAAATAACTAACAGCCAATGAAATCAATCGACATGAGACTACAGATTAATAGGCTTTCAGCAACCAGAGGGGCAATTCTCGTAATTTTAAGAGCGTTCACAGTCTGATCTCAGTCTCAATCGGTCAAAAATACCTCTAATTTCCTTATATTTTTGACAAGTTTTTGACATTTGTTTGTCGCCGAGATGAGACTGCGACTAGATTTTGAACGTTTTAAATTACGAGAATTGGCCTTCAGGTCATAGACGCGCGCCTTTCGTGAGTACCTACGACCCATCCGACCTTTTTGAAGGACATCGCCAGTAATCTCCTTCTATAACGTCCCCTTCCGGTTTTCCCATTTACACCCCCTAACAAATTCTTTGCATTTCACCCTTATAGTAGTTATTGCGTACCTATACTTACTTTTTTCTGACAAAATATGTTTTACTTTACGTTACAATATTTGGACTTAGTTTCATAGAGCCATTTTATTTATCCAAGCTGTTGTTTTGCATCCTCGTCAAATTTCAGGAGGCTGTTATGAAAGACAAGTAATAAAATAAAATTACGATCCCTGGTAAATAATGAATACATGTACTTGTTTTTTTAGTTATTTAAGTTTGAAAGTATTTCAGAATACACCACTTTTATAGAACAGAATCGCATTATGGTATCGTATCAGCGGCCGCGTTTTTATGTGTGTGTAAAAGGGCAGTTACAGTGCGGTCTCACACAGGCCGCGTTTTAAAATGCGTGTCCCACAAATACCGATTTCCGAAAATTAGAAAAAAAAAAATACCTACATACTTATTTTATTATTGATTCGTGTCGAGAATCAGTAGCATGTTTACCTCCTTGAATTTGACGAGGGTGCAAAACGTCACCTTGTATAATAGCTTGTGCCTGCGACTTCGTCCGCGTGAAATTTCTTATTCACCCGTAGGTACCACCCTCCCGCGCTTTGACTTAATTTTCGCTTAGCGTTCTTTCCGATTTTTTTTTTCTTTTTGATCGACTCTTAAGGGTCGTAGCGGGTTGGGCCGTCGAATGCCAAAATATTTTTTTCAAATCCTACTGATGATGACTAATAAAGAAAGAAAGAAAGAAAAAGACATGTTGCGTCGACCGCAAATAAATAGGCAAGCGAGTCATGAAATCCGACTGATAGTTTCAAACATTAGCGCGTACAAACAAACGAACTCTTCAATTATTTTATTTTTTTTCTAATGTGATGCAGCAGAATACCAGCGTCAGGTATTGTACCTGGCATATGCTGAGCTGGACTCCCATTTGGTGCAACCATGAGACACACACCGCCCAGTAGTGATCGACCGTTATAGACTACCGTTATTTACTTGTACGAGGTGTCTATGGGTCAATTTAGCTTTTTAATCTTTGTTTTTCTTTTTATGTTTCACCTTTATTTGATGTTTTTTTTATTACTTGTTTTGTGTCTTTTGTTGCACTAAATAAAAGTTTTATCTATCTATCTATCTTTTACTCGGTTCCTAAGGCTGCTTTTCCACCAGAGATGTGCTATGCAGCTGTGCTGCGAGGATGTGAAAGCTAAGCTACGAAACTGTGCGACCGTTTCCACTAATGCTAAGCTGTGTAGCGGAGCGAGTAAGATACTCAACTCGAGCAATGCGATGCATCGATAGTAGGTTAAGCACGAGGAGTACTCCGCTCTGCACATAGTTACACCACTCGCGCATCCGTAGATCCCATCCATAGCACGCATCCTTTCGTATAAAAACGTAGCTTAGTTGAATCCGCTTCCACCCGTGCTATGTATGTGGACCAATGAATGTGATTGGTGGATAACAAACGCATCCATAGCAACGTAGCATAGCACATCTCTGGTGGAAAAGCAGCCTAAGGGTCGGAGCGTGTTGGGCTTGGGCAATCAAATGCAAAAAGATTTTATCAAATCTGGCGGGTAGTTTCAGAGATTAGTGCGTTCAAACAAACTCTTCAGCTTTATTATTAGTATAGTATAGATAGATCACAAACAGCCTCTTCTGTAGCACACTGCCCTTCAGACATAACAGAACATTGGCGTCTGCATCTGAATATAGTATGACTTGACATTTCATGACGTCACGGCGTCGCGTAGCCCATTTAATCAGACAACCATGATGACGTAACACAATACTGGCTTGCCTATGACGTCGCAGACACGATGACGTATGAGGCTTAAATAGACGCAAGGAAGGTGGTTTGCGAAATGAAAGTGTTATGAATTTGTATTAGGTTCTTTTGGTCAAAACGGTAGCCAACTAGTAAACTTTTGTCATAGTTAGTTTTAAATAGTCTTTGATATTGTTATATCAAACAGAATAAGACTTATCTAAAGGAAAATGTGAGCGATATCTTAAACAATCGTTTAAAATAAACCTTAACTAAGTATCCTCACGGCATAAAATCAGTGATTGGTTAACTGGCTTTGTAAATCTAGCCGCATATTCAAGGCACGAAAACTATCAACGAAACCGTCAAAGATAATCTCGACAATCCATATTCCGTATACGGGATAAACAAGATTATCCGGCCTAGTTGTGAATCCGGACTTTCTGCGCTCAAAGCCCGACTTCCAAGTTTGCCCTTCGCACAGAAACTTTGTTAGCCAACTAATCCATGACTCCGACAAAAGGTCTGCTAAACGGCCCTGTTTACTTCGACACGCCAAATTGATTTCGCAAAACAAATTAGGTCGTAGGATTAAGATACGATAGTCTGAATTATTTTGAGAGGAATTAGATGCTACTGAGGATCGAATTTAGGTCGGTAACAATGTAGGATGATCGATAGTTTTGTACACTTGTAGCATTCTCAGGGATGCATCGTCATCATCATCATTTCAGCCCAGAACCACCCACTGCTGGGAGTAGACTTCCCCTTTCTTCTGCCATACTTCCCGGTTCCGTGCGTCTCTCATCCAGGTGCTTCACGCGACCTTTACGATATCGTTAACCCAGCGCGCTTTTGGCGGATTAATACCAACTTATTTAAACATCTAAAAAGGATTTCGCATATCATACCATTGTTTACCTAGATATCTATATTATTTTTCATGGCATCTCTCTTTGTCACCTCAGTATGTGTTGCAAAAACAGGAACGTTTTTAATCTCCTTCTTATAAGTAATTGAGGACGCATGGAACGAAGCAAGAGGTATGTCCATTTTATCCGATATCACGATTCAGTCGTAGTAACTTAACAGTTTGCGTCGACCAGAGGCGCAATTCCCGTATTTTTAAGAACGTTCGCATTATGATTGAGACTGAGATTAGAATGCGAAAGACGTTTTTTCTCTCCATCTGTCAAAAATACAATTAATTTCCCTACATTTTTGACAAGTTTTTGACATTGATTGTCGTTGAGATGAGATTGCGACTTTAATTTGAACGTTTTTTAAATACGAGAATTGGCCTTCAGATCAGATCTAAGAACCAAGGAATATCACGGCTAAAACCTTGGTATTTGGTGGGAGACCGCAGCATAGCTTATTAGAAAGCGTCAGTGTGATACGAAGACGAATCTATTAGTAAAGATACTCGTGTTACAAGCTCACCGACTGCCCCCATCCTGAGGTAGAAGCTGCCGTAGTGATGCGTACGCGACGCTAGCGCGAAGCCGAGCGACAGACGCTTGGCGGCGAGCCGTGGTGTTATGTGCGCTGCTGTGGCCGTGCTGCGCTCAGTCCGCGATGAGCAGGAGTCCGACTCTGATGGGGATGAGCTCGAGTCCGATTCTAAAAGAAGAATAATACATAACTGGCTGAAAAAAGCTAATATTTTTTTTCTCATTTGATTTTTTGCATTCGACATTTGATCTTTTTGGTTTTAATGATTCTATCCCACTTACAACCTAGCAGGATAAACGGAATGCTTAGGTCCGCGTTTACGATAAATTAAGAAAATCTGTAGACTTTATCTGTAGAGTTTTTTCAGTGTCAATAAAACTCAGAATAATCCCGGTGCAAAGTGTAATCGTGAAAAAGGAAATAAATAAACAACGATTTTTTCAACTTTCACAAATGTTGTCTGAAGTGGAGTCAGTGTCCGTTCTTACAAGGAAACATTTTAACGAACCTCCGTCAACAGAAATGTAAATTCTTGATCTTATCAGACATTCACAAAAAGGGTCGGGCGTGAGAGCACTGGAGGGCACGAAAAATATATCATAACCAAAAAAAAGGAAATATAGCGGCATAAAATATTCGTGAAACTGGCACCACTCTAACGCATTAGATGGCGTGTTTGTCGGCACTCCACTGGGCTTTCCGCGTCATTTAAATAACAAAATGTGGAATCGCGAGAGAAAAAAGAGAAATCACCGTCCGTTTCCAGGACGACGATCGTGAAGGAGCAAAAATAAAGACGGGACACACGATAAAAACAAGGAAAAGTTTGAAAAAGTTGAGTGGTTCACGTCACATACCCCGCGCTCGTATTACCCGATTTCAGCTTTTACGAATCCGCTTTAGATTCGATTGTTCTATTTTCAGGAAAAGGCGTGTTTGTGTGAAACATTCATGCATGTTTTCTTTTCAGATGAATAATGAATCAAAGGGTTTGTACCTACTGGTAAAGCATTTGTAGACGATTTTGCTATTTCTTTGTTTTGCTTTGGCTTCATTAATAATAATAATAATAATTTATTTATTTGCAGACGTTGAAGTCCATAGAATTAGATAAGAAAAAAAAAATTGACATCAAAACATATTCTCAAATTAAAAATAAGCATCATAACAAAAATAACATAATCGAAATACATCACAAATTACATAATAATGTCATAATAGAAACGAATCACAAATAACATAAAAATAACAGAATACACACACATAAAAATCACAATTAGGCATAATAATAATAATAATAACATAATAGGAATAAAATAAAATGTACATATAGCTATCTAGAGCCGATCTGTGTGTGCAGTTTCACCCATCGACCAAGCATCGGGCAGTCCCACCGGTCACTCAATGCTCTCAACATGCCGTGGGTGCTGATATCTGTTCTGTGCCGGAGAGAAGCGCATCGTTTTCGAATAATGGCATAAAAATCATCCACTCTCGCATCGGCAAACATACCCGAAGCGCTACAATACCGCGGCAGCCCCACAAGCATCCTGAAAGCATTGTTATACTGTACACGCAGGGCGCTGTATGCCTTCTGCGTATACTTGACCCAAAGGCTGCAGGTGTAAAAAGTCTGACAGTAGGCTCGAAAAAGCATCATTTTAACGTCGTAAGAACACCGTGCAAACCTACGGGCCAGCATATTACTTCGAACAGACAGCGCCCTACGCTCTCTCTCAATATCTAAATCATCGCACAGGTCCTCAGTGACCCAGTGGCCAAGATATTTAAACATTTACATTACAAGTAAAGCAAAATATGGTTTCACTTATTTTGCTTTATCACATACTTCATTATTTTTTTATGGAAAACTCCAAACATATGCTCTAAGTTTGTTCTTACATCAGAACTCAAGTGTCCTTATATCCTTATTATTTTCTTAATAAGAGTTGCACACAGCACAGAGACACTCAAGTACTATACAGACCAAAATCGCTCGTTATCACAAGAAAACTTATAGGTACTTCGCCACACCTCCAGACGCAACACTTGGCAAATCAAGAAAAAAATATTGTTTCTTGAGGAGGTGAATTGCTCGGGGTACTTTCTGAACTCGCTTCTCCTATTAGAGCGTCTCCGTGTTGTAATGATGCAATTTGGACCTGACGCCGACGAGTTACAAAGGCTTCCGAGGTGCTAATCAAGCGGTTTACGAACAAGTATGATGATGAAGGGGAATTTATATTGGAACTCTGTTTTTCTTTCTATATTCGTATCTGTAAGGGGATTGAAGATTTTTGTATGGAGCTTGGCATAAGTACCTACTATCGCGCCATTTCGATTTCTTTTCAAAATTGCGGCCTGGCAAATCTATGCAAATAGGCAATATTTATATAGGTTAATATATAATGGAAACGTGACACTTTACGACTGTTGGTCTTATTATTTTCTGTTTGCATTGATGTCAGCTATCGAATTATATAGCTTTCATGCGTGGCCGCCATTTTGAAAAACAATCAAAATTGCGGACAGGTAGGTATGCCACGGATCTTGAAACCCCTTTGTAGCGTGTACATAATGAAGAATATTCCATACTATTTTCGTTATTTTTTATTGTGACTGGATTCATTCAGACATGATTTTTTTTAATTGGCTACTGTAATTTATATGCGTACCAGACATGTAGGTACACATAGTGAATAGCAGGAGTTCGTTAATGGGCTTCCCCTTTTTCTGGATTGGCTTTTTGTACCTATACAGCCTGGCTGTTCGGTTACAACTCACTAGGGTACTCACTTCACATACGCGTCAAAATCCAATTTGTACTGCGTGTACAGTCGCCAAAAGAGATAAGGAACCAGGGCGTTGGATATAGTTGAAGTTTAGTAAGAAGCCGATGGATATTTTTGAATGAAATTTAATTTGATACATAAACCGTTTGTTTTCTACTAATTTAATTAAATTTCATTCGAAAACATCCATCGATTTCTTGCTAAACTTCAATTATATCCAACGACGCTGGTTACTTATCTCCTTTGGTGACCGTACAAATAGGATTCACAGGACAAGGACAATCTAGATAGAGTTTACAGTATAACACTGTATTGCATGTTGATTGATTTTATATTGAGATTTTGCGATCAATCGCTGTTTCAACGGTGGATACAGAAATGAGCCCGATAGATCTTACAGAATAGCACTACATGTTGCATTGGATTACATAAAAACCACCCCTAAATGTATGAATATAAGTACTAACTTGCAACAACGGTGGTGTCCGCTGCTTCTGACTTCCTCCTATCCCTGGCGAGTGCTGCATACATGTAGAGAAGGAACACCATACTACCGATGTACAAGTATAAGTAAAAGCCCTGGTGACAACAAAATAACTCATTAAAAAAATTGCTATATATGAAATAAAAGTTTAAATAAGTAGGCTTAAAATTAATAAATACAGGGAAAATGGAACGAACCCTGCGATGAAAACTTGAGTAAACATTTTAGCTATTAATTACTAAAGTATGGCCCAGTTTTCAATCTATGACGTTGACAAAACAAACGCCTGTAGTAGACCCTGTGTTTGACACTGAAAGTTTCCACCCTGTAAACCTTCTATTAAGTTTATTGACCCGCCTACCCAATTAATTTAACATCAGAGGTTATTCTTGAGTTTTGCATAAAGTTAAATAATAATTAAAACTTATAATTTGTGCAGTCGAAGTTTAGAAGTTGAAATCGCTTTTTCGCTTAACCCGCAATTACGACACCAAAGGTTTTCAAAATATTCAATCTATTTGTTTTAATATTTAGAAGATTTTATTTAAAGAGACTTGCCCTGTCTTGATCGTTCGGATCTTCAAGACCATTAATTTCTGTTTTTTTTTATTGTTTATATATTAGTTTCAGAATAAACAAAACGTAAACAGGAACATCTACATCTCAAAACATTGAAGAAAAACAACGTGAGGAAACCAGCATGTCCCAGAACTAAAAATTCGAAGACATGTGACATCTACCAACCCGCGTGGTGGATTACGGCCCACTCCCTCTCACCGACAGGAGGCCTGTGTCCCAGCAGTGGGAACAATATGGGCTGATTATGTGATGTGTGTGTGATAAACAGAAACATCACAAAAACCTTACCTAATCTGTTAACTTCATGAAACCATCTAATATTCTGCCAAAACACATTAACACAATTTTAGTTCTAATAACTTTTGGTTCTAAAAAAAAAAAAAAATATGTCTATAAATTTTTGACACGGACCAACATGGCAACATTGTATTTTTGCAGCATCTTCAGTGTTACCCTTATCATAATTTATTTGAGCGTTTAACCTCCTTTATGAATAAGTTATTTTCACGCAGTTTGGACAGGAGCGCTCAACGGTTCACACCCGTCATTGTTGCCTACTTATAATAAATGGATGTAGGAAAATGGCGTGGTAATTAATTAAAAGAATCGATATTCGGTGTACAATGCAGAGTTCTTTGAAGCATTAGTAAACCTTTTCTCCGCTGTCGGAATAAATGGTCTTCGTAGCGGAATGAGGCTTTTCCGGTTAGATTATTTCAGGAAAAGAAGCGTATTTTGTATTATTATCGTAGTCAAGAATAGATTTATTATGTACCAATTTGTAATATTTTAAATGTTAGCTTATATTATGTAAATATTATCTTGATTATTAAAAATAAATGAATATGTAACAAAATTAGGGAATGCCGCGGACGAGACTAGGAATTACCTAGTAGCTACTGATGTTACATAATCATCAGTCCTGCAAATCTCCTCCAACCAACAGCCTCTTCAACCAGCCATTTTCCTTCTAAACAGTTCCCCATAAAGGGTAACAATATATTATTAGTAGGTATTCCTTACCATTAAAGCGGATCTTAGTCATTAAAAAGTCTATTTAATACAAAAATTTACCCAAATAACTAGACCAATAAATTATCCTTATAGCCCAAATGACGTCACTGACAGTCGCAACTTCTTAAAACACATAAAAGGACAATAGAAGGGAACTCTAAATTATATGCATCATAACTTACCTCGTAGAATGAGGGTGGAATGTATGTGGAGATGACCTCAGCCATGGGGAATGCGATCCCCATCACGACGAGCAACTTGCCGTAGAGGGCCGACAGAGTTGTTGCTAAGGCGTCACTCCTGAGTAAAAAGAAATTGGTCATATATAATTCGGTGTAGAAACAAATTACGATAGATATTGATTCATGTAGGAAGTACCGACCTACAGCATATCCTGGGCAGTCAACCCTGCTACATAGTAACAACATAGCATACAATATTTCCGTCTCCAATTAATGAGCTAATATAATAATAGCAAAGATAATAATACTCGATAAACATCACAATTGTAATATTACCTACCTATTACTGAAAAGACAAACAGAAAACTAACTAACTAACTATTTACGTCTAGCAGTAAATCTATGTTTAATGTCTGTATGAAGTTTTTTAGTTAAATGTTATGTTGTTGGCTTGTTGCGCGCTTTGGTGTATACTGTAAGTGCAGCAAGCAATTGATATATAAATAAATAAATAATAAATAAATAAAAGTTAGTAAATAAATAAATAATTTGTTTTCCAAAAGTAACGTACAAATTAGGCATGCGCAGCGTAGGACTTTCTTATATCTTCTTTTTATATGTACCTATATAACATTGGTCAGAACTATGTCTCCACATAGTTCTTCCATACTTCAAGGTAACCAACCCATTATAACCACCCATCCCCATAGCCAATATGTTTTGTTTCCATGTTCTGCAATAGTCCCGCACCAACTGGGGGTTGTCCTTGGGAGCAGTTGCATAGTGCATACAGAGATAATCGTCGGTTGGTGCCTCCGGATCATTTAAAATTATCTAAGGGGCCTCTGCGAGTTGGCTTTGGCCCCTCGTACGCCTTCCAAGGTCCGGGGCCCGAGGGTCCCGAGATGTGTCAAAGACATTTTAAAATAAATAATATCTTTATTCAACAAGTAAGTGAGTGACTCATTGTGTTAGTAACAATATTAGACCATCATCATTCATTTTCATTTTTTTTTTATTTTTTTATTTGATCAATGACACCTATGCTAGATGGAACCTGTGTTATAGTAGGTATCTACTTAGTTCTCCAAGTTTGGTAGAGGATAGACTCTTTATTAGGTAAGCTTTTTCATACTTATACACTTGTACACAAGTGCTAATTTAAACTTATTTGCTTACGAAGCAAACAGAATCGCAAAGTATGGTAAATTAAATTCGGCGGCAAACTTGTCCAGTTAATTTTATTAGTTTCTATCACAACGTTATAATTCTATAATAATACAATTAGTAATAGGTGGCTAATTCTGCAGTGCGCCTCCGGCATGGATTAGACCACCCCACCTCAAAACAATTTACAATTTATGTAAATTTCGGCTGCGAATATTTCGGTTTAAACGAAAGTCCAGGTGAAATAAACAAAATAATAAACTAGACTTTCTACAATATGGAGACGACAATAAATGAAAACACTGACAATATACTTATACATAGGAGTATTTTGAAACTATGAAATAAATCCCGACCTAATTGTAGTAATGGACCGACTACGGGTTATTCCAATCTTTGACTAGCTATAGTGAACTAACTATTGGATATATTTCGTTGAATTTTTGTATGCAGACGGGGAACCCAATTAGGTAAACATATACGAAGTTTAATTTAGTGCCGTATCTTCGGCTCCACCTTGTATAACACAATGTGCTCTAAAAATACATATTTGAACATTGTATTCAGTATTCACACGTATCTAACCATTCGACATCTCACGGTTTCGTTTAGCCAATACAGTCAATACAGACCAGAAACCATTATCTTAGAAACCATTTCTCTCCCGAAACAGCGACAAACAAAAGCTAAACACGAAACACAAATACAGCACCAACATAACACGAAATATATAGTTTATCGAATTCCGGACACCGCAATACAATGTGGAAGCCAGCACACATACGCTATTTGTTTTACGAGCGAGGACCTTCGGGAGACTATCTCACTGCTTGAAGACCGCGCTATGTCCCAGAAGCATCGTAGACGAGAATTAATGGAGCTGAGGACCTATTTATCTTGGAATATTTATAACATGCTCGCTGAAAGTAGTATTAGATACTATGGAGCACTTTTACAACGAAAGTTATGTGTAACAAGAGCTTGCAATGAAGTAGTCTACCGTCAAAGGAAGACTCACTTAAGTTGCTATTGATATTTTTAACAACGGAGAAAATCGATGAACTCTTGTAGATTGTATTGGCACAGTGTCGAAAAATGTACCTAGCATTTTCAGAAAAGGTAGATGAAAATAATAAACCGATAGATGATATCCTCATTATGACACTTAAGCCTACCTAATAATCAAAAATTCAATACGCGAATCTAGCACATTGTGCTAAAAAAGCAAAAACTGTAAACTGCAATATCCTCCAAAAACGCAAAGTAGGTAATTACCATAGTAACCGTCGACAAACAACATAACTGTGACATAACACCTTCATTGAAGAACTCACCCAGATCCAGTAAAGTACTTGTACTTAGCGGGTCCGGGGCATAGAGCCGCTGAATCCGATTAACTGGGACGGCGGCGTATAAATATGGATGACTCGATGACGGTGTCAGTGAGAGATCCGGTAATCTCGGATATAGCCGTGACAAGCTCTTTGTTAGTGAACAACTTTGTATAGGTAGGTATACCTAGCTGTTGAGAGATAGAAAATTCAACAGTGATTTGTGGGTTCGTTGTAAGGATTATGGTAAAAACTGAGGACTTAAAACAGAAGCATCGACCGTTACTTTTAAATATAAGTTGCTAAATGTTCTAAACGCTTAGTGCAAAACTGGAGAGTGAACTAATTTCCTTGATAAATTCGGCCATCGAACATCGTTAATCACCATTCCATCATAGAAACTTTCCCTATTAATCTGATAAATATTCGACCGATCGAATTACAGTGAACTATGCTCAAATGAAACCGCCTTCCGAAATGTTCTCACTCGATTCTAAGGAGTAAAATCAAATCCAGTAATCCCAATGAGAGCTTAGCACTAAGAGTACTAAGACCTGTGCAGTGGATAGGATTAGGCGATAGAAACTCATCTAGCCTATTTGTTAGCCCAAATGCTAACGTTTACGAAGCTGCCGACGAGAAAAATAACATCGTCGTAATGTCCAATAGACGCTCAGGGAGTCATTTGTTTTTATTACGCACCGCAGTGACAGAATTCTGTCACAAATAAGTAAATTGCCGAAGAGCATCGTAACTTTTACGCGGATGTTGCTCATCTTCGACGTTTTATATTCCGTATATCTCTCGTTTTATGTCCATGACGTTTTAGAATTCTATATCGTTCACTGCAAATTGAACATTCGAATCGATTTTGTCTTTTTCTTCCTTTTTCGTAACAGTTTATCTTGATAGACAAGAGTATTTGCAATTATAATGAGATCCTATTTCATTAATAGTGTTTCACTGTCTGTCAGTAGGGCAAGTCATTATCTCCTCACCAAATAATTAGGGTAAATATTTTGTTTAGTCTATAGAGTAAAAACCATAGATATAGGATAGAAGATGTGCCCTGTAGTTGTAAATGTATCAGAACTCCATGTCGATAAGACGATCCCACTACCGCGCCACTACTACACATGTAGTTCAGTAAAAGCAATAGATACATAGTCTCGCACACACTTGCAATTCTTATATCAGAACGTACTACACAATCAATATAAACCTTAACTCATCAAACATAGCGTGTATTTGCCATGCACCGTACAACTTACTCACACAAAAACATCTGTCGCTATCGTTGCGCTGTGCAAAAGCCATTTATTTTACATATACGTTAGTGATTGACTAAATCGGAAAGTTATCGATTCTCCCATTTATTATTGTACTAAAAAAAATTGGGGTTCTGAAAATAAAATAAATAAAAAACGATATGTCCAAAAAATATTATATTATAAATCAATAAAAAATAGCAAAAAAAAATTCAGTAAATACATTTTTTTAACATTATATTACATCTTCTCAAGGGTCTTCCAACCGGATTTAAACGTCATCTTTTTATGTCTTCCAACTGGGTTAAAACGGTTGACAAATTGTAAAATTAACTATATAATCGTTGGGTAATTGACATTGTTGTCGATAGCCTACGTTAGGGGATCTGCACAGCCACATCACTAGCTGGCCGCAACCAGCAGCGACCGTACCATGCGATGCACTGCATAAATAAAGTATCGTTTTGTGATCTTTACATTGCTTGTCTAGTCACTTAATGACATACTTAGGCAGTGGTTAAGGAGCAATGTATTTACTGCAAAAATAGTACAGTCGTTGCGATATTTGAAGACAAAATTAACGTAATAAAAGCAAGAAATATGTTACAATTTGTTGTTTTTCATGATTTTAAAGACAAATATAGTAAAATATTTATATTTATATATGGTAAGTGATTCCATGATTTACAAAGTTTTGGTTTTGGCTTCGGTTTTTACTAGAAACCGCTGAACAACACGGCATTCTTATATTTTTTTCACGATCACGGTCAAAAGCGCACTACTTCGCGGAGACGGCCATTTGCCTGGTGCATGATCATTTCGGGCATGCCGTGACGACACAGACACGCCTCCTTGCCACTTCTCCTGTTTTTTACATTTCTAGTCAGTCAGTCAAACAAAAGCATTTCACGTCATTATATAGTTTCTACAAAGAGGTTATGACCTTACTGCATCTAAGCGATATCATCCCAGCTGTGAGTGAATCTATTAGGCACAGACAGACAATCTATTCATCCAGCCAGGCCATGGATATTGTCATGTGATGACAATGACCGCTTATATTACGGACTACACGTGTTAGGAGCGCTACCAATCTAACAACTACATATATTTTAGTATGTCTATATGCAAAACCAGCGTTTTGAGCTCTCTGTAGTTAAATTCATGAACATTGAAGTGATTATTTCCTTTGCTACTAATAATTCCTCCTATCACAGATGCCTTTCTCTTTTTAAGATTGTGCATTATATTAATCAGTGCCTGTAATATGATGTTGAGATAAAAAAAAGATGTAGGTATGATTCTGGATTATTTATTCACACAATCATAATTTATATCAATTATATCAATATAAAGCATGGAAAGAACAAAAAAGCAACGACCATCATCATCTACTTAGCCTTTTCCCAACTATGTTGGGGTCGGCTTCCAGTCTAACCGGATGCAGCTGAATACCAGTATTTTACATGGAGCGACTGCCTATCTGACCTCCACAACCCAGCTACTGGGTAATATGATACCCCTTGCTAAGACTGGTTGTCAGATTTTCGGGCTTCTGACGACCCGTAACGACTGTCAAATCCACGGATAACAGCCGGAACCAAGCGGCTTGCTTTCCGAGGCACGGAGGGGTCTTGATGTAAAGATGGTCACCCATCCACGGACCAACCGCGGCAAGCGTAACTTAAACTGATCGCTCGACACGTGCAGCTGTTATTACTTAGCCAAAAGCCCCTCGAACAAAAAATCAACCAAACTACAAAATTTTGTTCACAATAAAGATGTCCAGAACTCAGGCCGTAGATAGTAGTGAATGTTCTAAGTCTGGGCTCAAAAATGCCAAAGTACAATAATTATATGAAAAGTCAAAACATTTCAATGAAACTAATATAGCTGTACGCAGTGCAGGCACGTTTAAATCAGGCGCCCACACTAATTACTTCGTATTTACAACGTAATTTAGCATTCGCTTAAAATTTGAGCTTTCATTAACAGCGTCGGCCATTTTTCGCGTTTATTTTTAATGGGTCTAACAGCTAGCTAGACTTACTCGAATATTTACGTAGATTATTTGTAGCTATGTTGCCTTGCGTGGTTGTTGTTTTTATGTTACTAGAAGGACATATTATTGGTGATGTTTTTCTGAAAGGTCAGGTGCGTGGTTCTCGCAACCGGCGTGCGATGACTAGCAGTGCGATTCTGTAACCATCTCACCGTGAAAACTTAGGTGAAGTGAGCGTGGAGTGAGCGGTCATTCCAATTAATGCTAAGGGATTGACACTATTGACAGCTCACTCTAATCTCACTTCACCTAACTTTTCACGGTGAGATTCTTACAGAATAGACCGGCAGGACCCTGATTGCGTAACACACTATTAATCACAATCTGAATCATTTCGAAGGATATAGCTTATCCATTGCTTCATATGTTCGAAAAATGTGTCTGCTCCACAACGCAAATAAGGCAATGAATTTCGTTGAACTGTCAAAATGAAACCCATTACAACTGATGTGTGTTACGCAACTACCCCGCAGGACCCTAATTGCGTAACACACTATCAATCACAATCTGAATCATTTTGAAGAAAAATTAAATTTTTCGAACATATAATAATATACCTATGTTTTTAAAATTTGTCTGCGAACAACGTAAATTATGCTATGAATTTTGTTGAACTGTCAAAATGAAAGCTATTGCTACTGTTAGTCTGTTACACAATTATCCCGCAGATGTATGAACGTAAAGCATCAGGAGTATGTAAAGATCGTATCAGGTGGCGTTCTGTTGTTTCTGCTTACCCCCTTGGAAAGCAGTTTTATGTATGTATGTGTATGTTAATAAAAATCAAGCGAGACTTGGCTGCATTCGAAAACTGAGTGGTAGCCCAACTTGGCCTGAGTCCAGTATTGGATTGCGAATTTGCAATATGCAAAGTCGACTATTGATACAGTTTATTTGTGATAGATCTGGCTATACCCTATCCACTTCTATTGATACAATGCAACTTGCAAACTAGTATAATGCATACTAAAGAAATGGAAAGCCGATTTTCCTGATAGTTATCATAACGACGATTTACAAATCTCTGTGGTGTAGGTCCCTACTTATTTCAAATTCGCAGCAACTTTTAAAATATATTTTATCTTCGAGCCTCCCTGCTTCCTTTAAGATACCTTTCATCGTGATCTTATGTAGCAAAATGATGGAGTGGATTTCCCAAAAAGATCCACCTTCATTTTTCCTTTATTAATATATGAATTCATATAAAGACTCACAATAGCCCTGATTGGTGCCTACCGAACAAAAGATTTGGATATTGCTTCGAAATTCAGCAAAACGTTTCCTTTTACGGGGGAAGAATTTTTATAACCTTGTTATTACCATCGAAAAAGTAATTTTAAAATTAAAAAAATGCCTAAACATTTTCCGAGAAAAAAAAATTCATGTATTGTGTCAATTCTGAGATGTTCCAACCGTTCCATTCTAACAAAATTAAAACCCAATTCGTCGCTACTTCCCCTACACTCTTATCTCAAGAAATGTATTTATTTGACTTGTGTGATGTTGACGTGGAATCACGTTCATAATTTCATGTTTAGCGCTCCGGGAAGTTAAAAGAATTTCCGACGAACGTTTCATAGATAACATGAAGCAGGGTGGGTCAATCAAAGCTTATATTTTCATCTCTATGAGATTCTATAGGATACGGAAAAGGGAAATTCCTTATACCGTTATTGAAATCTTTGAAGAAATAGAAAGCTACTCAACTTAGGGCTGATTTTTCTATCGCCGGATAACTTTTATTCGAGGAATAAAATTGACGTTTGACAGTTTTTGTATGAAATATCTGTAAAAATTTCAAAATTATTCCTCGAATAAAGTTATCAGATGATTGAAAAATCAGCCCTTAATGAACTATGATGTCACTGAGCTGTAGATTTTATTGAAATATCACGAATGGAAGACAATGACAGTAGATTTTATTCCGACACAGATTAATAAACAACGCAATACGCCAGCGGAATGACGGCTCTCGAAAAACCGATAGATATGATAGGCAATCACAAATTCAAATCCGAACATAAATTGAATTTCCAATCCAACAATCCTGGCCAATCAAAGTCAAAACATTAAACTTAGTTTGAGTTAAATCTAATCCATCGCTGACAAACGATAACCGTGATAGCAATATATCTTAGAAAGGACGCTGAGGTACCGAAAAGTACTAAATAATAGATGGCCAGAAAAGGTAGACCCGTCGTGCTCTCGAGTCCGAATTAACTTTTAGAAGACTTTTTTAGGTTTGCTCTTAAGAGGAGATGTCACGGTATTCTGGTTTCCGTAAGCGCTCAGTCCTCGGGGGAAGGGGACCCTCTCGGGCACGCACGGTTGCCATGGTAACGGCGTGTTATTGGCTCCCCACAGCGATCGTCAGTGCCTACTTACTGTTGCAACGTTCCGCTCCCGACAATGATATGCCTCCTGTTTATAGACTTGCTAAAGTTGTGACGTCATGGGTTAGGCGGAAATGCTAGTAATTGGGGGAGTATATGATGCTCTTGGCTTTTACGGAAAGATGTACTCTAGAAGATTAGTTTGGCTTTTAAGATCAGCAGTGCGATTCCGTAACCATCTCACCGGGAAAACTTAGGTGAAGTGAGCGTGGAGTGAGCTGTCATTCCAACTAATGCTAGGGATTGACACTATAGACAGCTCACTCTAAGCTCACTTCACCTAACTTTTCACGGTGAGATCTTTACAGAATCGATCGGCAGAAATGGTTTAAAAATTGGAAATCTTGTGTGAAATATAGGAAGATTATATATAGAATATATATATAAAGAAGAAGCTTGTGCGTCAGACACTTGAATTATTTGGATAATGAAAGCCACGATATTAACTTCATGTAGGTACTTTTACAAAAACAGAACCTTTAACAGAAACTTTCCCGCGTATTTTATTAAGACAAACATTCATTGCTTCCTAAAATGTTCTACTCTGAATAATGAGCTGTAAAGTCTTCTATGACTTCCACAACGCCAGAGTCAGTAAGGATGATTACAAAACTTTTAACCCTTACCTACCGAACCACAAGAGATTCGGCAGTTACACCAAGTTTGGCATATACTTACACCAATCCCGTATACAAAGCTTATCAGAATTGTTAATTAAAAAATCCGAACTTTCCTTTACCGTTTGTATGATAGGTAGATAATTAACATTTCCTGGTTCCTGATGTAGTCAGATAATTTTCCAATAGCTATTGATGAAATGATGCGGCTTACCACATAGAAAGAACATAAAGCCAGAAGAAAGAAAATAAATTTATTTAGCAGACTAAGGGCTGATTTTTCCAACGCCAGGTAACTTTTATTCGAGGAATAAAATTGACGTCTGACAGTTTTTGTATGGCAGAACTGTCAAAATTTCAAAATTATTCCATCGATAAAGTAATCTGGCGTTGGCAAAAACAGGCCTGAAAGGCCACTTATTCTGCAAAATAACCTAAACCTTTTCAAAATTACATGGTAGGTACCTAAGTTCTATTTCGGATATATCAACTATGTACTAATTTAACACCTACCCAGTAGAAAACCAGTATACAATGATGTTGTAAAAAGTTAAACTTAGACTTTCGGAGAAGTCACGTCTAAATATGGATCTCATGAATTATAGTTATTTATTAAGACTGTTTCTACGTCAGTTCAATGGCGGGCAGTCTGGTACTTAAATATATTTATATGAGCGTTAGACTATATCATTTTAACTTTTTTGTACGTCATATACATATAACATCTTGAAAAAAAGCGGGTGCAGGTAATAACCACCATCACCACCCTTGATCGTCTGGTAGAGAAAGCCTAAGGCATTAAGTCCGGCTTTGTACCTTTCTGTATGCGAAAAGATTAATAAACTTTCGTTTAGATCCCTGAAGGAAATAGTAAAACAATCTCGACTTTCATAGGAGTTGTTTAGCAACATCCCTGTTAATGACCCATCTAATCAACTTACGTTGACTGATTATTAAATTTCAACTTATTTTAAATCTGTAATCCACATGGGGTACATTACAAAAAGTATTCTCTTCTATCATGACCTCAAACCCAAAAATCGAATGGACGAATCTTATCTTATACGTATAATTCCTTTAAGCAACTGTTATTTAATTTCACCAGTTCATTAACCTTTCTGAATTCGGCACCCCAGTAGAATCTTTATTGTCAGAACAAATTAACGAATTAATAGGCACGTTTTATCTTGAATAACAAAAGTGTGTCACCCATTTCACCAAACGTCGTAGTCAATTTGCAAATTAGGTCAACTAGTGGAACTCACCCCTTCAGTTTAGACATCTTCATTGTCGGTTACGTCCATTGTTCTTTACAGTGCCCTATCATCAAGATGGTTTCTGGGCAAGACTGTGTTAGATGAGGCCTATTCAGATATAATAGGTAGGTATTCAGTTATTATGTTTAGTTTAATAAGGTGATGAAGTGGCAAACTAATTTGATTTCAGTGTAAAAAATAATTCACCCAATTTTCAATTCAACACGATATAACCCAACATCTACAAATAAACACGACACATTATTTTAACCAAAGCGAAATTTTGTTAAAATTGACGCCCAACAAAAACAGCCTTTTGACCCTAACAAATTCACTGTTTCAATAAACTCGGCGAGAATTAACAAAACGTTGCGGTTCTTTGTATTTCAACGCCACACGGAACACGGAAATGTATTCCAGCTCCCTTCCCCGAAACGCGGTGCCCGTTAATAAGCACAGCCACTCAAGATGGTAGCTCTATGTAAATGTGTACCTCTGTTAATTTCCAAGCACTAGACTACATTGTGTCACCGCTCTGAGTGCTTTTCATTAGAGTGCACATTCAGAGGGAAAATGCAATTTCCCCTGCGAGCGCGAATTGTGATTCTAGTGAAGGGAAACTTGTTTTAATTTGTCGATATTATATAATTTTATGCACTCACTAAGAAAATTATTTGCAAAGTATTGCATTTCCTTCTTATTCAAACTTTTTGTTGAATACCTAATCATAATTTCAACATTCACCATACCCCGAAATATACAACTTCTGACCGCAAATCAAGCCCCAACTCCCAAAGCGTTCACTACCCTGACAAATTTCGGAGCTACTTTACAAAGTACTTATATTTCCCTACCAGAACCACCGATATTACCTGTGTGAAAAAATTGTCTGCACTTAAGTTGCGGAGGGGACACCGCGGCACCGCTAGCGCTCCATTGCAAGCTTTTACGCATTCTTGTAATTTATTACGCCGCGCTCACTCCAGCATTTTTCATTGTGGTAATTTCAACGCCCCACCAATGATTGGCTCGAGCACATTTTTTCCACCAGCTCTCAAATTCAATGGTCATTTATTAACTCAAATGCAGCACATGGGAATTGAATAGTGTGAAATTGTGGGGAAAGTCTGGAAATATTTTTAGGAAATGAATGTGGTTGAGCTCAGCACCTTTCGGGTTTGTTAATGTTCTTTAAGAATAACCATCTCCTTGGACTAATTAAATTAAAGTAGGTAGAGCACATGGTGTCATAATCAATAACTTGAATACAATATGCACGCACAATGGTCCACCTGAACCAACGGAACCAGCGGAAACCATACCTTATAACATATAGATATACAATATTAGAGACGAAGAACGAACGAAGATTAGAGATGTGAACGTGACCATCGAAAGGAACAGAGACAATCCTAAATAAGGGAAGGAAGGACATGAATTACGCGCTTGAATAATCAGCATAAAAACCTCTTTTGTTATCAAAGCGATGGGACGACATAGAAAGTGCTAGCACGGAGAGGCAATTGTTGAATAAATATTAAAAAGAAAAATTAAGTTATAAAATGGTGGAGGATTATTGCGTGCACGCTCGTATATTGCGCGTAAGTAAAGAAAGAAGAGAAATTCTTGTATAAAATGAACGCGGCAAATTGGCGTCTTAATATCATTTCCGCTTTCCTCGCTTCCTATGATAGTTGAAGGGACTTTTACATTATTGAATTTCTCATTAGTTTCAACGCAGAGTTATGAATTGAAATGCAAATAGAAAATCATGATGGAATTATTTTCGAAACAACTTTTGTTTCTAACAGTACCTAATCATTTTTTTTTTTTTTTTCAAAATAAAGTTCTGCCGACGGAAGAATGCGCTCTTGACACCTGTCTGTTTGATACAAACGAATATTTGTTTTAAGAATTTGATCTTTATTAGCTACTAGAATTGTCGCACTGACAGGTGTCAGGAACGCATTCTCTCGACGGCCGGACTATAATCAGAAATCAAAGGGAGCTGTGTAAAACTGGAAAATCTCATCAATTTCTGGAGGAATACAAGTATACCGTTACTTTTTCCCAGTCTTGTCGAAAACGTGTGACAAGCCAAATGGTTTTTATGAAGTAACCCACCCCCAGGTCACCTCATAACTGCAACCGCTGCTTTCGCACTTTCAAGCCAATGAAAAAGAGTGATTTATGTTCCGCAAAGCTAATCAAAATCATATCGATCACCAGCTTACACTCCATTTATTTCACTTAGCCAATAATGATTTAGCTTTTAGGTCGGAGAAAATAATTCTTATATAAATTGTGAAAAACTGCGAAATTGAAGAAAAAATTGTGAGCAATTAGGTTTCACATTTTTACCCCAAGCACGTAAATCATAAAGAGAGCAGTGGTGGCCCACAGTGGTAAAGGCAGCAACTTACGAGTTGTAGGGCATGGGTTCAAACCCAGGCAGGCGTTTTATTTGTGTAAACAATTTCTTCACCACTGCTCTCAAAACGGTGAAGGAAAACACCGTGAGGAAACCGGCAGGTCCTTGAAGCAAAAAATCGAAGACTTGTGACATCTACCAACCCGCACTGGTCCCGCGTGGTAGATTATAGCCCACTCCTTCTCGAAGAGAGGAGGCCTGTGTCCCAGCAGTGAGAACATTATAATCTGATTATGCTAAGGTTTCATACCCTAAGCAGGTAAATCTTCACCAGATAAACCATCGTTATTGTCTAGTTTAGTATCTACCTAGTAGCTAAACATGGGTTTCTAAAGGCACTGACTCTAGTTGATATTAATGCACATAATTAAATTAAGGCAAATCTGTCATCTTGAACACGACTGATTTATTGCAGGAATTGTACGTTTGAGCTGTACTTGTTTTGTTAGTCAGTTTTGAGAAATGGTGCACTTGCGGAATGACCGCCTTCGATAGATTAGATACTAAAAGTCTGAAATGCCTAGCGACAGTGCAGTAAGTTAATACATACTGTACACAGCTATATGATGCGGTGTATCCACAGACACAGTTATTTGATACCGATAGATTTAACTAAGTACAACGAGCCGTTACATTTTGTCTTAGATTACCAGCAAAAATCTAAACCTCAAACTGCTCTTAATGGTTTCCGTGTCAATATGTTATGTTCAGTAAAACACACGTCACCGTGAGCTGGCCTAGCGTACTACGGAATTCACAACGGAGTTTCACAAATGGTTTTGTTACCAATGACTTACGTCCTACTGTACTTACTTTAAATATCGTTATACGAAAACGTGTGCTGTTGTGGAAATAAATATGGGACATTCATCTGTAGCAGAACTGACAGCTCCGGACAATCTTACTAGATTAGGGTGTATCGGATACCTTGAAGGCCTGATCTATAACATTCAAATTACTTACGCGCTTATAACATGCATGTTTTGTATCGCCGCAGATGGTCTTGACAGTCGTCTTGAAGGCGGCAGCGGCGCGTGCGATGTTCCCCCTGGTCCGTACAACACTGGCTGGAGAGACAGTGAGCCGCCCAGAGACATCGATGGAGGACTCGATAATCTACACAGAGAAATAAAACCGTTTTAGAATGGAAATCATGGTAAAGAAGAAAATGTTCGAAGAATCATCGCGTTGGGGAACATTCATAGAGCACAGTGCTCACTTTGACTTTACTTTGCTAAGGTAATCGTATCGTACGAATATGAATCTTTTAGCACAGCATAATTAGCCAATGTTCCCACTACTGTGACACAGGCCTCCACTTTTAGAGAGCGTGGGCTGTGATCTACAAAGCGGGCCCAGTGCGGCTTGATAAATTTCACATGTCTTCGAATTTTTGTTTCTAGGACATGCCGGTTTCCTCACGATGTTTTCCATCTCAGTTTTGATAGCAGTGGTGTAACACAAATTAAAGTGCCTATCTGGGTTCGAAGTGTCGAACTTACGACCTACAAGTCCCGGCCGTTACCACTGCTCCAAAATGCGCTAAAATGAATCTTAGGTCTACGATGATAATGTTGACATTCGTATACTACGCTTAAGTCACATTATTAGCACATGGCTACTTAGTAAGGTGAGGCAACGCTATCCTCATCCTCCTCCTACATTGTAATAATTCTAAACTAACATCATAAAGAGGTAAAATTATTTGTTTATATGTTAGTAGATGGTAGGTAATCTCTGGAAACATACTGCCACTGACATGATTACAAAAAATCGTTCACTCATAGAAAGCTACGCTATTGCCAAGTCGGGCTGAAGCTAGTGGATAATAATGAGAGACTTGCAAAAACTTACAAGATTTCGTCATCACAACCGACAGAAACGGTCCACCCGGCTAGACTGGAAGCCGACCCCAACATAGTTGGGAAAAGGTTAAGCAAATGATGAACAGACTGAAAAGGTTTCGTCATCAGAACAGCATGCTACAAAAGAAATAGCAATAAAAGAAAGCCGTACTAGTAATACTACTTAGGGACCGCCAACGAAGAGCATAAAGAGGCATGTAAAGAAACTTTACAATTAACTATACGTAGCTTATTCCCTAAATCCGACAGCGAAATACTAGAACCCAGTAAATCTCTGACAGATCCCGGGATTACTTACTACATCCGTACTAATGTTATTCCGGAACGCTCTGCTGATAAATTGCATTTGTATTTTATTTAATAAGGCATTACTAAGTTGCTGCGTTTGGTATACAGAGCTTATAAAATGCATGAATAAAATATAAAATCGAAACATAACATTCCTAGAGTATTAAGTCCGCCTGTGCAATATGCTTTTGTGCATGAAGAATAAATGATACAATGAGTAGTCCTGAGTCAAGCGAAAATTTGAAACCTAATATTAATTCAGAAGTTTTTACAAACCTTTTTACTTATCACTACATATTATAAAACTAAGTCCTCCGCTGCGTCTGTTTGTTTGGCTGTCTATCTGAACGCGGCACCTATGGCCGGAGTGATTCATGAGGAAGGTTTAGGTGTATATTTCATTAAGGTTTTCCTTAAATTGGCTGAAATATAACGATGATTGTTGAAGATTTTGGAAAAATCATGCCGACTTCCCAGCTTTACTGGCGTGCACCGCGTAAACCAATAGAGTTATACGAAAACAATGTATTACGAAATTAATTCGCAAAAGCTAGTTGGGTCCATGACAGAACACGTTTTCATAACTATGATCATGACATATGAATAACTCAGCTTTACTGAACTTTAAATAAGCATTATGTAAATTGAAATACCTACGATCAGGCAAACCATCTAGTTAATAAAGTACGACTAGGAAATGGCCCGTTAATTATTTAACTTCAGTGGTAACAGTAACAGCGATCGATATTCTTACACCGTTTCACATACATTTGAACGTTTACACGGAAAACATTGAACAGCCAATCCTCATTGTTTATTCACCTTTTTCGTTCGAAAACAATTGACTACTGCCTACCTGCAGGTAATATATTTCGTAAAACAAAAGAAGGTATCTTCGAAATGAGATCTACCACGGAAGTACGTTAACCCTCCTTAGCCCCTCTTCTCTGTCCAAATAACGCAGTGAATTGCCAAATAAACCGGTGTAACTAACCAAATAATACTTCCACTGACCAAATGAAGGCATATTTTGGTAATACTTCCACCCTCATTCTCTCTCCACGGTTATTAAATGAGTAAACCACGTGGACCAATTTTCCTCAAATTTGTAAAAACGTGGATTTTGTTGCCATGGTGATTCGGATTTAAAAAGTCTCAGTCCTTTGTAATTGCTTTGATATTAACATCGGGGTAAGCTTTCATTGGCTTCTCCGTAAACCATTTTTGTAACAATGTTTTTCGAACGAGGGTGGTGTTACTGTTTTCCGGCGGATTCTTCAGGTTTATTTAATTCAATCTGTTGTCCAGTCATTTGCTGGGGTTCTGTTATTTCTGCCAACTACTCGTATCAATCTGCCTTTCAGAAACCTTGGACTAATTTCCCATACAGGGTTAGTCATTGGAAAATGGGAACGAACTGAAATTGTGTGCGTTGTGTTACTCTTGGGCTAGCGTGCCCCTTGGTCCATGTCAATCATTTCACCAATACAACACTATACCTTGTCACAAACATCATCATCATCATCTACCTAGCTTTTTCCCAATTAAGTTAGTGTCGGCTTCCAGTCTAACCGGATGCAGCTGGATACTAGTATTTTACATGGAGCGACTGCCTCTGACCTCCACAACCCAGTTACTAATCAATAACAAAAGTTGAATAACCAAAACAAACCAGAAAAGCCTCGTAACTCCTACAATCTACATCCTTGTTTAAAATTAAAACATTTATCGTATGTTCCAACGCATGGAACACGTGGTTTCGTGTTACCTTATTTGTGGGTAGCTCGCGGTCCTATACAGTTTTTCGATTCCCCGCGGGCCTGTTCAATGTTCATTACGGACACGGTACGAGTATGTACAATGTCCGTGCATAATTCTTTTTCCCTTTGTAGCACGACCAGTCTTTATTATATCAGGAACGCCTATAAATGTGCAATTGAGATTTTCTTTTGTGCCATTTTTAGTAACGTGGCGTTCATTATCGTCATTTGTATTTGCATCTTCATTAATAGGTACTGTGGGATTTTTCTTTATTGCAGACATGCGTTTGTAGTCTGTACAAGAATCATCCTGAATAACTTTTGGCGTTTCAGTAACTCCTGTCCTAATTGATAAAGGAAATAGTTTTCCTCCTTAACAATTACTGCGAAAGATCAAACGACAAGTTGCAGTTTCAAACAAGTTCTCTTCAACATTTCTGAGATAAACGGTCTACGTTATCTGTAGTTGAAGTTTTGTCTGGCGTTACTTCTGCGTTTGCGTTTGTATTCAATAGTGTATCACGAATAGATTTAACGCGAACCCAAAACTCACACTGGACGCTATCTATTTGTAGGAACTACATAAAACGAATACAAATAAACCGAGAAAGGATATCCCATTTATGAACTCGCTTTTAAACGTTTTTCTGGAAACACGAAGAAAGGAAATAGATCAAAGAATGATAAGCGAAGCTGGTAGATTACATACCTGTATAATTTAATTTAAAAGCAGTAACATTTCTTGTTTTACTTATAGAGGGCATAAAACCATATTACATGAAACGTTTATGAAGTTACTCGGCGCAAAACGAATTAGTTTTATGACGTATATCAGAGCGTCATCTACGTCCAATGAACCTGCCTACTCGTACGTGATTTTCCTAGTAAAGGGTCATTAATTATGCATATGACTAGTTTTAGCTTTTACCTTACTTTGCCAGAGTATGAGACTTTCGCTTAAGCTTTACATATAAAAACCACCTGTTTAAATATAAAAAACAGGCAGATAGTACACCTACATACCTAGTCTCCATACATACATACTCAGCCTATAGGTAATATTCCCACTGCTGGGACACAGGCCTCCTCTCTGTGAGAGGGAGTGGGCTGTAATCCATCACGCGGGCCCAGTGCGGGTTGGTAGATATCACATGTCTTCGAATTTTTGGTTCTATTCTCCTAAATAAAATCCAATGAAACAATCTTTAAGAACTGATTAGACTTGACTAGATAATCTAGATGCTGCTACGAGTATGATATCTATTTATTCGAAAACCTTTGATGAAAGCCTTAGAAAAAAAAGAAAGGACAAGAACAAATGTAATACCTTAAAGGTGACTCCAGATGCACTCGATGTGAGGAACAAGACGGTGCCGGTTGATGATGCGACGACGGGTGTGGTGGTAACGGCGGAGGGCTACTGTGCCGGCTCAGTGTCTCTGGAGACACCAGCGCAGCCCCTGCGGATGCCGGGCTCGGCAGAGGCGGAGCGCTACCGCCAGATATCTCGGAGTCTGCGCCCCCGAACGTGGCGCGGGAGACGTGGGAGCCACCCGACATGTTGTTCGCCGGGATTGAGTAGCAGCTACAACAAAAAAGAATATCTTTTAGCATTGTAAAGAGTGCGAGTTGCGATTGACAGGTTCTGGAAAGTCGACTTCACAAACTGGTAGAAGTCGACAATCTTACACCAGGTGGACAAGTAGCCTGGTAATAGTCTCTTTAAATGAGAGTGTCCTGAAACGACCTTTGTAGAAATCATTAAAGATATCGGTCTAGTTGAAAACCAGCATCAGGCACTAGTTGTCCTTTTGTGTTGTATTTTTGTTGTACTGGGCCTATCTGTCGCAGCCGCGAGGCACATTTTCCTGCTAATTCATTCTCACAACGCAATTTACACTTTTTATTTGTTTTCTTTTATATTTCTTTTTTTTTACTTGTAGGTAGTATTTGTTGTATTTTAGTATGTGTTAAATAAATGTATTTTCTTTATTCTTCCTTTTATATCTACTATTCGAGAATTATGTCAAGGGCATCTATTCCGATTTTTACTCTACAGCTAACATATTACCAGGTGCACGCTGTCTCCTAACAGGTCGCTCAGTTAGTTAATGGTGCTCTTGCCACCGTGTCTGAAAGCTGCGCTTGCAACAACAAGACCCAGGAGACCGCTTAATTAGTAATGAGCACCAGGTGGCGTTGTTTGCGTCCGGGAGTGCTGTCCCCGGCTCCCAGGTGCTTTGTATTAAGAAACTATTTTTATGTCATTGTCATTTTAAAATGTGGAACGAGTGAGATTATTTAAATCGAAACTAAAGGCCAATTCCCGTAATTAAAAACCTTCAAAATCTAGTCGCAATCTCTAGATATGTGTATCATTATAAACGATTATTATTAAAATAAACATATATTATATTATATACTATGTAGATGTTGATGACGAGGAAACTATGAACTTTGTCTATATTCACACTCTTTGCATTCACATCAGAGGGGCAATTCTTGTTATTTTAAGAACGTTCACAGTCTGATCTCAGTCTCAATCTGTCAAAAAAACCTCTAATTTCCCTACATTTTGACAAGTTTTTGACATTTGTTTGTCGCTGAGATGAGACTACGACTAGATTTTGAACGTTTTAAATTACGAGAATTGGCCTTCTGAGTAATTTTGTCTTTCAAAATAACGTTATTAGAACAAGTAGAAGTACGCCATATTACGATTGAAAGTTACGGTAACAGTCTGTTATGCATGTAATAATTTCTTCACACCGCCAAGTCTAGCCATTAGCAGTGCTAATGCACTAAACGTTAAGACTTCTTTGTCTCCTCAGAAGGGAAAAAATAGATAAAATCTCAGCTGTCTAGGATGCTAAAAGATTTGATTCAAAACCTTATCTCGTTCCAACTCAAGTGAGTCTGGTTATTTAGAAAAGACTAGCTTTTGCTCGCGGCTTCGCTCGTGTGGATGTCGGAAATATCCCACGGGAACGTACTACCGGTATTTAAAGTACCCTATGTGTTAATCCAGGTTATAAACTATCTGTGTCCCGAATTTCATCCAAATCCGTTCAGCGGTTTTTGCGCCAATCCGGAACATACATACAGACAAACAGTCAAAAATTCTAAAAACTATATTTTCGGAATCAGACTCTTTCCCAAACCTCGTAGCAATTACGTACGTACTTTTTATTTAAAAATATTCAATGTACAATCTTGATTTGACTTCGATTTTGATTGATTTGACAAGTATTTTATTATACAGATTAGTAGGTAGGTAACTACTACTTAAGTACTGAAAATAATTCAAGAATATAGTTTCTTTAATAAAGAAAATTCTCATGACCATAATACAAGCTTCGTTATCCTTAAAGACAACGGCAAATGAGCGGAAAAACTTGTGTTAAGGCAGTCTCATTAAACAATACAAAGTATGTGGAAAGCATTCTAAACTTTACTCTCTTCCTCAAGTACTTGGTTTTAATTAAAGAACATCCTGTCTCCGTTAATTAAAAACTAACTTTTCATGTAACTATGAATGAAACCTAGGGTCGATAGATAGAGAAAATATTATACGTGCAGCACAAGAATATGGCTGGACGCCTTTATAAATTAGAACATGACTGGTTAGTTAGTTTTAGAAAGTTTCAGATACTGAAAATTATAGTTGTGGAAGTACTACGGTCATGTAGCTAGCAAGCAATGAGCTATGAGCTATTTATGAGATTATTCCCGAATAGCAATATAATATTATTTTTTTATCTATGCGAGTATCCTCACGTCCCAAAGTAGTTTTAAGACCATTAGCAATTTCTTGTAGAAGTTTTTTTTAGTAGTATTTTTTTTAAATTATACATTATCATTCAAAAACCAAATTACCATTTGGTATAACTTCAAAAATGCCTCATTAGTTGTTAGCTACATGTCTACAGTACTAACTTACAAAGTAACTTTCAATCTAGAGAGGTTTACATTACTAAAGTAGAGATTTTAAGAAAATAAATTTAAGTTATCACAACTTCTAAACTACTGATTTTCGCGGAACATTATGTTGCGTTTAGGCATGGGTTTCCTACACTAAAAAATGTTTGGACCACTATAAATGAGCCACTCTGTATAACAAATTGTATGTTATAAATCATTTATATCGTAGTAGGGGTAATATACTATTTGAATATGTAGGTAAATAAAGTAAACACCTGTTCCAAGTACATACATTTCAGAGCATCTCCATTCCGCGCGGCGACGTTGCTTACGTCAGCGTAAATGGAGATATAATCCTCCAAATTCATCACCATTACGGTTCGTCGACGCTTACCGTACTCTCAAATATGGGTACGGGAAAATGAGGCAAAAATTGAAAGCCCTCACCGCTCCAATTTCGCAAAGAATCACGCTGACTATGACATTTGGGAGGATAACTTTTACAAGGAGTTATCAAGAGTACGCGAGGATTCCTCCCTAAGTGAGTTATTACTCGGGAAACATTTGAGATACCTGCGCTTGTCTCTGGACGAGATACATGGGTTCAATGAACTTTTGAGTGCAGTTTTCCGCTTTCGTCGGGCGACATTTTGTACCACCTTTTTTATATAAAATTTCAGCATTGCGAAATTGCCTGTGGTGTCAAAGTGTAACTTGTGCTGGAATCTGATTGGTATTGCAGACATTTTTCCCCTGAAACTTTCGAAATTAACTTTTGTCGAAGTCTAGACACTTAGACGAAGTTTCGGCAGGTAAACTGTTGGTATAAATTCCTAATCCCTAGAATGTGTTTTCTTACGAATCGTATGGACAAGATATATCTTAGGTAGGTATAGGGGTATAGGCCAGATATACCTACATCGCGATAGATACAGTATCACTTTTTTTTTTTTTGAGGATGGGAAATCATCAAATGACCCCTCCCGCTCTGGGTGGAGCAGATGGGAGTGTCAGACTCTTACTGACTAAAACCCACCCGTGTTCCTTCCTTAGCCCTTTATGTTCCAGGGCAGCGGTAACCCTTTCGGACGATCCCGCTACCCCGGCAGGCTTCGGCCCTGTCGGGCCCCGTCAACTATGCTGACATCTCTTTGAGGCGCGTGTGGAACACATATGCGCCGACCGGCAAGGGCCTGGTCCTGATCGGACGAAGAGCTACCCATTGCTCTCCGCCCGCAGGCCCGCGCCTACGGTGGCCGGGAGTCGTCACGTCACGCGGCTACCGACGCCCGGAGCGTTTCCCGCGGCGGCTGAGGCGTGAGGTCCTATCCCTCACCCATCCCGCCACCTCCTTCGCTAGCATGACTGCTTCGCAGAAGGAGGTGACTGCCTCCCACTACACAGTACCACTAAAGTGTCATTATAGTTTTCCTTTCTTTTTACTACAAATAATAAATCTGTCTGTATGTTACCTTTTCACGCCTAAACCACTGAACAGATTGCGATAAAATTTGGCAAGGAGATAGATTACATCCTGGAAAGGACATAGATGGTTACTATCCCCTGTGGGATAATTTCCGACATCCACGCGTGCAAAGCCGCGAGCAGAAGCTAATGTTTCCAAAAAGCAGGACAATATAATATTTCAACATTCAGAACAGCCGTATATTTCGTATGAAAAGCACAATCGGAAATATTTCCCATTGCAACTGTATATTAAAATATTATATGCAATAATCGTACATAATATTCGCAAATGGACGCCCTGCCCCAACGTGCCGAGAATCCGATACCGGGAGAGAATACGGCGCAGCTGCACAAGTTCATAGTTTATGAACTTCGATGGCACTTGTACGGAATCTCAATTTCTTCAGACTTCCTATTGTGAAGTTTTGAAGTCATTTTCTTGGCATATGAATATATTAAACGTGCAGTTGGATTGAATTAAGGTCGTCAATTGTAATATTCAAGGTAGTAACTGAACAGAGGGTATGTTAAATAAACATACCTACACCTCCAAATTGTATGTAGATTATTACATTAAATACGCGAGAAAACGCAGAAGTTTAATTAACTTAATCATTCTAAATTGTGTTAAAGAATGTCTCATTATTTACCTGCGTTACGCGGTTTTACTCGCAGTCGCAGTCTCGATCTCGTGGTAACATCGGAATAAAAAGTATGTCCCAACAGGCTATGGTCTACCCATGTGTCAAATTTCATCCAAATCTGTTTAGCCGTTGTAGCATGAAAGCGTAACAAACGAACATACAAAAAATCAAAGTTTCTCTTTATAATAATAAATATATATTTATTTTCCCGATATTCCCACGGGATCGAGACTTATGCGGGTAAAACCGCGGGCGCTGCTAGTTTACAATAAAGTTGAATCTATTATGCTACTGTTTGAATGATTTTTTTTGTAACACCCATGAATCAGAAATCACAAAACAATGAAAGCAGGAAATAGAACTCGAATGGAACAATCGACACTAAAAGGGACAACGAATACGTAATCGGATTAAATAATTCCAAGAAATTTTCGTTCCTGTGCACTGAAAGTGCCACAAATCGAATCACCGTCGGCCGCTGGCTGGAGATGGGGCGCCAGTCGCACATTTCCGCATCCAATATGGCCGCTTTCGATTTCCGGTCCCGTCTCTTGCGTAAACGGTTTACCTCGGATTACATACAGCGTTTATTTTAATCAGACCAATGTTCGCCTCTTGCGCGGGTCACGGGATTAAACCTGTGTCCATCTGGATCGCTTCAAATACGAGCACAATATATGTATGTAAATCAAAATAAATTGCTCGAGTATCAAATATATGCGAGACCATCTGGATTTTTGCGGTAATGCCACAGATAACGATATTTCAGAGGGCTATTGTCGATTCTTTTGTTGTAAGCTCGAATAAAAGCTCCGTGCTTCAGTTGTTTTGTTTACAAAAAAGATATAAAAGCTGAATTTGTGTTTTTTGGCAATTCTTCTATCATAAATCAAAGGTCTATGAATAAAAATCCGGAACTCGTAAAAAACGTTGTTTTATCGTTCGTTCTATTTCTGATTTATCGTGCATTTACTTGGGAAAAAATAAACAATGTGACTTGATCCGAAAAGATTAATTTAACTTATGAACTTACACAAGATAGGTACCATAGACAAGACAGAATCAACCATTTAACGTCCAGAACTGACTCTATAGGACCCCTTTACTGATTACTGATAATCTAAGATGGCCTAAGACTTGTCCTGGTCGCACACGATTCCAACGACACGTCATATACTGAGATCGGTTCCACAGTTAGGACTACACAATATCTACGTAATAAACTATTGTTTCTACCGTATGATGCACCTCAAGGTTCCTTGATGGGTGCGTTGCTTCTTAGCAAACTTCCTCCTTCCTTCTTCTTCTCAAACTTACTTTTTTTTTGCTGATAACATAAAGATATTTTCTGCAATATCATCAGATGTTGACATGAATGATTTTCCTCTCCTAACTACAGGCAAAGCTCATACATACTGGGAGCGAGTAAGTACTTCAATTTTCTTTGTAAAGAGTTTTCATTTGACACCAAAACCTATTTACATATATACTGCACGCACTCGGCTGAACGTTGACTTTTTTAAAAGTGCATAGTGCTTATTTTATATGCATGTGCATGTTCTTTGCTATCGTGCTCGTTAGTAATCCTAAGATTTCTACCACTTATTCTGTTACCCGTAAGAACCTGTAATTGGCTCTATGTCTCATATACAATTATTATCCATCCGTTATATCTGTTGGTTCTCTTATAAATAAATAAATGATAAGGAAAATCAATCCACTACGGCAATAAAGAAAATAATAATACAATAAAGCCATCCTATCCATACAATATTTAGCGAAGATCTCCTCATCAATCACATGGACCGAGGAACAAATTCTTCTCCCGTTACCTATCATCCATAATACTCCTGTTACATCGACTTATATTAATATCAATGCTGTAGACATGATTAAATCTGTTTTTCTTAGCTCCAGGCGGCGAGGGAGGGTTAAGAAAATCGTAGTGATTTTTTATGGGATATGAAAACTGCTTTGTAATCTTGCATTGCTTGCGTTTTGAGGCGAGTTGATTTTGATTTATACGTTCAACCTTTTGACAGGGGTTTTGTTTAGCATGGAGCTGAGTGATAGGTTGGAATATGCATATCATCAATAGATGGGAAATCGAAAAGTCACGGGATACTATGTATCACGCACACTGCTAATGACTCCTGGGATAACACCATCGTAAGACACTCATGTAAGGAGAGACGATCTTCGCAAGCTAGTTTGTTATCTGCATACATGTCATCATCTAGCTATTTCTCAACTATGTTGGGGTCGGCTTCCAGTCTAACCGGATTCAGCTGAATACCTGTATTTTACATGAACCGACTGCCTGTCTGACTTCCATAACCCAGTAACTGGGTAGTAACTAACACGATACACCTTGGTAAGACTGGTTGTCAGACTTTCGGGCTTCTAACTACCCATAACGAAGTGTTATCTGCATACATGTATAATTATAAATTAAACGCTATTCGTTGGTAAGCGCATCACTTGAGAACAGCTGCAATTTGGTTTCTTTTTTAATGTTCGTACTCGTAACAAACCGGTTTTGAGGGAAAGAAAAATTGGAAAAGTTGCCAGGAAAATTTGAAAAACTGAAATTGCTAGATCAGTATTTCTATGAGATTTTGGAACAGAAAGGACAGGATAACATCTATCTGGTCAGCTAGCAGCTAAATAGATGAGTGGCTAAATATAGACCTCAGTGTCGTGAAATTGAAAACATCTTAATGATGATAGAATAAATTGATAGAAGGAAGTAGTTAAACTCTTATGAAAGTAGCCGCAAACTCAATTTGAATTACCTACCAGCCAACGTCCATGTTCTCGACCAAGTTTCTTAATGAAACCGGACGAGATAACCGCAAATCGATCCCATGTAACACGGGAATATTAATGATAGTCGACAGCAACTACCATGGAACTAGGAACGAGGAGAAACTAACTTCTAAATCTCGAGCACTATTATGTCGTCTGGGATGTAAGAAATACGAATTGTATTCTTTAGTCGATATCGATTTCGCTTACTATAAAATCGAAACGGTTTTATTACATGCTAGAAACTGATGTCGTGACTTTCAGACCTTGTGTTCGGCATTTTGCTGAATTCGCTATCGTGTTCAAAGTTTAGTGTGGTGGTTTGGAAGCTGAAGTGATGAAGACATTTCTTTTATCATTATTCTGACTTGCCATAAGTATGTATTAAGTACATACTCACAATAAAGTAATCCCAATCCTAACTAATATTATAAATACGAAAGTAAGTTTGTTTGTTACGCTTTCACGCTAAAACGGCTGAACGGATTTGAATGAAATTTGGCACGCAGATAGACAGACATAGCTACTTTTCATTCTGGATCGCAGACGAAGTCGCAGGTAACAGCTAGTTCAAAATAAAATTATGAACATAGTCTAACAAAAACCATTTTGGTTAAACATTGGTCTACACAACACCTCTACAATGATACAGAAAATTTAAACAGAGCTTGCAAAACAATACGAACAAATAGTTTTAGACTACAATACAAAACTACAGGCACGATTTAAAGTTAAGAGAAACTTTCCTAAAATGGTTTAACAACCGAAAACGAAACAATTTCAGGATGAAATTCGCTACCTACCGCTAACCGGTCGGACAGCTGAAACAGACCGCTTTAAACTTTCACTATCGTTAAATTTTCTACGCTTATCGTTTGGAGGTAAAGATAGAACATAGATACTTCAGATAGGCGATGACACAATGGCGCCGATTCCCTTCTTCGCAAACTAAACTAAATTTAAGTTCAGTGCATCTTTTTCTTTCTATTTCATGAAGAAAAGGACAGAATATAAATATTAGTAGAGAGGGGGAAGGGCAGGCGAATGATATTTACAAAACAAACAATAGGCTATTTTCCTAAAAAAATCTAATTAGTCCGTCAATTAGATTATCAAAAAATATTGAACCCGTATTTTTTCCTTAGTCAATTATATAAAAAATTATGAAAATATCGGCCGTTAAAGTTCCGCGTGACGTCACTTGCTTGCGACACTTTTGCAAACAAGTGACGTCACGACCCCCCACTGCCAAATTTTGACGCGGTTTATCTTTGTCATTTCTTGTTTGATTGACAAAAGAAAAAATACGTGTCCATTATTTTTCGATAATCTAACTGACGGACTAAATATAATTATTATTTTTTTACCCTATTTCATTTAAAATAAAATAATATTCGGTTTACTGCTATGAAAGTTGAAAACGGTTTGTTCTCGACACTTTAGTTGGGTGATTTCGTCAGGTTTCTGTTGAAGTTCCCGATAAACTCGTAGATGCCCTGTAAGTGTTGCTATATTGTTGCAACCCTTCACCACAACGAACTTTACAACTTCCTTTCTGTATTTCATTTTATTGTTACTCAGAAACCTGAAAAGGACCAAACTGTTCGCATGTTCATGTAATTAGTAAAGTTAGAAATTGTTTCTGTAATTTATATAACTGCGGACTTTTATTGTATCTATTGGGCCATTAATCTACAATAGAACAATAAGACTATAACAATAACAAAGATTAATAACGTATCAGAACTGACTAAGTTCTAACCATAAATAAAACTGAATAATGCTATCTACAATCTCGCCCAACTTTCAGCGCCACTACAAATACTATTAAATGCTAGGTGTTTGTACACAGTGTATACTAACACTTTCCCATGTTAAACTGTTATAACAACCACTGCTGAAACATTGAAATCTGCACCTTATCCAGATAAGGGTTTGATTTAATTTTGAGTGGCAACTTTGTAGTGTTAACGATCTGTGAAGTTATTAGGAGTATCGTAGTATACGTTCCCTTTCGTTGGCAAGCTGCCGGGTGGCCGCTGATCAATGAACGTCTGTACAACCAGACTACTTTCACGCTGAGCGTATTTTGAATTTGGAACGCTTTTTACTTTTTAAAGGTTAATGTAATCCGGCCAGGTTCATCAAGTAGATTGTTTATGGAACTCTTTGATGAGTCAGAATATAAAACCTTTTTGGGAGGAACTGTAAACAATATCTAATGAAGGGTTGAGAGTTGTGTACAGTTTGTTTACAAAATCAAAGTGGAGAGCGTATGGATGCCTTACAGGAACGTTGACTATGCTTGATCACACTTGACGGAGTTTGTTTTTAAAGTTTCAAAATGCTTTAGACTTTTCAAATGGATATTCAACGTTTCGTCTAACTGGAATATATTCGCAAATAGGTTTAGCAACAAACGTCGTAAGACCTTAACTGATATCACTGTAGCTAACAATAGAAACAGTACTTCGATGTTATGAAATGACATCAGATACTATCAAAAACCTGTCCAGGTTAAAAAGCACTCCCCAAACACCAACATCAAGTAATAATCCAAACACTCAACACTCGACAAATCCTACAATAAAATTCACAGAGCCCGTGCAAAATAAATATAAAAAAATATATTCGTATAATCCTGAATAAATTGTTAGCAGCACGAGTACGTCTGTTCATATGCACAAAATAGAAGAAGAAGAAAACACCAACCAACGTGTGAAGCGCAGAGAGAGCATTTCACACATTTCACGGCGTTTTTCTATCTGCAACGCAAGGCTGTCTTGTTTATTTCGAAGACAGTACAAAGAGCTGTGTTTTTACTGAAGAAAGTACAAGATAAGCTTTGTGGTGAGAAACAAATGATATCTTAGTGTGTGATTGGAGTGTAGGCTTTGAGTTTTTTTTTTTTTCTAGAGCCCCTTAATTTTTTTTACTTATCATTTATCGCGAATCTTAAACAGCTATTGCCACGATTCTATTTAAATGTATACCTAAATAATCTTCATCATCTGCCTAGCCCTTTCCCGACTATGTTGGGGTCGGCTTCCAGTCTAACCGGACGCAGCTGAATACTAGAATTTACATGGAGCGACTGCCTATTTGACCTCCACAACCCAGTTACTGGGTAATACGATACCCCTTGGTAAGACTGGTTGTCAGACTTTCGGGTTTCTGCAACCAGCAATTTTGCCCTATAGCCAAACCTTATATCTTAAAAAAGCTGGGTAAACTATGTATAAAGGTTTCGGTGGTGATTGATTGTTATGTAAAAGCGTTTGACAATACATTTTGGCTCTATAAGTTTATACAGCAAAAACGACTTATTAGGAATTGATGTAAAGGCTTACTTCGCGACTTTGTATATCTGTTATAATCAGGCGTTATAGCAACCTCCAATGTGACTAGTATAAAACGGTAGAACTCTATAACAGTGTTTACTGTCGCCCTAATGCGCCTGATTTACGCAATAAAGGTTATGAACTAACTATAATGGGTCTTTCATTATAGTAGATATGAAAACTCAAGAATA
Source organism: Apamea epomidion (assembly GCA_947507525.1). Lineage (NCBI taxonomy): Eukaryota > Metazoa > Arthropoda > Insecta > Lepidoptera > Noctuidae > Apamea > Apamea epomidion. Next base: position 13,269,893 of record OX382230.1, on the reverse strand, counting down.
GGGCGATATTGTAATATTGTGGGTTTTTAGATCGTCGTTACAGTACACAGTACTATAGTTGCCGCAATAAGTCTACAACAGAGTTATTTGGTGATATAGCGGAGTTTCAAATTACATTTATGTAGCTTAAATTGTCATATAAAGGTTTTTTAATGCTCGTTATAGTCGAAGTGATAACTTATCACAAATACACTTTTTAGAACAGGATTGTCTTTTTATAACTGTTAAAGCCCCTCTATTACACAATAGTACTATTCCGGAAATCCTTTCTCTTTTAAAACATAATTAATGTATATGAAGGTAGGCTGGCAATACTTTTAAATGATAATTCGGTTTTGTAAAGGCATGTCTATCGCTCTTCTACAACAATATTTACATTTTGATTCAGCTTAATGAATGCGACCACTAATATTTTGTATAAATTACGAAACATGGATTTAGAAGCTTGAAAGAGATTCAAACGCAGTGGGACTTATGGACGAGAAGTGAAAAGACAATATGAGGAAACAACGTCGCACAGGAGAAGCTCAAAAGGAACCTTAATTCCTTGTAATGGTGGTTGTAATCTGTCATATCGAGTGATATAGTAGAGTTCAGAAAGCTGGAAGTATGTTTATAGCTTAAAATTCGTAATTGTTTTAGCAAAAGCTCCATAATTCGAGGGGGCATTCAAATATTGTCGTAAACCCGTACATAGTTTAACAGTAAAATTACAGTCGCACGTCATTTTCCCCGTAAGAGACGAATAATTTAATTACAAAATAATATCTAACTCAACGTTAAATCCTCGTATTCCCTTTTTATTATCTTTTTCTCTTCAAAAACACCGAAACACTGCAGCGGCGTGAACGAATGTAAAATGAATGAATGACAAAAAAGGTATTTTAGTAGCGTAGCGGTGGCTTGTATGTCATCAAATAGAGATTGCGTTACTGTTACATCAACTGTATTAGGCCAAAATTGTCATGCCTGATACCGCTAAGAAGTCATTAAAAACTTAATGGAGATATAATTGAGCCACTTTCTTTGTATGCGCACCGTCTTTGGCCTTTTATTTGACCACCGATTAGTTTTTACAAAACGTTCTATTGGTCTTTTATACAACTAACTTTTTCTGGTTGGGTGACTACCCGTAAAGACTGTCATAATCCACGAATGACAGCTGGGACCAACGGTTTAACGTGCTTTCCGAGGCACGGAGGAGTCTCCGTATATAAAGATGGTCACCCATCCGCAGACCGACCGCGGCAAGCGTAGCTTAACCTGATCGATCGACCAGTGCGGCTGTTATTAAATGTGTAATATTATATAGTTCTAAAATAGGGTACTTATATCACTTTCTCCAGGTCATCTGCTGCCCCTCTGAAAGTCTCAAACGCCCGAGAGGAGGCGTTATGGTCCACGTTGGAGATCTAAAGTGTAGTCTTTTCACACGTTTTGTGGACGAAAATGATTATTTCGCTATTTTGAGTCTACACGTGTCCCAAGTCATCAAGATCGTGACCCATTAGATTAGCGCCCATTTATGCACTAGGTAGTAAGTCTTCTTTGATGGTTCCATTGTATTCGAATAAAGCATACTTAGGCAATCAATGCACATTGCTAACTGCTTCGAACTTGAAGATAATCAATCAATCAACTCAGCCTGTCGCAGTCCACAGCTGGACATAGGCCTCTCCCAGGCTGCGCCACAACACCCTGTCCTCCGCCTTCCGCATCCAGTCTGTCACAGCCACCTTCTTTGGGTCGTCCGTCCATCTAGCTGGGGGGTTCCCTACACTACGCTTCAAGACAATCCTTGCTAGTTTCTAAACGAATATTGGTTCACGTAAACGTCATTTCAACTAAGCCTATTAGATAATAGCTTTTAATTCATACAGTATCCGTTAAACATGCAAACAAAACATTAGTCCTGTTTCTTGTTTATATTTCGTGTGTAGCGTGCTTAACGTGCTTACTTGTTAGTTTATTATTAAACATCACATACACACACATACAATACTTCGGCATCGTTGTTGGAACTATGTACGAGAGGCGCTTTATTATACGTATTTAAACTTTACAAACTTCGTCTGCATAAAGAAAACAAGAAAGTTTAAAAGAAAATGTATAAAGATGAAGTTTTAAAGTTCTTTTTAATATCAGGTAAGTCCTTCCTGTGTTATGAATATTCAAATATACGAAAGGGTCGTCCTGGACCCGGTGAAAACTCTCAGAAGCTTAGAGCCTTTCATCATTCCACTTAAAATCTTAAAGAACCCAATTAAATATAAACGCTTATAAAAGGAAGCGCCTTGCAAAACGGGAAATTTTTGGTTTATGATACAAAATGGACACTCGCTGACGTAAATAAATACCTACCTTCGTGTTGACGGTGCCTGCTCTTTTTCAGGATCATTAACATTTTTTTTGAACTACTATGAGGATGTAATCTGTACCCGCTAATTACTTATATCAGAGGGGCAATTCTCGTAATTTTAAGAACGTTCACAATCTGATTTTAGTCTCAATCTGTCAAAAATACGTCTAATTTCCCTACGTTTTTGACAAGTTTTTGACACGGATTGTCGTCAGTCACAATCTCATCTCAGAGATTGTGACTGGATTTTGAACATATTTAATTACGGGAATAGGCCTTCAGATTGTCAATCGTTAATCCTAATCGGCCCTGCCATCTCTTAGCAGAAATTATCTAAGTGTTAGTAATCAAAACAACTATTTAATCTATACTATGAAATTAACTAATATTCTATTTAATTATTTGCTCATACTGCAACTTTTTTCAAATAAATCTACCTATATCCGTAAGAATATTTAATTTACGAAAATATAGAGAGAAAAACAGCTTCCCTGCGAACACGACACTCTTTGGTAACTTTATCTTTAATAGTTTTTTTTTTAATGAAGTTCTCCCGGCCGGCAACCTGGGTGGGTCCGTTTTGCGACAAAGTTTCCTTAACTTAGCTCAGCCTTGTCTCTTATCCTTTGGGTTGTTGACTCCGTGTCTGCTTTCACGAAATCCCGCCAACAAGTCGTCGATTTGTTGCCTTTTTTGGAGTTTTTGTTCGTTGGTGTTTATACAAAACGGACAATTCTGACACGTTTGTTTATTCATTGCAATGTCTATAGAATTCTGAGCTTTACTTTGTTTTTTTCACTTACTATCAGTCTGATTGAGTGAATGAATAGCACATAAACTGAGTGAATACTCGTAGCACAGAATTGGTGCCCTGAGACAGCGAGGCGGGGTCGCGGCAGACCACGCGACAGATGGCGGGACGAGCTGGATAGGTTCCGACACACCGGAAGGAGGACGCGCGGGCTTGCGAAAGACGGAAGGAGTGGAGGGAGGCCTTTGCCCAGCAGTGGGACAGCGTAGCTAGTAAAAAAAAAAAAAATCAGTATTGTTTTCAAAGCTAAGTCTCTCTCTGTTTTTAGGATTCCGTACTCTAAAAGGAAAAAAACGGAACCCTTATAATGAGATCACTTCGTTGTCCATCTGTCTGTGTGTCTGTCTATCAGTCTTTCAAGACGCTTTTTCTCAGGAAGGCGTTGGGGTATCAAGTTGAAATTATGTAATATCAAATACGTAGGCCTACGGTCCCTAGGATCCCTAAAAAAAACATGTTCCTAAGTTAAGGCAATGAAAAAAAATCGGCTATTTATGCGACATATTTTGATACTCGCAAATAAATCAAAACTTATAAACCCCTTGACTTAGAATTATGAAATTTGGCAAGCAGCAAGGTCTCGTGGCACAAGTAAAGGAAAAAGTCCAAAAATCATCCATTTGTAGATTTTATCACATAGAAAAAAAGCGATTACAAACTTACATTTGCAGTTGGAGAATTGATCATGTTGTTACGTTGTTTTTTTTGTACCTACTACGGGTTGTAATAAGTAAAGTAGCATTTACCTGAAAACATAAGTAGGTAACATTATGAGGTTTCCGAGTAATATATTTCATTGTGGTTTGTACAATTGACTTTGGTCTGCATTTGATTGAAGGACTCATTCCTTCAACTGTATTTCGTCACTGGAATGTTTAGTTGTCACTTTCAAACAATAAATCACTTTTCTAAACCTATTAAACAGGTTTGCACAATAAATTAGATCAAATATTGTAATCAAGTGGACTGTTTACTTTCCCAATGTCATTCAGTGAACGTCAGTTTCTGACAATTAAAGGCATAGATTAATATAGTTAAAGGCGACATCGGGTGGTCGCCGATTCACAGTTGTAGTTTAATCGATATTTTTAACAAATTGATTGCTAACCATTGAAATAATATCGTATGGAGCAATCCCTAATAATTCTCAGCATTCAGTAAAAAATCATAATAAACTAAATAACCGAATACGGAAGTATAATATTTTTTTCTATATAGACTTCTTTCTGGAAACTTCGTTGTCAAATAAATCCCATTTTTAATCAGTGCATTGTCTTTGACTTAATGTGGCCAGGTGTTGTACATTATAAATTTGCCGAATGAATATTCTGGGAGAATTACCCCAATCAGGACAAATTTCGATGTTGGAAATCACGAATAATTGGTTTGTTGCTCTGGATCATGAAGATTCTTATTGTTTCAGCATTTAAACGTCACGTTGGACAGTTGTTAGTGATTTTCAAGAATCAATTGTCTTGCTGTAGTGTTTGATCTTATAATAATTTTACCCGAAATAGGGGAGATTTTCGGAATGCTCCGTCTAGTTCCGGTTTGTGATCGATGACAGGGTGATTGAACCATGGTGATTTCTATTTGCCCGGAAACACGCTAGAGTGATATTAAAAACTTTAAACATGTTTTAAAAGGTAAGGATTTTGTTGTAATGGTGTTAGGAAGCGGCCTGGGAGGCCTTCCCTAGTTTTTAAAAGGATATTGTCGCGATCCATGGATATTTATTACAGGATTCCAAATTGCGCATACGCAGACAACTTTCCAACCAGCGGAGGATCAAGTCAAGTGTTTTCTCCCTGAATCAACCGTGAGTGTTTCGCCCGCTGACTATTACCCTAGATTCCTCAGTGCCAACTTCGGTATTATTATTGTTCCAGGCAACAAGCCCTTGTTGTGGAGTTGATGAACGCCACGTGGGTAATCCTTATTCCTATTTGAAGGCCATGTTAGCCGGCTAATGTTTTAGCCTTCTAGATTTGAAAGCTCGGTCACCTCAAGGAAAGTAAATTAGTTTCCCCTTATATTATTAGGTCTCCGTATTGTCAATTCCAGGAGAGGCACCTCAAGAGATTCGTCTCGCCGCCAGGGTCTAGAGGAGCGTCTGGGGCCTGGACACGAGACCCGTTCCTCGAGTCCGCTCGAAGCCTCTTGCGGAGACGACTGTGCGGCTGTTGGAGTCCGTCTAGCGATAGCACAAGCGGAACAGTTTTTTTTATCCCTTATAATATTTTTTAATAATTTTTAATACGGTTTCTGTAAGAACCCGTTGGTTACCTTAGTCCAGTTTTCAACATTGGAAACCGGTCTTCAAGATAATTTGAATTGAGGATCTTGGGTTCGACATTCTACGTTCATCCAGAAGTAATTGAACACCTTCGTCGGCTCCGGGATCCGGGACTCTTAAAGTCCCTGGCGCCCATTTACTAATTAATAACATACAAATAACTGGAAGGTTATACCTTAAATTTGAAATTTATATTATTTAAATTAAACGTTTAAAACGGAACAGTACTGGGTTTATCTCTAACTCCCCACGACCCTAGCTCTTTCTGCTGAAATTTTAGCTGGCTGGCAATATTAAGAGATAGCTATAGACACCTACCTAATTTGTTAATGATAAGGTAAATTCGTTTTTTAAGGTTCACCGTTTATTGCTTTAGATTTATTTTTATAAATATACGGTGTTTGAGATAGTTTGTTGTTTCCTTATATAGCGATATCAAACCACCTGTCCTTTGGGCTTATTTTAGCTTGCCGTAAGAGGCCACAAATTTTAAATTGTAACAATATCATGACGTAATTCGATATATGGGAGAACATTTTTTACAACTACAATACGGAACCCTTAATTGTGCGTGGTCCGACACGCACTTGGCCGATGTTTTTAAATGTACGTAAGCAATATTATCTCTTCGTTTTTGCATTTTACCGTGTTCAATTAACCATTCACGAGTTAACATAAAACACATAATTAACTAGGCCTTCCAAATTCGCATGTAATACATTATAAATAAATTATCGCTATCACACGTCCACATAGCGTGCAACACTCACATACCATTGCATTTTAAAATTAATCGTCGCCACCCCTGTCAACAGCCCACGACGGGTCAACGACCCAGCCTATTTAGAACGAACAATGTTTATAAAGTTAAAGGAATAGCAGGAAGTAGGGCGAGGGGCAGTGAGAAGCGGTCTTAATCCTCCTTTCAACTGTTTTTGAATTATAACACGTCTGTATCTATCTGTTGTGTAAATCCGTGGGATGTCAGCTTTATAATAGGGTAGCTTGTAAAGTGACGTATTAATGTTTGCGTGTCGGAACTTCGGAAGCTAAAGGCTGAGTGCTGATTACCGCGGTTTGTAAGTGAATCAACTAGGTGACAAGCAGTTCACGTGGATGGCGTAGGCGGGGTTTTGTAGGGCATTGTGGGGGAGTATGGCCTAAATAAGTTGAATATGATTTTTAGGACGTGGTGGACTATCATCGTAAAAAATCGGATCACTTTCTGATATGAAATAAACAAAGGGATTCTAAATTCTGCTAACGCAACAGCGCCGTACATTACCAGCACCATATGGATAAATTTCGAACCTATTTCAACAAACAAAACATAATGTTTTGTCTACCGACCGCAACAAATATGCTGCCATTTGCCCACCAACATAACTTATTATTCAAAACATAGCCAAAGCAAACAGCAAGACTAAACTAACGCCTACTAAAGCACGTAGAATTTCCGTATTACTCCCGTTTATAAGCCGTAAGGCTACAGTACAGGAAAATATTCGAGTAATAACTACAAAATTAGGTTGAAACTCGTTAAAAAGCCAACGGGCGGTGGAACAAACCCTCAGGGAATGGTGCTCACAAAATACACATGCATACTTTTTGGGTGTCGGAACGCACGTTCCATTTTCAAATATTTTGTTTTTCTGGGGACGTAAACATCACTCCGCTGACTTTACTTGCCAGTACGAATGAACTATACAACCTCTTTTGGGGGTTGATTAAAACTTTTTCACAGACAAAAAGCACTATGAACCCAATCCTCTTCGAACATTCATCAAATTGTTTCCATTAGATGTCATACTTTTTCCGAAATTAATCAACATTTTCCTTCTGTGCCTACGGAAGAGGACGGAAATCGATTGTTTGTAGAACAGTTTATTCGCTAATTAATAATGCAAACTTAAGCTACACAGAACAGCCGATCGATGCCACAAACTGTCGTGTTGCGAACAATACGTAGAAGTTGTACAAGTTGCTTTGCACCACAACTGCATAACGATACGAAATATTGAATACAATTTAACTGCGGAAAGGGATGCAAGCAATCCATCATTGCAAGTCAGATTCACTTTGAAAGCGGTGCGAGATTAGATCTCTCCCATTTGTGAATGTGCAAAATGGACAAAAGTACAGCAAGAATTGTGAAACTGGATGGTTTTTTAATGATAATATTGTTTTAGGTAGAAGAAGCAGACTATCTTTTGAGTACTTAACGTGTTTTTTAAGTAGTCTACGAATACATTTCGTAAAAGGAAACGGAGTAAAAGTCTTGTTATCCCCTTTGAACGCAAGTTAACTGCTAACTCCAATGTACCTAAAAAAAAAGGTTGCATGCTTGCCTTATCCTAACCTCCTTACTAACCTTTCAGGCGGAACTGTAACGACCACCGCTTCAGTGCAGGTAACAACGCCATTTTCCGTAATCTTCATCGTAACTATCTCCATCCAATCAAATCACTTTAACATCTAATCCAAAACCTGAACATTGTTATTACTAACAATAATTAATTCTAAATAAACTATTTGATACGACATTTTTCTAACAAAGATCTCAGTGAAAGTTAGAAAGAATCACAGATAGAACGAGAACTATATGAAAAGTACACGCAAATTCGTCGCAAGCGCAATGCAGACTGAATTAGCCGCCGTCGTCCCCAGGGGATTAACTGATCTAACTCGATGATACTCGGCTGGATTGCTGCAATTTCGTGCTGCTATTATTGCAGGCATGAGGGCAGGACACCGGCTCTCCGGCGAAATTAGTAAATAGACACTTGATGGGGCCAAATGGGCAGCGCCCGCGGCGTTCGCCTGATATTGTATCAATTTGTAAACTTCAAGTGGCGGCGTGTTGGTATGATAGATAGGACTGTGGAATGTAAGTACGTCTGTAATCTGTCATTTAGTGCGTGGTTATCTATATTAATATTATAAAGAGGTAAAATTATTACGTAGGACATAACGCTAACGCTAACGCTCTATGAGTCTCATGGTTACTCTCAATAATGAATTTATTAATTTTATTTAATAAACTCAAACTCAAAGCTTTTATTTCAATTAAACCATTTACAGGCACTTTTGAACTGTCAATATAATCATTTGTAATCTTTGGAACTACTGATCTGATTCCGAAAATTCTTACACTAACGGAAAGGTGTGGTAAATATTTCCGAGTGTCATAGGATATTTTATGTTAAAGCAAGAAATTTCACGCGGGCGTTTCGCGTTCAGAAGCTGGTGTGGGAGAAAATTAGTGTTGAGCAAGAAAATATACCAATAATAAATAATAATAATAAATTTATTTATTTCAGGTAAATAACACCCATTCATAGTACACGTATAAACTCACATCAAATAAAATCAGATAAAATTCAAATTAGATAAAATCTTTACATAGTAATAATAATAAATTTATTTACTCAAACTAGTATAGTTATAGTAATACAAACAAAATAGTATAGTTATAGTTTGTGGTTATGGGATAAAAGCTCGCGTAGTCGCCTAAAACATTTGGCTGATGGAGACGCTACCTAATGCAAAGCCAGTAGAACAATATTAAGAACAGCAGGGTAGTTGTGTAACACACTAACAGTCAATGGCTTTCATTGTGACAGTTCAACAACATTTATTGCGTTATTCACGTTGTTGAGGAGACAAAATTTTCGAACTTTTGAAGATTAGGAAAACATCCTTCGAAATTATTCAAATTGAGATTGATAGTGCTTGTTACGCAATCAAGGTACAGCCTTTGCCCTAGAGTCAGCACATTTTCTATTTTTTCCTAACAATACACAATTGGCAAAAAATGTATCGCATAGTGAAGGTTTCAAGTACTTATAGTAGCTATAACATATTTGATTAAAGTAGAGAGGTACCACAGAGATATGTTAAGTTAGCAAATCATCAATCTACCTATGTAAATGGGGAAACTCCAAGACGTATTTGGGACAGTATTTTGCATTTAAATTAAAATTATTCGTTGATATAGGACGAGTCATGTTCCTTTGAAAAGTAAATATAGACTTCTCAAGTATTCCATGAAATCCTCGGTAGTTCAGGTGAATGTTATTCGGGGAATTAGAGTGGGGCAATGAATTTTCAGGAGGTCGTTAGTTATGAAAACCGTGAAATTCTTTGAAAGGTAAGCGAACAGGCGTCAGGTTCACATCGCGGGCAAAGCCTGGATCAGGCGAAAGAAAAGACAGCCTATGCCTACATTGCTATTCTGTAAAAATCTTACCGTGAAAACTTAGGTGAAGTGAGCTGTCATTTCACCCGGAGGCTTACCACCAGCTCTTATAGCATGGCAGAAGTTGAACTGCACTGCTTTTTTGTACTAAATCATAGAACAAAAAAGCAGTGGAGTTCAACTTCTGCCCTGCTACAAGAGCTGGTGGTAAGCCCCCCGATGTTAGGAATTGCCACTATTGACTGCTCACTTCACCTAAGTTTTCACGGTGAGATATTTACAGAATACATCGACTGCAGTGTGTGAAGTCTTGCTGTATTTGTATTGTATTATACTTAAAATAAAATAAGCTGAGGAATTACTCCTGTATCGCGGGTGCATTTTTGTTTGGATGATGATGAAGCGTACGGGTGCTAAAACTTAACATATGTAGTATCATTACTGAAACTTTTACATCTCATAAAAAGCCAAACGTCCTAATAAAATGAGCAAAACACTGAAAACATTAGCTTCATAACAAAAACTCAACTTCTTAACACGTCTAATCGTAAAATCATCCAAAATATCCTCACGTCATCGAAATATTTTAATGACGACCCCAAATCCAAAAACAAATCGGACAAAACCGCATCTCACATACGTCCCGAAGTGTCAAAATTCGCACCCATTCACACACCACGTGACGGAAAAGTTGTCTGATAGTCGAATGTGGTCGAATGTCACATGTCGCATCACGCGACTCGATCGAAGGCCGGTGGGGCCGAGGGGCGGCTGGAGGGAAGTGCTCAGAGGATATTGTCGATTTCAATGCGCCGGAGACAACGCAATCTGTCCGGCTATGCGCACTACATGCAGTTAAGGGCTCGGAAGTAGTGTGGGTTCATGATGTAGAGATGCCAATTATTTTAACACCAGCCTGTTACTGTCCCACTACAGGACAAAGACCTCTTCTCATACAGAGAAGGCACGTGCATTGATCACCACGCTTGATAAGCGGATTGGTGATTTTAGAAGATCGTGGCCGTGTCCGCACTGTGCTACGTGCACAGTGCGGACACGGCCACGATCTTCTTCTTCTTCTTCCTTTACAGTCAAGTTATCGGAAACAAAAGCAGTCAACATAGCTGAAATCGACTTGGGATGTATGTAAGTCCAGGTTTCCACAAGATGTTTTCCTTCGCCGATGTCAGTGATATCTAAGATAACCTTAGGAAGTACATTTGAATTGAAAGTCATTAGTACTTCGTTTTGTCATCGAATTGAATGGATTGGAGTACTTGCGTGCTCTGCTGATCTTTGATTCAGCATCTGTTCATCGCAATGAACTTGCCTTTTGTCGCGAAAAAAAAAAGACAATTTCCACGTTTTTCAGAAACAACTTAAGTTAACCTGTTTTTATCAATCAATGACAAAAAGATCATGTAAATATCTAACATTATAAACTAGTAAAGTACCTACATAGAAGGTAACTCATAAGTCCTATTTCGTGCAAATTCATACATAAAGTCAGGTTCCACGAACATCACAATTTCCTGTAAAATATAGTTTTGTTTTCATATCGTGGAGGGAGATAAGTTACTCGCGCTACAAATCTTATTTATAACGACAGAACTAGATACGGTCGCAGATGCGCGTCTTAAAACGATGACTGTGGCGAACAGTTGGAGGAACCCTATTCTGAAATAGTTTGGAAATAGTTAAGTACTTATTGGTCCTTGTAAGTATAGGTACCTACATTGCTGTTTCTTTGTTTTATCTGTAGTTTTTGCATTCCTTCTAAGTTAATTTCATTGTCAGTCTTTTCGTTTACATCCAAGCTTTTTAATAAAAAAACGAACTACAGAACTTAGGCATTTCCGTTTTGGCACTGACACAGTTGTAAGTCTCTATGGTCAGTAAGTTCTACACTGTTTTAAGTATGACAGGTTGCGAACCCTTTGTCTGTTAGCCATAAGTTACCTTTCCTTTTACAAAATTATCGACATGTAGCACACGGCCATTTAGCAACCGACAATTTTGATTAATTCACAATAGACATAATAGAATATTGGTTACTAGCTTCTGCCTGCGGCTTCGCCCACGTTGATGTCAGAAATCATCCCACGGGAACGTGCTAACGGGACCAAAAGTAGCCTATGTCCTTCCCCAGGATGCCATCTATCTCCTTGCAAATTTTATCTAAATCCGTTCGGTGGTTTAGACGTGAAAAGGTAGGTAACATACATGCAGAGTTCCTTTCGAATTTATAATATTAGTATGGATGTTTAGTCACCTCAATAGCTGCACAAGGTTTTTTTGACGCGTGGCCAAAGTCGGAACTAACGCCGCCATCTTGTTTTTCCAATACTTTTCTAGCACAAACGTTTACCAACAGCGCCCTCCTGTCAACGTCATTCGAGCGCCAAAAAATCTTTGCAACAGTGTTATCAGGTATAACCTTACAGTCCATTCACAGTTACATTACCTCTGATTTTACATCACTGTCAAATTCAAAGTGATCTTTATACTTCTTGTAATAAGTTATGTTGGATTGCTGCTACTGACCAGTCTGTCAAAATGACTATGATCTTTATTCTCGCTATTCTAAGATTGCTATTGGGTTGCTGCTGTCAGCGATGTGAAAGGAAGTAGTTTAGGTTTTTAACACACGGGATTGTCTCCTCTATTCAAATCAGTAATCTTCTCTCGCGATGTCGTACCACACCTCCAGAATAAGTGGTCCATCATGTCAATATATGTTTTATAGAGCTCGTGCATCCTGTTCGGAGGAGGCGACGGTAACTGCCGTGTGCAAGGAAGTGTACAATATAAGAGGATGGTGCTGTTTAGTCTGCCTACGTTTAAATATAGATCGCTGTTTGTCTAGGCATCTGGATTGGTCTTAGTAAAAGGAGGATGGGAACTGTCTTCAGTGTGTCTGAACAGCGTTCAGCACGGATTTGTTTTCCAGGCGTTCAAGTAGCAATCCAAGGGTAAATATTCAACAGTGGACTTATGACACGAGCTAACAAAAAGATGATCAGATGAAATTATACTAAGAACATGTTATTTATAGGAATATTTTAAGCCCTTAATCCCTGTGTATGAGAAAACTAGTACAACATATTCGACAATCCATCAAATATCACAACACCTTTATAATCCTCCTCGATTTATATCCATTACATCAAAAGGAATCCCAAAAGTTACATTTATACATATGTCACTAATACTTTATTGAAAAATACACAAAGGAATACATTCGATATTGACTTTTGTAAATGTGTATTTATCACTGAGTCGTCCCTTAAAGGGCGACAACCGATTTGCTTCGAACTCCTAATCCTTTATACTTACAAAGTCATTTTGGACCCTACTTCTTGAACAACAAGGTTGATAATATTCTATGGGTCTTTTAAAGGACAACTTTGCAAGGTTCGCTTAAATCACATCGTTTAGGAGCGGACGGATGTATTCGTTACGATATAAGTGGATTTGTATCCTACTAATAAATAAATAAAAAATATTTTAAACGTGAAGTTTGGATGGATGGATGGATGGATGGATGTTTGTTACTCTTTCACGCCAAAACTACCGAACGGATTTGGGTGAAACTTGACACACATAAAAAACATAAACAAACTTCCGAAACTTATTCAGGGTGCTTAGGAAGTGAACGTACAAAAAGTCCTGACATCTAGGAGATGAGCCGGAGTGGGGAAGTGGGAAAAAAAAATCGTATACAAAATGAAAACTCATAAAGTTCTCTATAACTTTTATGAATGCTTTTCTTTCGAATTTCCACCCGTTTTCAACCTACACGCTAAGATGTTAACTTTGTAGTTTTATCATTCCTATTGTGTAAACAGTAAACATTGTCCTTCATCTATGTCTATGTATAATTAGAATAATTACAAAACAGAATCGCTTTTCGTGTGACCGCTTTTTTTTTTTTTTTTTTTTTTTCAGGATGGGAAATCATCAAATGACCCCTCCCGCTCTGGGTGGAGCAGAAGGGAGTGTCAGACTCTTACTGACTAAAACCCACCCGTGTTCCTTCCTTAGCCCTTTATGTACCAGGGCAGCGGTAACCCTTTCGGACGATCCCGCTACCCCGGCAGGCTTCGGCCCTGTCGGGCCCCGTCAACTATGCTGACATCTCTTTGAGGCGCACGTGGAACACATACGCGCCGTCCGGCACGGGCCTGGTCCTGATCGGACGGAGAGCTACCCATTGCTCTCCGCCCGCAGGCCCGCGCCTACGGTGGCCGGGAGTCGTCACGCGGCTCCCGACGCCCGGAGCGTCTCCCTCGGCGGCTGAGGCATGAGGATCTCTCCCTCGCCCATCCCGCCACCTCCTTCGCTAGCATGACTGCTTCGCAGAAGGAGGTGACCGCCTCCCACTCCCTCTCGCCCCGGACCATGGCTTGCACCAGGGCCGGGCGCGAGAGGTCGCCGCCGCTGCCGATCGCCTCTACGAGGACACGGCGGTGCTCTGCCCAAGCGGGGCAGACCTCCACCGTATGCTCCACCGCGTCCTCTGGGCGATCCTCGCAGTGGTGACACCCGGGCGTCTCCTCCCGCCTGATTATGTGCAGGAACCTCCCGAAACATCCGTGTCCGGAGAGGACCTGCGTCAGGCGGTAGGTGAGAGCGCCGTGACGCCTCTCTAGCCACTCCTCAAAGAGGGGTCTTACCGCCGCTATCGTGGCGTGCCCTTTCGTGTGACCGCTTGGATCTTCTAAACTCCATAATGGATTTTGACGCGGTTTTCGCTATCATTTAGAGCATTCATTCCGTAAGTCGTATGTGCTCATTATTAATTATTATTAAAAGCTTGTGATGTCCCACTGCAGGGCAAAGGCCTGCCTGGTCTCTTTCCACTTCTCTCTGTGTACAGCTGCTAAAGACCAGTTCTTGTTGCAGGAGTCCTGCTCATCCCGCCATTCATTTATTATTAAAGTGGTCGCTATAAGTATTCCATAAACTATCAATTTAGACTAAAAGACATCCCTTTTAAAGCCCTAATCTATAGTAGTGTTGGATCATAATCCGCAATTTATGCCCGGAGCGTGGGGCAGACGTCTCACGTACGACACACGCTACAACACTAACGCCGTACAACTTAATAAGGCGCTGCACACACGCCGCGCTCGAGATGTCTCCAGGGCCCTCCAGCATACAATGGCTGCCCGACACCCAGGCTGTCTGCACCTACCTCTATATAATGTACTAATGACGGCCTACGAGCTAATTAGGTGTAGCTAGCGCTAATTAGACCAGCGTGTGTCTGATCTTTCGGAATTAATTAATTTTATATTTTGTTCCGTCATTCATTACGTTGAGAGTGGGACGTAACGAGTACTTACTGTGATGCTGTTAATGAGTTTTAAATAATTTTCGTCAATATTCTGAGAGATAATTATGTTCTTAATTATAACGCTTGTATGAAGTATTATAACGCTCGGTATTAAGATGAGAAAAGACCCAAGTTCCAGGTAGAAAAAAAATATTTCCTTATTGCTAGCAGTACTACTTTGTTTGACAAATATAAAAAAATACATATAAAAAAAAAAATAATAATCTCTTTATTTCAGACATTGGTCCATAATATGTGTTAGTAAAAAAACACTATGTTACATTGCAATATTAAAAATCATCAAAAAAATATATATATTTATTACATTTTAAAAATGTAATAATATATGTTTGCGCCCAAACCGATCGATGTAGAAAATCATAGCCATACTTATCACATAAATCATACTCGATATAGAACACATATCAAAATCAAACAAACAAAATAGATGGGAAACTGTTTACGTTATTAATTTGAACCGTGTAACTTAAGAAACCTTTCAAACGATACATTATTCCAACATATTGGTTCTAAAGTAGTTTTCACAACAACAAATGGAGGAGAACCGCTTACATTCGTAGCTCGTATTTCACTTGATTTATTTTTACAGGCGCTAATATATCACAAGGACCAAAATAGACTAGCTTCGAATCTGGTCCTGCGATACGAGTATCATCTCTCTCACACGGTATTCCCTATTTTCTCACAGAAGGTCTGTCAAACACATGTGCGGACAATTAATCAGGTTCACAGGGACGGCTAAGACATCTGCGTGTACCTTTGTCCAAATGTCAATTAGGAATTGGTTACAGACTCGATAAGAGTAGGACCAAGATAAATGAACACTTGCAATAAAAAGCACCTGACTACCGAAGATTTAGGAGACAAAGTGTTCTGCGAAAATCAATCAACGAAGTCTTGTAGAGACAAAACGTGAAAATGAAGGCTCAATTTACATTGCCGCGGAACGAAGTGGAAGCGAGTTTTCGTAGCGATATTATACATTGAAAAATGAACTTTATATCAATTGTCTAACGTACAAACTAGATACGAGCTTGTTACTGCGGGAATTCCCGACAATGCGCGATAATACTCGAGAAGATGCGCGACCTGTGCGGATGAGTGTATCAAATTTGTGCGTTACAGTATTGACATAAAGTTCATTATGCTTTGTACAAAAAACATCGCTTTCATTCTGTTCCACGGCAATATAAATTGAGCCAGAGGAGAATGTCGTTTTTTGCACCGGTTCCGCCCCGCCTGCTCTTTTTTGTTAAACTAAACTTAGAATAAGTTTGAATCGTATCTTTAATTAAATTCTTGTACTTATCACTTTCAATTTATAACGAAAATACGATGAGTTTTTAAATAAAGCACCGGTCCTTTTTAAGTTAGCAGATCTGAAACGTAAGGTTTACAAGATTTCAATGTTAACTAAATGAACTTTGACATTAATCCCGTTTTGTCACCTTTGTGTTCTTCACTTTGCTATGAATAAATATTTTCAAAAGGTATATAAATTTACCTTATCCCGAAGACAAACTTTCGCTTTATAACTCAGAAATATTTACCTAAAACAAACTGTTAAAATATCAAAATTACGATTGAAAAATTAGCCCTAACACTATTTCATGCTCATTTTGGAATTCATTTCCGTTGATCCTGTCAATCATCGGAAATAAATTCTAAAATGAGCATAAGATAGGGTTAGGGCAAATTTTTCAATCGTCATTTTGATATTTTGACAGTTTTGCGCACAAAATCTAGCAAAAATATTTTTTTTCTGTGGATAACAGAAGGCCAATTCTCGTAATTTAAAACATTCAAAATCTAGTCGCAGTCTCATCTCGGCGACAAACAAATGTCAAAAACTTGTCAAAATGTATGGAAATTAGAGGTATTTTTGACAGATTGAGACTGAGATCAGACTGTGAACGTTCTTAAAATTACGTGAATTGCCCCTCTGATCAAAAATAAACGCTTGTTCAAATTATTTGTAAAAATCTACGAAAAATGACAGGTCTTACAAAATAATATGATTTAATTATCTAACCTTTTCTTAACTTCATAAGTTTCGGTTTCGATCTCGGCCGATACTAGAAGAGGAGCCAATCGGCTTTGGCTGAAAATCGTATTTCGGTCGTACACTAATAAAGCTCCATATTTCAGTTGTGGTATTGTAAAATCTATTCATGTTCACAATCCCGATATCGATTAAGTCAATTCCAATTAACTTCAGAAAACGATTAGCATCGGAGCGCAAACGTATCGAAAGCCGAGTGCTATCGACTCTAATGTGAAGTGACATTGATTGCGCCACCAACAATTTAAACCACTAACAGCGTTAGTTTTCGAGATATTAACTGACCACATAAACATTTACGACTTTTCAATTGGTTCACACAAAATGTTTTCAGTGAAGTTCCGATTTATTTATATTATCAATTCGATATGTATGTAGTTTATACAGGAATTGGAAATTGTAGTTGGAATTCATTTTAAAACATTGAACAACTAATTAATGCTACTGTTACTTTTTAAACTTTTTTTTTTCTTTTTTTTTATATCTTTAATCTGAAAAGCTAAACAATGTTTTTCTTTTTTTGCCATTGCCATCTTTCATTCAGAAATACAGGAAACATCATTTTACGTACCGCATGTAGTACGTATGAATATGGCTATATTTCTCCAAAGGGTATACAGCAGGACCCTTAAACTACAAAACTTTATAATTATAATTTTAAAGTTACAATTTACAACTTTGCAACTCTTTCAAGTGTCATATACCACAAAACTCTAAGCCGCTTAGAGTTTTGTGGTATATGACACTATGACACTAAAGGTTTTTCCATTACAATTAGATATGTCGGACATATCTAATTGTAATGGAAAAACCTTACAAATATGTAAATTGTAGTGACAAGTCTAGAATTTTATACATTTGTCATTTCTGAGTTACGCAATATTTTCTAAAACTTAACAATTTTGTAGAATTGTAGACTTGTAAAGTCAGGGCTCAGAAGTGATTTTGCTGTTCATATTCCATGTCCTACGTGTGTATAAAAAAGTCTTGTCAGTTATCAAAAGGGCAATTCTCGTAATTTAAAACGTTCAAAATCTAGTCGCAGTCTCATCTCGGCGACAAACAAATGTCAAAAACTTGTCAAAATGTAGGGAAATTAGACGTATTTTTGACAGATTGAGACTGAGATCAGACTGTGAACGTTCTTAAAATTACGAGAATTGCCCGTCAGCTTTTAAAAGCAAAACGCTGTTTACAAGTTCACACCCCTCCGTTTCTCACAGATTGTAAAGTGTCAACACACAGCCATGTCACGTCGTACTAATTGTTTGTTTAGATTAGCCAGCCCTTAGCCAGCTCTCGTTGAAAGCTGTCAATGAAATAAAAACGAATGGCGGACATAATGGTTCATTAATTTGTTTCTGAATGATTCATAAAGTGTCCATTGCAGTTTCATTTGTATCTGAAAGGCTGCACTCAGTGTAGCGGAAGTAATGAGTTGGTTTGTTTGTTAATTAAGATTTTATTTTCATTTTATAATTATGTTTATGGTATCATATTAAATTGCTAGTGAGGTTTTAGTTGTAAACTGGTTATAATAGAAAAAAAACACAAGTTTGCGTAACAAACTATCAGTAGGAATGGCTTTCATTTTGACAGTTCAACAACATGTTTTTTATTTGTATTTAGTACCTACTAGAAGTAGGATATTATTATTTTAAAAATAACTAACTATGGACAAATAATCAGCTGATGGGGATGGCCTGAAACACAGCTTTTTATTAGCACGTCGCCACAAGTTATAATGCCAGTACCAACGCACCTTTCATAGGTAATTAAAAACGTATAAATTAAACTAGCTTTTATATTAGTATTTAAGCCAATCTGTTAAGAACTTGGTACTACTAAGTATTTATAACTTTGTAATATTTTTTTTTGTTTTCATAGCGTTATTTAAGTTGTGGAGCAGACAATTTTTTCAAATAAATGAAGCAATCGATTAGTAATATTTCTCAAAATGATAGGGTGCTAAAATAGTTTACTTATTCGATAAGGGTGGATATTTTAGAAAATTAATTAAGTAATAAAAAATGTACATCCTTTTAAAATTCACGCACTTAAAACTACCCTACGAAGCGACATAAAATAAAATCAACATAAAAAGCACTTGATCATTTACACTCAACTAACGTTTCAAAAATATCTGCGCTCTCCACCGTGGATTAAATTTTTTTCAAGCACTATTACGAAGCCACTAGTGTCGTACGTAGATGAGTGTGAAAATTGAGAGGAAAAACCTCTGCTTTTATGAAGTACGCGGCGTTAATTATACGGAAACCTGCGACCCATCCAATTTTAGGTAGGAAAATCCTTTGCCCGAAAATTTCAATTTAAATTCGCCGGATTTTTCGGTTATTTGTAGGTCCTATAATGTATGATTATGTTCGTAATCTCTTTAATAACTCCCAAAATACTTTCATTTGTATAATCCATTAAGCGGGTTAGTAATATTTTTCTGAATTTTTATATTAAAATTAGCTTCTGCCCGCGACTTCGCCCGCGTGAAGCAACTTCGTTTTTCCGAAAGAACCTTCTACAAAGTATGAGAACACTTAAAAAAAAGATGGATGAAATCGCTAAAGTCGGTCTCAGGATATGGCGTGACCAAGAGAAATAGGGATTCATTTTTATAAATATAGATTATTTTCTATCTTTCAGCTACACGCTACTATTATTTCTACTTTTTTCAAGAGTGTTCGGACTCATGTCAGAGAGATTAACAATTCCTTTTGCAAATCCCACCAGCAGTGGTGACATATTACAAGTCTGCACAAAAAGCGCAAAAAAGATACCCTGTGATGTTGCTGTGTTTTTTCAGCATGTGGCTTGGTTTTTTCGGTTTCCGTAGTAAAACAAATCCTCACGTATAATTTGTCATGTCCGTCTGTCCGTTCTAGCGGACCTTTCATTCGTCTGCCCGGGATTTATGGTTGACCTTTGAATAACACCGTCCAATGTGTAAATGAAATTCAGAAAATATATGGACATTTTTTAAAAGAATTTATTCTGTAAACGTGTTCTCAAAATTGTACAAATAGGTAAAATGTAATGATAGCATCGTTCGACAGTCGGCATACGTTCCACGTAAATATGTAAATGTGCTTTACACCAGCACAAGTCATGAACTAACTTCCGAATTCAAATATTTATCTGTACTTTTTTTGATACAAAAGTAAACATGATCTTACGTGTAACTCAACGTATGTTATAAATTGAATGGCGCCCCTTTCGACAAAATATCTAAGGCATAGGCTTGCTAGATTCCGGCCCACTGAACATGAAATCAAATGTCTCGTATCGTTCGCATCAAATTCCTTCACATGGCCTCCTAAATTTTACTAGTATGTCTTACACTTTGCATTAGGACAAAAACACTATCACCCTCCTTAACCTTCATCATTATCTATCAACGACCATCTATAGTTCGTAGCTCTTGTTCCATGATTACATATCCTTCCTACTACAATCCTACTAATATTATAAACGCGAAAGTTTTTGAGAATGGAAGGGTATTTGTTACTCTTTCACACAAAAACTCCTGAACAAATTTGGATGAAATTTGCCACATAGATAGTTTACACAACATATAGAATACTTTTTATCCCGATATTCTTACGGGATCGACACTTATGCGGGTGAAACCGCGGAGTGCTGCTAGGACATATTGTATATTTGGTCAAGTTTTTATTTTTCTACTATTTATTAATGTATATATTTCTGTAGGTATGTTTTTCTTGTATATGTAAATGTTACACCACTGATACCTGGGCCCTAATTCACTATGACCACTTAATGATTCCTTACATCGAAACCACATCAATTCCTTAGCTCTTCACGACATCTGCTCTCAACCTCATAGCTAGTGACACGGACCTATTCTGTTGTTCTCTGAGTGAGTTCACAAAGAATGCATTGTTTGTAATAAGTTACAAAATTTAATTATAATAAGGAGTTAGTAATAAGTTAGGATGAGGGTTTAGGTAAATGTACACTATCGCAATAGGTTTCCCTGTAAGGATACATGTAAGTTGGAAATAAATAAATGAAATAAAATAAACGTATTCTCTATGACACAATGAACGAAACCGCGCGAAATGAACGCGAAGTTGTTTAAAAAACCGGCGTGGTTTGAACTGTCAAAATACTACGATTGACAACCGTACGTATTTTGCTCGTGGTAAGATTACGTGGGGAATACCTAATAATTACCATACAGAATTGGGGCCTTGCAGTATTGCGTCTCCTTCTCACTTTAAAACCATCCAAAGGTTGTCTTTAAAAGATCGCTATACCTGAGCGATAAGGCCGCCCATTGTGTCACCCTATGTAAAAAAAAATACATTCATATCTTTAATTTGTATGATGTTCTGATAAAGAGTATTTTATTCTATCCTATTAGGATCCTTAAGACTGATTTCACCAAAGTCAGATATCTTTTATCCGGGGAATAATATTGACGTCTGACAGTTCTAGTGTGGAAAAACTGTCAATAGTTCAAAATGTATTATAAGACTTATTCTAGACATAAAAGTTTGGTAGACGTAAAATTTTGCTATGAACTTTTGCTATGCTGATAAAACAAAATCCCATCGCATCGCCACGACAAATTGAATTGACTAGTTTTAACAATGCCTCAAGAACTCGTCCAATAAATACGGTCGAATCAATTATTAAAATCTGTAGACCAAAACCACTTCAATGCGGACATCTTAGCATCCTCTCCATCTCATTATACGAAGGAATTTAGTATCAAAGGCATTAATGGCATCTTTAAGCGCTTATGAGAATCCCTATGCTCTTAATTACATTCCTTTGTGCAGGTGAATAGCTCAGGTGGGCATCTTTTTTAATTAATCGGTGATATAAAGCATAGGTACGCATAAAAAGTAAATAATTTACAATCTAGTTACCTATATTGTGTTTCTACAAAATGTTTTATTTTATACAAGGTGGGGCGAAAGTAATGTCATAATGTGAATGTGCCATCATCATTTCAGGCCGCAGGAACCCGTTGGATGCGAGAGGCACAGAAGAGAACCGATCGAAGTGAAATGTGCCATAATTTTTGCTAATGGAGTTATAATGTCATTGTGATTTGATGCATGTGTTAGTTGACAGTGCGATGGAGCAATAGATACACACCGTAAGCTAATACACAGTAAGTTTATGCAACGATGGAGGGTTTGAAACACCAAGTGTTCTCCCGTTTTGGCGATTCGAACTGGTCGGCCAGATCGCCAGATCTGACAGCGCCAGACTTCTTTCTTTGGGGCTTTTTGGAATCTCGCGTTTACCACATCAAACCGCAAACCTTGCAAGTCTTGAATTCAAAGCCAACATTGAAACTCAGGAGGTGGTCGTTTGACCGATGTAACTTTTTCAACTAAATGTCATACATTTTACACTTTTAAATAAACTCTCCGTGAAAACAGAGCTAATTTTTTTTCCAACCAAATGGCCGCCAATTCATTACTTTTGCCCCATCTTGTACCATACCACATCAACATTTCCGTCCAAACCCAGTTTTCTGGCTCATTTTGTTTCTGGGTTTTTCACCATGACATGAGCTATTCTCGCGTAATCGAATGGTGATCGTCCCGTGCATGACACATGGTTTGAAAATATCAGCACTTACCAAAGCTAACAGGTCAAGACTCAGAAAATATGAGCGAGTTATCATGAGAGATTTGATAAACCACTCCAGGAATAAACCGACACAAAAGAAAATGCATGAAATCTTAGACGGAAAAACAGTAACCAAACGCATCAAGAACCACAGGATGTGCTACCTCGCACATGTCTACAGGCGCCGCGCACCACATCTGCTGCATGCAGCAATGGAGTACAAGGGCAAAACCAAGAAGGTCGGTCGACCTATCTACACGTGGAACGACAGCCTAAAACAGGATATGAAGTACTTTGACAAGGGAATCGATTTCTGGATGGTTACGGCTGAAGACAAAAACAAGATTAAGATTGCTGCTAGTGAAATATACAAAAAACCGGAAACGGATAGTAGCGAGAACTCCGACGACGCCATCGAAAACAGAAACATCTAACACAACATAATACAGCAGAGCAAGGACATACAAAAAAACCGAGAAAGCAGCAGAACCTCGCCAAAAGATTCACGGCTGAAGCTCGACCTGAAGCACCTGGCCGCGTAGTCTTTAAAAGATAATCCACTAATCCAAGGCTTGCTCTAGGATACATATCCGGTAGGCTCTTAAATCCTACCCTTTCCTACGGGCACGTCTTCCTTACAAAAACCGCGCCCCCCGGTCTACTTCTAGATATGCAATGGTCACTGTAGCACCATGAACATGAGGCTACAGGAGCTAGTGCGAATCTTGGGGTTCATTCGATTAATCGAGTCTGGTCCAACCACGCTGGGATCGGTGCAATTCATTCATTCATTCATGACATGAGCTATTCTCGCGTAGATCATGCCAAAGCAAAGACATTAAATAAATTTAAATATTGACTACCCCGTAATTATTCGAAAGTAATAAAACTGAATTTATTATCTGAGAATACATGATACCAATTTAATGCTCTGATAACTTTAAAACTATTTATATGTAAATTGTCCACACCCAGTCGTTTTAATCAAGTCAGCATAAAATTATTAACATGGTCCTTTGGTCCTGGCCAAGCGCAAAAACCGACCAAGTAAGTAGTATATTCTTCATTTAATCTCCGAAACGGCTGGACCGATTTTTATGAAATTTGGTATGGATATACTTGAACCTGGGGACCCTGGCATTGATTAATTTTTAGTATCGATACCACGCGGGCGAAACCGCAAGCGGAAACTAGTGAGGAATATATCTGGTCAGTTTTTATTAACCTTAAGACACTGTAAAATAAATGTTAGTAAATAAATCCCCACATGAAAAAATGATTGATATCAAAACCATAAAATGTAAGGTTCACAATAAGATTGTTAATTTTTTAATAAAGATTTATTTACGAGTACCTCATCTAGATGAATCAACCAAAAATACCTCTGAGACAGAAGACCACTAGTGTTTTTAAACTGGAGACTAAATCGATCTCCACCGGTCACGTGGAAAGCTCAGATAAGAAAGTGAGACAACATTGACCCAATCGTTCCAACGGGGTGGCACGTGGCTCATTGTGACACCTTATCTATCGAGCCATCTCCAACGGGGGATGTTTCGAACCAATTTGTCGTATCGTCAAATGGGAAAATTCAATTTCAGACGTATTTGCTGCGACCTACTATGGTTGCAAAAATAGCTCACTGATTTTGAAGGTTTTTCTTTCCGTGTGTATAGGGGTGGATGTCGGGTGAAAACGAATGAGGAGTGTCAAATGTCAGTGATATCAAGAGATGGGACAAACAAAATTGGTTGGTGATCCGAACAACGCCTCTGACGCCGCAATAAATGTGGCTATCTACTGGGCCGAAACAGTATGATACTGATGTATCGTCGATGACAAAAAAGAAGTATTTCACAGTCACGTGAATGCATGCAATTAACGCCTTACATCAAACCAAATATAGTTATAACAGCGGTTCTTATAAATACCCGAAAAAGACGCTACTGGACTTACTGACCTATTCTGTAAAAATCTCACCGTGAAAACTTAGGTGAAGTGAACTTCAAGTGAGCTATCAATACTGTCAATCCCTAGCGATCCCTAGCATCAGGTGGAATGACAGGTCACTTCCCCTAAGTTTTCACGGTGAGCTTTTTACAGAGTAGATCGGCTGATGTGGAGGACCAAGTTTGTGAACTGTAATTCATGATGGTGTTATATCAAGGATTTGTCCGGCGACCTAAGAGGTCAGCCTTAGATACCTATGAGCATATTTCTGTTCAAGTTCAATATCCTATTTTAAATTATAAACGTGAGAGTTTGTATGGATGTTTATTACTCTTTCACGCAAAAACTACCCAACGGATTTGGATGAAATTTGGCACACATATGGTTTATAACCAGGATTAAGATATAGAATATTTTTTATCCCAATATTCCCATGGGATCGAAACATATGCGGGTGAAACCGCGGGGCGCAGCTAGTAAAATAATAATTCATTAACAAGAAAAGCGAAGCAATCGCTTACCTAACACAGAATTTCTTGAAAAATATACTTATTACAAGTCACGAAAAAAAAATCAAATTACTTTTAACTAGGCCCAACTTTTCCTGTAAACAAAATATCATCAAGCTTATAAAAGCTATGTTTCTTTATAAATAGCCGATGTTCTAACAATAGAACATTGTCTATATCTCTGTAGGTATTCCGTTTGTGAAACCACTTGTTAAGAATGGCAGAAGTCTCACTTGTGCTTCGATTCCTAAAAGTCGTACGCAGAATTTCTTGGGACGCCACCCAAGTAAGACTCTTTCACTTCGCTTCTTCTACTCTTACTTTCTACGGAATTATGTGAATCGCCATGGATTTGGTAAAATTATCTGCCTTATCAAACTTGTCGAAGGCTGTGAATCTTTAACGCACGCAAGGTATTCTCGTATAGCTTAGCCGCCATGAAAGAAGAAAAAAGCAAGCTTTGCTTTGCATGACCTAGTTTTTTTTTTATTATTACTTTTGATGTCATCCGATAGAGTTGGTCAGATGTGGACATGTTGATTCAACTCCAACTCGTAAAATGGGTGTCAAACAGTTTGGGCAAAAGACCTCTAGAGGCTTAAAAACCTGTTTGTCAAACACAACCTACCTACCTATTACGAGCTTTTTAAAGTTTATGCGGTAAGCCTTCTGCATTAACTTTTCCATGGAGGAACAATGTAGCCAAGTCGTGGGGCGACTCGGTTTCCGCTACATAAAGCCGCGAGAGGGCGCCTCCATCGATCGGTGACGTTGGTTCCGTATTACAAGAATGTTACTCGAATGTGATAAAATGTTAAGGTTTTATTGAGGAGAGATGTGAGATGTGGCAACTGGAATGGAATAAATTAGAATGAAAATATTTGAATAAAATTGTTACACGTGGTTTGTTATTTCACAACACAGGAAATAGGCGGAAATGATTGGATTTTACTAAGACCATCATGTACGAAATATAGCGCAATAATACACTTTCTCTAAGGGAAGTTTAAGCGATGCGAAAACGAAATAAGACAAAACACCTAAACCTCCCGTTATTTATCCACCAAAAATAATACACGAACAGTCCTCCAAACTTAATATAAGCCCAACGGTTCAAGCTCTCGACAAAGCCTTAATCTGTTAAGAAAGTATTAGCATAAACGAGATAGCCTGGCCTGGACGTGAACAATGCAGGCTAACTGTTGCCACCCCTTTGCTTAAATTATACACCAGGCTATGTTATTGTTCACAGCGGTATAGAACCTCTGTGTAGGTTTTGTTGAGGATACCATATTGTTCTTATAATGTAGAATAAATATGAAACAATGTTCATAAAAGTAGGTTTTGTTTTACAGAACAAGATTCTTCAAAACAGCCAAATAATATATTATTATGTAGGTACTCTAGGAAACCCGTGACTTTGTTCACTAAAATATCGCAAATTAGGAATTGAACCTCTTGAAGCCTTTTAAAAGATGATTTTAGCACAGGAGCTCCGAGATAGCCTGTAGAACACACTGCACCTCCCGTCAAAAGGAGGCCATTAATTTGACAAAGGCTAAGAAATAAAAGGAAGATAGGGTGTCGACCAAAGCATGTAGGCGTAGGTACTTATGGGAAAAACTTTAACTGACCTCTCGCATACAAGACGAATACATACTTAAGTGTGACAAATAGAAACCATTACAAACAAGACATTGATGATCAGAATCCTGTTTTTTTTTTTTTTTCAAACAAAAATACGAATAAGTACTCCGTCGGCTTTTGTTTCAAGCAAGAAAAATCTAATAAACGCCACCGCGGCTCCAAAGATACCCATTTCTTAAGAAAGATTTATATGTAAATGATATTACGACGTGACGGGAATTTTGTAATTTTTCTCAAGAAACATCAACGTCACTTGAATGTTAAAAACGGGACGAATTTAAGATAAGTTCAGAAGATTTATTAACGCGTAAAAGAAAACTTGGAACGAAGCGAAAAATTAAATTGAATTAGCGAATCTTTATCACGTCCTCTCTTCTAGCTTCAGCTTATTTAAATTCAAGCGGTCTCTTTCACATGGCCGACTAGATCGAAGGTACTTTTCATAATAATTATTATTTTAAAGGCTACTTGAGGACCGATCAAGTGTTTTGCGTGAGAATTTCTAGACTAATCTAGAATCGCCATCAGTTTATAAACCTAGATTTTCTCACTTTTATCCATCAATCTAGCTAAAATAAAAGCTGATACTATACTTTATTACAGTCATTTAATTATTTCCCGTAATCATTAATCTTTTTGTAACTACAATCACCTCAACATATTTTCATAGCTACGAAAACAGTGCCATTTTATTGATTTTCACACCTGATTGTTTGACCATAGTCGCGACAAATATCATTAACGCATGTATGTTGTGTTCTGTGAATCCAGTCTGGCAAACAAACCACAAATAATTATAATAGGACCGGCACAACACAATTAATTGGTCAGACGATTGGTCGAATATATTTTGTTAATCAAATTGATTTTCTGAGCTGGCTAACCACTCACCATTGAATAATTAAATGCAGTATTTATTTCACACCAGAGTTTACTATATCAAAATAGCTCATTAATGAATAACTTTACTGCTGTGGTTTATGTTGTGTGGTGTGCCGATATTGCAGTACAATATAGATAGAGTAGGTAAACAGCGTCTCAGCGTCGTTACGGGTCGTCAGAAGCCCGAAAGTCTGACAATCAGTCTAACCAAGGGGTACCGTATTACCCAGTAACTGGGTTGTGGAGGTTAGATAGGTAGTCGGTTCATGTAAATACTGGTATTCAACTGCACCTGGATAGACTGGAAGCCGATCCCAATATATTTGGGAAATGGCTAGGCAGAAAGTGATGAGGTACACAGTATCTATCAGCACTAATACAGTCTCGAATACTGAAGTTATTTGGTCATGTCTCGAGGCGGAATAATGACTCCATAGAGCGTCTATTGGTGCGGTTGGAGGCCCTGTTAATGAATGCACCAGACTGTCATCTAACAGAACCAGATGGAGAGAGATCGTGGGGTCGAGCTACGACTACGCCTGCGATTGGACATATACAGGCTGATTTTTTAAAGACCAGCCAAATTTAAGGATGTGGTACAGACCATCAAACTGAACAACTTTCTCCATGGGACAAATAGCGTAATCGCGAAAATTTTATCAACTGTCCCATAGAAAACTTCAATACCTACTCGACCTAAATGTATGGGACGGCTGAATTTTTATTCGCGATTACAGTGTTGGTCCCATGGAGAAAGTTGTTCAGTTTGATGGTCTGTACCACATCCTTAAATTTGGCTGGTCTTTAAAAAATCAGCCTGTATACATCGGAGCCACGGGTAATCTATTAAGAGCGAAACGAAGATGAAGAAGATAGATAGAATACAATATTAGGCCTTATCAGAAGGCTTAACGTCACTCAAAGGGCAATGGAGAAGGCTATGCTTAGAGTTCCCCTACGTGATTGAATCAGAAATGAAGAGATCCGCAGGAGAACCAAGTTTAGTAAGTCTTCGGGCTATGTCGGTTGTCATAGCCCGAAGAATTGCCAAACTAAAATGTGGCCGTGGGGAGGACACATTGCTCGTAGAACAGATGGCCGATGGGGCCGAAAGGTTCTGGAGTGGGGACTGCGTACCGGAAGACATAGCGTTGGAAGGCCTCCCACAAGGTAAACCTTGTGAGTCGCAGGAATCCGCTGGATCCGGGAAGCACAGAACCGGTCGAAATGGAGATGCTTCAGGGAGGCCTATGTCCAGCAGTGGACGTCTTTCGGCTGAAATTATGATGACGAATCAGATGCACACAAAAGCATTGGCACTCTATTGGCGATCTTACTTATCATCTTAATAGCATACCCCCATACTACAACCCTGACATAATAATGCAGTACCCAGCGGCTGAAAACATAAAATAAGCCTAAAGAAACATTTTATTGCACCCACAACTCCACTTTATGTTATCCGTAAACATTTGGTTCCGCGGATAAGTAGATATGGAGAGTTTATGAGAATATAATATTTTATATGAGATATAAATAGGCGACCATAAAACTTGGTATACATTCATTCATGGAAATTATTCAAACGTTTTTTCAGGATTAATAAACTCAAATGGCAGGTTTTCGGAACCGTTCTTTCGTCCATACCTTGACGAGCTTAAGGCGAGGTAAGAAGCCAATAGGCTTTTTCCCTAAAAAAAATCTAATTAGGCCGTCAGTCAGATTATCAAAAAATATTGAACCCGTATTTTTTCTTTTGTCAATTATATAAAAAAATGATGAAGATATCGCCCGTTAAAGTTCCGCGTGACGTCACTCCCAAATTTTGATGCGTTTTATCTTTGTCATTTTTTGTTTGATTGACAAAAGATAAAATACGTGTCCATTATTTTTCGATAATCTAACTAACGGACTAAATATAATTATATTTTTTTTACCCAGGCAACTACCCTATTTTTAGGTAGTTGACAATAGCGCATCGCCGCAACAAATAAGGTTCAAAACAGCGATGCGTTTGATCTTATCATCATCGTCATCTGCCTAGCCTTTCCCACACTATGTTGGAGTCGGCTTCCAGTCTAACTTGATGAAGCTGAATACCGGTATTTTACATGGAGTGACTGCTAAGACTGGTTGTCAGACTTTCAGGCTTCTGACTACCCGTAACGACTGTCAAAGATCTACGAATGACAGCCGGAACCAACGGCTTAATGTGCTTTCCGAGACTAATCGCGGCAAGCGTTGCTTAACCTAATCGATCAGCCTGTGCGCAGTGCGGCTGTTATTATGTAGCCCCTGGCTAAATAATAACAGCCGCACTGCACACAGCGAGCTCTCTGTTCCATCATTCATCATTTCAGCTGAAAGACGTCCACTGCTGGACATAGACCAAGCACCTCCACTTCGACAGGTTCCGTGCTTCTCGCATCCAACGGGTTCCTGCGGCTTTGACAAGGTCATCGGTCCACCTTGTGGGAGGCCTTCCAACGCTACGTCTTCCGGTACGCGGTCGCCACTCCAGAACCTTTCGGCCCCATCGGCCTTCGGTCTCTCTCTGTTAGTTGAATCGAATGACCACCAATAAATGAGTAAGTAATTTTAATTAAATTAAAAAATAAATGCAAGGCTCAGCGGAATATTTTTTTAGGTATTTCTTTAGTTGATTGAATTCCCTTTATTATCATTACATTTATAAAATATTACGCAAAATTTTGAGATTTGTGCGATGAAAAATATTTTTGAGTTCTGTTTTACGATTGCTTTATCATGATACAACATATTTTATCTTTATGAAATATTTTTGAATAAGTCTTTTCTTAAACATTTGACAATACATTCAATTTTTTTCTGGGTTGTAATACGCCTAACTGTGCGACAAAAAACTGAACATTTTACGGTTGGTTGGTTCCTACGTTTGGGAAGCTCTTAAAAAATATAATTATATGAAGTATAATATATAATGCTCCCCGGACAGATTTTTTTTTTTTTTTTTTTTTTTTTTTTTCAGGATGGGAAATCATTAAATGACCCCTCCCGCTCTGGGTGGAGCAGAAGGGAGTGTCAGACTCTTACTGACTAAAACCCACCCGTGTTCCTTCCTTAGCCCTTTATGTACCAGGGCAGCGGTAACCCTTTCGGACGATCCCGCTACTCCCCGGACAGCTTGCGGTCTAGATTCAAGCATTAATTTATGACAACATTAAATTCGCAAAGTCAACGTTACTTAATCTAAGCTGCCGCCTTACAGCCAATGTTTACCGGTAATTACCGAAGTGAAACTCGCGTCAAAAGAAGTCAGCATTACCATACAAGGGACAGTTTCGCCTAGTCATTCGGTATAAATAAATCCCTGCAGTACAATGCTTGATTTACGACGCCTGATAGCCTGTTGAGTACAATATTATGAAGGCGGGCAAACGATGGGGGAGGATTGTACGTAAAGTTAATTTTGAACGTGAGACTACTAAGTTTGCATTGATGGGATCGGAAATAGTGGGCTATAGATCACTTCTTTATTTCCGGCTCGAAGGACCAAAAATATTGAATCTTTAAATATTTTTGGTCCTTCGAACTGTCCCTGTAAATTATGGTCGTAGTTGTGAAAATATACTTAGGTTTTAAAGTAAAGGAGTTGGTCTTGGTGAAAATCGAGATCATATAGATATTTTTAAGTACATTTTGTCATGTAAACTAATATTATAAAGAGATTGATTTTTTGTATGATTGTTTGTTTCGCTTTCACGCTAAAATGTCAGAACGTACTTGGATGAAATTTGGCACATAGATAGACCAAGATTTTGATTAGGACACAGGACACTTTTTATCCCGTTAATCCCGCAGGATGGAGACTTATGCAGCTGAAACCGCGGAGCGCAGCTAGTAATACCTAAAGTCTAGGCATTTGACCTACGTATAGATAAGTACCCAAGATATGACATTGCTTTATCGGTACATAAATATACTTATCTACAAACTTTATTAAAGGAAAGGAACACCGTCCGATGTAGGTGTAGATAGGGAAGAAGGTTTTTTACATGTCTATGGGTGTAACACTTCCTATAAAGTTCTATATAAATAAGTGACGCAACAATAATCTATTTAGATTTGATTCATCAACGATGAGTCAACGAAACCCAAATTTACACTCACTCCCGTTACGGTTGCCATGCGTCAGCCATTTTTGTCGCTTAGTTATAAAACACACGTGCTCAAGCACATTTAATTTATACCAATGTAACATTACTAACGTTGAAGTAAGGTACATACAGACGCTAGCACATCAAACTACTACAAACTGTCAAATTTCTTTAATAGATTTTCAACTTTATCACTAAAGCATTAACGTTCAAGGTTGGTTGGAATTTTTTTACAGTTTCGGGTAGTTTGACCTGCTGGCGTCTGTACATATTTTATATACAACTAGCTTCTGCCCGCGACTTCGGCCGCGTGAAATATCTTGTTCCCTCGACCCACCCCTCGCATAGCATTGCATGCCCGCGCCATTACTTCATTTTCGCTTAGCATTATTTCTAACTTTTTGCTCGGCTCCTAAGAGACCTAGCGTGATGTTAAATAGCCTATAGCGTCCCATAAAAAATGGGCTATCAAATTCAAAAAGATAGTAAACAACGATGTTAAACGTCCACATTTCAACGTAAACGTCTTGACAACGATGTCTAAATATAAAAACATCCCACTCTATAAAGAAAGATAAAGCCGTTCTTAAATGTCAGAGGTCAACTATCATAAAAACAAGATATTAAAACAGCATCCGGAGTACTTCTCGCCTTGCCTCACCTAAGAAAAAAATCATTGATAGCCCAAAAGTATTTCACAGCATGAAAATATTTCTGCTTTTTCCATCGACTCGAAAAGAGGAATACGGATGAAAATAATGTAATGTACTGCAAAGGTTGTCAGCTAAAGTCGACCTTGTGTAGTCAAGGCTGGTAGTAAAATAACTGGTTGCATCAAGTTTAGAATGAGCTTTCAAATTTTTGTCTTAGGTGGTGGAAACCAGTGATATTACAGACGCGTTCATATAAAAGCGTTTGTTTGAAATAAATACAGTAATTAAGACGTTGTATCAATTTAACGCCCCACACTATACCTACTCATTACTTTACCTACTACACTTGATATGGATCTCCATTTCATCACCTGTCACGTTAAACTGGGTACTCTGTACGTTAACCCTTTCAACGCCGCGCACTCCCAGCTTCTAGTAATCTGTCAGAAGCCAGGCTTCAGCTTTGTGTGTAATGGAAATTTAATCGTAATTGAATGCACGTTACCATTTATCTGCCAGTCAGCTTGTATTACCGTGACTTCTAATATGATTTAGACAAATCGCTTTTGAATGGGAACGACGTGTGTGTTTTCGTAAGTACGAGCTTAAAGTTACATATCGTGTCTGATCGAATAAGTTTGATGTGATGTCTTAATTATCTAAATTGAAGCATTTCAGCTGACGTAACGATGACGTGTTTATGTTTATGATGTGTGTTTTGTGTGTAATGTTAATTTTTAATATGCTAGAAAGAATTAAAAACGAAGAAACTGACATCAAACGTAAAAGGTGGAATTAATATGATCAGACCGAAACCAACCCAATTAGAATAGAAATTACAAACATATTCAATTTATTCAGAGATAAATAAGCCTGTGAGGCCTACATTTGGTTTTATATCTATTTATCCGCAGCATCTCGCAAACGACGAGCCGACGAAATTTGAATAATCACGACGGCAGCAGCTGTGCAAGCTACGACCAAGAATATCGTTTTATGGTACGCTGAGCTATGGTAAGATGGAGTCGGAATCCTAATGCGAGTGTAGATTGTAATGCCCACGTTCGTGTGACAGAATTCTGCTTTTAATTTGAAGCTTAATTTCTGGGTTGAAACTGGGCGGAGTTGGAATTCAAATGGCGGAGAAGGGTTGGATTAAATGATACAAAAACTTGATTGACGGTTCACATTACCAATTTACATTTATACATGTACTAGCAACCCGCCCCTGCCTTGCAGGGTTTTTACGACTTGACAAAACATCGAGATTTCATTATTATATGTTTGTTCCATACTAAAGAATTATATACATAAGCCTTCCGGAATAAATTGTCAAAATGATGTTGAAATCCGCATCAAATTCCGTCGCGTAGTTTAAAAGAACAACGCGGTTACACATACAGACACGACAAGTGACTTTAATTTATAATATGGATAGAAGAGTTGGGTAGAAAACTATGTTACGAATAGTTTATAATATATCCAGAAGGCAAGTATACTGCGTAGCCACTTAGAAGCAACATAGAACATACGGATATGTCTGGTCATCTGCATTGCCTGAAGCATGGAATATCTATCTATACCCAGCCATATAAAGAACCCAGCAACACAGAACACATTACCAGCGGGAACTCCATTTCAAAAGGAAAGCATAAGGCATCTGCTACATAAACGATTCATTTTTAATGCTGTCCAATAAAACGTCCAATATTAGGTAGATATGTCTTGTCGGTGCAGTAGCAGCTGTTGCGATGTGTTCCGTCGTCTGCCGTCCTCCGGTGAGCCCCAGGCTTTGCTCGGGACGTTATCACTAAATAATGAGATAAAGAAGGTACACTATTTGCAAATCTGGCAGCCTCTGATGGGCATGGTTTAGATTATAAACCAGCTGTACCGGTTAAAGGAAACAATCGGATTATCACTGCCTTGTTGCTAGACGGCAAGACCGCATTCTAATTGCTAACCAGTAAGATCTACACAGTCCGCGATAGACCGAGTAGCATGGTAATTTGGGAGACGCCATGCAGATCAGTACCTTGCAAGACGTAGAGCTGGAAATGTTGATGAAGGGGAAAGGACCAAAACAAGCCGCAATTCACGCATTATTTAAAGTGGTCCTTCTGAACTTATATATTTTAGGACCATTATGATCCGGAATAATACTCAACGCTTCCCTCGACAACCATAGGACCGCACATTTGAGAACTTTCGGCTATTTGGGTGCCGTGTTAAATGAAACAAATGAGATATATGATGCGGTCACGGTACTGCAGCAAACTTAGTTCTCGCTACTTTGGCTAAAGTTGGCTTTATTAGCTAAGTTAGAACATTTACGCGAATGTCTTGTTTTGCTATTTTGTATATTATTCATCTTACAAGTAGGCTCTTGTGTAACTACAAAGTACATAACATTAAATTTATGTTGTTCGTACTTTTTCGTCCTAACCATGTTTATATTTTGTTAAGAAGCCTGTGGATTTTGTACCGTTCTCAAAACAACTTTTCTTCAACGAAAACGTAAGAAAATACAAGAGCGATGACCAAAAACTTATAGTTTGTGAACAACTTGCCTCCCCTAAGTTAACTTCGGCGACGCGCAACGTATCGTGCAATGATTGAGATTCATTTGGTGGATTTTCTTTTTTGCTGAATAAGGAAAAGGTGGAAAAAAGATTGAGGGACTCGAATGTGTTTTTGTGGATCCTCTGCTTATGGGACACAGAGGAGTTTATAGATTATCGTCGAGTAAATTACATCGTTTTTATTATATGTTTTGGTTGACAGCTCGCTAAGGAAACCTGTATGACCAAATTGTATTAAAATCTCAAAGTTTATCCTTATATTTACCGAAAAGCCGCCGAATGAATCCCTAAAGTATTGTACGCCATAAATAACTTTCTTTCCAGTTGACCTGGGACATCAAAAACAGACCTTTAGCGGTTCTTTCGTCCCACGCAAATCGTAAAAGTCACTCGAGGGAATCGTTTCTATTCCTTAATAGTAAATAGAACATAGATAGGCTGTATTGTTCGGCATAGTCATTTTAGCTGGTTAAAGTCGAGCTGTTTTGCCCTAAAATTCGACTCCTGATATTTAGTTCACCCGAAATTAGACCTTATTTCAATTTGAGCAGCCCGAACCAACCCTGCTTTTCCACACCACACGAGACGTATATCAAAAGCAAACATCGTCAACCTGTCTTCAGAAAATTAAACACATTAATAATATGTTGTAGCCTTGCAGCCTTGCAGGCTACAGAGCGGCAGCGTGGCGGTCTACCGCGGCCGTCTGCTAAGCTAGCATGCTCATAATAAAAGCTCATTTTATGCTAATATCGGCGCAGGTGGCGGCAACTATTTGTGCAATTTGAGCAGTCCAAAGTGCGGAAGGCAAATAACTGCTAAATATTCATGCTGCCGTAATGCTGTTGGGTTCAGCAGTTTTTAATGAAGGTGAGTTTGTGGTATGGACAATTAGGGCGGCTGGAAGTTTGCGATTTCTTAATAGCATGGTAAGTGCTGCCTACTTACAAATGCAGGGTTGGGAACTTTGTGAAATGAAATACTGCTAAAACTAGTAGGTATAGTTTCTCTAGAATTCGAATACTTTCCTGCTTAAACTCAATTCTGAGAGCCAGTCAGTCGGCATTTACCTGAAAGCATTGTAGAAATGAACAAAAGCTCATTTTTATATAACCAATAAAATAATACCTACATTTAACTGGACACGTTCCTCTCACACATGTGACCAAGGAACGGAACGGCGAATATGCGTAACTAAACGCATCGCAAAAACAAAAGGAAAACCTATAGGGTTTCACATAACAAGCGCCGGACCGCAATAAAACACCTGCAATCCCGAGCTTCTTTCTTTTAACGTCTAACCTTCCTCCCCGCCCCCCTCAACACCCCCACTTCCCCTACTTCCTAGCGTGTCGCGTAAACAGGGGAAATTTGAACAAAGAAAATACAGGAGCAATTTGCAAGGTTCCACGACAATACGAAATTTTGCGCAGTAGTTGTTCCAAAGTTGACTACAATAATTATTCTTGTACACAACGCGGAATTAGCTTGTCATGTAAATTAACCAGTTCTCCCACTGACTGATTATAAAGCTCGGGTTTCGCCTTCCAATTTAGTCGGCGATACGGTGAAATGGATCGGAGTGAAAAAGCTGACGGAGCAAATTGCCCGTATTGCACGTATGCTGAATTGAATTGATTGTGTCTGGTATATGTACATATCCACGTGTATAAGTCCATAGGCCCTGTAATTTGGTCATTTTAATTGTCGTAAGAGTACTTACGTCAATTTTTGAACTAAATCTGGTAATTTGCACAAATGATAAGGAACAGAAGCCTCTTATAGTGCTAATTAGATAAAGGCTTTACCTACCTGCATGACATAAGTAAATATTACGAATTCTGAATGTGTTAATGAGATATAGTAATAAAGTTGATTATTAAGACTGTCAATCAAGCTTTCAGAATGTGCACAATTCTCTAGGTACCTACAATCTACATATTGCGAAACTTGCTCTTGCCTCATTGATTCCAAAATCCTTAGTGTCTAGACTACCTAAAACCCTTACAACGATATGCACCTCTAATTAAACCCAGTATGTAACTCATATCAAACGGCAGCCGTAACGAGGTGATTTAAAGCGCACTCATCGGCACGGACCGCCGTAAAATTAGTCGCACGTCGCGCGCTCAAGTGTTTGTCGCGCGGATATTGACAATGCTGTACCTATCGGCGGATACATGTGTCGGTAATTGAATGTTCAACGTTATTTGATGTTACGTAGGTACTAGTGCAGAAAAGAGAATAAGGGAATGAGGGTACCACATATAACTGAAAGCCGAAAAGATTTGAGTCGGAAATACGTTTAGTCGGTGTTAGAGTACAAAAGATAATCTTGCGTATATAATTTCGGAACACACTATCACTTCATTTTGACAGTTCAATTACATGCATTGCGTGATTTACCTACGTTGTTTAGCTGACTTTTTCGACCATGTGAAGCAATGGATTACCAATAGCCTTTAAAATGATTCAGATTGAGATTGATTGCGTGTGACGCTGCAATTACGGTGTTGGATAATGCTGTGAAAAATCTTGCAAGCTAATCTCATCTTATTGAATACTATATACTAGATCGCTTAAAGGTAGGTGATGCACTACCGGAAAATCTCCCAAATACTTGATATAAAATGATAGTTTTCCACATAACAAAGCAAGCGGATGTGAAGTTAGTTGCACGTCGTCAAGTGTTTGTCGCGCGGATATTGACAATGCTGTGCCTATTGACGGATACATGTGTTGCTAATTGAATGTTGAACCATGTTTGATAATAGCATATACAATCTTTGACTGTGGCAGCATGTAGACAGACGAGGAAATAAAGCTTGTCAATATGAACCTATCCACCTTTTTAAAAATGTACAAAAATGGATTTAACCTCAAAGATGCAGTGGAAACTCTTGGGAGCTCTTATTTTGAAATGGTGTTTAAGCTGCTAAATTGTACTGACAGTGTGCACTGAAAAACAAAAAAGCTCACATTCACGGGTCGTTTGTATTTCCTAGACCTATGTATTAAAACCGTCAGAACTCTGCGACATCTATTTGCCATCCTTTGTCTACCACAAAAACTGTACCATACAAACAAAGTCAGTTGCAATTCCAAAACTACCGTCCTTGTTTTACGTCGTGCACTTTTTAAAACTGTTGTGCCTTATCTACGAGTAGAACGAAAGCTTACAAACAAAATAGAGTACCTACTTTATGTTTCGAGCCATAACAAAGGCCCATTGCTCGGTGCCTGTCCATATGTCACTGCGCTGTGACTGGTTAACAAAATGAAAAAAATACTTTAGAGCCTGACTCCAATATCAGTCAATTACTTACTCCGTGTATGTATGTAAGTAGAACGGTCAGTTACGAGATGTTTCTTGTTGTGTTCAGCACATTTGCGCTCTACATATTGGAATTCAAAAGTCACACGTAAGTAATATTTCAATACCTAAAGCATATATTAGAAATCATCTCTTTGCTCTCTAAAACGAAGAATCCTTTCATAACATACTCATACCTCTATAAGGAAATCTTTTCGCTTCAGACACATGTTGTCATAAATAGAAAACTTCACATCACATATTCTCCGAATCCGTTAAGTCATCAGAATCCCAACGTTATGTACTCTTGCTTTACAAAGAAATCCAACATCTGGTTCTATCCAACCAAAGTTCATAGACTTTCGGAATATCGAGAAGGAACTTTGTTCTGATATAAAACTTCGCCATGATAAATCACCTTTTCAAAGTGACAAAGATCGAACATTAAAACCGACAACTCAGCAAGTTTTCTGCTGATTACAAACTTAAATTTTATGGACTCGGCGTTTCCACAGACCATTTGCATGTAAGTAAACTAATTACCATAAACTATAAACTGGCAGTTGAAAACAGTTTCATGCGGGTGAAGCCGCAAATAGAGACTAGCGAACTGCGGACGGTACTATTAGTAGACGGTACACCACAAACAGTAACGAACCGTCACTAACAAGTTTGTAAAAGGCGGAATAATCGTTTAGACTACTGTAGCCAAATGCCTTAGTTAGCTACATTTCACCACCCATTGCTTCTTTTGCATGAAAACGTTTTATGAAAGCTGAAAGTAATCCTCAATGTATAGAACAAATACTGGTTTTATACATGAGTTATGTATGACACAGTTCCAACGAGCCGCGAATCTGACTGTTCGCGTATAGTCAATGACTGGAATATCATCAATGCAGGGATCAGACGAGTGACGGGGTAACTGACAACTGTTTGGCTTGTTGTGGTTAACCGGTGTGTTGGCTAGTAAACTCGGAATTACTACTGTGTGGCTAGTGTGAGTTATAGTCGAGTTTATTTGACGCATATTGTTGCGGTTGGTGTGTATTATGTTTAGATAACTGAATACCCTGTTTCGTAAAATGATGGTAGAGCAAGTTTTACACAGAGTACGGTTTACAAAATAGTATGACATAATGACCACATTTCAGAATTACCTCAAAATCCTATGCCTCCTTTTTATCCGAGATTCCTAAAAGGTCATACGATACGTTCAAAGAAGACTATCTATGTATATGTCGCAGCCAACTGGTTTAATTAGCCGTTTAGTTAACCGCCTAGCCTTTTAACTAAACGGCGGCCGTCAACGAACGGTCTGAATGATATTCAATAAATAATAGTTAAAGTTGGAACTGTAACCAATCACGTGCGAGCCGAATTGGTCGCAGTAACTAAGCCAGGGCACCCCGACCAAATGGGTTTAAATTTAAATTAGAACTGTGATCAGCCGAGAGAGCGAAGCGAAGCGAGCACTACTTCCAAAGGCCAGGCGGTTGACTAAACGGCTAATTTAACCAGTTGGCTGCGACATACACCGTTAAATATTGATCGTTTTAATTTTTAAAAGGGGTTAAAAAAAAATCAGTTGATCCATACATTATGTCGAGTTATGCGAACATAAATCTATGGATCAACTGATTTTTTTTTTCACGCTTTCAGGGTTGGTCCCGTAGTTATAGTTGTTCATAATGATGAGTACAATGGCCCCTTTTAAGGATTAAAACGATCAAAATTTAACGGTGTATATATATATCTGGATGAAATGTAAATTATCTGAGAATAGGAATTCAAGTACCTACCCAACTTTTTTCTTATTGTAACTATTTTGTTATTGATTCTGTCATTAAGAGGCTTTGCATTGTGTACACATAGACGTGGAATAGGAAAATCTTCTGTTACAGGTATCTCCATACTTAAAAGAAGACCGCTAAATATATTTAGTAAAACCTGTTTACGAAATAAATAAACTTATAAAACAATAAACTTATCCATAACGTATCCATCAATATGCACTTGACTAACATTAGATTTACGCATAAATCTCACGAAGCCTTACATCCAAGTGAAGGCGTATAGACACGTGTATTTTGAAATTTGGAGCGCATTAATGACAATTTCTGCGTTGTCATACTACCAACAGATATGTTCCCTCGAACGTGCCCTCAGCGTTATACACATGATTTATGGCACGTGATTCGTATTTAAATCAACCCCCGATGGAAGACTTGATTGATCAATATTTTAACAATGCATTCGATTGAAAAAAGCAAGAGACTCTAGTGTATTGAACAAGACTAGCAAAAACTTTCCATGCTTACGAATAATGTTGAAGCCCTATATTATCATCAGGTCAGGGAAAAATATGAATAGGTTTTATTTAAGAAACTTCTCCGTCGACCATTGTCGTGATTTTCGCTCAGAACTTCGCAAAATCTATTCAAAAGTTATTGCGAACATTTTTAAGCATCGCCGAACACCAAAATCAGTCAAAGGAAAACACTAAAGCCTCATGTTTCGTGAACGAATATTCGAACATTGTCAGAGTAGGTACGTATAAAGGAAGGAGGGACCTATCATACACATATTTATGAGTGTCTGCAGCACTAAATGAGGCAGGTACAGGAACACAAAGGCATAATACATAGCTTTGAACTTGGTCTAGAACGAATACCAAGTATAAACAGACAATATTTCATACAGTATCATTAAAATCGTCCCTTTTCCACATAAAGAGGAGAGACACTGCAAATTGGCAGTTAGTATCTACCGCTCCAAAATAAAATGAAATGACTCCCTAATAAAAACCTTCACGAATGATTGGAACAGAACGACAAAATTATTCAGTTCGAGTGACGTTAAAAAAGTCATTAAAGGGACGAAATTCACGCTTTTTAATTCCGACGACGGTGGTCTATTTTGGAACATTGTATCTTTATTACTGTTCCGTACAGAAAGTGGGAATGAAAGTGTTAAAAGTATTGTAGCCGCGGAGGCGAGCGCTGGAGTGATTCTGTGGGGGAAGCCGCCGGGCGTCGCAATGGAGAATGGAGACGGGACAAAACTTGTAAAATTTTAACGTTAGTTGAAAGAACTAATATAGACGTTTTATTTTCGTGACAAATTGGAAAAGTAGGAATTGCTTTGTTGGCGTTTTTAAAATAGTCTGAGACAAATGAGATTTGACATCAGAAGCCTAATTTGTCTGACAAAGGATTCTACTTGGGCCAAAATGCCTGTTACTTCTTGCTCAAACACTCACCTACACATTACATTCATGCGGGCAATACATTCCCGTTATGACGGTAATTTGATGCCAAAGGTGGTAGTGGCGCCACCTCCTGCCGTTACATTTTATGAAGGTTGCATGAATGAGTTTCTTCACTTTTGTATCGCATTTTGAAGCCAGATAAGTTTTGTTTTTATGTGGACCCCATATCCATTTCGACATCGCTTATACATTCTGAGAATTCGTTTCTTTAAGGAGGAAGGAAGGTATCTTTCAGAAGGACACTGTTACTATCCTACAGTGGATATGCTTAAAAAAGGATAAAGAGAATCGTTGTGAATTTCCGACGAAGTAACAAAACCGTTTTAAGCGCCTCTATGATTAGTATTCCTAGCCGAATTCAAAATCCCCATATAGCAGTCGAAATATCCAAACCTCAAGCCAATCATCTCATTTTACAACCGTGACTAATTGAACAGTAAAAAAAGCCACAACCTAATCGAAAAACAATCCAATTTCTCACTAGCCACATAGTTGAGCAACTACTTCCCAGTTTCTTAGAACGCGTTGCTTGACAGACATTAGTCAGGCCGGGTGCGCAACCGCACGACATGTGGTCTGTTATCTGACCGCGGGGTGTTCGAGAGAAAGCCCATAACAACCCGTCTGACGGGTCCCGTTGACACACATTTCATGTTCCGCTTCATTTCTTTGTACTTTACTACGCCGTAGCCGTAATATGTTTGACCCGCGAAATCCCGGCCCTTTTCATCGATTGTGTTTACTTGTAGGTAGATGTTCAACCATTGTGGGGAAGTGAAGGGTTTTCATTACAATTTTATTGAGAAGTATAGAATTAAGGACCAGTCAAGCACAGAACAAGTTTCGGCAGAGTTCCTTCCTAATACCCGAATCCCATATATAGGTTTAACCACGGAATAGAAAAACTTTTCTATTCCGTGGGGTTCCAAAATGAAAAAGTTCTCGAATTAGCAACGTCTGATCACTGACCAACAACAATTTCAATCACAATCTGAATCATTTTAAATGATATTGCTAATCCATAGCTTCATAAGTTAGAAATATTTGTCTGCTGGACAACGTAAATAACGCAATGAATGTTGTTGAACTGTCAAAATGAAAGGTATTACTATTGTTAGTGTATTACGCAATTATCCCGCAACTTGATGATTTTGGCTAGCATAGAAATATCTATATTCACGTATAGGTAATCCTTGGAACATTAAACATGAATATCATACAGTCTGCCTCCAAAATAAACTGAAATACAATGCAAATAGCAGCCATTAATTTGGCTCAGTGCTGTTGCAAAGAGCATAATGTCAATTATTAACTATTTATTAACATTTGCCATTCTGTTAAATTAAATCCTGTCATGCACGATGTGTATTGATCGCTTATTTAATTTGGTTACTGTTCAGTTA
The DNA here is from genome assembly GCA_947507525.1 of Apamea epomidion. Lineage (NCBI taxonomy): Eukaryota > Metazoa > Arthropoda > Insecta > Lepidoptera > Noctuidae > Apamea > Apamea epomidion. The sequence continues at coordinate 13,226,837 of OX382230.1, read as the reverse complement.
GCCAGTGTTCAAATATTTTGGTAATCTCATATTGTTTTACACTACCTACTTAAGGAAAGTTATGAGAAACGGAAGTAGGTCGGTACCTACGAAGGCATAAAAGGGATTTCTTACGGTAAAGGAATTCCCACCTTGGGAATCGCTAACGGAAAGGGTCACAATGTAAGTATAATTATATTTGCAATTTTACATACATATGCTCCTATAGACAGGTTATATCTACTATACATCGGACACATCGGTAACCCTCAGAGCAATTTGAATAAAACGACTATCATTGATGCTCCCGGTATAGCTGGTGTCAGTCTAGTTAAAAATGTATAGAAATGAAATGTAGCGAACACAAATCAAACATCGCCGTAAAATCAACGGACGGAATTGGACACACGGAATGATGCGATTGTATCGAATCGTTATCCAAATCCTCTTAAAATGATATACCGTAGTAAATTGATATTAATCAGTTTCAAAATCGGATACTGCAATTTACCGACTGAATGGTTTCGTTTTACATACTCAATATTATATTGAAATGAAATTGTTTATTCTGTAAATAGGATATCGGAACCACTTTTACACGTGATATAATATATTTTTTAATCTAGACGAGTTCTTCTTATTTGACTACTCAGAGGTGACAGTCCCTTTTTAAGTCCAGACATAATCTTGGTCAGATCATGTGAAGACCATGTAGATTGATGTCTGAAATGTCAGTAATTGTGTAACTCAACTCAGAACTTGAGGAGCTCAAGTTATTATAATGCGGGTAGTTATAAGTTTCAGTTTATAAATTGAAACATTTCGATATCTATTTTTGCTGTAGATTCTTCCTCAAGATTAAGCAGGATTAATAATGTTACGGGTCTACTTAGTTGGAATAACTTAATCTAATCTAATTACCGTCATTATTCAAGCCTGAAAACTTAATAGACAAAGGAGCGTTTAGCTCAACTTAAGATAAAGTGGCCCCGTTCCGTAGATTAAGTGAATCTCATAATTATTGTCAGCCAGACTTAACTAGACAGCATTCCGGGCTAGACGTCTGACTGTCTGACTCGGCGGTCAGTAGCCGTTTATAGACAAACCGTCTCGGATTTCCTGTGCTCTGCTTTGTTTGATGACGTCAGGGCGTGTGTAATTTGCGGGTAGGTCTAGGTAGCCGTTCAGTTTGACAAGTTTATAGTACCGAATATCTACTATTAGGTACATACTATAGTTAAGTTCTAGGCTAGACGAAGTAACCTGTTTGTAGATTGACTGTTAAATACTTTACCCACATACACTGTTACCTGTTTCTACATTGTTTCAAGAGTTTTAGCTAACATTTGATTTGTCTCATCAATAGGCACCTAGTTTAAAAGAAGTTGTGAAAAAATGAAGGCTTACAACTTCTGTGCCTACCTAGGTAATAAATCAAATCATAATGTAAGTAGATAAGCGACAGATTACAGAGTAAGAGAGTATAAGAGAAATCCGAACGAATAAAATTTAGTCACTCATGATTATGCAAATGTGTCTAACAAACCGATCATAGCCGTGTTATTTTGCTGTCGAGATTTGGGACAATTCACGAAATTGTCCGAATTAAGGTCGTGATTTCGTGAAAATAATGCGGGTAGGTAGGTACAGCTGGTTTACTGAAATAGTTACCTTACATATAGGTAGGTAAATTCCAAATGTCAGCTTGAATATAAGAATTACGCCCAACCCATGTATTTTACGGACCTTACAAGTTGACCCCTTTATTCATAAACGCTGCTTAAAGTTAAGTAGTGATTGCATAACATGCATAATCAGCCAATAATGGTCCCACTGCTGGGGCACAGGCCTCCTCTCGGTGAGAGGGTGCGGGCCGTAATCCACCACGCGGGCCCAGTGCGGGTTGGCAGATGTCACAAGTCTTCGAATTTTTGCTTCTAGGACATGCCGGTTTCCTCACGATGTTTTCCTAAGTAGTGATTAGGGACTGTTTAACCATAGATTTTTGACGTTTATACGTCACTTAACTTTCTATTTTTTTCTTTTTGGCAACTGAGCCAATGTTATATTCTGCCAGCGTCATGTAGTGACAGCAGCAGGCGCGGTCCGAGAAGGGGTCGTGGGGGTCATGAAAAAAAGTCATTCAAACTATCGAGAGTCTGAATGATTTACTTGTCTTACTAACTTAAAACTGTACTTGAGCCACAGAGACCCCGATGGGCATATACAAAAACACAGAAGTGAAAACTTTAACTATGAAATGACAGTGGGTTTATTAACGCGCCTAAAAAGTTTGTACTTTAATAAGCCTGTTATAATATTTTAATATAGAATATAGGATGCAAGAGCGATCGAGCGACGCAATTGGGCACTCCACTGTACGTAAGGTTCGAAAGACTTAGGTTTAGACCTGATTCCAAAACCTAAGCTGCTGTAGGTACAACGAGTTTAAGCTTTTCGCCATAATTCGATAAAGTAAGTTCTCTTTCTGTATAATGGTCAAAAGAAAACCGAACCTTTTTCAAAGAGGGGTGCAAAAATTTTCAGGCTTGCTTCGCTCGGTCACATTCTGTTGATTCTTGAGCTTTTCTTCATAACTCATAAGTTGACAAAGCAAGTAATTCCTACTCCTTTTGGAATGATCAAAAGAAAATTGAACCTATCCGAGAGTGTGCAAAATTTTCGACCTCGCTTCGCTCGCTCTTGCATTCTACATTCTCGTAGGTGCTTGGGCTTGCCTGGATAAGTCGACAATGTAACTCCTATTTCTGCTTGAAAATATAAAATCAAACCGAGGCGGGTTGTTAAAACTTTCGAGCTCGCTTCGCTCGCTCTTCCCACCCTACGTAATCTTTAGTCCCCGAAGGGTTAAGCAGGGGTGTACCTTCATGTAGTACTTATACCTTATTTCGCCAGTTATGTTTAAGTCCCATGGCATAGGGGGTGAGCCTCCTGCCACCAACCAGGCATAAATCCAGACTCCAGGCTGCTTCTGAGAAATTTCTAATGGAAAAACCTAATAAGACTGTACCCAACCTAGGAATTGAACCCAGGACCACATGCTCAGCAGTAACGCTGGCGACCACTAGACCAACGAGGAGATGTACCTCCCTTATTAATATTTCTCGGCACCCATGGTACCCCTCCCAAAATCTTGAGCTGCGACCGCGCCTGGACAGCAGCACAACTTTAATCATTGTTTATGTCTTATCTTCACAAATAAGTATCGAAGTGGCAGAAGTGTGATCTTTATTTACCTATCATTTGGATTTAGACCACAGACCACACCTTATATATTTAAATGTTACGAGTAGAGTACCTACATAGCTATATCCGGGCTATTGTTCGTGTCTTAAGATACTAACATATTAATTAGGTAGTGTTAAGTCAATACTGTTTATACAGCATTCAGCACATCGCTTGTCGTGTTAAGTGTGTAAACAAAATGCAGGTGACATGTTAATTAGCGTGGACACTTCCTGTTCTTTAGTAGTGTCCTGGCGTTGCACTAAGGCTTCCAAGTTCTAAGTACCTGAAGAATATATTATAGGGTAACGTATCGCCTCAGACCATATCGTATCACTTTTGAAGAACTTCAGTGCAAACAATCAATCTTCCAATCGATTATCAAATAACTGTTGCAAATAAAAATATATCCCAAGTTGCACAATTCTCGGTTCGGCCTTCCGCATCCAGTCGCCATCACCCATACTCTGGCTTCCGCATCTAATCACCATCAGACAAAAAAGTCGACTGATCTACACGCAAATTCAATTCTACCAATTCCATAAAACTTGACCCCCAAGATACTGGCAAACGCCTAGTTTGGGGGTCACCGTCCAAGCTAATCTTGTAGGTGTTGTAAGTACAATTGGATTAATAAATAAATTTGATTGAGTAGGTAATAGGTACACCTATATCTCTGATCAACAGTTGAAATTAAAACGCTTTCCGAATCCGGCATCAAATTGTCTACTTAATATAAAACAAAATACAAACGCACCAATGCTCTAATTCTACCAAAGTCTTAAAGCGTCTCTGATCAACAGTTGAAATTGACAGCTTCTAATTATCTAAATCATAATAAAATACAAACGCACCATTGCCCCAGCTCCTTGTTCTCTTCGAGACCAGACGGCGTCGCCAAAGTGTCAGCATCACCCTCGTGTCTCCCGCCCGGATGTTCAGGGATCACGCGCTCAATCGTCGTCACCTCTTCGATGTCCGAGTCAATACCTTGCGCGAAGTCCATGTAAAAGGACTCCCGGGAGTCGCTGGACCCCCGTCGCAATTTAAGCGACAGGTCCGGTGAACTGTCATCCATTTTTGTAACACTATTCTTCCCTCATCCTTCACTTGAATAATTAGAGCCAGTTAGAACCGTCTTTTCACTTTGAGCGACATTTCGAAAGCGCGGTTAACCCATTTTCGTTCGTTGAACTTGAAATGAATTTGAGAATTTATTTATAGAATTTATTCATGAGCATTATCTGTTATTACTATAGGATGTAGGTAGGCACTTTAGGAAATGATTAATTAAAACTGAACCACTCAACTTTCAAAGTAATAAAAAAAAGACCACAAATGTCTTCGACGCAACAAAAAAGGCTCACACACAAACAATAGCAATTTATCTTGTCGCGCTACAAAAAGGCCGGTTCGAAGTAAAAAGAACAATGACCTGTGAACCGTTCCTAGTGTAACCTTCCCTAAAATCGACACCGCTTCCTGTGCCACTAATAACCGACGCACACCGACACATGCCGTTTAACACATCTGTGTGCGTCACTACTCAGCGGAGAGTCCTATTCGCATTCGGCTTCTTTTCAATAACTTATACGACCGCCGAAACTGCCGAAAGTGCTATCAATCAAATCTCGACGCTTTGTTTGGCGGGTAAGTTATGAATATGTATCTCCGGTAATACATCTTGACGCTTATTTTGGTCAGTAGCACAATAAACTACAGCGTTCGTTACAAATACGTTCAAACCGGATTATAAATATTAATATTAATCATCCTTGGACCCCCTCCTTAAGCCTGTTACACGCTCTACTGACCATGTTGATGAGAACAATAACAATTTAAAAAAGCTTTTAAGTATAATAGATTCTAACAAGAATCTTGCGCCGAACAGTGGGTCCGTTCTTAGAGCATTCTGTGATAACGATAAGGCACGTATAAAATTAATATTAATACCACATCCGTGAGCGATATCAATCGCCGCCGATCCCTCGGGAACAACAATAATGCCCAAGAACAAACATATTCATTTACACACGACAGCCAATCGGGCGATACGTATGCTAGACACGCATCGCACGGCGGAGGCGGAGGCGTATTGACACGGAATAATTCAACGGGCAGTCACTCACACCGATACACGATAACGTTGTAGTAGGGTAAGCACGTGCGTGATATAGGAACGCGACAGGCGTCGGCGGCGCCCTCCCGCGGCAGAGGTTGGCGCGCGATTGCCGCTCGCAGCGAGCGCGCGGCGCGGGCAGGGCGGGGGATGCACCCTCGCGGGCTCGCGGTGCGGGATCAATCTGACACAGCCACACAGGCACCCCAACCCGATATTCGGGAAACGGTGCCATTCACTACATTATCGAAACAGGAAATAGATGGGATTAGCGCCGTCCGACAAGCGAACTACGGGGTTCATTGAAAATGAAACAATTATTATAGTAACCTATACAAGTTTATAACATACTTTCTATACATATCAAACAAGTGATTATTATACTTACATAATTCAATTATACACTCAATATCACAATACTTTTTAGTCTTTATTAAAACAATTGTTTACATGTTTGGTGTAGTATAGGGAACGTAAGGTTAAGGACTATGGATACATGCTTATTATTTACTTTTTCTACGTATAATTTAAGTTAAACGCATGATTGTGATGTCTTGTTCGATATAATTTGCAAATTACAATAGTTTTTCTGTCATCAATTTATTGTAAGTTTGGAAGGAAATAAATTTCATTTTCTCTAATATGTTTTAGACTGTTTGAAATTCCAAATTACCTTAAAAGTGTTTAGTGGCAATATATTAAATTAACTCAATAATTACATACAACTTAATGTTAAAATTTAAGTGCTGTACTTTAAAATAACTTGGAACCCCTTGCCAACTCTTCGCAAATATCACATAAATGTGGCATTTTATAGTAATAATACATTAACCTATTACATTACAATACTAACAAATTTTTATTATTAATTACCAAAACTCAACGACATATAAGTAGAGACCTACATATTACCACTTTATACATGCAATATAGTGGGTTTTTTTTTTTTCAGTAATTTGGTATGATCTTATTCTATAACTGTGAATGAATTAATATAAAGAAAACGGCGAATAAAATAAACATTAAGACAGGTAGCCTTCGTCAAATAAATCAAATCGTTACAATACAATTTTTTTTTTAAATCTAATTTATAATTTCCATGAGACAGGTCTATTTTGTAAATAAATCTCACCGTGAAAATCAAGGTGAAGTGAGTTTGAAGTGATCTGTCAATAGTTTTAATCCAGCTAACAGCTAGCATCAAGTGGAATGACAGCTAAATTGTAGATCACTTCACGGCGTTGTAAGTTTTCACGGCGAGACTTTTTTAGACCGGCAGTATGTTCCGGGCATGCCCGACTAGTTTTGGCCTCGTAATTCTCGTAGGATCCGACTTCATATTCAACATTCCAAAAAAAGTATGGATTTTTACGATTAAACCATTAATTAATTTATTGTTTTTTTGTTAATACTAAAATAATATCCCTTCTGGGGTACATCCATTTAACAGTGTCAAATGATGTTTGTAAAAAACTATTTCCCCTGTGGTGCAATTACACACAAAACGACAATAAATTAATAAATATCTTGTCTGTAGTTTATTAAAAGTTTGTTTATTAACTAGGCACATTTTTATCCCAATATTATTAGGATGAAGACACTAATATATCGAGATAAAAACCCACTGACCCGATATCGGATACAATTAAATCGAATCCAAATCTTTGTTTAAAAAAACCAAAATAGTTCACCTTGGCTTGAACCTTGAACAATACACTAGAACTGGCGAATTCGCAGACCGCAGAACGTATTATTGAATGCATGACATCTCGGTAATACAGTGTAACCTGGATAAGAAATGAGACCTCAAGGGACATAAACTCTGTTTTTTTTATTTGCTAAACTAAAATGACAGCTGCGATCGACCTTTTTTTTGTCAACATGACATTAATGTAAGTAACGATCTTTGCCGTCATTTCGGTCTAGCAAAAAGAAATCTAGAAATCAGAGTTTAGGATTATTTATCACTCAAAGAGGATTTTCATTTAAGTACCCAGTTTCCCAAATAGTCAGGTTTCAAATGACAGTTGTATATTTACAGAGGCCCCCGCTAAGACAGGTCGAAATGTACCGTTTTTAATGAGGACAAATGTGTTGCGACCTATGCAGACCAATATTCAAAATGATACATTTTATTATTTTATTTATTATTTAGTCTTACTCGTACAGGCTACTGAACTACAAAGTTCCAATTAAAGAGGTAAAATACGAAAAATCTTACAAATGCATTCTCAGTTAAAAAGGTATAATTATTCCCAGTAACAGAGATATTTCAATGCAAAAGTTTCGGGACCTCATTGTAATTATCAGTAGTAGAAGTTTCTCACATATCCAGATAATTGCGTAACACACTAACAGTAGCAATGGCCTTCATTTTGACATGTCAACAACATTCATTGCATTATTTACGTTCTTGCGCCGACATATTTTTCGAACATATCAAGCAATGGATTACCAATATCCTTCAAAATGATTCAGTTTGTGATTGATAGTGCGCGCAATTAGGGTGCAGGTTACACTGTATAGGGAACCCGAGTGTAAATTAATATAATGATACATCGACCTATAGAAAGAGACTGTTACTTAGACAAGAGTGAAAGAGACGACGCTCTACAAAAGCAATCTTTTTCTAAAATTAGATGTGCCATATTTTCTCATCCATTTATTAAAATATAGAGTTGGACCAGCTAGCAACAAGAACACACCTATTATTAGGTACAGCAAAATGCTAAATATTGGTATGACATTAATTTTTTGAATATATTAATAAAATTATGTTTAAACAGATGTTGGATCAAACTGTTATTATGGTTTATAAGTAGACATTACGAATATTTGCATAATCAAGAGATAGAATGATAAGTACGTTGTATGAAAAACGAGATCTTTTTTAGTCTGGAACGTCATTGTGGTATTTTAGGACATTTTAAAGTTCAATACGATGCTTCTAGAAACAACGTTTGTTATAAAAACAGACCCCAAACCTGCTTTTAATGTAACTAGCTTCTAATCAGCTACTTCTAAACATGTCTGCTAAGCTCCCTTGCAAAAATTAAACATCAATTGTATTTCGTATAAAAACGACACTGATATGTTAGATAATTTACATAGAATGGAAGTTCATGTTACATATTATTTAGAAAAATAGCCAGACCAGAATAATGTTGCCAAACAAGTTTTGATATTGCAGACAGACTTGTCTATTGTTTTACTAATCAAACCCAGAGACAACCCTTACTAAAGACGATTTGAAAAAAAAAAAAGATTATTTATTATTATTATTATTGTTGCATGGTCCGCTCTTGACCTCGAACACACTTGATGAAAAGCGATGGATCAGGTCTATAACGGTACGCGCGAATAAAAATAAAAAATATCTCTACAGTGTTTTACTTAAAAGACGCATGGATATATTCAATGTGGTCTACGATATTTTAAATGTTTCGTTCGATAATCATGGCGGTACCCAGGGTTATATCTATATTGAAATACTCAATACTACTTTTGGAATCAGAAATTTGTATAATACCAAATACTTTTACAAATTTCTGATTACCTGCCTACATGTGTAATTGGTATATGGATGTCCTCGACTTGCGTTATATTTGAAAACGTGTAGGTAAGTAAAGTCTGGTATTGCGTGGAATATCTAAAACAGGGATTCTAATCAACTTTGTAGACTATCTACATCTTCAGGCAAGTAAAAAATTTGAATTAAAAAAATACAATTTACATAAAAAAGTTACCTAGATCGATAACAAAGATTGAACGAGCGATGTCGCGCTATAACTTGTTTTTTATCTATTTTACATGGCCAGGCGACGCGACGGCAGACAATATATAAGCCCATATCATAGAATAAGAATGTACTATCGCCAAAATCTATATCTGTCCACCGTAAGGACTATTCCTGCTTGCAGCACATATTATTAGCCGACCTAAAAAGCATCCTCTTTTGTTTTACTTACGGACGCAGCTGTGGTCATCATGTGCACGGGATTTTGTTTCCATAATGGTCAGATATAGGTTTTGGCGATAGTGCTTATAGAAGCGAAACTCACTTCGTCACCAATCGCCTACACTTTCGCGGCACAAGATACGTTTAACAACCAATGCTTGTAAACCATAACGGGGTAGGAAGGAGCGGTAGGTAATTCATTCAGGGGCATCAGCGCACGCACATAAATTAAATGAGTTTTACTTCCATACATTGATATTTCTTGTTCTATGATTGGCTATGTCCACACTACGGCACAAAGATTATACACATAACATCACGCCTTGTTAAATAATACAAAAAAATTAAATTAGCTAGCAAAAGTCCGTAGAAGTAATGGTCACCGAAATCTAAACACGACAAAATAAAAATAAAAAACGTGTTTAGATATCCATCACGTCTGCGGAGTTTCGCTAGCTAATTTCATTTGACCCTGTATAATTATAGCACAAGGTCTCATTAATGTGCCATAAACATCAGGTATGGAACATAAATATTGTGATACTATGGCATAAGTTACGCAAAAAGTATCGAGTGTGTATGTGGAGGACTGTTTTCACTACGACTACCGCGCCGCGTGATGAATACGGCCATTTATGATTGCATAACCATTACAACGCATATAAAACTATCGCCGTTTATCAAATTCGTGTCTCATAAATTGGTAGTATGACTCCTTTAATCATGGTTATGATATTTGATATCTGCTGTAATAATATATCTGTGTATACATGTTTATCCGACGCATTTGCCCCACTTCAGGCCGCCGCATGCCATCGCCCCGATGAGGTAGACCGCGACGGCGGCAACTCCTCCCATTATGACGTACATCTTCACGTTCTTCCAGAACAGGGAACGCTGCAACGTTCTTGATGTGGTGCGGTATGTTACGGACTGAAATAGTAACGTTATTAATTGTATTAAAAAATGGCTATGAGGAAAATTCCAATAAAACACAGGCTAGTTGGTTTTGCCATGTGATTGAGATACTTTTTATAATTAATGTGTATGCATTACTAATTCAAGGTAGGGAGTCAACTAAACCTTGCATGCATTACATACAGTGTGGCAGGGACATCCACGCGCAACTTGTTACTATGGATTCAGTACATGATTCTGGAGCCCCTGAATTAAAAAAAAAGTCCGTTATTAAACAAAGAATAAGCTGTTCCACACATTTTGACCGCATAGGTATTACACTTTTTTATGAAACAACAGGTTTTTTTTTTACTATCAGACGAAGAATTTCAACGCCTGGGGTCCAGAATCATATACTGAATCCATGGGGACAAGTTGGCGCGTAGGTGTCCTTGCCACCCTGTATTTATTAAGAAAGAAAAGATCCTATGAATTCCAAACTATTCTTATATCTTTTAACTATCTATTTAGGTGTGACTTTCGTTTTAACACAATATAGCATAATCAGTCTATAATGTTCCCACTGCTGGGACACAGGCCTCCTCTTTTTCGAGAGGGAATGGGCTGCAATCCACCACGCGGGCCCAGTGCAGGTTGGTAGATGTCACATGTATTCGAAATTTTGGCTCTAGGGCATGCCATGACATGCGGTGAAGGAAAATACCGTGAGGAAACACAATATAGACTACTTGTGAAATAGTAACAAATTGTGATAATCATTTAAATACTTACACCTGTCGCTAAATTGTCAGCCTTATTCACTAGTAATTCTAATTTCTCCCCGCGCATTGCCATGTTATCTGAAATTAATTAAAAACACATAATTAATTCACCAAACTTATATATATTTGTAGTGAAATAATAGTACACAACTGATTGCCATCTACATTTTCAACAACAACAAAAAGATTATACATATACTACTGGATTCTGTGCTATTGGGGAGTTTGTTGGGCCACTTCTTCCCAGCTAAAGCACTGGGAAGTGGAGAAGGGCGGGCTTTTTGGGGGACTGTCTTATGTAATTTTGACGTTCAAAAAGTGCTGATTTTCAGCCTAGTTTCAATAACTGATTTTTGATTTTGAACATCTTATTGAAGGACACAGGACCTGCACAGTATGACATGTCTTGATTATAATAATAAGAAGAGGTATTATTTTGTAAGTTTTTCACTCATTAGTTTTTTTTTTAATCTTTTCATTACGGACGCTTTTAACGTTCTGCATCGTTCTCACATGCATAATTTTGAACATGAATGATGTAACCAATACTTTGTAACAATATTATTATGATTTAAAAGAGTGTCCATGGAGTTTCTTGCCCGGTCTTCTCCATAGGTACCTACTACGCTTTGGAATGGGCGACTAGCTTCATCTTTTTGACTGACCGACCTTGACAATTCAAAAGTGCCTGTAATTGGTTTATTTGAAATAAATAGTTTGAGTTTGAGTTGAGTTTGAGTTTGAGTTGAGTTTGAGTTCATAAGATATTGTGCATGTGAAGTCTCAAATAAATAAATATATAGTCATACACCTTTTTACCTCGATGTTAAAAGATAGTAGATGACTCAACTTAATGCAGAACTATCCTATAAATTTCATTCTAGAATAATCTCCGAGTTGTCTAGATCTTTTGTTTATGCAGATAATTAGTTAAGCATTACAATAGCCTGTACTTTCAAGATTTCTCATTTTTCAATCAATCCTAAATCCATTGTTTTTAGGCAAATAGTTTATTAAACAGTAGGTGTAGATAATATAACAATATTGTAGGTAGCATTTATAGTAGAAATATGAATCCTTCCTTAGATAATTACATAATTTTATATAGTCATGCTCATGATGAGTGAATCATTATATGAAATTATTGTAAGGCCTTGTAAGGAGGTACAAATGCATTGAGTATAATATAAAACATTATCAAGGTTTTACAGGATGCAGTAAAATGTGGCCAACTCTCCTAGTATATTTTTAAACCAGAACAATTAGCATGGTTCTTTGAAAAGGGGTTGTTTACATAGGGGCACTACATTCATAAGTACTAATGATTTAAATGAGAAATTGCTGAATAATAATACTTGTCTAACATAATTTTTTGTAAGGTGAATGGAGAAATCTAGATATTTTTCAATCTGAGACTGATAGGAGAAAGTAGGTCAAATATTACTATTTAAGCAACTTTTACCTACGCAAAATTGTTAAATGCATGACAATTTCTTGTAATCAACCAATGGACTCTTCAGATTTCACAAACAAAAGTATATTTCATTCACATCCTAAACCCAAAAAATAAATTAGATTCATTGAAAAGTATTTAACACGCAAAAATCTTGAAATTGCAACAAATTTATTTATACATCTATAATTAATATTTCTTACGGAACTATAACATTGGCCTGGCATAAAAAGTAAACAATTAATGACTAATAATTATGCTAATGACATCCATACATGATTAAATACATCAGTTTTACAAGTAAATAAGCCTCTCCAGTACATACACAGTCAATGACACATACATACGTAGGTATATAATGCAGTTTGTACGCAAAACAAAGATAAGGGCTGATAAGTTTTATTTATATGAAACAATATGCTATCGAAACCAGAAGAAAAATAATTGATTATTTGTACATACAAATTTGGGTCATTTGTTATTATAAGTCAAAAACAATTAATTAATGGTACTCCATAACAGGAATGTTATAGTCATTAAAACGTTTATAGAACAAAATCCTCGTAGTTTATTGAAATAATTAAACAGTGGCGTAGCTACGTGACCAGGGGCCCCGGTGCAAAAAAATGGGGCCCTGGCCCTATCTAAACTGCAGGTTTTATTTTTTCTAACCTAACCTTTATTTTTTTTTTGTTCCGTGGTGGAAAATTCTCATGAATGTCCTCTGCTGACTCTTACTGACTAAAAACCGGTGTTCCATCTCACACCTACGCCGGGGTTGCGGGAACGTACGATCCTTCCGCAACCCCCTTGCCCTGAGCGTATGCCGTGCAGTGTCCTCCCGGCAGTCGACGCAGTGGTGACACCGGGCGTCCGGCTCCCTGTTTATGCGACACAGGTACTTCTCGAAACAACCATGCCCCGAGAGCACCTGCGTCACCCGAAACGATAGGGAGCCGTGCCTCCTCCCGAGCCAGCGCTCGAGTAGGCCGGAACGCCGCGATGGTGACGAAGCCGGCGGTAGGGCGTGAAAGCCTGTCCCGCCATTCCGCCACCAGGACACCGCGAAGCTGAGACCGACGCAGCTCCATGTGTCGCTGCATCGGTCGCGACGCCCCGCGCCCTTGCTTCCTCGCGCCACCAATACAATGACGCGAGTATATTTATATTTATATTTATATATACTTTATTGTACACCACAAAAATACATAGCACAAAAAATACATGACACACAACACTACTGCGGCGAGTACTTTCGCCTTGAGATCCCAGGGCGGGGATCCGGCCAGTACACAGGCCGCCTCATAGGAGATCGTGCGATACCCCCTGATGATTCTGACGGCCATCGCTCTCTGCGGTTTCCGCAGTATTGCGATGCTACCGGCCGTCAGGTTAGTCACCCAGACAGGGCCATCGATCGCACGATCCCCACGTAGAGCCGCCCCACAGGCGGCGCTCGGGCCCCCCAGATTGGCAAGCAGCGTTGATAGCGCCCGAGCCGCGCCCAACAACTTCGGCGCCAGCCGCCGGAAGTGGGGGCCGAAATCCCACCGGCGGCTGTCGAGCACCAATCCCAGGATCCCAAGTACTTCATGGTAGACTCGACAGCGATTCGAGCCCCCCTCGATCACGATATTCTATCCAGGCGGCGGCGCCCGCCGAAGACCATGGCCACCGACTTGTTAAGGGTCACCTCCAGGAACCTTTTTTTTTCCCGGGGAAAATCCGCCACGCTGCGGTGGGCGGCGGGGTCTGTCAGACTCTTACTGACCATAAACCACCATGTTCCACCTCACACGTACGCCGGGGGTACCTCCAGGAACCTTTTTTTATTCTGGGGTGGAAAATCCTCATGGATGTCCGCCGCCGTGGGGTGGGCGACGGGGTCTGTCAGACTCTTACTGACTAAAAACCACCCCGGTGTTGGAACACCGGAGTCGTTTTTAGTCAGCAGATGGATCTCACACCTACGCCGGGGGTAGCGGGAACGTACGATCCTTCCACAACCCCCGACTGATGCTGGCCCGCAACCGCGGGCCTACTCGGGTCAGGGGGGAGTGAGGTGTTTGACTCCCCCCGCGACGTCTAAGAGGGGCGCGCGTAGAACACTACGCGCCGCCACCTCGGGTCCTGATGTGTGGGGGGCGACAGACGTCCCCGAGTCCGTCGCCCCTGGACCCATTTAGGGGGACTGGAAGAGGGCGTTGTCCGCCCTCCACCGACGCCCGGTGCGCCTGCTGCGGGCCGGGTGAGTGGACGAGATCTCCCTCTCCCATTCCGCAGCCTCCTTCTGCGAGACGACTGTTTCGCAGAAGGAAGCCACCGGCACACTCTGCCAGCGTATGCCGCGCCGTGTCCTCCTGGCAGTCGCCGCAGTGGTCGATCCAGCCAGTACGCATGCCGCCTCGTAGAAGATCGTGCGATACCCCCTGACGACTCTGACGGCCATCGCTCTCTGCGGTTTCCGCAGTTTTGCGATGCTGCCGGCCATCAGGTCAGACGCCCACACCAGGGCCCCATACAGGGCCATCAATCGCACGATCCCCACGTAGAGCCGCCTAGGCGGCTCTCGCCCCCCCCCAGATTAGGAAGCAACGTTTATAGAGCCCCAGCCGCGCCCAACAACTTGGGCGCCAGCCGCCGCAAGAGCCGAAGTCCCACCGGCAGTCGAGCACCAATTCCAGGTACTTCATGGTAGACTCGACAGCGATCCGAGCCCCCCGACCACTATGTGTGAGCCGGGACCTCCAGGAACCTAACCTAACTTAAAATTTCTAGTTGGGCATTGTTGTATCTTTATTCCGCCAAAAAATCACAAGTGTCTCAATGACGCGCACGTGTTAAGCGATTGCTACTCGGGTTACGATTAATTAGGACAACGTGGCCTAATTTATGAGGTCCAAGAGCTAGAGACTAGTAACCTATCTTCCGAGTTTTTTAAAAATCAATGCCATAATACCATCCATACCCACTTCAACAAAAAACGTTGAAAACCAAACAAACAGACCGATTGGTTGAAGTGACTAAACATAAGAACTTACACAACACAACAGAAAGAATTTATTATATTTATGTTCTAAAGGTGAAAGAAATTTTATGCTAGGTCAGTTCGAGGTTTGCTGGTCAGAGGCCGAGGGAACCCCTCAGCTTGGGGGCCCCGGTGCACCACACCGCCTAGCCCTCCGATAACTATGCCACTGTATTTAAATTATCCTTTTTCCAATACTTTTAAGAGGAAAATGAATGGACTTGATGAGGGTTTATTCAATACATTTATGGATGTCAATAACCCTAAGTAACTTTTAGATGTTATTCATGGTTCTGTTGCTACAATACAAGTCAAATTAACAGAGGCTTAATGGAAACTTTGAAATTGAGTTGGCTTTAAATATTTGTCTTCAGTCTTCTTACAAAACAAGGTTTATAATTAGACCCAGGTTTAAACTATCTAATCATTTTTAAATTTCTAACTATAATCCTTAAAGTTCTTATTACAAAAATAACATTAAACCCGAGTCTAAGTTGTCAATTTTGCATTAAGAACATTATGTTTATCGGAATAAGGTTGAAAATACAGTAACTGGCTCGATGGTTTAGGGTAAGTCTAAAGTTAGAACTTGTTTTATAATAAGATGGCTTGTGTTTAGTGTCAACAAGCCATACACAAAATACACGCATTGACGGGGAGTTGGGGACACCAGCCCGTATTACTATTAGTATCAGTGTAGTTTGTAAGTTGACTGGGGTACATGTGCATTTATAAGTAGGTAAAAGTAATATTGAAAATATTTCCTATATTTGTAGACCAATTGAAGTGTAAACAAGCATTAGGGAGCCATGACTTGTTATCATCAGTGTCAATAATAAGCGATCTGTTTGTCTGTGTACCATTAAAGATAAACATTTGCTCAGTGAATTTTAGAAAGTTTACAGCTCCAAAAGAGAATTGTTATCTAAGTACATATTAACATTTCTTGAAAGCTGTCTTACAAGCCATAATTGTTTCAGAAAGTACTTCAGGTAACTCACCAATATTTTTAACCATAATATTCTTGAGTTCATCCAACTCGCCATGGACTCTAGAAATGGTGTCAAGGTCTTTGGAATCACTGTAATGTTTCATCTCAGTGGCTAGCACTCGGGCAAATTCTCCATTCATAGCATATGGTATAGCGGTCTGGGCTGTGTCACCAAATGTTGTCGAAAATCTTCTCTTGATCTCATTAAGGAATAAGAATGCTCTCGAACGTTGGAATTTCTGAAACAAGGCATTAGCATAATAAGAAAATGTACAGGATTGTTAAGTATATTATTATATTTGCTATGTTTAATAGTATATTATATTCAAGGTTATATGTAAATAAACCAGCTGTACTCACATCATCGGTAATGCAGAAATAAACCAATTTGTTTTCCGCAATATAGTGGAACAAATAATTTCCATGAGAGTACGTCAACTTGTCATCGTGGGGCGGTATCTTCGATAGTAGTTGTTCTGTAACTTCGGTAAAATTTCCCGCACATGTTGCATATTTAGCTAAAACCACTGTACCTCGGGCCACAACACTAAATAATAAAGGCATTTTGGACAATAACGTCGATGAATTGAAAAGAAACAAAGGAGAACACGACACGATACAGAAACTTTCACACACTTAATGATACACTCATCAAATACCACGATGATAATGCCTGCTTTATAAACGGTGAAAGACTTAGAAAATTTGGCAAGGCTATGATATGAATTAGAACAAATAATTACAAGTGCTATGTCGACAAAAACAATGCGCGCATCAAACACGGAACACGTCAAATCTCAATAAATTTTGAGTGACCATCTTAGTGATGGGACACATCCACATGGTACTATTAGAATCGATTCAAGATTTGGCGTACATAATATTTAGACGATAAAGCAATCGAGATAAATGTACATTTTCCATTTTTATTTATTTACTAAAGTACGAAAGTCAAGTAGGTATTCATTTTATTATGCATGAATCGCACTGCATCGATTTGGACAACACAGGACACGGGAAGTCGTCCTCCCCCGCAGTCGAGCAATGTTTATATGTTTTCCTGGAATCAATA
Source organism: Apamea epomidion (assembly GCA_947507525.1). Classification (NCBI taxonomy): domain Eukaryota; kingdom Metazoa; phylum Arthropoda; class Insecta; order Lepidoptera; family Noctuidae; genus Apamea; species Apamea epomidion. The sequence goes on along the minus strand of OX382230.1, from coordinate 13,209,312 downwards.
ATAGTCAGTAGCCTGGATGATTAAATCCTCGATCTACATACAGAGTTGATATGACAAAGGGGCATAAAATTACACTACGTATACTATACGTATTTAGTATTAATGCGATAGGTACGGAATAAAAATAAAAAGCGCCAAAAATGAGAAAATATTTTTTCAAACAAACTAAATAGCTTACAAATCAGAATAAAACGCACCACCCTTTGTAAATAAATTTGACTGACCTTAGATACCTAGGTAACAAAGAGGCAACGTCGCGCGTGCGCCGGACGTGTGTTATCTCATGTCGAGGCGGGCGGCCGGCGGCGGTGGTTTTGAAATACGCGCAAAAAACAAACGCACTTTTTTAAATTCTCGATGTGAATTATACCGATGGAGAATATTGTTATTTATGATTTATTTTTATTATTAAGTTACACGAGGCATTTTTGAACACTTTAATTACACACACACACAACCAAAGTTTAATTACGTGTCATATCACAATAAAAAAACAGTCAATCACAAAAAAAACACATATTATATAATAATAATCCCAAGTTACGTGTCCTGTCACAATACAAAAAAGAAATACTGTCGTAAACGGGATCCTGCCGTTTTGGCGAAAAGATTTTGCCAAAATTTCACTACCCAAACAAATTTTAGCAACCTTTTTTTTATACCAATGCAATGTTTGGAATAATTTTAGTACGCACATTTTCATTTGGTCAAATTTTTACTTGGCAGAATATTATCAAGGATAATATCATTTATAGGCATTTGGTCTTTAGTCAAATGGTTTATTACAGCAAACAATCTTTAGACAATAAACGTTTGATCAAATGATTTGTTAGGGCAAAAAATATAAAGGCAAAAATAAGATTTTTTGGGAATTATATAATTTAAAAATGCAATTTTGTTTTAATATAATCATTTATTTAATACAAATAAGAAAAAAAGAGATGATTTTTAGCAGGCTATCAAGAACCAAACTAGTTAGACGAGGTTAATAAAAAAAAATGGTAAGGTTAGGTTAGGTCAAAAGTGTGACCTCCTACGGACGAGCCGAGCGAGCGAAGCGAGCGGTGAGTGCCACAAACGATTAGTTTGTATAGAAAAAAAAATGGAAAAATAAGAGATTATTTTTAGCAGGCTGTCGAGAACCAAACTAGGAGACGAGGTTAATTATTTTTAAAAAAATGCTTAGATTATGTTAGGTTAAAACTTCGACCTCCTACGCACGAGCCGAGCGAGCGAAGCGAGCAGTGCCGCGGCAGCGGCCGGCGAGTGCCAGAAACGACTAGATTATATAGAAAAAAATATGGAAAAATCAGGCTACCCGAGACTGAATAGAAATGGTAAATAGAAAACTATACTAAATATTTGGCAAATTTTATTTTGCATAAAATGAGTTATTCCAACTGAAATATTTGACTACATAAAAATTGGTAAAAGTACTAGTTGGTAAACAAGTCATTGTTTAAACGTTGACTTGCCAAACATTAGGTTTGCGTTACGATTATTTGTGAATAGATTTTTTGCTAACTAATAATTTGGCAAATGAAATTATGCGGAAATTTTTTTGGGAAGTGATAATTTGGCAATTTCTTTTTGATGAAACAAGGGAGACCCGTCTTAAACTTATTTAGTGTCTTATCGCAATTTAACAAAACCAAATCACAATTGTCAGCGCGTGAATTTGACAAATATCGCACCGAAAAAACAAGTTTTTTAAAGGCCTCACTTACCGATCGCAAAGATCTAGGATGCAACAAACTGACCAATTTTTGTTTCTTTTACGCGCGGGATGTTTTGTTAAGATTATCACTCTCGTAATCGCAAGTGTGTGTCTATTTATTGCTTCCTTGTTTGCATTGCCAACTTTTTAGTGAAAGATTTGGTTGTACTTGTGACATGCGTCAGAGCGGCAACAAGGCATCGTAGATTTATTGTTGTAAGGTACATCGTAGATTTATTGTTGTAAGGTGCATCGTAGATTTATTGTTGTGGTGCACCTATGCTTAAATAATCAGCTGTTAGGGAAGATACATCATGTTTAAACGGTTCAAAAACTTAAAAAATCATTTGCGACTAAACTACTGCTCCTATTTATTTGATTTTTGGTACAGAGCTTGAAAATGGTACCTAGTAGGTATAGGCATTTTAAAGGAAAACCACTCTGTCGTATCAACTTTGTATATCATTTATATACCTCGTTGGTCTAGTGGTCGCAAAAACATTAAGTCCTGGGTTTTGATTTCCAGTTCGGGTAGTGTTTTTGGGTTTTTCTATCAGGAATTTCTCAGTAACAGCCCGGAGTCTGGATTTGTGCCCGGTTGATGGCTTGTCCCCTATTACGTGGAACTTAAACATAACAGACAAAATGTGGGTACACTATGTACACCTCTGCCTAACCCTTCAGAGATTACAGGCGTGGTATTATGATGTTTTCTTTAAAACCTTCTATAACCTCTATTTGGATAAAAGCAAAACATCGATTACGTACTGGTCAAGATGTCATTCGAATATATTAATTTCAATTAGTACATCACTATTCGATCATTTTATTTTGACAGTCATCGGTCTGACACTGACAGTCCGACCAAGACATAAACATTGGCAACTTTGATTGACAACTAATTGATAAGAATGAATGGGTCCCAATGAACCTGTGGCTGATATAGTTTGCTAGGGAAATGAAAGGCCACCAATGAGCATCATAACAATATATTTATAAAATTCTTGTATTTACAAGTACACTTACATAGAATATATTTACTTAAATAAGTATTATTTTGTGTTTTATAGAGGATTATCACATTTATCACACACAATTTTTTTTCTTAATCAAAATAATCATCAATGTCAATATCTGGATCCAAAATTTGATCAGCGAGAGGCGTCAAATCTAACTGATCAAGAATCAAATTCTCACACATCTCTTCTAAATCTGTTTCTCCAATTAATATTGCACCTTGTAGCTTACCATTTTGAAGTACAAGCTTTATATATTCTTTATTAGCAGTCATACGTAGTAAAATTTCATAATCTTTTCCTAATCCTTGTGCATTATACTTTCCCAATAAAATAACTTGATAACCGAATAGTGTAGTGCAATGTGTGAAAAGTTCGAAACAAAAGTCTTGTAATACTTCTTCATTCATAATGTTCCCATGCATGGCTTTAGCAGCCATTCCTGCCATTTGTCTAGCTTGAGTCCATAGCCTCAGCTGGAACCAATGGGGAGCAGGACCCCAAGCCGCATGAGCAACATCACCAGCTGCAAACACATTTTTTAATGAGGTCTCTTGAAATTCATTAACAGCTAAACCACCTTCTGGCCCCTTCACTGGTTCTTTATCCCATGAGAAATTTACAGCAGGTTCAACACCAGTTGCAGACACAACAAAATCACATTCAATAGTTCTACCATTTGAAAGTACTACTTCAAGGGGGTACTCCTTGTCATTTGTCTCTTCGACCGAGTTTATTTCCACCTTATAAATAGTCTCAAGTTCCTGTACGCCATTGTCATCTTTTATACATTCCAGTTTTCGGAACCAATCTGGACCTAATGCTGCAGATTTTAAATCTTTATTTAAAGAAACAACTTGGTCCTCCTCTGAGAAAACATGTCTTCTTAAAACAGTCTTTTGATCAGGCTGTAATTCTTTATTTTTAAATGTGTTCTGGAAAAATTCTGCTGCTCCAGGATCAATGAATGTAGCAGAAATATAGTCATCTCTGATGACCCATATTTTCTGTATTCCAGTTGTGGCATGCACAATTTCTGATGCTATACCACCATTACCAACTATAACCATCCTGCGTCCCATTTTTAGTTTTTCCTGAAATTCTTTCACTGACTCTGTATCTCTTATTCCAAGTATTCTCTTACTTTTATGGGAATCTCTGATTAGTCTTGGTATTCCACCAGTACAAATACACATGACCTTGTATTTAATTTTATCACCAGCATGAGTATATGCTATTTGTGTTTTTGTATCAACATGTTGCAGAGAATCAAAAACAATTTTTAGATTTGGATGAATTCTCATCAAAGAGCTTGCTTCTGTTTCATTCACATCAAATTTTACAATTGTTTTAGCATAAAAACTCACATTGCTTACGTTTTTCACTAAAGAAGATGCTGTGACAATTGCAAGTGTTTCCTCGGGATGTAAGATTGCTAGTGTTTCAACACAAGTAACGCCGGCAATTCCTCCGCCAACAACTAGATATGTAGCCTCTATGTCGGACATTATAATAATTTAATTAAAACAATAATTATAATATCAATAAGAAGGACATTAAGGTCCACTTTATAAGAGTTTCCTACCAAAACCTGTGGTGCAATAATAAGACTGCAAGTCTGAATACTTAGATATTAAGGTGCATTTAATTGATTTCGACAGCTAGCGATCGCTTCGCACTTATTTCACAGAAATATTATATCACGCAATGCCTCGCACTCAGTATCACACACAAACACTTTTGGGCAAGTGTTGTTTTTCATAAAATCCCAATAAGAACCTCTTTAAATTAAAAGAAAATAAGTAAGTGTTCCTTCATTTATTATTTTGAATAGACATCACATTCACATCTGTTGATCTGTGATCTGCGAGTCTGACATCAATAATGACATTGACATATTTGATGGATGACACATAGCACAGCTATAGACCATAGAAAAGACATCAGAGTTTTTTTTTTTTTCAATCTGACCTTCTATCCCCTAATCGACTAAAACATGAATTGATGAAGATATAGGAAAAGTAGAAAGGAGAGTGAATACGGCAATTAAAGTGCGTACATTGCGATTGTGACCAACCAGTTGATGTCCAAAAAGGCTCGACTGGCTGTTCACAATAGATAGTGTGCTGGTGCCTCCGCTTATGTATAGAAATGAATGTTGGGGGCGGCAAAATGGCAAAAGAGGCGTTAAAGTAGAATAAATGCTGTGGAAATATCTTAAGGTGGATGCTCCAAGGTTGCCCGCGAAATTCAAATTTTCTTACGTTTTTTGCAATTTGCTGGTCAGTACTAAGTTGTACGTTGATTATAATATGATTTGCGGCTGTAACAAATATGTATTTACAGAATTATAATCATTAGAATCAGTAATACAACTTGTTAAGTTAGCATAATCCTAAAATGTCAAGATTTCATGAAATAGTCATTCAGTAGGATTACTTGATCTTAGAGAGTTGTGTTGATGACTTTAATGATTATAATTCTGTAAATACATATTTGTTACGGCCGCGAATCTTATTTTAATCAACGTACATTAATGCTGACCAGCAAATTGCAAAAAACGTAAGAAAATTTGAATTTCGCGGGCTATCTTGGAGCATCAACCTTAACGAAGCATATGTAGTGTAACTTAAAATGATAGGCTAATGAATGATGTGATAAGGCA